>CM041292.1:54946021-56419355 GCA_023052935.1 Piezodorus guildinii
CATACTTTTTTATTTTATTTTAGTAAAGACTTTAGTAGTCTTAAATATTTTGAGTATACATAATAATTTTTCAACATTAATGGACTTTTCAAAAGCTTTTGATTCTCTTGACCATTCTATCCTTTTTTCCAAACTAAAATCTTTATCATTTTCCAACGGTTTCTATCTTTCCTTTCTAACAGGACTCAAGCAGTTACCATTCCCAATCATCCTCTATCTTCTTTCCTTGCCCTCTCGGCAGGTGTGGCCCAGGGCTCAAGTATCTCCCCCCTCCTTTTCAACTCCTTTATCAATGATCTTCCAAATTCAATCCATCACAGCTCTTATCATTTTTATGCCGACGACTTTCAGATCTACCTATCCTTCTCTCCTTCTGAGTTATTCGTAGCATTTGCCAATATCCAGGAAGACCTGGATAGAATCTGTGCCTGGGCAACTCTGAATAAACTAAGGCTTAATGCTGAGAAAACGCAGGCCATTGTTATAGGTTCCAATTCCCTCCTCAGATCCAATACTTCCTTTCCGAGTCTAATCCTAAATGGTCACCCAATCACCTTTCGCTCCTCTGTCAAAAACCTTGGTACCACCATTGATCAAACTGCTCATTTCTGTTATTCTTAAGGGACATAGTCCCAGAATAAAGTTTTATTATTATTATTATTAATTTTAAAAATCTGGTGCACACAACACGACTCACTTACTTCCGTAGTTAAAATCAACTTAAGAATTTTTAAATACTTAGACATTAGATTAATTTGCTATAAAATTAATTAAATCGTTTGAATTGAAACATGTGTTTCATTAAATAGCCTTATTCTACAGTTATCTATGATAATCAGTTAGTTTTATCTGATTTTCATCACTCTCCATTACCTTGAACAATTTTGTAAATAAGATATTTTTCCTACAATCTTTACCTTCCCAATGGTATATTATACATTTATATAACTGTTGTTATGTCCAAAAACATAAAAATTGCATTACACATTATTTTTGTTCATTCCTCCTTTAGTCGGATATCGAATTCATTTAAATTAAATATTTATTCATTTTTTATCAATGCTAGATGTTAGATGCTGATAACAAGATGTTATGGCCATTTTTTTAAAATTTATTAAATTAAAAATACTAAGGAAGAATTTTAAATATCGACATTGAAACCCTGTCAGGCTATTTCAATTGGAATAAAACCTATAAGCTATTAATACCCATTAGATATAGGGAGTTTAATCCAAATTGTAATGAGCTGTTTTTGGGAAAAGGCGCAAATTCATTGTATAAAGTGGTACTTCTTGATCGCCGATTTTATTGAAAACGTTGGCTGTGACACCTCAGGCCTATACACTTCTAAAATATGAAATTTCAGATTAATACAACTTACAGTTTTTGTCCTAGGTTTACTAAACACGCACACAAACGGACACACACACACACACACAGACCTTTTTGTGGGACTTAAGTCATTTAGACTCAAGGGACCCTAAAATATGTATTTCTGTTTAAAACTGGAATTAGAAAATGTTCACGATATTTCATATACAGGTAAGTGAAAGTAAAACTATACCAGCAATACTATATTTAAAATTGAATTACTAAAGAGGAGAAGTTAGTAGAGGGTGCAGTCAAATGAACACACAATTAAGTAGGAACTAAATTTAATAGTACAACAGTTACAAAACTTTGGCACTATTAAATTAAGTTTATACTTAATTGAGTGTAAATTTGACTGCACCCTCAACTAACTTCTCTATATACACACAATCAACTATTCTCACTTCACGATATAAATACTAAAGACAATTTTTTTTTCCTCTAAATGATAGCTGATCATTGATACAATTAAAAAAGTGCACTTTTTCTAAAAGCAACTTACTTGAATGAGGGTAGCTGGTCTATTTCAGCCTTATTCAATCCCCTAGGCTTAACATCACCGAGCCTGTCTGCGATATTCAAGAATTCTTCATAATTCTCAGGTGGATGATGAGTCTCACCCACTTCTTGACTGTACGGAGACAGAGGAGGATTTGAAAACATTGCCCTATAAAATGATAAATTAATTTAAAAATGTAAATAAAAAATTCATGATTAAACTTTGAAACAAGAGTTTAAAGACATGTAATATTATTTAGAAATTAATTATAATTACATTGCTAATTGAAATAATAATAATTGGAAATGTATCATTTAACTTAATTTGTACAAAACAAAACAAATAAATAAATAATTCTTCCATTCTTGGCAAGGACCAATGCCATTGATATTCAGATTTTTATATGTTTTTAATTAATGTAAATTAGTACTAATTTGTTATTGTTATATTATTTAATAATTTGCAATTAATTAATTAAATCTAATAAAAATATAAGCATTGGGAGTTTTCATTCATAATGCAGATTTTTAGACTGTAGAATTCAATACGGACAAATTCTGTTGCCTATCTAGAAGGGCCAAGATATATGTAGTATATATATTTTTATGGTTTCTATATAACTATATATGTGGAATACTATATATATATATATGTACTTTTTAGGAGATTTCAACGAGCACATCAGCAATACACTTTCAAGACTAAATCTATTAACAAGATTAATTTTGTAACAACTTTCAGCATTTCCTGCACTACTACACCAAATATTTCTAATTATTCAAAACTCAACCAAATGCTACTCAATTCTGAGTGCAGGAAACAAAATACTACTAGATTAATAATGCAGTGAACTTCATCTATCTGATACTTACAATATATGGAGCCATCCTGGAAATGGAGATGGTGCAGGTGGGAATGGACGATTCCATCTCCGAGCATTAGTTCTGCGTGGAACCTAAAACATAAATTACAAGCATAAAAGATTTCATATATTTTTTTAAAATTGTTATTTATTGAAAGTTATTAACTGTTTTTAATATTACATCAAGAAAATATTCTAAAAGAAAATGACATAAAACAGACATATGGAAAAACTATTATATAGCCAACTTCTTTCAAAAGGCCTCAAAGGATTATCCAAAAATTGAAAGGGGAAGCAAGGATTGAAATTAATAGTTTGGGGTGGGAATGGATTTTGTCGAGGTAAGATTGGTACCTGGTTCTCGTCAATCAGCAACATATAGAAATTAAGTATGGTTGAGTTTATTCATGACTAAAAGTAAGGAGTATTAAGGATTTAACAAATGATTTCAGATTATAAAGATTGGATAAGAGAAGAATTAGATGGTTTAGTAGAGGTCTAAGGCTCAGCTTTTAAGTCCAGATAGGCCAGTCATGTAAATGAGTCTTTTGTCATTAAGAGGAAGGTTAGAGCACTTTTCTAGTTAGTGTTGAAATAACTGGAATCGAGATTTCATAAATTAAATTACCTATTTTATACATTGGTCCAAGCCTCTATAACATCGGAGATTTCATAAATTAAATTACCTATTTTATACATCGGTCCAAGCCTCTATAACGTGTCAGAATACTTTATAACACAAAAAAAAAAAAAAAAAAAAATTAAGTTCTTTTCTGGGTGAAGATACAAAAATCAAACATTTAAAATATATTTGTGTCTAGCTGACCTGACAGACAATGTCCTATCTTTATTATAAACTATCTACCTAACTAACTTTTATCTTTTTTTTTCTTTCATAAGATCCTTCTCCTGACTTTATATATATATATATATATATATATATATATATATATTATATATATATATATATATATATAATATATATATAGAAAGAGAGAGAGAGAAATTATTATCTTGCAAAATTAAAAAAAAACAACAACATATCTACCAAAGTAACTTTTCTCCCTTTTTCTTTCATAAGATCCCTCTTCTGACTCTTATAAACACAACAAAAAAATCACTCTCTATTAACTTCTAAAAGCTTGTGTATGAGATATATTTTTCTAAAATCTTTAGCTTTCCAACGGTATATCATACATGTATATTACTGCTCTTATGTTCAAAAACGAAAAATTGCATTAAACAAATATTTTTTCTGTTTTCACCTTTAGTTGGGTATCGAATTTATTCAATTTATATATTTACCTGTTTTTCATCAGCATTAACAAGATAATCTAGTTATTATTATTGAATCTACAAAATTAAACGTACATTAGGGGAAGAAAATTTAAAATATCGGCATTTAAGCCCTATCAGACCATTTTTATCTAAATAAAACCTACATGATATTAAAGCCCATTAAATTTTACATTGATATAGCGAGTTTAATCAAAATCGTCAGAACCGTTTTTGAGAAAATCGAAAAAAGGTGCAAAATGCATGGTATAAAGTGCCTCTTCTGGTAGGCTCATTTTGATGAAAAAAGTTTTGTCACGTCTCGGGTGTATAGTTGTCTTAAATATGAAATTTCAGTTTCATAGGACTTACCGTTTCCGCCCGGGAGTTACCACACACACACACACACACACAGACCTTTTTGCGGGACTTGGTTATTTGGACTCAGGGGACCCTAAAAGGTGTATTTCCGTTGAAAACTGGAATTCGAAAATTTTCACGATCGCAATACTTCCCCTTACTATATATAGTAAGTGAAAGTAAAAGTATTAGCAAAATTGGTCAAACTGTTAACGCGTGATGCCAAGGGAAAAGGCGATCCATTTTTTTATATATACAGATTACAAGAGAATTTTTTTTTTTGATACAGTTGACTTGTGAGATATGTGCAAATTAGACAATCAAAAGATGGTATACATTGAGATAAAATTTGTGCAAATCAAAGAATAGAGCTGCTTTTATCCTACAGGCCTGGAGTTTCAGTCATTATATTCCTAATTTTATTTGTTATAGGTGGAATAGTCAGGAATCAGTCATTTTTTGAAAAGTTTTTAATTTTGCCAATGTTTCGGCCCTAGTTTGTGAGCCATCATCAGGGCATTACTGAGCCATGTCCAAGCATAAACTGGAGTCAGTCATAATGCTTTTATAACTCGAGTTAGAATTGGTGGCTAAAATATAGAACCCACCTTGTTAGCCTTTACTGAATAGGAAAGATGAAACTCCAGAAGATGTAAACTAAAGCACTTAGAAGTAAAATAGTGCATTAATGAAATGAAAAATTCATTAATACACATATAGGTTAAAATTAAAGTTGAATCTTAAATTCCTAGTGTGTTAATTCAGTTTCAAAGTTTGTAACTTAAAATCCTTACCATCTTGTTTAAAACAGTAAATATGTTTAGATCTGATAGAGAAAACAAATTACCTCTGATATAAAAATGCTGGATGGAGTTGGAACTTGTAAAATGGTAGCTTGATGAGTAGGAGGTCGATGATGGTGATCCATAATTATATCGATTTCTATCGGCTCATGGCGTGGTGTAAGATGTGCTGAATAGTGGACATGAGCTAATGAAGGGAACAAAACAGAGCTGGTATGATGATGATGATGGTGATGGTTGGGTGTGTGGTGATTCATACAGTTTCCAAAGTTATTCAGCTAAAAATGCAAAAGAAACAATTTTTAACAGAGGTCTAATTTCTTCTTAAACTATTACAAAAAAAAAAAAATTTTTAATACCTGGCAAGTGTGTTGTACCTGGGGAGAAGTTGTACAATAAATGCTATGTACTTGACATGGTGGTATATGGGGTGCTGTTGGTCCGCTCGAGTAAAGAGGTAATGGTAAGGACACGGGTACCTAAAATGATAAATCAATATTAAACATTAACAGTACAGTCTCGTCCAAATATTTACTTTGGTTGGTTGGTTGGTTTTTAAAATTTTAATGGCACAAAACATCGCGGTCATCAGTGCCAGATATATTAATTTTTATAGAAGATAAGGTTAAGACAAATAGTATAAGTTAAAATATTAAAAGAGATATTCATTAAAAGATATTATAATATATGTATAATTCTACTTGAGATAAATGAATGTTAGATAATATTCAAGAGAAAAGAATAAATAAAAAATAAATAAAATAAAAAAAATAAAAAAAATAAAATAAATAAATAAAAAATAATAATAATAAATAAGATAAAAAACAAGTAGATAAAATAGATAATAATAAAAATAAATAAGTAATAGTAATACATTAATATTTAATTGAAAAATAAGGTAATAAATATAATAATTAGAAAAGTAATTACAAAAATAAGTAAAATAAAATATAATAGAAAAAAAATAAAAAATGAATAAATAAAATTGAAAAAAATAAATAAATAAATATATATATATATATATATATATATATATTTATTTACTTTGGTCTATTCACGTAACATTTTTTTTTTTAACATTTTATAATTTTTTTTTCTTTTGGTTCGCACAACACATCAAATTTAAAAACACAAAAATTGCATTAAAAATATATGTTAGCTCTTATCTCTTTTAGTTGAATATCGAATTCGTTGAACTTATATATTTAATAAAACCTATATGATATTAAAACCCATCATTAAAGTTTTTCATTATCGGTGATTAAGCTCGCTATATTGGTGTAAAATTTAATGGGCTTTAATATAATGTAGGTTTTATTCTGATTGAAACAGTCTGACAGGGTTTAAATGCCGATATTTTAAATTATCTTTCTCTAAACTACCTTTAATTTTGTACATTCCATCAGATTAACCACATTATCTTAATAACATTGATGAAGGACAGCTAAATATAGAAGTTGGACAAATTTGATGACCAAATAAAGGATAAAAGAGCAAAACTATTTTTTAACGTAATTTTTGGTTTACTGGCAATAAGAACAGTAATATACCGCTAGAAAGAGAAAGATTTTAGAAAAATTATTATCTGATGCACAGAGTTGTAAAAGGCAATATAAAGTGACGAATGAGGAATAAACTTATTACTGATTAACAATTTAATATAGTTATATTATTTAATCTAAATCATATGTTTCCAACGAAAATGAATACATGTTTAATTTAAATATGTTTCAAATTGAAGCATATTTCAAATTAATAGTTTTTAAACTGATTTAAAAATTGAGGCAAGTGAAAGTTGTGTGTTGCCCATACCAGACTTTTTTTTACGTAATATTAACATATTTCAATTATTAAATAGTTTAAAAAATATCCCAAAATATATAAATGCACTATGATTAAAACTAAAATTGATTAAAACTTAGTTAAAAAAGCAGCTTGTAAAAAATATTTAATATTCTATAGATATTTATAAGAACCACTGTTATAATCTCAATAAAATAAATAATTACACCTACAGAAACACCTGGATTGACAACCTGGGTCAAATCCATCATCATGGGTGCCTGGTGATGTGATGTACTAGGATGAGCTGGAGTAAATGTTGGTGGATGTTGCATCCGAGGTAAGGTGTGATTTTCCTGGGACCACTCTCTAGAGTAACGAGTGCTTCTTCTTATTGGCACACTGCAAAACAAATATTTATATTGAACAAATAAATTGCAGAAGTATTCTGAAAGCAGCCTTCTTGCTCTATGGTGTGGTAAATAGATTGAATCAAGATATTAATAGAAATGATAATTAAGTCAGGGAAAAAAGTTGAATGTTTTTGCTATATTTTTACTTTTACTTACCTATATATGAAATATGTTGTAAGGGAAAATATTGTGAATTGAAGATTTTTTTAATTCCAGTTTTCAACGGAAATACACGTTTCAGGGTCCTCTGAGTCCAAATGACCAAGACCCCCAAAAAAGTACGTGTGTGTGTTTGTGTCCGTTTGTGTGATAAGCCTAGTGCAAAAATGAAAAGTCGTACGAAACTAAAATTTCATATTTACGGCAACTATACGTCTGAGATATTACAGAAACTTTTTCATCAAAATTAGCCAAAGAGATGAGCCAATTTGTACCATGCATTTTGCACCTTTATACTATTTTCTAAAAAAACAGCTCTAACGATTTTCATTCAACTTACTAAATCGGCTTAAAATTTAACGGGCTTCAATATCATGTAGGTTTCATTCTGATTGAAATAGTATAACAACAGGGCTTAAATATAAGTCAGTATTTTAAATTTTCTTCCTTTGAAGTACTACCTTTAATTTTATAGATTAAAAACAAAAATGAAACATATCAATTTATGAGCATTGATAAAAAAAAATGGCTAAAGATGCAAGTTTAATGGATTCAATCTCAAACTAAAGGAGAAAAGAGCAAACAAATATCCATTATCAATTTTTGTGTCTTTGAACACAAGAACATTAATATAGATGTATAATATACGGTTGGAAAGCTAATGATTTTATAAAAAATATTATCTTATAAACGAATTGTAAAAGCTAATGGAGAGTGATGAAAAGCCGATTAACTAATTGATTGTTGCCGATAATAAAATAATAGATTATTGTATAAAACACACGTTTCTATCAAAATTTAATTAATTCCTTAACCTTTTTACTTTCACTTGTCTATATATTTCATTTCTAACTGTATTTAAAAACGCTTAAACTGATTTTAACAACGGAGGCGAGTGAAAGTAGTGTTTTTATTTAAAGAAAATCATTATAACGATAGTGAAAGTTAGTTAATTTAAAACTTATCAACATACTATGTGCAACTTACACAACCTCTTTTTTAAGGTTGGCTTATACATAACCCTTATTAATTAGATAAATAGCAACCTATATAAAGTATTGTTATCCTAATTAATACAGTCTAGCCAATGTGAGATGTCATTAATAGGATGTATCAACCACACATGGATTATAAAATCAACGTCTCAATTCTTGATCTGGTTGCATACTTTACTTGTTTCATAAATGCATTAAAATGTCATTAAAAGTTTCAGAGTTTGTACATTATTGATTGATTACTAAGTACTTATGGTATGTAAATAAATTTTAGTTGAACGAAATTTTTATTTTTGACCCAAACTATGATAATTTAACAGTCAACTATACATCCTCAATATAACATGGTAAATTCACATTCTTGCCAAACCTAGGCAAATCAAGAAGTATAGAGAATAATTCAGCTAGGTTTGTCTATATTTGAGTCCAATTAGTTCGTTTGTGAAAAATGCCACATAAGTGTTACTATAATATATACTATTTTATGTATTGAAATATTGGTTTTATATATTTAATATTTTGTTTTTATAAACAATTTCAATAGTAATTTGCCATAACGGTTAAAGTTTTTATATAAATGTTAGTTCAATAAAGTAATTTTTTATAAACCATTTTATACATGTCATTAGGTTTGACTGGAAACTAGAAAATGCTTGGCAGGAGTGTGAAAACACCATTATTTCAGGCCTAATCCTAATACTTAAATACACCAGAATACAAGATACATAAAATATAAAATGATATATAAAATAACTAACAGCTCTAATGGCTACAATTAAGAAAAGCAAAATACCTGTTACGAGGAAGAGGCCTCTGATGATTTCGTTGAGGCTCCCAGGGACTTTGATGATGGGCAGGAAGAGGAATTCCATTCTGAGCCTGTGAACTTTGCACAATCCTACGTCTCTTCCTACTTGGACTTTCACTTTGTGCACATAAGTCCTAAAATTTTAATTAAAAAATAGTCTACAACTTTTTTTACAAAAAATGTGAGATGCGTTAAAACATGTAATGGAAGTTAAAAGATATTTGAACCTATATTTTTAAAAACATATCTACCTTTCTGCTATCTTCTTGTGCATTTGCTCTGTAGAATGTTGAAGAACTGTGCTGCTGCACTGGTGTGTGCCTCATTTCTACAAACAATACATTATCATGTTGTGAATACAAAAATTTACTATTTTTTTCTATGTTTTGGACAGTTACCAACAATAGGAATAATGGTAATTTAAAATTTACATTCAAAATCATAAACACCAACGAAAGATGAAATGCCTAGCTTTCTTAAAAGAAAAGGTCAAGTTTTAATGATGATATTAATCAGTAACATTTCTTTCACACCTTCATCATATGTGAACAATGATTTCAATCTTGGCTAAAATAACGTTTTTTTACCAAAAAATAAATCTATGATGATACTAGTATGTCATGTTATTATTACACTGAGGTTGGCTCGCTGCTAACCTCTGTTCAGAGTTTCAAGAAGACTCAAATGAAGTATATATCATCTCAGATGAAAGCGACTAACTGAAATTTTGATTTTAACTGAAGCAAGGAATAATTGATATGTTGGTTTCCAAAAGGTACTATATCCACTTTGGACTGTTTTACAGTAAACACAAAAATCTATCATTTATTTATTATTGGGCCAATTTACTTGATTCTTTTTATTATTAAAATCTAAAGTTGATTTTTTGCGGTATTATCAACTAATTTTTCTAAATTGTTGCACTTTTATCATGTTTTAATAATATAATGTGGATATAGTATGTTTTGGAATAAAACGTGGATATAGTACTTTTGGGAAAGAATTAAAAGGGATATAGTACTTCTTAGAAGAATATAATGCATGATATAAGTTAGTAACAGTCACCATAATCTTCCTCATAAAACATTACCGATAAAAATAACGTCTTCATAATGTTGATTACCAAGTTATGTATGTTTCCTAATTCTCCCTCTGAGAAATATCTTTCCTTGTTGGTTAATTTATAGTTGATTATCTATTCTTTATAAAGAAAGCAAATTTTTTTTTTTTTTTTTATTCATGACACTATAATAAAAAGTACGTAATTACGAACTTTGTTTTGAACTTTTATTTACTATTTTGGTGAATATAGGAAATGTATTTACATTATTAACTACGTTTAAACAATATTTAACCAAAGAAACTAATAGATAAATAACTTTTAAGCTAGTAAGTCTTTTTACATTTAAAAAAAAAATATTAGGTTAGATCAGGAACGGTTTCCCTTCTTATATTTAGCAAAATCAGGAAATGCTAGTTCCAACCATTTTCAGGATCAAACACCATTATTCTATTCAAATGTGAGTTTATGAAAATTTTTAAACCAAATTTATGTGGCTGTAAGAAGAGATACTATGAAAAAAACTAAATTTAATTGAGAACCTACAAGAACTAAGCGAGGTCAGGGAATGTTAGTTCTAACCATTTTCAGGATCAAATACCATTATTCTATTCAAATGTGAGTTTCTGAAAAACTCATTACGAGCTGACATCATACTATCCTTTATCATTCCAGTTGACAATGTCAAAACTCATCTGAACTTCGCTTTTTAAAAGATCGATGAAGTTCATTAAAGGAATAAAAATTAGATCATCTATTTGGATTCCCGCAGAAACATTAAACCAAGGAGCAGAAAAATAGAATAGCTGATTATGATCACTGCTTCATTGTTGTGACGCTCTCCTTTAAACGGCACGTACTCATATCTGATTTAAATATCTCTCACCTCTTTACCTATCCACTTCTAACATCTCAACCTTTCCAAAATATCTTTTTTGTTTTGTTTTTTGTTCTAAATAATAAAAAAAAAAAAAAAGACACAGAGAGACAAGTATACATACTGTAATATACCCATTTTTTTAAAATAACACACATATATATATATATATATATATATATATATATATATATATATATATATATATATATATATATGAAAGTTAATTTAATTTTTATAAATATATATATTTATTTATTATTTGAATATTATATGAGGAAGGATAACAATCAGATTAAGAGTAAAATTTAAATTTAGAACAAAACCTAGCAGGTACAAACCCTAGGTAATAGAGCAGGTAGGAGTCAGAGTTGGGTTTTTACCAGGAAGGAGGATCTGCTGCTTTGTTGGCCTGCATATTGTTTTATTATTTTGTAAGTTCTAATTATAAAAAATAATAAAAATTAATTGTGCCTGATTGTCAAGAACCCATACCCTGAGAGAAATGAATTTTAATTTAGTAAATAATGTTAAATTTTTTTTTTTAAAGAATATATTTAAAAAAAATAAAGATATATAATTTGTTGCCCAACTAGGTGTGGCTTGATTCGTTAAAAATGAAGACCACAACAATTAGTGCACAATTCATAAAGTTAATAAGTTTTTAAGTGTTTATTTGTGGTATATTTGTGAGCAAACAATATGAAGGACGAAGGAAAAAAGAGCTATTCAGATAGGGTAGAAAACATGTTTCAGCAAATCATGATGATGATGGAAAAAATGGACAAAAAAATGGAAACAGAAGTATCTGAAATCATTACGAGTTTTTAAAGTAGAAGTGAAAATTATCCCTGAAAAGAACTTCCACTCATGATGAAGAACTTACTCCTCAAGTATGTGAAGAACTTGAAACAGAAATAGTACCTCCTATTTTTACAGAAGAACTTATATTAATGACTAATCCCTGTAATGTTATGATTGAAGAGACCCAGGACAAAACTTAATAACTAGCTCTAATGATGTGAGGGAAAGTGTGAATATCAAAGATCAGATCCATGATGTGGTGAACCCACTGGCAACAAATGCTTTACTTTTAGAACTTTAATAAGCTCATTAAGACACAAAAATAAACCCCTGGTTTATTTTATTGGTTAAAAGTTTTAAATAATCTGAAAATAGGTTTCTTCATCTCCTATAATTGTTTGTTACCAATTGTAAATTTATTTAATCAATACAGGGATGTGCCAATCGAAAATATCATCAGTAAAATTTTAACATATGAATTTTATAATGGTTACATGGTGTTGGACCATGTTAGGAAAGATTGGGCACCATATTATTTTTGGACACGGCAATATTTATCCTTATCCAGAGGATAAAAAGGAATAAATAGCGTTCCCTCTGTTAGATGAGCTAAAAACTGGCCATCCTGAGCCATGTTCCGATTGAACCATACTGAAATTATTTATAAATAAATTGTAAATAATTTAATTATTAGAATTACTCATGTATTAAACTTTAATAGCTGGTCAAAGTGTAAATCTTTTCACAGTAGTTTGCTAAAGTTTGTTCATATTTAAAATTTACGTTCACACAAGATCACAACTTCATTTGCTAAAAATTATCTTCAATTGTCTTATTAGTGTCTTGGCAAAAGTTATTTTTTAAATTTGTTACTCTGTCACTTATTTTATATTATAATGTTTCACATTTTATGAAAGTAGACATTTTGGAAGTCATAGATTTGTAACTCTTTTTCTCATTCTGTTTTTTTTTTTTTTTAACTTTACATTTTTTCATACTGTAAATATTGTTATTTTTAAAAATTTTAATTTTTTATTATCTAATTATCCACCTTTTATTAAATTTATTTTGTCCCTTTTGTTTCTAATAATTATTATATTTGTCAATTTTCATAACTAACATTTAACGTTGTTTTTAATTATCTGTAATATTTCTTTTACATGTCATCATTACATATTGAATTTTACTACTGCTTGTTATCTTTTGTTTTTATAGTCCTGAAGAAGGCCTATAATTCAGGCCCAAACATCAGCACCAGTATATTAAGTTTAAACTTGTGTTCTTTTGACTGCACCCTGAACTAACTTCTCATATATATACACACATTCAACCATTCTCACTTCGTTTTAATTAGTTTATTTTTCATTAATTCTTGACCAGACAAAGATCCTTTATTATATCAAAGCTTGTGTTATTCTTAGAAGACTAATTATCAGAATAATGTCAATATTTATTTTTTCCTTTTTATTTTATAATTAAACTCATGTATTCTTCATTGAGTTCAACATGATTATTTTCTGAAGATTGTTTTTATTTTGTATATTTATTGATTATATCCATAATTGTAAATATTAGTTAATTATGTTCATTTTGTTTGTTGGCCAGACATGTATATTATTAACTGTACAAACCTGTTATTCTTAAGGGACCACACCCCAGTCCCAGAATAAAAAATTAATTTGTATTCTATTCTATATTTATTAATTTATTATTAAAATATTAAGTTGGTTAGTTTGAAAATTTGATTCAACTCAAAATTCACAGCTCCAATTTTGATGATTGTTGGTAAAAATGGCATCCATTTCGGATGCTAGGGGAAAAGAAAAAACAGATATAAAAAAAGGTTACTTGGGTTTGAACTGTTAAAGAGGAGAGGGACAAATGAAGATTTGAGACGTTGATTTCCAAAAGGTACTATATCCATTCTAGGAAATTTTACAGGAAGCACGAAAATCTTTCATTACTCTATTATTAAACTAGCTAATTTGGGTCTTTTTGGATTAATATTTAGAATTATTTTTTTACTATAATAATAACATCATATTAAAGTTATGAAATGAAGTTTTTTAAAAAGATTTGGAACGAAAATAAATGCGTAATTAGTACTTTTAGAAAATGACCGCATTTCTAAATCACGTTTTTTAAGGACTTGAGAATTCATTAGGTAACATCAAATAGAATATTTAGATAAAACTAAATGATAAGAATACAAATATGTAAAAAAATCAATTTTGTAAAAAATGTCTTTAGTACCTTTTGGAAATCAACGTCTCAATTATTGATCAAGAAACATTGTTAGCCTGTAATATTATTTTATTATATTTTGTAAGTTCTAGTCATGATTAGAAATGAAATATAATAATTGTGCCTGATTGTCTAAGAGACCCAACCATGGGTGAATAAATTTTAATTTAGTAAAATATGTTTTAATCAATTCCTCTTCAGGAATATTTTAAAAAAATAAAACATTAAAGTAGACATAAGTTGATGTATGTTGACTTCACCAACAAGCAAATCAACTAAACTTATAGAGCCTAACATAAAGTATCATCAAACAATAACCAGGACAAGCTTCAAGGGTACACCAATGCTCAGACCATTTATTTCCTCAACTATAATGCCCAGGTTAAAATATTATAACTTAATGAACTAAATGATATTTTATGACCAATTATAAAATTAAACTTTAATTATTTTTTGAAGCATTAGTAAACCAAAACAAGATTGATAATGATTTTAATAAATAAATTCAAAATTATAAACACTAAAAATTACATTTTGTTTATCACTATTTAAATCAGCTAAAAAACCTCTCATAACCAATTTATATCAGCTCTTGTTAAAAATATAACATTCTAGAAAATAATTCTTATACTGTAAGATATAATTTAGTAGTTTACCAGGCATTAGAGAATTAGAACGTTGTGGATACTCCGTATTCTCAATAGGAGTCAATAATCCAGGATTTAAATTGAGCATTGGACCATTAAGTAACTGTACAGAGCTCTCTGGAACCTATAAAGGAAATTAGCATTACATATATTTTTTAAATAGGTGGAAAAAATAACTTTATTCTGGGACTAAGTCCCATGCCCAATGCCCAGTTTTACTTTTATATATATATATATATATATATATATATATATATATATATATATATATATATATATATATATCAGTAAATGTATATAATATAAATGTTGGGTTGTCCATATAATAATGCAAGATTTTGGATTAAAAAAATTACAACTGTTCTATTTAACCAATAGTCTAACCTATTATTAATTACTGCCGACGTGTTGGCAACCTTACTATTCCCTCAGATTTGAATTTCCCTTCTCTTCAAACTTCAAAAACATGTTTTATAATTCTCCCTAAGATGTCTAAAAAAAATTTTAATCCGTAGGCGAGAGGTCCAGAGACTAGGACGAATGTGGCAGAGTTTAATATCAAGATCTAACTTTTTTTGTAACATAACCTATGAGACATATGGCCAGGGGTTGTCATGTGACAGAAGATGGATCCCAATTGACCAAAGATGGCTTAATTATTGTCAATGTCTCATGCATTGCATTAATTTGGTCACAATACAATTCAGCATTGATGGTTTTGCAGGATTTAAGAAGCTGTACTGCATCAAACCAAATACAGCCCACCAAACAGTAATCATCACCTTTTTTATATATCACTTGGGGGCTTTGTTAAATGTGCTAATTCTCCTTTGTCGAACTACTGCTCAGAACGTCAAATGTAGGCAAAGAACTGAAGCACAAACTTCATTACGTTGTTTTTTTGTGGTTGTTTAATGTGTGTGGAACCCAACTTCCAAGCATTTATACTTTTTTAATCACCTTGAGGTGGTCATCAATGGTCAATTTATTAAGGTTAAGTTTCCCTGCAAGCTCTCAAAAAGCTGATCTGGGACGTTCTTCCAACCAGCCCGCAGAACAATGTTATCAAGACAGGAAGTCATTCCCTTCCACGGCCTTCTTTGTCTTGAAGGCTGATGTCTCCTTCCAATATTTTATGAACCACCGTTGAACAGTAGTTTTGCTGATGCCCTCTCTGCAGACTTTGTTTCTGGCTGTCTGGACCCATTCCGGCCAAGTTTAAACCCGTAAAATAAAATTATATGAATCTCATGCATGGACAGTCTTAGTAAAGTGTGAATTATTTATAAAAAGCGAAAAGCTATATATGTAAACAAACATTATCCTTCGAAAGAGAATTAATAAGTCCTTTAATAATCCTTTAAACATAAACAGTTTGTTATATAGAGGGGTATTTTAAATAAAACTTAAAATCCTGCACTATTTTCTGGAAAATCCATAATAACAACTAAAAACATAAATCTCGATATGTTATATCATTAATATAATATTTATGGTGATATGTAACATACTATCCAAATCTTATAATTATGACTAAATAGTTTCTTTGAAAAGAATGAAGTTACCGTATTTCATAAAAGTGTACAGTAGCAGATAATGGAATATTTTCATAAATACTTTTAAAATATTGCATAAAACATTTATTACTTAATACAACAAATAAAATAAGAAATTAGTATGAGTAATTGTATTTCTTGACTTAAAAAAAATTAGTCAAATCAAACAGCAGGGAAGTAAAACAAGTGGCTTGGGTCAATATACCATCAAACAATATATGGGACTCGAGAAAACATTGTAATGGGTAAATAAATAAAATGACAAATTATTTTTGTTAATAATGAAAATCCTCAAATGTTTTAAAGGATAACGTAGGAATACTGATCAATAAACAATGAAAAATACAAAATTTACTTATTTAATATTTATCATTGACATCAGAAAAGGTAAATTTCCAACAAGTTTTAATATAATGAAAGTAATTTATGTAGATCAAGTCTTGTGCATTGATTGGAGCTTGAAAAGTTATGTTTAAAAAATGAAAACACATTCACCAACTTAGTTGGGCAGATTTATAATCATGAATATAAATCATTGTGACATAGAAATACATTCTAATTTTAACATATAAATTTCACACTAGTAATAAAGTATCTAGTAACTTATAAAGTAATCAATCAAAATATACCAATCATTTGATGCTCAGTGAATCATCAATTACAATACATGGCAAAAAATGGTAAAAATAAAATAAATCTATTCATGAAAGTAGACTGTATATAATTTTAAGAATGACACATACCTGTGGTGTTCTTGAAGGAATTATCATAGGAGGTGGTAGTTGACGAACATCAGTGTTAGTTGCTTCCATAGGGAAAGTTTGACTAGGAATACCATTAGGTTTAGGGTATCCAAAAAGATCCTTATCTCTTTCTGAATTCCTAATAATAAAAAAAATAAACTTAAATTAAATAATTTTAAAAGTTATTTTCAATCTAAGAATTAAGTTATATTTAATTAAGTTTGCATCACAACATAAAACAAAATATTGAGTATTCATTTAATATGAGCCTATTTAATAATAGAAATATATCCATTTTTTTTTTTCTAAGCTAAATTGTAAAATGATGCTAAAGCACTAAAAGTTATCAAACCTTAATTTCAATCAAACTAAGTAAGTAATTTTATATGATTACTTAACAACAACTAAACAAAAAATCTGGTGCAGGCAACACACGACTTTCACTTACCTCCATTTTTAAAAGCAATGAAAGAATTTTCAAATACAGTTAGAGATAAAAAAAAATACGTGAAACTTTAATTATATAGTAAAACTATTATATAATTAAAGAATTAATTAAATCGAATTTATATAGAAACATGTGTTTTATTAAAAAATCTATTATATTATTATCTAAAATAATCAGTTAGTTTTATGTTCATTTCTTCACTCTCTATCAACTTTTAAAAGCTTGTGTATGAGATAATATTTTTTCTAAAATCTTTAGCTTTCCAACGGTATATCATACATGTATATTACTGCTCTTATGTTCAAAAACGAAAAATTGCATTAAAAAAATATTTTTTCTGTTTTCTCCTTTAGTTGGGTATCAAATTTCTTCAATTTATATATTTACCAGTTTTTCATCAGCATTAACAAGATAATATAGTTATTTTTATTGAATCTACAAAATTAAAGGTACTTTAGGGGAAGAAAATTTAAAATATCGGCATTTAAGCCCTGTCAGACCATTTTAATCAGAATAAAACCTACATGATATTAAAGCCCATTAAATTTTACATTGATATAGCGAGTTTAATCAAAATCGTCGGAACCGTATTCGAGAAAATCGAAACAAGGTGCAAAATGCATGGTAAAAGTGGCTCTTCTGGTAAGCTCATTTTGATGAAAAAAGTTTTGTCACGTCTCAGGCGTATAGTTGTCTTAAAAATGAAATTTCAGTTTCATAGGACTTACCGTTTCCGCCCGGGAGTTAACACACACACATAGACAAAAAAACCCACACACACACAGACCTTTTTGCGGGACTTGGTCATTTGGACTCAGGGGACCCTAAAACGTGTATTTCCGTTTAAAACTGGAATTCGAAAATTTTCACGATCGCAATACTTCCCCTTACTATATATAGTAAGTGAAAGTAAAAATTGAGTGATTTTAAAAAACTTTTTATCCATACAGGAAAGTAAGGATTGTAAACATAGCCACTTTATTTGTCAACAAACTCATAGTTTAGTATATCTTACATATTTCCTAAAAGGACAGGTATTTCATTTTATTTGTTGGTATTATTATTTGATTTGTTGTATATATATTTGAAAAGTGGTATTTTGTTTAATTATAACCAGCAATCATGCCAAATAGAAAATCTTCATATGTTTCTTTAAATGACTTGAACACTTATCTATAAGCCTGCCCAAAAATTATTCAATTTTAATTTAATGAGTTGTTTTTTTGTTTTTTTAAACAACAGGAACTCAACTTTCATCAACTGTTTCTTATAATTACCCAGTGATTTAAATGAAGTGATGCCATAAAAATACCATAAACGGCCTATGAAAAAACGGTAGTTATTTATAATCCTATTAAAATGAATAGATGAATGTGTAAAAAATATAAAAATAATTTTTTTTTTTATTTTAACATATATATTTCCTCATTTCTGGTCAATGAGATTTCAATTCGCATGATTATGACCAAGGTTCATACTAAACTTTTTTTAAATTAAATTTTTTGATGTAAAATATTATGCACAGTCAAATAAACAAAATATTATTAAATACAGTAACAATCTATTAATTAGTAGGTTAACCACAGATGAAGAGTAATAATAGGGAAAAAATTCTAGACACTGAATAAGAAACATTTTAGCATTGGCTATCTCAAAGATTTTATTTATTATAAATATATTTTTTTTGTCAAATGATCGTATATTTGAAACCAGACAACCTCCTGATAACTCCCTCCATTCGACATAGTTGTCTTTAAATTATTCTAAACTAACTGGTTAAGGATAAAATCTGGGGAAGAAGCATTTGACAAGAAAACCAGATCGAATCGCTACTCAAGCTTAGCTCTGCAGGCTGACAGATTATATTGATTGATTAAATTTTATTATAAGCCCTATAAAAAATAAATAAAAAAAGGTTAATTTTTGATGATGCACGCGTTTCGACAGCCAAATAAAAAACTAGAAACTTGATCCTCTTTTGAACGGATTATACATGAAGGAAAAATTATAAACTTAAAGTATACCTCTTCTATATTATAATCTGTAGATACCCTTTTAATCTTTAAATTAGAAGAAAAATGAGGAAAACCAACCACTAAGGAGGATAATACCAATAAAGATATTAAATAGAATAAATCAACAGAGGGGCGAATGTTTTCAAAAATATTTGTTTAACTCACTTCAAACACATTCAGAACAGTGTTGATTACAATTTAATTTATTATTCCTCTCCCACTCACACATATCATAATTAGAATGTCATTATATTGATTGTATATAAATATTAGTGCTTTGAAAATTACAAGGAATTACCAACATAGCAATGGCATTAGACACAATTATTTTTTTAAATATGTTTTATATTGATTTTTACAACTGTATACACAATATATACAAGTGAAAGGTTAAAATTCTTAAAAACCAACTCTTGTCTGTTTTATGATAAAGAAGCAAAATCCTTTATCTCCCTAAACTTATTATTAATACCATAATAAATATTATAGTGATATAACAAATCAAGAGTATCAAATCGGTTTATGGACCTTCCCCTTTTTAATTAATTACTAGTAAATGTAAGTATTTTCTCATTAACTATCATCAAATGTTATTTAGAACTGAATTGTTTTATTAGATACATACTTCTATCCATTAATTTAGTTCTAAAAAAAAAAAATACATATATATAATATATAAATAAATAAACGAAACCACCGAAGTCAAGACAATGATCTTCAAAAAATCAAAACAAGGGCAAAAACTATCCATGTAAATCCAAATAGCTGTTCTATGACAATAAAATGATCAATAAATAGTTGTTCCTTAAAATAAAAATACCAGAAAAGAAAATTATTAAATACAATCAATACAATGACTGCTTTAAAGTTACTTCATTTAACCTCAGTTCCACTTAAAAGAACATGGTCATGAGAATAAAAGCATAATTTTAGTTATAAAATCTACTTTTAAAATAATCTAATAAGCGCAGCACATGAAATAGTTACCCTTGATTGTAACCTTGCTGGTATTCCTTGGAGAAAGGAACATGATTCACATGCCATCGAGAATTATGCCCATGTCTTCCTTGATGAGAGCTTCCATGTCGGGGAAATGTTGCAGTTCCGCGTATATTGCTTCTATTATTTGAATTCATCTTGCTAATTATAAAAGAAGAACTAATTATTTATTGGAACACTGACAATAGAAATACAAAGTTTAATTTCAAATACCTAAATAAGTTTTACCAATATAACATTAATAACTTTGTTATTCACTCACAGAAGTTAACCACAACAGAGTTATTAAAATATCCAAAAGTAGAATGAGCATTTAAACTAAAGTTGGGTGACATGAAAAGAAAAACAGCAGTATGTCATAGAGAATTCGTATAATAATTAAAATAGGGATAGAATTAATGAAACAAAGTTATATATATAAAGACTTATTTATAGACACAAATATGTAGAAAAACGCATTTACATTATAAGTGATACAACAAACAATATTCAGATTCGTGAACGGAGATCAAATTGGTTTCTCAACAAATAAAAATACCACGGTAGATGTAACAAAACTATCTTTATTAGACATTTACCTATTAAACAAAATATGATGATCACATTTAAAAACCCAAAAACTTTTGTTTAACACAATACAACCATCCTCCACAGCTGTAAAAGAAACAAGGTATTCTACAATTACGACACTGCTAAACCACGCCTACATCACAGACGGCCAATAGAATGAAAGAGAAGGGTTGGGTCTGTCCGATCGTTATTAACTATAAATAAAAAAAATGTCCCTATGAAGCAACCGAACATACCTTAAAATAACATGCATAGAATATTTTTTGATTTCTGCTAAACTACTTCTTTAATGATCATCGATTATTAATTAGTTCTTTGTGACCTCAGAAGTATTTCCGCCTGACGTAGGTTGTTTTGACAGAGTTTCTAGAGTCACGTGACCAAATGGAAAGCTCCTATTGGTCGTATGCAGTGGAGTGTGTCGATTTTGGGAGAAGCTCTCAGAGAGAAGTGAGCTGACGACGAGTTCGGATGTGTACTGAGTGAGTTTTATTTTAATTTTAAGCCGAGGTGTTATCGTTATATATCTTTGAGCTGTGACTATCGAATTTCAGAAGTAGATCTTCTGTAATTTAAACTTCTTGAATTTATCTGGATAGTTTATGAATGTCAAAGGAGAGAGATTACGTATTGGCTGTCTTGGGAGCCATCTTGTTTGTTTTCTCTTTTGACGTAGTAGGTCGTATATATGCGACCATTGTTGACGTCTAGTTTCAGAACATTCCACTCCGAAATTCATCAGCTTTTGTGATGATAGCAGTTGGCATCCGCCGAAGGTTGACTCTGAATTCTCCATCTTCAGGTAACTTGTTTTCTTCAAATCTTAGATTACACTTCAGTTAGCCCAAGGACGTCCCATCTGTTCCTTAACAGGAACTAGGCCAGCTCAGTTTTGTGAGGGGTTAAACTCTTCAAACAGCTCAATTTGATTGCATATACTTGACAATCTACGTAATACCTTGGCTTTTATACTTAATTAAGTCTATATATTTAAGTATATCTACAATGACCAACACAATTGTGTCAAATATGGTGGGCAGTGTTAAAGATTTGGATGGACCTCTTTTGGAATCAAAATCAAATTCACCATCAAAAGGCAAACCTAAATCATCTAGAAGTTCTCCACGGGGCAAACAGTTTGATTTTGCCCAAGAATGGGAGAAAAACCGAGTTAGGTTTGGACACAGCAGTTACATTTCACCTAGGGGCTCTCCTAATGGCAAGTCAAGAGGAACTCCGTCCAAGAGCCCCAGACAATCGCCATCATATGCAGAACTTTATGCAGGGTTTAGTGATTCTCCAGCACCTGCAGCTCTCCCTAAGCCACCGTCCCATTGGATGACTTCCATCCAACGTATGAGTGCTAGCATTAATCATTCCTGCTCTAGAGAGGCAGCGAGGTTCGCACCGAATATGAAACTGCTGCTCAACGCCCAAGCTTAATTATCTGCCATGAAATCCACCATTTAGTATTAAGTTATTGCTTCAATAAAATTAATGTTAAGATTTTTAATTTTTTATACATAGGTTATAGAAGGTGTATGTTTACATATACGCTTATAGAGCAAAACAATGTATCCTATTTAATGTCTTTTAGGCCTATAATGATGAAGCCCTTCCTTCTAATCACAATACAAGTAGGGTAAGTCTAATGTGATCAAATCATTGTGATTATCTTGTATACATGTGATTTTTCAAGTTTTAATTATTGACATAGTGATAAACATTGTTTTGCTCATGTTATAACTTTGCTCTATTTGCAAAGTCGAATGAAATTTTAATATCGGTCAAATTAATGATTTATCTAAAGTGTGCCTATATGTGATTTAGTTCGGTATGTTAATTTTTCTTCTTTTCTTTTCTTTTTTTTTTTTAATGTGTAGCTTTAAAAAAAAAAATTATGTTGTTGATTCTCTTCCTATCCCCCCCCCCACCAGAATATTTTATTATTTAAAAAAAAAAATAGTCTTGTTCATTACTTTTCTTATGGTTTATTTCTAGGACTGTATTGTTTTTACAGCATTTTGATTATAGGAGTATCTGAACTATCTACATATATAGGCACACATTTGATTAAACATTGTAGTTATTAAAGTTTTTTTGATGGATGAGGTACCTTATGATTTTCGATATTATTAAGTATACAGAATTGTTATTTTTTAGAAGGATCTTGTTTTATTTTAAAAAAATATTAAATTTTTTGTATTTACATATAGAAATTTTCTATCTCATATTGTGATATTATAGTATTACCATCTGAACAGCATTGTAGATTATATAGTTAAAATTTATCTATCCAATTTATCAGTGTTTTATCGATTAATATTTGAAATTTAAAATTTCAGAAATAATATTTAAATAGATTTGTGATTTGCTATTTAATTTTATTTTCAGTAAATACAGATGATTTTTTTATGTTTCATTCTTTTCTAAAGTACATTTATAAATACTTCAAACAAATCTTTTGTACTTTTAGTTCTGCGGGCTAGTTTTAGTTGTTCATGTCCTAAATTTAAGGGTACTATAATAAAAGTTTGGAGCTCATTCATCCGGTGCAACTCTGTTACGCTTACTTATTAGGTTTAAGGAGGTTGTGTTTTGAAAGCAACTAAAATTTCGAAATGTTCGTAATGTTGGTATCGTTTAATATTTTTTTATTAATGCGTTGTCAGTTTATTAATGCTAATGTTAATAAACACAAGAGACGTAAGTCACTGTAATGAGTCAGCTCCTGTACTTGTAGCTTGTAAGAAGACAGTGTTTGCCCGTTAAAATGACGTATAATGATAAGCATACACATTTGTAAGGTATCTAGTCAAACGTCATTACCAAGTGGAGAGATATATAAAGTTATATATTATATAAACTATAATTATCAGAAAAAGAGTTATTTTTTAATACATACCTGTGATTGTATAAGTTTTGAAATGCCTATATAATGTGATTGTTGACTGTCTTGTTTGGAAAACATTGAATTGTATTGTTAGTATTAATTTTTTGTTATTTCAAGACTTAATAATACTTAATAAATATCTGTTATTGGTATACAAACAACTATTCAGTCATGATTGTTAATATGAAATTCTCTTATATCCACCGTCTTGTTCATACATGGTTGATTTAATTGAAATTTTTATTTTAAGAATCCATACATTTAAACAGTTCTATGTTATTAGGCGTGTTAAGGTATGCTTTTATGTATTGTATTGGTTTGATATGGTTGGTGATCATCAGCTTGGTTGCCTAATTGGAAAATTAATTTTAACAAAAATAAGGAGTGCATATAAGACTGATTAATATGATATCATTCCATTTATCAGTGGCCGTGAAAAATACATAAAAACATTTACTACCTATGGACCAAGTGAAAATTTTTAAAATAGGTGTCATTTATTGAAGTACAAAGAACATTTCAGGGTTAACTGACCCTTATCAGTTAGTTATAGGCTAGGGTTACCTGTGCCGAAAGACTTTAATAAGACAATATGTCTTCCATATTTTTTCACGATATTGTATTAGTGCAATGTCCATATCTTTTATTTTTTATGTAAATCTGTGTACCTTGAAATCTATATATTCCATGATCTCATGAATCTCCCTATATAGGTTATTCCCGTGGCTGTTCCCTTTTCATTTTTGACTCTTTTTAGTCTAGTCCAAAGATCTTTTGAACCAAAATAATGTTTAAACCCTTTAAAAAAAAAAAAAGAAAAATAAGAAAAAAATTAAGAACCATATTCCCTTCCTTGCTTACTACATATACTTTGTTTAAAGTATTTTTTGTTCTGTTTTCTTTATGTGCAATATTTTTTTTTTTTTATTATTATTATTTTTTATGAGTCATTTTATTATTCCCGTAGATATGTAGAAGTGATACAAATATATCCCTTCCCAATCCCTGTCTATTTTCCTTACAAATACAAAATATATTAAAAACCAAAAAAAATGTACTTCCCTCCCCATTCCTAATTCCCGGGACATCCTGTCCCACCCCCAAATGTTTAAAGGTATCAAGCAAAGATAAAATACAAGAAAACAAGTGTTTTCAAACTCAATAATACCTGTTCTCATCTACCATTCCGTTTCCACTGTGTCTGTTCCCTCTTCTCTATCCCAGGGACCTTGGTCCCACCCCCAAAAGGAGAAAGGTATCAAAAGCAAAGATAATGTCCAAAAAACCAAATGTTTTCAAACTCTTATCAATATTTTAATGTAACCTGTTTCTTAACTTAAATGTCTCTCCCTTATTTCCTTCCTATATTTGCTTCATCCAGCCTCACCTGGAATTTTCAATCAATTATACCTTTTCTCATCTTCCATTCCATGTTTCTACTTTGTCTGCTCCCTCTTCCCTATCCCAGGGACTTTGGTCCCACTTCCAAATGTTTAAAGGTATCAAGCAAAGATAATATACAAGAAAACAACTGGTATCAAACTCTCAATATTTTAATGTAACCTGTTTCTTTCCTTAATATTTTCTCCCTTATTTCCTTTCTCTATTTGCTTAATCCAGCCCCACCTGGACTTTTCAATCAATAATACCTGTTCTCATCTACCATTCCATGTTTCTACTGTCTACTCTGTCTTCCCTATCACTGTTCCACTCTAAATATTTTAAGGTATCAAGCATGTATAAAACCAATCAATTTTAGATACATCAATATTTTCTGGTCTTTTTTAGTTCATAATTTTCTTTCTTAACTTGTCTTCTTCACTGAGCCTCACTTTGAAGTTGCGATTAATAATTCTTGTACTCCCATCTTCTATGTATTTATTTTTATTCAATTCTTTATTTCTGCTGTGTCTCACTATGCTATGTAAATTTATATTTTTGTATTTCATGCATTCTCTACTTATATTCAAGTCTATTACTCAATTGAAAGTAATATGGTAAAGGATATTTTTAGTATCATAATGATCATATGTCAAGTCTCTGAACCCTGAATTAATATTTAATAGTTGTTATTCAACTTTTTATCCTGAAACTAAATCACTCTTATAATTTTCTCATATTGATTTGTGATAATACCTATACCTTTCATTTAGCTTTCTTTTCTTATTTTGTTAGAACATAACCTTTTGTTGTGCTTCTGTATTTATTTTTTGTTTGTTGATTGTGATCATGTCTGACTAAAGGTATAGGTATACATAAGAGGCTGTGAAATTATTTATTACTGTTCTTCCCATCTGAATGCTAAGGTAAATATGAATTTAAATATTTTATGAAGCCTGTTACATTAATGTGCTTTAAATTGTTTATATAATGTATGGCTGTGACTTTTCATTCATATAGTTTATTTTTTATTTAGAATAAGTAGCTCTGTATTTTATTTTATCAATGGATCTTAATTTCTGTTTCTGAGGACACTAAGTCCAGTCAACCACTTTTACAAGATGTGTTAACAAAATAAGCTTGGAACATTCATGTATCAGATGTAGGAGCAGAGAAAGAGCTGTTTCTTACCAAATATAATTTACTTTATAAATGCGACTTAGTATTTTATTGATCTCTCTGCTTAGATTAACATGCAAAGCTACTACAGTTTTTTTATTTTTTTTATTGGCTTAACATTATGAGATACTTCAAAAAAAATTGTTTGTGTTCCAGGGTTTTAGTGTGTCATACATTATGGTGAATAAATCTTACTTAGATCCTGTCACTCAACCCTCTTGAATGTTCGGATCATGAGAAGAAAACCAAAGAAGCTAATAATTAACTAGTTCATTTTAATTGAACAATCTGCCAAAAAAATTCATTTTAAAAATATGGGTTAAGTATAAATATAAACTTCTAAGTTCAATAGAATCAATTTAATTTATAATGATAAGTAATTGTTGAGAGTAATAAAATAAGTTTTCTTATTCAGTATGATTATTTGTGTACTGATGTTTAGATCTTCATCGGGGCTGAGTAAAAACAATGTTGTGATTTTTATATTGTCATTTTCCCCGAATATATGTTTTTATGATAAAGTAATACTTGACTATAGTATAAAGGAAAGGAGAAGGTACTGGTGCAAGTCATAAATTAAGTGAAGGAAATATTTCAGTTTCCACTGGTGAATATTATCAATGGCAATGATCAAGAGAACTTACCATTCTATTAATAAATGGATTAAGTTAATTAATCAGTTCTAGGTGTGGATAGTTTTGGGGTACCCCTGTTTAACCTTATTGAATTAAATTTGAAACATCTACTTAATTTTTTTTAATTATTTCAAATTTATTAAAAGTTTAAAGTAAATGGATTTAATACTTTTTTGACAAAATTTTCCCAATCCTGTATCTGACCTTTTGAGACACCTAAGTTATTGTTGCAGGTTAGGAGTCAAATCATATTTTATAGTGTGCCAACATTTCAGCCTAAGTTTTAGGACATAGTCTTAGCTAAGAAAACATACATCTCCCCCCCAGTTCTGCAACTTTCATCATATTCTTAAACCCCTTTCCCCCCCCTCCCCTCCCCCCAGTATTGCAATTGCCAGTGTTTTCTATCTCTTCAGACCTCTGTTATCTCACTCACAGCATCTATCTACATTTAGCAGGATTTTCCTAATTTAAGCATAATTTGATCAATTACTGCACCATCAACTAACTAAAAATTTATTATCAATAGAAATTTTGTTTTTATTATATATATTTCAAGTAAGAATTTGTGTGATGTATTATTATCTTTTATCAGTTAAGAAAAATTTGACAGTATATTTTTACTGTTTTCAGGTTCCTGCTTACAGAAGAAGATGGGAAGATAAATAACAAATATTTGAAGAATAAAGCTTTAATTAAATAAATTGAATACAAATTTTAAAAAACAGAATTTTTGCTCTTTATTTTCCTTAACATTTTTTCATAAGGATGGCTTATGTTTTAAAAAATTCTGGCATTTCCCAAATTAGAACTCTTCCATTTCCAATTGATAGTGCTAATCTGGAACTAAAGAAAATTATTTGAGTTAATAGAAATGAAATATTGGAAAGAAAAAATAATATGGAAGGAGGTATAGCCAACATATTGTAAATCATATTAACCTTTTTAAAAATTAAGATTCAACTCAAACACTTGGCCAGAAAATTAGCAAAACATCAGTCTGCCTGTATTACTAAGAGAAGAAATTAAATGAATAGAAAGAAATTTAACGTAATTATACTATCTAAGTATTTAGAATAGAGTAGAAAGATGAACTTTATTCTGGGACATAGTCCCTTAAGAATAACATTGGTGTTAAAAATAATTATAGCTCTTCTGGCCAGAATACATCAAATAGATTGAATTAATCAAAAACAAATTAATATGCTTGATTTTGGGTAAACAAAAATATGATATTCATTCAGTTGGTAATATATATTCAGGTATTTAGTAGGTTAATCAGTGCAGTGTTGCTTTATCACAATTGTGAATATACTGAAGCAGAGAGGATTGAATGATAAATAATTTTTTACTGGAAGGAATTAGTCTGGGTCATTAGCGGTCATTAAATGAAACAACTAAATAGTTTCAACTATTTTATTGTTTGCCAACGTTTCGACCCCCTTTGTGGGTCATCATCAGGGCGCATGGTGGGAGAATGGAGACTCCCAATGTAGCATCCTCTTAATTAGCTACAGTAGCATTAAAGTGATGTTAAATAAATAAAACTGTAATTTGTTCTAGTAGAACAATCTTACCTTTTAGGAGATACAGCAACAGAATTAATGGTGTCATAGTTGCTAATATCTGACTGCAGTTCAGCGATTGCTTTCCCATTATCTGAGTTAAAAACATGAACCTTCTGTGATTCTCCCCAGAGATAAAATATATTTCCTTGATTACGACTCCATGCAATACCAAGAGCAAGGAAATCCAAGTTTATTTTATACACATAATTACTCTGTAAATACATAAGTCAATGTTATAATACAGTGATTGACAGATCTTGATTGCTAACTGAATGACCTCTTTAAAGTGGCTAAGATAAAAATATCTATTTACATGGTAAAGACAAAAAATGCTATGCAATCTAATGGAATATGGATATAAGCCCCTCAATACTGAAAATTCATGTTTGTAATAGATTGTTAAGAAATAATATAATCCAAATATTTTATCGCTGTAGGATCTCTGAAACCAATTATTTATTTTAAGCAAAATAAAATGTTTACGATTTTTTTTATGTACAGATTTTAAAGCAATTAATCTTTTTTAATAATAATAAATTCTTTATTTATTCTGGGACAAGTACCTTTTGCATAATTTTACAAAACGTACAAAAAGAACTTTAGTGTCTTAGAGTACAAACATGAAACAATCAAAAATAATAGAAATACAAATAAAATAAAAAGTGAACAATAGTGATAAATTAAAAGTTAGCTTTTAATAATAATAATTAATAACAAAACTAGCCATTTCTTATACACACACTTCTTTTCCTCTATTGCTCAAGCGCCCTTATCATTCCACCAGTATTTGTTGAAAGGCCTCTCTTCATTCCTCGGCCGGAGCGTTTCTAACGCTGCCTCTTTACAAAAAATAATAGCTAAAATGACGCTATAACACTTAATGACTACAGAGAGGCCAAGAGGGCGGTTAAAAAGAAAAGAAGCTGTAAGTTTTTTTTTTGGGAGCAGAACTGCGAAATGATCGACCGGTGCATCCAGGGACAAATAGTAAAAGAAGCATGGAAGAGGCTGAAAGTGATCAAGACCCAGACCTACCGCAAGAATAGTCCTTGCCTTATATCAGACGAACACTGGAAGGACTACTTTTACATTTTACTACAAGAAGACAGATCGGAGTACAAGATAGAAAAACAGGAAAATGACCACTGCGAGTATGAAAGTGAGGAGATCTCTGTGGATGAAGTGGAGGTAGCCTTGAGAAAAATGGAAAGTCACCAGGACCCGGGGATCTACCAATAGAGTTGATAAAGGCAGGACCAAGAGAATTGAAGGAGATACTGGCCAAGATTTACACAGAGTATAAGAAAAAGGAAAAGTTCCGGAGGATTTGTTAATGGAGGATATAGTACCTATCCACAAAAAAGAAAAAAGATACGTGCACCAATTACAGAGGAATCACGGTAACAAGTAGTATAGGCAGGCTTTATGGCCAAATTCTTAAGGAAAGACTAGAGAAAGAGGTCTCTGATCAGATGACGGAAGAGCAAGCAGGTTTTAGAAGTGGGAGATCATGTAGTGATCCTATTTTTACCTTGACTCAGCTGGTACAGAAGAGGATAGAATATGATCTTGAAACCCACTTAGCATTCATTGACCTTCCCAAAGTATACGATAGTGTTCCTTTAAAGAAACTATGGGAGGCGTTGGATCTGGCTCAGATAAATAGAGGTCTCATTAAAGCTATAAAGAGTCTATATAAAGGAGCTAAATCAAGAGTGAAAATATACCGAACCATTCCTGGTCACTAAAGGTCTAAAGCTAAAGCAAGGATGTTGCCTCTCTCCAACACTTTTTAATATTTACGTGGAACAAACCCTAAGATTGTGGAAACAAAAGTGTCGAGGAATGGGTGTGGAGGTTGGTGATGATACACTTTTCAGCCTTCAGTTCGCTGACGATCAGGTTGTCTTAGCTTCAGAAGAATGTGATCTTGAATATATGCTGAGGACATTGAATGAAGCATACTCTGAGTGGGGTCTAGAGATCAGCAGAGAAAAAACAGAGTATATGCCATGCAACTCAACCATCTGTGTGGAGGATCGGACGATCCCACAGAGCAACATCTTTAAATATCTTGGGGTAACTATTGATCAGTTCGGAACGATGACAAAAGATATTGAAAATAAGATTGCAAATGGTAGAGGATAGTAGGAATCTTGAATGGTGTTCTGTGGAGCAAACAGGTGTCGCTTCTTATGAAAAAAAAGATTTACCATTCCCTCCTCCCGAGGGAAAAAAAAAAAAAAATAAAAACTAGACAAAAGATAAAACAGAAGCACATGTGCATATATACACAATTTTAATTAATAGTGCTTTACTGTATTGATGTAAAATTATTGAAATAATAAAGTTAAATATGCAAGTGCACCACAATGTACGATATTATATTTAAATAATTGTTTCTATATGTCTTTATTTAACTAATTTAAATTGAATTGACAAATCTATTTAGGGTTCTTGGAAAATTGAATAGAGTGGAAGTGATCGAATAGACGGGATTTGAAGGTCTGAAGAGTATCAGAATGTTGAATATGTGAAGGAATGGAATTCCATACGAAAGAGGAGAGAATTAGGAAGGATCTGTCAAAAGCTGCGGTTTGATGAGGCGCTATATACAGGTCTGAAGGCTGTGAACGAGTGTTACGGGAATGAATGGAGGATTTGAATGAAAACATATCTGAGATGTACGATAGGCGGCTGGATTGGAGAACTTGGAAGAGGAAGGTTGCAAGGAAGTATTTACAACGGTAGGAAGGGTAAAGCCACTTCAACTATATATAGAATCTGGTAACAGAAGTTTCCCTGAAAATCCCAAAGATAAAGCAAATGAAGCAGTTATATAATTGTTTAAGTTTTGCTTCGAGATCTCCAGAGGCACCCCCATACACCGTAAAGCAGTAGTCAAAGTGGGGTAATGATATGGAACAAGCAAGAAGCCTGAGGGTTTCAAGTGGAACTAGGTGACAAAGGTGATTTAGGAGTTTTAAGGTGGATATGGTGCGTCAAGAGATTTCGGAGACATGATTTTTCCACGAAAGAGTTTGATCGAGGATGATTCCGAGGTTTTTAACGTTCGGGAAACTATTGGATTCTTATTGAGGAACAGTGTTGGGATTGGAGGAAGGGTTTTAAGAAGGGGATTGGAACCTATTACAATCGCTTTTGTCTTCTCTGCAAAAAAAAAAAAAATTTAGTGCATGATCAACCATAAAAATATTCACTGGAACAAAATAAATTCATTTTTCTTAAGTTCTCTACCCTCTAATAAAATCAGTTGATACATGAAAGAGTTAATGGTTGGTAGCCAGATAAATATAATAAAATAATCTACAGTATAATAGATTTTTAATCATGTTAATATAAAAGAAAATAAATGACATACCTCTTTTAGTGAGTATAAGAAAAAAGTTTTATCCACACAGCTAATAATAAATAAATGGTCAATAAAGGGTGAAAACTTCAAGTCAGTAACTAATGCTGTTTTCTTGGCAATTGTTTTGAGCACAGGATTTTTTATTGAAGTTGATGCTGTTAACAAGAAATAAAAGTAGTATTAATTTCAAAAACCAAAATATACAATATCCACTCGTTTAATGTCATTTATAATTTTTTTTTATTTGAAAGAAATTCAAATGCTATTCAAGATAGGCTCTATTCAGCCTTCTCCAAACTGAAAATAAATCTAATTGACATTTTCTGAAATTGGTTGGAGAGCCTTCTATCCTAGAGTTTTAATGGAATGACTACCACCTCACAGTCAGTAGTTTTATAGATAGCCAAGAGGAGTGAAGGGCCTTAGACAAGCCAAACATTTTATTTAAAAACTAAGTACTTCAAGGAACCAATGGAAAGTTGTCCTCTATTATCTAGACCTTGTATGTTTCATACAAAGAAGGCAATGACATAAGAACAATACTGCTATATTTTATAAGATAAAATACTAACGTATCGTTGGAGCACTGAATGTTGAACAATGCAGCAATTCTCCACTTTCTAAAGCTACAACAAAAACTCCGGGTTGTGATGAAAACCCAAAAGTGGTAATTCCAGGTATTATACTAGTTGCCTCATTAGTCATTAAGTACCTAGAAACAAATAAATTATAACAGATTCAATTCACTGATTTTTTTTTTTAAATACTGTAAACTATAGGATTCTAATTAGATTTATAAATAACGAATCAAAAAGGAGCAATTGTTTGATTCCTCAGTTTCATATATTAATTCAAAATTACCCTTGTATCAAACTATGATAATGAATTCAGCATTTGAATACAATATTTGATAACAAAAAGTTATTTTTTATATCACATAAATTTTATACATAAAATTTTATTTCAAACTACAATCCAAATTTCAAGGAACATTTCAAAATATGTTCCCTGGCTTCTGCACAATATTTCCAATGAACAACTATATCCTTGTCATAACTATTTTACAAGACTTAGTTATTTGGACTCAAGAGACTAAAACGTATTTCCACAGAAAACTCAAATAAAAATATTCATGATCCCAATAATTTGCCTTTCTATATTTACATATTATTTATAAAAGGGGAAGAAATATTTTTCATAAAAAAAATGAATTAAGTTAAAAACCAACCCGCACATTTCCTGAAAATTTCATCTGTATCAAACTAATGATAGAAGGTAACTCCCATTACCCTAATTTGGCTAGACATAGAAACATTAAAATGTGAATGAAAATTCCTAAAGTTAAGAAAAAGGCTGCAGCAGGAGGCTCCTGAGGGATCCATTGTGGTCTCCAGAAGATATTGGAAGGGATTGAGTATATGGATGACAGAAGTGAAATGATCCATCAATTCTCAAACATCCAGGGAAAGATACAAGAACTGGATAATGCTGCACAGAGTTATGTATTGGCAATAAATTTCTCCAAAACAATGCAGTTAAATAGAAATGAAAAGTAAATCAATTTAAAATACCAAATACTAGAAGAAGTAGAGGTTTCCATACCTTTGAAGTGTAGTTGCGAAAGATGAAGAAGCTGTGGTTGCCATGAATAATTTCCAATGAGGACCAAACAGAGAAAAATATAACAAAGAAACAGAGTATGAAAATTGAAGAGGAAGCGCATAACCTGGAAGAATCCAGAATGGAATCCTCAATGCAGTGATCAGCAAATACTTTTGAGTACTTGATTACTGGAGTACTTTGTAATATGAAGTCACCAGAATAGAGTACATTATCAACATATATTAAGTAAGGATTTCATCCATATTCCCTGGATACAGACGCCTCAAGGACAACATCGATTTCGCAGTCTGAGATAGATCTAGAGAAGCTCAGTCCTTAAAAAAGCTGGAATCCAAAATTATATTTGAGCTAACCACAAGGAAATTCCTCTGGACAGTGATAGATGGTCAAGGCCCAACATCCCATTGAGTCCTAACAGTTAATAAGTTTAAGTAATTCTAAATTTGAAGTGGAAAGATTATCACTAGAAAAATTAAAAATTGAAGTATACATCATTCAATCATATGTAAAAATACTATACCTGTCACTTATTACAACAGATCCGATGCTTGGTACAATTTTAAAAAAGAATAAATGTCCATCAAGAGAACTTGTAACAAGATACAATTGAGAATTTATTGTTTCCCAAGATAACCTTGTAATACGATCTTTATGATTAATAACATTGCCTATATTAATATCTTGATCTGCCTTCTTCAAGTCCCAAATATGCACATCTCCTAAAACATTGATTTGGAGCATTAGGTCAAATTATAGTTATTCCAGAATAAAACTTGATCATTTCATCAACTATAGCTGAGGAGGTTTATCCTAGCCCAAAGAATAAATGGGTAAATCAGAATAAGGCAGAAAATATTATGCCCTCAAAAAAAAAAAAAAAAAAAAAAAAAAAACCTGTACCACTACAACTCATGAAGGGTCTTGGGCTCAGTACATATAGAGATTCGTACTGTTTCTAGACCAACGGCAGTGCAATGAGGTGATTAGGCCTTAATCACGCTCACCACCAGATTTTTCCCCAATTAATTTTGGGTACCCACTTTATAGAGGCTGGGTCTTCCCCAGGAGGGTCTCCATACCCTAGGGTCGCCCCTCCGACTGAATTAACAGAATAAATAATATTTCTGCCACAGCCGGGATTCGAACCCAGGACCCGGAGCACGCAGACTAGTGCTCTATCCACTAGACCACGCCGCTCCCTATTATGCCCTCATTGGACTATAAAAAGACACACAACTAAAAAAACAGGATATTCCATAAAAAGGATCAATGGATCAATGACTGATTGTAATGAGACAAACATAATTATTTGTGTATATAACTAGACATATATTGTTATTGAAACAGGCATAAGACAGGGAGATGGTATCTCTCCTACCTTTTTAATTGTATCCTAGAAAAAGAGATGAGAAAATTCTCCAAAACTAACAGAAAGATTTTGATAACCATAGGAACAGATATTGAATGTCTGGCTTTCGCTGATGATTTAGCGATTTTCACAGAAAGTGAACAACAAGCAATAGAACGAATTAATTCCCTGAAGGAAATCGCAGAAAGAACTGGATTACAAGTCTCTTTCAAAAAAACTAAACTAATGACAAGCGACACCTTAGGAAGGAAGTTTGTAGAATACAAAATATGGCAAAATCGAAAAAGTTTAAGAATTCAAATATTTGGCAGAAATTATCACTGCTAACAGGTTGGACAAAAAAATTGCAAGAACACCAGACAAAATGTATAATAAAAAAACTATATCTTGGAACAGTAAATTCAGACACAACCACACAGTAATAAGACCTAAATATGCAGCAGAAACTCTAATCTTGGGAAAGAGAAAACTGGAAGAATTGGGAACAAACAAGAGAAAAATCTTAAGGAAAATTACGGGACCAGCCAAGAACAGTGAAGGAGAATACAGACTAGGAAACATTAAAGAAATTTACTGGAACAATGAGCAAATAGATGAAACCATTAGAAAGAGAATATTAAAATATTTTGGGCACGTTTGGAGGATAGAAGGAAACAGGATGGGTAAGAAATTGGTCCGCAAACTGTTTGAAATGAAAACGACTATAACCTGGGTTAAGGAAGCAAAACAAGATCTTGAACAAGCTGGAATCAGAATTGAAGAAATAAAGAACAGAAAAATATTTGGAGAAAAAGTCATGAAGGGTTGTTTCCAAGTCGTACACAAGAAGGTGGACGGAGGAACCAAGTGGACTAAAGAACGAAAAGAGCAGTTTCCTGAACAGATGAAGGCTTTTTGGGAAAGAAGAAGAACAAATAAGAAATGGAAATGCTCTTTAAAGTAGTCTACAGTCGTCATCTCCAAATAGTCTAATCGAATAAATAATAATAATAATAACTAGACATGTACAGTGTAGTAAATTTGTCACAGCCAAATGGTGGAGGTCATGTATTAAATTTATGTAAATGTGATGTTATGTTTTCTTTTTTTGTCACCACTACTTAGGTACCTGTCAACTATAAACTAAAATAATCTGGTTCATGTAACACTAAACTTTCACTTATTTTCTTACTTGAACAAAATTGCAATAATCTAAATATTATAGAAAAAATAAATAGAATGTCTATTGAAACATATCGACATAGTCTTGGATTATTGAATACAATTACTTAGTGTTATGGATTTTTCCTCACTCTCCATTAACTCCTAAACACTGTTTGTTTCATATTAAGTTTTCTAAAAGATTGTACTTTCCAAAAGTATATTATCTGATCTAATCACCCCCTTGTACAGCTGTTGGCCTAGAAACAGTACAAACCTCTAAATGTACTTAACCTTCTTCTTCTTCCTTGGGAAGAAAGTGCGGGGAGTCCTATTTTCCATCTGCTTCAGATTGGCGATGAGACTATTTCCACCTTTAGGTTGAACAGTACCTTAGCAGTTCTTCAGTCATACCACCAGTCTCCGACTCTGCCTGTAGATATCTGAACATAGCGCCATCCAACTCTTATTGTCTCTGTTTATAAGTCAGTACTGGTGATGCCGCTGCCCGTCACAAGGGATGCTTTTTATGATCTGGGTACCACATGGACAGTCTTGGGATTAGGGTTCTCAGAATTGATACTCCTCCTCCAAAACACCTTGAACCCATAAAACTATGACCCTTCATGGGTAGTGAAGGCACAGGATTTTTTCATAGTTTTAATTTATACATTTACTCCTGTAGCGAGAAAGTCAATTAGTTCAAAAGAACAAAATTAATTTACAGGATGAAATTTCGAAAATTCTTTATTTAAGTACTGTAAGACTATTTCAACAAGGATAAAACCTATCTGATATTTAAGAACATTTAATTAGACATTGATATAAAATTTTTAGTCATAACGATTAGCTATTTTTGAGATCATTGTAAAAAATTGTAAGATAAATTAAAATTGTAACTTCGACCTATCTCAAATATGCAATTTTAATTTCAAAATACTTTCCATTTTCTTACACAATACCCACACATTCACAGACTAACATGCAAGCACTTCTTGAAAACAAAAATGAAGAAATCCAAAATATTTTAATAACAGTGAAGTAGAATTATTTTATGCTTTATAATTATAAATTTAAATTCATTTTATTGTTTATTTACACAATTATAAAACATATACATAGAAGCATGTTTTAATTCCAGTTCTAAAAAATGTATAGACTACATATGGCTTTAGTAAAAACCCACCCTAGTTGTAATACATATAAAGTTAATAAATAATTAAACTTATAATAAAGAACAACAATCATGAATAAACTACTACTTACCATCAGCAGTACCAATGGCAATTATTGCTGGTTCAAATGGGTGAGTTGCCAGGGAAGTCACACAAGAGGAAGTGGGGAATGAATGCCTTGGGTTTTTTTCATCAAAATCAGACCTACATAAGCAATAAGCAAATTATAAATTAAGAATGTTTATATACTACTATGCTTCAAAATTGTTATAAGTAAAAAATTACATTTTAATATTATAAAAATGAACCGAACTATTATGGGTGCACCAGTCTACATGTTGAAATGTTTCATATCCAAAACTTATAACATTTCCAGTACAACTCCAAGCAAGGGAAGAAATCTTGACCTTTGAAAAAATAATATTGTATAAATATGTATATTTTTATTTTATGATCACTATAATTATTATGAGATAATATAATTTAATTCATACTTGAGGGATTGTCGGAACTTCAACACTTTGAATAATATGAGTTGCTTTGATGGTAATATGAAACTGTTGCTCATCTGATACATCTCGATACTGGGTAAAGGCTTTACTTTTCTCTGCTTTATTTAATTCTAATAAAACATCAGGAGAAATTCTTTTCAAAAAAGCAGCTAAATTATCAACATTATAATCACCATTCAAGTTTTTTACTATCTCTTCTGTTTGTATCTAACAATAACAACAAAATATCATAAAACAAATTCATGAAAATAACATAACTATAATTTACTAATTATAAGAAAAGATAAGTACAGATAATAAACAAAATAATTAAATCAATAAAAATTTCATTGAACTTTCAAAGGATCTAAACAATTGGATAATGTAGAAAAAAAAATTGAAATGGCAAAATTATCAAATTGAATTTTAATAGTGAATAAGACCTTCAAAGAATGAATTATTTCAGTTATATTTACTTCAATTTGTCATGCTTGTAAGAAATGCAGTATTCAAGAGGAATCTTTTAAAACGGCTATTAAATACAAAGGCTTCTAGCCATTAAAAATAAATAGTAAAATCCTCAATGCTCCTTACTTTGTTACTAATAAAATCATCCATAAAGACCTAAATATCCCATTAGTTGAAGACTTGGCCCGTTACAGATATACCTCTTTTTATTCCAAACTCCCTGCCCACTCAAACCCGCTTATCCGTGACCTCTCCTCCATATCTATTCCCGACAACCCACCGAGGCGCCTTAAAAGAAGATGGCCAAGAGACCTTCTAACATAAGACATTGGAGTGCTACCAATGGGTAGTTTCTTCTCAGGACTATCATGTGTACTAATCATATATAAAGCCTATTTACTTGTTGTATTTATTTAATACAGTTGTAAATTTCTTTAAATAAATAAATAAAAAAAATAAATAAATAAATAAATAGCAGGGAATATAAGATTTTCTTAATCATCCAAACAAATCAAATAGGGGGCATATAATTTTATTTCCTTTTAAATAGCAAATAACCTATAGTTTAATAAAGTTATTGAATGAGCAACTTTAAATTAAGGCTCATTCATAATGGTATGGTAAAATAATCTGCTATGGAAAAGTGTAACCCGCCAAAGAATTTATAAATATATAATTAAAAACAGCAATCTTTAAACAACAAATAAATATATAAAACAAAAATAATGATATACTCCTGAATCCTTGTTTGAACTGGTCTGGGTTCCTTCTTCAAATGACTTTATTTCAGTCTGAGATGAAGATTCTTGTACATTCCTACAAAATGTTATTAGTTTTAGAACAAAAAAATGTAAGATACACAAAACATGAAGCTTAAGGCAAGCTTGAGAAATTACATATTTTATATAACATTTTTATACTTATAAGGATGTCATTAAGTTTCCAGTTTTTTTTAATGCAAAATCATGACACAATATTCGTTTTTATGATTGATTTACTGAGTTATAGATGAAACATTCAGTTCTATTACTTTTTACCATCACTCAGGAAGCCTCGTTAGGACTTCTTTCAAAAACCATTAAGGCTTACTTAGAAAATATTTATTGTGGAAAAACATTACAGGATACCCTAATCTATTGTATAATAGAATTTATTACTTAGACAAGACTGGATTCAGACGATCATGAGTTAAAGAGTGAACTTTTATACATCAGGCATGTTTGAAATACATCACGTTCAATGAGAACAAGCTGTTTTGTATAATGTATTAAAATTGAAACTAATAGATATCTTACTGACTGATCACTGGTAGCATATGTCTGAGGATACATAATCTCAAAGAAGAGAATCTGCCAGTATCATCTTGTTTGTAATAAACATTTTAATTTTGTATATATCATACGAGTATTTGGAGGTACCCAATTATGGTTAACTGAGACAGAAACAAATCCATCAATTTGTTTTTATTAACTCAAAATTATATTCGAATTAACAAAAGATTAAAAGGATTTAAAATTCTACCATGAGGAATGCAAGCATACTTTGGAGGGGTATAAAAGAATTAATGAAAAGAAGGAAGAACAAATAATTAGGAAGTAAGTAGAAGATAAATATATTTATTTTCCCAATTAGACCCTTAAGCCAGACACTATCCAATTCTTTTTTCAATGTCAAAGAAAAACAACAAGCACTGTTTTCTTTGTCACAAACATGGCAAGAGATTGCATACATTGTTGCACAGAGAAATGATATATAGGAAGTTTTGAAATCACTTAGTGATAGGGACAGTGGTCAGGTCAGGGTCACCTTCAATGCTGATAGAGAGAATATTGTTCTGAACAAGATTTATTATAAATACTTGAATAATTTATTTGCAATTTTGATGTTTATTTAAAATCTAATATTTTATATAAGCTCTATATAAAATATCCCTTAAATTATATAAAATATCCAGTCCATTATCAAAGACATACCTAAATTTAAACAAATGGAATTCCTGTTTTTATTTATAAGTAGTTATAAAAATTAGAAAAAGGATGAAAAAACACAGGAAAAGAGAAGAGAAAATGTACTTATTATCTGAGGAATGTAAAATTTAAATAAATTTAGAACCTTTGAGAAATAAAAGTTAGCTTTTCCAAACAAATTATGGATCATTTCTTGCCTGTTAGTAGGAGAGGACATTAAACACTTTTGTTCTTCAATATACCTCCATTACATTGGTTATCCATATTGATTGATTTTTTTTTTTTTTTCAATCCTTTCATTTTAGCAATATAATACAATCTACCCAATTATGGTCAACAATTAGGGCTCTATGATTCTAATAAAATTATATTTATTAACTAAGGATTATTTCTGTAGCAATTTTTTTTCAAATGTCCCAACTTCAAGGAGTTTTGAATTAGTGCTTTAGTAATGTTACACAATGATAATAAAAGTATATTGTGATTTAAAGATTTAACTACAAGGATTACAATATCTTCTTGTACGATATTAGTTAGATGATTCTGTGATTAATGTCCTGATTGTCGTACAATCGGTTTAAGATATTAACGTAGTAACATGTTCTTTCTATTTTCGTTTTAACTTTAGAGGTGACAACTGGAGTTCCAGAAAAGTCAATGAGGTTTCTGACTTAGATTGAGGCAGAACTTTAAATGAGTGCTGAGGCTAATTTAGTGAACTTCATTAGAATGGAACTAAATGAAATTTAGGCTCAACGGAAGATTTCAGCTGAAGAAATATCAAGTCAACAGAATTATGGGCGTTTGATTTCACATTTAATTGAATTTATAATGTTCCATAGTACCTTTTAGAAAAAGTATCATCGGATTTTGATTTTGACACAGAAGAAAATCCCACAACTTCAAAATCAACATTAGAAAACATAGTAATAAATTAATGACAGCTTATTTAAGTAAGACTATAACGATCTTCAAAACAAATACATTTTAAATTAAACTCTAATAGCAATTAAAAATTCACAGTCAGTTGGCAAATTAAATTCACCATAATTCAAATGTTCTGTTTCCAAGTTACAAAAGTTACACACTCCAAAGAGTAGATTATGTATTACTTGATTTCGATTAGTAACTTCTCAAAATTTAAAATAGTAAAACCTAAACCTTAATACATGTTAGTATACAATGCACGATTGATTATTTGGTTTATAAAGACTTTATGTAATTTACTTTCAATTATAATTGATGGAAACTATTTCTTGTAAAACAGCTTTTTATTTTTTAACTATCTCAATGCTGCCATAAGGCTTGGAGGTTTAGCTTTGGACCATTTTTTCCATTTCTCCCAGTCGTTCGCCTTATCCTTCATTTCGTAAAGAGGACGGCCTCTTTCTCTTCCATGATTAGAATTATAATCCGTGAACATCATTGTTGTTCGACTTCGTGGGTGCTTTCCTTCTGGCCGGGCTCCATAAACCATTTGATTTTTCTTTCATCGCCTGCTATGCCCACGTGAACTTGACCTTGTTGTTGCTCCACCACTTGTTCAATGGGCACGATCCTAAGGTTTTCTCGGATTATTTCATAGCGAATTCGGCCCCTTCGGGTTTTACCCAAGATCCTTCTTAGGAATCTCATTTCCGATGCCGTAACTTTGCTTCATGTCGATCTAGGACTGTCCAACTCTCTATAATTTTATACAGCAGAAGCTATGTTTAGTTGCTTATTTCGTTACTTCCTATAATTGAAGAGCCTGTGTGAGAGTACAACCCATCACCTTTTCTTATCCTGTTTAGTACTTCAGGATCTACTTTCCCATCTCTGGCAATGAATCGAAGATATATCCCATTATAAACTACCGCTCCATCATACTCATTACTTTAACAAACATAGCTTTGCTTTTCTCAGCGTTTATGCTCATTCCACTCACCTTAAGTTCTTCACTCCATTCAGTTACTGTTACCTGTAATCACTACAGGGTGTTCACTACAAGGACAATATCATCTGCATATATAAACGCTTGCACCAGAACTGACATGAGGTTCCAATACACAGCCCTCAGTGTTCTCTTTCACACCTGAGCGGATGTATAATTACCTTGATCACATGTGCATTTAAATTGAGGGAGGTTATTTGTTGTTTTGTAATGTTTCACATTTAGATGAGTTATGTGTGTATTTGTAAGCGATGTTTTTGTTAATTAAAACCTTTATTAAATTGGTAGTAAATTCTTTAATGATTTTACAACAATTTAATTAACAAAAACTTATTAAAGAGAAGGCCTTTAAAAGAACCACTACTCAGATTATATCTATACTTCGACAAGAGTGAAGATGGACAAGTATCTACGACCGGAACGTTTTGAAACGGACCCCGCTGCAGTAACAGCAGACAAACAGTGGACCCATTGGAAAAAGACCTTCGACAACTTTCTGAGGCATGTAGAAAAGATCGATGACGCGGGTAAGTTAGAACGTTTGATAAATTATATTGCACCTAATATTTATGAATATATTAGTGAGGTCACGACTTTTGATGCTGGCGTAGCTGCTCTTGAATTACTTTACATTAAACCTAAGAATGAGATTTACGCAAGACATTGCTTAGCAACCAGAGGCCAACAATCTGGAGAATCAATTGATCAATATCTTCAAATATTAAAGCAATTAAGTAAAAGTTGCAATTTCAAGGCCGTTTCTGCCGAAGAAAATAAAAACGATTATGTGAGGGATGCTTTTATTACAGGTCTATCTAATGCTTGTATCAGGAGAAGGTTATTAGAAAATACTAAACTAAATTTAGACGAAGCATATAAGCAAGCCAGAGCTCTAGAGTTAGCTGAACAGCAATCAGCATCTTATTCAGGATTTTGTTCGCCCACTGCTGCCACTGAAATCGGAAACGAAGATGGTACTATAGCTGTAACCACCAAAAAATGTTACTTTTGTGGATCAAACTGCCATCCTAAATCATCATGCCCAGCCAAGGATTCGGCGTGCATGAAATGTGGAAAAATCGGTCACTGGAAACGTGCCTGTCGATCACAATCGAAACGAAATCCAAATAGGAACAGAAATAAAAACCTAGCCACCCAGTCATCTTCTGCTACTAACTGGCTTGCCAACACGACAGCTGCTTTCCCAACTGGTCTCTTTAGATCTACTGTTGAAATATCGGTAAATGGGACAAAAGTTAAAGCACTCATTGATACTGGAAGCTCTTCGAGCTTCATTAACTCTACTCTCATTGAAAAATGCAATGTTCTGGTATTACCATATAGAGGACGTATATCAATGGCAAATTCATCTTTTCAATCTGAGGTAACAGGTCAATGTAAGGCAGAGCTACAAATCGGCGCGCATTCCTATAACGATGTGACATTATTGATCATGAACAATCTATGTTGTGATACAATAATCGGACATGACATCCTCAAAAACCACTCCATCCTGGAAATTGATTTTCATGGTTCTCGTTCTGCTTTGAAAATTTGTAATGTAGCCCAAGCTCGTGTGGAACCCGTATCTATTTTTGGTAATCTGATGGGAAATTGCAAACCTGTAGCAATTAAATCAAGAAACCAATCGAAGGAAGACAGCAAGTTTATGAAGGATGAGATTGGCAGACTCCTGGAAGAAGGTGTTATTGAACCTGGCCACTCACCTTGGAGAGCACAAGCATTCGTAGTGAGAGAAGAAAATAGAAAACCTCCCATGGTTGGAGACTATTCGAGAACTATAAATAAATTTACCCAACTAGATGCATACCCCCTTCCCAAGATCGAGGAAATTTTGTTTGTTTGGGCTTTAAGGCGTAAAACTTCAAGGTCGTCAACGCCTGTGCATCTTTAATCTTTTATCGCTAAGGTAATATTAAAGAAGGAACGGTATAAATAGAAGTAAAATATAAAGAAAAATAGTAAAATGAAATAATTGTCAAAAAAAAAAACAAAAAAAAAAAAAAAAAAAAACTATTAATCACTGCAGATATATAATGCTAATTACGATATGTGCTAAATTTTATTTGAAATGTTATTTATTTTTAGAAAATTAAGTATTTTTGATATTTTGGCTATATCATCACCTAGACTAACTGAAATGTCTGAAGTAAGTCCCAATGTAGTCAAACTCGAAATGTAAAAGGGGCATTCTTGAAAAATATGTTTGACCGTTAGCATATTATTGCAGTGTTGGCATTTTGAGGGTGGCTGTTTGCTGATGAGGTAGGCATGGGTTAGATTCGTATGTCCTATTCTAAGCCTAGCAATTATTACTTCCTCTCTATGGTTGGATCGATTAGATGTGGTCCAAGGTTTTACAGATTTTTTAATAATTTTGAGTTTGCTTGGTGGGCTATCATTCCACATGGATTGCCAGCTGGCTGCCACTTCCTTCTTGAGGGGAAGACTTATTTCCTGCGGCGTTAAGATGGCGGTACCTCGGCCCGGGAGAGCAAGTGCCTGTTTGGCTGCTGCGTCAGCGAGCTCGTTGCCTTTAATTCCGATGTGGCTCGGCACCCATATAAAGTATACCGATTTTCCCAGATTTTCAAGCGTATTTAGGTAATTACGGATCTTGTGGATGATGGGGTGGGTAGGGTACAGATTTTTTAGACCGTTCAATGAACTCAAAGAATCCGTGATTATTGCTATTGTCGTTGAGGGAATTGACATAGAAAAGTGGAGAGCTGAAGCTATTGCATGCAATTCTGCGGTAAATATGCTACATAATTTATGGAGTTTTAATTTGTGGGTTGAATTTTGTGTAACAAAAGAAGCTGCTGTGGATTCGTTTGATTTAGATCCATCGGTGTAAATAAGAAAGGGTTCCGGTAGATTCTGGAGGAGGAGCGAGAATTTAGTTCTGTACTCAGAGGGTGAAGTATTGTTTTTTGACAATCGAGATAAATGTATCCACGTTTTTGGAGGTTTGTGTGTCCATGGAGGATTGTTAGTTTTTTGTTTATGTAATGGAATTTGTTTAAAAGATGTAATAGCTGAATGGATTCTCTCAGCTAAGGGGAGGGTTGAATTGGTTTTTTTTTTCAAAGATTTTGGAAAATTTCGGTTTAAAAATGTATTTATGAGTTGGATTGTCGTTTTGAGGAAGGAGTTTGGAGACATAATTTATAGCTAATTTTTTCCTTCTAAATATGAGGGGGGTTATTCCTGCTTCTGAACACAGACTTAGACTAGGACTAGTTCGAAACGCCCCCGTTGGAATACGGATCCAAGAATGGTGGACGGCATCTAGCTTAATAAGAATACGATCACGAGCAGAACCATAAATATAACACCCATAGTCTAGTTTAGACTCCACTAAAGACTGTCCTAGTTTTAGTAAAGTAAGTCTATCTGCGCCCCAGGAAGTTCCGCTCAGGAAACGTAAAATATTTAAGTTTTTTGTGGTACTTTGTTTCAATTTAGAAATGTGAGGTTCCCAAGTCAGTCTTCGGTCGAAAGTCATCCCTAAGAATTTTTGGCTAGTGGTATATGGGATCAAGGAATTATCTAAATAGAGCTCGGGAGAAGCAGGTGTATTTCTTTTTCTGCTGAAATGAAGACATTTTGATTTTTCAGAGGAGAATTGTAGACCAGTGGAACGAGACCAATTGCAGATTCTGTTAATGGCTTCTTGTAATTTAAGATTTATGATGCCAATGCTATCAGACCGACAAATAATAGCTAAATCGTCCGCGAATAACAGTGGTTTTACACCTCTTGGTAATTTGAGTCCCAAGTCATTAATTGCAAGACAGAATAAAGTTGGACTGAGAACGCATCCCTGTGGGACCCCGCTGACTTGTCCATGTTCTTCAGATACATCACTGCCTATTTGAACTCTGAATTTTCGATTTGCGAGAAATTGTTTGATGTACTGGAACATTTGACCTCTGATACCGACAGATGATACTTTTTTTAGAATTAATGCGTGATTTATACTGTCGAAGGCCTTCTTCATATCGAAAAATACTGCTATCATCTGTTGGTCAGAGACGAAGGAATATTGGATTTCAGCCTCCAATGTTATCAGATGGTCAACCGTGGATCTACCCTTGCGGAATCCGGATTGGAATGGCTGGATTAAATTCTTGTTCTCAATATACCACATCAATCTTCTGTTCACCATTCTTTCCATGATTTTACTTAAACAGCTTGTGAGAAATATGGGGCGATAGCTATTTGGTACTCTTCTATCTTGTCCATTTTTTAGAATTGGGACTACAAGAGAGTCACGCCAGGTGTTTGGAAAGTGTCCAGTTGACCAGATACGGTTGTAATACTCAAGTAGCCAATTCAGAGTGTCTATGGGTAGATGTTTAATCATGTCATGATGGATATTATCAGGCCCTGGAGTTGTTCCTCGAACGGTTTTCAGGACATCTTTGAACTCCCACATTGAAAAAGAAATATTATAGTCTGAGGTCTCAGTATTATATAAATTTTCAAACTGCATTTCGTCGAAATTGGCATTACTTCCGTTGGAATTATATATACTTGAGAAGAAGTCAGCGAATGAATTTGAAACTAGTCGAGGGTCATCGGAAAACTGTCCATTTATTGTAATCGTGTAGCGAGAGAGAGAGGGATTTTTCGTAAATTTACGGATTTTGTTCCATACGTCGGAAGACGAAGTAGTGGTATTTATGGAACTTATAAATTTCTTCCAAGACTCTATTTTGCACTGATTAAATATTCTTCTGCATTTCGCCCGCTGTTTTTTATATTCTATCAGGTTTTCAAACGTCATAAATTTTTTGAATTTTTTATAGGCCTTACGCCGGTCTTTAATGGCTGTTTTACAAACATCATTAAACCATGGAACAAGCGGTCTTCTTGGTTTTCCAGAGGTCATTGGTATTGATGCTTTAGCTGCTTCTAATATGGTTCTTGTAATTATTTTACAGTCTTCGTTTATGCTCAAATCTGAGGGAGAATGTTGAGGTGGAGAAGCCAAAGAGGTAAAGAGGGTCCAATCGGCTCTATCTAGCACCCATCTTGGTTTTACACGAGTGGGAGTCATGTTTTTAAATTTTATGAGTAGTGGGAAGTATACGCAATAGTAGAATCTCTAAGACACTGGCGCCATTATCTCGTCGGCAGACCTTTTACAATCCTCACAGATCAACGATCTGTTTCTTTTATGTTTGACCAGCAGCACAACAGCAAAATTAAAAATGAGAAAATCATGAGATGGCGGTTGGAGCTGTCTTGCTTCAAATTTGATATAATCTATCGTCCTGGTAAACAAAATTCCTCTGCTGACACCCTTTCAAGATTAAGTGCTGTCGCTAATTCTATAATAGACCTCCAAACATTACATAACTCTCTTTGCCATCCAGGAATAACTAGGATGTCACATTGGGTTAGAGCGAAGAATCTCCCTTACTCTTTGGAAGATGTAAGAAAAATCACACAAGCATGTTCGGTATGTGCAGAATTAAAGCCACGCTATATTTATCATGCTGGACACCTTATCAAAGCTACGGCTCCTTTCGAACGCATCAATCTAGACTTTAAAGGTCCTCTTCCTTCTGTATCGAGAAACAAATACATACTTACGGTTGTTGATGAATTCTCGAGATTTCCCTTTGCCTTTCCGAGTGCGGATACCTCAGCCAAGACTGTAATTATGCATTTGACCAAACTTTTTGCTCTCTTTGGCACACCAGCATACGTCCATTCGGATCAAGGAAGTTCCTTCATGTCGAGAGATCTGAAATTTTTTTTAACTTCTCATGGGGTGGCTACCAGTAGAACAACCCCATATAACCCGCAAGGCAACGGGCAAGCAGAAAAATACAATGGTACTATCTGGAAGAGTATTATGTTGGCTCTTAGGACGTTGGGAAGATGTACTTGATATGGCACTTCACTCCATACGGTCTCTTCTTTGCACCTCCACAAATGCCACACCACATGAGCGCATGTTCAATCATCCACGACGGTCGTTCAACGGTTGCTCTATGCCGACTTGGTTGACTAAACCTGGACCAGTGCTAATGAAAAACCATATCCGAGCTACCAAATACGACCCTCTGGTGGAAGAAGTGGAACTGCTGGAATCTAATCCTGATTATGCACACATTAAATTCCCTGATGGTCGAGTGACATCCGTTTCAACTCGACACTTGGCTCCTCCTGGTGATTCCTTGATAAGACCAGGAAATTATGCCAATGGAACTCCAGTTTTACAAAACAATTCTAAGACTACTATGGTAGACCCTCCGACGGTAGATGACAAAACTGAAGAAGATTTAGCCCAAGACATGGGCATAGGAGGAACCCCATCGACAGTAAATCGTCCTAGCCGTGAAAAAATACCTCCTGCTCACCTCAAGGACTATGTCACTTTTTAGAGAGGGGTGAATGAGCGGATGTATAATTACCTTGATCACATGTGCATTTAAATTGAGGAAGGGGTATTTAAATTAAGGGAGGTGATTTCATAACTAGGAAAAGAAGTGTGATAACATTTCTTTGTAGTTTAAATTGTAATTTTTGCAGTGTTTGAGAAACATTTATAGTACAAAATACACACCGTGTAGGTATAAAGTGCAAGGAAGCTAAATAGAAGAATCAAGCAAAGAAATAGACAATAGTTTGAAGTATGCTATCCACTACCTAACCCTGAGAAGATACAGGTTAGCCTAGTGACAGTGCCATTAGGGCACCAACGCCACGCCCAGATAAGAATATTCCTATTTATTTCCTTCCTTTAATCTTTCCTATCTCTTTCACTTTCCTTCCTTCTTACTCTTAAAATTGGGTTATAACCAATTAAAATGGACGAACCGTTTTTTAGTTCAAACACGAAACGTAAAAGGGGACGGATGAAAACTCCTCCAGACCCGATACAAATTAATGACGTCGTTGAAAGTGCTCCTTCATTTTTGTTAATAAGTAGAGAGGGAGATGAAGGATTTCAAAAAGTATCGCCTTTTTTGATTAATAAATTTTTTTTAAATCTAATCGGTGAGGTTAAAAACATAAAGAAACTACGAGACGGAAATTTGTTTTTAGAAACAGCTAATAGCAAACAAGCTAAAAAACTTCTCGAAACTACAACATTTGCAAATCAATTTAATATTTCAGTTAAGCCCCATCCCACATTAAATTATAGCAAAGGGGTTATTAGATGTAATGATTTACAATATTTAGATAGGGACGAAATAATAGCGGAATTTAATGGTCAAATTAAAGATATACTAAGAATAAAAACAAAAACACATGGTAACGAAAAATTGACAAATTCTTATATCATAACCTTTCCCACACCATTCCCACCAGAAACACTTAGAGTAGGTTATCAATCTATTAATGTTGAAAAATACATCCCAGCCCCTATGAGATGTTATAAATGTCTGGGCTTTTCCCATCCCACTTTGAAATGAACAAAAAATAAGACTGTCTGCTCTCAATGCGGAGAAGAAAAACACACAGATGGAAAATGCACTAAAGCACCCAAATGTGTAAATTGTGGTGGTAGCCATAATAGCCTAGATCGGGCCTGTCCCGTCTATAAAATGAATAGAGAAATTAAAAGTATTCAGTTCTGTAAAAAAGTGCCCTACAATATAGCTAGGAAAATGTATCAACAAGAAAACCCTCAAAATTGTAATAGATTATACTCTGAAATAACCAGAACACAGCAAACAGTTAAAACCCAGGAAACAGGTACACAAACAGACATTTTTTTCCAATTCGAAGCCCCTATTAGTGGCCAAAGAAAGCTAGTAATAAAGCCTAAACAAGCACCCCCTCCAGCTGGTGCCCCAGCCTCAGCTACTCTAGGCCCAAAGCCTCAGCCAGCGATCGTCACTTGTTCAGTGGCGGCGGCCACGGTCCACGCTCCTTCCCCAGCCCCCTTTCTTTCCCACCCCCCCCCCCTCACCATCCCTTCTCCCCTCTCTCCCCTCCTCATCCCTCTCTTCCTCGTCCACTTCCTCACCTCTCCCCTCAACATTCTCAAAATCTCAAAGCTTTACCCCCGCGACGTCTTCTTCCTCGCCTTTAGATCAAGGCAATTCTGAAGAAGATATTGATCGGATTGAGGTAGATCCGCCCGACACACATGACGGATTTATCGAGGTTACATATAAAAAGGAAAACTCAAAAAAAGAAATTTCAAAACAAAAAGTTAATAACAATAAAACTAAGTAACCAATATGACTATATATTTTCTACATTCCTGTTGTATTTCAGTTTATTATTACCACTTTATTTCATGTTTCTTTATTTCCTTTTCTCCTGTTCCTTTCACTATTTACTATAAATTGTATCTTAGTTCTATCAATCTTATCATGACAGGCTTTTTTCTTTCTACTCCTAAACTTTCCCTTTTTATAAAATGGACTACTTAAAACTTATTCAGTGGAACTGCAATGGTCTATTTCTACACTTCAGTGATCTCCAAATTCTTATCAATGTGTATCAGCCTGCCATTCTTTGCCTTCAAGAAACACATCTCAAATCTTCTGATATCCTCACCCTGAAAAATTATGACCACCACAGGTTGGACAACATAGTTGGTGCCAGGTCGTGTGGAGGTGTCATAATTTTGGTCTCGCATAACCTAGCTTTTCAAATTATTCATCTCCAGACTGATCTTCAAGCGATTGCTGTAAGGATCCAAGGCAACGCACCCTTTACACTCTGCAACTTATACATACCGCAACAGACACCCATCACCGAGGAACAATTAAATACCATTTTCTCCCAACTACCAGGGCCGGTACTTGTGGTTGGTGATTTCAACGCCAATAATCCGCTCTGGGGTTCGTCCAAAACTGATAAACGAGGGAGAATAATAGAAACAACCTTAGAAACGAATAACCTATTTCTTTTAAATAGTGGTGAAACAACATACCTAAGTCCTTCCTACGGAACTCAAACAGCCATCGACCTCGCTTTCTGCTCCTATAGTGCAGCTGCTGATACTATTAAAGTTATAGAGTATTAGGCAGTGGAATAAAAGAACCTTGTACTAGACAGCTTGTTTATTACTGCTATATATACAAACAACATGGCGCAGGGGACGCTACCAACTGGACTGTACTGTTTGTTGTTGGGCTGCTGTACACCTAGGTGGAAGTTCAGTGCCACAACTATCTTTACATATACAATCGATATTTAACACACCCCCTCAATTGAATGTTTTCAAATATATACATACACAAGTAAATATTCAATTGTATCTCACATACAAAACAAGTAAAAATATTATTCTACTACAAAATTCTACACTACAAAACAAGTAAAAATATTATTCTATTAAAAAATTCTATACAACAAAGCAAGTAAAATATTATACTATTACAAAATTCTATACAAGAATTTTAGCACAATATATATAAATGACATTAATATATTAATTAATTAAAGCCTTCCGAAACATTTGAAACTTATCAAAGGCAAGTGGTTTTGTGAACAAATCTGCCACATTGCGGTCAGAATTGATGTGTTCCACAGATATTATTTCTTTGGAAATAAGATCTTTAACAAAATGGAATTTTATATCAATGTGTTTTGCTCGTTTAGAGTTTTCACAATTCTTTATAAAAGCTATAGCACTAGTGTTATCGACCAACAGTTTTCCACTTAATGTTTCACCACTAAACTCACTAATTATACCACTTAAACTCACAATTTCCTGTGATGCCATTCCTGCTGCAATGTACTCCGCTTCCATCGTTGACAGAGCCACACATGCTTGCTTTCTTGAATGCCAAGCTATGGGATTGCTTCCGCAGAATGCTGCAAAGCCACTTACACTCTTTCGTGTTTCCATGTCACCTGCCCAGTCAGCATCTGAATAACCAATAAGTCCTAGGTTCTCACTTGGTTTGAAAGTAAGACCCATATCTCGAGTTTCTTTGAGATATCTGAGTATTCGTTTTGCAGCTTTCCAAGACTGCTGAGTAGCTTTATCTAAACATCTAGATAAATAGCTAATTGGGAATGATAAATCCGGTCGAGTTGTTGTGCTTAGATACATAAGTCCACATACCAAGCTCCTGTATGGTATGGTTTCATCTAAAGGTGGACTATCAGCGTTAAGCTTAAATCCAACCTCCATGGGGGTTGATACCTTCCTGCACTCTAGCATATTATAATCTTCAAGGAGTTTATCAATAAAGCGGGTTTGTGTAACCCCTTATATTCTTTTCTTGCCTTTCAATCTTCATCCCTAAAAATTGAGAAGCCTTCATTTCTTTAATGCTGAACTCTCCTTTTAAATTGTTCACTAATTCTTCAATAGCCTTTTCATCCCCTGTAATTAGGCCATCATCCACAAAAAGAACAAAGAACACCCTACTCTTGTAGTAAAGGCATAAATCATATTGGGATCTTTTAAATCCCAATTTTAACATAAAAGAATTAAATCTTTCATTCCAATACTTCGGTGCTTTCTTAAGTCCATAAAGTGGCCTATTAAGTCTCAGAGTTTTTGTAGAACAACTTACACCTTTAGGTGGTTTTATAAACACAGGATAGTCTAGTGAGCCATTGAGAAAGGCCGTTGGCACATCAACTTGTCTAATACTCCAATCGTTTTGGCATGCAAATGACAAGAGAGTTCTTACAGTATCCATTCGGCAAACTGGTGAGTAATTAAATACACAATCATCTTGAGTTTGTTCTTCAAACCCTCTTGCTACCAATCTGGCCTTTTTGATTCCATCTTCCTTCACTGTGAAAACCCATTTAGTTGTGATTGGGACACTTCCATTCGGTGCTTCCTCTTCAGACCAAGTGTTCATCTTCTCATGAGCTTTTAGTTCTTTAATAATGGCTTCCTGCCATTCCTCCTTTTTATTAGCATCCTCATAAGATGATGGAACTCCATCTGATCGGCTTACCATACAGTATGCATTATATAACTCATAATCATTTAGGAAATGAGGTTTTGACCGGTTTCTCTGAGGTCTAGAAGTTTCTTCTGAATGCTCTGGATTGGATTCTTCATTCTGAAGTCTTGAAGGGTTTTCTGACTGCTCTGGATTACAATCATTCTGAGGTCTAGAAGTTTCTTCTGGCTGCTCTGAAATATTAGTGTTATTCTCTTCACCATTTTTCCTTCCCTCTTCATAGCTTCCACCACTATTATGATAGACAATAGGTACATTTTTAACTTCTTTATAGGGCATTTGGCTCTCCTCGAATATCACATCTCTAGATCTAATAACTTTCTGCTCGTCTGGCAACCAAATCCTATACCCACCACCACAATAACCAACCATCACCCCCCTCCTTGCTTCTGGGATCCAGTTTAGAACCTTTAGGAAGAATGGTAGGCCATGCTCGGCAACCAAATATTCGAAGTTTAGACAGATCATTTCTGCCATTCCATATTAATGAGGGAGTTTCACCTTTACTTAAGGCTGAAGTAGGTGACCTATTCAGTTCATACGCACAACATCGAGCTGCTTCCCCCCACAAGAACTTGGGGATGCCGGAATCTGATACCTTAGTACGCATCATATCTAATAGTGTCCTATTCATTCTTTCACTCTTTCCGTTCATTTGAGGGCTATATGGCAAAGAATATTCTAATTTTATACCTTTATCTGAACAATATTTTTGAAAAAATTTAGACGTAAATTCTCCTCCATTATCTAAACGTAGCCTTTTCACTGGGACACCCTGCTGCCTTTCTAGTTCCGCTATATAATCCATCAGGTTTGTTTCAGCTTCGCTCTTCATATGGAGAAGTTTGACATGCACAAAATGAGTGAAGTCATCCAAAATCACCTGCATATACCTATGTCCTTCAACTGATTCAGGATTGAAAGGAACACATATATCAGAGTGAATTAATTCACCCACCTTTGATGTGCGTTTCCTATTATTTGAAAAGGGCTGTCTAGTAGCCTTACCTTCAATGCATGCCGAACACTTCTTGTCACTATAGGGTAATCCTAAACTTTTAAGTCCATGCCGATTCAAATGTCCTAGCCGTTTATGCCACAAATCTCCATCCGTAGCACTTGTAATGTTGCACTTGACTTGATTATCACTGGGATCATCAAACGTAAATATGTACAATCCATTCACTCGTGGACAACTCAGCTTAAAATTTCTTCCGCAGATTTTCATCTCCTTAGAATCTGTAATCACTTTTAAGCCTTTTGAGGTAACAGCACTCACTGACAATAAATTATGTTTTAATCCTGGAACTATCAAACCTTTAATGTTTACAATCCTACCTTGAGAGGTTACTCTTAGGGTACCTTCTTTTCTAGTAAACATCTTATCACCATTAGCTATATGTATGGCAACATCATGATCAAGATTCGAAACATTTGACAAATGGGTTCCAATTCTGCTTTAAAAAGATGGTTACTCGCACCTGAATCGACTAAAAACACATTGTTAGATGATAGTTTAATATTACCACAATTTAGGGCCACCATTACAACTTCTTCATCTACATCTGCTGAATTACCCTGGATTGTTCCTCTTCTTTTCCCACGAAAGCTTCTATTAAAGGATTTACTTCCACGGTTCTGCTTATTTTTGGGACACTGTGCCTTGAAATGTCTTTTATCCCCACATATAAAGCAACCACTCTGTGCTTTAAATGATACTTCTGATGTAGTAACTGACGCCATAGTACCGGTAAACAAAAATCACTAATAAAATAATATCACTTCGCGACTACGCGTTGACACTATACACAAATACTATGCTCTGCACAAAAATACTCTGGGCCCATAACCTATTAAAGTTATAGAGTATTAGGCAGTGGAATAAAAGAACCTTGTACTAGACAGCTTGTTTATTACTGCTATATATACAAACAACATGGCGCAGGGGACGCTACCAACTGAACTGTACTGTTTGTTGTTGGGCTGCTGTACACCTAGGTGGAAGTTCAGTGCCACAACTATCTTTACATATACAATCGATATTTAACAGATACAACTTGGACAGTGCTGCCCGATCAATTTTCAAGTGACCATTTCCTCATTTTGATCGAAATCGTAGGTAGAAATTCAAATAATAAGAAAAGACCTCGCTGGATCCAAGACAAAGCCGATTGGCAGAGATTTACAGACTTAGCAAAATTAGACTTCTCACTCCCCGACGACGTAAACGAGTGTTGTTCGCTGATCGCTTCAAAAATTATTGAAGCAGCAGACATATCAATTACCAAAACCTCAGCTCTATCAAAACCCCGCCCTCTACCATGGTTTAATTCCGAATGCAAAAATGCCATTCGAAATAGAAGGAAAGCATACAGAATATTTAAGAAAAATATGACTCTCCAAAACTTAATAACTTACAAAAAAGCCAAAGCCGAATGCAAAAGAATCATTACTTACAGTAAGAGAGCTTCTTGGAAAGAATTTGTGTCCTCACTGAAGTCAACTACCCCAGCTTCAATCGTCTGGAAAAAAATACGGGCCATAGAGGGGAAAAGGGTACATCAACCTATCCACCTCAATATTCACGGGAGATTAGTTAGTGATGAAGAATGCTTGACAAATGAATTTGCTAGATACTTCTCTTCAATTGGAATGACCTTTAGTGAAGAATTTTTGTCCTACAAACATAATGAAGAACAGCAACCATTGAACTTCTCTCAAGACTCTACCGACGCCTACAACTATCCTTTTACGATTTTAGAGCTCAAGACATCTCTACATATGTTGAAAAGTAAATCTCCAGGTCCAGACGAATTGACCTACGAGATGTTTAAACATCTTTCTTCGAGATCAATGAACCAACTACTAATTGTTTATAACAAAATATGGACCAGTGGAATTTTCCCAAATGGATGGAAGGAATCTCACGTCATACCAATATTGAAAGCTGGTAAAAATACAACTTTAGTAACTAGCTACCGCCCTATCTCTCTCACCAACTGCTTTGGGAAACTGATGGAAAAGATGGTAAATAGAAGATTAGTGTGGGTTCTAGAAAGCAAAGGGCTAATGGACAACCTGCAATGCGGATTTCGCAGACATCGTTCAACATCCGATAACTTGACTAGATTGACTACCCTCATACAAGACTCTTTTATTCAGAAAAAGTTCACGGTTGCATTATTCTTTGACATCCACAAAGCCTTTGACACAGTGTGGAGACATGGCATCTTAAAACGATTCAAAGAATGGGGAATAAAGGGTCACTTGGCTCAATTCATTAAAGGATTTCTCGGAACCAATTACTTCAGAGTCTGCGTTGGAGGATGTCAGTCAAACTGGATAGCAAGTGACTGCGGTGTACCCCAAGGATCAATTTTAAGCCCGACACTTTTTTCCATTGCTTTATCTGACTTACCTGTATGCTTAACACCAAATGTGCATGGATTTCTATTCGCAGATGACCTTGCAATTGCCTGTAGCTCTATAGACCTGGAGTACATACAACATCAATTACAGGTTGTTGTAAACAACCTCCAAGATTGGTCCCGCAGAACTGGATTCCTTTTCTCTACAGAAAAAACAAGATGCGTGTTATTCACACGTAGAAGAAATGTAGATTCTCTCCCCAATATTATGTTAAATGGGTCTCCTCTTATTTACGTAGATAATATTAAGTTCCTTGGTCTTCACCTAGATCACAAATTGACATGGTCCTTACACGTAAATCAACTTAAAAATAAGTGTATGGACAAAATGAAGCTCCTGAAAAAAATAGGGAATACATCATGGGGATCCGATAGGGAAACGTTACTGAAAATATATGAAACGATGATCCAAACCAAAATGGACTATGGTTGCTTCGTATATGGCTCTGCTAGCAACTCAGTACTTTCGAGATTAGACCCGGTCCACCATGCTGGATTACGTTTATCAACTGGAGCATTCCGTACTACCCCAGCCCTAAGCCTTTGTTCAGAAGCAAGAGTACTCCCACTAAAATTTCGTCGCCAGAAACTTGGAGTTAAATATTTAGTTAAGCTATACACCCAGCCGGATAACCCTTCTCATCGCTGCTGTATCAACCCTCAAAACCAAACTTTATACGAGCGAGCAAAAAACCCATCTCTTCCTATTGGCTTCAGATTACGCGAATTCTTAAATGAGTTAAAAAATAACAAAATTATGATTAACAAAGAAAAATTACCTCCATGGACTCTCTCCCCTCCTTTCATTAACACAGAATTGCTTAAATTAACAAGGAAAGAAGATTCGAAATACAAATCTATCCACGAAATAAATCACACTTTTGCTGCTACCTTACATCAGTACCGAAATAGTCTAGTCATCTACACCGACGGATCTAAAACAGCTGAATCAACATCTTGTGCTTTAGTCTACAAAAACACAGCCAAAAAATATAAACTGAGTAATATATGCTCAATTTTTACAGCCGAATTAACTGCCATACTAAAAGCACTTCAATTAGCATTAACCACCAGTGAGGAAACAATAGTAATATGCTCGGATTCTTTAAGTGCTCTTCAATCTCTTAGCAACCCCTTCACGGAAAATCAGCTAGTCCATGAAATATACCGCCTTCTGCAAACCTTATGTACTTCACGCAAGAATATTACATTTTTCTGGATTCCAAGCCACAGTGGTATAACAGGGAATGAGATGGCCGATAAGGCAGCTGCAGAAGCTCACTCATCAGACACTGTCGAACCTACCTATCTAACCAGCGCTGAAATTTTCCGTCCCCTAAAGAATAAAATCAAGACCGACTGGCAAAATCTATGGGATCAACAGACAACAAGCAAATTGAGATTGGTGATATTAAAGTTATAGAGTATTAGGCAGTGGAATAAAAGAACCTTGTACTAGACAGCTTGTTTATTACTGCTATATATACAAACAACATGGCGCAGGGGACGCTACCAACTGGACTGTTTGTTGTTGGGCTGCTGTACACCTAGGTGGAAGTTCAGTGCCACAACTATCTTTACATATACAATCGATATTTAACACACCCCCTCAATTGAATGTTTTCAAATATATACATACACAAGTAAATATTCAATTGTATCTCACATACAAAACAAGTAAAAATATTATTCTACTACAAAATTCTACACCACAAAACAAGTAAAAATATTATTCTATTACAAAATTCTATACAACAAAACAAGTAAAATATTATACTATTACAAAATTCCATACAACAATTTTAGCACAATATATATAAATGACATTAATATATTAATTAATTAAAGCCTTCCGAAACATTTGAAACTTATCAAAGGCAAGTGGTTTTGTGAACAAATCTGCCACATTGCGGTCAGAATTGATGTGTTCCACAGATATTATTTCTTTGGAAATAAGATCTTAACAAAATGGAATTTTATATCAATGTGTTTTGCTCGTTTAGAGTTTTCACAATTCTTTATAAAAGCTATAGCACTAGTGTTATCCACCAACAGTTTTCCACTTAATGTTTCACCACTGAACTCACTAATTATTCCACTTAAACTCACAATTTCCTGTGATGCCATTCCTGCTGCAATGTAATCTGCTTCCATCGTTGAAAGAGCCACACATGCTTGCTTTCTTGAATGCCAAGCTATAGGATTGCTTCCGCAGAATGCTGCAAAGCCACTTACACTCTTTCGTGTTTCTATGTCACCTGCCCAGTCAGCATCTGAATAACCAATAAGTCCTAGGTTCTCACTTGGTTTGAAAGTAAGACCCATATCTCGAGTTTCTTTGAGATATCTGAGTATTCGTTTTGCAGCTTTCCAAGACTGCTGGGTAGCTTTATCTAAACATCTAGATAAATAGCTAATTGGGAATGATAAATCCGGTCGAGTTGTGCTTAGATACATAAGTCCACATACCAAGCTCCTGTATGGTATATTTTCATCTAAAGGTGGACTGTCAGCGTTAAGTTTAAATCTAACCTCCATGGGGGTTGATACCTTCCTGCACTCTACCATATTATAATCTTCAAGGAGTTTATCAATAAAGCGGGTTTGTGTAACCGTTATTTTCTTTTCTTGCCTTTCAATTTTCATCCCTAAAAATTGAGAAGCCTTCATTTCTTTAATGCTGAACTCTCCTTTTAAATTGTTCACTAATTCTTCAATAGCCTTTTCATCCCCTGTAATTAGGCCATCATCCACAAAAAGAACAAAGAACACCCTACTCTTGTAGTAAAGGCATAAATCATATTGGGATCTTTTAAATCCCAGTTTTAACATAAAAGAATTAAATCTTCCATTCCAATACTTCGGTGCTTTCTTAAGTCCATAAAGTGGCCTATTAAGTCTCAGAGTTTTTGTAGAACAACTTACACCTTTAGGTGGTTTTATAAACACAGGATAGTCCAGTGAGCCATTGAGAAAGGCTGTTGGCACATCAACTTGTCTAATACTCCAATCGTTTTGGCATGCAAATGACAACAGAGTTCTTACAGTGTCCATTCGGCAAACTGGCGAGTAATTAAATACACAATCACCTTGAGTTTGTTCTTCAAACCCTCTTGCTACCAATCTGGCCTTTTTGATTCCATCTTCCTTCACTGTGAAAACCCATTTAGTTGTGATTGGGACACTTCCATTCGGTGCTTCCTCTTCAGACCAAGTGTTCATCTTCTCATGAGCTTTTAGTTCTTTAATAATGGCTTCCTGCCATTCCTCCTTTTTATTAGCATCCTCATAAGATGATGGAACTCCATCTGATCGGCTTACCATACAGTATGCATTATATAACTCATAATCATTTAGGAAATGAGGTTTTGACCGGTTTCTCTGAGGTCTAGAAGTTTCTTCTGAATGCTCTGGATTGGATTCTTCATTCTGAAGTCTTGAAGGGTTTTCTGACTGCTCTGGATTACAATCATTCTGAGGTCTAGAAGTTTCTTCTGGCTGCTCTGAAATATTAGTGTTATTCTCTTCACCATTTTTCCTTCCCTCTTCATAGCTTCCACCACTTCCACCATAGGGTCCCTTCTTTTCTAGTAAACATCTTATCACCATTAGCTATATGTATGGCAACATCATGATCAAGATTCGAAACATTTGACAAAAGGGGTTCCAATTCTGCCTTAAAAAGATGGTTACTCGCACCTGAATCGACTAAAAACACATTGTTAGATAATAGTTTAATATTACCACAATTTAGGGCCACCATTACAACTTCTTCATCTACATCTGCTGAATTACCCTGGATTGTTCCTCTTCTTTTCCCACGAAAGCTTCTATTAAAGGATTTACTTCCACAGTTCTGCTTATTTTTGGGACACTGTGCCTTGAAATGTCTTTTATCCCCACATATAAAGCAACCACTCTGTGCTTTAAATGATACTTCTGATGTAGTAACTGACGCCATAGTACCGGTAAACAAAAATCACTAATAAAATAATATCACTTCGCGACTACGCGTTGACACTATACACAAATACTATGCTCTGCACAAAAATACTCTGGGCCCATAACCTATTAAAGTTATAGAGTATTAGGCAGTGGAATAAAAGAACCTTGTACTAGACAGCTTGTTTATTACTGCTATATATACAAACAACATGGCGCAGGGGACGCTACCAACTGGACTGTTTGTTGTTGGGCTGCTGTACACCTAGGTGGAAGTTCAGTGCCACAACTATCTTTACATATACAATCGATATTTAACAGGTGAAACCCAGAGTTGACAAGTGGTCTTCTAGCTCCAGAGATTCAAGAAGAGAGGAAGTGGTCCTCGCTCGGCTCCGACTGGGACACAGCCGCCTCACTCATGGCTACCTCATGGCCAGAGAAGCCGCACCAAAGTGTCAGCATTGCGATGCTAATTTAACCATTAAACATATCATCGAAGAATGTCCAAATTACACGAGAATTATGGCAAAGCATGAAGTACCACGCTCCCTTACAGAAGTATTATGCGACCGTGAAGATGTAAATTCCAAAATTCTAAATGCATTAAAAGAACTCTGTTTGTACAATTCAATGTAAATATTGAAATAGGGCGATGATAACCGATTATGATGTTTTTCGCCCACAAAAATGTAATAAATAAATAAATAAATTGAGGAAGGTTATTTGTTGTTTTGTAATGTTTCACATTTAGATGAGTTATGTGTGTATTTGTAAGCGATGTTTTTGTTAATTAAAACCTTTATTAAATTGGTAGTAAATTCTTTAATGATTTTACAACAACACCTTCCATATCTCATCCATGGAACTGATAAAAAGGAGAGGGCTAAGGCTGTCTTCTAGTTTACCACCTTTACAAAACCTAAACGGCTTTGTCTTTCTTCCGTTCAGCTTGTATATACCTTTTGATTTTATCGCATCAAATTTTCGTGTACTCTTTTATTCTACAGGTCTTTCTATTATTATTCTCGGGACACCTGTGCCTTTTACTCTGGTAAAAGGTAGCCTTCAAATCCAAAAATGCTGAATACACATTTTTCTCTTTGTCACGTTTTTTCTATGATTGTCCGCGGAGCGAAAATGTAATCCTGAGTCTGTCTATAGTTAAAACATCTAGAGAAGCTCAATTGAAGGTGAATTTAAAAAGTTAATTTCTAGTCAGATAATATCTGGACATTTCTTCTAAAACTTCGTTTCTTTATTATGGACCAAACGGTAAATTATAAGATGTTTCAAATCAAAATAGATTAATTTTACATTCAGTGCTAGAATTTGTGATTGAAATGTTTGTACAGTGCTTGAAACAAATGCAGCAAGTTGCTTTTTGCTAAACCTTAGTCATTACAAAGCTGTTCCCATAGTCTCCATCAGTGATGATGGCAACCTCCTCCAATGGCCAATCTTCTACATTTGTGGAAGCCTCTCTGCTGGAGACTATACGAGGAGAGAAAGTATCTAAATTAAACCTCTTACTGCCTAGAAAATAGATACATGTGCCATGTACCATCTTGTCCCTTTGACAATGGTTGGTAGGCATTGTTAATATTCGTGGAATTTGTAGGGCTCAATCACCTCAGCACCCAGCCAATTGATAATGCAAGCAAATATTTAATAATTCAGATAACCTCATTAAAAACCAACTAGCACTCAGTTCAGGACCTAGACCTTTGTACATTCAGGTAGGTAAGGAGAAACCATTCACTGAATGCCATATTTTTTTTTTTTCTAGCGTGTAATTCACTCATCCTTAGCTACAACAGACACTTCTTTTTTCACTAAGTGTAAGAAAATCATTCCTTTACTCTCTCTGATTTGAAATACAAGACAATTTCAAATAAAGGAAAATGAAACAATGGATACAAATTTTAGAACATTTAATTCATATTTAGACACATCTGCTCTTCAGTTTTCTTTAACTATATACCCATTTAACTGATATTGCATAGATTAAATCCATTAAGAAATTGCATAGAAATATACTCATGTGTTAAATTCTTCTCAACTCTATATTGCTTATATACAACTGTTCAACTCTATACTTATGTATACTTTACATAACTGACAGAAAATAGTGACAGTCCCTCAACTCATCAGAAGTTTACTAACAAAGAGCTGACTAATTTATATTCTTGTGTAAAATCCAGTAGAATTTCTTATTTGAAGTGCTCATCTCCATGCCTGGCTGGAAGTTAAGTGCACTAGTCTACTGTTCTCAAGGTCCAGGGTTCGAATCTCGGCTGTAGCAGATTATTATTTATTTATTTCATAATTACAGTCCTGGGGTATGGAGGACCCTCCAGGAGTACACCCAGCCTATACAAAGTGGGTACCCACAAATGGAGAAGAAAAAAAAGTAAAGGGATTTTTTTTTTTTTTTTTTAATGGTTCTTAATGAGTGAGGCTTAGGTATATATATTTTTTTAAATAAATAAAGTTAAAAAAATTTTAATTTGCTCGCATCAAAACATTATATCATTAAAAATAACTATAGAAACTAAAAACAATAGTACAATTCAAATAAATTAAAAATGATACATACATTATGTGAATTAAGTATTATTTTTTTTTATAAATAATTAACTTTATGTTTCAGTATAAATGACTGCAGTATCTACTTACTAATTTTTTAAACAAAATTCTATAACAGTTTATAAAATTATTTTAAATGCTGTACTTACAGTTTTATCTCCACTTATATCTAAGTATACTTAATGTGGATATTAATGAATAATAACAGTTTTCATAGAGCCAAAATTTTAACTCATGAACAAATTATATAATTATTTATTTAAATCAAAATTTGAAAATTAAAACTACTTGAGTATTGAATTAGTCGAATTTGAAGACAATATGGAGGATATATTCTCTGATTTTTCCAATAACTGTATTTGAAGATCTTTTGCTGACCTTACAGTTTGATTATACATCTATGAATCAGCTCGAGCTTATAAAAGTTTGAATCTGACCTTTGATAATGAGTTTCAAGTAACCATTCCCACCTAAGGATAGCTTTGTGGTTATATTTATTATCCAGGTAAAATCATAATTTTATTATTAAATTCATTCTCTATATATTTTTACCATAATAGCCCTTTCTAATTAACATTATTGTCTTAACAAATAAAACAGAAAATTTATCAATATGAGTAGAGAAACAAGTTGGACTTGATATGATTTGGAGGATGATTATTGATTGAAATAATATATATCTACAAACTTAGAAGAACTTATGAGAAAAAAGGTTAGGTTTTTACCATAAAGTTTATTATATTTTTGAAATTGTAGCAGATGGAGGCAGATTTGATGATTACAATATGATAGTAAATCAATTGCGAGTATAGAACTTTAAAACTAATTTTTACTTAAAAAATTTACAGGGAAAGACAAGAAAAGTTTGATCCAAATGTTCTTGAGTAGAGATTCATGCACATCGGGTTTAGAATTTGGTATTTATCAAAGGAATGAAGGGTAATATTAAATATGTTCATATTTTAAAAGGAAATTTTATGGCTAATGTGTCAACAATAGACTCAAAACAAAAATTTTGATAAATAAAAAAAAAATAAAAGAAAAAGGAATACTTTTAAAATATTAAATGAAAACTTGAATAATTATTACACAAAAAGATCATGTAAGAAAACAGTGGCCACATCAAAACTGCTATTTAAATATAATTTCTGTTCTCTATGACCTTTTCGTCTTCTGGGCTAGTGCAGTAGAGGTTTTGAGTGGAAAAGTTGTGTTGCGGCACAGCTGGCAAAATGGTTGAGGGAACAGACCTATATTTTAAAGATATATTTATATTTAAGCACATGTTTTTGATGAAAGGTTATATTCCATTGCTTAAATAAAAATATAATTAGTTGTAAAAAATTGTTTTCACTTCCAACAGAAAAGTCCTTGTTTGGAAACTTTTGTATCAAGGAATATAATACAGTTATTTCAAATTTGAGATAATATATCCTTAAATATAAATAAAATAACAGTCTTTTACCAATTATGAGCGATATAAAAAATTAAAATAATTTACATAAATCAACTTATATTCTATGTTCTGTAATAAACAATGAATTAAAACTATGAACAATTCTAAACGCTCCATATTACATTTTACAGAATACAAAACATTGTGATAATGAAAATGTTTCCTCAGAAGTATGAATTTTATTTGCAAATGAAAAGCTATTGCTATTCCTAATCTATTGTAAAAAAAACACAACCAAAACTTCTAAAAAATATATTTTAAAATAAATTGTGGAGGCATTCCTATAGTCCTTTATATCAAAAGATTCTTATGATTATTGAGAAAAGTAGCATTTTATTTTAAAAAAATTACAAATATTAATGCTCAAGTATATTTGTACTTCACAATCAGCTTCATTTATTTCAATAAGAAAAATAAGCTGCCTAAAACCAAAAGAAGGCTTTGACTTAAGATAGATGATCCACCTGAAAATAATTCTAAATGTTAGTTAATTAAATTTAAAGATTAAAATGTTAATATAATATATTATCTTATTTTCAAAATTATTAATAGTTCTTTTCATAATAGAGTGGAGTATGGTTAATCACTGTTCTCTCTCTAGAAATATTTTTCATTCGGGTTTTTCCAAATTGTTCGAATTGGGAGCAATTAAAACTGTAGTTACTGGGCTTAAGCAGTTACTTTTTTGGATGATTAGGGGACATCATACTTTTCACAAGTTTTAATAATGAAAACTAATAAAAAATTTTATCATATATAAAATAAAATAAAATTACTTTGACATATGTTGTGCTCTGGAAGTGCTTTGTATCCTTTAACGCAAGCACACTTATTGTTTTTGCATTCCCTTGCACCTGGTTTCTCCTTAGGTTGCATGTCTACTTCACAGTCACTGTTACTGTCACATGATTCACCTAAAACTAAAACAGCCAAGAATTTTATTGAACTTTTGTGGTATGATTTAACTAATTAACTAAATATCCTGACCGAGTAATTAATAAATATCTTCATTAACCAAATTTGAATGAATGTTAAGGAACAGGAATATATTAGAATTTCTAATCAGTATATATCCATTTGCAGTAAGATTGGGGCACTCTAGAATAGTCCAGCTATCTAAACGGAGATTAGAACCAGCATAAAATTACAACCTGTGATGTATAGTTGAAAAACTTTGGTGGGACAGTGTGATAAATGCTGAAGGAGTGACATATATAAAAGAATAGAGAATAGAATATCCAAATGGAAGAGCCATGTAAAGTGTATAGCCAAGGATCCAATGATAAGAGAGGTATATAGAACCAAACTAGAAGAAAGGCGACTTTAATATAAGCCAAGTAACATCTAAAACCTGTATAAAATAATCCTCTTCGAAATAACAAGGCTGAGGTGCTCTAATAGGACTGGATGTGTGGGAGAGGAGACCATTATTTAAACCATGGAGCGACCCTGGAATAAGGAGACTTTCTTGGAGGTCACCTAACCTCCAAAAGTGGGTAATCTAAACAACATAGTGGCTGAGTGTGATCTTGGTCTAATCACCACTCTGTATGTCTTAAAACAAATTCCTGCATGAACTGAGCCGAAGACCCTTCATTGGTTGTGGTGGCTTTGGTTTATAATGTATTATGCTGTTTTTATTTTAATTTTAATAGGTTCCAATCTTCTCCTTAGCTGTATCATCACCCTTCCTTCACTTTTCCTTAATTAACACCCTACTACTTTCAGCTCCTCTCTCAAAAATCTAAGCGTCATCATTGACCGAAGCCTATCCTGGAAACCCCATATTTCCAAAAGATCGATAAGTAACCTAAAATTATTTCACCGGTCTCGTCACCTGCTTCTAGAGTCCTCCTGGAAGCTCCTAGTATCCTTTCTTATTTTTCATAATTTTTATTATGGTTGTTTGGTATGTGGCAGCATCTTGAAGGTGCTTGAGGGCAGATTGAAACGAAGTGGCTATTTCCCTCAATTTGAAGAGAATATTTCCTTGGTTCATTTCTCTATCAAATATTTACTCCCACTGCCCCTCTTACGTCTACAGCCTCTTGCAGTTTAAATCCACAACCCATACCCAAGAAACCTGATCCTATCTTTACAACCCATATACGCCTTCCCATAGAACGAAAAAAAAATATGAATGTTTCTTCTTAGCCCGGCCCACTGTTTTATAGAATATTCTCCTATTAAACATCCGCCATGTTCCTTCCCAATCTTCATTCAAATCTCTCCTTTTTCAACACCTTATTGCTTTCCAACTAGTTTGTGTCTCATAATTAAAGTGAGGTGAAAAATGACTATACTTCTTAACATCAGTGGTAGTAAAGTTGATTTTCCTCTCATTTTCACTTTTTTTTTTATTCATTCTATTGTTTTTTGTTTCGTTCTTTTGATATTGCATTAAGATATTTTTGTATTTTTTTGCCTTATTTTGATCATTCAAAAATAATTATAATCATTAATGTTTTTAGTTTTTTTTTTTTTTGTGTTCTTTTCCAGTTATAATTCTTATTTTTCTTGTAAATTGATGTTATTCTCAATGGACCTTGTTCCAGATTAAAGTTTTTTTTTCATTTCATCATTATTACTATGTATTTCTGTTGGCTCTTGAAGGGAACCTATATGACAGAGGATGTATTTAATATATGCAATTGAAATTACTTGAATTAAGCTAAATACCACAAATCCTCTGATGTGGTATTTTATAATGTTAATTAGAAGATAAAGCCCCATCACTGAATTCATTAAATAAAAATGTAAACCTTTAGATATCATCAGGAAGAAATATAACTTCTTTAATTTCAAATAAGCAGAAAAACATGAATTTTCAAAAAATGGTATCAGAAAAAAAAGTTATTTATCATTTAAAAAAATTCTATAGCTTACCTTTTTCTTCTACACATTTATTCTTATCAAGATGATACCCTGGAAAGCAAACACATGTGTCATTGGAACAATATGCATGTTTACCTAACATTAAACAGATCGAACTTGAAGATTTGCAATTTATGTTAGTCATATTGCTGGTTCCTGTTAAAACAGAAGAAATTTATGAGAATTAAAAAAATTTTTGAAATAAATTTATTTATGTATGTGCCTTAGATATATATATATATATTTTTTCCATTACCATTTGAATAGGGATAACATTGAGTTCCACTGTCATCTGGGACAAAGTCTGGATCACAAGCACAGACTCCTTGGAGGCAATAAGAATATTGAATGGTTTCACATTCATCATCTCGTTTGCAAGCTTTTCCTAAAACTAATATAAAATCATGATTAATATTTTTTGGTGTATATATACTTTTATGCATACGAAATGAAAAAGTAAATAAATAAGTTTCGTAAAATAAATCATAAAAGTTCAATTTCAATTAACAAAATTAAAATAATTATGTTTACATATATAAACACATATAATCATTATGCTTGGGATCAATGTAATGATCTCTTTGAAGTTCAATTTCATTAGTGATCATCCAGATTAGTGAATCCCTAGGAAAAAACTTTTTTAAAACAATTTAAAAATGGGAATGCAGAAAATCTATTAGTTAAGTATTTTGTATATGATTACTGTAATATAAAATTCACTGAGGGTGGGTTGGAGGGGAGCAATAGAACTATTCTTTATTGAATGAATTAATCCATTTATAGTGTCTAATTTTACCACAGTTGAGAATAGTAATAATGGATTGTGTTGTCCATCTAGGAATGAGAGGGTTACACTAAAACTATTTTATTGTTGCTGCTTTACTTTTCCCACAAGTGTTATAGCCACTTTAATTCTAACCAGCAGGGTGAAAATCTTTATGGCTAAAATGCCAACTGAAAAAACTATAAGTATGCAACAGGAATCTGTAGAGATAGGGTGGAAAAATGCTGACATCAGCCGCATTCATTATGCCTTGTCTAGAATTATGGCTGTGATATGAAGTAAAATTGAAAACTAAATGATAATGAAAACAATTTATCACACAAGTATTTTCAATTCTCTTTGAAGTATCTATTTTCATTAAAAATTTTCAATCTAAATTCACAATGAAACATATTAAATCCAAATGAAACAAATCATTTCTGACAGTAAAGTTTATCATGTATTATAGATTAAATAAGATTAAAATATTAACTGCTACGTAGAATATTACTGCCTGGAGAAGAAAGAAGAACACAAAGATCTCAGACCTTTACTTGGACAAGGATATTATTAAATTCATAAAGATGGAAAGACTCCGATGTACTTGGTATGTCAATAGAAAGAGAAGGAGCGAGATTTCCTAAAAGGTACGTACCTTTCATTCATGCATAATAGGATACATCACATACACAGTTTTGCGAGACTTGGTTATTTGGGACCTTAAAATTTGTATCTCCTGATTATAATAATTTATCTTACTATATATTTTATAAGCAAGTAATTAATTGTATGAATAGGCAAACCAAAAATATTTATTATTACATTAAGGCAAATAAAAAGTAGAAAAAATATAGATTAGTTTATTACAAAAATTAAATAATTTAAACACTATTTAATTAAATTGAAAAAAATCATGCGATTTTTATGGAGATTTAGAGTCCATGATATTCTCATGGTTATTAGATTAACCAATAAGATGATAAAAGGTGAAGATGGTGAAAAGAGAATCCTTTTCAGGAAAGAGGAAGAGAGGACATCGCTAGAAAAGTTAGCCAATGGACCTGAAGGATGACCTAGAAAAATGGAAGTGACTGATTTGAGGAGGAACAAAAAGCATTATTAGGGAGACCAAAGTCTTCCTTGGACTGAAAAGCAACTGTAGTTAGTAAGTATAAACAATATACAGTGAGTGCCAAAAATATTCGGAATTTGTATTTCTTTTCTTTTAGTAAGTATTTTTAACAACTATTAACATATATTATTCTTCTTAACTAATTAATCTTTAAAAGAGACTCCCATGAAGCAAAATCACTAACCAGATAACCGAATAGGGCAATTTTTTTTTTTAAATATTTCATTAATAATGTAAAATTACAATAATATGCAGTGTCAAAAGTATTCAGAAATAGTAATATCCTGTTGTTTAATGGTTTGAAATGTCCATATTCTCACTAATGTTCGACGTAATTTTATGTTCTAAACTATTCTTCTTCCTCGTGTAACTGTTACCGAACCTTGGATAGAAATGTTTTTAAAATAACACATTTAAGTAAAAACATAACGATCGAAAAATTATTATAAAGAGAAATGTTTGAAATGTTAAAAAAAATTATGAGAATAAGTGGATGGATGAGTATAGTGTGTATGATACAATAATAAAAGAAAAAAGCGACCATCCAAAAAATATTAAATCTTAAAAATGAAATCCTGATTATCCATCAAATAAGAAAAAAATTCCTTAAATGAGTAATCCTTACCTTATTTCAAATTTTTTCAGAACTTCTGGATAAGCAATCGAGTGTTTTAACTTTTCGCCATGCTTTACAAAAATATGTCGAAAACAAAAACATGGTACAAGAAGTCCAGAAAAAATCTTTCAGGAGGCAAAGCAATAAGAGAATTGGCTGAATGTTTGCACAAATTTTTTAAAAGAAGGTTGATGAATTTAAATGTTTACAGGTGAGTCCCATGCTAAAATACATGGTCAATAGGGAGAAATTATAGTTTGGATCAAACCAAATAATGAATTTAGTTTGTCATTGTAAAACACCTGGAGCGGTCAGTAATGGTTAGGGCTGTTTTTCTTTGAAAGAGGTAGATAAGCTTGGATACTTAGACAGAATTAGTGTAATGTTTCAGTATGAAAAGGCAGAATTAAAAGTAGAAGAAAAATAACAAATAAATTAAATTTTTAACATAAGCGAGATCATGACTTTGGGCAGATATACGTTATCTATTCAGATTTGGTTGCACCAAAATTTTCAAAAAGTTCTCAAAATCCCTCTTCCATTATTTCTTTCAAATATGATTAACTATTTGTGGGCCGCACTTAAAAGGAAAATGAGGAAATACTATATTCAAAATAAAAATTACCTCATGGAACAATAAGTGCTTGAGTGGGACAATAGTTCACACCAAACAAGTAATTACTTAATCTGATTGATTTCTTATAGGTTTAAATGCATAATCATAAAAAAATATTTACCAACTAAATGTTTATATATAATTACTGCAGTAATATGACAACAAAAACACGTTATTCCGAATACTTTTGACACTTCTATTTTTAATTTTTCCGTAAATGAACGTTCCAAATGTTTTAAAAAAATTATTTTGGGTTTTAGCTATTGAATACCTTCCTCTTATCATTATAAAGTAGGTAACATCTATTAAAAAAAAAAAAAAAAAAAAAAAATGTTAAAATCAAGTAAATTACAGAATAATAGTGAATTCCGAATACTTTTGATACTCGCTGTACATTTGTTTGTGTGTTTGTCAAAAGTAATTTATATGATTCAGGAAGTTAAGTAAAGGTCTTGAAAACAAAGTTAGATTGTTTAAAAGTTAAATTGTAGAATCTCAAAAGCAACCCAAATATTTCAAAAGACTCCAACATTTCATGGTTGTAAAATAAACTAGTTTTGCTATATGCGTGGGTGAATCAAATATAAACGAAACTTTTTGTCCTAGAAGCCCAGCGAATGTGCGGGAACGTTCCCTCGTTTAGAGGTGTTGAGTATGGATGCCAGGAGTGGTTGAAGCAGGCGGGCGCATGCCCTCGAACTCACCAGTTACCGTCGTGACGATGTCTGAGCAGGATGTATCTCCCTCGATTGCGCAACGTATTATCATCAAATTTCTTGCTGCTGAAGGTGTAAAACTGGCTGAAATCTTGAGAAGGTTGACTGTACAGTTCGGGGAAGAGAAACTTTCTCGTGCCAGAGTGTTTACATGGCATAAACAGTTTGTGGAGGGTCGTGAGCGTGTTCAGAATGAAAGCCATGACCGCAGACCCCGCTCCAGCATGACATCAGCCGTGTTCGACAGCTTATTGAAGGTCTATCCACCAGTGCCATTGCAAGTGAGATTGGGATAAGCTATGGAAGCACTTTTTCTATACTCACAGAGGAGCTAGGGTTTCGTAAGGTGTGTGCCAGGTGGGTTCCTCGACTTCTCACAGCTGAGCAGAAGCTGAACCGTTTGCAGGTCTGTGAAGGTCTTCTTGCAAGATTTCAGTCTGAGGGAGCCTTATTCCTCACTCACATTATCACCTGCGATGAAACTTGGGTGCACCATTACACCCCTGAATCAAAACAAGCGAGTATGGAGTGGAGACTGAAAGGGGAACCTGGATCAGTGAAAGCCAAGTCACGGCTGTCAGCTGGGAAGGTTTTGGCTTCCGTGTTTTTTGACCAGCCTGGCTTGCTGCATCTTGATTTTTTGCATGAATGCAGGACCATCAATGCCGCATACTACTGCGACATTTTGAATGAAGTCAGACTTGCATATCGCCGCAAAAGAAGGGATCTACCGATGAGAGAAGTGATTCTTCTTCAGGACAATGCTCCTCTGCATACTGCGGCCCTAAAGAATAATTGGAGAAGAGAAAAATTGGAGCAACTGGGCTGGGAGACGCTGGAACACCCTCCCTACAGTCCAGACTTATCACCATGTGACTTTCACCTGTTTGGCCCACTCAGGGAAGCTTTGGGAGGTCAGAGATTCGTCAGTGACGATGAGGTTGAAGCCTACGTGCTCAATTGGCTGAAGACACAACCTACTTCATTCTATGAGCACGGGATTGGAAAATTACCTATGCACTGGGAAAAATGCATTTCCAAATCAGGAGACTATGTAGAAAAATGAGGTGTACTTTTCTTTGTGTTCAAAGTAAAAATAAAAAAATAAGTCTCGTTTATATTTGATTCACCCACGTATATGTTTTTAAAGGAAATTTGATGCTCTAAAATTGTTTACATCAATATTTTCTGGTAAGGGATCTGCCCCAAAACTGAAAAAAATGAGCTTTGAAGACTTCTTTCCACCCCCTGCAGTAGCTGAAATCAATGGAACATCTTAGGTATTGTTCAATAGTCCTCTGCCTAAACAGAAAGTTATGGTACTATATGACTTATTTTGGCCTGATTTGACTGGGCTGTGGTGATATTAACATTAATTATGCCACTGGTTTTAGAAAACTTAAAGGATACAATCACTTTTTAATAAAATCAATTTATTGAATTATGAAGAAATTAACTCTGCAATAATATGGTACATAATTAAAGAAATGTCTTACGTGTTTTCCTATAGCATCTGTTGTTTTTAAGAACTGCATTAGCACTGCAAACACAATGGAATGAAGCACAAACAGCCAAACCACTTACTTCATAAATAGAGTCACACTGAACATTCTCTGAGCACTCATCATTAAGGTTTTTAGCTTCTGTGATAAGAAATATTTAATATTTTATTAAAATATGAATTTAGCAGTATTAACTTTCAGTTACTTTAAGAAAATATTACCTTAATAAATGCAATTATACCTACTTAATAAACAAGATTCGTTGTTAGGTGATGCTACATAATTCGTATCACACTGGCAGAAACCATTGAGACAAATCGAGTTTTTTTGTGCATTGCAGTCAGTATTGTTTTTACAGGCACTACCTATAACTAATTATAATCTCAATTATTTTTGGAAGAATAAAATTAAAAAATAGTTTTTAGGGTTATCGCTCAATTCGGACACTGATGCTGAAATTGCTAAATTGAAAATGTTGTAGGCTGTATTCCGATCATCAAATAGTACTGACTTCTGTTTAGCTTTTTGTTTACTCCATTTTCACTGAAAAACTGACAGCCATCATGAAGGCTCTTTTGGACCAGCAAGAACAAAAAAGTATAATTGGGTGATTGCCACAGTGTCCATGAGCTTGCTGGAAGCCATAAATGACTAATAGCCAACAGATTTCCTAATTATAGAAAAACATTTATCATAAGGTGGGTATTGAATAATTGAGTAGCTACTGTTTTCTTGATCTGAGTTCCTGTCCACTACAAAATTTTGAGCCATAAAAAATTGAAAGCAGCTGCAACTTAGCTAGAAGGAGAATTATCAGAATTAGAAAATTGATTACTCAGGTTAAAGAAAATTACTTTGGTAAACTGTAAAAAAAAAAAAATAAATAAATAAATAATAAAAAATAAAATAATAATCCATTCTGTTGAATACAAAAATTGCTAAAATGGATTAGTACTAGGGCATTGAGAAGAGGATATCTCTAAATAAAGAAATATAATGAATTCAAATTAAACAGTGCCACTTGAAAGTGCCCAAAACTCAAAATTATAAGAATGTGACAAAAACAGTTTAGTGGCTTCAGTTTGGAACCAATATTACTTAAGTGGGTAATATTGGGATTACAAAAGAAATGGTGCAAGACAATGAACATACATCATGTAATCAATCCATTAAAATTCTGTAGTTAATTAAAAAAGCTGAAATCATGAATATATTTTCAATATAAATTTATAGTTTATTATATTAGTAATACTGTTTAGTAACTAAGGAAGAAGGTATTCTGGGCGGCCTTCAGAAAAGAAAATTATGTAGTATTAACTATTTTATTACTCAAGTCTCTGTCTGTCGCCCAAGCCAACTTCTGTTATAGCATTGTGGAAATGATCTCTGAACATTTACCTAAAATCAGGATAAACATATCTTTTTTAAACATCCCTTTGATGGTGGGGAAATTAGCCCAAATCAGTCCATTAGGTTTAAATTACCGTGAATGCAAGAAGAAAACAATATTGAAAGCATATTGATATTTAATGACTACAAAGCAAAGGCAAGTGGTGCACTCCTGACCAGTCTGAAAAAACTTTATAGATTAACTTCCTTCACATATTGCATGAGTCATAATTGAGGACTGACCATGATGGAAATAATTATTTTAATACTGGAAATTTAACTTTTTATTATTAGTTTTATTTTTTTAAATGTTCTAGAAATTAAGTAAATGTACATTATACTTTAAATTTTAAAATATGTTTAGATATCAATATCTGTATTACCAATTCATTTACTCATCATTTTCTACCATATTAGCCATTATTTAAAAATCAATATACTTAACATTATTGCTTTTTAGACCTCTCTTGAAATAATTAATTTATATATATATATATATATATATATATATATATATATATATATATATATATATATATATATATACACATATACACATACATACATTTCCTATATATATAAACACATACGTGTGAACGAAATTAAAATGTAAAAATTACCTGGTGGTTTATTAAGTAATTTCAGTAGGCTTTCCTCTGCGCTTATTTGTGTTTTATTATTGGCTTTTATGATCGCTGGCTCAGTACTCGTTAATTCTGTACTAACTTTCTCATTAAGCAAATGAACTATCACTGGTATACTGGTTGTTTTTACTGTAAGTGTTGGACTAACTGTTGTGCTATTAGTAATATTGACTTCATTTAAAGTATTTACTGAATAAAACAAGGAGAAAAAAATAAGGGGAAAATACATGGTGAGATATGCAAAGGTGTCTCTGAACATCATTGTGTCCCAAACCCTTCCTTTCCCATCTAATCTTTATTTGAAAAAAAGTTGAACTGATAAGATTAGGACTATTTGTAAAAAGTATTGCAATCACTTACTCATGATTACCTGTTCAGATATGACTAAACAAGTATTTTTATATTAAAAATAATAAAAAAATACTTATTCAGTTATTCTAATGCATTCTGATTAGTCATACAAATTTAATTACCTTTATAAATCTAACATGAATGATAAATATTATTTGTTATTTTTATGTGTTTGAACAAGATAAAATATTCTTTTCTTTTTGTGCCTATTTTTATAAAAAAAAATATATTGACAAAGTTTCAGTAGATAGATTGTAATTAGAAAAAAAAAATGATAACTTGTTTTTTTAATAATTTTATTTTAAGTGTTATCCCTTGACTTATACTTCTAATAAGGTGTTATCTAATAAAAAGTCTTAAGGATAAAATTAAAGTTTCATTTCACACTATCTCAATAAAGAGTGGAACATATATGAACCACCCTAAACTTTATTTTGTTATTAAAACTAGAAAAAAAAATAAATTAAGAAAAACTTGAAGATCTGACAAATGCCTGGAAAGCTGTTAAAAAAAAAAAAAAAAATAATAATATATATATATATATATATATATATATATATATATATTTATATATATATATATATTTTTTTTTTTTTTTTTTTATCTTTCTGACAGAGATAAAAATATATACAGGTACATTTTTTCTATAATTTGAAAATAATTATTATTATTTGATATTTTGATATGTCAGCAACATTGAACCATGGATATCAATTTTATAAACAGCTTTTATGTCATTTTAAATTTAATTTTAAATTACTTATCACAGAGCACCTATCTACAGATAAGGCACTCACTATAGGTGTGTCCAGTATGTGTAAACTGTGCCTCATTTTCTCAAAAATCAGTTATTCAAGTTTGTTATCAATGCCTCATTCTTCATGCTCATGATGCCATTGCTTAATGAGTCACTGTGTATACTCCTACTGATTTTTAAATTTAGTTTTTTGAAAGGTAAAAAAAAAAAAATAGCTGGATGCATTGCTAAAGATTAGTTCTTGAAAAATAATTAGGATAAAAGTGAACTCAAAAATAAGTTTTATTGATTAAATGTTGTACCTAATTAATTTAGTTATTTATTCATGTAAATTAAATGTAGTAGTATTTGACAATTTACAGTTAAAATGAATTAATTTAGGATAGATCTTTATACATTTATTAAGAAATCTTTTTGATGAGACTAATGGCTTCCTTTAATATCTATCTCATTTAGTTAAAAATGATATGAGAAAAAAATGAGGTTTTGAAAAAAAGTACATGCTAATATGTTTATTTTATTTAATAAAAGAAGAAAACAAACTATTTTTTTTTTGTTAATTTGGAAGATCGTCAGTTTATGATATTCCTTGATTTTGAAAAACAAAATGTTCACCATTGACATCCGTTATCTTCTTCTTTTTTTTTTTAAATAAATAAATTCTTTATTATCCTGGGGCAATTTCATTTAGAATAACATTAACATAGTATATAAAATGGGCTTCAGAGTCTTAGAGTAATTAAATAAATATAAAAAAATATTTATCAAATATTCTGGACTTATTTTTGGATAATTAAATAATTAAAACAAAAAGTAAAGGCTAATGAAGAAACTGCTAAATAGCAAGTGATGATAGATATATAAATTAATGTATTAAGGTATAGACTGTGTAATATCAATCTTGTGGATTTTGATACACACATGATATTTTCATTTAATTTTCTGTTTAAAGCATTTTATTTTCAACAGATTGTATCTTTTCTTCTAATGAATTTACTCGGTCTTCGATAGGGTGTAGTAAGTCTGTCTTTGCAGAACAATACAAAAATTAAATTAAACAAAAGTTTGGATTTGAGTCCATTAACAAGGTTAATAAGTTTAATTGTCTGATTTTAAAAGATGTATTATTTATTAAGAGGAACTAACTTAGTATTACATAGATACTACATAGTATTAATAATCAGAATATCTTTTTCAGCTTATCTGATCGGAGAAAGATGTAAATATGATGACGATTGTTTTGTTGATAATAGTTTTTGTGAAATGCAACAGATATGCGAGTGTAAAGAAAATTTTCTTCCCAGTGATGATGGTGAAACCTGTATTGCAAGTTAGTGTTTTATTTTTTTTTTCAGATATTTTTACCGACTACTTTAGAATATGCCTGTAATTCAGTAATAAAACAGTACATACATATTGCAGAAGCTTTTATATAGGAAGTGTTACTCAAGAAACTAGAACTTATAATGTTGGATGTTACTGCAATTTGATCAACTTACTGGATGTGCCACTTTACATCTTCTATTTTACAAATTTTTTTTCAATTTTGGTTATATCAATGTATAAGGCAGTCTATGGTTTTTAATTAATAATAAAAAGGCATTATCCTTATTGAAACAGTCTGACAGGGGTAAATAGGAAATTGTTTTCTTCCAAAGTAGATACTTTTAATTTTGTTTATTTGAAATAATAAAACATCTCTTATCATTGATAGTTATTTTTTCTTTTGTAGTGGTCAAAATGGGACTACTTTATTTAAACTAAACTATTTTCTCTTTTGTTGGGGTTTAATGTTGGCCTACTACTGTTACATTCAATCATGATGTTCCTGTTTCCGTTCTTCTCTATGAAGTCCTTCAAATTTCATCCTAGGAGGATCACACTCTCCAACCTCTATCCATGTTGCTTCCACCTCTTCCACATTTTTTTTAAAATAGTGTAAACCATGCTGTTTAATCATCTTTTAAACAGGAAGGTAAAAACCCTATTAGTCAAACTTGCTTAATTTATTTGTGCCATAAAATGCCTTGTGATCATTTTATTTTGAATAATATCAGTTTTTTTTTTGTATGTATAAAAAATTCATGGTTATGCTGTTTTTGAATTCACTGTTTTTCTAAAAATTATTCTTTTTTAAAGTTTCCATACTTTCTTAACATTTCATTAAAAGGCACTTTGCAGTGTACAGCACTTACTAATATAATGGAAAATTCTTTCTTTTTCTTTTAGGAAATATACCTCTACGTAAGTAAAGTCCTAGACAACCTAACACATTTTTTATTTTTATGAATTACTATTTGGACTTTGTGATGTTCCAATGATGTGTTGTATCAGTCCAATATTACTATATTATTATTTACTATGTATTATTTGATTATGTCTCATTAATACAATCTATTGTTAATAAAAGTCAGTTACTGTAAGGTATTCTGTAGTTATGATTTACATTACATTAATTTAGAATGATGGAGTTTAGTTGACCGTTGAGAAATTAGATGAGGAAGATGGCTGGGGGTGCGGTCATTAGATAGAAACACATTAAAATATTATTTTGTTGTGTGTTTCTATCTAATAACCGCACGCCTAACCATCTTCTTCAACTACATTAATTTAGATTTGAGTGATTAAATTATGTTATTTAACTAAACAACTGGTGGTCCTAAACACGTGAGTGGCAGTGTTTATTCAGATAATTTTTTTCATTACATTTATGTAAATGCAAAGGGTACTACAAGTTTTGTAACTTAACAGAAAGATCTAGGAGGCTGCAAGTTACTGCTAGTTCAGACTTGACCATGCCTCTATAATAGCCGTCAGTAACACAGCTCTGGGCTCAGTTGTTCATTTGTAGTGACAGATTTAACTAGTGTACTATGCCATCATGGTCATGTAGTGAACTAAGAGCAGTTTTGAGTTGTAATTTAGCAGGTGGTTTAAGGATAGATCCATAGTTAAAAGACATAAAGCTTGCATCAAATAATGTTTCTCCTCATTGTAAGACTACATGCAGGCGATATAGAGAATTTGTTAGGTGACGATTTCACTAGGTAGGATGCTGAAGCAGAAGGAAGGTTGCGAACGTCGGTAACAAAGGAAAACATATCTGCTTTTGCTTGATGAAAACCAGCGAGTGACACATCAACTGGTCGAGGAGACATTATACCTTCATGCACTCGTGATTAATCTGATTCTGAGAAACCACTAAAAAGTAAAGAAACTTTGTTGTCTTTGAATGGCCCATACTCTACAATGGAGCAAATGACTCATTGTGTGGTTAGTGCTGAAAGATGCTGAAACTCTTTGACAAGGAACAATCTCAAAATGTAATAGCATCATGACAGGTGACAAAACTTGTCTGTACTATTATGGAGTGCCAACCAAGAATCAAAACAAAGTTTGGGTCTTTGACTAAGAGTTTTCTCTTTCTGTAAAGAAAAAAAAGAATTACTATATTTTTTAGATCAAATTGAATTGTGGAGTGTTTCATTTTGGACACACAAAAAACAGTGACAGCTAAGTGGTACACTAAGCAGTGCCTGCCTAAAGCCATAGAATTCTTGAAAAATACTGCGATTAAACCCAAGTACCTCCACTATGACTACTCTCCAGCTCACTGAGCCAGGGGCTTTGCTGAGTATTTGGTCACTACTGGATTGAAATTTCTTGAGCACCCTCCTTGCTACCTGTGACTTTGCACTGTTACCGCATGGAAAAATGAAGCTTAAAGGAAAAATGTTTCTAGTGATGAGGACATTCTGAGGATTTGGTAATGTGCCTCACCCCCCTCTCTCCCATGATACTTGGCAGAGCTGTTTTAAGAACTTGTTTGTACTAATGGAGAAGTGTATTTAATGTGGTGGATATTGCTTTGAGAAAATGAAATAAATAAAACTATATTCCAAAACTTTTTTAATAACAATTTTTGTTAATTTTGTCTTTTGTGCAGACGTGTTCGTTATTTTTGAAATTATTTTGTTATTTTTAAGACACATCATCCCAGAATAAAATTAGTTTTTTAATCTATTCTATTCTAAGAGACAATAGTATATCAAGAGTTGGTCTGACATATTATTAAGTCTAGATCTTTTTTCTTATTTCATATCTTACAGGAGAATATTTTATTGGTCAGAGGCCTTCTATATTTTCTGTTGAATCATTATTTAGTTTTATTAATTCAATTAATTTCATTTATTATTATAATAGTAGGTGTTATATACTTTTCGTATTTATATAAAATTATTAGGACAATGAATTTTTCTGTAATTTTATCATCATCATCATCTATCCTTGTAAGACCTTGGCCTACTCAGCAATTCTCCACTCTGACCTGTCTTTGGCTGCCTTTCTCCATCCGCTGACACCCAACGACCGAAGGTCCTCCTCTACGTTCTGCAGCCAACGAAGTCTTGGTCTGCCCCTACTCCTCCTTCCACCAGGGTGTCCCTTCATCATCATTTTAGGCAGTCTCCTACTTTCCATTCCCTGTACATGTCCCAGCCATCTTCTTCTGGCACTCTTGATCTTGGCAACTATATCAGGTGTCTGATATAGATTTCTAATTTCATCATTCTATCTTCATTTGCCAACAAACTGCTTCTTTTGTAGGACCAAAGATTTTTTCTTTCCCACATGTTTAATAGTCTTTTATCGTTGTGTTTTAATGTCCAGGACTCGCTTCCATATCTAACCACTGGCTTAAGGACTGTACAATATAATCTTATCTTCGGTTCTCTGGATAAATTCCTGTTCTGAAATATTTTTATGAGAGACCAATAGCATCTATTGCCAGCTGTTATCCTTGCTTTAATTTTGTCTCTAATCTTATTATTCTCAGTGATAACAGTGTCTAGATACTTAAACTGTGGTACTCTCTCGAACCTATATCCAGCCCCCTCGATATACCTGTTTCCTCCTTCCCTGCTGGACCTCATATATTTAGTTTTTTCTGTATTTATGATTAGTCCTGTTCTCCTTGCAGCCACTTCGCACTCCTCGAAAGCTCAAAGCAAAGCATTGGTTGTTCTCCCGGTTATCACAAGATCATCTGCAAACGCTAGATATTGTGTCAGTTTGTGATAAATACATCCTCCAGGTCTTGTCCTTATTGACCTCATGACCACTTCAAATAGCAAATTGAATAGAACTGGAGAAATAGGATCGCCTTGCTTAACACCTTTCTGTAATTTTATAGATATTTTTATTCCATTCTTCTTTAATATGACAATGAAATGCCTATAGTATTAAATGTGATAAACAATACATAATGTTTAATTATAGTGGTTGGAGCACACTGTCATTCAAAATATGATTGTACCACTCTCCCTAATTCTATTTGTAAAGAAGACAGATGTATATGTGATCGAGGCTACGTCCCAGATTCACAGCAAACTAAGTGTTTACCAGGTAAAATACTTCAAAAACATTTCCTTTGACCTTTTTATATAATCAAAACAATAAAGTATAATTTTTTTTTTTTTTTTTTTTTTTTGTTTTTTTGTTTTACAGCAGCAAACAAAATTAAAGATAAATGTGAACATGATTTCCAATGTAAAGAAAGATTAGGTGAGCAAAGTCATTGCTTTAATTCACAGTGTGCCTGTTACCCTGGATATCATTTTGAAAATTTTTGTATTTCATCAAAACGTAAGTTATTGAAATATCTGATACAGTATCATGTAATTGTGAAAGCTCTTTATCTTACACTTGTTTTTCTGTAGTAACTCAGCATAATGATTTATTTATAACTTTATACAGGATTACATGAACAATGCAGAAATAATTCTCAATGTTTCATTGGAGAGAATTATCAACACTCAGTTTTATGTTTGGCTGGATACTGCAAATGTGCACCAGGATATCATGAGGATCTAAATCTCTGCATAGGTAAATATATATTGTAATATACCCATTTTTTATAATTATTGTAGTAAATTATTTATTATTGATTATTGTGTTAGGCAGGCTAACAATAAGATAAGAAGTAAAATTTAAATATAAATATCAGCTCCAATTTGATTGATTGTATGTTTACAAACATAGCATCCATTTTGGAGGCTAAGTAAAAAGGGTGCTGGCAGGTACCTACCAGGTAAGAGATAGGTAAAAAAGGGTAGGTATCTTTATACCTGGTTATAGTCAGTTTTCACTAGGGATTTGGAGAGTGTGGTGCTGAATATGATGGATCTTGGTTAGCCTGCATATTGTTTGTGTTATTTTTGTAAGTTATTATTATTATGATTAAAAAAGTTATATAAAAGATTATGTGCCTGATTGTCAAGAACCCATATCATACCCTGAGAGATAAATTGAGTAATAATGAAGTAAATATTTGTGTTAATTGATTTTTTCTTAAAAGAATATTATTTTAAAAATAAGCATATTATAATATTAATTAATAAAACATTTGTATTTAAAAAGATAAAAATTTTCATATCAGGCAATCAAAAATCATTGTGATGATTTGGTAAAACTGACAACATTTTCTTGGCTTTAGAAGATTTTTACTTTCACTTACCTACATATGAAATATATAGTAAGGGAAAGAATTGAGATCGTGAAAATTTTCGAATTCTAGTTTTAGGGTCCCCTGAGTCGAAATAACCAAGTCCAACAAAAAGGTCTGTGTGTGTGTGTGGTAACTCCTGCGCGTAAACAGAAAGTCCTATGAAACTGAAATTTCACATTTAAGACAACTATATGCTTGAGAAGTTACGAAACGTTTTTCATCAAAATCAGCTCAACAGAAGAGCCACTTTATACCATGCATTTTGCACCATCTTACGATTTTCTCGAAAACAGCTCTAACGATTTTGATTAAACTGGCTATATCGATGTAAAATTTAATGGGCTTAAATGCCGATATATATATATATATATATATATATATATATATATATATAATTTCATTAGACTATTAGACTTTTTATTTCCCATAAAGCTTTATTAATTAGTTTGAAAAATCGTTGTGATATAAATTAAATGAAGACTATTTATTGTTTTTCAATGGCATTAAAACATAATTCATATTATTAAAATAGAGAGAATAAAGTAATGATACAATAAAAAATATTATAGCTCATTGCTTCTCTAATATATCTCTTCTGATTGTTTTAGTAAATGCTGGAAGTTCTCACCTACAAACTGGATTGGGATTATTAATGTTTATCTGCACTTTAGTGAACATTGTTTTTCAACAAGTTTATATCTTTTAAATTTAAGTTTAATTCATCAATCGTAAAATTTTCATCAGAGGAAAACATGAGTGCATAGATTTGAAGGTTAATTTTATGAAAACTTTTTGAAAATAAAATCATTATTATCTGGCCCAAGCAAAAAATGCATACAAAACTTAAGTTTATTTTATATCTTAACAGATTAGGGAATCAGCATAACTATAATTATTTGTATTCAGCTATGTATGTTAGCAATATGTAAAATGATACTCTGTACCATACAGTAATCCTAGTTTGTTTAATTAAAACTTTTTTAAATGTAAATATATTCAAAAAATATATTTAAATTTGATCTCATTAAATTAATTTTAAAATATTTTATCTGAATGTACAAACATAAATTATCAAATTCATCAATGAAAATAAAAACAGCATTTTATATACATTAATTATTTTCCATTTTGAGTATTTGGTTACAAAAATTTAAGATCTGTAAGTACTAAAAAAAAAAAAAAGTTTCAAATAGCACTTAATTGGTTTTTGTCAATATTGGAAAACCTTTATTGCAGTATTGCAATTTCATTGCTCTTTTAACTTATTCATGAGACTATGCAAGAAAAATATTGTCTGGATAAAGTAAATACAATCAAAATCAGCAATATTAAAATGTATACTAGTGATGTAAGAAATAAAGTCTACTATTAAATTTTCTAGCACAGTATTATCATAAATTTACAAAACTTTAAAGCCGAAACATTAGCTTGAAATGTCAGATGAAGACATAATAACTTTGATATTAGTCACAGGAAGTTCCACTACTACTATCTACTATTATTTAAAAAGGTAATGTGTGATGTGGAAGGTGTTAAAAACTTATTTTAGTCTCAAATTTGTTTTCTCCATAGCTTCTAATAAATTCTCTAAGTTGAAATTTGTACTGAGGTATGATGTCATAATCTGTTATAAAGGTGTGAGTTTCAGATTTTTATGTGTTTCCTAAACAGAGATATCGCTAGTAAAGATTCAAATGATCCATTTTTCAAAATTGAATGTTTTTTAAGGATAAGCATATTACCATTGATAGTCTATAGACAGTAACTATACTGTGCAGAGTACTAGGACAAAAAATATGGAGCTGCAGAAGTTATCCCTTCTTTGAAAAACTGCTGTTCAAAAAGTGAGTTATTTTTATTTTCAACCAATAAATTTGAGCTATTAAAAATACATCAAGAAATGCATTCAATTGGATGATAATGGTTCTAGTTTGTAGGGCAGAGTGTGCTGAACTAAAAGCATAGCCTGCATTTCTAAATAACAATTTTTTTGGGAAAACATTAAATGGGGATTCACTCACAGCCTTCTCCCCCGGGTATGTATGCAGTAGACCCGTCAGCCTATTGGTGGCAACTCACAAATATAGGCATACGGAGTGATGACCGTACGTACCCTGTAAAACGAGAACGAATCGAGAAACGTGGTGAGTATATAATCTTCTAGGAGATTACACCGTGTGGCCAAAGTCTTACAGAGTCTGTCGTGCCAGAGGAAAAAAGAATATCCAAAGGAAATAAATACAAAGTTTACAATCAGAAGAACCTCTTAACACATTATACCTATGTACAATATTTAAGATCAGCGTTGGGAAATCCAGAACCGTTTATGAAAAGGGAAAGTGAAACCCTACAGATCTCAGCGCCCCCCTCAGCCACATTACCCATTTATGCGTGTGTTTAAACTGCACGTCGTTGGAAAATTATTTTAAATTACCTCAATGTAAAATATTTACGAAGTCTTGGCTTGACATAACAATCACGTGAAGCATTGCACAGACACATTAAATTAAACTAGGTAACTGATAATTGTTAGGTACCTATATTGTACTTATAAACTTTGGTAATTCACAGAGACCAATATTTTGTGGACTAAAGTTGTTTCATTGAGCCTGGGGTATAGCACATACTGTTTTGGACGGTCTTTCAATATTTATTCCAGTTTAAAAGGTTAATGTTTATCGGATGTGCTTTAACATTAAGACGATGATATGCTTTAGGTACTATATCCATTTTAAGAAATATTCAGTAATTGTTATTGAACCGATTTACCTGATTATTTTGCTTTAACATCTAGATTTTTTTTTTTTACTATATTAATGATTTTTACTTTCACGTGTCACTTTATGAAAATTATAAAAAAAAAAAAAACCTGTACCACTACAACCCATGAAGGGTCTTGGGCTCAGTACATATAGAGATTCGTACTGTTTCTAGGCAAACGGCAGTGCAATGAGATGATTAGGCCTTAATCACGCTCAGCTGCCAGGTTTTTCCCCAATTAATTTGGGTACCCATTTTATAGAGGCTGGGTCTGCCCCAGGAGGGTCTCCATACCCTAGGGTCGCCCCCCGACTGAATTAACAGAATAAATAATATTTCTGCCTCATGAAAATTATAAAAAAACATAAATAAAAAAACCTGCACCACTGTCTTGTGCTCAGTATATATAGAGTAGAGATTCGTACTGTTTCTAGGCCAACGGCCATGCAATGAGGTTTAACGTCACTTTATGCTGCTATGGCTAATCGGACGATGCTACAGTGGGAGTCCTAAATTTTGCCTATCCAGGTTTTATTAGGATAGAGATCTTTAACGAGTACCTGACATCGCACAGGCTCGGGACCACCTTTTAACGTCCCCTCCGAAGGACGGCATTACTAAGGATTTTTTACTCCCATTAAAAAATCCTAGGGCCACCCGCAGGTTTGAACCCGCGACCTTTGGCATAGAAAGCTGTTATTCTAGCAACTACCCATGCAATGAGGTGATTTGGCCTTGATCAAGCTCAGCCGCCACGTTTTTTCCCCAATTATTTTTTGTACCCACTTTATAGAAGCTGGGTTTGCCCCAGGAGGTCTCGCCGCCCGACTGAATTAACAAAATAAATAACATTCTGTTACAGCCGGGATATATGAAATTAAAATTGTGAACGCTATAAACTTTTGCAGTGAAAAGACTATAAGGCAACGTTTTAAGCTTCGTAAATTGAATAATATTGTAAGTAGTTGTTTTTTTTATTTATTTATAATATTCCGCATCTACCCAAGCCATTAGCGGTGCAGTTGTTTTTTACTTTCACTTACCTATAAATGAAATATATAGTAGAGGAAAGTATTGCGATCGTGAAAATTATTTAATTCTAGTTTTCAACGGAAATACATGTTTTAGGACCCCCTGAATCCAAATAACCAAGTCCCAAAAAAGGTCTGTGTGTGTGTGTGTGTGTGTGTGTTTTTTTAATTATTGTGTGTGTTTTTTTTTTTTTTGTTATTGTAGGGAAAAATCTTTCATGAGACGAAGTGGGCTCTTGAATCCACAACAGTGTGAGATTCTTACTCACTAAAAAACCACCTACATTCGCTGCGATGTCGCACCGCGGAACTGCTTGCAGGTATTACTCCGCGGTGAACAGTATCGCTAAGCGCCTACTTCTCTACTGCATACTTCTCGGTACTTGACCTCTTCTCGCTCGCTCCTGGGTTCTCAGTCTACTTCCGACTCTCGCAGGATAATCTGGAACAGCATTCCAGTTTTCTTGACTCGTCAACATGAGCTGTACCAGATTTTCCGGTGTGGATCTTTTACCCAGCACCATATCTAGCTGGACCTTCTCCACGGTAAAGTTTTTACAAGCAAAGAAAGCATGTTCCACTGTTTCATCCAAAGGAGGACAGGTGGTACATGATGATTCTTCTTCCAGCTTGAACCTGTGAAGATATGACCTGAAGCAGCCATGACCAGAGAGTAGTTGGGTAAGGTAATAACCTCTCCGTGAGTGCGGGTCATCCACGATGCAATATCTGATATCAGGCGGTTCGTCCACCTTCCAGATGATGATCTCCAGTCTCTCGTCTTTCGCCAACGTTAGCCAATGTGTGTGTGTGTGTGTGTATGGTAACTCCCGGGTGATAACCATAAGTCCTAGGAAACTGAAATTTCATATTTAAGACAACTATACGTCCGAGATGTTACTGACTCTTTTTCATCAAAATCGGCTGACCCGAAGATCTACTTTATACCATGCATTTTGCATCTTTTTACGATTTTCACAAAAACGGCTCTATTTTGATTAAACTCCCTATATCGATGTAAAATTTGATGGACTTTAATATCATGTAGGTTTCATTCTGATTGAAATTGTATGACAGGGCTTAAATGCCGATATTTTAAATTTTCTTCCTCTAAAGTATCTTTAATTTTGTAGATAAAAAAAATTTGGAACATCATCTTATTAGCATTGATGAATAACGGGTAAATATGTAAGTTGGGCGAATTAAAAAGTCTAGCGCGAAAACCATAAGTTGTATAAAACTGAAATGTCATATTTTTTAAGAGAACGCCCTAGATGTTACTGTAACTTTTCAATCAAAATCGGCTAACCAGAAGAACCGCTCTATAATTGTATAGTATAGTACCTATTCAAAATCATTGTATTAATTTTATGGCTTCTCCGACTAACAGAAACGTTTTGTTGTTGAAATCATGGATAAAGATTAAGTGACCGCAGTTGAAAGAAATTGTTAATATAACCCAAGATGGTATATGCTTGACCTAGGCTCTAAGAACTGACCACAATCAGCGAAACATGCAATTTAATATTCAAGTTAGGCCTGAAAGTACTTCTTTGCTACGTTTCTATCATAATATTTTTTATATTACGATATAGTTTTTTATTTTATATAAATATAGTTTAAAAAATATAGAAGAAAGTGTAGTTTGGATAAATAGAAATCGGATTTCGCACCATATTATATTTAGGTTTGGTAGGTTTCTACAGTTAAACTGCAGTAAAATTTTATATCGTTTATCTACCTAATGTGGCACTACAATCCGGTGTCGAACCTTGGCCTTTTCCAGCAGCTTCCGCCAATTGTCTATGTCACATATTACTAAAATTTAGAAATACAATATAGGTACCTATTTACTATCATTTACCGCGAGTAATTTAAGGAGTCTGTCCAATGCGTTTTGTATTTTGGGACAATCCAAGGCTCCTAAGGATGTTTTACTTAGGTAATTTAATACAATTTTGCAATAGCATCTAGCGGACCCGGTGGAATCGTCTGCGGAAACAAGGGGTCCGCGGATCATTACTTGGGAACCACTAAGCTAGAGAATTATGGTGATGAATTAGGCCCTGATTGAGTTTTATAGAATTTGGATGGATATATATATAGATATTTGCCTTTCTTGTTCAAGACATTTAGGTGTATCGGTGCTTATCTGCGAAAACTGATATAAAGTTACGTAATTGTTGAGCGATATAGACAGTCGGTAGGAGAAGAGGGATGGAAGCAGACGCCCTGAGATTGGCCTACACGTGGGGCATCATATCGCTGTGCGTGCCGTCCGGGATCGCGAACGGCGCGGTGCTGCTCTCCTCGGGACTACTGCTGGGCCGGGCGGAGCCGAAGGCCGCCTACATGCTCCTCGGCAGCATCGCCCTCGCAGACCTCTTCACCTCCTGCCTCATCCTCATAGGCCTCCTCTACCCCCACGCCGCCAGGACCCCGCTCGTCTGCGCCTTTCTAATAGGTAACCTTAGTAGTAAGTACCAATGTAAAGGCCGCGCGGGAAGAAACAAGTTAATTTTACCGATAAAATATAGTGAGATTTGGTGGCAGTGAATTATCATACACTCTCACAAACTTTCAACATTTTGTAATAAATATTCAATTACCGAATTTTCTATAAAACTACGTCAATTATTTTTTAAAACTTTTATTATAAATAATATCGAATTTCTTAAAATGGAGTTTCTATATTAAAAGAAAAAAAAAAAAATCAATCATATTTTCTAGATTTGTTTACGGGGTTCAGGATGTGATCTGGTTTGTTTTGATATAACTTTATCATTTAGTCTTTTTTTTTATCTTCTTTTAAAAATAATATTTAATGATGTTATAGGATTTTGGTTTATTATTTTCAATAATGAATCTTTGTAATCCACCAAAAAAAAAAAAAATTAGCCCCCCCCCCCTTGAGAGCTTACGTTTCAAGATGCGTACAGTAATAAAAAAAATCCATTTCTCCTAATAAATAAATTAAAAAATTTGGACAAAAATTGGAATTATGAGTTTTCTGCTCACGTCCTCTAAAATTGTTTCATCCGAATTTCCTCTCGATTTTTTTCAGTATTTACAAAACTAAACTTTTTATATGAAATTTAACCTACTACTACTAGGTTATTATGCATTTCACTGTAAACTGCTCAAAATAAACGTTACTAGGGCTAAAGTGTAGAGATAACTGACTTTTTACGTTGTTCTTTTTGCCATCATGTCATATTTTGGCTACCTCGTATCTCAGAAGCTGTCCAAGAACTTCAAAATGTTGAGTACAGAATTTGCAGTAAATTTAACATACATAAATACATACATCCTCGGCGCTACAGCCCAGTTCGGGCCCTGGCCTCCAGAAGAAACCTTCCCCACTCTTCTCTATTCCTGGCCATCGTCCACCAGCCTAACGCTCCCAGCTGCACTGCATCCTTTCCAACCTGGTCCAACCATCTCATTCGGGGTCTCCCTCTCTTCCTTTTGCCTACCGGCGCATAGCTTATTATTCTCTTGGGAATACAATCATCTGTCATCCTTTGAACGTGGCCAGCCCAACGAAGCCGGCTTATCTTTATAAATCTCACCACTGGGACATCCTTATACTTTTCATAAAGCTCTCGATTGTGTCTTATTCTCCAAAGACCATTTTCGCATATAGGCCCATAAATCCTTCTCAGTATTCTTCGTTCGAAAACAGCAATCTTTTGTTCATCTGTTTTCCGTAACACCCAGGATTCACAGCCATAAGTCAGTATGGGCCTAATCAGGGTTTTGTAGAGCGTGGCCTTCGTATCCTTATTAATTTCTTTAGATTTAAATATTCTTAATAGACCATAATAACCCCTCGTAGCAGCTAAAATTCTCTTCTCTATTTCTTTGGAGGAATTATTTTCGGCATCTACAAACGACGCGAGGTATACAAATCCCTGAACTGTTTCAAATTTGTATCCTTGTATCTCAATACATGGTTCTCGTACCTCAGCCCCTGCAACCATATACTTGGTCTTGGATTCATTTATGACAAGTCCCATTGTCTTGGCAGATTGCTCTAAAGCTTTAAAAGCCTCTCTTATGCCCGATTCTGATCTACTGACTATATCTATGTCATCTGCATAAGCTAGTAGCTGAACACTTTTATTAAAGATATGTCCGCCTGTTTGTATTTGAGAATCCCTTATCACTTTCTCCAGAGCTATGTTGAATAGTAGGCATGCCAGGGCGTCTCCCTGCTTCAGTCCATTCCATGTTTGTATGGGGTCTGACAGGTTGGATTGGATCCTAATTAGACATTTAGTGTTGGAGATGGCTACTCTCACCATACGGACCATTTTGGGCGGTATATTCATCTCTCTCATAGCTTTATAAAGCATCTCTCTATTTATGGAGTCATACGCAGCTTCAAAGTCCACAAATAAATGGTGCGTTGTAATTCCGAATTCTAATGTCTTTTCCAGGATTAGTCTTAGCGTGAAGATCTGATCAGTGGTTGATTTAGCTCGCATGAAGCCACATTGGTAGTCCTTTATAATCATTTCTGCACACGGAAGTAATCGAGTAAATATTATATTGGATAATATTTTGTATGCTGTATTGAGCAGAGAAATGCCTCTGTAGTTTTTACAGATAAACGGATCGCCTTTCTTGAGTATTAGACAGATCATTCCATTATTCCAGTCTTCAGGCATTACCTCCTCTGTCCAAATCCGCTCCATGAGATGTGTTAATTCCTTCACAAAGTCCTGTCCTGCGCTCTTAAAAAGTTCTCCTGGAAGACCATCTGTTCCTGCGGACTTATTATTGTTCAGCTTCTCTATTGCCTCGCATACCTCGTCATAGGAAGGGAGCAGCTCTTCCCTGTCATCCGCTAGCTCTTCTGCCACTTGATCCGCTCTTCTTTCTCCCGCACTATATTCTTCATTCCTACCTATGAGTTCACTAAAGTGTTCAGTCCATCTTCTAATAACATCTTCTGTTTTATTGAGGAGCTTTCCACTTTTATCTCTACAGGCAATAGATCGAGGCTGGAATTCTCGTCTCATGTTGTTGACTTTTCTATACATGTCTCGGCTTAATTTCTTGCTTTTGAACTCCTCTATGCTTTGCAGCTGCTCTGCCATATGCTTTCTTTTTTTCTCTCTATGGACTTTCTTTTCATTTTTTTAAGCAGTAAATTTAACGGTATTTAAAATTGGAAAAGATCCCTGTGCGTGACATGCAAGCCTAATTCAATTAATATGCCACTAGCGGCCATCTTTTTGTAATGATAAAAACATATAGTAAGAAGCGAGCACACGCCACACCATTTCTTTATTCTTAGTACGAGGTGTAGGATGGCATAGAGGAAGAAAAGGTCGCCCTAGCCTGGACGATGAGGCGGGGAACGTTGAGGTATGAACCGAGAAAACGAATATACAAAGATGTAATTATGCAGCCCAACTAAATCGAAATTATAATCCATAACCTTTCCCATTTTCTTCAATTACGCCAATATTTAATCCCATCAGTTTTTTTTTTCACACATTCAATGCAGTCCACTTGTTCTAGCAACCTCTTGGTCTAGTCCTAATCATTCTTCATAATGATGGTTAGACCGAACATCTCTATTCTAATTAAACCATGGATAGGCAAAATTTAGGACCCCCACTGAAGCATCGTCCGTTTGGCCACATCAGCATAAACTGTTGTAAAATGAATTAACAAACTTACCTTCTTAGAATAAATTTGCTCATTGTAACATAACTATTAAGTAATAACATTTAATTAATATATTTAGTAAAAACCAAAAATGCGATATGCTATTGAAAAATCATCATACAAAGTATGTACTAATGATGATCACCTAATCGAAAAACATAAAATGATAGTATTTACATAAATTATTATATTAAAAATAATAATTCATTTTAATTAATTTTTATTTATTAAAAAATAGATTTATTCTTAAAAACAGTATTTTATTCAACGACTCGTCAATCTGAATTTGGCATTGTAAAACCATAATTAAGATTGACAGGACAAGATAAAATGCCAAGTTTTTTTTTTTATCCACACCTGTCACTCAGCCCGTGCTAATATGCGGATGAGTTAGCTAAAAATTATATAATATAAATAAATTAGTGTTTAAAACTGTTCACTTCTATTTCTTATTAATTGTTTGAAATAAAAAAAATACGTTGTTTTTATTAGAATTTCTTCAAAGCTCAGTACGCTTCATAACATATCTAGTAATCATTGCTAAAATTGATAGACGAACCAAATTTTGCATCTAAATCCAAAGTGCACATTCCTTGGAACTCAGTGTATTGTGTTTCATATTTTTTTATTTTTTTTGTTTATTCATTTAACGTCACTTTATGCTATTATGGCTAATCGGACGATGGTATAGAGGGAGTCCTTTGGAAATTTTGCCTATCCAGATTTAATTAGGATAGGGGTCTTTAATGAGTACCTGACATCGCATAAGCTCGGGACCACCTTTTTTCGTCCCCTTCGAAGGACGGCATAACTAAGGATGTTTTATCCCCAATAAAAATTCCTAGGGCCTAAAATTTACAATTTTAAACATTTGCAGTCTTTCAAATTTTGTTTATGTTTATAGTTACTTTATACTTCGACTTTTCGCTGAGTTTACTTTATTTACATGAGTGTCTGTTTTGACTGAGGGCCCGTAACTTTCTTTGTGTAACATTTTTTACTACCTAATTTACCTACTAGTTTATTGTTTATTGACTAGTTATTTGTAATTTACAAGAACTAATCTGTGAGTAGTTTTTATCTATTATTTTATCCTTTTTTATCTATTCAAGTATTTGCAAACATGTTCCTTGAATTGTTTCGCGTGATTACAAGATATTTTTAATAAATACGACAATAAAATATCACTGTTTGTTGAGTTTTAGAGCATCAAATAATACAAGCTGAACCAGCAAATGTTCTGCCATATAAATTATTTATTTTTAGTGAATATTTTGGTTGTTAAATAAAAAATTATTAATTTTTTGTAAATGTAGACCTGTAGTTCCCAATAAATGGCCCGCGGACCAGGGGTCCGTAGACGGTGTTGTGAGGGTCCGCGATATAGTCATTGGAAAAATATTTTTAATTACCTAAATGAAAAATATTTGTGAATCCTTCGTACATAATAAGAATCAGACTTGCTCTACACAGAAGAACTGAACATTTTTAAGCGACATAAGTTCTAGTGATGTGACAACTATTGCAGAACCACAACCTCAAAACTGGTCGTTTTGCAACATTTCAAAAAACTTGAATGACAGTGTAATGTAACTTATAATATGAAGATAATTAACGATCTTTGATTTGTTTATGAATATTTAAAAAAATACCTGTCTTATTTAAGTTTAAAATTTTAGCACCTGAATGTTTTGTGGATTGAGGTAAACTCTTACAGCCTGATTCCTTTTTTATTCATTTCCATTTCTCCATTTCTGTAATACAGAGTTTCGGTAGCAGTATTTGGCATAAAATGTACTTGACACGGTGTATCCCACTAACAATTTAAATATATATCTAATATTAGGACTAGATTTTTAGAATTTAGTGGGTCCTTGCCACTGAAATGATTGGATGAAGAGGTCCGCGAAAATGTTTGTAAGGAACCACTAGTGTAGACGATTACCGCCGATAAAAACTAAAATAAAAAATTCAACCATTCATTATCTCAGTTCAATGTATTTCATTAAAGTAACGGACATCTTCATTGTTGGATCTATTAAAAGTTTAAAATTTTAACTTAATTTTATTTACCTCCACAGTACAATAAAAAAATTACTCTCTTTCTCTGCTTAAATCACCTTCCTCGGTTAAGAAATAGCAGAGATATAGTTTTGAAATTAGCAAAGATGATGGGCCATTTTCCTTTGAATTATTTATTACGTTTCATATTGTTTATTTCCATGTAAACAAGTTATATCCTAATGTAGTTATTTGGAAATAATAACCATTGTGTAATAATGCGCTGCGTTTTTAAATATTTTTGTTACATATTTATTCATCCACCATTGTAAATAATAATTAATTAAGTTCCTGTTGTCTGTTGCACATATATGTTATTGGTAAGGGACCCAATCTCAGAATAAAATTGTTTTCTATTTCAATGCATACCCACTACAGTCCACAATTATTTGTTTCTTTGCTTAGAAAAGACCGTATTGTCCCCAGGCCATGCACTGTGCAAAATTTTTTACTAATTTACTAAAATATGGAGAGGTTGCAAAAAATTGAGAATCTCCTCGAACATCAAAAAAATCAGGTGGAAAAATTAACCCTGGAAAACAATTTTTTAAAAGAAAAAATTACAAACTTAGAAGATCGTTTAAATAATGCCGAACAGAACCAACTAAAAAATAGTCTCGAAATTAGAGGTATACCGGAGAGACCAGGTGAAAAGGTAACTGAGACCATTGTAAGCGTCGGGGCAGCCCTGGGCGTAAAGCTGGGCCCGGAAGACCTGGACCACGCCGTCCGCCTCAGGTCTAGAGAAGCCGGGACCCCGGGGACCATCATCGCTCGCTTCGTTCGCCAAGCAGTGAAAGATGACCTGGTGAGGCAAAGAAGATTAAAGAGAGCCTTTTCTACGCGCCACCTAGGCTGGGAGGAGAACAACACGCACCCTATTTACGTTAGCGAGGCGATGACGCCGGCCAACAGGCACCTATACTGGCTCGCTAGGCAGAAAAAGGTGTCTGCTAAGATGAAATATGTGTGGTTCAGTGGTGGTCGTGTGAGGTGCCGGAAGGCCGATGGGTGTCCAGCGGTGATTATTAATAAACAGGCCGATTTAGATATCTTTGCCTGAGGTTTGTTTTCAAGTTACAGAATTATTGTTAAACATTTATTTTATTTCCTTAAATAAGACATTATTTTTTAGTTTCTTAAAAGGTATTAATGATATTTTGTTATTTAGAACTTTTTAATTTTGTTGTTACACTTTTCTATTTACTTTCATAATTCAGTATTTTAATAATTGTTTCCTATATGTTTTAGCTCCTTAGATTTTATTTTATTTTTTTGAAAACCTCAGTCTAAATTTACGTAATCAATTTGAATATCCATTGCTTAATTTTTTGACAGCTACCAAGGACTTATAAATTATTAACATTTTTAGGATTAGCTCTATTCTGCTCCTTAGTCCCCGACCCTTTTACAATTGTCCCAATTCCCTCATCATCATCACTAATTTCCTTACTTACTTTTATTCTATTTTATGTTATGCTATATTTTGCACTTGTTACATTATAAGTATATTATTTAACCCCAAAAATAAATAAATTAATGTAAATTTTTTGTTATCAAATGGTATATATATCTCTTATTTTGTTTATTATATAGTTCAATTTTCAATATTTTTATTTGAGGTTGTTTCTTTAAATTATGATTATTTTATTTTTTTTGTAATTTGTATTTTTTTTTCTGTTTGTTTTATACTCTAAGACTCTAAAGTGTTTATTTTAATTTTCTTGTAATATTATTCTTAAGGGATTAGTCCCAGAATAAATAAAGAATTTATTATTATTATTAAAAAATTATGTAAGTGTATTCAGCTGTAGACAGATGATTTTCGATTTCTTAGCATAAAGAGTGTTTTAAAATCTTAAAAGCTTGATTGCTTTAGCCGGGATTTCTTTACAAACTCCGCAAATTCCTTCTTCCTACAAACTTCATCTTCCAGTCTTACCTCACTGGCAGATCTTTCAAAGTAAATCATAATAATTCCTGTTCATCACTTTTTAATCAGTCTGCTGGTTTTCCTCAAGGCAGTATTCTTTGACTCATTCTTTTACAATGTCTATAAAACTCATATTCCAACCCACCCTTAACACTTTCCTTTCTACCAATGCTGATGACACTTTTGCGTTATCAGTCAATAACTATTTATTTCAATAAACTATTTAATCCCATATCAGAGACCTTTAACGGTTGGCAGAATTGGAGAATTAAAAAAATACCTATAAATTTCACCAAATAACCTTTTACCTTCTTCGTAAACCTATGGCATTCTGCTCTACAATATCCTTCAAAAACATTTTGCTTGTTTCTGTTGAAGAGATCCGATATGTGGGACTCCACCTTGACAAAGGTCTTCCTTGAAACCCTCATACGATACTGAAACGACAAGAAACTACTCGATGTTTTCGGCAACTTCAAAACTTTCTAGACAAACACTGAAATTAACTTCCAATTATCTACTAAAGACCCATCTACATGACTATCATAAGGCCTATATGAACTTGCGGAGATGTTTAGAGCTTTAGTGCTCTACTAAACCATCGAATTCTTCCCGGATCTTATCCCAAATCCTTCGTAAAATCCTCAATGCTCCTTACTCTGTAACGAACAAACTGATCCCTAAAGACCTTAATGTTCCATATGTTGCTAATATGGTCCGAACCAGATACCATTTCTTTTAAAAGGTTTTTCCTTTCTTCCTCTTCAATTCCTGAAAGTCCTCCTAGGCATATGAAAAGAAGATGGACTAAGATCTTCTAATTTAAAATATTTTCAGAGTACTTCCAATGGGAAGCTTCTCTACTTGTGAATCATGCTTTATATTTTTTTACTCACATTTACTCAGTTTTACATAATACAGTTTTAAATTGCAATAAATGTATTTAAAAAGAAAAAAAAACAACTCACGATACATTATTTTTATTTTCCAATTTGAGTTATATGTAACGATAAGAACAATAGATGTGTCAAATCATATTGACAATGCCATTCATTCATGGAAAAGGAAAAAAAAAAAAAAATCATATTGGAATGGTGTTATGTTTCTGAGCGTCACTCGAATTCATTTTCGCGAACGTTACACAATATCAAGAGAAGTATCACATTGAAAAGTAACGATTCCCTTTCGGCAGTTATTACGGCATTCCCGTTTGGAGCAGTGCCACACGAATTGGCCAGCCCTGAAACAACATACGAAAGAGCCTCTTCAAATGTACAAGCTCCCATTGTCACTGCGCGGAGAATACATTCAGTCCCAGCCGGATTTCATGGTCTGTGTCAATAAATAGAAATCTATCTGACTTTATTGCAAACTTAAAACCTTTGATAATTAGTTTTAAAATGTACAAAAACAACTATATTGCCGCAGAACCCGTATTCTACGTTACTCTAAGCATTAAAAAACTTTTTTTTATAGTTAAAACGTTTTTCATGGAAATATTCAAAATTTTTGCTATTCCTCCGCCTATGAATTGTCTCCAAAAACGTGAGATTAGCGTCGTGATTCTTTTGTGGTATGTTGCCTTCAGTTCAAAGATTGACCTCGTTCAGACAAATATTTCCACTCTTAATGTGTTTTTCAATTACGATATTTTTAGTACAATTCCGAACAAATAAGATTAAATTTACGTTTTAGTTTCAACACGTTTTTAATTAGAAGAGATAACTAAATTATATTTAGGTCAAGCAATTATCTACTACAATGCAATATTTTTTGTATTTATTGTTTTTATACGGGCATGGTTCCCTTTTAGAAATAAGTACAGTAGCAATAAATTGTTAAAGAATTAATTAAATTGAATGTCAATAGAAATGTGTGTTTTATTAAATAATCTATTACATTTTTATCTCCAACGATCAGTTAGTTTGATCGGTTTTTCATCACTCTCAATTAACCTTTTCAGTTCTGTGTATAAGATAATATTTTTTCTAAAATCTTTAGTTATTCTACTGTATATTATACATCTACATTACTATTCTGGTATTCGAAAACGCAAAAATTGCATACATTTTTTTTTTGCACTTTTGTCGTTTAGTTTTTGAAGAAAATTTACAACATTGGCATTTAAGCCCTGTCAGGATATTTCAATTATAACGAAACCTACGTCATACTAAGGCTATTTTACACGTTTATAGAAAGTTTGATTAAAATCGTTTTGAGAAAATCATAAAACTGTGCAAAATGCATGATATATATAAAGAGGCCCCTCTGGTCAGCTGATTTTGGCGATTAAGTTTCTGTAACATCTCGGGCGTAGAGTTGTCTTAAATAAATAATTTAGTTTCGTACGGCTTTTAGTTTATGCGCTATACTTACCAAATACACACACTCAGACCTTTTTGCGGGACTAGGTCATTTGGGCTCAGGGGACCCTAAAACGTGTATTTCCGGTGAAAACTTGAATTCGAAAATTTTCAGGATCGCAATACTTTTCCTTACTATATATTTCATATATATGTAAGTGTAAGGAAAAATGAGCTAAGATTTGCCTTAAAGTACATTATGATTATATAAAAAAAAAAACATGTACCACTAAAACCCACTTAGGGCCTTGGGCTCATTTCATATAGAGATTCGTAGTGTTTCTAGACCAACGGCCGTGCAATGAGGTGATTAGGCCTTGATCACCCTCAATCGCCAGGTTACTTCCTAATTTTTTTGGGTACCCACTTTATAGAGGCTGAATCTGCCCCAGGAAGGTCTCCATACCCTAGGGTCGCCCCCCGACTGAAGTAACAGAGTATAAAATAGTCTGCCACAGAACTCAGGTCCCGGAGAACAGTCGGCTAGTAACCTTAAGAATATATGATGGAATATTTTGATAAAATATACACTATTTTTCAGAAGAAATTCCCATTTGGATCTGCTGCTCAACTTCGCTGAGTTGTTATGAGTACACAGCATACTGGATTAATCCTAAAGATACTACCAAATAGAAATACATAGACATTACTCATTTCGAAATTGCTCTTTTTATATATAGATTTGTATCCAGCCTAGCCTCAATATATGTGGTGACGCAGGATTCCCACTGAGTCCAGGATTATGGTCTCCACTATGTTTTGGAACTGACTTCTTTCGACTCAATTTTTTTCCAAAAATGATCTAGTAGCTACTGGAATGGTCCCCTTGCTTCCGAACCAAAGTCCTGCAACTTATATATAATATTTTATTATAAATAGAAATATGAGTGTAGAATAAACTAAATTCTTTGAAAACTAACATAATATAGCAAAATAAAGATATATACAATGCAATTATGCTAGAATACGTAATTAAAATATAAATTCCTTTTTTTTTTTTTTAATAATTTAATACAAATAATTTTTATAAATAAAAACGGAAGGAAACAGCGTGGTCGGAAGAAAGGAGACAAAAACTCGCAGAGGTGTTGGTAAGGTAGGTACTAGGAGAAAAGAAAGGCGAAAATGACGAAGCAAAAATAATGATATTCGCGTGGTCTTAAAAGGTTGTTTCGTGTAAAAAAAAAAGAAAATAATTAATTTATATATCTAGTACCATGAAGAGTCTTGGGCTTTGTACATATAGATATTCGTGCTGTTTCTAGGCCAACGGTCATGCAATTATGGGATCAGCCGCCAGGTTTTTCTTTAATTTTGTTACCCATTTTAAAGAGGGGGTCTGCCCCTGGAGATTCTCCACATCCTAGCCCCCTCTCTCTCCTCCCTCTGCTCCCTTATAATAAATTTATATATATACATCGTGAGGAGCGTGGTCAAGTGGACACAAAGCGCTAGTCTACTATTAGTCTATTGTGCCATAGTGAATTTATTGTATATTTTATCAAAATATTGTATTATATATTCTTAATGGCACTTGTCTATTGTTCTCCGGGTAATGGGTTTGAATCTCGGCAATGACAGAATATTATTTACTCTGTTAATTCAGCCGAGGGAGGAGAGAGAGGGGGCTAGGATGTGGAGCCTTACCAGGGGCAGACCCCCTCTTTAAAATGGGTAACAAAATTAAAGAAAAACCTGGCGGCTGATCACATAATTGCACGGCCGTTGGCCTAGAAACAACACCAATCTCTATATGTACAAAGCCCACGACTCTTCATGGTACTAGATATATAAATTAATTCTTTTCTTTTTTTTTACACGAAACAATCTTTTAAGACCACGCGAATATCATTATTTTTGCTTCGTCATATCGCCTTTATTTTATAATAAAAAGCATTTCTATAATATAATGCGTTTGTTGCTGCGCAGCAACTAAACAAAATGTTGTTCTGTATGAAGAGGAATGTTTATTTGCTAACACCACTTCAAAGGGATTTTAAAGCGGCTAAATTGCACCGATTTCTTATTTTATAATAATGAAGTATTTATTTTTTATCTACATGCCAAAAGATCCTTTTAGTAAACTATTCCTCTTTAATAAAGTTCAAGTTACTGTTATTTTATTAAGGAATAGCATAGAGTTTAACTCCGTTTCTAAAAAGTAAAACGATTGGAAAGTCGATTCCCTCAAAGAACCCGTTATTTTCCACAAAATAAATTACATAAATTATAAACATTTATTTTTATTTTATTTAGTCTTAAAGTCTTAATTTTCAATCAATTAACAAATTAATACACTTTTACTTAACTATGTAAAAGAAAGTTTATGTTTGTTTACTCATTTGACGCCACATTATGGAATTATGGCTAGCATAGGCCTTCTATGCTTAAGTTCGCAGGTTCAAATCTTGCAGGTGGTCCTAGAATTTCATAATAGGGGTAATAAAATAAGTCCTTGGTGATTGTATTTGTAAAATGAAATTAACTAATTAAGTAATTTTTGTTTGACGCAGGTGGTGAAGTGAGCTTCAGCTTGCTGTCTATGATATCCATCGTCCTCATCGCAGTGGAGAGGTACTTTTACATCGTCCACGGTATCCAGTATGACAATATCCTCACTCAGAACAGGATCCGGCTGCTCATCCTCTGCTCCTGGCTGTTGGCGGTAGGCTTCGGCCTCGTTCCAGAACTGTTCTACGAGTTCCCTGCTACAGACGCGTCCTTCCACTGCAGGTTCATCAACAGCAACCCCACGGTGGTCATAGTCGCTGCTTCAGTGGCGATACCAGCTCTTCTAGTCACCTCTATCCTTTACAGCGTCGTCTTTATCCACGTGAGAAGGGTTACTAAAGCCATTAATAACGGGAATTCCAGGATGAAGTTTAGGTCGATAGTCGTTGTCTTCCTCTCATCAATCTGCTTCCTCCTCACCTGGGGTCCGTATATGGTGACTGCTTTCGTTTATACAGTGTTTTGTAAAGACTCTGAAGGTTACGAGAGCTGTACTGAAATGGCCCTCGCCCTGTCATCGCCTTTGGCACTTTTGGGGTTCTTGAATTCAGTATTGAACCCAATTATTTATGCCTGGTGGCATAGGCCATTTAATTTGGCTATAAAAAAACTTGTCTGTCCAAAGAAAATGAGAGAACGGGACAGAAAACGCATGTATGATGCAGCTTCTATTGATACGATATCAGAAAAGTTTGACACGTGAATTCTTATTGTAAGCCTAGGTTATCATATAAGAAGAATTAAAAACACATGATCTTGTGTCGCCTTGCTAAGAAAGTTGAATTCTAAAATAAGAAGAACCGTTTCATTTTGTGTTTCAAAGCTCAATGTTATTGGATTAAACAAGGCACAACTTCAAGCTTGAAGTAAATCGTGTCATACGATAGTAAAGATGATCTGATAGATGTGAATGCAGAACTATCTAAGCAAATTGGAATGCGTTTCCTGATACAATAAATAGTTATAGAGTTCAGAAATAACTGTTCTATTTTAGTTATCACATTACCACTGTACCTGATTGGTAGGGAGCGATAACGTTAGATCTTGTAAAATGATGAAAAAAGGTTGATTCAATCGCTTATACTGTAGATAATTTTTAAAAATATATATAACTTATTAAATTCAATTCTCCTTCTCAATCGTTTAATATAACCAAAAAGATTTCAACCGTTCGTTCTTTTTACCCAGCAGTTCCCTAGGCAATGGTTCCCAACTTGTGGTCCGCAGACGATGTCAAGAGAGTCCGCGAGGTGTAATTGAATATATATATATATATATATATATATATATTTTTTTTTTTTTTTTTTTTCATACTTTCTGGTTTTATTATTTTACAATTTATAATATGTACATATATCACTCGGTATTTGACCATCTATTATCCGAAGGTATTATAAGGAATATTTCTAGGTGCACTGCATGCACTATTAACATTTCAAGGGCTTTTATGCCTTTATCTATACAATTACATAGTTGAATGTTGTATTAAATTGCCTTAATAAAAACATTTGTAAAGGCTTGGCTTAAGACGAGAATCATACAAGAATTATACGGACACCTTTAATTTTTATGGGGGCGAGGTAGCTGAGTGGGTTAGCGCGCGTTGCCTAGCAACCACAGAGAACCCAAAATTTGAAACCTAAAAATTACGAGTTCATGTCTCGTTACCGGAGGGACATTTATCTTGGCATTTATACCCATCCCTCACCACCTGGTCAGAGAAACCCCCGTATAGCCTTCAAATGCGAGGTAGGGATGAAAAAAAAAAATAATGGAATTAAATTAAATATCGTAACTGTTATAAGGAATTGCAAATTTCAATGTATGCACAGTTTTTTGTGCTTTTGGGTTTATTTATGTAATCATTGTACAGATTGAATAAAGAGGTCCGAGAAGAATATTTGTTGGGAACCATTACCAATGAATACTGATCGTTTCGGTTTTCGGTTTGTAGGTTCATTTTAGCGACCGGGATTCTCTATAGCTTTCGCTGATCATTTCTCAGAGAAAGCTTATATGAAATAATAATTATGACCAGTCAATCAGACTAGATTTGTTTTATAGGTGTCCCAAGCGACCAGGGGAGGCTTACTCTTTGGGTAGTAGAGTACTCTAATCCCTTTTTGGACTTATCAAAATGCTCAACACAAGACATAACTTGATTCGCTCGTTAAATAAAACTAAGTATTTTTTGCTGGTAAAATTACGTTTTTCAGTTTTTATGTTGCCACACCTTGTTCATTTGTATTCTTGTAAATAAATTAATTAGCCTAATCTATAAAGCGGTAACTAAAATAGAAAGTCTTCATTTGTACCTGATAATAGGATACAGTTGTTATTACTATTATTATTTATTCGTTAATTAAATTATTTTTTAAATATTTCTTAAATACTTAAATTTTATTTAAATTACATAATTTAAAAACTATGTTCACAACCATATGACCCAAACGCTCTGTGCCGTTAAAACAGAATAAGCCAAATGCTTTACATTTAAGATATAGGTTTTATATTAGAATAAGTTTATAATAACACTATATTTTTTTTTTCACTATACTGACCTATAAGAATCCATTTGACACTCCTAATATGTATTTAAAAAAAAAAAAATGTAGGTTTCACTTAAGTTTGATTATTTTATAATAAATTTTTCAAGTTGTCGTATTTTGTGAACTAATATTTGTTTTAGGGTTCTATTTTATTCAGATAAGACCTTTTAGAATATTTATTTTTTTATTTATTTATTTAACGTCACTTTATGCTACTATGGCTAATCGGACGATGCTACAGTGGGAGTCCTAAATTTTGCCTATCCAGGTTTTATTATAGGATAGGAATCTTTAACGAGTACCTAACATCGCACAGGCTCGGGACCACCCTTTAACGTCCCCTCCGAAGGACGGCGTAACTAAGGATATTTTACTCCCATTAAAAAATCCTAGGACCACCTGCGGATTTGAACCCATGACCTTTGGCATGGGAGGCTGTTACGCTAGCCACCCAGCTACAAGTGATCCCCTTTTTAGAATATTTAATAATTCTATTAAAATTCTTTTATTTTAATAATTCTTTAATTCTTGTAATTCTTCAATTATTTTATTTTAAAAAACCCGTGTATGGACCATGTTGGCGATCTGGAAATAAAAAAATATATCATCATCAATAATTCTATTATATTTAGTCGTATTTTACTCATAAGTGTTGTAAATTTGTATTTATCAATAACATTTACTTGTGTAATATTAACACTTTTTGACAGTGATAGGTTGTGCCATTCATTTATGTTTGTAAAATAATATTAATGTTGAATTAAAATAACCAATTTATTTTTTATTATATATATTTAATATTAATTTATTATTACAAATTTGTTATAACTAATCAACTTAATTAGTATAATTTCATTAGAATGTTGCATGTAAGTGGAAAGGAAAAAATGTTTTTTTTTTCTTTTTGAAGAGAGCTGATAAATCACAAGGTACAATAATCTTTTAAAGTTTTTGTTAATAAAATAAATATAAAATAAAGCATTTCTTTGATTCCTTAATCTGTACAGATTAAAATGACTAAACAAACCAATGCGAGAAAAATTCAAATGGAATTTGAAATAGCTAAAGTGTATGACACAGTTAAAGTGACAATATCTGAAACATAACATTAATAATATATTAGTTTATAAATTTCACTTAAAAATGAACCCATAAGCACGTAAAATTAAGTAAAAATGAACGTAGTCTACACTTTTTTTCACAAAAAAAAAAAAAATGGAACATCATAAATTGTACTTTTATCTTAAGAACGAACAGTTTCCATCATATCTGACAAAATTCGCTCACAAAATGTTGATTTTTCATTATTTAAAAACAATTAGTTATCAACAGAACTATGTAACAACGTATGTCTATTACCGCTCAAATCGAATCTAATTAAGTTGCCCATAATTTATTTTTATCCCGAGATATGTTACTATGACATAAGGTCCGTGCTCATACGATTTTCAGTTACCTTGGTTGTAAAAAATCAATTTAAGAACTATTAAATAAAGATAGAGTTGAACAAATTATCAAGAATTATATTTTTTCGTTGGAAACATGTGTTTTAGATGAAATAATATAAAAATATTGAATTTTTATGTACAATTATCACTTAAGTGCCCTATTCGTCACTTTATATTACCTTCTACAACTTTATATGTATTTTGTTTTTCTAAAACCATTAGGTTTCCTGGGGCTTTTCTATGTTACTATTTATTTATTTATTATTACATTCGGAAGTTGGTTATCAAATTCGTCCAACTTGTATATTTAGTCGATTTTTATCAATGGCGTAACATCTCAGGCTCATATTCTACTAAAATATGAAATTTCAGTTTAATACGATTTGTCGTTTTTGAGCTAGACTCAACGCACAAACACACCCAGACCTTTTTTCGGGACTTGGTCATTGGACTCAGGGAACCCTTAAGACCCGTCCTCACTCAGTGTCGAATTTTCCGTTTGAATCCAGATGACGTCATTTACATAGCAATCCCATTAGAATTGCCGAAGGGTGGCCATACTAAGCGGAGTGGAAAGGCAGTTGTCGGTCGAATACGATGGCAATTGTAGGGGGGAGGATTAGAAAGACGAATTTCCTTTCCTCGTCTTTCCACTCCGCCTAGTGTGGCCGGGGAAACCGAGACTAATATCGACTGCGATGGTAGACTTCGGCTGTACTCGTGCGTGATCGGTTCGCCCAACATCCCGGTTCGTTCCCTCTCCTACTAATTGTTGTTTTCAAATGTTACTATTGTTTTAACTGTTGTGGGGAGCCCGTGGCTGAGCGGCTAGCGCGCTAGTCTCTCATGCTACAGGTTCTGAGTTCGATCTCAGTCCCAGAGAGGCTTTTATAAGGATGTAAAAAAATGGGGATTCACTCAAACCTCTCCCCCGGGTATGTGAGACCCGTCAGCCAAAGGGTGGCCACTCACAAAATTAGTCGTAGGGAGTGATGACCCTACACTAAAAATAGCATCGTTAAACGTGAGTGTAAACTCGCAGGAGTTTACACCGCGAGACCCAGGGCCTACACGGCCTGTCGCGCCACTGAAAGAAGATTGTTTTAACTGTATGAAAAAATCTTTTTGTGAATTTTTGCTACTCATTGTAGTTTATTTAAACAAATAAAATAAAAATGTGAATACACGCTTCGTTGTACATAATGAACAATGCAACAATCAATGAACTTTTTCTCCTGAGTTGGAGGGAGTTGCCCTCAAGAAGGTAGGTGGGGGTAAGCAATTTCCTTTCATCTCCTCTTTGTGTGGTCACTTCAAAAAATCGTCGTTCCTTTCCTTGCCTTTCTACTTTGCGAAGTGTGGCCGCGCCTTAATGGGATTCCTATGTAAATGGCGCCATATGGATTCGATCGAAAAAATTGTCTTTCCATTCCTTGCCTTTCCACTCCACCAAGTGTGACCAGGCCTTTAGTTGAATATCCTATTCGTTCGCTTCGTGTGCCTATTTTTGTAAGTGGCCACCAGTTGGCTGACGGGCCTCACATTTCCGAGGAGTGAATCCATGGGACTGGGATTCGATACGTGTTTCTCAGCGTTTAAATCATTAAAACGGTTATGAGGATATTTTAAACCTTTCAAATAATTTGGTGGATAATCAATGAGGAAAATCATTAAACTATTCTCAATAAGGAAAGTGATTAATTTTAAATGATTAAACACGGAAAAGGCTTCCCCCTTTTAAAGATATAACAATCCAATTAAATACAATCTGGTTAGCTCCTTGTAATCTTTGAATTAGCAATTACATTACTTTATAAATATCACCGAGGGTGTACTAATAAACATTTATAGTTAATTGATTTTAAAATCAATATTAGCCAGATGGTATTATGAATTACAACCCACCTATAAGGAATCAAAATATACTAAGGTAGCTTAGTGCTCGGGTGGGTTAAGTAGATTAAATTATGTTAAAATAAACATTGTATATTTATAATTTTATAGGAATAATATTCTGTTCTAGCTAAACGGAAAAATTTAACCTCTAAAGGATAAATGATCCCTTTTTATTAATCTTCATTCTAGAACACAAGGTTGGAAAAATGACCTATATATGTGAAAGTAAAAACTACTAACATGTATTCAGGATTCCGAAAACAGCATACACCGGTTTATCAGAGTATACTTGAATTAAAATTTAATATCTTTAAGAGCATATCAATGCCAATCATATTAAATAATGCTGTAACGTAAACGGATCAAACTCAATGTCAGGTTTTCATTGAAAGGATTCATAAAATATTATTATATCATTATAATGAAAATCATAAAAAAAAAAGAAGGTAAATTTAAAGTATCCAGAAAACTATAAAAGAAAAATATTTCGGAAAACTGGTGCTATAATTTAGATATGATCCAGTGTAATATTAGAACTAATTCAACTAATGCTTCGTTGTCAGTCGGAATCCTGCATGAAGTTGGGGCTAGTTCCGTTCCGTTAATACTTAAAGTATAATGAGCATATTACCTGAAGATATGTTTCACCTAGATGATTGAACAGTGCATAAATGCATGTTGGCAGTGGCTGTATGGTTTTAAGATGTCTAAGTACTTCTCTGAAGTTATAGTAGAAAAAACCTCTACACCTCCTGTAGGGTCTTATGGCCTAGATCGCCCTCAGCGACTCAATTTTGGTTGCCCACTATTTAGAGGCTGGGCGTGCCCCAAAAGTTTACAGTCGCTCCACCGCGTATTAACAAAATAAATATTTCTGCCACAGAACCCGAGGCCCGGAGAACAGTAGACTAGATCAAACTCAAAGACACTTTCTATCCTAAACAACGCACTAATCCGGTACAATAGAATGTTTACTGTTATTTTAGGTATCTGTTATATATATCTAAATTTACTAGGAGTGATTTCGTAGGCCATATATCTTTTTTTTTCCAGTAGCGCGACAGGCCGTGTAGGCCCTGGGCCTCGCGGAGTAATCTCCTGGGAACTCACAACCTTTAGCATGTGATAATAGCGCGCTAGCCACTCAGCCACGGGCTCCCAACAAGGCCATCTATCTGATACAACAATTTTTAGGAAAAAAGAATAAATTCCAGATGTCCACTTTGACACAACCAGAGAATCCTAGCACTCTCTCGGATCCTCATCCGCTAGCTCAATGCAAAAAAGGCTTGAAATCCTTATGAAATAGTCGAAATGTCCGTGTTCGAGGAGGGTTGAAAGATATGAATTATCGGAATTAAAATTATCGGATGTTCCCAAGTACATGCTTTTTAAATCTTTCGGTAAACTTAGAGAACCCGGCATTAATACCATAGTTCTATGTGTTATTGATTTGCAAAATTGGAGTGATAATGCATTGTCGGCATTGGAAATAGAACATAATTTGTATAATTTAAATTTGATCATCGAATCTTGAGTTACAAATCAAAGGCCATTCGGATATCAATAAATTAAAAAATGTTAAAAGAATATTTTCGAGATAACCGCACTTACTACTCAGAAGGGGTGGTGTTATTTTTTGCAATAGAGGAGAGATTTAGAATTGTTCTATGTGGTTCTAGGATCCAAGGTTGTAATTTTCTTGTTATTGGTAATGAAGAATAGCTTTATTACCTTAATCTGTTTTCGGTACTCACCGACTTTTTACACTCCCAGGACAGATTAAACTAAAGATTACCTACCCATTCTGATCCCAAAGACACGCAAATATTAAGTAGGCCCACCGCACTATGAGCTGTTCTAATTTCAAAATAATCCAACATAATTGTCGTAGTATAAACAATAAATTTCAGGAACTTGTGAATCACTTAAATCTCAATAAAGTTCATATAGCTTTGCTCCAAGAGACATGGTCCAACAGAAGTAGGGAATACAACTCCAGCAACTACAATATAATACAAAAGAATAGACGTGACAGCTATGGTGGTGTGGGCATATTTTTACACACGCAATTTATTTATGAAAAAATAGAAATACGGAACATTGGTCCAATCGAAGCTCTCGACATTAAAATTATAAATATGAAGCCTCAACTAATTATAATATCTGCTTACATCCCTCCTAGTAGTAAACCAATATCCTCGCATTTCAAAAATCGTTTCTCTACCACCGAGTTTTTTCCTAAGTGTAGCGTAATTATTGGAGGCGATTTCAACAGTCATTCGTCATACTTCGGAGATAAGGAAACGGACTCACAAAGAAGAGATCTCTTGGTAAATGAGCTTTTACAGTCCTCATTGATCTTGCTTAATGAACCTAACGTCCCGACAAGAATCAGCTCGCCAAGAATTACCATCGATATTAGATCTCATCTTCTCAACCCCCGAACTACTCGTCTAGTTATCCTGGTCTATCTCATCCCCTTGGTAGCCCATCCCAAATCATTATTGAAATAAATAATCCCTCAATAGAACTTAGACAAATCTACAGGAAAAGGAATTTCAAGAAAATGAATAAGGATCTGTATATCACGACTTTACATCAATTATGGGGAAAAAATGAAGTTTATCATCGAACAATTGACAATATAACACAAATAATGAACTCAGCTGGTAATGAACAGCTGGAATACTGTCCAAAATTTCGCAATCAGAATATGCTTGGGGCTTCCAAAACCACACCAACGAATGCTTTGTTAGCTGAAGCTGAAGAGATGCTATTAACCTTGAGAAGAACGTGGCTTACGAAGAAATATATTTTAAAGAGCATTTCTGATAATCAACATCCCCTAAGTAATGCATCAGAAGCAAGAAACATTTATCCTCCAGTTATAAATCAGTTAATATCTGAAATGCAGCCTATGCTACAAGCACTATATTCTCGAAAAGGTTCCCTGGACCTCAATACACCTGTCGAGGTATGGTTGTTATAATAGACAAGAAATAGTATAAGAAGGCCTCGTCAAATGCGTATTCATGCAAGGAAGAGAGTTTAATGGAGATGACATTAAAAGAATTAGCAGAGAGGACTGGTTAGGATGAATTACACTCTGTGTGGTAGAAGCACGCCAGTAGTGTGGATAGGGAGAGAACTCGCCCTGCGTGGTAGTAGCACGACAGTTGCGTGGTTAAGGAGAAAATCGCCCTGCGGGGTAGTAGCCCGACAGTATCGTGGATAAGGAGGAAATCGCCCTGCGAGGTAGTAGCCCGACAGTAGCGTGGATAAGGAGGAAATCGCCCTGCGGGGTAGTAGCCCGACAGTAGCAAAGGTAGGAAATTGACTCTGGTAGAAGAAGGAAGTGAAATAAAGATATACCACATTATGATACAAAGGCAGAGTAAATCTGACCTAGGGAGATACCCGCTTGGGTGATCTGAAGAGCTGAGCCAGCTCTTGGGGATGTTAGTCATCCATGTCGATAATTGACAGTGAGAGCTTTGTTGACTAGCAGTCTAGGGTCTTGGCCCTAGGTCAAATTACTTTGAGTGCTTTATTTATTCTCATACAAAAGTTATATAGATATAAATATTTACAGTGACATTAATTATTAACCATGTACAATATTATTGGATATAGCGTCTTCTTATAGTTGTCAGTAAGTCATATGGACGCCGCTAGCGCTATCTGTGCGCGAGCGTGTGTAGCATCCGCCACACACCTTTACCGTGCAGAATGCTACAATTTGAAAGCAATTGCAAGCTAACTACGAATGAAGGTTGTAAATCGTCTTACGATCCTAATGTATTGAAACAATTAGCTCTCAGTATGATAAATAACCATTATTCCGACTACGTGAAGATAAATACTGATGCCTCAAAAACCTGCAATCAAACAGCGTTAGCCACTGTGGATCCAGGTAAAGAACATACAATTTCATTCTCCATACCAAATAAATTTAGTATTTTCAGTGCTGAACTCCTTGTAATTTTGAAAGCCATAGATTATTGTCGTAATACATATTCAAGTACTATCGTAGTTATACTGACAGACTCCGCCTTCTCTTGTAAGCTACTAAAATCAATAGCAGAAAAATTACTTCAAATTTCATAATTGAAATAATCAACTCCATAATCTCCGTCAACAACCACTATAAATTTCAATGGATTCCAAGTCACGTAGGATTATCTGGAAATAAGGCTGCTGACAGAGCTGCTGGGACAACGCAACCATTGAAAGAGAACGCCAAGGTACCCATGATGGATCTCCTAAGACATTTAAGGAAAGAAGAAATAAGAGAATGGCAAGATAGGTATGACTGGGAGTCACAATCAAAAGGGAGAGACTTCTATAAGGTACAACTTACTGTGAGCTTTGTTCCATGGTTTGCTCGGCATCAGCAACTTACAAGAACGAGTATTGTACGAATCGTAAGACTGAGGACTAACCACGGGTGCACTAGACAAGCATCTTGCTCTTATGAAAATAAAAAAAGATGGAAAATGTGAAGTCTACGGACAGCCAGAAGACCCGCGACACTTAGTTTTCAGGTCCAAAAAATACAAGAGAGAACGTGACTTTACACAAGAGGAAAAGACTGAATTTTAAAAAACTTGGACAAAGTGAATATCAAAAAGATAGAAATGTTCTTTAAAAAAAATACAAATTGTAAACTTTAATTTTAATCAATGCTTTTAATAACTCTGTACTTGTACATACACCTCTTTTAAATTGTTCACTGACCAGATCGGATTTGTTATCAAGTCTTGAGGGTCATTTGTAATATAAATAAATAGAAGCATTGATGCCAATGTCATCGGCGTAGGCTGCCTCTGGGTGCTTAATTGAGACCACTTTTGCTGTAAACATCACGAACAATAGTGGCCCCAATACAGACCCTTGAGGTCCACCACAAATGGTGTCCTTTGAAGTTAATAATGTATATCCTTACGACGAAGGATCATCCGCTAAGGTACCTTCTGATCATACGGCATAAGGGTGCTGGAAAACGATAGTCTTCCAGTTGGCGAAGCAGTAACTTCTAGGATACATAGTCAAAGGCCTGTGTGCAGTCCAGAGAGACAAATACCGTGTGTTAGAATTAATTTTAAAAAACAGGTAAATATATAAGTTGAACGAATTTTATACTCAACGAAAGGAGAAAAGAGCAAAATTCTTTATGTTATTTTTGGATTTGAAGATAATAACAGTGAAAACTCCTCCCCTCGTCCTCCCTCTCCTCTTCCCCCCCCAAAAAAACAAAAAAAAACACCCGTACCTGAACAACCCATGAAGGGTCTTGCAGAGAGAGATTCGTACTGTTTCATGGCTAACAGCCGGGTAAGGAGGTGATAAGGCCTTGATCATGGTCAGCTGTCAGTTTATTTCCCCAGTTTTGGGTATCAACTTCATAAAAGCTGGGAGTGCCCTAGGAGGGACTCCAAACCCAGTGTCGTTCCACGGCTGAAAGAACAGAATAAATAATTCTTGCTCATCCGCAGTTCGAACCCGGGACAGCTCTATACACTGGACCACGCCGCTCCAAAAACATTAATATAGGTTCATAATATACCGTTGGAAAGCTAAAGATTTTTGAAAAAATATCTTATTCACAAAGTTGTAAAAGGAAGTGAAGAGTGATGAAAAGCGGATAAAACAAACAGATTGTTATAAATAATGGTATAATAGATTGTTTAATAAAACTCCTGTTCCTATAATTCTTTTGACTATTTTTCATCTCTAATTAAGCCCTCAAGTATTCAAGTTACCATCCATTCATTCAACAAAATTTAATTAAAGGAAACACTATTGATTTTTGTTGTCAGATAATCTTTGGATTTCAATTTTGCCCAAACCTGTAATCAATCCTACGAAGTCGAAACCTTTAATATTGGACTGTCACTTGCTTATCTGACACCGCGCCATAAATAACACTATTGAGCCGTTTACAAACTGGGCCAATCCAACTCAGACAATTTGATCAACGTATTTCTATTATTTATAGCCCTATTTGAAGAACAAATAAAGTATGAACTCGTCCGAATGGTGTATGTAGCTTCTTTGATGGTATTTCTTACCTATGATTCCACCTTGGCTTGATTTAATACAATTACAACAAATATTTCTCTATTACTTAATAGATATTAAGATTAATTTTTTTATTAATCCATAACAAACTACAGCAGTAAAGGCATGACAGCCTGAGAACAATTTGGGTATTGATTCTTATAATGTTTAGAGTAAAACTATTTTGTTTCAATTACTGTCGAGTTGAAGAACAATTGATTTGGTACGATTGACAGTATCATGCTATTAACTTAAGTGGCAGACCTGACGTGCCACAATGTTCAGATATTCGGTAATCAGTGGTGGATCCATGACGAGATGGGAGAAATGTCGGGTTTCACTATGTTTTCCTATTAACGAGATCAATATTAATATTATTATTACCTTCAGATCAAAGTTATATTTACCTCTTAAAGAGTAAATATCTTAGCAAGTATAATTATCAAGGCAGTTTCAATAAAATAATAAATGAAACATAAAGAAGTAAATCATTGATTTGGATTTTGTATCAACATTCTACAAAGAAGAAGACAGGTTTAGCAACATACTTTTTATTTTAAATATCCAACAAAAAGTTTGTTTGTACTTATATATAAATATAAGTGAAACGGCGAAAACAAATTAATAAATTGTTACACAACTCCACAATGCCTTACAATTAAATATTTTTTTTCATTTTAATGTTGAAAAAATACCAATCTTTTACATGATTTTATTTGAAAAAAATACAGGGAAAAATCTTTGGTTCTTATTTATTTATTGAGATTTATAAGTGTGAATGACAAAAATACAAGTAAATATTGTTGAGGTTTAATATTAATCTGACATGAGAATGACAATTGAAATATAGCCTAATGGTTGATTTCTCATAAATGAAACTGACCTACTTTTTGCCTAAAATATATTTATGAAAAGAGTAATAATTTTTTTAGTTAAAATTCGGTTTCTTTTACTTACTACAAAGGGTTATTTGGTGTTTCTGTAATAACTATTTTTTTGCAGTATGACCAACAATAAATATAGAGTAACCTCTAGATTTCACGGCCATTTATTGGTACCTGGGTGCATACCTGAGGATACGGACCAAGGGAGTCGGGGTGTAGGAGTAGATGGGAGTGGCGATTGGCTGGACTTCAGTGAACTGGACACTAGCGACGTAGCTGGCAGCCAGTGGCTGTTGCAGGATCTGCTGTTGGAACGCGATCTGGCTTTGTTCTGGCTGCTGATAGAACTGTTGCTGGAATGCAGGCTGCTGCAGCTCCAGTTGGCTCTGCTGTTGCTGTGGATACAGTTGCTGTTGAGCAGAAGCTGGATTTTCATTACTGTTGGCACCTTGGAATGATACCTTGCTGTATTGATTACTGTCTAATGGCTGGCCGAAACCTTGAGGGTACTGTTCTTGTTGGGAGGCATTGGGCTGTTGTTTTAGTTTTTCAGGTTTTGGCTGCTGCTGCTGCCTGAAGGCTCCACTTGGTACCTGCTGGCTATATTGAGTACTGGCAGCCTCCTCGTTGAATTGGCTGCTGGATGGTTGCTGCTTGTACTGGTTGAAACCTGACTGTTGATATTGGCTGCCACTCAGCTGTTTGTATTGAGAGCTAGCTCCTTGCTGAAGTTGGTTATTGAAAGACGGTTGGGGGTAAGCGTATTGTCCCTGCGCTTGGCTTTGGCTCTGATCTGGGCCCAAGTTCTGGAGCTTGGCGTTAGCCTGAGCATTCTGTTGGTTGAATTGTAGAGTTTGTGAGTTCTGGAAAGTCTGGGTGTTCTGCAAATTGACTTGTTGGTTGTTGCTTTGAGGTGGAGATTGACGAAGAGGTGCGGTAACGTACTGAACACGTTGCAACCGACCATCGGCGAGATAAACGTAGTAACTGCCACTGTCTGCACCTTGAGCTTGACGGAGTTGTTCTAGAGTATTTTCATTGGCCTTCTGCAAGTTCTCAGTTACCTGCTGAAGTGATAAATTACCATTACAAAACGAAACCTTTAATTTTCAGCGAAACATTATCTCATATAGTAAATAATATTTTGAACTTTACAGGTTTTGTCTGAGGTGCCAAGTACTGAGGTGCGGCGAATTGTGGAGCCTGTCTGTTTTCACTGGCAGTTCCTAATTCTGTTGGCAGGACCAAGAGAGCTCCTTGAGGCCTGGTTCCGGAAGGAGGGTAGGGAGCATCTTCAGCCAAGGCGCAACCCACCAGAAGAACGGTTAATATTATGGTCTGTAATACCAACGAAGAAAAAATATTTATCTATCAGAGTATAAAAAAAAAATTATTTATTAATACCAATACATTTATATTTCATTTTAGTGGCTTTAAACTAGAGAATTTCACTGTACACTTGCAGAATAACTCTACTTCCAAAAATTGAGTTTAGGCAAGAACACAAATTTATGATTTATAAATTGTCAATCCCATTCAGTACTTCGCTACACTATGGTTGTTTTTTTTTTTCGATGCTCGCATATATTGCACACCTAATAAATCTATAACATAATTTTCTACTTAAGTCATAAAATATAAAAAAAATATTGATGGTATAAACAGTAATGTATATTTGGTTTAGTTTTTAACAAAATAGAATGATAGTGTTTTAAATATCTCAAATATGAAAAATACTTCACTTATATAAAGGAAAAACAAAATATAGAATAACTTAAATCTGATTTATAAACTTATCAACTGAATTATGCAAAAAAATATGTTGATATTTTCATTTTTTTTTTATCGCATTAAGATTATTGGGATAAAATTAATAATATATTTTAAAAATAATTTTTGATAATAAAGGTTAAGCAATCCTTTGAAAACTACAAGTACCTTCATCGTCGTGATGTCTTTGGAAAGGTGAACTGAACTGTGAGTGTGTGAAGTCCATCCAAGGGATTTTATAGTGCCCCGGGATTCACCCTTGGCCCAGAAATGCAGAGCCCGGGTCTCTCGATGGCACCCCACGGGGAGAATAGTAAAGACATTGTCGCAACATCCATCAGTATGCAGGCTCCAATTTGTTTCTCACACTGTAGGACAGCCTTAGAGTATCGGAGTGATAGCTATTTAAAACATTTTTTGAATCAAGTATGTTTCATTTATGAGGAAAAGTAAAATTGGTATCTCGTAAATTTCTTACATACACACTCTCAAAAACGATTCCATACAGCTGCTATTAATTTGCAGGGCTATTTTCAACTTAATAATTTCCTAATGCACAAATTATTAATACTAATATTACATAAAAAAAATAGATTTGTTTATTTTCATTTCAACAATTAATATCAAACGAAGCAGAATGTCATTTGTTAATAATAGGTCAAAAAAGTTTCCATACTCTTTGAATATTAATTCTGTTTGTTGTACTATGACCGTCGTTCCAGTGTTATCTGTAGAAATCTTATCTCTATACTCAACTCTTAGTTCAGTATTAGCTTTACTTGTGCCAGAGAAACTGATTTCCTTTCAATATGCGCCTTTCTCGTGATTTGGGAGAGCTCATGGTTCGTTACCAAATGAAGGGCGTATCTCTAAGAAAAATTGCACATCTATGGAATAAGTAACATATACTGTACAGTACACATATACTAAAAAAGATATAGAGGGTTAAAATCTCTGGAGGATAGACCACGTACTGGTAGACCAAGGAAACTGGAGAATCACCACAGACGGAGTCATCCTTACTAAAGTCCATGCAAATCCTCACAATACCGCAATCTCACTGGCCATCAAATAAATACTGACCATTGGATTCAAGTCCACCCACAAATATTCAGAAATATTCTAAGAAGGGAAGGATATAGTGGTCGAGTCGGAAGAAGAAAACCCTTCATCAGAAAGATAAACGAAGAAGCGGCTGCAATTTGCCAAGGAATTTGTAAATAAACCCAAAATTTCTGGAAAAGGTATATATATTCACTGACGAATCCAAATTAAATATTTTTGGACAAGATGGAGCGAATTTCTCTAATTCCTTTATTTGCATTAATCCAATTATATTTGGATGTATGGAAACCTTTTTGAGTGAGTGTACCTATATTGCTAATATACTTGAACAAAACATACAAATGTATTTGTAAGTCAGTGAGTGATGTAGCTAATTGAAAAAGACACTGGAAAAATAACTCATGAGACTGGGTTCTAGTTCAGCTATGAGATCATTTATGTATTCCATCCTCCTTAAGGCTCTAAAGTGCAAAGGTATAATTTGGAAATCTGTATAAGGAAGACCTCAAATAAGCCTTTAAAATAATAAAAAGCAATATAAAACTATACGATAGATAGTCCAGTCAAAAATTAATTTCTAATTAATATGTCAATTTGTAGGAAAACATTCTTAAAAATTGTACAAATGCGATGATTTTCCATTAGTTATTAATGGTAGATGGATGACTGCAATGTTTATCATAGGCCCTTAGTTTATCAAATCCTTAGTTATACCGTCCCTCCGAGGGAACGTAAAAAGGTGGCTCCTAGCCTGTGCGATGTCAGGTATGCATTGATGAAATCCAATTAAGGGGTAAGAGGTATTTAATTGCTTAGCTTAAGAGGTATTTACTATCGGTAATACATTCAAGCTATGGTTCTCAGTTTGAAGCAGATTCCAAAATATAACAAACCAACTATACTTTTTCTCCTTTATCCTATTATTAGAGCGATTTTATAATTTGTTAAGCTATTATAGCATTTTATTTTGAGGTTGCAGTACAACTAAAATGATTTGAAAATGGAACATTTCTGCAGGTATAAAGGAGACACGCATCAGTATGCGCTAAGGCAGTCACCTGCCGGATGTAGCGTATTCTTATCAACCTTCAATGAGTTAAGATGTGAAAATTAATTTTTTTCGCGTTGCCACTAGCTGAGACGCTAAATTGCAAAAGATGTTAAAAGAGTTTTTCGAATTGATACCTCTACATCGTATTTTTTGTTTTATCGAAGTCTGCCAACTGATTTAAGAACTCACACATCCTTGAAAACGAGTTTAGAAATTGTACTTCTTTCCAGAAGGGTCTAAGCACATAATTAATTTCATTCCAAAGCATACAGTTCAGTTAGAAAATTTTCATGATCACAATGCTTCTCCTTACTCTACATATCTTATATACCTAAGTGAAGTTAAAAATTAAACCAGGGAAAATAGTTCACATTTTTCTTCTTAAGTTGGTTATCAAATTCTTCCATATTTTATATTAATGGGTGCTAGCAAGCGATAATGATTATTTTGTTAAGGTACTTTTCAGGAAGAAATTTTAAAAATTTGGCATTTAAGTTCACTTACACAGGATCTATTTAAATTAAAATAAAAACTAAATAAAGACCATTCAAGTTTCCTTTAATCACGCGAATTTAAAAAAAATCTGGTGTCCCCAACACATGTATTTCACTTACCGCCGTTGTTAAAATCGATTAAAGAATTTTCAAATACAATTAGAGATAAAAATGAGGGAAACTAATAAAGAATTAATTAAATTGAATTTCTAACATGTGTTTTATTAAAAAATCTATTATGTTATTATCTAAAATAATCAGTTAGCTTTATCGGCTTTTCATCACTATTTATTAACTTTTACATGCTTTTGTATAAGATATTTTTTTCTAAAATCTTAGGCTTTCCAACGGTATATTATAAATGTACGTGTATATTACTGTTGTTATTTTCAAAAACAAAAAAAACGCATTAAAAAAATATTTTTTGTTTTCTTCATTAGTTGAATCAAATCCATTAGTTGAATCAAATTAGTTCGATTTATATATTTACCATTTTTTTTTATTAATGGTAACAAGATGATAAGGTTATTTTTACAGAGTCTACAAAATGAAAGGTACTTTAGAGGAAGAAAATTTAAAATATCGGCATTTAAGCCCTGTCAAACTATTTCGATCAGAATGAAACCTACATTATATTAAAGCCCATCAAATTTTACATAAATATATTGAGTTTAATCAAAATCCTTGGAGCCGTTTTTAAAGAAAATCCTAAAAAGGTGCAAAATGCATGGTATTAAGTGGCTTTCTGGTTAGCCGATTTTGATGAAAAAGTTGCTGTAACATCTGGGGCATATAGTTGTCATAAATATGGAATTTTAGTATTGTACAACTTGCTTACACAGACCTTTTTGGGGCCTTGGTCATTTGGACTCAGGGGACCCTAAAACGTGTATTTCCAGTGAAAAGAGGAATTAGAAAAATTTCAGGATTGCAATACTTTTCCTTACTATGTATTCCATATATAGGTAAGTAAAAGGTAAAAAAAATTAAATTGAATGGTATAAATAAATTTTCTGGTTTGCCGATGTTAGTGAAAAATTTGCTGTAACATCCTAGGCATATAATTATTCTAAATAGGAAAACTCACACATACAGACTACAGACTTAGTCATTTGGACTCAGTGGATCCTTAAACCTATTATTTCCATTGAAAACTAGAATTAGAAAATTTTCATGATTTCAATACTTTCTCTTACATTATATTTCAGAGATAACAAAGTAAAAGTAAAATGATAAAGTTATTATTATTGTAAAATCCAATCCAGATTTAAATACAAAAAAATCTGGTGCGGGCAACACACGACTTTCACTTACCTCCATTTTTAAAATCAATGAAAGAATTTTCAAATACAGTTAGAGAGAAAAATACGTGAAATTATTAAGGAATTAATCAAATTGAATTTATATAGAAACATGTGTTTGATTAAAAAATCTATTATATTATTATCTTAAATAATCAGTAAGTTTTATCTTCTTTTCATCACTCTCCATTAACTTTTAAAAGCTTGTGTATGAGATAATATTTTTTCTAAAATCTTTAGCTTTCCAACGGTATATCATACATGTATATTACTGCTCTTATGTTCAAAAACGAAAAATTGCATTAAAAAAATATTTTTTCTGTTCTCTCCTTTAGTTGGGTATCGAATTCATTCAATTTATATATTTAACTGTTTTTCATCAGCGTTAACAAGATAATCTAGTTATTATTATTGAATCTACAAAATTAAAGGTACTTTAGGGGGAGAAAATTTAAAATATCTGCATTTAAGCCCTGCCAGACCATTTTTATCCAAATAAAACCTACATGATATTAAAGCCCATTAAATTTTACATCGATATAGCGAGTTTAATCAAAATCGTCGAAACCATTTTTGAGAAAATCGAAAAAAGGTGCAAAATGCATAGTATAAAGTGCCTCTTCTGGTAAGCTCATTTTGATGAAAAAAGTTTTGTCACGTCTCGGGCGTATTGTTGTCTTAAATATGAAATTTCAGTTTCATAGGACTTACCGTTTCCGCCCGGGAGTTACCACACACACACACAGACACACACACACACACACACACACGACCTTTTTGCGCTTTGGCAGATGAACGTAGAAGGATCTACCGAAGAAAACAAGAAGAGAAGGATGCTCACTGGGCTTCTTTAGCAAAACAAGAGAGAGTTCATACACTTGATATATGGCAGAGACGCTGGAACGCTTCATCTTGTGGAAGATGGACCTACCGCCTAATTCCCGACATATCGACATGGTTATCCCGGAAACATGGAGATGTAGATTACTATCTCACTCAGCTGCTTACTGGGCATGGTTGCTTCAGAGCGTACTTAGCCCGTTTCAAAATAGAGGAAAGTTCATTGTGCCCATTTTGTGATCCCATAGAAGAAACAGTGGAACATGCATTCTTCTCTTGTTCGGGATTCGTTCGAGAAAGATCGGAGATAGACGCTAAATTTAGTACAAAAGCATCATCCGAAAATTTAGTCTCCTTGATGATGGCTAGTCAGGAGAGTTGGAGCGCTGCAGCTGATTATGCAGCACAAATCTGCAGAAAACTCAGAGTACAGGAGCAAGAAAGGAGAGGCGGTGCATCGGCCTAGCCTAAATCAGATGTCCAGTAAAGTAGCTGGCATTTAGCCCTTCTGCCCCCCCATGAAGTAATGCTTGACAGCGGTTCCGTGGGGTGGTAAAGACGAATTGGGAGGTGGTTTTTTTAGTGAGTAGGAATCTCACACTGTTGTGTAGCCTGACAGTTGCACTTCGTCTGATGAAAGATTTTTCCCCTACCCGAAAAAAAAAAAAAAAAAAAAAAAAAAAAAAAAAAAAAAAAAAAAAAAAAGACCTTTTTGCGGGACTTGGTTATTTGGACTCATGGGACCCTAAAACGTGTATTTCTGTTGAAAACTGGAATTCGAAAATTTTCACGATCGCAATACTTCCCCTTACTATATATAGTAAGTGAAAGTAAAAATAAAATAAATTATTTTAACAATAAATTAATCAGAGATTTTTCATTTCTTCCTCAAATAGATATAGCAAGGTCTCAGTTGACATCATATGCACATGAAATGATTTGTAAGTGATGATAATTAGATTGTTCTACAAGTTATGTAAGCATTTTTAACAGCTATAATTTGTGTTTATGCTAAGATAATAAGTTGATGAGAGTAATGTTTTCATATTATAAAACTATTTAGCTGACCCCTTTTGAATTATAGCAATGTAATAATCCAGAATGGTCTACTGTAATTGAGAATATTACGAAAGGATGCTATTATTGAAAAGTCAGATATTCAAAGTATATTCCCCATTAAGAAAAATGTTGCTACGAGTTAAACAAGGTGGTTCTACAATCATTAAATTAGACAAGGAAAATATAAATAAAGAAATTAAAATTAAAAATATTTATTAATAAAATATTTACAAATGTACACAGTTAATCAGAAATATAACTATTAATTGTGTATTCTTCTCTTCTTTGCACCTTTAAAAAATTTCTTGTTATTAAATTTTCTTTTCTTGCCATCGGCATTCCTTACCCATCTGTCTCTTTTGGTTTCCCAAGCGATTTGTTTTGGAGCTGGAATAACAAAATTGTGTCATTAAAAATGTTTTTAGGTTATGATAGAAAGCAATAAAGTAACTAGGACAAACATATTTTCTTTAAATATTTGTTTAAAATTGAATTAGATTATAAAAAGTGAAGTTCTTGAATGGTATAAAAAAATTAAAGTTGACAATAGTAATGTGCAAACATTTAAATATAACTAGCAAGTATCCATAATAATTTAATAAGTTTATAACAATACAAGTATTGCATACAATCTTTGGATAAATAGCACCATCAAAACTTATTTTTCATCAAATATGTATAGATAATATGTATTTATATAAATGCATATGTATACGCATCACATAGACATATCTTGCTCAGTGTGATTAAGAAAGAATGATATATATATTTACCAGCATTATCAGCCGTTGACAGGGACTGCACCATACCAGGCTTCTCCTTAGAAGCACCAGCTTCATCCAGGATTTCAGAAAATTCTTCAGCAGGAGCAAAGAGATCTTCCAGACCTCCTTTTAATTTCAATCCCTTAACTTTCTTTTTTGGTATATCCTATAATTAAATCATTATTAGTTTTCCAATTAGTTATAGATTTCATTATTAGTTTTTCCCGACATTTCTAATACAATATTCTGCAAATAATCACACCATTTCACTCCCTTTAAAAATTTTTAGGGCCACCTGCTGGGTTCGAACACATGACCTTGTTATATTAATGCTTAATACTAAATGGAGAAAGTTGTTACTCCTCAAGCTGTAGTGCTCCTCTCATTGATTGACAGATAAAATTTATGAAAAGAAAGGTTAAATTATTATTTGTTATAGTGTTAAATTGATGGAAATGGAACGAGAAATTTCACGCCATTCATACAGCTAAATTGCAAATAAATCAACAACATCAATGTAGTATAATTAATTCACTGGACTTTTATATGTTAGTAAATAATATCTGGGGTAATCGTCAATCGTGTTAATCACTTTCATGATAAGTCATGACACTTGGACATCGGGCTCCAACTAGTATATAAAATCTAACAGTAAGTAAAATAAAATTGCACAACCAAAATAGTAGCTTTCCATTGATAGAAAACTAGCAATCACTATTTCATGAAAATGTCTAAATCATAATCTTCTAAATAAAGAATAGGTGAATCTTAGTGTATTCCAAAGATAAAGAAAAGTGTCTTCAGATGTATGTGTATTAAATATCCAAGAATTTGAAATTTATTTTGCATCTTCCATACATTCTTGAATATTGAATAATACACAATATATTTGAATTTAACAAATCTGAATCTTACGTCTTTTTTTTTAGATTTTTTCGTGCTGGATTTCTTGTTGAAGAACTCTTCATCAATATCAATATCATCTTCACCACCATCATCACTGAAATCTAAAGCTTCTGCTGCATCTTTATCAAAGTCAAGTTCTTCTCCACCCATTTCATCTTCTATATCCTCCTGTTCATCATCATCGTCATCACCTTCATCCTGATCATCATTCTCAACATCATCTTCTGAATCTGCTTCAAAGTCCAAGTCTGAAGTTTTATCTAGAACAATAATCAATAAAATAATTAAATAAAATTACATGAATTTAATTAAATATTTTTAAGTAATAAGTTTTTTTTTAATTTAAATTTTTATTAAAAATTTTATAACAAATAATAATGAAACAAAGCATTAAAAAATAAAACATTTATGCAACATTTATTGTGTATCTACAATATAAATTTTCAGAGGAATACAGTAAGAGATTATTAACAATTCAAGGGTAATAATTTTTTTTGGGATAATCACTTCACATTGATATTTCTAATATAAATTCCTTATGAAACAATGATTAAGGAAGTAACCACATCAGTCTGATAGAAATTTTTGAGCCCGAAATATCGATAGACCGACTCAATATTAATGCATATAAAGTGTGGAATGTCGGAATAACAACTATTGTGCAGTTTGATTATAGGGATTGATGAACGGATGTGTCTTATCACACAAATGTAAGGTACTTTTATTTTCAAAAATCCTGTATCAATTTATGCAAAACAAGTAAAAATAAGCTCAGCACTAAAAGGGTTGAAATACTTTGTTTAAAACTAAGTCACGCTCAGGCCTAAATTTGATAATTTCAAACTTCATTAGAGTGAACAATTTCCCTAAATTAGTCAATAAGAACAATCACACAAATCATGAAGCTATTCAGTGAAAGGAAATAAGAGGTCCAAATTATTTTAATCTCTTAAAATAATATACAATAGATATAGAAAAGAAACTGAAATATTGAATTAAAATGACAATCAAACAAAAAGTAAAAAAAGGATAAAAGGTAGCACAACAGCTAATGAGTTGAATATTACAATGAGACGAGGAAACTTAAAAACATAAAATAAATAATTGAAATCCTTTATAACTAAATACTGTACGTAAATTTGAAAGTTCAGACATTTCATAAAATTAAATCAGTCATGCGAGTAGAAATAATACAGAATTTAAAAAAAAACACTTACCACCAGGTTTCTTTTTAAGTTTATCACCAATATCATCCATGAAATCAAGTTGTTTCATCTTTTTCCCTCCCATCATGCCTTCCAACATCTCTTCAAATTCCTCACTAGCAACACTATCATTGTCATCATCATCCCTTTTCACAAAGTTCTTTCCATCGCCGTGTTTATCTTTTAAATATCTGAAATTTAAAAGAAAGCATGAATTCATCATTCCTTATTTCTAAGAATAAGACTACTAAACTACTAGTTGTTAGAAATCATGATGAAGCTATTAGAAGAGCAAATATTCCTTTGTGACCACTCCATTTTATAGCAGTAAATAAAAACTGATACTAAGATTTCCTGGTTTTATTATAGTAGTTAGATTATTGCTTAATATCAAAATATTTTATATGAGGTCTTAACTTCTTTAATTCAACTCTCAGCTCAAATCATTCCACAGAGCCATATTTAAAAATGTGGTGCGCGCAACACACAACTTTCACTTACCTCCGTTGTTAAAATCAATTTAAGAATTTTTAAATACATTTAAAAATACAAATAAATTGTTAAAGAATTAATAATTTTGAATTTCAATAGAAACATGTGTTTTATTAAATAATCTATTATATTTTTATCTATAACGATCAGTTAGTTTTATTGGCTTTTCATCACTTTCCAATAATTTTTACAATTTAGTATATTAGATAATATTTTTTCTAAAATCTTTAGCTAACCAGCGGTATATTATACATGCTTATTACTATTCTTGTGTTAAGAACACAAAAATTGCATAAAAAAAAATTTTTGCACTTTTCTCCTTTAGTTTTTTATCGAATTCGCTCAACTTGCATATTTACCCGTTATTTATCAATGGTAATAAGATGATGTTCCAATTTTTTTTTTTTAATCTATAAAATTAAAGGTACTTTAGGGGAAGAAAATTTAAAATATCAGCATTTAAGCCCTGACAGACTATTTCAATCAGAAGGAAACTTACATGATATTAAAGCCCGCCCAATTTTACATTGATATAGAGAATTTAATCAAAATCGTTAGAAACATTTTTGAGAAAATAGTAAAAAGGTGCAAAATGCATGGTATAAAGTGGCTCTTCGGGTTGGCTGATTTTAATGAAAAAGTTGTTGTAACATCTCGGATGTATAGTTGTCTTAAATATGAACTTTTAGTTTTCGCCCGGGAGTTACCACACACACACCTTTTTGTGGGGCTTGGTTATTTGGACTCAGGAGAACCTAAAACGTGTATTTCTGTTGAAAACCGGAATTAGAAAATGTTCACGATCGCAATACTTATTCTTACTATATATTCATATATAGGTAAGTGAAAGTAAAAAATGAAGTCAATAGATTTCTTTTATTTTGTAATTAAATAATATAAAATAACAAGTTACTCAATTTTGTTATGTATTTTTTTATTATATGCACTCTAGGGTTTAAAAAGTATGGGAAACTCCTATTCCTTTTTTTTACTTTCACTTACTTATGTATGAAATACATGGTAATAATGTATTGTGATTGTGAAAGTATGGAAATCCACATTTTAGGGTCCTCTGAGTCACACTTATTATAATTATACTTATAATAACCAATTCGTTTGAAAAGGTCTGTGTGTCTGTTTACATGTGGTAAGTCTAGCATAAAAACTGAAATTTAATATTTAATACAACTATAAGCCTAAGTGTTAAAACAGCTTATTCATAAAAATCGGCACATCAAAAGAGTAATTTTATACCATATTTTGCATCTATTTAGGATTTTCTAAAAACGGCTCAAACATTTATGATTTAATTGCTCATGGATGTAAAATTTGATGGGCTTTAATATGATATAGGTTTCATTCTGATTGAAATAGTCTGACAGGGCTTATATACCGATATATTGAATTTTCTTCCTCTAAAGTACCTTTAATTTTGTAGATTCGAAAAAATAAACAATATCATCTTGTTAGCATTGATAAAAAATGAGTAAATATATAAGATGAACGAATTCAAAGTCCATAAGGAGAAAAGAGCAAAAAAATATTTTCAATGCAACTTTAGCGTCTTTGAACATAAGAACACTCATATATGTATTAGATGAGTAATGATTTTAGAAAAAATGGTATCTTATACAGACAATTGTAAACGTTAATGGAGCGGATGAAACTGTCATAGATAATAGATTATTTAATAAAACATATGTTTCTATTGAAACTCAATGTAATTAATTCTGTAACAATTTATTTCTATCTCTGTCTTTAAAAATTCTGAAATTGATTTTAACAACAGAGATAACCGAAAGTCTTGTATTGCACGCACCAGATTTTTTAAACTTCAAATAACAATCCAACTTAAATTGTAATCATAAGAAACGACCATAGCAAAAAATCATAAATTAAAAGGATAAAAAGAATAAGGAATGTATTTTAAATGAATAGTAATATTTGAGACTCAATAACATACAGAACCTTACTTGTATAAAAATAATTCATCCACAGGGATGCGAGATTTATCATGAAGTAAATAATCTCTGCTCAGTACATGCACAGCCTTCACTCCAGAGGGTTTATAATATTTTCTATTCGCAAGGGCACGGTCTGGACCATTTTTGTCAATTTCACCAAAAATTTTCTTGGGGTTTTTAAAACAGAACCTATCAAGAAATCTCACTAATGTAAAATCAGCTAATGGATCCCCAGAATAGACAATTCTCTCCGCTGAAATAAAAATAAAACAAAGGTATTTAAAAGTTAATGAATAAAATATATAATAGAATAAACATAATAGTGTAAGGCAATAAGCTTATAATAGTAATTTATTATGCGCCACAACCATTTAAATCAAAACAGTAAAGGAAAATGGAGGGTTGAAATACATGGCCCATAGTTCGTAATTTAAAATAACAAAATATTTTTAGGATAATTTAAACATACTGAGCTATGAAAGAAAACTGACTACTCAATATTAAATTTTACCACTTTGACCACGACCAATAATCCGTTTGGAGAAATAATAATCCTTCAGATCTTCTCCATTAGAATCAATAATAAATTAGAGTTTGATATAGTAGATAAACATTTTTAATGACTTGTTTACAAAGAATTTTTTGGTTAATAGATGTACTTCTTTGAGGTGTTGGTTTTGCTTGAATATATTCTCTAGTGAGAGTAAATATACTTTTAAATATTTATTGCTGTCTTAATTGAATAATTTGATAATAGAGTGGAGAAGTTCTGTGGGCAAATCACTGAGCTATACTAATTTCTAATCCTGTGGTAGGATAATTATTAATTACTAAATAAAATATTGATATCGGCAATCGACACATGGAGTCAGAAGACTTTCCAGGGACTCAAACAGACTCTATAAGTACCCAAAAACTGAGGGGAAAACTTATTGTGACTGGCTGTGACAAACAGTTAATGTTAACATCAAGTTTTAAGAATCCATTTGGAGTGACCAGCAAATATGATGCTCTTAAAAAAATGGTCCAATTGGTTGTAGGGAAAAGCCATGTAAGTCAGAAGGACAGATTAGTTTTTTATTAATGATATTTACATATCTTAGAATCTCAATTTTGAATGGGTTAATTTTTTCCTTCTTCTCAATTATAAAGATTCATTATTGAAAATAATAAACCAATAACAATGGTTCCAAGTATTGATCCAACTCAATAATGAAAACACATATCAAGATCAGGCTTGTGGGTTCAAACCTGGCAGGTGGCCCTACGATTTTTTAATGGGAGTAAAAATTCGAAGTTATGCCATCCTTCGGAGGAGACATGAAAAAGGTGGTACCGAGTCTGTGCGAGTCAGGTTATCACTAAAGATTCCAATCCTAATTAAAACTTGATAGGAAAAATTTAGGACTCCCATTGACAGCAGCATGAAGTGACATTAAATGAATAAGTAAACAAAAAAACAAAACATAAGACATCTGTATAAATATAATGATAACATTCCCAACCTAAGTCTAAAACAACATTACATTGAAGATAGTTACTTACAAGTTAATATTTTTTTAGCAAATAATGAAACACTGGGATGAAAATGGTTTGCCAGATTCACAAGTTCAAAATAAGCTGTTTTGTCAGCATTTGAATAGGCTGGATTCCTCGCCAATGGATCGTAGGAAACAGAAGATTTGGATGGTCTGCTCTTGATTAGGTCTTTATAAACCCAACCTCTGGCTTTTTTATCATAATCCGTTCTTCTTTTACTTCAACTTCTGTTTCTTCTAAATTTTGTTGTTCCGTTTTAGTTGTTTCTGAAAGGTTGTTTTCTTCTGAATCAGACTCTTCTTTAATTTTAACCTAAATATGTAAACAATTAATGAATAACTTAATGCAAATACATATACATATACATAAATTATCCATCAACTTTTTAAAATATTTATAATAATAAAGTTATAATGGGTCACTAAGGTCTTTAAAGACAAATACAACACTATCATATTAAAAAGTCATAAAGACCATTAATATGTAATAAGGAAGCACCCATTAATTAATAATAATAAATTATCAATGAGGATGATTCTCTCTCATAAATATTATATAATTAAGAGCTAGAATATTGCTTTTTGTTATTTCCTTATCATGCTTTTATTTATAAGCTTAAATAATTAATTCACCTCTGTAATTTTATCAGCATCAAAATATTTTTCATCACCATCATCATCATCATCCTGATCCAAATCTTCAATTTTAATAGTTGTAAAAGTTTTAGGTTCAGATTGAAATATAAGAAGAGACCTCCTTTGAGAGAATAAATATGAAACTAAATATAGAAATCCACACGCTAATGGAGCAGGTACATAGAGGCACACCTAAAACATTATATGGATTATCAAGTAATTACTAAAGAAATAATTGTTTTGTTCGTTAGAATCTTTTATTTTCATAAAGAAAAAAATGTTTTGTGAATAGCTAATTATTATAACTTGTTTAGTTATATTAAAAAATAATATCTAATTGATTGAGGAGACCGACAAATTGATATAATTAAAAAATATTTCACTATAAAAGAAATAGCTTTTAACCATACATAGTTATGGATTTTAAAACTAATGATTAAATAAAATTGAAAAAGAAATTGATTATTTACCTGCAGTAGACGTTTAATTATGCTTTAACTCTACTGATGTTAGTATCTCTGGTAATAGCTTTAGCAAGCAGGTTAATGAATACTGCGTGGTGACATGATTTATTCAAATCTTTATCAAGCAGCTTCTTATAAAGAGCACTATAGAATCTATAAAATAAAATTCAAAATAAGTAACATTAAAATAATTAATGTTAATCAAATAACTAATTATTAATGTTAATCAGTAAAAATGATTACAGAAATAGTGAACAACTATTTTCGTTATCACCTTGACCACTAAATCAAACCATCTCATCCTTCATTATAACCATTCGGTCAACTATTTAATATTTATACAAACTCCAAATACAGAGCGAAATTAAGAAGTGATGAATTGTTTGTTAATAACCAAGTTTCTAATCCTCTAGCTCAGTGATTCCTAAACTGTGGAGCTCCCCGGGGCGCCTGTCACAAAATACTTAATTAAAAAATTCGTCAATAGCCTTGGATGATTGAAATTAGATATTTTATATTATCCCAAGGAAAATAGTAAGTATCTGTTTTTAATTTTTTGCTGTTAAATGGCTAATCTCTTTTAAAAACGAAAGTTTTCTAATTTTCAAGAGAGTCAAAAATTAAAAAAAAACCATGATGCAATAAGGGCACTGCAGAAAAAATCCGATCCGAGAAAAAGATTGGGAACCTCGGCTCTAGCTCAATTCCTATCCAGCTCCAGCCATCCCTATGATCCTGCTTAAAGGTTAAAACGGCAGTGGCCTCGAGAACCTGTTGATTACATGGCGCCCAGACTCACCTTTGACAGGCTGTTAAGTCAGCGACACGGCTGAGGGGAATGGTGGGATCTCTCGGCTTTGGTTTTCTTGACTTGAAAACCTGGTTTGAGTTCCCAAGGCTGATTTTAAATTTTTACATAGGTACGTGTGCTTTTAATAAGATGTTTATTTGTTTTTAAATTTTATATATATTTATTGATTACTTTCATTTACCAATAAATGAAAATATAAAGTAAGGGAAAGTATTTTTTTTAGTGTATAAATTTTATTTTTTTTTGTTCACTGTATATATATTAAATGATTTTGTAATGTATATATATAACATCATTATTTCATTATGTATAAATATTGTGTGAATGTTGTCTTAAAGCACTATTACTAAGTCCTTATTGAGACAAATAGTAATATAACTGAATAATAAAAATTGTTAATTCCAAAAAAAATAAAACACTAATGTTCATAATGTATTTTATAAATTGTATTTTATATAAAAAAGCATTGGTCCATGTTAAATTATTTACTAAATTTCGCAATATCATGATAACTACCTAATTACATTAAAATGGGTGATGTTTCTTATTTTCTTTTTTTTTTTTTACATTAATAATTTAGTATATGTATATATTTCTATTTTTAATTATTAAAAAAACTATGGGTAGGAGGAAAAGACTATTATTGATATTACCTAGCAATATGATGAGTTTAATCATAATATGGACAAATATTATTAATTGATAAGAAATATAGGGACATTTGTATGAAAACAGTTACTTATTAATATCATGACATTTTAGCAATATCTTTCAATTTATTTTTATCACTTTATTATGAAAAACTACACTGTGCCTATGGTTCAAAAATATCCCACAAGTAATGTACAATAAGGGTAAACTTTTCTGAGTCATTTGTGATAATTATAAATAAAAGGAATAAATTTCACATTTACAAGTTATTTTTTAAAACATATTAAGCAATATATTAATGAAAAATAACAAATGCTTATATTTAGTAACTCACCTGTCATCAGCATCAGTAGAAATTTCTTGTAAAAGGCACAAAGCATGGATTGAAATATTAAATGGTGACAAATGGACAAGTTTATAAAGAGTGTCTGTATGTTCTCTCATTGAGCCAGGAGCAAGGCTGGCGAATGGGAATGCTCTTTTAACCCCCACTAACAGGGCTCCCATTAGCCGAGAATCAATTTCTCCCTAGAAAAAAATAAAATAATTAGCAGAAAATAATAGCTGTTATATTAATAGAATGATGATCTGTATACTGTTCACTCAATACATACTTTATAAGAGTCTCAGATACATGCTACAACTTGGTTGGCCTCTCTTTTCTATATTCTGTTTATGAGTTAATATTTCATATAACTAAATATTTTCGAATGAATTATTATGTTAATGCTCAATACCGCAAAAGGTTGCTTATAATTAACAAAAGTATATAATTGTTTGTCATCAGAGCTTCTACCCTGTGAATATAATTGAACTGATAACTTCGCAGAGATTCAAATGGGCGTGTAAAGAAAGATAGGCCAAAGCGTCGATTGGAGGATTGTGTTAAGTCTTTAACAATGATCATTGGACGAATCAGTGTGAATGTTCGGTGGTATCAGCATTGAACCTTCGGTATCAATTTAAAATTTAATAGGCTTTAATATCATGCAAGTTTAATTCTGATTGAAATAGTCTAACAGGGCTTAAATGCTGATAATTTAAATTTTCTTCCTCTAAACTACATTTAATTTTGTACATTCCAAAAGATTAACCATATCATCTTAATGGCACTGAGGAAGGACAGCTAAATATCAAAGTTGAGCGAATTTGATAAAAAACTAAAGCAGAAAAGTGCAAACATATTTCTTTATGCAATTTTTGTGTTTTTGAACATAAGAATAGTAATATAGATGTATAATATACCGTTGGATAGCTAAATATTTTAGAAACAATATTATCTGATACACGGAATTGTAAAGAGTAATGGAGAGTGATGAAAAGCCGATAAAACTAACAGTTTCTGGTTTCTGAAAAGGGGAATTCATGTTCACCGTGCTGCCACCTGGAAGCATGTCAAGGAAGCAGAGCCCCTAGTTATGATCATCTTGACATTTGAGTTGGAGGTGATTACCCGAAACACTAACTTATTGTTGTAGATAAAAATATAATAGATTATTTAATAAAACACATGTTTCTATTGAAATTCAATTTAATTAATGCTTTAACAATTTTTTTTTATCTCTACATGTCTTTCAAAATTCTTAAATTGATTTTAACAAAGGAGGTAAGTGAAAGTTATGTGTTGCATGCACCAGATTTTTTTTTCTGTGTTAATCCCTTTTTTTATTTTCCTGTTAATTTTTTTTTCCATTAATACAACTGCTTTGCAACTCCTGAACTATCCTATTACTAAGTGATGAAGTTATTTCATTAATGATATATAGTGATAATCGCTAATAGTGTTAATTATTAACAGCAACATTATAAACTATAAATAGTACTGTTAACTTTAATATTATTACAGTAATATTGGCTAGTAATGTAGGCCTTGAAGATCTTTCATGAGAGAGTCAGTGATCCGATATTTATGACACACAAAATTACAAGCATACTAGATAACCTAACCTGATTATTAGTATTAGTGATAACAATAATATTACTCACAGGGTACTCAGTAGCCCAAAAAAGTATATTTACAGACACAATTTATTGATAACAATAACATGAATTAATTAAAATAGAGTATATAAAATGTTACCTTCTTTATAGCAGCTTTGAAAAAAGAAAAATAAATTGTTATAATGTTTCTTGCAACATCTCTATCTTTTCTTTGAAAGACAAATTGTGTTAGAAAGCAAATGCTGTAGTACTGAGCTCTGGTGCTCATATTTGGGCTATAGAAGAAATAAACAAATTAATATAAACAAGAATTAAGTTTCAAAAATCTATATTGTAGATCATTTATGTATCAAATTGATTACCGAAACAAGAATTTTTCGACTTCATTCATGACTACTTGTTTCATGTCAGGATGAACTTGCAGCAATTGTGTTAAGCTGTACACTACTTTGCTAACAACTTTCTGATTAGGATCACCAAGTTTGTTTACCAGATTTTTAAGTAGGACCTTGAAAAATAAGATGGAAATAAATTAAAAATTAAAACCTGAATATTTCATATGACATATTAATTCTTAAAAATTAAGAAATAAATCTAATCTTAATAGTATCATTGTATTCATGATTTCTATAATATTTTTAAACAAGTGGAAAGTAAATCTTAACATTTATTAAAAATCAAATTATTGAAACTAGCATATAAAAATTTGAATAATCTAAACAACATAAATACGTATAAACAAAACTAATTGAATAATAACTACCTCATATTTTTTCTTGAATGTGTAATTATTTAGTAGAAATCGATCATAAAGAATAACATATAATCTTTTACACAAACTAAAAAATCAAAACTAATAACAAATTTAAGAGAACATACAATCAACTTAATTTTACTTTCATTTATTTATATTTACAATATATAGTAAGGAAAAGTATTGTGATGGTGAAAATTTATTAATTCAGTTTTTAAAGGAAATACATGTTTTAGGGTCTCTTGAGTCCAAATAACCAAGTTGTGTGAAAAGCTGTGTGTGTGCATGAAGACAAACTAATACTCACATGATGTTTCTTAACTGAGGCCAAAAACTGCTTTTAAAAAACACTGTCTAGATTGAAAATATTTAAAGAACACTTCACTAAAATGTTATTGAGAAGTGTTTTATAAAGTAAACATAAAATGAAAATATTTATGAATTTGTTAAAAAGTAAAATTAAATAAATGAAGGACAGTGATACCTTGAAAAAAAATAATGTTCACTTGTGTGTAGTAATCTAGCACAAAAAGCTGTATGCAACTGACATTCCATATTTTAAAAGGATATATGCCTGAGGTGTTACAGCAACTTTTTCATCAAAATCGGCTAACCAAAATTTTTAGAATGCATTTTGCAGCTTTTACGTTTTTCTCAAAAATGGCTCAGATGATTATGATTAAACTAGCTACATCGATGTAAAATTTAATAGGATTTAATATCATATAGATTTCATTCTGATTGAAATAGCCTAACAGGGTTGAATCGCTCAATTTTTTCATTTTCTTCTTCTAAAGTACATTTAATTTTGTGGATTCCAAAAAATTACCCATATTATTTTATTAGTATCAGTAAAAAACGGATTATTATAAAAGTCGAACAAATTTGATAAACAACTTAAGGAGGAAGAGCAAAAATATTTTTTTAGATACATTTTTTTTCTCTGAAGAACAGTACGTATAGATGTATAATATACCATTGGAAAACTGAAGATTTTAGAAAAATTGTTATCTTATATATAAAGTTGTGGAAGGTAAAGTAAAGAGAAGAATAGGGCATAATCTCAAGTAATTATTGTACATAAGAATTTTATATTATTATTAAATCTAAAACAGAATAAAATGTGTTTTTTCTAATAATAACACTATTCTTGCAAGTCATGATATTGGACAGTTTAAAAGAAAAGGATTTAAAAATTTCCTGAAATCACCTAAAATATTTACTTATCCTCTAGTAATGGTATGATCCGACAATAGAATATCACAATGGGATTGATAGAGATGGATGTTACTCTTCCCAAATATTGATGAACAAAAAAAATTTAGACCATACTAAGAACTGCAAAAATTGAAGTTAAGTGTTTTACTAAAATTGTAACCCAAATTAAAAAACCAAAACCTTCAACATTAAGTAATTAATATTATGGAGATTAACATTCTGACAACATAGATAAAATAAAAGGTAAATAATTATGCAATCAGAACGAAGTTTAATAAAATAAATATGAAATTTAGAATAGAAAGGTATTAAAACGCAAGGAATAGGGTAGATATTTTTAAAGATTTATCTTAGAGGTTGCTTTATGGCCTGTATTAGAGACTGATAATATAACACCTACTATTTTCATTAAACCATAAAATCTAGACAAAACATTAAGTAGAACTTAGTATAATATATCAATAAAGTGATTTATCCATGTCTATTATACTTCAAAAATGATTGGTAAAATAAAATTTCATGTACTGAAAACAGATACCCAAGATCGCATAAATGACAGGAGATAATCATAATGGTGATATACATATCAATGAAAATACAACTCCAAAGATATTATGAAAATTACAATAATATACAAAAATATTTTCTATATGTATATATAAGGAAATATATTAATTAAATTTAATCTTATTGGTAAATTGAATTATCTCGATAAAAAATTAGTATTTGATCATAAAACTTATAATCTATACCTGTTCTTGTTCAGGATGTCCAGTTAACAACTTATTTATCACAGAAACCGCTTTAATTCTGTTTGCATCAACAGTATCTCTTGAAATAACATCAATTGCATTAATAAATTGAGAATAACATTCTTTTAATTTTTCTTCAAAAATCCAGGCTACTAATCTAGATTTCCTTGCTCTAGCACAACCTGAAGTAATTTCAGCCAATTTCGTCAAAGTTTGTTTATCAAAGGTTTTCAATTTTTTTGATGGTATCAATAAATCTTCAAGAAATAGGTCAGATAAATTTTCTGAAACAAATAAACTGAATTAATCAAAACATCAGCACCTTATTAATATATCTTTAGTGACATCCTCATTCAATAGCAGAAAAAAGAATAGACTTTAAATCAATTTGTTTTTAGAACAGAAATCAAATCTGAATTACGGAACCTCATATAAAATGCTTAATTGGTCAGATAAAAACTGTTAGAGCACAGAAAAGTGACAATTTGACTGACTTGTTAAAATTATAAAAACTGCTAAAATGGATACTATAATAATTGAAACCGCCCAAGAGTTTCAAACTTTTCTTCTTTATGATACATCAAAAGAAGTCACGGAAAGAATAAATATGTATTATTAACTATTTACAAAAGTTGTTGGTAAATATAATTTTCATATTTTTTAATCCAAAATAGGTGAACATCAAATAACAGTGTCAGTTAAAAATGTAGAGGATAGCTTACAGACTCAAACTCACTTACTTAACAATAAAGTTAAAAAAGAGAAAATTTTTATCTCAGGGAGAGCTTATGCTTTACATGGCTCACTAATGCCCTGATGATGGCTCAGAAGTTTGAGCCGAAATGAAGGCAACATTAAAATATTTTTAACACGACTGACGCCCAACTATTTCTACTTATTGCAAAGAAAAATAGAAAAAACAGAGAAATATTTTAAGTGAAACAAGAACAGCAGAGAACATAGATCTTGATCATCCCATTTTATCAAAACTGCAACCCTGGCTGGGAGGAAAAACAAAAATTGTGAAGGAAATGGTAAGAGAGTGGACACTGATGAAGACCTTACTAAAAACTATGCTAACTTAAGATTACCTTAGGTTGATAAGCCATTAGAATTTAAAGATTATAACCCATCTGAATGTGCAGTAAATCATCTGTCAAAATGTGAATATTGAGAAAAGTCAAAATTTTATAAATGGCACTATTAAATTTTAAGTTATATCTTAGCAAGAATAAATCATTATTTATTTCTTACCCATTACAGACGAACAATCATGTTTTTTTGATGCTTTCACCATACCAATAAGTCCCTGCAAGATTGATAAGTTGTACATGGGAGCATTTTGAATGCTAATGACATGAGCTGCAACTTTATCTTTTGTTGTTCCTTTGGATATCATTGTTTTCAACCAATTAGTATCATGACCAGCCTTGCCTTTCCTTTGCTCTAAAAATAAGTTAGACAATAATGTAATGAAACATTGAATACTATAAAAAGATTTATTAATTAGCTTAAATACATTAAAAGAGCACACAATAATTATCTTTCGAATTTATACTTACTTGACATGAAATGTTTTGTTTCTTGTTCAAAAACATTTTCAGCTTCTTGTTTCAATGTATTTAACTCATCTTCATCAGGAGGTTCACACTTAATGTCAGGTTCTTCACTGAACTATTTTGTAAGAAATGACTAGGTTAATAATAAGTAATAGATATAAGAACTATCATGTCTAAAACAATTCACTAATACCTGATTGTACCATTTGGGGACCTCTTCTTCTAAACCAAAATCTTCATTTTCCTCATCTTTTCCTAAGTCATTTTTCCCCATTTTTCCATTTTTTTTATGAGCCATGACAAATATTTATAGGAGTTATTACAATGTTTATCGACATACACGTGGGGAAGGTTTTCTTACGGTTATTGTTAGAGTTTCGGTCAGAGAGGTCATCATATATATAACCTCCCTAGAATTGTTCAAGCTAAAACATCATTCTAACTAATCATTCCTGTTATTAAAAAAAATCATTCCTTAAACCTAAGAATGATTTTTAACAGATTATTGGAAATTTATTCAATTACTAATTTGTAATTTTTTTTAATGATTCAGATAAAATTTGGAAAAGGTTGAAATTTAATTCGTGGCAGTCCAACAAAATGAATATCCATCCTTTTAAACTAGAGAGAATAGTTTCTTAACCTATAGAATAATTAACTATTTGTCATATATGGAACTGGGAAGGACGTTAAACATAAATCGCGTTTTCACCATTTATTTGGAATCTTCCCAACTAGCTAATAAGATCAACCGGCAGGTTTGCCATGAAGAAATATTTAATGGATGTAAAAATATCCACATTTACCGGGAACTAGATGTGATACAATTTATAAGGGGTCTCAAGGCTACGATAGGCTGGGCCCGTAGCAAGAATGGAAAGTGACTCACCAATCAATAAAATACTCTTCGGTTATGTGTATGGAAGAAGAAAGAGAGGACAGCCAAAAGTGAAATGGGCAGATTAGATCGAAGCTGATCCAGAGAAGCTTTAAACCAGGCGAAGAACCGTATCGGATTATACGAGCCGTGATCATGATAATGTTAAAAAAAAAAATTGAGGTACTTAGTCTTCTCCAATAAGTTACAGAACAGTCTTTTCGAGAAAAAAAAAATAGCTTAAGAGAAATGGAGGAAAATAAAAGAAAACGCCACAATTTTTATCCCTATAGATTACAAAAGAATTATTCGATATACATAGTCGACATTGATCGATGTGATGAAAATGAATGGTTATAATTTCACTTGTTTAATTTAACATATGTTTAGTTTGTTCTGAAAATGTTTTTAAATGTTTACTACTGTTGTGGTTTATAGTCAATAAAAGCCTAATATCTGGGTTTATATGTATTTATTATTAGTATAAATACAACAATTTTATTGACTATAGACAATCAAATAACTATGGACAAGTTTCTCAAGCCGAGCCGCTTCGATGCAAGACCCGACTCTCAGACTGCAGCTAAAGAGTGGACCCACTGGCTGAAGACGTTTCAAAACTTCGTCGATACTACAACGGAACATCTTAATGACGAAGATAAGCTTAAGGTAATCATTAATTTCCTATCCTATGATGTTTATGAATTTATCAGTGACTGTAATTCTTACGCTGAGGTTATAAATACTTTGAACTCAGTATTCGTAAAAAAAAAAGCGAAATTTATGCTCGTCATATTTTGGCAGTTAGGAAACAACTATCTACTGAGTCAATAGGCCAATATATCCAAACCTTAAAAATCCTTAGTAAGGATTGCGACTTTAAGGCCGTAAATGCCGTGGATCACAAAAATCAATACATCCGTGACGCATTCATCAATGGCCTGCTGTCCACTCAGATTCGTCAGCGTTTGTTAGAAAATGACACCTTAGGTCTAGATGAGGCTATCAACCAAGCCCTCGCATTGGAAGCAGCTCAAAAACAGGCTGAGGGTTACATTCAACCTTTGAGCAGTTATTCTAGCGCTAGCTGCACCCCTATTTCATCTCATGAAACTGCTTCTGCACAGGTAACAGACTCTACTCTATGTGCAATCTCCAAGTTCAGCAGATCGGGTGATAAATGCTACTTTTGCGGTCTTGACAAACATCCCCGCCCTAAATGCCCTGCACGAAACGCTGAATGTCGGAAATGTGGCATCAAGGGCATTATGCTAAAGCATGTAGAAAAAGTTCTATCCCTCAAGTTTCCGCTTCCATCATTGCGACAGTCAACAAGGAACACTTGAATTTGCTGAATCGAGCTGTTATTTCAGTAGAAATAAATGGCACCCATGCTCGTTGCTTGATTGACACTGGAAGCTCCTCTAGCTTTATAGACCATATCTTCACTCTCAAACACAAAATTCCTCTTTTTCCGGGAGAGGGGAGAGTCTCAATGGCCTCAACTTCTCTTTCCTCTGCAATCGAAGGTTATGTTCAGGTCGACCTCAAAATAAATGAACATATATACCCTTCATGCAAATTAACAGTCATGAAAGGCCTTTGTGCTGAAGTACTAATCGGACATGACATACTCGGGGAATACTCTGATGTTTCAATTTCTTTTGGTGGATTAAAGCCCCCACTCAATATATGTTCTGCTACTTGTGCCTCTGTAGAACCTCCTCGCTTATTTGGTAACCTATCAACAGACTGTAAGCCTATTGCCACAAAGTCCAGGCGATACACCGAAGCTGACCTTACGTTCATACGGGATGAAACTTCTAAACTCTTATCTGAGGGAGTGATTGAGGAAAGCAACTCTCCTTGGAGAGCTCAGGTGCTAATTACTGAGAGTGATCACCACAAAAAACGCATGGTTATTGACTACTCGCAGACAATTAATAAATTCACATTTCTTGACGCATATCCGCTCCCAAACATCGATGATTTGGTTAGAAAAGTTGCTGCGTACAAAATATTCAGCACGATTGACCTTCAGTCGGCATATCACCAGGTACCCATTTTAGAAGAAGAAAAACCTTTTACGGCTTTCGAGGCTGCGGGAAAACTCTACCAATTCACCCGAATCCCTTTCGGTGTGACGAATGGTGTTGCCTGTTTCCAGCGTGTTATTGACAAGGTTATAACCCAAGAGAAACTAACTGGAGTGTTTTCATACTTGGATGACATTACTGTATGTGGGTACTATAAAAAGGACTATGATCTGAATCTCTCTCGACTCCTTGCAGCCCTCGACAAATACAATCTCAAAATCAACCAAGGGAAAAGCAAATTCAATCTAACGTCCGTACATTTGCTTGGGCATTTGGTATCCCATAACGATATTCGACCGGATCCGGAGCGCCTCAAACCCCTTTTAGAAATGCCACCTCCTCATAACGCTGCATCACTGAAGCGTGCTCTAGGGCTCTTTGCTCACTATTCAAAATGGATTGCACATTACTCAGATAAAATCAGATCACTGACCGACTCTAAGGTCTTCCCTTTGGATCATCAAACTATTGAAGATTTTGAGAGCCTAAAACAAAGTATTGCTGATGCTACAGTTACCACAATAAATGATACTGAACAGATGGTGGTAGAGACAGATGCTTCAGATGTCGCCTTGGCCGCAACTTTGAGTCAGGGTGGTCGCCCTGTGGCGTTCTTCTCACGGACACTCGCTAAGTCTGAACGTGCACACCCTGCGATTGAGAAAGAAGCCGCTGCAATTGTGGAATCTCTTAAGAAATGGAGGTACTTTCTTTTAGGGAGACATTTTCAATTACTGACAGATCAACAAGCTCTCTCTTTCGTATTCAATCAAAAACACTCGAGCAAAATAAAAAATGATAAAATTCTACGTTGGCGTCTTGAATTGGCTCCCTTCCAGTTCGATATAACCTACCGCTCTGGAAGAGAAAACGTAAAGGCTGATGCCCTTTCTAGAGTTTGTAGCTCCATATCCAATGATCGACTGTTGGAATTGCATCAATCACTCAACCATCCCGGTATTACCAGAATGGTTCACTGGCTGCGTTGCAGGAATCTCCCGTTTTCAATCGAAGATGCTAGAAGGGTCAACTCAGCTTGTTCGATTTGTGCCGAAGTCAAACCCCGTTTTCACAAATCACGGGGAACTCTGATCAAGGCAACTACTCCTTTTGAGCGAATCAATGTAGATTTCAAGGGCCCGATCCCCTCAAAGACGAGGAATTACTTCATTCTGACCATCATAGATGAATACTCTAGATTCCCGTTCGCCTACGCTTGTAAAGACACAACCTCTGGTACTGTTATAAAATGCCTTACAGATCTGTTTATGCTCTTTGGGACTCCAGCTTATTTGCACTCTGACAGAGGGTCATCTTTTATTTCACGGGAATTAATATCATTCCTACATTCCAATGGAATAGCCACTAGCCACTCAACGCCCTATAATCCTCAAGGGAATGGGCAGGTGGAGCGTTTGAATGGTACTTTGTGGAAAACAATTAATTTAGCTCTCAAGACCAAAAATCTCCAGACTCGCGATTGGGAAGACGTTCTCCCGGAGGCTCTTCACTCTATTCGGTCTCTTTTATGCACGGCTACTAATTGTACTCCTCATGAACGGTTCTTCAGTTTTCCGCGCCGAACCTCAAACGGAGAAGCTCTACCTACTTGGCTTACCACACCTGGGCCTGTACTCATCAAACGAAACGTACGGTCCAGCAAGTATGACGACTTGGTTGAAGAAGCTGAACTTCTAGAAGCAAACCCCCAATATGCATATATTCGGCGGAAAGATGGAAGTGAGTCAACTGTCTCGCTACGACAACTTGCCCCTAGAGGGAACACGGATTTATTTCTAAGAGCTGAAGACCCTCCACTCATAGAAGAACAAAGAGAAGTGTCTCAAATTCAACCAAACCCTGAGGCAGGTCGAGCTGAAGCAAGTCTACCGTCCACCGTTGAGCTAAACTACACCAGTCCTCGAAATATCGAACAGCCAGTTCAAAGCGACTCACCTGAAACTGAAACCTTAAGGCCTAGACGAACTATCAAGCCTCCTGCTTATTTGAAGGACTATGTAACTAAGTTTTAGTTCAGAATATAGAGGGGGAGAATGTGATGAAAATGAATGGTTATAATTTCACTTGTTTAATTTAACATATGTTTAGTTTGTTCTGAAAATGTTTTTAAATGTTTACTACTGTTGTGGTTTATAGTCAATAAAAGCCTAATATCTGGGTTTATATGTATTTATTATTAGTATAAATACAACAATCGATATGCATACAAAACTTAAGTGTACCAAAATTCAGGATCACCACTGATCATTTACCTATTCTGTCCTAGTTTGACTAAAACAAAGCTTACGTAGTTTTATATTTGGTACAAGTAACCCTTTCTTGTGGATTAACCTGTTCTATGAAACGGAAGATACTTATATTTTATTTTGCAAAAGCACATACATTAGTTCCATCCTCTCTTTGCTTAGAGATGAGGTAGGACGTGCGAAGTACCCTTTTTTTCGTTCCTACTGGTCTCAATCACAGCAAAAATATGCAGCGTCCTGCCATATTCATTTATAAAATAAGCAATTTGGGAACATACCTGTTAAATATTTTTTTAAACTTCAATTTTTAATGGCCCTATTGAGATCTGGGATAAAATACTACAATTATGTATAATTTAAACCTTTAAATAGCGTAGTAACTAGAGAAAAGCCCCTTAACATAATTTTGAACATTGCTTTCTAAAATCGTCTCTTGGAAGCTCTTTAATAAAGCTTCATGCTATCATTCTTACATTTACCAAGTTCAGTCCTTATAAGTTCAGTAGTGATAACGAATGACTTGTTCATATCAACTCTTGCTTGTAGCCAACGTGGTGGTTTGCTGTGAAGAAGGTTACATGTCATTAAACAAAATGTTTAATGCTAACAATAATTGTAACTTACGTTTAGGGACATAGCATAGTACTGGTGGGATATACTATCGACAAATTACAATTTAGTAACAATGGGGTATTTAGAAGATTCCCTAATTATATTGGTTTCCCAGGTGGGATTTGGTTATCTGTTATGTTGCACTATAAATTTATATCATCACTTAATCATTTAAAATTATAACATATTTTCAGATCATTTTTTTCACTGGAGGCTGGGTATTTTTTGTAAAACAACTTTTCAAAGATTATGAGATTCATCATAGATTGATTCAGTTAATATTTGCTTCAACATTTTCACTGTCTTGTACCATGTTCGAATTAATTATTTTTGAGATAATTGGAATATTAGATTCCAGGTTAGTAAACTTTCTATTATTTTTATGTGTTTCAGTTGGAATGTTATTTAAACTTATTTTACTTTTAAATTAATTTCAAAATTAAATAGTTTGCATAAATTAATTGTAAATGAATTTAGTACTTAAATGTTTTATGAAATCCTGATACCAAATTAGATGTGATAATTTGTAAATTACTTCTTACACATGTCTGGTTTTGCTGATAATAGATGGTAGTGTTAACTTATCACTATAGTTCATTATTATTATAATTAATTTCTCATTTCGAATGTATTCAGATCGGTTTCATTTCTGATGAACTGCAATTATTTTTCTGTAATCCAGTGAAAATATACTGAATATCCGGAAAGTGCATTAAGTAGACTGTCCAAATGGAGCCCATTAATAAGATCAAGTAATAAATAATGCTTGTGAACCTCATCTGAAATAGGTTGATAAACTAGAAATCTGGATGAAAATTTTGATATAGCTAGTTCTAATCAAGAAATTCATTAGGGATATTCATCTGATTATAATTATCATAAATTTCTTTAAATATTTCTGTGACATAACTTCATAAATTTTAACTATAACGTTTCTACTGGCTAACTACATTTATCATTATCGTTGTAGCACAACCAAGACTGGGCTGTTTATTTATTCTGACCATTTGTTGAAGCTGGTTTTGGTTTAACTGTATGTGATATAATAAATAGCACAAACGGCTGATAGGTCAACAAAAGCACCTTTTTCCACTTACTCAAAAAATCCACATGATTTTATACTCTTTATAGTATCATATTCCCCTCGATTACGTTGAAATAACACATGTTATTGTTTGAAATTTAACAACCTTGTTTGGTGGTTTGCCATCATTTGAATTTCACTTTCACGTGGTGGACACAAACTTGCCCCACATTCAGCTCATGCTTACTAAGAACTAATTCAACCATAGCAGCTTTATATTTAAAATAGTTCTTGAGTTTTTGGAGAAGGTTTACGAAGTTGCACTAATGGCAAACACAAACTTCAAATATGTTATATTTATATTTACTAAAAGTTAATTATTATAATAAATTATATAGTAATTAAAAATTGTGTCTCTGATATTTAAAAGTTTTACTTGCCAATGTTATACTACACTTCAATTATTATTATTTTTTAGTATTAATAATTTTAAACTTGTAAGCTTTCTTATGTTTTAGATCAAGATATTTCCATTGGATTGTTGGTCTTTACCTTATATTATTCATGCTTATTGTTGCAATACCTTTTTATATTGGATACTATATCCTTATTAATATTCGTTTTAGTAAGTATAAATTTAGTTTTATTAAAATTTGAATTTCACATTTTCTTATCAATGTTATTTTTTAATATAAAATATGTTTCTCATTTACTTGACAATTCTGTTATTTTCTGATCAAATTACCAATATTATTACAGCTTTCAACAGTCTTTGTATGATGTTAATATTACTTCATTTTTAGTTTCAGTGAAAATGATTAGGTCTCTAACTGTTGCAATTTGGCTTATTTTTATTTATTTTTTTTGGAAAATTGGAGATCCTTTTCCATTACTGAGTCCTAAACAAGGCATTCTTTCGATTGAACAAGCTATTAGTAGAGTTGGTGTGATTGGAGTTACCGTCATGGCTCTCCTCTCAGGATTTGGTGCAGTTAACTATCCTTATACTTCAATGGCATACTTTATGAGGTATTAATTTAATGAATATAATTCATATTTATCATACATATTATGTTTTCAGTTTCATTTACATAGCTACTTCATTTTTTTTATAGATGGACTGTCCATGCAAAAGTTATCTGATTATTATGCCAATTTGTGGGAATAAAATTCTTAAAACTTTTACAAATGAAATTTAATTCTATTAATTATTGATGGTAGATGGATGACTGGTATGTTTGTCATAGGTTTAATTATTTTTTTTACTTTCACTTACCTATATATGAAATATATAGTAAGGGAAAGTATTGCGATCGTGAAAATTCTCGAATTCCAGTTTTAAACGGAAATACACGGTTTCCAAATGACCAAGTCCTGCAAAAAGTTGTGTGTGTGTATTTTATTATATTAATATGGCAAAAACTGATATTTTAAGTGATACTGTAAGGATGAAATCTTATGTTTTATTGGATTCTTTTCTTGAATCTTCCCAGAAAATTCTCTGCAGAATTGATTATGATAAGAGATGTTTCTATAAACTATTAGGACACTTCACGAGAAATATAGAATCTTGAGATACACCATTGTAAAATGCTCTGCTTGACTATAATCCGGAACTAGGAACATTCTATGATAACATTTGAGAGAAATGGATTCTAAAGAAGAATCTAGAGTAAAAGCTGTACAAATGAATTTCGGCTCCAATGAAATAATGCTGAGTTATTGGAGCTATGAGGGGCTTTTGAAGTAATAACTTCGATTAAAATTAATTATCTCAGTCTTGTATATGTCAGATGACCTGAAGATCAGATCCAAAAGGCTGATAATATGACTGAAGAAACTTCAACTGTGCTTTTAATCAAAATTGGAAAGAAGCAGCCTAAAATAAGGATATCTGATGGTCGTTTGTGTAAGAGGCTACCTCTATGTGGGATATAATTTTGCTCTAGAAAATTTGTTTAGACCATTATAATAAAATTTGCTATTTAAAATTGTATTTCTGGGATTGCGAAATCCTTGGTTTCCTTTTTTGTATTATTTTTTCCTGATTAGACTTTTAAATATTGTGAAATTATAACAGTATTTTTATTTTTTTATTTTAGAAATGTTACACCAACCGATGTATTAAATATAGAAAAGCGGTTAATGCAAACTATGGATATGATTCTAGCTAAGAAAAAAAGAATTGCATTATCTAAAAGAGGGAGTAAAGCAGGATTTACGTTAGGCGCAACTCAAGGAATCTGGAACATGCTAAGATCAGGAAAAGATTCTGATAGTATCCTTTTCTTTTTTAAATTAATGCTTTTAATGTATTCCCGTTATCTCTGCTCTATGACAATGTGCCGTGTAATTACTGAACACTATACCTTCCAACTAAGTTTTCAAGTTAGTGAGTATGTAAGGGGTCTAATAAGTTAACATTACTGTTTTAGATTATTGTAACATAAAACCTATCTTACTGGCCCCTCTGTACTCACTCTGACAACTTTCATTGTCTCAATTGGTATAATATGACAAACTTTTCTTACATATTCACTATGCTGATTATTTACTGTTCTCTTTGTTTTATTCATTTTTAAAACTGCAGTAATAATTTTATTGCTAATTAGAATTTTGTTTTCCAACTGTGTGTTGTTTTTAAATCACATTATTGTTCAAAAAATGATTGTGCTAAAAAGCATTTTACTTAATTTTCCCAATAAAGTCATACATAATTTTTCTTTTTAATTGAGTGTAAGATCTCCACATCTGACTCAATTTTTTCTTGATGGTATTACGAATATAGGCTGATAGATGATATTTTATCTAAAGCTGCTAGTAACGTATTTGTAATCTTACGTCACCATTGGTGTATTCCTTATATTATTTCATTTATACTCTTGATATGCAAGAGTAGAAACACCTGCTTTTATTATAAATAGTTCTGATTATTCTTCCACAAAAGAAGTTATATATCTCATAATCATTTTTTGCTATCAATTTCTACCTTGTCTAAGAAATGAAATTTCGCATTAATATGAATTTTTCCTTTAACAAATATTAGATATTTGGCAGTTAAAGCAAGAATCAAGTGCTCTTGAAGAACTTAGCAGACAGTTATTTCTAGAAGCTCATGAAGCTCGAGAAATGCAGGCTAGAATAGAATGGGCCAAAACTTGGAGAGGAAAATATTTCAATTGCCTGGGATATTTTTTTTCCATTTATTGTTTATGGAAAATATTCATTGTAAGTTATTGTCTTTATAATTTTACATTTTAGATATTAAGGGTCCAATTTGGATTCATGTTGGATCTGTTGCGAATATCCATGTGAAAAGCAAAAAATCTAGTAACATTGTTCTGTAACTACTTTTTATTAATTAGTGCATACCTTTGTTGAATTTGGAGTAGTTGGAATTATTGAGAATATTAGAAGTTTCTGTTTAAAAAAAATAATAATAACAAAATAGCTGAACTCTAGTTACAATTAACATTTTAAAATATTCACAAATTACCATTGCTTTAATTAATACAAATTAACTTCAGGAAATAGCATTTGTGTATTCATCTGTTCAGCAAATTTTGGTGTGTTCCATTTGTTTTTGTTTTTTCGTCCGAATGCAAAAGCTTTTTAGGTTAAATGCAGTATGAGTTTTGAATTTGGTATTATTAAAAATTGATGGAAATAAAACAATTTATGTTTTGATAAATCAGTTTTTATTGCAGAAATAAGTTTTTCTGTGTTGTAAATACAGAGCAAACCTCCTAGTTTATTCATTACAGCTAAGATCGTTCAAGACCTTCAAGTTTTGAAGATTGTTGTTTTCTTATTTTACTATTTTATTTAGCAAGGATTCAGGAGCTGAGGATTCATCAATTTTTATGAATTAATAAAATTACATCATTTCTATTGTATTTTATTCTGCAAAAAAAGGCAATAGTGTTGCTTATCAACTTCAAATCAAATATTTTTAATCTCAGTTTTTGTTTTAAACCTTTAAAATGTTGAAGTAGATTCTTAAAACATATTGAAATTTTCATTAAAAAAAAAAATGTTTTATTCCAGTCAACTGTGAATATAGTGTTTGATAGAGTTGGGAAGAAAGACCCGGTTACACGAGGGATGGAAATAGTAGTTCATTGGTTAGGAATGAATATTGATGTTGCATTCTGGTCTCAACATATATCATTCTTCTTAGTTGGTTGCATTGTCATCACATCTATAAGAGGACTACTTCTTACCCTTACGAAGGTAATTAAATGCATAATACAATCTTGATAATTCAGCTATTTTATAATCTGGTATATTCATTAATGCAGTATGCAGTTTTCTACATTATTAGGTCTCTTGTACTCTCCTACCAACAAACCTGCCTATGTTTCTCCACTTAAAGTTTAGATAAAAAACATACGATTAATTAGAAATGAGTAGATAGAGTAGCATGTTCCAGTGGATTAATGTTATCTGGATCCTGAGTACAAACCCGGCTATGGCAATATTTATTCTGTTATTCCATTCATGAGGCAGGAAGATCACCCACCCTCTTTATAGTGGGTACTCAAAATTTTATAGAAAAATCTGGGGCTGAGTGTGATCCTGGCAAAACTACCTCCTTGTATGGGGATTGGTGTAGACATAGTTTGAATCCCTATATGTACTAAACCCATCACGAATTGTAGTTGTACCATGTTATTTTTTAATCAGAAACTAGACGAATAGCCTTGGGGAATCTGTATTGATTTATGATGCAGGAGCCACAGTCTTTGACATCAAAGGAAACTGGGATAATGTGATCCAGTTTGTGAGGACTACTGAAGGAGTCTTGAAGCAATGAAAGACAATTGAAACATACAAAGATCTCATTCACTAGGTTTATTGAAGAGCACACTAGGCGTATGTAATTTATAGGCTATATTCTTCATGAAAATGAAAAATTTGTGAAAAACAGAAAAGAATGAATTTAGAGCTAGCTGGAAATTTTATGATCTAACAAATTGAACTGACAGTTCTAGAAGGAAAATTTTTATTTTCTATATGATGGATGAATTGTATGCAAAACTCTTATTTGGACTGTTCAGGAACTGTGATTAAAAGATATGTCTTCATGTGAAATATTTAACATTTTAAATATGTACAAGAAACGTTCAGAAGAAAACATGGTAATGATTAGTAAGAAAAATTGTAATGATTTAAAAGAAGCAATAGTATGTTTTTTTATACTATGTTTATTTGATTTTATGTATTTTAAAATTTATTCGAATTTTTTTAATCACTTTATTCTAGAATTTTTGGTCAAATTATCTTGATTGTACTGTACATATTTATGAAATGTACTCATGTATTCTATTATATATGATATAGGATGACTACGATATATAAATTATAAATTTTACAATTTTTTTAGTTTATTATTTTTTAATTTATATTTGTTTTAATTCTTTTTAGTTCTTCTATGCAATCTCCAGCAGCAAATCCTCTAATATAATTGTCCTTATACTCGCTCAAATTATGGTAATGTAATTTTTCTATTTATCCTATAGTTTATTTAATAATTCATTAAACTAAATATTGTTTATATTATTTATTTACTGCCACTCTTTATATTCCCTATTTCTCTGGTGTAAACCAAGGTTAAGGTGGATGACCTTCCTTTCTGTTAAGGTCAATTGCAAGCTCTTAGAGAGGGCTTGATAGAGGATGTTAAGATGTTGTTATTTTATTGTGATATCGGAAATTTCTAGGTGACACATAATTATATATAATCCCCCCTCTCCAAAATATGTATGATATAGTTCCCTTTTTATGAAAAAAAAAATAGAAAAATGCAGAAATTAAGATTTAAGTCTTATTAGGATTTTAGTATGAAGCAGTCAAAATTGAATTAGCTGTACCTATACTCATTTAAAAGATTCACAAACTTTTGTAATTATATTGTTAATATGTGTGATTGGTAAAAACAAGTTTTTATTAAAAAAACAAAACATTTACAAGTCACTTGGGTACAATAGTATATTTGTATAATACAAAAAGCATATTCCCTTTAATACGGTTGTTACATTCAATTCCAATTTTGTGAAACAAAAATTGTACTGAGTGATGATTCTTATATTTTCAATTCTTCAATCCCCTATAGATTTTTTTTTTCAAATATGTTATTTATAAAATTTGTGAAATAAGGTTTAGATGCATACAACTTTCGTCTAATTGTCAAAATTTAACAATTTATGTTTTGTAATCTACATACTTTATGAGATGTCATCCAATTAATAATTACCATACCAAATGTTATATATAATTCATATGGGTTGGGTTGATTTGAAAAATTACATAATTTTATCATTAAATTAATTTAAATATTAATTATACATTATGATTTTAACAGATGTTCCTGTCCCAATTATGTTAATCCTTCAGGGTTTTTTTGTTGTTTTTTTTTCGGTTACAATCTGAAGGATTATAATATACTTGCACTATGAATTTAATAATGAAATCTATAAAATTATATATTTTTGTTTTAGGGTATGCATTTTGTGTCATCAGTTTTACTCATGAGGATGAATATGCCACCTGAGTACAGGATGATAATTACTCAAGTTTTAGGGGACTTACAGTTTAATTTTTATCATCGATGGTTTGATGTTATATTTTTAGTCAGTGCTCTATCTTCAATAGCTTTTCTTTATTTTGCTCATAAACAAGTTCCTATAGAGAAAGCTTGAAGAATTATTATTATTGTATATAAATGTTATGTATATATTATTTACATTAAATTGTAATTATACATATGTATATACTGTACATAAAATATTTATATTTTGTAAATATAAATTACTATTTGAAAGTACACTTACATAACATGATCCAAGTTTCACTTTTTATTCTCATTGCATTTCTTTATACTTTTTTTTTTTTTGTTACGTGAAATACTATTAACCTAAATTTTTTTTTAATAATTATCAGGGATACCTCTTTATAAATGAGTCATGTATTTGATGGGTTACAAAATGTAATTTATATTTATTGCATAAAATTCATAGGTAGGTCAATAATCCTAATCCATTGTAGAATTTCAAAATTACTCCTTAAATAACTAATTTTATGAAGTTGATAAATTGAAACTGCTCTCAGAATCAGATGTATAACTTTGAGAACCGGCGACATATTTTTAACATTTTATTCCTGATATATGCTCCAGCCATTTCCTTCCATTTATTCAATACACAATGCACGGTACATGAAAAAATATGACATGTAAGTTTTTCAAAAACCAATAAAAACTATATGAAAAATAGTAACAAAATAATAATACTTTATGATCTTATTTTAGCTAAAACTACATCATTAAAATATTTACATTTAAAATATTAGCAGTTGTAAAAATATAGTCATGCTTTGGTTGAGAGAAATTGTGTAGCGTTTTCAAGAAGCGACTTAATTACAGGGTATAGATCATCAAATGTTGACAGTCCTTGGTCACAAATGGTTTTTCGATATTTTTGCAAGGCGCCGCTAAGAAGTTCCAGTCGACTGGTTTCATCAGGGTGGTTGTCAAGCCATTCTGAATATGCAGCAATAGTCCAATCAACACTCTGCAATTTAATTAGTAGTTAAACATTATATTTTTTTTTTTTTTATATACATAACTTATAATTACTTGTTAAGTACATTTCAATATACATCAAGTTCTGAAACCGAGGTCCCCATGCTGAAAGGGTTGACTTAAACAAAGCATACCTTTAATTGTAATGATTAAAATATTCATTAAAAATTAAATATCGAATGATGCTAACTATAACTAACCGATATGATCACAGGTCGTATATAAAATATATACCTCAACTGGAAAAGAAGCTGAGACCTTTAGTCGAAGATAATCTGGAAAACGAGCAAGCAGCTTTTCGCCCTGGACGCCAAACCCAAGACCATATCTTTGCTTTGAGGATGTTAATAGATAAAGCCTGGGATCGAAATAAAAGACTTATACCTTGCTTTTCTGAACATTAAAGCTGCGTTTGACTCAGTACCTAGAGAGGAAATATGGAACGCCCTGAGAGTAAAGAACGTGCCTGAGGGTTTGCTACTCGCTATAAAATCAACATACCAGGGACCAAAGGGCATTGTAAGAATTAACGGTATCGAGTCGAAGAGCTTTCCATGGCAAAAGGAGTAAAGCAGGGGAATAGCCTCAGCCCTCTACTCTTCATCATCTTTATGGATGAAATAATAAAGATTTGCAAGAGAAGAACAGCAAGAGCGGTGATTGGTCATTGGAATATGAGAACCATACAGGCACAAGTAATGCTGTATGCCGATGACATAGTCCTTATTACTGACTCTAGCGTTAAGCTCCAACAAGCCCTAATAGAATGGGAAGCAGAATTAGGGCGGAAAGGTATGATTATTAATGCCAGAAAAAGCAAGATCCTACAAGTGGGACGACAGCCCGAACAAATCCACATTATGTGCAACGACGAGGAGCTTGAAGTGGTAAATGAGATCTCCTATCCTTGGAACTGTGATAAGCGGAAATGGAAAAATACAACCCGAAATATTCCACAGGATAGGAAAAGCAAATAATATTTACTATTCCATCAGCAACACAGTAGTAGGAAAGAGAGAGGTTAAAAAAGATGTCATGCTCCACATATTTAAGGCCGTATACATGCCTCTTCTACTATACAGAGCAGAGAGCTGGGTACTCCTGGATAACAAATGGAGCCATATAACAGCGGCAGAAATGAAATACCTGCGCAGAGTGGCTTCCAAAACCCGCAGGGATAGGATCAGGAATGAAACAATAAGGGAAGAATTAAACATTCTTGCAATGAAGGAGACCCTGGAGAAGAGACAGTTGGGGTGGTACGGGCATGTATTGATGAGCCAGGATTGTGACCCACGCAAATTTATGGAGGCAAAACCAGTTGGCACCAGACCTAGAGGAAGGCCTAGGCTTAGCTATGATGGCTACATTACCAAGTTGGGGCAAGCTAGAGGCAAGGCACTGCAGGAGATGAAGACTCTTGCAGGAGACAGAGATAGATGGAGATCCTGGGTTGGACTATCTCCACGCTGAAAAGCACAAGGAGAGAGCTAAAGAAGAAGAAGAAAAATTATCAAAGCTGGAAAAAGTAAAGATATGCTTGATTAAACAAATAGTTGGCGAGTAGTAAGCCAGAAAGTATAAAATTCATCCAACGACTAAAAAAACATAACTTATAAGGAAGGGATTCCAAATGTGTCACACCGATTTTGATGAATTTTTTAAGGTCAAACTAGACATTAATCATTAGACTCTGCAAAATATTAGGGGCCAATCCTCCCCAGGAGCCACATAAAAAAATCGGAAAGTTAGCGTGCGAAAAACATTTCATTTAATATCTCTGGTTCTAGTGAAGGTAGAAAAATAAATTTGGTGTCAAAATTACCCTATCTCAGTCGTCACACGGCTTTTTGTGCAACAGGACGAATGGCAAGTGAGAGTCAACAGTCGGTGTATATTCTTGTTTCCTTCATCTCCAATCCATTGGATCGTACCACTATCCTTTCTTAAAAAGATTACTATATAGAATCTTAAAAATAAATCTTATAATAAGATTTTTATAGATTCTTAGTTATTCTTGTAAGGTTTATAAATATAAATATTTAGTTTTAATCATGTAAATATAGATAAACAATCCAAATATAAAGTTTTTAAAAGATAATTTATATGTAAGATAATTTTATTAAGTTAAGTTCTTGTAAAGATAGTTAGTTTCTTATATAGATAGTTATTCTTGTAAGTATAGTTTTAAAGATGTAAATATACATAAACAATCGAAATATAACATTTTTAAACGGTAATTTATATGTAAGATCATTTTATTGCATCATGTAAGATATCCAACACATTCGCAAAAGTCGCTTTGTTCTGCTATCTCATCCGGCCGAAAAAGTCATCGTCAGGGGTTAATATATTCAAGTTTTATGCTTGGTAATAATCCTAAAAATATAAATAATCTCGTCAAGACAGTACTTTTAATAAGCATTTCTTAAAAACTGTGTTCCTCCCTCCTAAAAGGAATCTAAATCTAAGTACAGGTTTTAAGAAACCTTAAGTACCAAAAGTACTGTTTTGACAAGATTATTCATATTTTTAGGGTTATTACAAAGCAAAAAACTTGAATATTTTAATGGCTTATTTTTTAAATTATTCCGTCTTGAAATAGGATAATTTTGACACCAAACTTATTTTTCTATCTTCACTAAAACCAGAGATATTAAATAAAACATGTTTTTCGCTTGTAAACTATCAGATTTTTTTACGCGACTCTTGGGGAGCATTGGCTCCTAATATTTTGCAGAGTCTAATGGTTTAATGTATATTTTTTATCTTAAAAAAAAATCATCGAAATCAGTGAGACACATGGGATCCTCTCCTTGTTGGGTATGAGGAGATTATATAGCAGATACAGTTTAGTCAAATAGGTTGAAACAAGTCTGTTTGTAATGGAAACTAATGATAAGGATTAAAAAATGGAAACAAATTGAAAAATTGTTATTTTTCCATTAACAATTACCTGATGAGGAGATGGAAGTTGGGGCGGGCCTCTTGAAATGAGAAATGTTATTATAAGGCTGTATGGAATGACCTGACCAAGCACTGGTGATGCCACAACTTCGCTGGTTGGTGCAGTAACGAGGGCTCTTAGTGACCTCAATGTTCTGTACACTTTGCCCAATTCGCTTAGCTGAGTACACAAGGGGCTGATTGCATCCTCCACCTGTAAATAATAGATTTGTAAGTTCATTAAAGTTTAATATTTATATGTAAAATACTAAACTGTTATGCATAATACCTCAAAAGTAAAATGTGAGCATACTACCTACAAAAGTGCAGTGCTCTAGTTAGGTTTAATATAAATCTAATATATTATGTTTGAATAAAGACTAAAGGAGCTATATGATCCAGTGAATAGAGCACTAATCCGCTGTTCTCCGGGTCCTGGGTTTCAATCCTGGCCAAGGTAGAGTAGTTTTTTATTCTGTCATTTAGGCCATGAGGCAATGTTGGAGTATGACCAACCTCTCTACCTAGTTCTGCCATAAATACTGTTACAAAAGTTGAACTTTTTTTACATCCTTTGGTATTATTCAAATAATCCTCACCTCTATCAGATTATTTTCTTTACATGTTAGGGTAGTAATCCCAATTAGTTTCTATTTTTCTTTTGCTTAATTAACATGGAGTGGGGGGGGAACTGAACAGCTTTTGTTGCCTTACACAAAGTTGAAAAGTCAGCCGTATGTTCGTGCACCGCACTAAAAATGGATAGAATGAGACCCTATCTGTATGTGACAGACCTCGACCGGGTCTTCCCTGCTCTGTGAGAGCATTGGCTGCTCGAATCAGAAGAAATCCCTAATGAGAACAACAAATCATGTCTAGGGAAATGGGAATCTTTCATCCACAAAGATCCATTTTTGTGAAAAACACTCAAAACTACCAGGACAATATTATGGAACCTGTTGTCAAGCCTCTAAATAATACTCTGTTTAATGCAAGTCATTGGGTTTTCCAGCAGGATTCCTCTCCAGTTCAAGAGACCAGGTAAACTCAGCAGAGGCTGCAAAAGAACATTTCGTCGTTCATCTCTGGCTCGCATTGGCCCTCAGGAAACCCTGATCTCAACCCACTAGATTACCGGCTTTTGTCTGGAATGGAGTGGATGGCGTGTCACAGAGCACACAACTAGGAAAGCCTCATACAATCTCTGGTCCAAGCAGTTAAGCGCTTTCCTCGAGAAGTGCTGTGTGCTGCTATTGATGACTGGCCACGGAGATTAAATGCCTGTGTCAAGGCAAAAGGGGGCATTTTGAGTAATTTATTTTTTGTTTTAGTCTCTATAGGTATACATTTTGTTTTCTAATAACATTTTTGAAAAAGTTAATTTTTCTGTTGAAATATGTGTATATTTCCTTGTAAGAATATTTATGGCAGGACTAGGTATAATAAAGTGGGTCAACCCAAGATCCTTCCTTCATCAGTTGTAAAGGTATAGGTTTTTTTAAAAGGTTAATTGCCTTCAATTTTTTGCTCATTTCCCATCAGTTGTTCTGGTTTATGAACATGCATGTTTACTTGTAAACTCTACTTAATCATTTATTTTAATTTACCACTGTAATTCGTAAGCATTACTTTGATCAATAATACTTCTTTACTGAAAGCTATCTTTGACCTTAAAAATTTAACGTATAATGTGAATCGTGTAGAGGGTACATAAAATATAATTTTAATGAGAAAGAAAATTAAACTTCTCATATTTCAGAATGTTTAAAACACTTTCATGGGTTCCAGACTTTTCTTGTTAAAGGTATTTTTATTTTTTGTAAGTATATCAAAATATATGAAATATTAAAAAAAAAAAAAAAAATCATTGTCAACCATGCTTAGTTTTTCTCTGGAACTATTTATTCAATTTTCACAGTTTCCCTTCACCATCATATGCCACTACACAACATTCAGCCAATAACATTTGTTTAACATCCAGTACACTATTTATAAAGATAGAGAAAAATAAAAAGAATTTTGGAATCAGTGCACCAATATCTTTTACAGATTAAGACATTAGATAGCAAATTAAAATATATATAACACTGTTCTAACTAGGGGTTGTCATAATCGAATGACGATTATCAGATCATTCGAAATAATCGGTCTGGAGTAATAAATGATCATTCGACTGAATTTTTTTAACAATAATCGAGGGATCATAAGGTGTAGGGATAATCGAATGACTTTTTTTTTTTTTTTTTTTCTCATCACATAAATTATATGCATATTTTCATCTGAGCTTAGCCAGCTCAGCAATCATAGAGGGGGGAATTGTGCCTTATTGCCCATATTAATCATTCGATTATTTAAATCATCGGAGTCCGATTATGAAGATCATTTGATTAAGCCCACTCCTAGTTCTAACACATTCCATAGAAAAAAATATTTTAAAAATCCTTACAACAGGATTCAATAACATTATCTTAAATGTTTATAAAATGTGTGTGTACATATATATTGCATATTATCTGTAAACTTACAGTTTTGAAATCAGATAGTAATTTTTTTTGTCCAGATATGCTTATTGGACGAACTAATGTAGCATTTCTCATAAACAACTCTAACGTTCTAGAAGAAACCTCAAGACACCTATAAACAAAATGATTGATATAAAACTGACTTGAACTCATATTTAAAAAAAATTATGACAAAATCTATTCTACTTTTAAAGCATTGATATGTATTACGTTTAAACACATGTTTTTATCAATAACTTCAAATTGTGGAGCACAATTTATTAACTCAATAATTAAAAGTAGCAAAATAATAAGGTAAAATAGTGAATAAAGCATGACTATTCCATAGAACATAATGATACATAAAAGCAAAAGAAGGCATAAAATAATTTAGAGGATATGAATGAAAAATTCCATATACATAACATTGAATCACCAAACTAATATTCTTGAGAAAATTTTATTATAATGTGTTTTACTCTGAATAAAAAATTTAAAAATTATGTAATAAATATAAAAGTATAAATGTAATCAAACACTTACGACTGTGTAACAAGAGTCAAATTTTGGAATGGTGACAAATATGTTGTAGCAGCTCTTGCAATAAATGCTTGCAGTTCTCTCATATAAAGTGATGAAGCACCATTATATTCTTTCCTGTAAAGAAAAAAACATTTTATTAGCACAGAAGAAACATGATAAAAACCTATTATAATTTTTACCAGCTTACAAGTTATAATCTTCATTATGCATGGTGAGTAGAATGGAATCAATAGCAACAATAACCGATGCCAAGAGTGGATTGAGAATTTCTTGTGTCAACTTGTCACCATTTTGCAAAGCACTTGTAATGCAAGATGCAATGTTTTTCTTTACATTTAAATTATTTAAAACATTTTTCACTTGTTCAGAAAAGTAGAAAACACTATTAGCAATACTGACATTCAATTCCTGGTTCACGTTTGGTGACTCTGAAATGAATAAAGGACAATTATTAGTAGTAGATAATCACCCATCTTCATTCAACAGTAATAATTATTAAGTAATACAGTATGTCAGAAATATAGATATGTATGTACACAGGTATTTCTTTATACTGAACATACTCTTCATTTTTGGGGAGCAGTACTTTTATTAATAAAAGAAAATACTATATACTACTATAAACCTATCAGGCCATATAATAAGGTATATAGCAAACTATCTTCATAATTTTCCTTATGAAGATCCTTAAATTTTCTTAACCATATTTATTATCTCTTAAATGATTTATTTTTTTGGATGTGTATATGGACCATTAGGGAGCCTGTGGCTGTGTGGCTAGCGTGCTAGCCTACCATGCCAAAGATAGTGAGTTCCAATCCCAGCCTGGGTTTCCACCCATTTAAATAATTCCTATTTAAGCATATAATTAAATGGGGATTTACTTATGGATGGGTATGTGAGACCCATCAGTCAACTGGTGGCTACTCACAAAAATAGGCGTAGGGAGTGATGACCCTTCCATATAAAGTATCAAGAATTAGGAAATCTACCACATGGTCATGGCCCATGTCATGACCCATGGGTCTCCAAGGCCTGTCGCAGCAATGGAAAAAAAAAAAAGACCATTACATACCATAAATTAAATCAGGAATCCAGTGTTAAATGATCAAAAATGCTTTTTACTTTTGCTTTCAAGAAAAAACACCACAAAAATTTTAAAGGAACCTTTCTAAACTCAACTACTTGAAACCATTAAAAAAAACCAAAAAAAAAAAAAAAAAAAAAACCTGTACCTCTACAACCCATGAAGGGTTTTGGGCTCAGTACATATAGGGATTCGTACTGTTTATAGGTCAAAGGCCGTGCAATGAGGTGATTCGGCCGAGATCACGCTCAGCTGCCAGGTTTTTCCCTAATTTTGGGTCCCCACTTTAAGGAGGCTGGGTTCGCCCCAGGAGGGTCTCCATAACCTAGGGTCACCCCTCGGCTGAATTAACAGAGTAAATAATATTCTGCCACAGCTGGGATTCGAACCCAGGACCTGGAGAACAGTAGCTTAGCACTATGAAAACATTAAAGGATCCATATATGAAACACATCCATGGGAAAATTTGGGGATGAAAAGAATAGGAAAAGAAAAATCATTATTTTTCTCAGTCCCTAGGTGCATATGAAAAATATTAAGAAAAAAAGTTAACATACCTATAACCTGAGATGCTTCAGGCGAGGTAACTATCATTTCCTCAGCTTTCTGACAAAATAGCTTAATAGCTTTAGCAACAACATTTTTTGAAACAGCTTCAGTCAAAGTTGAATCAACAAGAGCAACACTAAGCTCACTGAAAAACATATGTAAAGCATTAACATATTTAAGAAATGTGAGTGACTACAATACTTTTAATTTAATGCTTCAATTTAAAAATAAAAACATACTTTGATATCATCTTAACAAGGGCATCAATTTTATCTGAGGATGGAGGGTGAAATGGAGTAGCTTCTTTTCCTTCTGAAAACATTTCTCTGATTGAGGTAAGGACAACATTTGTAGACTTGGTCAAGTATGCAGTTTCAAAATCCTTCAGGCAGCTTCCACTAAAATAAATAATACAATTTAAATACCACAACTTAAAGCAGTAATCAAGATTATTACAGCTAAGAAGGAGAACTAAATAAACATACATCACAGGAAAAATGGGCTTAGAACTTCCAGGCTGATTAAGAGTTTGAAGCTTCTTGTGAAAATCCAAATGCATACGTAGTAACTTTGGGTACTCTACCTCCAGGGCTTGTTTTGTGTAAGAAGATCCTAAGTTTTAATAAGAGTTAGTCATTAACAAAGGCAAATAAAATAATAAACTTGAAAGTAGGTTTAAAATATTGTACCATCAGCTGCCTTAAGAAGACTTTTTTTCATAAGGTTATCAACTTCAGACCAAAATATATAGGCCAAGTCAGATTTCTTTTCATTTTCAGGAAGAGATAGGCACATATCACCAATCTTATTATTAAGTACGTTTTGTATTAGAGTCATCTGAAAGAGAAAAGATTACATTTATATTTTATTATGATTATTAAATAAGTAACTCTTGTTTGTATAAAGTAATAGTAAAATATTGAGTTGGAAGGAGGAAAATTCTAAAGATTCTTTCTAAATCAATAACATATTCCAAATATTCATAATTTAAAAAAAAAATTATTTATTGTATTTTACAACTGTATTATAAAAAAAATAAAAAATAAATATGCAGGGCAAAGAAAGGCTGTGAAAATGCCTTCAGAAAAAACTACCCAGTAGCTCTTCACTAACTATTTTAAGGCAGTAGGTCCCGAGGCCACCTTCTTTTCAATCGCCTAGGCAGGTTATCAGGAATATCTAATGAATTACAGACAAGTAGGTTATTGTGGGCAGAGAGTTTTGATTGAAAAGAGAAATATCTATCACGTGCTAGGTCTGCAACAAATGGGATGTTGATGTCACAATAGAAGAGTTGATTTGTGACAAAATAAGGGGCATTTTGGATTGTAAGGATTGGATACAGCAGAATTAGATGGTTTAATAGAGCCCAAGGCACAGTTCCATATGTCCAAATAGGTCTGATAATAGTGATGTAAATGGTTTTTTTGTAATAGACTGGAAATTTTGAACATTTTTTAACTTTTACTAGTTGAACTAGTAAGTGTTGTAGTAATCGGTACCTTTGAGCAGTTTCTTGTCTTCCAGTCTTGTTTGGGGATTCCAAGTAAGGCACCTGTCAAGATGGAGTCCTATGTATTGAATTTTTACAACAGGAGTAAGTGTGATTCGATGGGATTTATTTCAATTCTACAATTGTGACACTATTCTTCAATGGCTTTCATGTGTGACTAAAGGGTTTGGGATGCAATAGTTGGGTCATTATGGACGGATAAGACACACGTGTCATCAGCATAAGTATTGAGGACAGTGCGAGGATGGAGTGGAATGTCAGCTGTATAAAGGGAGTAGAGGATAGGACCTAAGTACTATACTACCTTGAGGCACCCCAGCAGATTTTTTAATTGACGGATGTTTAGATGGCTTATTGAGTTTTTGAATCATTTTTATTATTAACAGTTTTCAAGAAACAGGAAAATACACGGATCTCAGAGTGGCATTGTATATATAGGTAAGGAAAAGTATGGCTTTTAGAGGAAGTTGTTATATGATGTGAGATGTGATAAGATCATGGCCTGAGGAATTTTTAGAAGGAAATTTTTTAATGAAGTTCATGACTTCAGATGGATGAAAGGCTTTAGGAAAAAGGGACATCTGGAGTGGAATAGTTAGCTATGCTTCAACATGTTCATTATGGGTTGGATTTAGAATAACTGGATGAGGGTTAAAAATTTTGAAAAGGTGTTTCCCAAACATTTGTGACTTTTCTTAATCTGATTGTGACCAGTTATTGGATTCAGTGAGGAGCGGGTGATTAAAGGATTTAAATTAAGTATTTTTTTGGTTGCTATCCACAAGGATTTATCAGAGGTGTTGATAAAGTTCTGTAAAGTTTGTACTTACAATTTCCTTATTTATATTTTTAATTTTTTAGAAAGTTGGGTGTAACGATCTTTGTCGGATGGGTACCAAGTTTTATGCCATCTAGTCCTTCCTCGTTTTTCTTTTAAGAGCATATGTCGTGGCAACTAATTGTTAGTGTCTTGGGGGGTTTTGTTTGTATGGTCTGTTGTGTTGTTATAGATAACTGTCTATTGTTTTTGAGGTTGATACTTTCTGACTCCTGGAGTTCAATGGATTATCGGGATAGTCCTCTTTGAAGGGCTGGGTGCTTTGTTATCAGTACTTGAACTCTTCTATAGAGTTCTAGAGGTTATGCTTAGGATTTTTCGTCTCAACATGTATACTATGAAGACTTTATAACCAGAAGGATAACCTTCACTGCACAGCACATATGTCTCGAGGTTTCAAACAACTGCTAGAAGCAGTGATTAATCAGGAAATGATTAATTGGCTGTAAGATTCTTCAATATAAATCATCCGGCACTCTATGGTCAAATATTTTAAGCCAAGCAGCAGAGAAGAGAAGGCAACACAAGGAAATAAAAGATGTCTTATTATTGTGCTTAATGTGGAACATCTCAAGAATTGGACAAGATTACTGTTTGTGAAGTCTATTTATCTAGATAGAGGCTTGCAAGTGATGATAGAAAATGGTTTTTGTATAAGTAATTTTACTATAAAAAGTGATGGGATTTGTGAAAAAAAAGAATGAAATTAGGAGAAGTTATTTTGTTTGCAAAACATGAATCATGCACATAATTACTGAAAGAAAACGTTTGAAATTTACAATACCCACAATTTTTATAATACTAACAAAATACATTTAAAATTAATCCAATAAAAGAAGTAGTAACCTGACAGCACACAGGGTATATGGTAGAGTTTAGAGTATGTTCCCAGGATGACCATAATTTGCTACGGAAATACTGAATATTGGTTGGTATATTGACACCAGAGATCCTTCCTGCACCACCTTAATTTCAAATATAAAAAATAATAGTTGTTTATTCAGTTTATATAATACTAATAATTTTATGGTAACATAGGTATTTGCAAATATTGAAATAAATACTTTTAATGAACCTATTGGACCAAAGGATATAAAAGCAGTGTAAGACCAAAAATTTCAAACAAATATTTCAAAAGTTATAGAAGCAAGTCAAATTTAAATTAGTGGTACTTCTCCCATAATTACTCAAATGAAACAGGTCTAAATATTAGATATAAGTGAATAATATATTTAAAAATAAAGAATAAGCGATCAGGTAATAACTTAAGATTGTGAGAAACTGAACAATAATATTTTGCAAACCATCAAAATGATACAAAACAATTTATATGACCATTTATTTATTTTTTTACACAAATTCAAACAAACAATAAAGTTTATTTATATTGAGAATGTATAGTCGACTTTTGAAATTATCATAGTTATAAATAATCAGGAGTCAGTTGTGTAAAAAAGATTTTAACTTAACCGCATTTCGGCTCAAGCAAAGGAGCCATTATCAGGGCAATCCAGTTTATGCTTGACATGGCTCACTGGCTCCTTATTATTTCTACCTATGATAAGTTCATTTATTTTATTGTTATATTGTAGTATGTTTTAAAATTTAAAAAAGGTAATTTTAAAGCTTCAATGGGATATCATATTTTTCATCATCATAATATAACGTATAGTAATATAGATGTAACAGAAAATCAAACTTTAAAAATACCAAAAATGAAAATGAATGTATACCTCTCGCTGTTGGAGGAACCAAAACATTCATGTCCAGAGCATTTTTTATACTGCTCTTCACTTGTTTAATTGCCTCTTCCATTAAAGCATTAACTTCTTTATCAGCTATATTTAATTTAATCATGATTTCTATACCAACAGCAACCTAGAATTAAAAAAAATGTGAATGATTTTAAGTAAAATTAAAATATTATATTTCATTTTAATTTTAAATAATAACTTGATTTTGTTCCAGGCCTAGCAATCCCTGTTGAACTATTTTCAAAGCTTTCTGTTCAACAGCGGCTCTTTCTTTCTTTATCTGCCTTTCTTCTGATTCTAGAATATCTAATCCAGAAAGATCTACATCTTGGTATAGTTCTCCTAAATTATACACAAAATGGTTATATTTTTATATTAATCAATATTATTTAGGCAAAATGAAAATTTCATACCCAATTCAGAAATTATATGAGCTGTTCTGAGGGGATCTAGTCCGGGAAGTCTTTTCACAAGTTGTTGTATCCTCGCAGCCCTTCTTAATAAATCTGAAGTAGCATGAAGCCTCGATAAAACAAGGGTTTGGGATTCTATTCGATTGAACGGCTCAACAACTTTCATCCTCACTCTTTCAACAGAGCTTAAAAGACTCTAAAAATTAAAATATAATTAAGAACTCACAAAAAAGTATATAATGTTTAATTAACAATATTCTACTCTAATTTAGAGATTAAATATTTGAAATAAAATATTATAACTAAATATATATCAATATATCGATTAATCATAGGTTTTTTAAAGAAAATATGCATGGAGAAGAAACTTATGATTTACATTATTTTTGTATGATACATTAACTATAGTTAAAATTAAAAAAATACAAATACCAACCATAATAATAAACTTAAAATAAAAAAATTAGGCAAATGGTAGTTTATCACTAAAGTATCGAAACAAAACTATAATAGTTTGCTATACTGCATTAACATAAATATAATTTAACATTTTTACAACTCTGTTACTTATAAAATAAATAATAATTCTGTTAGTTGGCAGAGTATATATTTAAATCATGGTTTCAAACAATTTTTTTTTTAAACAGAAATTAGCTGGTTTAGTCAGGTTGAGAACTGTTGTGCAGCACAGAGCACACTCTTCAAGTATATTTTAACTCAAGAATTCTTTATTAGCTTTTGTGGGTTCGATTTATTTATTATTTAATAAAACTGCATAAGATTGTACATTAAAAAGAACACATATACAACCCTGATGCGAATACATTACAATCTTAGTTTGATTTATGCATCATAATCTATATTACTATGCTATATATAATGTAATGTAAATATCCAGAATACAATAATAAATAAACACAACAGCAGCCAATAAGAAAAGGAAAAGGAACATAAAAAAACTTCACATTACAGTGAAGTTTTAAATATTTTTTAGAACAAATCTCACAACATTTGAAGCACTCAGTTTTTAAATATGGTAACTGACAAAATGAAAACTTCTATAAATTGTTTGTTTGTTTATTCATTTAACATAACTTTATGCTATATTCGCTAATCGGATGATGCTATAGTGATGCCGCCGAGAACTCCCTCCAGCACCAGAAGGCGAGGGTTCGACCTGTCCCATGGTGGACGCCGGCTCTACCTAACATGAAGAGAGACAAAGATCTTGAAGAGACAAGATCCCCGGCAGTCAAACAAGAAGTGCAGATATGACGAGAGGCACGCTGCACTTCTTAGTGAGTACAAAACTAAGTCCGGGGCATACCGAAATGAGGTGTGTTCACAAAAGCAGAAGTCCTGGGATAAATTCATAGTGAACGAATTAGCCAAGAATCCCTGGGGTATTCCGTACAGGGTTGCTCTGGGAAAGTTGCATCCGCTGCAGACATTAGCAGCTCTTAAGCATGAAGATGCCCAGGCAACAACCCTGGAAGAGGCAGCCAACATTTTTATTCAGGCTACTTATCCCAGGTATAACCCATCTCAGGACAACCAAGATTTTTGTAAGGTGCACCATAGTATACCCACCTGGTACTGACTTATACCCACCATATCTCCTTATTGCCATAGACAGGCAGAAAACTGGTAGGGCTCCAGGACTTGATGCTATTGACTTGGCGATTCTAAAGAATAGTATGCCCTATATTGAAGATAGGTTACTGTGCGTTCACAATGACTGCCTAGATAGGGGATACTTTCCCGAAATTTGGAAAATTACTGATTTGAGACTCCTCTACAAGGGAGAAGACAGGGATAAACAGCTCCCTAAATTGTATAGACTTATATATCTCCTGCCTGTAATGAGCAAAGTCCTGGAGAACCTCATCTTCAGCAGTCTGGAACCAGTTTTTACAAGAGCAAGCCACCCACGGCAATATTGCTCCAGAAAGGGTATGGGAACCGCTGATGCCCTGCTTAGAGTACAAGCATATGTTGATGGAAAAACAGAGAGATATGTCATGTTGCTCCTTTTTGACATATCCTCCACCTTCGACAGCATCTGGTGGCCCCTCGTGCTCCAGCAGCTGCAAAAGTATGAGGCCCTCAGCAACTTATATGCTCTTGTAAGAAGATGAGAGGTGTGTTAGGATACGAAGGAATTTCTATGAAGTGGAAGCTTCTATAGAGAGAGGATGCCCTCAAGGATCAGTACTTGGTCCATCTCAATGGAAGCTGGTTTTGACGAGTGAGAAAGAGTAGTTTCCTGCCATGGGTTATGTTGACGACTTGGCTGTTGCAGTGTACTCAAACAGCAGAGCCGGCTTAATGGTGCACCAATCTGGTTGGGGAATGGTGCAAGAGGAAAAAGTTAAAGATGGCTGCTTCAAAGACTCAGGCTGTTCCCTTGAAAGGTACAAGGAATAGGGCCCACCTTAACCTATACAGGACTAAAGAAAACGACCAAGGAAGTCACATACCTTGGCATAAGGTTTGGAAGAGGTTTTAACTTCATCTGGAGTATTTAAGGAATAGAATGGCCCTTGCTTTGAACGGTCTTAGTCATGTAGGAGGCGCTTGCTGGGGCCTTAGATATCCAGCTTCCATGACTATATACTGGGGTGTTGTGGTGGGTATCCTATGGTATCTCCTGCATGGAATAAGAACCTCTTGGACAGACAGAAAAGCAGATTGGCAACAATCAAATCCAGAGAACGGCTTTGCTGCGAGTCACCCAGGCATATCGAAGTGAATCCCATGAGGTGGTGCAAGTCTTAGCGGGAGGGGTACCTCTCGACCTTTTCCTGCGTGAAGACATAATGAAATATAAATTTAAAAGGGAGGGCTCAGCAGGTCTGCCAGAAGATCTTCAGCTGAGGATTAGCGAGATACCAATGCAAATGGAAAGCAATCATCTGGTAGGATACAATAGAAGAGTGGAACTGGAGGTTTTTCAAAGCTTAATCACCATGGGATAGACATTGACCATCTATGCCCTAGCTGCAATGTCCCGGAAACTGCTGAGCACATCATCATATACTGCCATTGATTCATTAAGGGCTAAATTATGGAGGGATACAGGTCTCTACACCCTCACAGAAAACAATTTTCCCCGACTGGTCAATAGGCATAAGTACCCATACTACAAAAACTTTCTGTACAGGTGGAACTATTGAAAGAACTATTGGGTTAGCCAATTTCAATATTTGCTGAAGACCTGCCCAACGAGGACCTCTGGACAGGCGGGGAAAAAGAGGTGAAGATGTTACCCATATGGACCGGAGGAGGAGAGAAGAAGGCTCAGTTTCAGAAAGAAGAGAAGAGCAGGACATTGGCCGTGTGCACAGGATAGCATTGTTACCGCTTTAATAGCAGCAGTGAGTTGTTATGCAGTCACGCTTACCATCCCACAGTTGCAAAACCCGTATTGCTTAACAGGCAGGGCAGGGAAGAAAATAAAATCAAATAAAGATGCTACAGTAGGAGCCCTAAATTTTTCTGATCCAAGTTTTATTATGATAGGCATGTTAAATGAGTACCTGACAGGCTCTCTAATGATTCTAATGATTTCTGTAGCAATCTATGAAATAAGTTGTAAGAAATCTGATGTTGCAAACAACTTAAATCCACCAAAAATTATGGAAAGAGCCATGACTTTTACTTATCTCAGCTAAATTCAAATAAACAAGGAATCAGATGAGAATACTTGATAAATACATGATGAAGATTTCTCTAAATCTAAACAGATAAAATTAATCTAGAAAATGCATGAAATATATACCGATATTACATATACATATACTGATATACTAAAATATTATACTGATCTGATGGTGACTGTAAATGAATGGAATATCTTAATGGGTTTGAAAAATTGAAATCACAAACCATTTGATAAGTTGTATGTATTTTTTCATTGGCGAGATATCCAAGTCATAGAATATTAATATTCATATTTCAATGAAACATCAAAATATATTAATTTAAATTAAAAAAACTAATTTACTTAATAATGTGTATTATTTAAGAATCAAAATTTTAACCTATTTTTATCATCACTTACCTGTATGAAATATATAGAAAGGGAAATAATCTTGAAAAGTTTTGAATCCGATTTTTTAATGGTTTTATACATACTATTACTTCCCCATAATCAAATATGAAGCAAAATAACCAAAGCAAAATGGTCTCCCAGTGTATATATAAGTGGTAGGTATAGCTCACAAACAAAAAGTCTAATGGAACTGAAATTATATAATTGAGATGGATTTGTAGCATAGATATTTCAGCAACATTTTAATCAAAATCGATTAACTAGAAGTGCCACTTTATACCATGGATTTAACATATTTTTACAATTTTCTAAAAAATGGCTTTGATGTATTAACTTATAATACCAATGTATAATTAAATGCCCTTTAATATCAGAAAGGTTTTATTTAATACAGCTTAAATGCCGAATATTCAAAATTAAGTTATCTAAGATATATTTATATTAAATAATTCAGAATTATTAGCAGTAATTGAAAATGGGAAAATTTGAAGCATTAAAGAACTAATTGAACATTTCTCAATATAACAAGTGTTAGTAAGAAATGTATGGACATTAACTATAAAAGAATTTCACAAGCCATTAAAGGATAAAAAGAGAGAAAATAAATTTCTCAAATGAAAGTAGTAATATTTATGTATAACATATCATTGGAAAGCAGGTTTTAGAAAGATTAATTTGTAACAAATAAAGTCAAAGAAGTTCATAGAGAGTGAAAAAACACATAAACCTAAGTCATTAATAACTACTACAATGAGATTTGTCATGAAAAACAAATGTTTCTCTAGCAACTAAATAAAACCTAATTAAAAACTTTTCCTACAATATTTATTTTACTACCAAATGTAAACCTTTAAAATGTATCACAAGAAGTGAGTAAGTATATCAGATTTTTCGATACTCTTTTTACTCTTGTATCTTTCCCTAACAAAAATTTTAACATGAGTTATGTTTTTATTTTACATGCATTATTTGTTTTTATGCTTTTTGATAATAACCTTTTCAGTTTCCTTACTTTTAGCCTCTTATTTATTATTAATATTTTATCTCTAGAATTTTTCAATTTAACATTAAAACTTATAATGGGGATAAGCTGATTAGGGGTGCAGTCATCGAACACATTAATTAAGTAAACCTTAATTTATTGTGCCAATGATTTGGCCTAAATTTTAGGCCATCTTCAGGGTAATTGAAGGAGGGAGATCAAAATGTCTTAGTTAATCTTGGTTCTGATCTTCCACCTAAAATCAACCTCAAGATTGCCTAAAACTTATGGCGAAACGTTGGCACAATAAATTCAATTTTACCTAATTAAAGTATTTTGATGACTGCCCGACACTAATTAATCATATTATATTAATTTTTCTACTGAATTGAGATAGATAAATAGTTAATTTTAAAAAACCTTTGGTGATTTTTATATTCATTGATATTATTATTTTAAAAGCAAAATTGCCTCACAGGTTAAATATTAATTGTTGAATAGAGAAATAAATATAAAATTAAGTACTTTGCATCCTCAGAATGGACATGCTCAGATTGAAACATTGGCTAGTTTAGTAAAAATCCTTAACTTAGTATTTATCTTTTTTCTTTTTCTCTAGGAGAATCAAGGCCTTCTTTTAATTTTGTCAGCTGGTCATCTCCATTTATTAGTGATGAATACCTAAACAGCACTTTTCATAGGTGGACACACCATCCACCCATTGTAACATATAACTTTTACTATATTAATTTCTTATTCAGCCCAAAATAAAACTTGTCCATTGCGGAATGTTATTTTAAAATGCCCATGGATGGGTACCATTCCTGAAATGCTTTTCAGTAATCCATGAAAATTCCAGAATTTTTTAGAGTCCCAAGTATTTTCAGGTAGAGATCCATCATCTTTCCATTTCACTTCCTGGATCGTGAATTTGTGTCAGAAGCGTATACATTTCAACAGGGGAAAAATATTCCACTGTTCAAATTCAGTTTCTATTAGGTGTCCATCAATTATTTTTCATTACATCAATCCATGATGGCCCTGTGATGTAAAGGCATTGTAATCTTAGCGACCTCAGACTCACATGGCACAAGTTGGAATCAATTTGTGGCAGATAAATCTTGACCTACTTGCTCTGGTTACAATAAGTTAGCTACCTATAGGATATGATCAACATGCAAATAAATACAGACAAAACTAAGATCATAAGAATAGGAAGAAAAAGCAAGAGTCATAGACTAAATAACACAAGGTTAGAGCAAGTGAGGGATTTTAAATATCTTGGTACTCACCTCAGCAAACAAGACTGGATAGATGGCCAAATAAATGAAAGAATAAAAGCTGCTAACAAAACTTTCAGCTCTATCAAGGAAAGATTCATCATAAAAAAAGAAGTGTCAAAAACACAAAAAAAGGTAGATTATAAAAACACTTTCTTACTGACATTTTCACCTATTAAAGTGATTCTTGGATATTTAAGAAGGGAAGACAAGAAAAGACTGAACGCGAAAAGTAACAATAGGGTGGAAGTTAGGCCAGCTTTGGATAGTATAGAACACTAACTGAGAGTGTTCAGCCATGTTTCCAGAATTGCAGAAAACCAAGTAGTGAAGGCTGTATATGAGACAAGGATGGAAGGCCTGAGACAGAGATGATGACCCAGCAAGACTTGGGAAAGGGCAATCCCGGAAGCCTTTGACAGAAAGCTTTGGAATGGAGAAGAAGATCGGTAGAGAAGAGAGATTCATGGATCAGGCTATACTGAAAGGATCCTCACACTGTTGGTGGTAGAATAGGAGAGGATTAAATAAATCCTACAGGATAACCCATTCTATTTGCCATTATCTGATAGGAAAGAATGTAAAACCCTGGGAAAAAATGGTGTAAATTTTATACGAAAGAGGTTTTCTTTAAAGATAAAAAATATATGTGATTAGTTTATAACCATCTGTAACAAAATAATTAACACCTATTTTGGAAAAATAAATAAAATTGGAAATAATGAATAAGTACAGTAATTTTCATCGTTATCTTGAATAAATGGTATAAGGCGTAAAACCTTATAGGTCATTAACACATTTCAATTTTTGAAGAAAAAATAAAAATAATAAAGTTAAATAATAATAAATTTATAGAAGATTTTGAGTTTAGAAGAATGAATTTAAATAAGAAGAAAGTTATTATTAATGCAGATTAAGAAGTTAGCAGGATAATATAGAAGTGAGTGTTATTAATATGTAAAAGGCTCTTATATATTAAGTAAAAAAGGAGGAAATTAAAAAATGAATAATATAGTAGGTAAATATAACTTATATGTTCATGTCAACTCAATTTTCTTTCTTTTATACATCATACATATGACATAAGATTTAATGATGACTGATATTTACTTATTATAACCAGCTGTCTTGGAGACTAAACTAATCTAAGAATGAATAGGCAAGTGAAAATAAAAATATTGCTAGTTATACAGTTGAGCCAAGAAGTTTAGCATGAGAATGATGATGAAGGTAGGCTCCATTGGGCTGCCCGGAAAATATCCCAGGATTTTGGTTTAAAATGAAAAAGTCTTTTTCCTCTTTGCCAAAAAAAAAAAAAAAATAAATAATCCCTAAGCCAGAGGTCTGGATAGAAGGGTGGAAGAGGCAGAGTTTGATATACAATCTCCAACAGCTTTGTGAAGTTGTATGCGGCCTGGCATTATGATGCAACAAAATGGGCCTCTACAGATTGACCAAAGATAGTTTCATTATTGCCAATTTCTGACACATTGCATTAATTTGGTTATAATACGATTCCACATCGATAGTTTCTCCAGGATTCAAAAGGCAGTAGTATCAAACCAAATGAAATCCATCAACCAGTAACCATCACCTTGGTTTAAAGAGTTAGGGACTTTGGAAAATGTTTTGCTGCTTTTCCTTTGTTGACTCGAGGTCCAGAACATCTACTTTTATTATAAAGTACCCACTTATCAAGTAACGATTCTGGACAGAAAACGAAATTTTTTTTTTTGGCAACTAAGAGTCGCAAAATCTTCTTAACACTGCCAATTTTCTTTTTTGGCAACTATTTCATGTGTGTAGAACCCAACTATAAAGCTTTTTTACCATTCCAACCGCCTTGAGTTAGTCATTGATTGTCGATTTGCTAAGGTTCCCAGCAAGTTCTTGAAGAGTTGATCTGGGGTTTTCTTCCACCTAAGTCTGCAGAACATTGTCATCAACAGAGGAAGTCCTTTCGGCGACCATCTTAATCTTTAAGCCTGAAGTCTCCCTCCCAAAATTGTTGAACCACCGTTAAACAATGCACCCATTAATGTTGCCCTCACCTCAGACTTTATTGATGGTTCTGGCCATCTGGATTCTGTTCCAGATGAGTTTAAACTCGAAAAACAAAAAATATGAATATCACATGTTGACATCTTAGCATATACTGAATTATTTCTAAGAAGCGAAATACTACAGATGTAAACAAACATTATATTTGGAAGAGGTTTAATAAGTGTTGACATTCATAACACTTTTTCATAAAAAATAATTCAGGTTTTAAAACATTGACATAAGGCTTCTTTGTCACATAGAAAGATTTAAGATAACATTTTCACAATTTCAAAACCAAAGGTTAAATCCGTATTAAGCTTTATTGTGAGACTTAATAGAGACATATGTTGTAACCTAAAGTACGACTAAGCAAACAACAAAATTGGAAACAGATCTTATTAAAGAATCAACATATTTTTGTACATGTATTTCACAAAAGATAAACCAACTTAATGTTAACACTTCTTATATTATCGGATCGGGCACAACCTAAAGATAAAGAATGTATTGCTTATCAGATACTTTGAAAAAGCCGATACCTCTAGTAAATGAAAGGCCATCCAAACCTTAGGTTCAAATACCCTATAAAAATCCTGGAATGAGTTCATCATCAAGAAAAAATAATTTGTTATTAGTTCAGTAAAAGAAGAACATTCTAGGTAAACTTTTTTTTTTTTTTATTAATATAAAATAATAATATTTATGAAATAAAATATTTAAGGAGATTTGAGCAGCCAACAAAATTGGAATAGTTAGTATAAATCAAAACATTTATATTCAATCAAACGCATAACAAAAAGTAATCTTAGTCAAAAGATACAGCCTGTCAATTATTCTGAAAAAAATGGTGGATAATTTAAAAAAATTAGAGAGCTTTCCCAACAAATTATAAAAGTATCCATCATAATAGTACTGCAAGGAGAATAATTAAGTACTTAAACTTTATAATCATTTTTGCAAAACTGTTTACTGGTTTTGTGGTGAACAATTGGGCCACTCACAATCTTATTTTATGTGATATACGATAATGATACCCATTGCAATGCAAGTTATATTATTTATTGATTAATAAATCACATGGCACTACATATAGTGAACTGGAACAACTTTATTTCATTATTATTACCTCATTTTTAAGATACTTTGTTTCTATTGGTAGCTATTATTATGAATAAATACTAATTATCAGTAATTATATCAAATAAGTTAATGAAATGAGGATATTATAAATAAAATTATATTAAAAATTTAGGAATAAAAAAATCCTTTAGATTAATTCAATAAAGATGGGACCTAGTGCACTTAATACTTCATCGATATAAAGAGCTTCAATTTTGTTTTTGTTTTTTTACAAAAATTGTAAAATTAATTATGGAAAAAAGCACTCCCAAAGAAATTTGTTACTTTCAGGGCTTAATACAATTATTTGTTCTTAAGCTAGACTTATCACAAACACATACCGTCCTTCAGAGGGGATGTAAAATGGTGATCCCGAGCCAGTGCGATGTCAAGTATTGCTAAAGATCCTTATTCTAATTAAAACTGGATAGACTAAATTTAAGACTCCTATTATAGTATCATCCAATTAGTCACAGTAGCATAAAGTGATGTTCAATCAATAAACAAATATAAATAAGCACAAGCACACATACACAAATAAAGAACAACTATTTTGAAAGATTTTGTTATTTGCACTCCGAGTACCTTAAACCGTATATGGGCCATTCTCAGCAAAATGTACAATCGGGGGCATCTTTCTTGAAAATTTCAAAAGTTGAATTTTTGGTCCATCCTTTTTTTTTGTGTCCCTATATATGAAATCTGATCTGAAATAGCACTCAGCAGAGCTTGATTCAGTGTTTTTATAAAAATAATTAATTCCATTAATAATTAATTAATTAAAAACAATAATTATTCCAGAAATCAGAAAGTGAGCTAATGACGATCTAGTGGTGAGCCAATGATTTTTGGAATGATCTCCCGAAGGTTTTTGAACGTCTAAAAGGGTTAAGACAGTCTTTGCGTCTTTCATCTGTTAAATATTTTTAAAAATTCGCTTCTATATACGATCAGCACCCGATTGAGTACGATAAAGTGTGAACCAGAATATTTCTTCATACCAGAGCAGTAGGTTCAAAGGAAAAAAAAACATCCATTTCATCATTCGTCGGCTTGCCGAAGATGTAACGGCTTTTGTGAGCCTTTTCCCACCTTCTTATGGCTCGAAGGGAGATCATGGCGCCAAAAACCATTTGGGGTGCACCAATGACGCAAAATCCCGTGGACATTTCATTTTTATTTATTTGAAACGGAAATAACTGTTTTCTAAACCTGCGATTCAGTATTCTGAAACTATAGATTGTATGTATGAACGCAATGGACCAACCAGTAAAATTTTTCCAGCACCTTGACTGGGTACCACGTTGAAGTTGGCTAAGTTTGATTTGGAAAGGGTGAGCCAATGATTTTTCGGACATTTATTCAAATTTTTTACACAGGAATAATTCATTTATTTGAACTTATGAATGTGCCCCAAGTAGAGCAGAAACATGTCTAACAGAAAAAAAAAAAAAGTTGGAAAATAATCAGTTTCAGTACGAGGGAAATCATTTGGAAGTTTCGTTGAGAATGACCCATATCCACATTGAAAACATAAAATTTTTCTTTCTCACAATTCTTCTTCAAACTATATATTTCACATTTAGATAGGCAAAATTACAAACTTAAGCTGCGCCATGTAAATTAAAAATTTAACTTAAGATATCACCAAAATTGAAATAAAAGTAAGACCTATTCATAGACTATTTACCATAAAAGTAAATAGAAGTGTGATTTGGTCCCTTTAACAAACAAGAAACACTTAAATTATGAAAGAAATATATGTAACAACTAACCAACACAGAATATCAGAGTTGCTCAAGTTGTCTACTTTATGGTAAATATTTATTAGTTATTACAGAAAGATAGCTATAGTAATTATAGTAACTTGATTTAATAGTAGTTTTGGATATTTATAAAAGCAAAAAAATAATCTATACACTAAGGGAAAAAAATTGAAACCAATTACAGAAAAATATCTTTATTTAGGAGACCAGTTTTGGAAAATTGCTTAATTTCCATTAAAAAAAAAATTATTTGAAAGAATTCACACCGTTTAGGAAATTATACAATATTTAAAAAATTTAAAATAACATTAAATAAGTTATTACAAAACAATAAAGATACACCATTGTTTATCACTTGGATGCCTATATAAATAACTAATAAAAAAATGAAAACATAAAACAATAAAGGAAACAATACTTCAGTAGAAGCGGTTAAATCAATTCACTATTCTTTCGATAAACCTTAGTATAAAATACTGGAAGATTGCTTGTTTCAATAACAAAAATACTTAATTTAAAGCTCTGTTTCAAATATCTTACACAATTTAATTAAAACTACAATTATAGGACTGCAGTTGAATCTAAACATTAAAGAAAAAAAATCAACAATCAAAATACATCAAATAATTGTATTTATAGTGAATATATATATATGGTGTATATAACCACATGGCATAAAGCACCAATTATAGACTTAAGTATAAACAAAATGTGCAGAATTATTTAATAGATTTATACATTAAATATTAATTGCAAACAATAAACACACGATAAAATGTGTGCATAAATGTTTATTAACTTGAAGTCTTCATGTACATATATACAACGTAAGTAAACAAGGAAGCATTCCTTATTTTAACATATTTTACAAGCAATAAACATACTACCATTCAACTATTAAAACCATAGTGGGGAATAATAATGGAAGTATAGGTAACTAAAACCTTAGAAGATAAATAATGCCGTTTGGCAAACTCAAATAGGCACTGTGTAATATTGAATCATAAATTTATCCTAAGAGGCAAAAGACAGTTATGCCATTACTTTAAGACAACATACACAAACTTTTAGACTGGAATAAATCTATATTCATAAAAAAATAATAAAATAATAGACTAGTATTTTTTAATAAAAATCTTTATATATTTAAAAATAAAATTTGAAATATTTACATTTTTTTTTTAAAGAGTTTAAAATTAATATATATAGTTCTATTTACAGAAGTTAACTACCTGGACATGTACATGCATAACAGAGAGTACACCTTGCAATTTTTCAACCCAAGTAGCTTGAGAAACTAAATCTTCATGTTTCTCAAGAACTTGTTTCTTTAATTCTTTGTCCAGCAAGGTAATACCTGAAAGGAAAACACAAACCTTACACATACAATATTGAATAAAACAGATAAATGAAAGTATAAAAGAGAAAATAATAATTTGTGTAATCTATCATTGTAAATTGTGTAAAAAAAAAAAAAAAAAAAAAAAAAAAAAAAAAAAAAAAAAAAAAAAAAAAAATAGAAATTAGTTGCAATAATAAATAGCAAATATAGGATGAACCAACATTATCTGACAAATTAGATAATTGAAATTCCCGAATTTTTAAAGAGTATTTCTGTAAATGCCCAAATTATAAACAAAGCACTAATTATGATGTTTTAATTAAAAATGCTGCAATTTTTACGAAATGGTTTCTAAACTGAATAAAGTAACAAAGAAAATTAAAAAATCAATGATACTCAAAGGCATTGATCCATAATAAGGAAAAAAACATAAAGTAAGATGGAGATTTAAAAATTTCATGTAACTAATATCTGACATATAAAAGTTCCGTGTAATATTTTTTTAAAAATTTCTTGATAGAAATGAGAACATATTTCCTTGGAATTAAACCAACTACTTTATAATGTTGATGAAAAATTGATAGCCTAATAATTTATTTTCATCAGATTAAAGTTATTAGTTTTTTTGTGTGTTCAAACATCAAATAAAAATAATTTATACAGAGACAACTTCCTTTAAGATTACTAAAGTACAGATCAATAAAAAATAATTCAGGACAAAAAGTGATCAATTTAAAAACAATTAAAATAAGCAAATAAAAGTCATGCTAAGAAGAAAATAAATCTTTAAAGCAACATAAATCTAATAATAAAAAAAAAAAATGGAAATCAATATTTCCTTTCAGCATAAACCTAACAAATAAAAATGATTCTTTACAACTGATATAAAAAATTAATTTATATAACTAAGTTAGGGAACAAAATAATTTCAATGAAAAATATATAAGTTAACAGAGAATATTTGAATTTTTGAAACATCCACCTTAATAAACCATGAAATAAAAAACGAAAGAAGAAAGAATGTTGATGATTTAAAAAAATACACAAAATGATGCTTTGGATACACAAATGATACATTACAATTTAGAAAATGTATATTTGAAGCCTAAAGGAGAAAGCAAGGTACAGGTTTCTTAACACATAGCTTCATTAATATGAACAGATTATTGAATTCAGATTAAAAATTATTATTCTTACACATCTATAGTCATTCTAAGGTAAATATTTATGTGACAGAGAAGATAGTTGGGGATGAATGAACTCATAAGCATTTTCTCTATCATATAGTTTCAATGATCAACTGTAACTCCATAATTGTAAATATTTATAATTGGAAAAATGTATATTTTAACTGACTCTCTACTCTAGTGTATCAAAAAAAAACAATACAAATTAAAAAAAAAAAAATCATTTCAGAATCTTTAACTTAAGTTTCAGCAAAGGGTTGATGTTTGGAATGGTGTGTACCCGTAATATGATTTACTTATTAAATATAATACTTATAATAATTCATTTGATAAAATTAGCAGTTGTCTATAGTATAAATTTAAAAGTTAGGTATAGAAGGAATATCATCTCAGAATGTATTGTTAGGCAGTAACAGTTATGGATACTACTGCCCTAATTTGGAAGGGAAGCGAAGTCAAATTTTTTAATTCATCTACACAATATGCCCATGGCTGATTTATCCCTATTTTGAAAGTTTAATAACTTACATTAAAATATTCCTAATAAATGTTTATTGGCCAATTGTTTACACTTGATGGTATTAGAAACATTCCCTTTTTTAAGAAATCTATATATTAACTTAAGAGTCACAGCAGAACAATATATATAGTTACATTATATCATATAACTACAAAACATTAAAAGAAGAAAAAATTGAGGCATAGATATTTTAAGAATGAAGACATAATTAGATTTTTTCATTTTATGTGAGATATAAAAAAAAGTAAATATTTTAGCTGACATTATTGTCAACAAATCGGACAAAAATTTAACTGATAATGTTTATCACTTTATCTGAACTGATAAAGATTAGTTTTAACAAAATAGATAAAAAGCAAACTAATCAACTTGAAGAATAAATTGTTAGCAAATGTAATAGTCATTAAATACTTAATAATCATAAGTGATTATAATTTCTCTTAATTAAAATTTAAATTACTTAGCTCACGGCTTCTGTCTAGAAACTTAAAGGTTAGAATTTATAAAACTATTATTCTTCCAACGGTTCTTTACGGATGCGAAACGTGGCCTGCTTACTTTGAAGGATGAACAACGGCTTAAGGTTTTTGAGAATAAGGTACTGCGTAAAATATTTGGTCCGAAGAGAGATAAGGCCACTGGGGAGTTTAGAAGGTTGCACAACGCGGAATTGCGGAGTTTGTACCCTGTGAATATAATTGAGTTGATAGCATCGGGAGACTCAAATGGGCGTGTAAAGTTGTTGGGCTTAGAGAGGAACGGTTAGTGCCGAGACGGGTCCGATGGCGAGATGGAATTGCATTAAGGCTGATCTCGGGGGCTTGGGCTTGACCGGTGAACATTGGAAGAGTCTGTGCAGGCGAAGTTTGGTGTTATCGGCATCGAACCTTCGGGTTCGGTAAGCCTATTATTATTATTAATTAAAATTGTTTTGTAAGATTGGATCCACAATTGAAATTTTGATTTCCAAAAGGTACTATATCCACTTTTACATGAAATGCGAAAATCTGTCATTTATTTATGATAAGACCAATTCACTTGATTCTTTTTTTATTAATATCTGAAGTTGATTTTTTACTATGTTAATGACTTATTTTTCCAAATTAATGCACTTTTACCGTGAATTTTTAATAATATAAAATTTATATTATACTTTTTCGGAATGAAATGAGGATATACTGCTTTTTACAAATAAATTAAAGGGATATAGAACTTAGTGGAAAAATATAACCTGCAATGTTAACAGTCACCATAACCTTTCCTCACATTACTGATAACTAATATCTTTATTATGTTATTTACTAATATTTCTGTACTGGTTTATAACATTTTACATTCAATTTTCTATTCTTCATAAAGAAAGAGAATATTTAAAGGACATTTTATTTATTTATGGCACAATAATAACAATGTAATTATGAAGCTTGTTTTGAACTTTTATTTACTAATTCTGTGAATTTAGCAAATGTTTTTATACTAATAACTACGTGTAAACAATGTTTAACTATAGAGACTGATATATAAATAACTTTTAAGCCTTTATTTTAGTTTTTTTACCTTTTTCAATTGAATTTAATTTTTATTATTTTTGATTTGGTTAGATCAGCTTTGGTTTTTCTTTCCATATTTAGCAAGGTCAGCAAACGGTAATTCTAAACATTTTCTGGATCAAATACTATTAAACTATAACAATGTTTGTTTTCGAAAATTTGGTTTAAAACCAAATTTATGTGGCTGCAAGAAGAACTACTAAGAAAAAACCTAATTTAAATGAGAACCTACCAGAACCAAAGTGACGTAACTAAATTGTTTAAAACAACCTAAAACTGATTACTAGGTTAAAACCATTGATCAAAATAATAGCAGTGATTCAAGACGTGATAAATGAAGCAACAATAAAGCAAAAGATGGAGAAAAAAATAAAGTAATGGTAATATATATTGGAGTTAGGTGCTTCTGCTGTATTATCTGAAATATAATATTACCTTTTGGTACTATTATATTTTCTACTAAAAAAGATAATCTGTTTACAATGGATACAGTATGTTTTGGAATGAAATTAAATGTGGATTTAGTACCTTTATGGAATGAACTATAATTTTAAATACGTTTTTAAAGGATTTTTATGTGTTTTAGATAAAATCTGATGATGGATTTAGATAAAATTAACCATTAGAATACAAATATGTCAAAATATCTATTCAGAAAAAATGTCCTTGAGTACCCTTTGGAAATCAACGTTTCAATTGTTAATAATACTATTAAACTGTCAGAAAATCATGAAACTAATAAATTAATGATAAATTTACCTTCAGCTAACTTTGATAGTTGCTCAGACACACTTAGTGTCTGAGCAGCAGCAATAGTTATCATTTGTCCAGGATGTTCAACTTTACCAATGAACTGCTTAAGGTAATCTGAAATTAAAAGCAAAAACATTTTAGTTATACATATTTTATCTTTTGTCAAGACTGAATTTATACCATATATAGACCATGCCACATCTTTTAATAAAATCTATGATAGAATGATAATTAACTAAAGTAATTAAAGAACTAGACAAATGAAAATGCTTATGGAAATGATATAAAAAAAACACAACAACAAACAGATGAAACTAAATACAAAGAAAAAAATCTTAAATATAAGAATTTAAATAATTGACTCTATAGTTTAAAAATATAAAGTTAATTAAATTTAATTAAACATGAAAAGTGAAACATGCAATTAAAATGAAAGTTTCATCAACAATTCTAAATTAAAATAAAAAAAAATTACCTAAGAGTTGCTGTGTTGAAATAACATCTACTGAATGAAGAAATTGATCCTGTTATTATCTAAGGAACAGATCTGTATTTCTTCTTCATTGTATGGACTTTCTCCTAAGCAGTGAAGACATAAAAATTCATCATCTTCAGACAGTTCTTGTTTGGTGAGATCTACACATTTCATATGAAACCATTGACCACACTTCCCGTCACACTGAACCCAATCCAAAGAATCTTCAGTTGGTTTCAAACAATTTTCTGCAGCACAATCTTCCCCCGTTTCGCTTACTACTGATGAAGCACCAGGGGACGATGGGGTCATGCTTGATATTGATTCAGCCTGAATAATTTTAGTTTTTAATAAATAATTCTGGTTAGTTATTGTAGGCATATTAGTTTTTCTCATGATGCGTTTAATGTTAGGATTTTTTCTGACAGACTTCATTCCAGGCTTCTTCACAACTTTTAATTTTGTTTTGACAAGATTCTTATTGATTTTTGAAGTTGATGGTTGCAGTGATGTTGGATTTATCATGAAATAGTCTCTCATCTTAGCAGCTTCAAGCAGCATCCAAATATCTGAACTTTCTTTGGAAGTAATCTCCATTATATCACCTTCCATCATTAGCTGTCTAAGTTCTAAAAGTTTATCATTGCTCACTGTTATATGCCGGAAATCTTTTATTTCTTCATTTATCAATTGAACAATATCTATATTAAGATCAATCAAACTATTAGGAGGAGCATTGGCTTTTAATTGTTGAACAGAATTAGAATTCAAAATCTTTTTGGAATTAGCATTGATAAGATGCAATGCTGACACTATTTCTTTGGTGCTTAATATTCTTTGTGCTCTCTTTTGCCAATCATTAAATTTTGAAAGACTATATTCTAAAGCAAGACATTCAGGTACTTTCACAGCCAAATTATTTAAATCATTGTATAACTCCCTTATCCTATCTATATGTGGACGTTTTGTTCGGAAACAGAAACTACAAATAAGCTTGTTAAAATAGTTATATAGAGTAGGATAACTACTCTTGTCTTCAATTATAAAACATCTACTATGATAAACTGTATAACAAATTCTACACTCTAAAGTTCTACTATTTAATTCTGAGCCACATGGACAAGATTTCCCAATTGCAACATTACTGTTCTGCAGTCTTAATTCAAACATAGATTTTATTTGTGTTTTATAACATTGTCTAAAATCTCTTTTTGAGAATTTTTTCCCAGAAACATCAAATATGGATTCTACAACATTGTACGGAACTCCATTTGTTCTTTTGTAATAATTATTACGGTTAACAAATTTTCTGGGCCATAAAGCATTCATTAGATCAAAAGGAGAACTTCTCTTAAGGTATAATTTTTTGGCTGTTGAAAGCCACCTTGATGCTTCGATTACACTTTCTTGAAGTTGCTGAAGTAATGGAAAACAAACTGGTAACAATTTTGCGTCAGATATTAATTTTACAATTTCTTCATGATAGAGGATCAGTTCACCACTCAATAATGACTTCATTTGGAGTTCTAAGTGGTTACTCTGTTCAAGAACTTTTGCTATTCTTTCTTTATCAGGAAAAATAATCTGTAGCATACTTGATTGCTCTGACCATAAGTTCCTGAAATCCTGAGGCGTAAGGTGAGCAGAAGAAAGTGCCATATCTAGCTGATATTTCCATGAGACTACAGAAGCTAGAGACTTGGATAAATCAAAGCTTTGCTTATAGGCTATACTTGTCCTTGGAAAAGAACTAGCCTTTTCAATTAAATCTTCTATTTCTTCTACACGACAGGGCTGGGATATAACTTTATAGTACTTGTCCATCCAATCACAGGTTAACAATTTAATTTCTAGTTCAGATAATTCTTCAAAATCAATGTTAATAGCTTTCATTAAACGAATACAATGGTCAATTCGAGCTCTATTCATAACCTTTGAATTTAATAATTTCTTTGCTATCTTTTTCAACTTAAGAGAGCATTCCAAAAGATTCTTAATGCTATTAGACTCAACTAAATTGCAAGGAACTTTATTTAAATTATTAGAAAACTCAATCAAGTCATTTACATGTTTCTTCTTCTGATTTTTGGAAGAATCTCCATTTAAATTTGTTAAATAAGTCTTGGCTGTAGATGAAATTTGTAAACAGCTCTTTACTTGGTCTTCTAGTACATTTAGTAATTCATCTTTAGTAAATTCTTTATCTTTGGAGTCAATTAAAAGTTCTGTGAATATTCTAAAATAAAATTTTTTATTGAGATCAGAAAAAGACTTATCGACACTAACAATCCATTTATCAAAGTTCTCCACCTTGTTTCTCATAAGGTATAAAATTGCAACAAGTTCATCAATTTTATAATGATATTTTAACTTGTAATTTGACACTGGGCAAACACACAATTGTTTATAATGGTCCAGGCATACAAGTTTCAATGGATTACATTTGCATACTAATGCTGATAAAAAGCATGTTGTTTTACACACAAAGCACTGCCGTTCATCATCTGGAAGTTCATCAAATCTGACTCTTGAAGCATTTTTAATTCCCTGCATGAGAAGAAATTTGCGCTTGGTGTGCTCTGCATTAACCATCGTTCTCATATCTTTGTAAGTAGCAAGTAAAATTTTTTTATCCAATTCATCATATATTTCAGCCATTTTACATACTAACTCATCATGAGAAAATACACAAAATCTTTTCAACGATGAATAATGACTAATGCATTCCCGTCCAATTTGAAGCCAATCATAGGGAGCAAAATTACAAGCTTCTGCAAAGTTGAAACCTTGGTTGAAACCAGCATGATAAGCCCGAGGAAATGTAATGACAAATTCACCTTCTCTTTGGTCAGTTCTATAAATAGGAACACCTGTTTTCATTATATCATTGGGATTCATAATGGTAACTAGTTGATGAAGAATATCAGGCTGAGAATCAAAAAGTTCAGGAGCTTCAGCCTTCATTGCTCGTTCAAAATCTTCAGCACTACTTCCAGGAACTCCATACCATGTTTTCGGTTCCCCCAGATGCAAATAGTTGATAGAATAGCTCCAATGATCTTCATTATGCCAACAAAAAGTAGCAAAGCACATACCAGCATACATCCATGGTATTTTCATTCCTGAAATGTCAGCACTAATATGTCGTAATACTGATGCTTTTAAGACAGGCAAATTATTAAGATTCCAACCAGATTCAGCATATTTATTGAAGACATCACTTTCAACATCAGCTTTAGTAGGCTTATTTTTAATAGGGAAGCCAGAACCATGATCTATTACATGTAAATCAGCTCCATACTCAACTGTAACCGATTCTTCAATGGAAGAAACAACTTTCCAAAATTCGGATTCTACTCTATTGGTAGGTACTTCGGTGGGTTTCATTTTAAAATAATTTTCTTTAAAAGTATCAGCCATTTCACGGAATTCAGTCAATGTATACTCTCTTTCAGCCTGAGCAAAACCAAATTCCTCTAATGACTTACAAGCTTCTGTAGCAACACACTTTGGACACCTCCATGCACTTAAATTAGTATCAGTAAGTGGTGGTATAAGACAGGAAGAATGGTATCTATCTTCACAACTTAAACAAGTCACTAATGACTCTTCAATATCTCCATTGGAACAACTTTTGCACATATATTTTGCCAATGGATCAAATTCATACATTATCTTCTTACCACGAGTTCTTGTTTTGACAGATTTTGTAAATGCCAGATCACAAACTGCCATTTTTGGACCTGGACCTAAAAATGTCAAGCTCTTCAGCTCCCTAAATGATGGGGAATTTGAATCACTGTTCTCAATAGGATTACCATTGCTATCTCTCATTGCCTCATTATCTCCCATTTCCTTATTTTTTTCTGCTTCTAATCTGGAAGTTATAAAAGGAAGAATTAAATGATCATAATGAGTCTTCAACAGGGCAGGAGATTTGACATTGTTTAATTCCATCTGCTGTGCAATTTCTCCCCACTTTTTTGCTTTAGTTACTTCTTCATGACCACCTCCCTCTTTAACAAGCTTGTGGAGTGTATATAAATCTAAAGTTCGTTTCTCAATAACAGGTATTTGGAAAGTCTTTCCTTTAAGCGCAAAGAATTTGGTTAATTGGTCAATAAAATTTAATTTAATTCTAGTTCTAGCTTCAAGTTCATTTATTCTTTGTATTCTTGGAGTAAATTTTAAGCCATCCATATCTAAAACAAAAGGCACCTTCCACCCGGCTGGAGGGATGATCTTGCATATTCCTGTTTTCTGACCAATAGGCCTGATTTTATTAATGTATTTGAGTGGATTTTCAAATTCTTCTAATGTGGGTGAAAATACAGGTGCTTCAGGAGGTGGGTCAAATTTAAATTTATTAACACATGTTTGTTTGTATTTTCGGGGGGTTGAAGGCACTTTGGCCTCCTGTTGAGTGGCCTCCATATTTCTCGGTTTAGGTTTCATTCACTGAGAAAAAAACAGAAAAGAAAAACAAAAATTGAAATGTATGCAAAACATTTATATAATGGAAACATACATTAAAATATTTTTAAATAAATACCATCATAATATTAGAACAAAAATAAAAACTTTATAAACGATTATAAATTGTCAAAATGTAGATTACTTATATTGAAACTATACTAAACTACAATGACTTATTTTCAAAAAGAATATTTTAAATAAAGATTAGCGATTAATTTGGAAATGAGAAAAACAGCAAATAAGACATTGTCTACAATATATAAATAAAAATATATACACCATTTAGGCTTAACACATATATATTACACATTTCTAAATTGTACCACTTTCGTAAAAATACGAACTTATGACTCATGACTCACATAATTATTCAATGAAATCAATTGTGGGCAATACATCACTAATTCAACTAACATATGAAAACAAACAATGTATTAACTCCCAACTCCAAGACCAATGGCCATTTTGAGTTTTCACATATAATCGGAAACACGTTCGCATAAATTGCTGACTACGGACTACAGACGATCAACCTTCAGCGCTGAAGGGCAAAGAATATAATCACGAAAATTTGTATTAAAAGTGCTTTAAATCACACACGCTCACCATTTCTGGATACGAAGATAATGGTTCCTTTCTTCAGAACGTTGAACATCGCAGTAGAAAGCATAGATTATTAGAGTTCATCAACATGGCGGCTCCGATGTAGTTAACTAATAAAGGTGATTTAATTTTTTTTATTTTATTTTTTATTTTAGGAAGAAACGATCTCGATAAAACGTATCAGCGCCTATAAATAACAGCATTAAGAAAAATGGAAATTAAGAAATGTTTTCAGAAATGATTTCATAAAAAATACCAGTGCAACGTCCGTAATAGTTTATTACATGGAAATTTTAATCAGATAGCAAGTAATAATGCAGATGGGAATCAGCACTTAAATCTAAAACATCAACATTGGATGAACGCTAGTTTCCAAAAACTGTCAAACATTTCTAAAATAATATTAATGGTTCGTTTGACGTTTTGTATATTTCAACAACAAAATCGTAATATTATATATAGGATAAAACTAAAATACTTCGGGGAATTATTCTAATTAAAGATATCTAAGTTATAATTTACCATTCTATTTCTCCAAATGTTTCAAAATTCGAATAAAAATGTCAACTTATTGATTTTCAGTTAAAAATAAAATTTTTACTAAGATGATTGAGGTTTGGAAATCCAAATGTCATAAAAGTTCTGATAAACAAAAACAATTTAATAGCTTTATTAAAAAATGTGGCAAGTACATAATTTACACAGAAAAAATAATCAACAATAAACTGATAATAAAAAAAAAATATCAGCTAATTGTGTATTAAATAAATAGTCAGTAAAAAGTATTACCATCTTTTCGAAGACAAGTCCAAACATCAGTGGTGGACATATTTAAAGTAAGCACTAATAAATAAAAAGCTTAATATAAAACAACAAAAACGAAACAAAACAACACAAACTCACAACTTAAACGTTTCGATTTAAAAGTCTACTAAAAGCAATGGAAGGTTACATGAGGTTCACTACTCACTAGCGCTGTCGTTTTTTGAAACCTACATTTCACTACGTGATGTAGCGTAGGAGCATAATGGAGAACTTTGTGCATAGGGTCTTTTGTTTGTTAATAATCGAATGTTTGACCAAAAATTTGTTGATGTTGTTATTATGCTTTGGATAGCTTGTGCAGTTCTGTTGTTGATTAGAGTGAAGTGTTATTTTTTCTTTCTTTATGATTTCCAGAGGTTTACAGTTAAGGGGCTGTCTCCAAGTGTTATTTCTATAAGACAATTGATCATTGTGATCATTACTTACCATTTCTGCGTTAATTCTGTAGGATATAATTTAGAGTCATAAGTTCGTATTCTTACCTCTTACATCCTTAAAATTATAATTGTATGCATCTGATAAAAACTTTTTGTCAGAACACTAGTTGTCCTTATAATTAGATAATGGTACTTAAGCACTTGATTCATTGATGTTAATGAAAATGTAATTACCTTGGTTTTCCTTTACGATGGTTGTATAAAACTCTGTATGGTTGTATTTTTTAGCTGCTTACTCTTCCTCCATCAAGTACTGCTAGGTAGTCGGTAGAAGCCTTAACATAAAGCACGGAGAGATCTGTTGTCGAGGGGAGTATCGTCGCAGTGTTTGAATGAGGGGGAGTGGGGGAAAATTGCCACCCCATCTCAAAATTTTTCCAAAAGGACCTAAGATTAAAATATTGCATTAATGTGATATAAAGTGCGCTTGAACTTTTCATGTAAGAATTATATTTTCTTAATTCAATTTTTCTTTATTTGGTTGTGTATGATATAATTTTAATTAACATTTATTGAATTGAAAAAATAAACGCGATGACGTTTCACTTGTAAGTACAGCACGAACATAATTTATATTCTGAGACTAATGTACTAATATGACGAATTAAAGTTTTTATTTATTTTTTTTACTTTATTCGTTAAATACTAGCACATATTTTCAGCTTTTAATAAAATAATTACTTTTTTTTTTTACGTCTATCATTCGAACGTTTATAAGTATATATTTGTTATAGTCATAGATGAATCAGTTGTAAGTTACATTAGGTTTCTTATTACTTAATAACTAAGAACTAATATATATATTTATAACTATTACTAAATTAATTTATTAATATCAATAAATTCTGATATTTAAATAAAATAAACAATGCTTTGGTCTTCAAATAGATATTAGTTATACTGACCATGTGGCTCTTGATCTTTTTTTTTATAATTTCTATCAGCAGTTGAACCAAAACCTCTATTTAGAACAAGTAAATATATAATAATTATATAACTTTATTCAAATAATTTAACATTCTATAAGATATTAACTATTTACAATAATTGTAATTTGACGAATTAATGTGTATCTTATTATTCAATATACGTATTTCTAATTTGTATTATGTTAATTACTGTTGCTATTTGGCTTCTCCATTTTAATGATAAAATATTATGTTTTTATAACGAAAGATTTACCATTTCTTATTTGAACAACTGATTACTTTACATAATTGTCGATTACGCGGACAAGGTTTTACGTTCTATTATTATTATCACGATTGGGTAGGAATGCCAAATTGTAAAGTTATGTTTGTTTTAGATATACAGTTTTCTGAAATGATTTACGGTTAAACATATGTATAATGTATTGACCACCTCCAGGTTAGTAGGTAACTTTTTCTTCAAAAAGCTGAAATCAGCTGTAGATATTGATTTCCATCACTGTCCCTATCTGCTTTAGTCCCCTGTCGAAAGTCATTGCTGTTAGTCCCATTCATCTCACGAAAGCCTAATGATTATACACACATTTTTTATTTTAGGAATCTGTTAATTAATAATTATTTTAAAAACCTTTAATGTTAGGAAAGTTCTATTTTTCCATTTTAATTCGACCAACGTCTTTTAGGAATGTCAAGAGGTTACTATTGTCTTCTTCATATTTTGTATGATTTACGTATACATATAAGTATTCTTTTATAATAGCCTGTGATCATTTAGTCCGTTGCTATAGGGTTTATATCATCTGTTAATCCTTGAATATTTAATATTGCAGCTTCAATGTGTAATATTTTTAAGTGCATCAATAACTTGGTATTTTAATTCAACCTAGTTTATAACTATTAAACAAATGCAAAAAGTTTTGAAAATGTAATTCAAATTGAATAAACATTCATTTCAACTATAGTTAAGATATAGGTGTGGGGTACCTATGTGCACTAGTAAGGTTCTTTACAATCGTAAATTATCTACTGGCAGATAAGCATTGCAAAAATTGATGTCCTCGGGTGAAACAAATAATTATACAATACATCCCAAAATGCAAGAAATAATTAGTAGAATGAAAAAAATGAGCAATAATTAAATTTTATGTATAAAATTCATAGACACGAACGAGCATAACTCGTTAATTTATAATAATTTGATATGAATGTACGTATATATATAACGTATGTATATAAATACTCATACACTTATATTACTTTAATAATAAGGTAAGTGATTACTTTTCCACTTATAAAGGATATGTTGGTTTAGTACATTATTGTGCTTAAATCACAAGATAATAAACAGGCTCAAGACATCGATTGTTTGTATCTGTCAAGAGTAAAAAATGCAACTAAGTGCGTTTATTTATAAACCTTTATTAACTAGATATGCACAATTAATTGACTCATCACCTTGAAATACGACACAAAAAAACAAGGTATCTTTGCCTTATCTTAGAATTAATTTTGCGTCTGTTAAGTTAATTATAATTATAGACACAGAAATATGATACAACCTATTATAGTACTGCACCAATGATTAACGGAATGGTTTTAATTAAAAATTATGCAATAAATATATTTCGTTAAATAAAAAAAAATAAATAAATAAAAAAATGATTGTTATAGTGGCAATTTACCATTGTTATTTAATTGAATATTTTTAAGTTAAAAAAATAGCGTATAGTGCATAATCTCTATTCAGCAGTCCCTGCTTATATTGGACAGATTTGTGAAGGCTAATATAAAAGATACATAGTGCTTTAAATACAAAAATTAAAAAATCTTAAATTTGAATAAACACTCATTAATTAAAAAAAAGAAGAAACAACAGTAGCACAAGGATATTTAGTAAGTAGTACCATTATAATCGAAAAAATTTAAACTAAGTACTTTGTTTGTTTGTTAAAAATCACCAAATCGTATTAATTTAGTCCGGAGATGATATATCGTGATTGAAAAAAAATGGTGTTGTGTTGCGAGAATTGTATAAAAAATAAATTTTTTGCACACAATTCTAAAATGAATTTATAAGAAAATAAAAATTACGAACATAAAACTGATATTTTTTTTAAAATGTCATTAAAAAAAGATGAATATTACAATGCCGTAGACACAAGCAGAGTGAAACTGGGATGATCTGTACCTCTTCTATAAGTTATTAGGACATACAATAATGAAAATAAAATAAATGTAAGTTTTTAGAACTACAGGCGTGATTGGAGACTGTTTTCACTTTCAAGAGCGTAATTAATTTTCAATTGATATGTACATAGAGAATGTGTGGAAAAATAGCTTACATTTTCATTCCACTTGGCAAAACTCCCGTGAAGTGTCCTATCACAAAGCGAGTTTGTTTTAGTTTGAAATCGCTCAATGAGGTATATTTCTTAAAGAGGAATTCTATTTTTTTTTTTTTATTCCAATATTTATGACATTGAACAATTACTGCTAGCTTGGCTATATGAGTCCACGTATATGACTTCTTTCTAAACGTGATTTGAGAACAATGAATTAATTTTTTTATAGTAAAAATATATTCTTTATAGGCAACTCAAATCTATCAATGAAAACCTTTCTAAAATAATATCATTTTTATTGTGATAAGATAGGAAAAAAATTTAAATAATTTGCTACTGTATGAACAATCGAAATCATCATTTATGTTTTTTGTACTTTTAAAATATTAAATAACTTATTTTGAGTTACCCTCTATTAGCTAGATATGCACTAAATACGATTAACTGTTTAACATAGACGATTTTTTTTTCTTTCCAAAAGTTTATTTTTTTATCCATTAATTTTAGTCTGAAAAAAAAACTATGAAATTCGATTTATGTCATGGTTTAAAAAACAACTTATTCATAAAAAAAAGAAAAGTTAAATAAAATTGACTAAGATAATTTCCGAACGGATTTTTTTATTATTGAGTCAAAGGACAATAATTAACCTATAAAAATAGGTAAATATTTTCTTGTGAAAAAACAATTTTTCGTATTGTGGCACTTATGTTAAAAAGAACGATATGTCAGATAAATTCAGTATCTGTATGCTTTTATGGGTTATAAAAAGATTTATTTTATTTTTATTAATCATCTCTTTTTTGAAACATTGAATATTACCGTTAATAATATTATTTTACTTTTTCTTTATTCTGCTGACAAACGGTATTCATAAATAGTCGGTTTTCTCGTGACCCACTTTCGTACTTAGAGGAGCTTTACTTCACACCTTCTTATAATATATACTATTTCAATACTGATATTTTTCCATTTATTCTTAAAATACTGAGTTCTAAAGTTATTAAAAATGATTTTTAAATTTAATAAATAAATAGAGGTGAAGAATAAGTATATAACAAAAATGAGATTATTGATAATCAAACAAGTCGATTTAGATTTATAGAAATCTTATGAGTGGCTAAAAGAACTACAAAATATGGATAATCAAATACGATATTTAAAATCAATATCTAATGAAAGAACAATAATATAATTGAGGCAGTTTTTGAATCTATTGTCTTTACGAATCATTTAGTAAACAAATCTGGTGCTTGCTGCACACGACTTTCACTTACCTCAGTTGTTAAAATTAATTTAAGAACTATTAAATTACTTAAAGTTGAAAAAAGTTTTAATTCAATTTAAATAGAAAGTTTATTAAGGTTCGCTGGAAACATAAGATTTAGGTTAATAATATTAAATTGTTTGGTATGATAATCAGTAATAAAAACAAATAGAATATTTAGACAAAACTAAACGACGAGAATACAAATTACGTAAAAAATGGCATTTAGTACCTGTTGGAAATCAATTCATAAGCTCTCTATTTTAATTATGTTTTATATACATTTCTTTAATAACTATTAAATAAGGTGTCAAGGTAGTATGATAACCATATTCATTACTATAATCATTAAGTATGAGAAATAAAATATGATGTTGGTGTTTTTATTATTACAAACCTTCACTTTCCTCCCCTACTTTTTAACCCAAAAATGACGAGGAAGAAAAATGACAAGACTCAATTAATTTAAATATATTAACGTGATATGCTGTGTATGTAAATATCTGCTGTTTATGTCAATGAAATTGGTTGTTTATCCAATAATTGCTAACATTAGTAATAAAACACTTAATTATGTTCAGAGTTATAATCAATTACATTGATTATTCAAAACTACCGAAAATAAAGTCGCTCTACTTCCTTAATAACAGAACTCAATGAAGGAAATGCAAATAATACCTTTTGTTAATATGAACGAATTGATAATATTCAGCTGTTGCTTAGTCGACAATTTGTGGTTTCATAAATGACAAACATCAGTCATTTCCTTAAACATTAATTGCCATATTTTAAATGATATATATATATATATATATATATATATATATATATATATATATATATATATAAAATTATCTTGAAAAAAAATTGTAATAAAACTTATTAAGTATTGTCCACGAATGCTTTTACTAATAGAGTGAACATAAAAAGTATCATAAATTACTGCAGATGCTATTGTTGCGAATGAGTAGAGATGACGGTGATGGAGAAAAGAATTACTTTTTTGTTCATTTAATTTCGCTAAATAATTCTTAATTTTTTTTTATCAAAGGAACATCTCACAATGTTAAGAGAAATGTTTAAGTTAGACATACATAATTGTGTCCATAACTAAAACCAAATATCTCAATATTTTTATATTTACCTGTCTGCAGATCTTGTAGGAATCGTAGACATGCTGAAGCAAAGAAAAAAAGGAACTTAATTTTTGGGTGAACATTAGGTATCAGTAATATATTCGGACGCGAGATTAAAACATGCACGTAATCAATGGACATCTAATGACCATGAACTTTTTTAGAAATGAGGATCATATGTAATGACACACTGTAAGTATCCATGCCTCCGTGGGGTGGTGACAGCTGGATTTCTCCTGTTTCTGTGTTATGAGTGTTTTTCATTGGAAGCTAAGTGTTTTATTTCAAGATACCTTCCCACTCCAGGTGATATTTGTGAAGCTTTCATCCCAATTAGTTGTTTAATGACGTTTAAGATCCTTGTGCACCTATATACATACCTATACATATACATACATCCTATATACACACAAATAAGGCAAGAATGGTGGGTCATCCTGCCGTTTACAACTACTCCGCCAGGATGGTTTCGTCTGAAGCTGTTCCGTCGGTTCCTAGTATGTCTTAAGTCGAACTGACCAGAGGAGATTCGGAATGTCGTCGTTTCTGACTCGAAAGGTCCGTGTTGGGTTCTAAGCAAGCTATGTAGCAATTATTGTTACCTGGTAAGAATTTAAAAAGTTTATTATTTATTTTTAAATATTTCAGATTCGACTTATTCGTCTTCTTTGGACAAATCTGAACCAAAAATCAAGGCGTTGCTCTGTGGCATTGTTTTGTTTTTTTGGCGTGTATTTATTTGATAGAATTGAGACTCGCCGTTTAATTTGCTTTATAGTGTCATCTGCGATTGATGGAAGGATTAAAATCTATTGTATTTCAATTTCAAACTCAAACCTAATGTTATTTGTGACTATGTTCTAAACCAACATGAGTAATGACTTATTGGAAAGAGAAAATGGATCAGATTATGATTATGGGATAATTTTATTCCCCCTTGTTGTTGACATTGGAGCTCTCCATACAGCCAGGACCAGCACACCATTACTAAATATTTATAGCATGAGTAGCTGTCACCATTTTTTATAGGATATTATTTCTCAATCATAAATATTTTTTAATCGATTAGAATATTATTGTTAATAATAATCATCTGGTCAAAAGAACAAGAGAGGTTACTTTACTCATTGAAATTGTTTTTTATAATATTTGTTATACGTTACGAGATACATTTTTTTTTTTTTAATGGACCGTTTTTGAGTGTTTTAAGATAGGAAACAGAGAAAAGTCAACTCGTCGAACATCTTTTGAATCTCCAAAATTTGGCTCTGAGAAAGAGCGTATGAGGTAAGGTATCACATCTAGATAGACGTTAGTCATCGGGAATTGCAGCTGAAGATATGGGAACTATGTGATTTATAGAAATTATCTGTATCGACGATATCGTTGTTTTGATAAATTAGCCAAGTCTTGCCAAGAAAATAATAAAAATCGTGCTGCAACTATTTTTCTTTTTTGGTGAGTACCATTAATTTTTTCAACAAACCTTCGTCATGGATCCCTTGTGATAAAATTTTATTTGAATAAGAACACCATTGTTTCTGGGGCTACGGACCATATATAAGTTTAAATAAAAAAATAATGGTTATATCGAGGTCCTAAAAATCAAAATAGGAAGGAAGTGGTAGTTTGAGAGGTTAAAGGAGACATCTCTTCTGCATTTAACGTTTTTAGCGGTACAACATGACTATGGACTTAGAATGGAATTCTAATTCCCTGCGTGTTTTCTCAATCTTTGAAGATACTTTTTAAAAACCTTGCCAGTAAAAATGTTTTTGAGAATGGTCTTTCGTGGATGGATCTGGCTCGAGCATTACTTTCGACATTTTCAGTTATTTAATTTTGTAATCTGTATTTCGGTATGATGGAGTCCCAGTGCAGTGCTTTGGGTGGCAGAAAATACTTATATTATAATTTAGTTAACATTAACATATTAATTCTATTGATTCTCCCTCCCCATCTGTGTCCTCGAACTATCTCAAATATTTTAAATCTTTGTTTGAACATTGTATGAAATCTATCTTTCATATTGAATAAAATCTCTAGTTATCGAATTTCGAGTCTTAAACAATCATGAAACACATCCAGTGCATTCGTAATATAAATTTGGAGAGAAATTTTTTAAAATTCTGTTTCGTGGCAGAATAATATAAAGACCTTTGACCTCAGTTTCATTAAACTCCAACAAATAAATTAATCTATACTTTTTTTTGTTTGTTTATTCGTTTAACGTCATGTTATGCTACTATGGCAAATCGAACGGTGCAATTATGGAAGTCCTAATTTTTTTCTATCCACGTTTAATTATGATACGAATACCTAACATAGCATCGGGACCACCTATTTACGTCCATTCCGATGGACGCCATAACTAAGGGCCATCTGCCCGCGACCTTGATCATAGAAAGCTGTTATGTTAGTTACTATACCACAGGTGACCACCGTGTATACATTTTTAAATAAGAAGGCCGGCATGTTCTTATGAATACACTTCTTTACGTCCCTTCCGAAGGACGCCATAACTAAGGGCCATAGGCCCGCGACCTTGATCATAGAAGGCTGTTATGCTGGCTACTATACCATAAATGACCACCGTGAATACATTTTTAAATAAGAAGCCATTTTCTAATCAATTCACTTCTGGATAAAGCACTAAACTACTGATCTATGGATCCCGGGTTCGTGCCCAGGATATAATAAATGTATTGTGTTATTTCAGCCATGGGGTGACACTCGGGAACTTTAACTCATCCGATGCACACCCGAGCCTCTATTAAGTGTGTATCTGAAAGTTGGGAACCTCAGCTTAATCACCTCCTTACAAGGCCGTTGGTCTAGAAACAGTACGAATCTCGACATAATTGAGTCCAAGACTCTTCATAGATTATAGAGGTACAGGTTTTTATTTAATTATTTTTGTTTACGATTTATGTTTTTTTCAACTCACAATGAAAGTAGGAGAGGTTCTGCAAAATCTTGAAAAAATGTATATGTTGTCATCATATATCTACAGGAAATATGATAATGTGTGTATTTTTTCTAATAGAAAAAGATTAAATACGAGTAATAAAGGTTTTAATACTACCAGTACTTGGTTTATTTTGTTTAATAATAATATTGATAGTAATAGTAGAAGATACAGACCGCCGATGAATTTGTACCAATCCACATTGATTTGTTTAAAATCAAAATTAATAAAACATTATTCATGGTACATGTTTCAACATTTTATCTTGTATGCAAAAGTTAAAAGTGCAACTTTAATATTGAAAAGATCCTTAGCCAGGCATGCATCATGGAAGTCTTAAATTCCTGATCCTCAAGAGTTGACTCCTTGGTCTTTTGGAGGTTAGGTATTACAGAATTGGCTATAATACGCTCCTCGTCTTTTCTGCTCTCAAAATCTTAATATGAAAATCGCTTTTGTAATATTATGGTTTTCATGTGACGAATATGAAAATTACATTCCTTCACATTCGACAGTTAGACTCGAAATCAATTCAGTTGACTGTTTAGCCCCATTTATAAATTCTGCTGGTTGGTAAAATGAGAATAAATATTTTATTAACGACGCAAAAGTGATTTTTCCGGTAGTTTGTCAATAGCTGATTTAATAATTAGGTAACACAGGAACTACACTGTTACTCACTACATATCGTCAGAACTATCAGGTACTAAATGATAATGAAAGCGGCTCAAGCACTAAGCCAAGTTTGTCATCAAGGTTCTATTTTAGTTAAAGTCTCTACACACCTACCACCAACATCTTCTTACCTCTCTGACAGATTTCTTTCTGTTCGGCCAGAAACAGAACTTCCAATTAGCTCACAACTCAGTGATTTTAATCATTATTGTACAAAGCACACACACAAGCATAATTTCAGTTAATTTGCATCCTTGAACATACAAAAACCGAGTTTACGGCTATGGTTACTGTACACCAGAATTCTACACAGGCGCCACAGAACAATAACGCCGTCAAAGCTTGAAAACAGTTACTAGGGTCCAGGTACAAATTGTGCCAATGTACAAATAGACTAAAAGTCGGTACTAACTTTTCATAATTTTCATAATTAAGATAAAAATTAACATCTTACACAGACCTACTGATAGGTTACTTATGCTTAAAATGTCAGTTTCTTAGGTAGACGTAAGGAATCTGACAATCGTCTACCGGTTCTTTATTTTTTTTTTTTTTAAAGCGAAGATACTCATTGAAAAATAAATCAATGTTTTATTGTTATTGCTGATTGCCTGTAGTGAAATTCTTGTTATATAGGTCATCTATTTAGAGATAGTAGTTCAGAATTTTCTGGAAAATCCAGAGCAAATTGAGGGAATGTTTTGGTTTAGTTCTTGATAATAATGAATCAAAATTTATCAGAGTAAAAATTATCACTACATATCTTTTTTATTCATTTGATGTCACTTTTTCGGACCATAGCTAATCAAAGAATGCTACTGTAGAAGTCCTAAATTTTGCCTGTTTTAATGCCAGGCTTAATTAGATATTTTATGAGTACCTGATATCACATAGAATCGGTACTACAAATTTAAGTTCACTCCGAAGGACATAATAACAATGGATTTTTTACTCCATTTAAAAACAATGCTTGGGATATATACCAGATTTTAACCCGGGACATTAGGTATAGAAGGCTGTTATGCTTGTTGCTATACCACAGGTGACCCCAACAGTTCTAAAAACACCTAAGCAGAAAAAGTCCAATATTTTATATTGGCAAATTTACCTAATTTTTCAGGTTTCCAAAGCTATCTAGCCCCACAGTATTATTATTTATTTTTATTTATTATATTTATTAGGAATTTATCATTTAATCGGTTAACTTCCAACCGATTGTTCTTAAATTCTAAAAAGTATATCGATGATATTTGAAAAAGAGCTGGTAATTTATTTACGAAGTAGCTGTGCGTTTCAAAATTACTTTCAGCTACTCCCATTTCTGCGTAGATTTTCTTGTTTGATCACATGATTATGTCAGATTATTCTCCCTTTAATATAAAATTAATTTGCAGAATCAGCTAATACGGTTGCAATTTTATTTTAATGAAAATCCGTATATTCAATTAAAAATAAGGGAACAACTTTGAACACTTCGAGTCCGATCTTCATATCAATTTTTTCCCCCTTCATCATCATATATTATTGTGGATATGATTAGTTGACCGTTGAGAATTACTGGAAGGAATAAGTCTGATTGGCGGTCATTAAAAAGCCCTGATGATGACCCACAAAGTGGGTTCGAAACCTTGGCAAACAATAAATAGTTGAAACTATTTATTTGTTTCATCTAATTCCTTCCAATCATATATTATTGTTTCAATCATTCAACCAAGGTTTTCGCCAGGACTTACAGTGACAATACACAATACGGATTTTCTGTCAACCCTTTCCTCACTGCTTTTGGTACAGGAATCGCAAGCATTTTATAGTTTTCATCTTAGAGACTACACTTACTGGACAATAACAAGTTAAAAAATTTCCCTTTAAAAATAATTGATGAGCATCCTGTTTTGGATTCTGTTCGTTGGAGCAAAAATAATTGATCTAGTCTTGCTTCAAACAAGGAGGATTTTTTCAAAAACTTTAGTGACTGATAAATAAATAAATGCCTTGACGAAATGCATGCGTGATTGAATAATTGCTTTGTTGAACACGTCTTCAATTAAAACTCATCCCGCCTCCTCTTGAAACATCTTCAATTAAATCTTGGGACGGTGACTCCCTTAATTAACAAGGATGTCCTTGTGGTTGTCAGAACCCGAATCAACCAACACCAGACTTGTTATAGTAATAATAATAATAATAATAAAAATCAAATATTATCTAATCTAATTAGGAATACTGCCTTCCATACCATTTAGTAATTTCATAAAAAATGAATATTAGCTAATCTTGTACTCTGTTGTAACTTCCTAGTAATATCTTTAAACCTACATTTTATTCAACCGTTCTGAATATATTAGGGAATATATAAAATATTAGGGAGTGGCATGGTCTAGTGCAGTGTTGCCCAACAATTTTTTTTTTTCCCGGACCCCTTCCTACAATCATTTCAATGTCAAGGACTCTATAAATCCTAAATATTAGATATTAATTAGATTGCAAAATACCTCCATCGAAACTATATATTCTTAAAATGACCTTGTTGGGAAAATTGAAATGAAGAAATAAATTTTAAAAATGCATTGGGAATACATGAGGACAAAAACTGAAAAAAATGCCAATTTGTTAACGTTTTTTTTAAAGATGGCGGACGAAGCAAAAGGGTGGGAATGACGAAAACTCGGCTTAACCACTACCTAATGGTCCTAAACATTATAAAAAAATAAAATAAAATGACGCACCTTTTGTAGGGTGAACTTCCTCTGTTGGCTGGACTAATAATTATACCAGCTAATTTGATTCTTTTCGCATTAAAATGTAGAATTATTTTTTTTACTATATTAATAACACCATATTAAACTTATGAAATGAAATGTTGTACTGTGATTTGAAACGAAACTAAATATGTAATTAGTACCTTCAGAAAATAATTGCATTTCTAAATCGCGTTTTTAAAGGATTTGAGTGCTCATTAGATAAAATAAAATAGAAGATTTAGATAAAACTAAATGATGAGAATACAAGTATGTAAAAATTTCAATTTTCTAAAATATGTCCTTCAGAAACTTTTGGAAATCAACGTCTCAATTATTGGTTCGTTGGAATAATATGTTGAAATGCTTTACTACTTTTAGATACACAATTTTCATGATTCGCTGTAATTTTCTATTTTAAGACACGATTTTCCCTCATCACCTTTATAAATGTGGCATGAGAGGCATAATATTTGGAAACAGCTTAAATGATTTATTTTTTATGGTTGAAGGATTATCAAACTTCTCACTCAAGTCATACAGAAACGTGCTGTGTTTTTAGAATTGAGGAAGTAAAAAATGTAAAGAAAGCGAATTTCGTAGAATCCTGTGTACGGATCACTTATATTTTCTAAAATTCTTCGAAAAGTTTGCTATAAAATAATAGATTAACTAAAAGAAATAAAAAAATCAGTTGCCGATACTCCCTTTCCTTGCATCTCAATTGCCCTAAAAACCCCGGTGAATTTTTAACAGTCATCAGATGAATAATGGAAACGTTATTTTCCAAAGGGAATTTTACTGGAAGAGTAACAATCTCTTATTAATTTATCATTGAACTAATTTATTTGATTTTTTTTTTTCAACTGAATGAATAAAATTCAATTTTGTTTTACTTTTCCAATTTACTTTATGGAAGAAAATATTTTATTATGATTTGGAACGAAATTAAATGTTTAATTAATCCCTTTTGGAAAGTCTTGCATTTCCAAAACGCGTTTTCAAAGTACTTGTGTTCTTTAAATGAAATTTGATGAAGTATTTCGTTAAAACCAAACGATTTGAATACAGGTAAGTCAAAACTATATCCAGTTTAGTTTTTTCCGGAAGCGCCAAATCTTTCATTACTATTTTATTTAACCCACTTATTTGATTATTTTTGCTTTAAAATCTTGAATATTTTTTTTAATATATCAATAAAACTTAATGAAATGCTTTAGTGTGATCAGGAACGAAACTAAATGTGCAATTAGTACTTTTAGAAAACAATTGCATACCTAAATCTAGTTTTTAAGGGACTTGAGTGTTCTTTGGATAACATCAAGTAGGAGATTCAGAAAAAACTAAATGGTGATAATGTCTAAATCTCCATTTTGTAAAAATATCCTTTAGTATCTTTTGGAAATCCCGTCTCAATTTATGACGACTCATTTTTTTTTTTTAATGTCCGGGAAATGACCAAATTTTGCGGTAACAGAGGACATGACCTCTCTTGACATTTATCACTCATGATTATAAACATGATATTACTCAATAATTATAAACAAACGGCGAATGAGATATGAAGTAATACAATACAATAATAAAAGAACATGCCAAGCATGAGGAAAAGAACTACCTACTAGCTATTCTTCAGAGCTGTTTAATGTTATACAAGGTGTTCTCTCATCCAACTTCTTCTCAGCCTTCTGCGGATATTGTCAGAGATGCTTTCTTGATCCTTGTCTTGTATGAGTTTATTGAGATGTCCTTGACTAATTTAGTGTTACGTTACTTACATGCCAGAGTGAGAAAAAAAATACATTAAGTCTTGAATGACACTTGGACTTAAATTCTTTTTTTCTGTCTCACCTACAGAGGTCGTTGTAAGGCTGTGCTTTCCCCAACGACCGTAAGATGGTGACAGCATCACTTTTCATTTTGGAAATCCTTAATATTATCATCCTGACAAAGTTAATTTTATTGTTTTGAAATTTTAGTTAAATATATCTACTAATAAAATTTAGAGCGATCTGAACGTATGTTATAATCACTAAAAAAATAAAATACAAATTTTAATAATTTAAACAAAAACAAATATACCTAATGGGTTCTATTCATATTATTTTAAATATAAAAAAAAAAAAAAAAAAAAAATGAAAACCTATAAGTCAGAAAACACCTTTTAAATGATTCAAACCGAAATTGGGATGATGACAATATTCTTGCTATTTCAAATTTTAAAGTGCAATAGACAACTAGAATCGAAATGGAGGTTTAAAATCATTATTAAGCAATGATTTATTATTTCCAAATAACTATATTAGGATATATCTGTTTACAGGATTTTTTTTTGTCGATTTGAAAGTTTCATTAAAAATAAACTAAAACATTTTTATACATTTTTAGCATATCTAGATTTTTTTTTTTTTTTTTTAATTTCAATTAATTCTTTAATGGTTTTCTGTTGTGTTCTAAAATCAATAAAGTGACATTATATATAACATGAACATTTTTAATAGTCTTTGTAATATAAATCAATTATTTTTAAATGTTTCTAATTTGTCTTATGTATGCTCTCAGTAATAGACATTATGATTTTTTTAAAAAATCAAATCTATATAATTTTTCAAACGAGTGGTACAAAATTTTATTTTTTTCTCAGCTTCTTCCATTTGACGGATGATTAAGTGTCAACTTTTTTACTTTCACATATAAAATGTATAGTAAGGGTAAGTATTGCGATCGTGAATTTCCGAATTCGAGTTTTCACCCGAAATACACGCTTAAGCGCTCCCTGACTGAGTTCATATGACCAAGCCCCGCAAGATGGTCTTACTGTGTGTATGTGGTAAGTCTAGCTCGAAAACGATAAGTTTTTTAAGAATGAAAATTTGCTAACCTGTAGATTATTCATTTTGCATCTTTTCATGAATTTACCAAAAACGGTTCTAATGACTTTGTTTAAACTTATATCGATGTAAAATTTTATAGGCTTTAAATTTTAATGGATGGTTTCATTCTGATTGAATGACGAATTTTTGAATTTTCTTTAAAAGTACTTTTAATTTATTCTTTCATCTTTTTTTTTTTTTTTTTTTTTTTTTTTTTTTTTTTTTTTTTTTTTTTATCTTTATTTATTGTAATCTACACCTGTCACTTTTCCGCGACAATAAGCAGATGCGCTGTATATATATTGTAAGAGCTGGCATGTCAGGCATAGGAATGACCTCCCTCTTGGGTCCGTAATTGATTTTGAAAACGGAAGTAAGTGAAAGTCGTGCTCAACAGATTTTTTATAATAAGCCCGGGAATTTTGTTTAAAATGTTTAGTATTTTAAATCAGCCATTATCTGTTCATTTTTCTCGTTAGTCATTTTGTAGAGGAGAGGAACCTCTTTTCCATCTACCCTTCCTCATTTTGTGGAGCCGCATGAAGTATGTTTATAATTACAACTTTGGATATGACTATGAACCCACATTTTTTAAATGAACTGAAAATAATTTTCATTCTGGGACATTTTGTCCCCTAAGAATAATATACATTGAACACAAAAAGTCTTATTTGTGTGGCTTTATTTGATATATGATTATTGTATTTAGTCAACTAATTTATAACAGGTGAATAAAAGATTCAAAAAAAAAAAAAAAACTAGATAACATCAAATGAGTTTAGTTAAGTATTATCAAAGTCTAGATTTATCACATATGTGCGGAAGATTGATTTTTAAGGAGGTGGTTAAATAATTGTTGTTTGATTGTGGTTACGGACAATTTTCGGAGGGAGATGGGTAATGAGTTTAGAAGTATGTTAGCACGGATAATGAAGGACTTTTCATAGGATGCTGTTCTATGTGAGGGTAGGTATAGATCGGTGGGATTTTTATGACAAACATGTTAGCTTATATTTACTGGTGTGATATATTCATATACACATCCGTGAATACAAACCAGTCCGTGAAGACGAGTGTGAATATATTTGTATTCCAGGTTTAAATAAGAATAAATTCATATTCATAGAATAAATTATATATTCTCGTATACGTATGTATTCGTAGAAAGAAATAAGTCTATTCCAGGATGGAAATAAAACATTCTTACTGAATATTGTGTGTATGCATTTGATTAGGAGTCTACCTTCAAATTGAGAGGTTGTGTAAAATTGAAATTACGATATTGAGGTATGTTAAAGCGGAATTTAATTTAAAATCGGCTAATCGGAAGTGCCTTTTTATATTAGTGCTTTTTGGTTTATAATTTGCAAGAATGAACCTTTGTACTCCCCTAAAAATAAAAATAAAAATAGTAATAAATAAAAATAATGCTTCTCAAAATTTGAGGTCTTCGCTTCCTAGAGACATTTTTTTTTTTGTTTTATAGGGTTTTCTAATCAGGACACTACGATTAGTTAAAAAAAATATTTTTTTTTTTACCCATGTATACTCCATTCTCTCCAATGTACGAATATATGAATACTAATTTTGGCAATTAGTATACTGTTGTAGAATATCGCTAGTTTTGAAATCAGTAGTGGCCTTTCAACTTTTATTAATTTATAGCTATACATATACATTAATTGGCTGTAAATAACATAAATTATTAAACCCTGATAGAATTATTCGGCAATAAAAAATCATTGTGTAATAATTTGCAAGATTTTTATTTATCCTAACATCCATTGTAAATTTTCAAATTTTTTATTGATGGATTATTTTTTCTGCATTTCATTCCATCATTACCTTCTCTTTAACAATGCCCCTTAAACATTTAATATAAACCCAAAGTGATGTCCATCTATAATATTCACAAATTTATAATTAAAAAAAAAAAGAAGAACGAAATTAAGTGACAAGATGGGGAGGAGGTGTACGGTTATGCTCGTCGCCGATTTTGTTCAAACATGTCTGGACTATTCCCTATTTTCCAAAGTTTTCTGTTTCCTCCAAAAAGCTCTGGAACTATGAAAAACCCTTCCACTGCAGTTCATGTATTATTCAAAACTCTTTGAAAAATTATATCGACATGGTTATATTAAAAGAAAAATATAAAATAATCTATTTTTAGTGAAAAACAATTTTTTTAAATATAACCTATTATTATATAACACACCACGGTAGTTTTTTTTTTTTTTTTTAATCCAAAACCAATTTTGGATTTGAATTCAGGGCCCTTCAAAACCTTTGTGTTCAAAATATCCGAATGGGCTTAAACATTTTGAATCCATAAAATCGCATTTTGATTTAAAGCTCTGTCCCTCCTTGAGTTTATCCCACAGCGTCAGTTACGTATAGTATTTTACTTTATATGCTTTCCATTTTTTTAATAATTGACCAAAAATCAATTATTTTCTGTTTTGTTTTTTTTTGTGTTTATAATTTGATTTAAACTAGAATCAGGTGAAAATGAAAATTTTTCAAGATTTCGATGCAAATTGTTCAGTTAGTTATTAGTTTACTATAAAATCTGTACCTTTTGTTTAATTATTTTTCTCCTGTATTTAATATTATTCCTAAGGAAGGAGAAAATTATATAAAATTGCCTGCGCTTTGTGTATGATTTTCACTAAATCCGTTCACAAACAACATAGAATATATTATTAATCCAATATATCTTTGGAATTTCAATTGGCAATATTTACGCAACAGGAGGTAAGTTAATAATTTGAAGATTTGTTGCTGACAATCTACCCACGCCCGGATTCTATTTATTCGTTACAATCGATAACAGTATTACGAAGCTGCCTTTAAAGAATAAAATGAGAGAAGCTGGGAGTTGATTTCTCAAAAGAATTGGACAATAAGCATTTAAAATTTGGAAATGTTAATCATACTGACTTTAAAACTAAAGAGTACTGCCAGTGTGTTGGGTCTCTACATGTGTATCATAACATTGCATTATATTTTCATCACATTTACGTGATGTATTTCATTTAATACAGTCGTAAATATATTTTTAAAAATCTTGTACGGGCAACACAAGACTTTCACTTACCTTGGCTGTAAAAATCAATTTAAGAACTATTAAATATACTAAAAGTTGAAAAAAGATTTTAAGTTAATTTAAATAAAAAGTTAATTCAGTTAATTTAGAAACACATGATTTAGATTAAATAATATAACAATACTAAATTACTGCGTATAATAATCAGTAATACCTTTTACAAAAGTGTATATAATATAATATTTTTTCTAAAACTTTATGTTTCCAATGGTATATTCTACATCTATGTCATTGATCCTGTGTTCAAAAAACCAAGAACTACATTTAAAAAAATATTTTCTCCCTTAGTTAGGTATCAAATCCGTTCAATTTATATATTGAGCCTCTTTTTATCAATGCTGAGATGGTATGGTTGATTTTTTTTAAATAGAATAGAATAGAATATATTTTATTTGTCTTTGGGGTATTCCCCTTACAAATAGAGCCTGGCTTGGCTAATCAAAATACATTTTTTTAAAGTTATATTTTAATAAAGATAAACCAACAGTTTTTTGTTTTGTTTTTTCTTCCAATATAGTTGAGATAAAATAAAAAAAAGGATACATATGTTTTTGAAGTAATTATACATCTGTTTAAAAAAAAAAAAATAAAATAAAATACATATGGTTTTAAAATATTAATACATCTGTTTAAAAAAATCGAATAAATAAATATATTAATAATGATAAATTAAGTTAATTTTTTTCAATATAGATGAGATAAAATAATAATAAAATACATATGTTTTAAAAATAATAATACATCTTTAAAAAAAAAAAGAAAAGAGAAAAAAAAATAGTGTATTGATATAGATAAATTACCAGTCTTTCTTTTTTTCCAATATAGTTGAGATAAAATAAAAATATATATGTTTTTAAAATAATAATACATCTCTTTAAAAAAATAAAATAGACACTGTAAATAAATTAAAAAAACACATCTGTTTAAGGCTTTTTAGGTTAAAATTTTAGATTACATTGATAAAGTTCGGTTAGACTGCTGGTTACATCAGCTACAATTTATATTAAGCTAATATTTACTTTAGGTATAATAGAATTGTTTATTAATATATCATCGATTTATATACATCAAAACAGTCATTGGGGATAGCGTATTGTTGACATATTATTGGTTTTGTTTACTGCATTATTTATATTTCGTATGCAAGCATATTGTTTTTATTTGTTGATAATAAACGATCTAATTTTTAGAAAATTAATTATATAATAATATATTTGGTTTAATTTTTTTTTGGTCTCCTGTTATGAATATTGTTGGGAACTGATTTTCTGGAATATTGTTTATGAATGGTATGTGGTAGTTTCTGATGGAGGAGTAGATTGGGCATACTGCGATTAAATGATAGAGGGTTTCATAGGTATTCATATTACATATGGTACAGATTTCTGTGGGCTTGATATTATAGAAATTGTTTTTATGAGAGAATTTAATATTTTTTTGAAATATCGGCCTATAAAATTTAAAAGCCCTGTCAGACTGTTTCAATCAGAATGAATCCAGCCATTATAATTTAAAGCCCATACAATTTTACGTCGACGTAACAAGTTTGAACAAAATCGTTAGAACCTTTTAAGATAAAGTCATAAAAAGGTGCAAAATGCAAAGTATATAGTGGCTTAGTATTATTTTCTAGATACACGCACACACAGACCCTTTTGCGGGACTTGGTCATTTGGACTCAGTAGACCCTAAAACGTGTATTTCCGGTGAAAACTCGAATTTGGAAAATTTCACGATCGCGATACTTCCCCTTACTATAAATTTCATACATAGGTAGGTAAAAGTAAAAAGTCGACACCTAATCATCCGTTTCGTAAATGGAGAGAGCTAAGAAAAAATAAATAAAATCTTGTACCTCGGGTTTGGAAAAATGATATAGATTTGATTTTTTTAATCATAATGTTTATTACTAAGAACATACATAAGATAAATTAGAAATTTTTAAAAATAATTGATTTTTATTCCAAAGACTATAAAAAATGTTTATGTTATAAATAATGTCACTTTACAGACTTTAGAACACAACAGAAAAACATAAAAAAAATTAATTGTATTTTTTTTAAAATCTAGGTCTGTTAAAAATGTTCAAGTTTGAACTTTCCTGAACAATGAAACTTTCTAATCGACAAAAAAATTTCCTGTAAACAGCTATACCTTAATATAGTTATTTGGAAATAATAAACCGTTCTCTAATAATTTCAGAGATTTTAAAATATTTCGATTTCAAGTTGTCTATTGGACTTTAAAATTTATAAGAGTAGGAATATTGTCACCATCCCTATTTTCGTTTGAATCATTTAATGTGTTTCTGCCTTTTAGGTCTTCATTTTGTTTTTGTATTTTTAATATTTAAAATAATACGAACCAGGGTTTATTTGTTGTTTTTTTTAATTATTTATTTTTAGTTATAATAATATTTTTCTTGAATCTGGAGCTTTTCAACGGTATATCCAAAATATGTATTATTACTCTTATTTTCGAAAATGTGTTTCAGTGTGGGATTATATTTAGGATGATTATAAGGTGTTTTTTACGTTATAGTACGATTATTTTTAATGCTAATTATTTCAAACAAACAAAAGATATTTTAGAAGAAGAAATTTTAATAATTCGACATTAGAACTTATCAGATTATTATTTTTTTAATGGTTTTATCAAAAATAAAATTTAATTATATAATACATTTTTGAAGTAACATCTAATTTAATTTATTAGCAATCAACACACCTCCTCTCCCTCTCCTGCTACTATCGCGAGAGTACTACCAGAACTAAAACTTTCATGGAATAGCACTCCCTATAATAACTGATAGCAAGCCTATGCTGGTGGTGGTAATGGTGGGGGGTGGGGCGGGTCCGCCAAGTGGTTCTATTGGTCCTTTTTTTGCCTACCCCAAGAAATGCAATGGAGACCTATTTTCCTTCCATGTCTTATGGTTTTCTGATGGAATTCCACCGTATCAGCCATTCAGTGATTGAAGCCTACGTGTTCAATGATTTTTGTCACAGGCTAGAAGCACGTAAGGATCACCAACTTAAAAAATATTTTTCTTTGGTTGGAGAGAAACTACTCTCCAAATTATTTGATGCTTTTCAAATACTTCGTTCCAATAGTTACTTGAGTCCAGAAAAAAATAAAATCTGTTTTATTTTATATCGCCAATTATATTGACGTGGTTTCTATCACTACAGAGTACATAATAGAAATAAAAATCAAGTTCACGAAAACTTATATCTAGTGACTTTCACTTACCTACGTTGTTTAAATCCATTTAAGAACTTTTTAATAAACTACATTAACATTTACAAAAATCTCGTGCGCGCAGCACACGGCTTTCAATTACCTCCGTTGTTAAAATCAATGTTGTTTTTTAGTTTTATCCGCTTTTCATCACTCTCCATTATCTTATAAAACTGTTTATATGAGATAACATTTTTTCTAAAATATTAAGCTCTCCAACGGTATATTATAAATCTAGGTTAGTATTCTCTGCAATATACTTACCTATATAAACAAAATTACCTATACATATTTTTAATGATGGAGTTTTGTTGACCGTTCAGAAATTAGATACACACATTTAAAATAAGTGCTATTTTAATTATGTGCCGACGTTTCGGCCTACAATGTTCCTTCATCAGGGCTAAAAGAAACAAGATAACAACCAATGTAATTATAGACTTAATAATGCGTTAGGTATATAATAATAATATGACAGTAATAAAATATGGGAACATAAATAAAATTAAATGTAAAATGATAATAAGATGACAGTTATGAAGTATGGAAATAAGGTGACAGTTATAAAGTATGGAAAAAAAAACAAAATTAAGATGATAGTTATAAAGTATGGAAGTAAACATAATTGAGATGATAATATTGTAATGAGAATATCTAAAGAGAGACTAAGCTAATAGAAAAAAGGACAAAGGAAAAATATGTGAACAATTAAAATTTTAAATATTAACAATTTTGAGTTGATATATGACAGTAATATATTAAAAACATAGTTAAAAGTATAGGTAATATATAAAAAGAACATAGTCACTAAAAAAGAGAAACAGTATGAATAAAAAATAATTTTAAATTTTAAAATAATGTAATATTAAACGAAGAATTATATGTCATTATGAATTATACTACTATACTATGAATTATATGTAATAGAGATTATAGTTGTTATCTTGTTTCTTTTAGCCCTGATGAAGGCCCACATTGTAGGCCGAAACGTCGGCACATAATTAAAATAGCACTTATTTTAAATGTGTGTATCTAATTTATGACCGCACCCCTATACATATTTTTGTTCTTTTCTCCTTTGGTTTGGAAACAAATTCCTTCATCTTGTATATTTACCCGTTTTTTTATCAATACTTTTTTTTTTTTTTTTTGAATTTACAAAATTAAAGTTACTTTAGAGGACAAAGTATCGGCATTTACGACCATTCAGACTATTTCAATCAGAGTGAAACCTACGTGATATTAAAGTCCATTAAAGTTTATATCGATATAGCTGGTTTAATCAGAATCGTTAAAACCATTTTTGAGAAAATCTTAAAAAGGTGTGAAATGACGTGGAGTGGCTCTTCTAGTTTGCTTATTTTTTTAAAAAAGTTGCTTTTCCATCGGAGACATATATAAGCATATTTCATATACTTGGGACATATGAAATTTCAGTTTCGTACAACTTCTCGTTTTTGAGCAAGACTTTTTTTTTTAATTTTTTTTTTTATTGAGATATATTACAATTTGTTACAAAATGAACAATAATAATATTGATATGAGACCACATTCATACTATATATACAGAAAATAATAATAATAGTCAAATTACATAAAATAGAAAATAAATAAATTCATATATATACAATAGAATAATAATAAATAAAACAAATCAAAACAACAACCTATTATTGAGATGTTAGCAAGACTAACCACACCTACACAGACAGACCTTTTTACAGGACTTGGTCATTTGGACTCGGGGACCCTAAAACGTGTATTTTCGATGAAAACTTGAATTCCAAAATTTTTACGATCGCGTACGTATATTTCTTGTGTACGTAAGTGAATGTAAAAATGCTTTTTATAGAATTTATTGAATATAATGTTCATATCAAATTCCATCATAGTTTGACTATTAGCGGAAACAGGTTTTATTTTTTTATGTATCTATAAACAGTTAGTAAATTATCTAGAAGATCGGGTGAAAAATTTGTGATTAATAAAAAAATAAATACTTTTTTTCACTAAGGTTCGTTTTATATTACACAGGAATACTACGTTGAAAGCTAACTAAATGAAATTGAAGGGTTCCTAAATTATGGTAGATGTTTTTTCAAATATTTAAAATAATGTGAAGTGTGATATTTAAGTATAAAATTTAGTTAAATTATAATAAAAAATTTGACAGCATTTTAGAAGACATTTTTTAAAGAAATGTTTCTCACTCCTATGAATAATATTTTCTTCACGGGTAATTCAATAGATAAATTTTAATAGTTTTTATAAATATATTCAGCTTAAATAAAATAATAAGATATTATTAACCCAAACAACTACTTACCTTCTTTTTTTTTAGTCTCACTCCATTACTTTGCACGACATAAGTTGGATTTTTTTCTTTTAATCGTAAATCTTTCTAATAATTTTATGCTATTACTATTAATGTTTCCGAAAATTTGTTAATAATGAATTTTTTCATACTTGATATTTAACCATTTATAATATCTAGCCTCAATGAAAGACATTTAATCATTTCATTTGTTTCTTAATTATTAAGAAGTCCTCATCTGTGTATTTACTTAGCGACAATTAGTAACTTCCAGTTATTACAATAGTAAAAAATTCGTTGAAACATTCCAAGCGCACACCAACCTGAAATAAGTAATTTCAGTTTCTTTCTAGTTTTAGTTTCTGAGCTAAAAACTATTTTTTGTTGCTTCTAACTTGATATTTTAGGTGAGAAGAAATTTTTTTGAGAAGAAATTGACTCATATATTTAAAATTGTCCGTTAAAATTATTTACTTATTAAAATGTTTTACCCAGTTTGCTTCGTGACTCTTGTCTGGAAGCGCTGATGAAGATCCGCAAAGTGAGTCGAAACGTTGTACATTAAATAGTTTTCCAATATTTTCTCAACTTTTTTGAACGCCACCGGAACCATCTAATCCTTCATAAATTAATTTATACTTTGCATTAAACCATATTTTATTACTATTAATAATAAGAGACAATAAATTAATTAAAAATCATGAAATCGCACATATCAATCAATCATACTCGTTAGACAAATTTTCAATTTCATAATCTTTTTCAGCTAAAATCATTAAATATTCAGGATGAACTAAAATGCTTATGCAATGTAGTAAATCGAACTTTATTTTTTTAAATTAAAATTTAATTTATATATTTTTTTATTAACGTGCACTACTGTCATCCAGGTTCGAACCCTGGCAAAGGCAGAATTATTTATTCTTTTATTTCAGCCTTGGAGCAACTCTGAGCTAGAGAGACGTTCCTGGGGTACACCCACTCTCTATAAAGTGGGTTTCCAATAACTTGGGAAAATATGGCGGCTGGCCTAATCACCTCCTTACACAAATGTTGACCGTGAAACAGTACGGATATGTACTGAACCCCAGCCCTAAATGGGTTGTAGAAGCAAAGTTTTTTTTTTAACTTATTCAAAAAGTAAGTATTGACACTTGACTTTTTTTTTTTTTTTTTCGTACTGACAAATCATATTTCGCCTCACAAAATTTTGTGTATCTTTTCTAATTTTATTTCTTAATTAGAAAATAAATATTTAATAATTTGAATTAGATTCAATTTTAAAAAAAATTCTTTTAACTATAAAATTATGATTTTAAGGTATGAAAAAAAAATACTCACCTATAGACTGGATCAAAGCGTTTAATTATTCCTCCATGACTTGATAATATTAAAGAAATATTCTCATCGTTATTAAAAGATCATAGAGGGTTGTGGTAGGTAATGGGTTCGTACCAGTGTACGTATGACTAAAAAAATTGACCTGCTTTTTGTGAAATACCCCAAGCTTTGTGTAAATCAGGATTTTTATAACGGGTTGGAATTCACCATCATATAACATTTATGGGACAATTATGATCTATCTTAATTCCTGATGCAGTATGAATTCGGTAAAAGATGATTTTTCAAATTAATCATGGTGAATACTAATAAGTAATGTTAAAACTTAATTAAAATTAATGCGATTTTTACATTAAAATACAGAGGAATTTTACATGGTATGACCAAATGTTAAGTTCCACTTATTGTCATCTTACGCAAATTAATAGTATATAAGTGTTATTATATGCATGTAACTTTATATGTGTATTTGTATATAAATTAGTAGAATATAAATGGTAGTAATAGTTTTTAATCACACAATTCAATAGGTTTTAATTTTACAACCACTTACCTTCACTCATTAAAATTATATAGCAGCGAGTTTTTGACCTTTTTCTTTTTTCTTTTTGTTCAAATTGACTGAAGGTATAGAATCTCTAGCTGATACCTTTTACAGTTTTACCTTTTCAACTAAAAATAGTTTTGAAAGGGTTACCAAAAATGTGCTTCCTTAGCTGTTATAGGTATAGGGACAGTTATAAAATTTTAAATTAACTTGAAATGGCAGAACACAGTATATATTTTTGAAATTTAAACACACATTTTTAATGAATTGTAAATGTTCTCTTACTTTTCATTTTTTTAAATTTTTATATTAAACTTCATCAAAAAAAGTAAATCTAGATAAACCAATTTTTACTTATTTTAATTTTCATTGATTGAAATAAATCTAAAGGTTGCACCGAACTTACAAATATTAATTTCCTTCAACATTAAAAAAACCTTTAAACGAATATGAATCATGATGCCATAGATGCTTATAGCAATTTAGTTTAAATTATAGGTTGTAGATAAATTGTTAAGCATACAAATAAATGGTCTTATATTCCAAATTTAATTTTATACGTACCTATACATGGTATAAATAAATACAAATATCCATACTTAAAAATGTTTACCTCATTCATTAATTCATGTTCCTTCCATATTTTTGAATTATCCACCTCGCCGTGTTGATTTACTGTTTTATTCATAAAAATGGAAATAGGTGGGTAAGGGAATTGAGTAATTTAATTACAATGACCGATAGTAAGGTAGGGCTTTACGAAAAAAATTATGACCTCAGATAATTTACAAAATTGATATTTTTGTATTTTATTTTCATAATTTCTGTAAAGCCCTTTCATTAGTATACTAAGGTCAATGTAAATTAATTAATCTGTTTTATCTATATTTCGATATTATATATTCTTCATCTTTTACTCGTATTGTTTTCTTTTTGTTAAATATTTGCGTTTTTCAAAAACAAACATGAAGAATATTAAGAAAGTACGGTATCTACTTATGATCAGGTACTCTTGGAATTGCTAGTAACATTTTTTGCCCTTTAACCTGTATGAGTAACCAAAATAATTGGGGAAAATACCAGGCGGCTGAGCGTGATTAAGGCCTAATCACCTCATTGCACTGCCGTTGGTCTAGAAACAATACGAATATCCATATGCACTGAGCCCAAGACCCTTTATGGGTTGTAGTCTTACAGGTTTTGTTTTATTTATTTATCCTGTATACTACATTTGTTAACTTTTCGTTTCGTATATTGTATTTTTTTTTTTTTTTTTTTTTTTTTTTTTGTGCATATTTAATTTAATATTAAGATTATCGTATTTTTACCCCACAATTTTAACTCAATTCAATTATATTACTTCAAAATATGTTTTATTTAATTTGTTTAACTTTTAATATAAGTAAGTGTAGATTTTTTTTAAGGTACAGGTTTCAGAACTCCATTGGTATCTCCATTAATTTGAAGGTTGTTTTAATGGGTTTCATAACTGTTGTGTTTAGATGAATTTTTTCTAGTAAAAAAAATTGTGATTAGATTATGGTTTTCATTTTTTAACATTTCTTTCTTTTTTATGGCTAAATTATCTTGTTTTTTTAATATGCATATGCATTTTTAACTACCTATATATATATGTGTGTATGTATGTAATATATATATATATATATATATATATATATATATATATATATATTATTTTTTTTTTTTTTTTTGCCTCAAATTTAGATTATCCAAAAAAAAAAAAAAAATTCCATATTGTACAAAATATTGGTCATATATATCATGATCTCTTTACTTATGTACATCATTTATATAAAAATAATTTCGTCATTGATTGTTAAAATTTTTATTTTAGTATCACATAAACTAAAAACGTTTCAACATTTGTACTATTATTTAAACGCAAGTATGTAGCAGACTGGAGGTAACTTCTAATCTCAAAAAAATATATTATAAAAATATAATAAAAAGAGAAGAGAAAGTTCTAATTATTTTATTCTTAATGATATATACTCTTCTATACTAGTAATTGACATTAAACTATTGTTTAATTATCACCTACTGATTAAAGTTAAAGAATATTTCATATTTAAATTTATGAATTAATTCTTGAAGTTTAGGTTCCCTTGATAATTGCGTAGTTGTAAGAAATATTTTAAATTTAACTAACGAATCTTTTTAGTGCATATTAATTTATTTCAATTTCGTCACGTTAATTATAGATTATATTTATTTACGAAACATATACTTTATTAAATTATAGCTCACCTTCAAGGCATAACCTTAATACAATATCTTCATTGTAACCGCAAAGCCGCTTTCTCTCATCGATAAACCAAATGTTTATCCTGATATTTTGAAATGAAGAAAAAACATGGATAATTGATAGGGGTTGTGTAAATATAAAAGAATAATTAACAAATAATGAATAACTTTATTGTGGAATTATTAGTTTGAATTGCTAAATGAAATTAACATTTAAAAAGGATTTCGTAATTATGATTAACTAATGAGTGTTCTCGATAATTGAGAGGAACATTTGATACAATTAATCATGAGTACACACAATAATCAATATTTAAGATAATCAAAATTACTACCATTGGCAATGTCATATAAAACATTTCAAATGTCATATAAAACACTTATAAAACCAGCATATGCTTAGCAATGCTATTTTGAACTCTTTTAAAAAAACTACTGCAGAATTTATGATCGAGCAGTTTCCTATAGATTACAAATACATACATACATTCAAATTACAAACAACTACTATGCTGGGAAAGGTATAAAAGACAATTTTTTATTTAATTTATTTTCTTTAAAAAAATTTTACTATGAAACAATTCTTTATATAATAAAAATGACAATCAGTACATAATGTAATCAGTTCTCTTTGTCAATTACACTATCCGTATATTATCAAATAGCGTACAGTCTTAGAAGATATAAACATTTAGTAAGAACAATAATAATTAGCCAGTACGAACGCAATAAAGCTACAATCCTGTGGATTAAAACATTTCTCTAATATATCTATTCACAATCTCGTATTGACCAAAGCTTCGGGTATTCAATAGCCTCGAGCATTTGTGCCTAATACTTTTGCTGTACTGAGGTGCCAGTTCCATCAAATAATCTATGATTATAAGTGCTAATATACAATAACGATTTACACATCCTTATCCATTAATAAGAAATGCCAATCTCATCCAATCCTAACCACAAAGGATTAAACAATAAAACATTTTTCTAACTAAAAAAAATTTATAAGTAATCAGATTAACGAGATAATTCGTACTCTCGTATATACATATAAACTTTATGTAAGTTTTACTTACTACATCTAAGAGGTAGCAATGTTGTTGGCATTATAATAAGTTAACATTATAACACATTGAACGTTCAAATTCAGATACATGATTTAACATAATAGTACATCTAGGACTTTAATTAATGTAAATAAAACAGGAAGTACTCCTTCGAAACATTTCTCAGATTGATCTCTGCTATCACTTCCAAAAATATTGCACATATTACATTATAGTTATTTACACCGTTAAAATAAATCGAAATAATTTTCACGACTAATAGTAATATACAAAAGATATTTTTAAATACATGATAAAACTATATATATTTAAAGAGGCGTGTAAAAAGGTACTACTTGTATCACAGATAATCCTGGAGTCCTGGATCATGACGGCAGTGCTGGTTGTGACCTGTAATACTTTCTTAAGACGCCTTGGCATAATGTATCACCGAATACCTGACCGGCGGGGCTTCTTCCCTTTCCATCGACTTGAGGATCGCCTTGGACCTCTTTCTCGGAGGCAGGCTGATCGTCTCTCGAGCATCCTCTTCTTCTATCGGCGAAGGAGAGCTATGGGATCGATTCGAAGTGGGTACCAGGTAAACGGGGCTATCGCTTACCCCGGGTGTCTCCAGGACATGCTCCGGGCTAGGCCTATATTCGTCTGAATTTTCCGACGTCGCTACTGCAACAGCCGCCAGCAGTGCAGGATCCAGTCCTCCAGGTTTCTCTCCACGATACAAATAGCCACACAGCTCTGTGATGTTTGGGTATTCTGCAGGTTTCGGAGACTCTTTGTTTTCCTTATCACTCGCTGAAGATGCACATGATACTTCTTCGCTTCCTCCACCTTCCCGTCCTTGATTTTCTGAATGGCTTTTAATATGTCCTTCCATAGATTTTTTCGATGTGAATGTCTCATTACAGATGGTACACTTGTAAACCTTTTCTCCATAATGAGCAACCTGATGTAACTTGAGTACATGGTTGTAACCGAAGGACTTGCCACAAATTTCACAGGAGTAAGGTCTCTCGCCAGTATGGGTACGGTTATGCACTTTGAGCTGTTTTGAACAAGTAAACCCCTTACCACAATCCTTGCACACGTACGGTTTCTCCCCAGTATGTGTTCGCATATGGATTACTAATTGTCCCACTTTGTATAAACGTCTTGTTGCACACCACACACTTGTGCGGCCGTTCCCCCGTGTGTATCCTCATATGCCTGTGCAGTTTTCCGCTGTGTTCGAAGGCGCGCTCACATATGTCACACTTGTAAGGACGTTCTTTCGTGTGAATCCTTCTATGAACACTCAAGTTTTCTTTAACTGAAAAAGACTTCTTGCATATCTCACACTGATACGGTTTTTCTCCAGTGTGTGTTCTGTAATGGCGCGTGAGGCGAGCAGGTACCGCGAATGTCTTGCCACAAAAATTGCACTGATACGGATCTTCCCCATCTTTAGTATGGGTTTTCAAATGATTTTGGTAAGCATTCTTCTGTGAGAAGCTCTTTTGACAGAAAGAACAATTGAAGGTTTCTGCGGTGCTGGAGTCAGGAGGCGCTTCTTCAGACGGCGCTGGCTGAAACACCACCGGTAGATCAGGACTACATACGACTCTCTTGGCCTCCTCCTTATTAGGTTCTCCGGGGGGTAAGAGAGGGCTCAAGGTACAGTCAGCACCTACGGGTAAGGGCTCGTTCCTACCTTCTTCTTGATTGAAGTAACCCACCATCTCGGACACTCTGCTCCACAGGCTATCTGAGGAAAACACTTCACTTCAGTCACAAGCCGGCAATGTCAGAAACAAAAAAATAAAATAAAAAAAATTTAAAATAAACAAAATTAAATAAAAATAAAATAAATGTTAAATCTTGACTGTAGCCCTTAGCGACCCTTACCGTGCCCACTTTTCTCTTTACAAGAAGTCCAAAGACTTTTAACCCAGTCTTTATTGTGGAGTTGTTCCATGCTTGACTCCCGAGTTCGAACTGAACTGTATGAGAGAGTTGGTGCACGTGGAAATAAGTGGGGGTTCATGCGCCTGAGGAGCTTGTGACGTAGCTCCACGTGCCAGCCCTATTGCCCAACACTGCGGAACCTAGGTCAGGGCGACCACTCCCCTTCCAAAGCTTCCCTCCTTACATAATTGGATATTTAAACCTTACTCCAAAATCCACAATGTTTACCCTCTAGGTCCATGAAAAGAAAAATCCCATAATATAAGTTGATAGTTACACCTAACTGATCAATACTAGACTGAACCAACTACATTGGAGGTTTTTTTAAAAATATTATTTAATAAACGAGATTTGAACTGATTATAATAGCATGAACAGATATGCCGAAGTGTTATTTTCATATTTAAAAAAATATTCTTTTGAATAAAATGAGGAATATTAATAGAATCTTCAATCAGGAACTTTCTAATTAGAAAGAAAACCTGGACATGATCAATAGCGAACAGATTGCTTGAAAACATCAATGAAAAGTATACCATTTAAAGTCACGAAACAATTATATACAGGGCGAAAATATGTAATATGATTAGTAGAAGCTCCTAAATAGAGGAAAATATAAAAAAAAGTTGAAGTAATAGTCATAAAAGAAACATAAATAAGAAATAGTGATCTGGAGAAACTGTAGGAAAGGCATCAATACGTCACTAGTGGGAAACCGTCCGCAATCCCTCCACGTGCCGTCCTTCCCGGAGATCACCGACCTCGACAACTGATACAGCAGTGGGGACGTCTTGGCTCTCTAACCGTTTCAGTAATTTACTTTCCAAAACTCAATATCAGATATAGATAGCATATCCCAGGTAAGAAAAAATAAAATATATAATTTCAAACTTCCCAGCACTTGGGTGTCAAATATTGCGAAAGTGCGTAATATCAGGTAATCCTAGAAAATGAAGAAAATAAACTATTGGCATGCATTTACAGGTAAAAAAGCTTTAATATAAAATAAAAAAACCTTTATATTTGTAGATTGTATGAAAGTATTTCACAATATAATAAATTAATAATGGTAATACCTTGGAAGTGTTTCTCATTCAATATATTCTGAAATTTTTGATAGCTTAAAAGGGAATATATTGACAAACATAAATACTCAATTTATAACACCTAACACTCGTTAAAAGAGTTTTTATAGATGTATATAAATAAATTATTTAAAGTTAATTACTTTTCAACTTACGAGAAGAACAATTGAATTTGTTTACAATAAATAACTCTAAAAGCACAATGACCATTGACTGCATATATTAATACAAATTATTTCTTCTACTACATCCTTAAATAATTCGCACAAAACTAAAATCAATTGGATGTGAATATATCATTTGAAAAACACTCCAATAAGAAACAAACAAGATAACTACTATCAGCATAGAAATTACCTGCAAACTCTGTGTTTCGAAAGTAAAAGTGATTTCAGAGGATGGTCACAGAAGATGGCGGCTTTCTAAACTTGAGTAAGGCTTCAGCGCAGAGTCGATATTTTTTTTAAATTCTGGCTCGAGAACGTTTACTGATATGTCAGATCAAGGTCTAAGAACGATGTAAGATCCATTCAGAGGCCATTGGGCAAATAACAAAGTGGATAAGTGTGGTCAGTTCTGTGGCACGGAAGGAGGCGACGCCATATTGTGACTGACCTCGCGAACATTATTCAAGAATCGCCTATCGTATCTGAGACTCCCGGCATTTCCCCTACCGCAATTCCAAGCTACAAAGCTAAATAACATTTAAACACATTGCGGGCAACGTTTGACTGAGAGCGATGAAGCTAGGACACTCATCTGACCGATTGCCCTGGGGATCTGGGCACTGAACAGGGCAGCCAGCGCCATATTGCGCTGCCAAATACACTTGCTCCGATAGAAAATACTTCTACCAAGAGGATATTTTTACAAGAATATAAAGTAATCAATAAACAGAATATTGTAGTTAATCTCAAATAATTAAAAGAGTTCCTTTCATATGAATATTTACTGTTAAATGAGTCTTTGAAGTATCTTAAATAATGGTAATTATAGGGTGGCATGTTCTCGACTTAAAAACTTCTTTAAATAAATTTCGTTCATTTAATTTTGAGACAAAGGACAGATTATCCTAAATATTTAATAAATGAACGAGTTAAACTATTTTTATCATCAGAATTTAATTTAATTGAAACACCTACTTGATTAGATTTTAATGTTGATAACACTGCGGACTACTAAAAGACTACTATAAAATTTCCAAGAAAGAAAACTTTCATTTGCTTATGCGAAGTTCGTTAAACTTAAACAGTCTGTGGATTAAGGAAGTAATCTAAAGTATGTCTGAATCCTTTTGAGTAATTACTCCAAAATTGATTACTCCATTGCCATGAGTTCAAGGCAATCCACATAGCAAAATTTAACTACATACGTTCATACTATTTTATACTATGTGTTTAGCTATTTATTTCAAATGGGATATCGATTAAGCAAAGTTTTGGTTGATAAAATTGCAGTTAATTTCATAGTTAAAATAGGAATAGAGTAATACTATTAAACTATCCTTACCTTGTCTTTTTTTTCTTCTTGACCTATCTTACTCCTCGAAGTCTTATGACACTATTAGTTGCTACCCACACTCAATCTCTCTGTCTCTTCTTACTTCTATCCAACCTTCTTCTTGAAGACCCTTCTTTTCCAACCCCGAAGACGGAGGCAGAAACAACCCCTACCGCTTATAAGGGAGGTACATTCTGAATGTTTACTAAGACAAGAGAAGCGGGGAGTGACTGCGAACGTTGCCGAGGCAAGGCGGAGGCGACCGAATCTGCCGAAATTTTATGTAGGCCCAGGAACCTCGCAGCAGTATCAATGACCTTTAACAAGGGGGTCAGGAGTGGCACGTGGAGGGACTGCGGACGGTTTCCCACTTCTACGTCACGACCTCCTACTTCCCCCACTCCGCCGCACCCATTCCCGGGTCACAATTGTTTACAAATTGTTAGCTTTCAGTCTAAATCATCCTCATCTTTTCCAGATACGTTATTATTATTATTTCAATCCTTCATTCACAGTGTTAAATTGCATTGCTGGTCGTTATTATGGTAGGGTATTTTCGTATTAAGGCGTAATAATTATTCATTTATTATTTATTAACATTAACTGATAGTTTTCCCCATATTTTTTCAGCCTGATAATTTAACCTTACGGTTTTTTTAAACCCAGATTTTTTTCCCCTTGCAGAAGCAACCCAAGCAGTACCTCTTTGAGGCTTCTAATAGGGTCCTTCACATGCAAGAGCTTTTCACTCAAGTATTCCGTACACGAAACCACTATTATTATTTTTTCATATTATAATAGTGAACTAATATGAAATAATAATACACTTAATAATTAATATTTTAATTTAATATATCAGTAAAGATTAATAAGCATAGACCGAGTGATATTGTTTAATAATATTTGAACTACTCATCTTAAATTCGCAAATATTTATAGGGATAAAATATATCTACGGAATTCCTAGAAAGCTGGTAATTTTGTTGAAATCCATGACCAACCGTTGCTATTGAAAACACCACCACTACTAGTTAGTATTGGTAAGAGTTTTCTGGGCATAGGATTCGTTACCTGGCCTTCGAGGAAGTTATTTGGCCAATGGTTCTAAAGGGAGGTCATAAAACTAAATCCACGATCCCAGCCAATAGTTCCTTGTTTGAACAGAATTACATGTTTAAAGTTGAAAAAATGTTAACATTCTTTAATTTTAGTTTTCACTAGATGTACAGGTTTTTGAATCCTCGAATCTGTGTGTGTGTGGTAAGCCTAGCTCGAAAATGCTGAGTTGTATAAAACTGAAATTTCATATTTTAGATGCGTATATACGTGAGATGTTGCGGCAACTTTTTCGACAAAATCAACGAACCGGAAGAGCTACTTTATACTATATATTTTGAATCTTCTTACAATTACCTCAAAAACAACCCTGATTATTTTTATTACACTTTCTATATCGATGTAAAATTTAATGGGCTTTAATATCATGTAGGTTTTATTCTAATAGAAACTGTCAGACAGGGCTTAAATGCCGATATTTAAATTTTCGTTTAATTTTGTGGATTCGAAGAAAATTACCCATATCATGTTGTTAGAATTATTAATTATACAATTTGAGCGAAAGTGATACCCTCTCCCTCCCAAAAAAGAGCAAACATATTTTTTTGGTAATTTTTTTTTCGAACATAAGAATAGTTCTATAGATATATAATATACCGTTGGAAAAACTAACATGGACATTCAAGAACAGCTGATAAAAACTAAGTGACAGTTCTAGATAATAATTTCTATTGTTAGATTATTTAATCTAAAACAAATGTTTTTATCAAAACTCAATGTAATTCTTTAAACATTATTTAAAAGTTCTTAAATTATTTTGACAACGTAGCTTAGTGAAACTTGTGTGTTTCGTTTTGTTTTTTTAGAATTATTATAACATAGAACCATACATAATATAAAGTATCTTATCTCATGATGTAAGTCTCGGTTCTTACTTCCAATACTTTTAATTTTATTTGGTGAAATTAAACTCAGCCCAGGTTTCTCTTTCACCTAGCTGTTTAAATGTTTCAATAACATCTGTTATATATTTTACAGGAACAACGTAAGTAATCAGTTTGATATGTATGATAATAATATATAACAAATTAGAAGAGATGTTCCGTTAATATATTCAAGGACAATAAAATATTATAATACTTCCGTAAATACTAATTTAATTTCAATCATGATTAAAACATTTTATTAATTTTAGTTACCATCTTATCAATACCATGCTTAATTTGCTAATATTAGTTTAGCGATTAATTATGAATTATTGCTAATGTAATTTTTTTAGTAGAAAAATGGAAATAAAAAAATATATTGTGTTGTTTCACGTGAAATGTCCGTTTTTATAGTTTCTGAAATACATAAAGGATTTTGCAGGTCCCGTTGTTTTCTTCCGAATGTTTACATATTTAAAGTAAACAGTAGTAATCCTCTACCTTTGTATTATAAACATTAGCTTCTCAATCAATTACCCACTTTTTAGTATACCTCCAAATAATAACATGGAAACAGTGATTTTCGAGTAATATTTTTGTACGAGTTTAAACTCGGCTATTCAGCAGCTGAGGCCGCTAGAAATATTTGCAAGGCGTTTGGGGAAGGGAGTGTTAATTAGCGGACCATTCGCCGTTGGTTTGCTAATTTTCAGCTGGAGATACCGACTTGAAAAACGTTGCCCCGAGGAAGACCTCCGTCCATAATAGACAACGATGTCCTCAAACATACAGAAGAAGGAAACCCCTACCAAACAGTTAAAGGACTCTCAGCACAACTAAATGCAAGTGCATCTACCGTTTCCAGACATTTAAAGTGTATTGGGATAGTAAAAAAGCTCAATACATGGGTACCTCATGACCTCACTGAGCGGCAGCAAGACCCCATGTTTCAAAACATACCGTGCAAAAATTGAAAGAACTGGGCAACGAAGTTCTCAACCATTAAACATCGAAATTCATACGTAATAACATTAATTAATAGTTTAAAAAAATAATAGATGCGAATTCAGCATTTTTGTAGTATCGATTTTTGTTTACTCGTCGTATCTCCTACCCAAAGGCATTTTCAATTGAACCGAATAATTTAAATTTAAAGCATTAAATAAAATACTCACAATCCGGCCTAAAGGGCTCATGTCTGCACTGTTAAAAGATTAAAAATTGCTCTTGAACAGGTATGAAGTTGGTAACAGACCGTCCAACCCAACCACTTGTTAACTCTATCAGGTACAGTACCTCGAGTTTACACGATTGAATTTTTATAGAAAAAATTCTTTAAAATGAAATTGCTCCTTTTGGTTTTGGTTCACCATGGGCCCGAGAGTCATGAAAAATACTAAAGAATCAATAATTCTACGATTTTTTTTGCTCTGGGATAATTCTCCTTCAGAAGGTAAGATATGTATTTAACTCCATTATTAAAAAAAATGCTGTAAACTCAGTCTCCACAAATCATATAACTTTCAACTTACCTTATCATAATAAATAAAATTGCATAATTACATTTGAGACGTTTGATTTCAAAGGTACGTATATCCTATCTAGGAAATTTTACATGAAGCGCGAAAATCTCTCATTACTAATTATGAAAATAGCCTAATTCGGTCTTTTTGCTTAAAATTTAGAAATTTTTTTACTATAATAATACTCATATAAATTATAAATTATTTTTTTTAGAATATTTGGAACGAAAATAAAATGCGTAATTAGTAATTTTAGAAAATGACCGCATTCTAATCGCGTTTTTAGGATTGAGAATTCATAGTAACATCAAAAGAATATTTTAGAAAAACTAAATTGATGACGAATATAAATATGTAAAAAAATCTAATTCGTTAAAAAAATGTCCTTTAGTACCTTTTGGAAAAATCAACGTCTCATTTAGCCTCAAAGTGAGATGGGGAAGTTTTTATAGATATTGTTAACTCTGTATTTTATAGCAAAATTCAGTTTTCATAGAAATTAGATTATTCTTTTGTTTTTGAAATATCTAGCTTTTCGAAGCTTTATACCTCTATATTACTTTTGTTCTTATTTGCGGAAAAAAAATTTAATCTTAATAATATTTCTGGTGATTTTTCCTTCAGTTCGTTATCGCATTAGTTCATGTTTAACCATTTTTTATTAAAAATTCTAATTTTTCAATTCCATTAGCACCAACGAATGGATAATTATTCAATGTGGTCCCATATCACTATTACTACTGTTCAATTGAAAATAAATTGTTAAATATCTCAATAAATTAAAAAAAAAAAAAACTCTAGAAGATGAATAGTTCAATAATCAAAATAGTTCAATAAGAATGAAAACCTACATGAGTTTGAAGCCTGTTTAGTTTTACACCGTTTTTGTGAGAATCGAAAAAGAAATTTCTAATTGTATAGTATTATGTGGTTCTTCTTGTTCTTTACTAATGAAAAAGATACCGTAACATCCCAGGCGCAGCCTCGTCTTCAATTTGTACTTTTAGTATCGCACGACTTTTATTAGTGAGCTAGACGTAATTATAAACCTCACACAGGTACTCACAGATATATACCCACACTCAGACCAGTTTGCAGAACTTGGTCATTTGGACTCAGCGAACCATAAAACGTGTATTTTCGTTGAAAACTTAGTAAGAAGGTTATAGGGTTTTCGTCACTTTCCATTAACTTCTACGACATTTGTCGCATATTGTTTTTCTAAATCTTGCGGTTTTGAAAGGTACATTTAGGATACTAATCTTATTTTCAGAAGTATCTTATCTATTTCTATATTCTACACTGGAAATATTTTTCTTCTTTACATGATCATGAAATTCTTTCATAGTTTATGTTTTTAACCTTTTCTCACTAGTAATTGAAAAACCTAAGTGACAGTTAATTATATAATAGAAACAAAGTTATAGATACTTCAGAGAGAGGATAATAAGGATTTTGTTCCACCCCTAGGGCTATTGAAGGCTACACAGAGGTTTCTCGGGCCGAAGGGGGGCGGCCCGAGACACGAACTAGAAATTATTTTTTACTGTGAGTTTCTGGTCATCAGTGGTTGCTGGGAAACACGTGCTAACACACTCTGCTACGCCGCCCTAGGATAATAAGAATTGTGCATTGAAGTCTCATGAATTTCAATGCATTTCAAGAATATTGCAAAAATGTGATAAATTTCATGATAAAAAATGGCACTTCCGTATAGTCGATTTTCTCTTAAATTAATTGTATTAGTTCTAGGAATCTTGAGGGATACATCACCAGCTTGGAATCAAAACTGAATGTTCCCGGCGAAAATGAAGTGAAATCCACCACTAACGAGTGGAATCAATCAATCAAAAAGAGATGGAAAACTCATCATGAAAGAGATACACTGAGGAAAATGTCCCTACTTACCGTTCACAGTAAAGCCTAATGGGCCCTCCCTTATTATTGGATATCGCAATTTCTTACCAGACATGAGATTTTAAACTCCTCGTCTTAGGGAAGAATTATAACTTCATATGCTTCTGTTATGGTATTCCGGAAACTGCTGAGCACATCAGCACCAATCGCCTTTGAGACAATCAGAAATAAACATCGGAGCCAAACCGGTCCTTTTATTCCTTTTTTTTCTTTGGCTTATCCTATGCACTGCAGCCTTATCCAGGCTTATTGTGCGCCGTTCATTATCCTGTTAATATAGGCCTATTATCTTGGTGAACCAGACCTAACTGTAGGGGTTAATCAGTTCACCCAGCTCAGGAACTAAAATACGGTTGCTGCCAAAATGGTCTTACCGTATTCTAGCTATTTCTGGACTACTACATTCTACATGATAGGCAACTTCTTCTTCCTTCTTGCAAAATCTGCAAGTCGGCGAGGCTACCAACCTCATATTATGAAGGTGCTTATTAAGCTGACAGTGTTCTATATGTAGTCCAGCCACCCCCTCAGAGTTATCATGTCCATTGAAGTTGTACTCTTCTCTCTCTGCAGAATCCCTCCAAAAATATCTTAGAGTGACGTTGCTTTCCAGAATCCCTCCAGTATAGGCTAGGTATATTGCCAGCAGCCGCCTTGATCAGACCTTTTGCGTAGCTGAGGCTTATTCGACACACGGGTGTGGAGGGTAACTGAGAAGAACCTCTCCTTGCCAGGCTATTGGCTCTCCCATTGCCTAAAATGCCTTACTGATCAGGCAACCAATGAAAATGGATCTTATTCAGCAGGGAGGGTGTATTGACATTTCTTTTAAACTCTTTCACTAATTGGGACCTAGTCATGTAGCTACCCAAAGCTCCGATATCAGCTTGACTATCGGTATGGATAATTACAAGTCTGTCTCTCATCCATTCTAGAGTTAGGGTTTGAGCACAGATATTTATCGCCATTACTTCGGTCTGAAAGACTGGCGTATTTTTATCATAAGAGATGGATAATTCGTCCTCCGCTTTATCCATTCTACATATTCCTGCCCATCAACCTAATCCCATCAGAGATCCGTCTGTATAACAATTGACTCCATTGCATGTTTTGTGCAAGCCAGCCTTATCAATCCCTACACAGTAAAGTGTGTCCGTATATTTGTTGACCTGAAGATCAGATTGCATGGCAAGCATCGATACTTCATCAATCTTTCTGAACAAGTTATCAAGAGCCTAGAGGCTGTAAGTGCTGGAGGTGCTAAGTGCTGGAGTTTCTAATGCTATGTGCAATGGTGTTAGGTTCAATAGAACGTCCATTGCAGCAGTCGGAGTAGTATTCATAGCTCCGTTTATTATTAGGCATGCTAATCTTTGCAACCTTCCAAGCAGAATCATAAATTTACATGTAATTGCCTTATGCAACCATACAGAAGCAGCGTATAAGACCATGAGCCTTGTTGCTGTTATATATATAAGGACCATCTTAGGATTAAGGCTCCAGGTTCTTCCAACAGCCCCTTTGCACTCATATAGACACTTAAGTGTCTTGGTGCAAGATTTATCAATGTGAATTTTCCAGTTTAATTTACTGTCAAGAGTAATTCCCAAGTTTTTAACTTCACTACATATATTGACCTCAGCCTCAACAAGGAAGGGTGGTCTAATTGTTATATTTCTTCTGTGAGTGAAAATACAAAGATTAACTTTCTGATTGTTGATGCTAAGACCATTCGTCTGACATGAGTCCCTCATAAGCCCCATTGTCGTTTTAAGAAATTCCGGAAATTTGCTTTCCATTAGCACAGCGATATCATCAGCATACCCTTGTGCGTAAAGACCTGAGGAACTCAACAAAGAGTCGACAACAAGGCAATCCTGGAGACTAAGGAATTTAAAGCAGTTTCACAGGATTTTCTAGGCTGACAGGCATATTGTGCGCTATTTAGCGGTCTATCAGGTAGTATATTATCCCTAATATATCTGTCAATCATTTTTTCCAATGTCTTCTTTAGAAAGGATGTCAGACATATAGGTTTATTAGCCTTGGGATGGTCATAAGATACCTTCTCTAGTTTGAACCGGCCTCTGTGGGTTTACTGAAAGCATCACAGAATTAGTTACAGAACAAAATGACTAAGATACCTTGGTGTATAGGTGGTAATAAATAGTGTGTTTACATAATTTATAAAAACTTATAGTAGAAGCGCTACCAAAGCCCGTGTTGAAGAGAGGGAATGTTTAGAAACATAAAAAAAAATAGGTTAGTTGATTTTGTTTAAAAAGCTGCTTTGTTATATTTAAATACAAGTAGTGTATATAATTTCTATTTCGAACATTTCAATCAGATTTACCACGAATAGTCAACCATAGATTGTTTCGCTACACTGTATCCTAGTGATTTGGATAAAGTTGCATTCATGATGTAATAAATGTATCTAACAATGAGTTCCTCTGATCTTCCTGCAAGTCGTGAAACGTTCAGCCGAAGTTTCAGTTGGAGGGGAATGTATTTGTTTTCCTTTTGTTATTGATTGCACAGTTGAAGCGGGGTCATCATTATGCGCTGTGTGGGGACCGATCTGCAATATCGGCCGGCTGTATACACCGCTTCTGCACAGACGCACAACCTTCACCTTGCTCCACTATGCATAAGGAATATCATTTAAAAAACTTGTGTTAATAAAACAATATTAATGAATAGGGGTTATTAACTGTTAAGGATAATTTATGTCATATTGGTGATTCAATTTTATATTTCACCTTCATCTGACTACTAGTTCTCTAACAGTGGTTCCGCGATATGCTATTGGGAAATAATATTAAATTACCTTAGCATAAAATATTTTTGAAGTCTTGGCTTTTAACAAGACAAACATATGTTATAATTGCTAGTGATCACTGAGCAAAATGACTGCTAGTCTAATTACGACAACCTTAAAATTTGACATTACATTTTGAAAATAATAATGTTACAAGTTATATCTGTCCTTAGAGCTTATTACTTGTAATATAACATAATGAACAATATTTGATTCCTTTATGAGTATATTAATAAATATCTATATTATATTAGTTTTAACTTTTAGTTCTTGAATGTATTGAACTAAATTTCTCAAGTCTAATTTCTCCTACTTGGCCATTTGAGGAGTACTGTGTTTCGGTAGCAGAGGTGTTTCAAATAAACTGTTTATGGTACTTTTTGATGGTGGGAAAAATATAAACTTTCTTAATAGAATGGATTTTAATATATCATTTTACATTTAATTAGTTTATTTTAGCAATAATTAAACATTACAATTCAATGTATCAATTTAAGTAACTAAAAATTAAAAAAATCTCTTGCGGGCAACACACGAATATATTTATTAATCTATATCCTGGGTAATATTTATTGTAGATATTTATATAAACATTAACAAGTATAGAAATGGAGTGAGATTACCTTCAGTCTACTTCATACTAATACGTATGTAATAATGTAAATTTTAAAGCAATTTAAGTTATGTATAAGTGACGTATATAAGTAAACTGATTATTATATAAATGACCTATATTTGTGCAATATGGAAAAAAAAATTAAGTTCAATTGAAATGCATATAATTTAGGAACAAAATATAGAATATTATAATGACAAATATTGAATTACAAATTTTAACTATTATTTGCTATGTTGTAGATATGATTCTGTTAAATTGTTTTTTAAATTTTAATTGGTTAATCTCAAGATGAGGCAAGAAATACCCTGAAACGTTATTAAAGATTTATTTATGTAAAAATATAATGAAAAAAAGAAGAGAAAGTTCCAAATATTATTTATTAATTAAAAATTAAAGTGTATATTTTTCTCTTAAAGGATAATATTTTATTTTATTAACATAATTTTGATTTGCTAAAGATAGGTACACAGTTCAGTTCTAAGTAGGTACATTAATCTAAATAAAAATTATACTATTTTTCCAATTGGTAATTATTGTGGACGACATCGCCCACCATTTACTCCTTCCTCAGATACATTACTGTATACATTTAATGATGTCGATTTATAATCTGGAAAGACTTGTTGTGCCAGATTTCGAGACGCGGTTGTTTACCAGGGGCGCCTCATTGATGAAGATGAACGTCTTTAGCTCAAAAGTTATGAATGGCTCCTTCCTGAATTATAGTATGTGATTAATACTACGATATCCGGCTGACCTTCTTATTGCTTTTGTTTCCTGTTGGGAATAACCTTCTTCATAGAGTTTGTAGGTGTCATATGGTTTAATTTATTTGTTGTTTGTTTATTCGTTTAACGTCACTTTTATGCTGCTATGGCTAATCGGACGATGCTACAGTGGGAGTCCTAAATTTTGCCTATCCAGGTTTTATTAGGATAGGGATCTTTAACGAGTACCTGACATCGCACAGGCTCAGGACCACCTTTTAACGTCCCCTCCGAAGGACGGCATAACTAAGGATTTTTTAATAAAAAAAAATAATCCTAGGGCCACCCGTGGGTTTGAACCCGCGACCTTTGGCATAGAAAGCTGTTATGCTAACCACTACGCTATGGCTGGCCCCCGTTTAATTTATTTAAAAAACAAGAAGAATGATTATTACTTTGAAACTAATCATTTGGTGATGAAAAGTAACTGACTGCCTTAATGTAAAAAATCTGGTGCGGGCAACACACGACTTTCAAAAACTTTTTACCTCGTCTGTTAAAAACTATTAAATGTACTTCAATTTAAAAAAATATTTTAAGTTGATTTTAATAAAACGTGTATTAATTTTAGTTAGAAACATATGATTTAAATTAAATAATATAACTATATTAATTTTTTTTTTCTTTTTCTTCTTGACACATATTAAATTATTAATCAGTAATATGTTTAATCCCTATTCGTCTCTATATATTACCTTTTACAAGTTAATGTATCATATAATCTTTGCTCTAAAATCTTTCTCTTTTTACGATATATTATACGTCTATATTACTGTTCTTATTATCAAAAACCAAAAATTAAATTAAAAAATCATTTTGTTCTTTTATCTTTTAGTTAGTCATAAAATTCGTCCAACTTGTATATTTAGCCGTCCTTCATCAATGTTATTATGATGATATAGTTAATCTTTTGGAATGTACAAAATTAAAGGTACCTGTTATTTATCAATGCTAATAAAATGATGTTCCTTTTTTTTTTTAAATCTACAAACTTAAAGGTACTTTAAAGGAAGAAAATTTAAAATTTGTTCGTTAATTATCAGGCCGATTTGCAAAAGAAATTCTTGGATATTTTTTTAAAACACTTTATTTATTCCAGTATCGCGACGTTAAAATATCGCCATTTAAGCCCTGTCAGACTATTTCAGAATGAAACCTACATGATATTAAAGCCCATTACGTTTAATCATTAAGTCGCTCTTCTGGTCAGCCGATTTTGGTGAAAAAGTTGCTGTAACATCTCGGGCATGTTTCATTGTGATTGAAATAGTCTGACAGGGCTTAAATGCCGATAATTTAAATTTTCTTCCTCTATAATACCTTTAATTTTGTAAATTTCAAAAATCAGCATTGATAAATAACGGGAAAATATGCAAGCTGAACGAATTTGATAAACAACTAAAGCAGAGAAGTGCAAACATATTCTTTTATAAAATTTTTGTGTTTTCGAACAAAAGAATAGTAATATAGGTGTATAAGATTTTAGAAAAAATATCTAATACACAGAATTTAAAAGGTTAATGGAGAGTGATGAAAAGCCGATAAAATCAACTGATTGTTGTTGGTAAAAATATAATAGATTATGTTTACAAGTAGAACAAAAAACAACAATTCCACTAAATAAATTAAATACTAAAATATATTCTAACCAAATTAGTTTTAATAATTATAAAACAATGATTTTGTAAATCATAATTAGGATGTATCCTTTAAAACTTCAGTAAAATGCATGGCTAATCATTAATCTCCAAAATTAATATTTTTTTCAGTTTTCTGCTTTAGTTGTTTTTAAAATCCGCTCAGCTTGCATATTTAACTGTTATTTACCAATGCTAACAAGATAATATAGTAAAAAAATAAAAATAAACTTTATTCACATATTTACATTTTGACAAAATGTTAACAATGATTTTGGATGAGTCATGCTTACAATCAGAAAATATTTTTTTTTTTTTTTTTTGTGATTATAGTACATTAGCCTAAATGGCAAACATATGGTGAAAAATTGAGGTTACATTGCGATTGTAGGAAAAATTATACAAAAAACCTACGCATATAGATAATATAGTTATTTTTATAGAATCTACAAAATTTAAGGCACTTTAGAAGAAGAAAATTTAAAATATCGACATTCAAGCTCTGTAACTATTCCTGACTATTCCAATCAGAATGAAGCCTACATATTAAAGCCCATCAATTTTTACATCGATATAGGGAGTTTATTCAAAATAAAACGTGTTATTCGAAATTTTTCATGATCGCAATACTTTCCCTTAATATTTATTTCATATATAGTAAAGTGATAGTAAAAATCGAATAGACACACAACTATAAAATTTGCACATCGTTATTATTTTGTTTATTCACTGATCATAAGAGGATCATTCGGCATAAGGGGAGTTCTTTGGACTTTTTTTGGGTATTATTAGAAGCATGAGGAAGAGCATCTTGGAATAATAATTATGTTTTTCCGTTAATGAAAGCAAGGACAACTCCCTAAAAACTTAATATCTTTCCAGTTGTTCATAGTAGGTCATAGACCGTCTATCAGGAATGAATTCGTGATGAATAAAACCTTCAAAATGTCCTTCATATAGTGCGATATTTTTATTGGTGTTATTTAATTTATTTTTAATTGGGATAAGTTTATATATATATATATTTAATAATTATTATTAAGCCAATATTCCTTTATTTATTTTTTTATTTCTTCTGAATATATGTACATATACAGATATCTTTATGGTAATTTCTTTTACTTATCTATATTTCAACAGAAACATACCTGTTGTGGTGCGGACACATCCTTGCAAATTCCTGAATAATCGAGAAGAGAGGAATAATTCAGCAATGCTAAAATACAATAGTTTTCACATTTCTGTTACGTCCAACTTTTCTGGGCCTTTCGGTTCAAATTATGTTTATTTTTACAAACATCTATTCAAAGGCGTTAAAAAAAAACGAAATATAAAACAAATTAATATGTGATTAAGAGGTTACATGTTTAATGAAATAGTGAATTAAGAAAAAAACAATATAAGGTTGGAAACCATTCTTAACTAGGAATACTCTACAACATAAATCCAAAGGATCAGATCTAAAATAAACAGGACTCCATACTAAAAGAAGCTGTTTTAAAATAATCAACGATCTTGTTTCATTCATTCAACCAAGGTCTTTTGCCAGGACTAATAAAGGTAATAATACAAAACGGATTTCCTGTCAACCCTTTCCTTGCTGCTTTTAGTACAGGAATCGGCAAGGTTTTTATGAAGTTTAATACTTCGAGACATATACTTAAATGGTAATAGTATAAATATTAAAGTTAGGTATTACAGAAAATAAAATGTTGATCTTTGGAGAGAAGACGATAGAATTAGGCGAATTTCCAATCATTGCAAATACTCTGAAAAAACAAGTACTGAGTACTGTAAACAAAATAATGCTCGTTGTGAAGTACAGTGCTCAGCATTTTTTGTACTTTTGAGTACTTGATTACTTAATTACTTAATATTTATATATATATGAGGTCGCCAGAGTAGAGTGTACTCTCTTCGATAAAATCGATATAGGGGTCTATTATTTATTATGTTTTTTTACTCATGGGATTACATGTTACAATCGATTTTAAGACCACGCGCACGAAGATTTTGATATTCTATGCTTAAAGTCGCGAGTTCAAAGCCGGCAGATGGTCCTATCTTATTTTGTTTAATTTCTGTTAACCAATATTATAAAATATTTACATCCCTTTCGAAGGATGAAATATCTAAGGATTTTTTACTCCCTTCGAAAAATTCTAAACCCGGCAGATGGGGGTTCGAAAGCGCGAACATAAAGATATATTATAAATCCTTAACCACTTATTAAACCTTTTCACCCGGTCACCCGGCAGATGGCTTTAGAATTTTTCGAAGGGAGTAAATAATCCTCAGATATTTCATCCTCGAAAGGGATGTAATTTTTTTTTTATAATTTCGGTTGAAATATTAAACAAAACATGATAGACCATCTGCCGGTTTGAACCCGCGACTTTAGGCATAGAATAGAAAAATCCTCATGCGCAAGGGCGTGGTCCTAAAATTGATAGTACCATTTGATTCCTCGATAACAAAAACATAATAATAAACCCCTATATCGATTTTATCCGTAGAGATTAAATTAATCTATTTTAAAATCAATAATATGAAAACAAATAAAGCCTAAATAAATTTTTAATAGACCTCAAAATGGATGAAACCCGTACTTAATATATGTAGGTAATATACTCTACTCTGGCAACCTCATATAAAAAAGTAATCAAGTACGCAAAAGTACAAAAAATGCTTAGTACTGTACTTTGCAGCAAGCATTATTTTGATTACAGTACTTATTACTTGTTTTTTTCCGAGTATTTGCTCAACACTGCTTCCAATCAAGATAGTTGGTTTTCAAGAATTATATTGACTGCTAGACAATAAAATGACTCTGTCTCCCCCAAAGATTTTCAACTTACTTGGCTCCCCTTAACGAAAGTCCTGCAAACGCCCTTCAAGAAAATAGATGTTTCCATAGGATATAAAAATTTCAATTGAATTTAATAGTAAATGTAAACTTTTAAATCAAGTTGGGAGGCAAGTGAAAGCTTACGCACCAAATTATTTAATAATAATATTTATTATGATTATTAAATCATTATAACATTTAAATTATGTGGCATATTCTCTCTTTATAAGTCACTTTTCGCAGAATTGCTAATAAGTGGGATAGAAGGGGAAAGAGGGAATGGTTCCATTAGTTTGATTTATTTCTTCGATCCGGAATTTCTATCTTTGCTTTAATATTTGATTGAAAGTGCAACCGATTTAGTGAACTAAGTGACTCGAGTTGACATGTGGTAACTTATTTCCTGTAGGAAATAAGCTATTTGCTGTTGGCCAGCCGGCTCGGTGTAACCAACCAACTATACGCCTCATGCTTCTATAGGCATTTAACACTGCATATCAATTTATAGGCGTCCACGTTCCTATTTTTATCTCTGTTTATAGCTATTATTTTGAATCGTGGTTTTGTGGTTAATTACCTCTTTATATATCGAACATAGAAACGAATGGTTATTTAGAAAATTTAATTGCAGTTAAACATTATTCATAATTTAGGAATAAAATTATGTTACTTTACGAACAAATTAACATTTTAATGTATTATTTATCAATTTTATATTACTTTTTTCAGAGCATTTCCAATTTTCATCCTGCTTTTCCATTGGCATATCCACAGTTAGTTATTTTATTTTAATTTCGATTGAGGGCTGGTCGTCCATTCAAGCCAAACAGGCTCCTCTCCTGCAGGTTTAATAACACGTTATCCTAAATGTTACCAATTTACAGAAAATAAAGGTGTAGGTGCAAGTCTTTAATAATTTAATATTATTATTAGTGTTTTAAATAAGTTTTTTTTTCTCAGTGGCTATTTTGGTGGTAACGGATATTTTTCTCTCTCTCAGTGGATCCACTTAAATTATCTGGATTTAAGTCATCTTCGGGTCTGTCCTTTTTATTCGGCCCTGTTGCGATGGGAGTTCTATTTTCAATAATATAAAAAAAAAAAAAAAAAAAAAAAAAAAAAAAAAAAAAAAAAAAAGAAAAAAAAAAAGATCAATTCAGTCGTTTAAGTAATTTGATGTTAATAATTACCTGCTATAATACAATAAACACGATTTAGTTTTTCTCCATATTGATTTACAATTATTTATTCATCATTCACTATCATGAAAATTAGAAATATTTTGAAGAAATAATTTTTCTGACCATAATGACAATAATTTCAAATTTATAGAATTGTCGATATGATTCAAATTAAATAATATAATGATTGTAGAACTTTTTTATTTTATTTGTTTCTTAAAGAATGATTAATGCAGCTCAAAATTATTTAATTTATTTTTTATTTTATTTTTTTACCTAAAGTTTACTTCCTTTTTATCATGGAATATCGACATAATATATTAAAATAAATATTTTATAACAAAACCAAATGGACTTCTTTTTTTTAACACTTGTTTAATTAATAAACTGCGAAAGTAACTGGTAAAACCTTAATTAAACATAAAAATGTACACAAATTTATTGATGTCCGTAACTTCAATATTTGTGTACACTGAACTAATTTTCTTACAGATTGATTAGATTTTCAAGTACCTATAAATATATATGATGTTCAATGCTTATTATTGGAGGTTTACATAAGAATTCTGTCTGAATTTATGATGAAATAACTTTTTTTTATGATTTTATTTTTTCAGAACAAATCAGCATCAGCAGGGCAACAACACACTCCTTGTAAGTCAGGATCTACAGCAGGAGCTTTTGCTTTGTCCTTCCCCATCATGGATCATGTATTCATCAAAATTTCCTGGAAAAATAATATACATTTTAGAAGTAATTTCAGTTGAAATTCTTGCTACTTACTTGCTCACTAAGGCTCTTCTGCAGCATGAATGGGAATGAGTCACCTTTACAGTCCCCGACTGCAGTCAAGTTTCTAAGGCCTTACGATGGGGACACAACGGACCTCTGATCTTCGCACCGCCCCTAGACAACAAACCTTGATCAGACCCTAAAACCCCTCTCTCCGAACCCTCGCGGTTAGCCACAGTGGAATCCTGACCCCTCTCCAACCCTAACAGGGATATCTGGGGTATTGAGGGTCTAGGCTCCAAGACTTGAAGAAGCAGCCCCTAGGCTTGTTAACAGGAAAGGGAGTAGATCAGTGTGGAAGGTCGGTGTTACATGGCCCAAGGTTCAGGATTTCTCTGGCATCTTATATATTACTTTGCTCTCTTCAAGAATCAATACCAAATGTGCTCGATTGTTTAAAATTTGGAGGGGGATCCAGAAACATATGCCCACGGTCTGATGAGGTTCTTATTTAGACGGGATTTCTTTGTCCGAGATAACGTTTTGTTTTGGAGCTTTAGTGAACCAGAATATGAACTATAAGAAACCGTTCATTAGGTTTTCGTTGATCCATTGTTTTCTGTAAGTTCAATCGATAGCTAATTTCAGCAATTCTCGTAGGGATAAATCTCTCAAGTTTAACAGCGTATGGCCTCTGATCTCTATCTATTAGTCTCATATATCTCAAGTCAAGGCCATGTATCTATCTTCTTTAGCGGTAAAAAAGTGTGATATTACGATGGTATTTTATAAAATGTAAGTGAAATATTACTTTATTTAATTTATTGACTTTTTTATAACTTCGAAAGAATACTCAGTGAAGTAAGTGATTTCAATTCATTTAGAAAATAATCTGGTGCAGGTTACACACGCCTTTCACTTACCTAGGATGTAAAAATCAATTTAAAACCTATTAAATACAGTTAGAGTTGAAAACAAAATCAAAGAATTATTTTCAGTTTCCTTGGAAACGTATGTTTTAGATTTAGATTTAGAATATAAAATTGTCAATTCCTTGTCTGCCTTCATCGGTTAGGATGATTTGCAATAGTTTATCATTATATCTTAACTATTTTTCAATTTAGAGACACCCAAACTTTGTACGTTTTCATAACCTCGTAGCACTCAGAGAAGCTGGCTCACTCAAAGAAATGAAATTTTACTGTCGTTATTTGTTAGAACCGTTTTTGATAAAATCGTAAAAAGGTAAAAAATCCATGGTATAGAGTGGCTTGCGATTTTGTTGAAAAAGTTGTTGTGATATCTAATTTATGCTCCAAAAATAAGAAATTTCAGTTTTATACATGCTTTCATTTTCTAGCTTGACTTACTACATACACACACGTGCGCGCACACACACACAAACACACACAGAAGTATTATTGCGGGACTTGGTGATTTGGACTCAGGGAACATTTATTTACGGTGAAAACTGGAATTAAAAATGTTTCACAATCTCAATACTTTCCCTTACTATATATTTTGTATATAGGTAAGTGAAACTAAAATTCAGTTCCTGCCTAATTTATTTTCATTATTAGATATTTCTACATGGAATATGAATATTTTTCAAATATTCATTGATAGATAATCCAAACAAATAATTATTGAAAAGAAAATTACAAAATATCTTAAATTAAATCCCATTCGTTTTGGATTATCACTGTAAAATATGATACATTGCTTCAGTATTCTCAGAGTTTGGCCAGGAGAATACAGTATATTGTATTGCCAGAGGAAGCCCTAGACTGCCGTTTGTCATGTCAAGAATCCGAGTCCGTTCACTTTTTACTTTCTCTTATATGAAATATATAGTAAGGAAAAGTATTGCGATCGTGAAAAATTTCGAATTCCAGTTTTCAAGGGAAATACACGTTTTAGGGTCTCCTGAGTCCAAATGACCAAGTCACGCAAAAAGGTCCGTGTGTCTGTGTGTGTGTCCTTATGTGGTGAGTCTAGCGCAAAAACTAAAAGTCACATGAAACTAAAATTTCATATTTTAGAGAACTATACGCCCGAGATGTTACAGCAACTTTTTCACTAAAATCGGCTGACCGGCTTACTTTATCCTTTGCATTTTGTACCTTTTTACGATTTTCTCAAAAACGGCTTTAACGATTTTGATTAAACCCACTAAAATTTGATGAGCTTTAATATTACGTAGGTTTCATTCTGATTGAAATAGTCTGACTGGGCTTAAATGCCGATATTTTAAATTTTCTTCTTCTAAAGTACCTTTGATTTTGTAGATTTCTAAAAATTGGGCACATCATTTTGTTAGCATTGATAAATAACAGCTAAATATGTAGGTTGAGCGAATTTGATACACAACTAATGGAGAAAAGTGCAAACATATTTTGTATGCAATTTTTCGGTTTTTGAACAAAAGAATATTAGTATATATGTATATATCTAATACACGGATTTTAAAGTTAATGGAGACTGATGAAAAGCCGATGAAACTAACTGATTGTTATAGATAAAAATATAATAGATCATTTAAATAAACTCATGTTTCTTTTAAATTTTAATTTCATCATGTCTTTTAATATTTATTTTTATCTCCAAATGTATTTAAATATTCTTAAATTGATTTTAACAACGGAGGTAAGTGAAAGTCGTGTGTTGCAGATTTTTTTCAATATAGTGCTAAAATAATAAAAATATAATAATATTTCACCTAAATAAACAAACTTTAGTTAAGGATAATAAAGGATTAAACCTTCAAAATTCAAGTAAATAATACAATGGATACCCTATTAAAATGTTTATTGAAAATGGAAGATTTCTTTCGAGATCGTTGTGGCTGGGTATAACCTATAACCTATCAGAGATGGGCAAATACTAAGTACGGAATACTGTACCCAAATAATGAACCAGTTGAAGTAAAGAGGCAGTATAGCCGGCTGCTCGCTGAGAGTACTTTATATTTGCCCCATGTACTCAGCATTCTTGTACTTCGAGTACTGGACTACTTTCTTATATAAGGCTACCAGTGTAAAGTATATTACTTGCATACGGGGCAATCTATTCGAAATCTTCCAGATCTTGCAGCTCGACATTTTTGATTTTCGTGATTTTTTGACCAGTTATTCCCTATCTCTTCGTGAATACAAATCATAAATAAGAAAAATCTGGCCAATACTTTTAGTGTTGAAGCCGATTTAAGTCAGCTCTACGGACGAAAACATGAGATGGAAAAATCTTTCTGATTTCTATATTTTTCAAATCAAACCAAAAACTAACAATAAGATAAGGACATACTTTGTATTTTTGTCCTCACAACTCATTATCTAAATAGTGAAGACATTTGTTTAAAAAATTCTCGAACATGAATAAAAAACGAGATTTTTAACAAGATAAAAGTATATAAAGGAAAAGAGACTCACTTTTTATTATTTTTTCTTATATAGCTCAGTCTTAGTCCTACTTTTAAAAATTTCGATCTTGAGAACATAAAGGATATAGCTACATAAGAATATTAAAAAAAATAAATAGTTTACATGATAAAAATTTCTAAAACAAGTAGTGCAATGATGAGGCTATATAAAGAAAAATAATTAAGGGTGAAAATCATTTCTAACCTCCCTTGTCATAGCGCGCCATAGGTTTCAGTTAATGTAATTTTTCTTGATTTTTTTAAAAACATTTTCTTGGCTATTTTGGTAATGTGTTGTAGGGACCAAAATTATTTAAAATACTCTCATAAGACTCTTAAATATTCAAAATTACTGCAGTTAAAATTTTTTAAAGAAAACATTATTTTAACAGTTAAGAGAATTTTATAACTCCGGAACCAGCATAGTCTCAAAGACCAAATTTATATCACTTAAACACATAGTATAGATAAGTAATCTGCATTAGTTTCATAATTTTTCACTCAGTTCCTTTTAAGATATTTCCATGTAAACATAGCGAAAAATGAATTTTTGCCAATTTTGAAAATTCTTACTAAAAAAAAAGATATGTTCTCAAGATCGAAATTTTCACAAGTAGGACTAAGACTAAGCAATATAAGAAAAAAAATTAAAAGTGAGTCTCTTTTCCTTTTATATACTTTTATCTTGTTAAAAATCTCGTTTTTTATTCATGTTCGAGAATTTTTTTAATGGCTTTCTTCACTATTTAGGTAATGAGTTGTGGGGACAAAAATACAAAGCATGTCCTTATCTTATTGTTAGTTTTTGGTTTGATTTTATATCAACATTATCGAAAATTGGAAGATTTCAAATGGATTGACCCATACGTTTGTTTGTCCTGAATTAAACATTTAATTACTCCATTTTTTCATATTATAGATTTCTAAATTGATTGTTTTAAACTCTACAGATATTTGATATATAGGTCTGTTGTTTATTTGGTTTCCCGCATCTACCTTTTCATTAGCTGGTCATGATTCACTACCTTTATGTTGAGTTTAACTGACCAATATCTCTTAAAAACTCCAAAAGTCTTAAATTATTTTTTACTCGTAGAATAACATGTATTGATTATAAGATCGCGCGCTCACGTATCGATTTTTTTAAACTCTTCAGATATATTTGATATAGAGAGAAAGGTCTATTGTTATGTCTTTGCACTTCAAATGGTTGATTATTTCAGTAAATTTCTACATACTTTTTTTTGAGCATTCACCCTTCTCTATAACCTATTACATTATGCTTCAAAAGTTAGGAATAACTAACGCAAATTTTGTATTATTTTATTTGCATTAGATCATACAAAAAAAAAAAAAAAAAAAAAAAAAAAAAATTGTAAACAATATGAGTACTTGTTTTTCAAGATTAGTAATTTTGGTTATTACAACATCAAATTGTGAGGTTCAATGTCCATTTCTGGACATGAGTTTGGAGACTTTTTCTTTTTCTTTATTTGTTTTGTAGACGTTTTTAGTTTATTTGTCCTTACAACAGCCTGGAATAATAATGTTATAAATAGCTTTTTATTTCTGCCTGCGTATGAATTGCTGCTGGTAGCAGATCTCAGGTTGTTTAGGGCAGCATTTTGTGTTAGTGGCGCAGTTTTTGGTCTCTTTGGCCAAAATCATGAATCTTCAACATCTTGATTATAAAAATAAAATAATATACAACCTTTAAATATGCTTTAAAATAAATATTCATTGAATGTAGTAGATGTATTTAATGATTTCTAAATATTTTATATATAATTTCTATGGTTATTATTACTGAATTATATTGTTCTATTTCCTTAATGTGAATTATATAAATAGATCGAAGATTTATTTAACAATATTAAGATCTATGATTTTCAAAAATTGGATGTGAATAGATAAATATAATTATAAATGACTAAAGTTAAAAAAAATTCTAAATATATTTTGCGCCAATATATGCGCCAATCAAAATTCGATCTGGAAGGGTTGTTTTTTTTTTTTCTATTTGGATCTTTGGAATGAATTTTGACACTTTCCACTCTGGCCAGAATATGTTACCCGTACTCACTGACATATTTGGAGAATAAAAAATTTCAAGCCCTAAATACATAAATAAATAAAATCATCTTGTCGCCTAAGTATTGGGGTCATCGATTTATTTCTTAATTGACCTATGTGTATAATCCATCAGGCCAGGTGTCCAACAGGTTAGAGTGGGAAGGTCGAGAATTCTTGAGTAGGCTTACAAAAATACAAAAAAAAAAAAACAAGACAAACTAACTGGCATCCGCTGGGGGTGTCGATACTACCACGCTGGGCTCCTACGTTTACACGTTTTTTTTTTGGGGGGGGTGTATAGGATTTAACAAAGGCCTGTAGAATCTCAGAGAACCTCGCGCGGATCTCATTACCGCGTATGGGGAGCGTCCCACGGGTGGCGGATGTGGGGATGGTCGGTGGAATTTCCTCGGAAGCTCCTCCCGGCTAAGTCCGATGGACTCGCTGACCAACAATGAGAGCGGCCCTCCAGGCTTGCTGGAGGGTGTGACGTAGGTTCGAACGCCCTACTCACATATTTTAGTTCACAAAATACCACAAACAGTCATGGATTCCTCTGAGGTAAAACGCCCATTATCCGGAAGCAAACTAGTCCCCCGTTCGGGTCTCCGGGTGGGGACTGCTTCAGAGGAATCTAGACGCAAGATGAAAAGTAGAGATCTAACAATAGGGACGTGGAACGTTAGAAGTTTAAATACGGCAGGTGGGTTAAAGTCGGTCGCGAATGAAGTTAAGGGGTACCATTTAGATATCGTTGCATTACAAGAGGTTCGCTGGCCAGGGGAGGGCTCGTTAACAGAAGGAAAGTACACTATTTGGTACGGGGGGAGCGTTAATTATTGTTTAGGTACCGGGTTTCTGATTAGGAATAGATTTCTTTCCGCATTACGGGATGTACAGTTCTTTAGTGAAAGAATATCGGTTGCTATATTTCAAGGGCGTTGGTATAAAATCGCGTTTATAAACATTCATTCTCCCACCGAAGATAGTGATGATGAAGTAAAATGCGAATTTTATGATAAACTAGAGTCGGTTTACGATAAGTTACCGCGAAATTACATTAAAATAATACTAGGTGACGCGAAAGCAAAGGTTGGAAGGGAAGAAGTATATCGTCCTACAATCGGTAAAGAAAGTTTGCACGAATATAGTAATGATAATGGGACCCGACTAATAAACTTTGCCATTTCGAAAAACCTAATAATCAAAAGTACTACGTTTAAACATAAGGACATTCATAAGTATACGTGGACATCGCCGGATGGACAAACTCGGAATCAAATAGATCATATTTTAGTACAAAACAGGTGGCAAAGTAGCATAATTAACGTGAGATCGTATCGTGGTGCAGAATGCGGATCTGATCATGAATTAGTAATCGCGAAACTTCGACAAAAACTAAATACAAAAAAGAGAACACCGAACTATATTCATCCCGAGAATTTTGATGTTGTTAAATTGAACAACCCCGAAATTAGAAAACAATTCGCGATAGAAGTAAAAAATAGGTTCGATGCTTTGGAATCTTCAGACGAGGAACACGAAGATGTAAACAAATTATGGGAAGGGATCAGGGATAATATTAAAGAGGTGGGTAACTTATGTCTTGGGAAAATCGAAAATAAAAAGAACAAACCTTGGTTCGACAGGGATTGTCAAAATATGTGTGAAAAAAGAAAAACCGCTAAACTGAATTTCTTAAATAATTCAAGCGATAATAATGTGGCTTACTTTCGGTTAGTAAAAAACGAAACTTCAAAATTCTTAAAAAATAAGAAAAGAGAGTATCTTAAAGGCAAAATAATAGAAATAGAAAAACACAGAAGCGAAAATAACGTAAGAGAGATGTACAAAGGTATAAACAAATCGCGTAAAAGATTTGAACCTCTATTGAATGGGGTTAAAGATGCGAATAACAACATAATTGCGGATCCGACTGAGATATTAAATGAATTTAAACAACACTTTGACGGCATTCTAAATACGGAAAATAATAATCAATCTCCTCCCTCTGAATACCAGAGCGCTGAACCATGGGTAGACGCACCGAGTAAAGAGGAAGTTGAAATGGCTATAGGAAAATTAAAACGGTATAAAGCTGCAGGAAATGATAATATCACGAGTGAATTAATCAAAGCGTGTGGGAAGCAAATTACATGTTTTAGTTAAAAAGATCTGGGAAAATGAAAAAATACCCGAAGAATGGAAAGAATCAATACTTATTCCGATTCACAAAAAAGGACCGAGGACGGATTGTAACAACTATCGTGGGATCTCTCTTCTCCCAGTATGCTATAAAATATTCTCGTCAATACTAACTAGCCGAATCACGGAATACGCTGAGGAAATTATCGGAGACTACCAATGTGGTTTTAGGCGGAATCGCTCGACTATTGATCAAATATTTTCCTTACGTCAAATATTAGAGAAGAAGCTGGAATACAACGGTGTAGTCCATCAACTTTATACAGATTTTAAAAAGGCTTATGATTTTATAGACCGTCAGAAGCTATATAACATCATGATTGAACAGGGGATACCTAAAAAGTTAGTAAACCTAGTAGAGATGTGTTTGTCGGAAACATTTCATAAAGTTAAAATCGGTCATAATTACTCCGAGAGATTTGAGGTGCGATCGGGTTTGAAACAGGGTGACTCCCTTTCACCTGTTTTGTTTAATATAGCCTTAGAGTATGTCATAGAAAAGGTGATGTGTACCGAGAAAGGCTTAAATATGGGTGACAAGATTCCAGTTTTGGGGTATGCCGATGATTTGGTACTACTAGGTGAAGACACGGAAACTATACAACTAAATACAAGTGTGTTAATAAAAGCCGGTAAACAAATAGGTCTCGAATTAAATACCGATAAGACGAAATATATGATTAGTTGCAGAAATGGTGGCGATCTTGATGATATTAATATTTCAGGTCATACTTTTGAACACGTAGAGAAATTCAAGTATTTAGGTTCAATAATAACAAGAAAAAATGAAATCCAAGAAGAAATAAAGTCCCGGTTAAAGGTGGGAAATGCGTGTTATTATTCGGTTGCTAAATTGCTTAGCTCGCGGCTTCTATCTAAAAACTTAAAGGTTAGAATTTATAAAACTATTATTCTTCCAACGGTTCTTTACGGATGCGAAACATGGCCGCTTACTTTGAAGGATGAACAACGGCTTAGGGTTTTCGAGAATAAGGTACTGCGTAAAATATTTGGTCCGAAGAGAGATGAGGCCACTGGGGAGTTTAGAAGGTTGCACAACGCGGAATTGCGGAGTTTGTACTCTGTGAATATAATTGAGTTGATAGCATCGCGGAGACTCAAATGGGCGCGTAAAGTTGTTGGGCTTAGTGAGGAACGGATTCCGATAAAGTTGGTATTCGCTGAATCGACTGGTAGGCGTCCGAAAGGTAGGCCGAAGCGTCGATGGGAGGATTGCATTAAGGCTGATCTCGGGGGCTTGGGCTTGACCGGTGAACATTGGACGAGTCTGTGCAGGCGAAGTTTGGTGGTATCGGCATCGAACCTTCGGGTTCGGTAAGCCTATTATTATTACTGTAGAATCTCGCTCTAAATTAATGCATAATTGAGGTATTATTAGATCCTTTTTTTAGTAAATAAAATTAAGTAAATTTAATCTCTTCTACTCGAAATCAGAGATTTTACATTTCAAGTTAGGTTAAGGCCTTGGGCAGAGTCTGGCACCCAGAACTTTTGTACAAAGTCCGTTAATTCCTCCGTCCTATAGACTTCCTCATTATCGCGTCCTATCCCTCTGACAGATCCTTAAAAATAGATCGCAATAGCTCCTATTCATCCATTTTTTACTCAATCTGCTGGTGTTCCTCAAGGCATCCATTTTTTACCGGCGTGTTATCAGTTCATAATGGTCCATTCATTACTTCACATACTCTTCAAGCCCGGATCAAAGACTAATAAGAATGGTCTAAAAAATTTTTTTTTTTTTTTTTCGCGGTTGTATCTGCTGGAAGAATACATACGCGTTACTCGATAAAATGTTTGTTGAGTAGGATCGTCACTCCCTACGAATATTTTTGTGAGCGCTCACCATTGGGCTGACGGGTTTCATATACCCGGGGGAGAGGCTGTGAGTGAATCCCTATCAATTAAATGCTTGAAAAAGTCCTTCCGCTGGGATTCGGACTCACGACCTTTGGCGAGGGAGACTAGCGCGTTAGCCACTCAGGCACGGACCCCTATTAAGAACTAGAGAATAAAAATAAATTGTAACTAATCCCAACAAATAACCTTTACTCTTTGTCGAAAACCTATGACTTCCTGCACTACAGTATTCTTTAACACTGAACTAGTTCTTGTTGAACAGATTTGATACCTACTACTCCATCCTGACTAACGTCTAACTTGGAATCCTCATACAAGACTAAAAGGACAAGAACTGCTCGCCGTTATCGGCTGCTTCACACTTATTATTAGTAGACAAATCTTCCTCTTAACTACAAAAGACTCATCTCCATGACTATCATAAGACCAATCTGAACTTACAAAATTGAGCTTTGGAGCTCTACTAAACCATCCTACTTCCAATCCTAAATCTTTCGTAAAATCTCGATGCTCGTTACTTTCACATGAATAAACTCATTTATTATGACTTTAATGTTCTAAAAGTAGCTGATTTGGCCTGAACCAGGTACGATTTCTTTCATGAAAAACTAATACTATTTTCTATCCCTTTGTTTCCTCTCACATTCCTGATAATCCTCCTAAAAAGAAGTCGGACCTTTTAGTTTCTGTGTGCTACTGACGGTTTCTCTGCAAGTGTAGCATCTATTATTTATACTTTCCTCAAATTTACTAGATGTATTCAATAATGGAGGTATAAATCTTAACAAACATATATTAAGTCAGGTTTTTTTTTCCTCGTAATGTGGCATGTTTTAAAATTCGTTCCAGTTCTGATAATTTTGAGTCTCTTGGAAAAAAGGAGAAAAAAGAGAAAATACTTTAATTTTATAGTAGTGTTGCCGGACAAATTGGGTTGCTCACAACACAGCATACTACAATTTCCTATTTGTTTAAATAATCATAATATTAAGTATTGTATAACAGTAATATAATATGATAATACAATTACATTTTTACCTTGAAAAACTGGTGAGCCCGTTACTGGAAAAATAATGTGCATGAGTGTACAGTGAAGTGATTGCATTAAAAATATATATTTTGATTTTATATTAACCCTTAATTCCATGATACTTAGTCTTTTTTTTTAACGCTTGAACTCGAAAATTATGTCACTCCCAGAGATCTTTAAAAATTCCATTCCTTTCAGAAAGATGAAAAATCTTTCTCCTCTAGCAAAAGACAATTACTGACAATACATCAATCGAAAATCTTAACTGAAATGCTTAAAAACCCGTAGTAATATTATACCAATTTATTAAAATTTATAGTAATAAGTTTACATCATTTAATAATGATATTAGCTTAGTTTCCTGAATATTTATTTCACTCATGCTGAGCGCCATCACTGAAATGGGCTCTGGTCCAAAAAACGTTGAAGAGCTTAAGTTATAGATCTTTGACCAGGCGGTTCTACTCCCGCTTGTCTTGGGGTATAGCTTTCAGCATCTGTATCTTTTAGTATATTATTTTATGCTCTCCATTATTTTTTATCTCTTATTGCCTGTGCAGCATGCACTTATCATTGTGTCGTGTAAAATGTAAGATAAGGCGTGTAAACCATAAACTACACATCTATTTGCGTCTCTCACCTTGTTTGGTAATTACTTCATCTCTTCCTCCTTCTAATTTATCTTTCCCTCTGTTATTTAACAATGATCTAAGCTTAAACACACACACCACGTATGTTAATGAAAGTGTTCTGTGTGAGTAACTGAACTCTGTAGCACACAAAACAACAATTAGTATACTGTAAAAAGTAATGTTGTTGGTGCTTTCATTAAAATTTTAATTTACGTAACTTTAAAAAAAATTATTACTCAATGGTTTATTATTTCCAATAACAATATTATTAGGACAATAATCTTGTAATATGATAATAATGTAATATGTCAATAGGAAAAGTAAAAATTCAAAGGATAATGGCATAATACAACTGCTGATTTCAATTTTTTTGGTCTTTATTTATTTATTAATTAAGACAAACGAATATCTTTTATTCGTTATTCGGATTCCACGCTCTTGAAACTTAAACCCTCAAATGGTGGGGAGAGGGGTAATTTTTGTTGGTCGATTACAAAGATTCATTATTGAAAAACATAAACCAGAAGTATTTGTACTAGACTGCGTAACTATATCCTTTTCTTTTCTTTTGATTTTCATTCAGATAATTAAAATAAAATTTCCTGATTCCAGAACACCTTACATTTTTCTCTATAATAAAAAATAACCGAGTTATCAGGGAATCTCATCTCTTATACGTTGTGGCTTGACCAAATAAGATGATTTTTTTTTGCTCTTTGTTCATCGCGTTGTCTTGATCTCGAAAGTATTTCCGATTTTTGGTGGAATTACATCTATTATAATTTATTACCTGAATATACAGATCAACATTTTTTTTCAATTTATCGCTCCTGACATATTTTTCTCTATCTTCAAAAATAACTGTGTAATTGAATTAAATCATTTTAATCGGCCCCTATTTTAAAAATAACCAGCCGATATCAACGTCTAGGGGTCAGCATCATTGTTGCATGGATTAGTATTTTTGTGGCGAATTTAAAAAAAAAAAAAATGGTCCAGTAGTTTCGGAGAAATGCGGTGAACAGACTGACTTTTTTTTATTCGTTATTCGTATTCTACGCATCTTGAAACGCAAGCCTTCAAATTTTTTTTTGGGGGGGAGGAGGAGATAATTTTTTTTGATCGATTACAAAGGTTTATTATTGAAACTAATAAACCAAAATTTACTTCCCTTTTTGGTTTATTGTTTTCAATTATGAACTTTTGTAATAAACAAAGAAAAAAATAAATAAAATAACCCCTTTCAAAATTTGAGGTCTCACAAAGATACGTTAATTTTAAATATCGAAAATACAATAAATAAAAAACGTCCTGTACTGATTTAGGAATGCAATATATGCATTCCTGTATGTAGCAGTCATGATTGTCTATTCTTCATGAATATAAATTGACAGTGTAGCTGATTCATCTTCCTTGAGCTCTTTGATTAATTGATTGCTATACATATAAGCTACTTGCCACATCTATCTAAATTGTAATACATAATATAATTATTTGTAAATAATTAACCTCTGTGAATTGATTCCAGCGTCAACATGTGTTGACCTGATTACGAGTCATGCACAATTATTATTCGGTTAATCTGCTGATGTGAGATGTACTCCCATGTATGATTTTTGTTGTCTTGAAAACTGAATAGACAAAGCTTAATTGATAGTTGCTTGTTAGAAACCACAGGGATTTGTTTGAAATTTTTCTATAGCTTCTTATTTTTAGGTTTTCGTTTCACTTTTCATATTTAAGTATAAAATCACATCTGCTCTCCAGCTATTGTTAACAAATAAAATCATTTTTGTCTGAATAATCCTGTTGATTTCATTAAAATAATTTGATGTCATTGTATTGTTTCATCTTTTATCGTTCCCGTCATCTTCTTTCACTATCGATACATCCGTAGGCTCCTCATTTTCTCACTTATTTCCCCCACTTTGGCTATTGCTGCTTAGTATATGGTGGCCTCTCGATTTTGCTCGAGGACAGGCTTAAGCGAATTATGAACATATTTTTAAGTTTTGTCCTCGGCACACCGAAGAGATTTCATGTGTCTATGGCGAGTTAAAATGGCTCCTTTCCTCAATGCGTAGACAATGTTTCCTAGGATCATTCCTTTACCAAACCATTAACACCAAGCTCCCTCCTTATATCCACTGTCTTCTGCAATTTAAATCGTCAATCTAGTCCCTCGAAACTAGATCACGGCATTCTGACCTTTACATTACTGCCCATAGAACAATCATTTTCGATCATTCCTTTCTTGTCCGCTCTACTAATTTCTGGAATTCCTTACCTTCACATATCCGCCATGCTTCTTCTCGATCATCGTTCAAGTCTCAACTGTTCCAATACCTCCTGTATTCCCAAACAGACGCTCAACAACACTCAAAACAACTCAACAACAAAAAATAAATAGTATTTATTGTTCATACCTAACTTAGTTGATTAATTAATTTTTAAATTTAGTTTTGTTCAGCAAATGTATGTATCTAAAGTAGTTTATTTATTTTATTATTTTGTTTTATTGTATAGATATATTTCTTTTTTTCTCTTTTCCTACTGCTTACACCATTGTAAATAAGAATTAGTCATGATCATATGGTCTTTAGGCCAGATACATTGTATACCTTAATTGTACATATTTGTTGTTCTTAAGTGACTCTGTCCCAGAAAAAAATTATTTTCTATTCTATTGTGTATCTATCATAATTGTACTATTTATCCTTTCATATTATAAACAAATTATGTGAGGTGATTAATTCGCCTTCCTTACAGAATTAAAAAAATAATTATGTCGATTTAAAAAGTGCACGTAGTTCTTTGAACTATGATAGTTGAGTTGTTGGTTATTGACTGTCCTTAAATGGGTTAATGGAAGGAGTTAGACTACTAGAGCCCTCTGTGTTGTTTATCGCCGTAGAGGGTGAGTGACCCTAGTACACGTGTACAGTTGGAAACCGTTCGTAGCAACTCACAAATACACAAATTTGTGCTACAATTGATATGAGATATGTCGAAAATGAGGAAAAATCATCCGGGTCGTAGCGGAATTTGTGGAGTTTTATTTTGGCGTGTCGTTTTAAATATTTGGTTTATTTCGGGACACGAAAGAGGGAGTTGACCCAAGTGGTGGGGGTTGTAAACTGGGGCCTTGGGTGGGAGGACACGTGTACATGGGAAACCGTCCGCAGCACCTCTCACCCCGCCGCAGTCAGGGTACAACGAACTTTCGAGTCAGGAATAGAGTCCATTGCCAGTCCTCTCGTTTTTATTTAGGACTCACTAAATTTACGATTATTCTCCTTCTGGCCGCTCAACGGGTCTGATAAAACACATTATCTCTCATTTTTTAGCCGTAAAGAGATCTTCCAGGAGCAATATTCAGCTTGTGATGGATTCATTTGACGTATTGAACGTTAAAATATATATATTTCCATAGACTTGTGAAGTATACATACAGTTTTGTTTAAAAATCTCCAAAGCTTTGTCGCTTTCCATTTCTTTAAAAGTAGGTCATGCAACACCCGGTTTTGAGAATTATTAATCTTGTCTTAATTTGTTTATTTAAATAACTTCTTTTTTTTAATTATCATAGTATTCCAGTCAGCTTCATTTGGAAAATTTAGAACACAGCCAAACAATGAATTTTTTAACGTATTATAATGCCATTAGAATACATCTTTTTATGTTTGATAAAAAAAAAAAATAAAAAATTTAAATAACATTAGTTTATTGAAGAGTAACCATAAATTATAGCTATAATACTAAAAGTAGAAAAATTGCATCAAAACTACCCAATAGAAAATCAATCTTAGGTTAAACAATGAACAATGAATTTAGTTAAAAACAAATAACAAAAAATAGTTGAGAAAAATAACTATAAGAATAACTAATATTAAGAATAAATATAAAAACATTAGTCAAAGTAAATATATACCAGGTTGAATTAAAAAAAAAGGAATAAAAGAATAAGTAAAATTAAAAATAATAATTAAAAAAAATTGTCAAATCTTCTTGTAAAAATCCATTTCAGTAAGAAGGCACATCAATAGATAGATAGAATTACTTTATACACAGACCATTTTAATGGTCTTCGATTTCGGACGTAACATTTCTTAAAACGTTTATTTCAGTTGAAAACTTGGATTCGAAAATTTTTACTCAATACTTTCCTATATATATATATATATATTATATATATATATATATATATATATATATATATACAATTATGTTTTTATTAAATTAGCGCGTCACAATCGGTGAATGTGCCAATGGGAGTTTATAGGCATTATATGTCAGGCGTGGAGAAGGATAGTACTCAACAAGACTCCTTCTAAAGGTTCAATTGGTTCTTTTAATCAGCAGTTTTCTCATCCAGCTTCTTTTCAGCAATGTAGTACTTACTAGTAAATAAAAGCCAAAATGAATTAGTTGGAATACTTCATCTATCGACTCGCTTTATTACAATCCTATTCCTATAATAACTAAAATTGCGAGCTAAATATACAAACTGAAATAAATTGTCTTTAAAAGGCATAGTGATAAAAAACATACATTTAATTTATAAAATATAAAGTTTGAGAATTGTTCCCAAGGTTTCGTTATGGTATAAAAAGTGAACGATAATGAAAACTTCAACAACAATTTAAAAAACTATAAGTACATAACGAATACATATGAAAATAATGATAGACAGAGATTTGACACTAAAAAACATCATTAACAATTCTTAGCATTCACAAAAAAAAAAAAAAAAAAAAATAATAAAAAAAAAAAGAAGGAGGTAGAGTAATTAAACTTACAACAATTGTAAAATAGAAGGAAATTGGGCTATTTATGACAATTACAATGCCTAGAATCTTCATAAATATTTTAAACCAAAACAGCTATTTATTTAGGTCGAGCTTTGTAAAAAAAATCGATATAATCGTGTATTGATTTTAAAGTAAAGGAAAAATATGCAAGTATTCAGGATGAAATATTTACAACGATAATAATAATTATCTAATGAAGCAGTCACACATACCTCTCTATCTAGAAATACACCAATCGAAATGAAATATAGTAAATGAGGTCTCAAAATAGCACAAACCATAACGTAAATTGCTGTTGCATTCCTCTACTCATAATACAACTTTGTGTGGAGGTCTGTGCAATGCATTTTAAATGGTTCCGACAGCCTAGATGAGAAGCTTATTGTTTCCAACAAATAAGACTGTACTTTTTATTTTTGTAATTGAAAAATATATATATGGATCAAAATCACCAAGCAGCTATTAATTTGATAATCATCTTATTGAGTACTATTCTTGTAATTTCATTTTTAAATAGAGCTGTCAAAGAAAACAATTATTCCGGGAACGTTTTGTTGAGGTTTACAATAAAATTAAAATATAACTTGAGTATTTCTTTTTGACTTTGTTTAATAGCGGAAGTATGCAATTATTATTAAGAAATTATAAAAACTCTAAAGAAATTGCAAATACAAACGTTGAAAAAAAAAAATATCGCTACTGTTTGAGTTATTTTATTATTTCTTGAACATATTAGAAGTCCGCCTTATTTTAATATTACCTGGGAGCGTTTGTTGAAAATATAAAATAATTACTTGTTACAAATTCTCACACCGTTGGCGGTAGAAGAGTAGAGGATTAAATAAAAACTTGTTACATGCGATTTTAATGTGTTCTCGAAAATGATGCATGTATGCGCTAAATGGCGATATATGTAGTAAGCTCCAAATGTTTTCAGCCTGGAATATAAGGGACGTTTAAAGAAAAAATCTGCTCTCACTCTTTTTCAGTATATTCTCCTTCAAGTTCAACACACTTAATACAAAATGTTTCCATAAAATAGAACATTTTAATGAAAAAAATTGCTCTTCTTTTTATAATTCTGTTCTCGTCCCACTGCTGCATTGAGCTCTTCGTCGGTGTTAAATCGCTTCCTACGAAGATCAGATTTTAACTTTGAGAAAAGGTAGAAGTCGCTTGGGGCCAACTCTGTCTGTAAGGTGGATGAGAGATTTCTTGGGCTCCACAGTCCTTCACAGCGGCTTTGGAAATCAATTCTATGTTGACAGGGGCATTGTCGTGGAGATGGCGGACACCTCTGCTTACTTCCTGCCTCTTCTCTTTAATAGAGTCTGTAACCGATAAAATAGGTTATTAGTAATAATACTTGCCATTCATTGTGGCATTCCTTTCTTTAAAATCTATCAGTAGTACTTCTTTTAGTCCCAAAACATTTTGTGGCCATTACTTTTTTTGTTGACTGCATGACTTTTTGCGTTTAAAGGAGGCGTTTTCCTGGTCTTCTTTCTTCATTCCATGGACTCCCTGAGTGAGTCATAATATAGAACCATTGTCTTATCCCTAGTTACAACTGATTACAAAAAATTCTTTGGGTCAGCATTAGACTACTAGACCACCCCGCTCCCTGTGTCGGCTTTATACTTGCGTAAAATTCATTGCAGCAGTGAACTCGTTCCTCTTTTTGAGCAGCTGAAAGAGCTTTAGGAACCAAACTTGAACTAACCTTGCTCATATGCAAATGTTCTTTGATGCTCCTCAAAACACTTGTTTTTGAAAGCCCCAACCTCGCTGCTATTTCCTTGGTTTTTAGTCGCGGTAAGATACCAATTTAAATTACACAAGTTGGATTGTTTCCAGAAGAGACGCTTCCATATGGAAAGAGGAGGGACTGACCTATATGGACTACCAAGGAGCGCTCTTAACAGGGATGAGACCCTCTCTACAAAATATTTAAGAACCGCACGGTACTCGAGTTTGAACATTGTAAAAATGGTGAGTTTCTTCAAGGCTAACACTGACTGAAGGACTGAGGAAGTGTGAGCGATGGGTAAAAGTGAGCAGGTATGGATCTGGATAGGCGTGCAAGTCCTGGGTGATTAAAAGGAGGGGAAGCAGGAGTCCTATAGGACAGACCATAAACTATGTTTAATTGATACATTTAGATTTATAAAATCATAGTAAAATGTTTAGATCTCAAATTACTCATATCCTCATAAGTGAAAAGCAAGCAATTAAATTACCACCTTCTTACATTCGTGAGAGATAGTAAATTGGGATAAAAGCAGAAAAAAGTCCACTGACCAAGTGCAACTGGTAAAAAGATCAACCAACGTGGCTGTACTGAGGATTTAAAGGAAACGGTCAAATATTATTATAATCTGACCTGAATATTCAAAAGTAAAGAAATAAAATGAATAAATATCGCGATTACTTTTAAAAAATGCGAATAAAAGACGTTTTCCAGGAACTATAAAGTTCAAGAGCAACGAGCTACGAGAAAACTTTACACAATTACAACGGTACTTTTAGTTACGGAATATGTATTATCGAATAAATTAAAAATTAATATAATCTCTTTAATAGTGACAATTATAAAAAATAAATAAATGAGGTTTATACAATAGTTGAGCATTAATGAATTTAATAATATATATTTGATATGAAATTAACACAAATGATTTTCATAGGTTATTGTATAGATTTATTTAATTTATTTTTAAATTGATATAAATGATGTCCCTGAAATTAGAAATTTATGAAATAAAACTGTTTGGTTAAACAAAAAAGTTTGGTTTTCTTTCAGTTATTGAATATTAACTATTGAAGATTCAGATTATTAAATTATATTAAATATCAGATTATTATTTAAATTAAGAAAATGAAATTTTACAGAAAATCAAAATAATACATCATTTGATTATTAATTTTTTTTTTCAAGCATTGGCTACTAGACAAAATATAGTTTCAATATATTCCCTAGGCCATAAAATGTTGATACTTCTGGTACATATGTAGATATCAATATATATAGTAGAAATGTAGAGATAAACCTATTTTATTATGAAAACCTATTAGGATATGACTAGTTATTTTCTCCAAACAATCCACATTTCTGGATATGAACGCTTAGAGGCATAATTTATATTTAAACCTAAAATAATAAAATATATTACCTAAACAAAAAAGTACTAAAAATTTGGTTGGACGCATCTAAAATATTCCTTATCGTTTAAAAATGAGAAGAGATAATTGTTATTAATAACAATTAATGACAATAATTATTATAAATAAATTAATTATGGTTGATTTAAAAGTTGTGAGATGTGCGGCGGATTACCAGGATTATTTGTTTAGTACTTGATTTAATTGAGCTATTATCTGTATACTAAAATACTAAATTACATTTGATTTTATGTTTAAAGTTTGGAGCTTCAAAATAGGGTAAGTGTCAGAATGATAAATATTTTTGGCTTATCTGTTTTGTTTTTTTAGATTTAAGTTTATTTTATCTGGAATACCCACTTCTCAATTTAGAAACAGAATTTTAAAACAAATGATTGGATAGAGAAGAACGCCTTCAATGAAATATTTGAGCCATCTTCAATTCAGAATGAGACAGGCACATATGGGAACCGAAGCAGGAACCATTCTCACGCCTGACCCTGCCTCAGAGGATAATATACAGTAAATATGATTGTTCTAACATATTATATATATATATATATATATATATATATATATATATATATATATAATCATTAAAGAATGGTGAATATATATTTGAATGTTATATCCGTAGTTTAAACTAAGGGAAGGGATCTGGAAAAGAGAAAAGACACGTACAAAGTATAATTTGTTTATTTTTAAGTTATTATTTACTCAGATATAAAACAATAGAATTTTCAGTAAATAATTTTGTAGCTAGTGTTTTTCTATCAAAATTTTGATCTGTTTGATATGAAATATTTCTTTTTATTTTGTTTCGCTGAATATAGTTCCATTACATTGACATTTCTAATATAAATACGATAATAGTATTTAGAACAATCTGTTCTTTCAAAATATTATATATTAGAAATTCTGCATTTTTTAAAATTTATCCCAACGTTTGATTTTGAGTTTACCAAGTGATAAGGTTGAAAAATTACGAACAGCGAAATTAATTACTACCGGACGATTTTAAATGGGTCGATTTTTTAATGTCCATACTAATAACGATAGAATGTGAGTGAAAGGCATGCTGATGTACTGTTAAATAAATTCTACGCGATGTAAATTCGATTCTTCAAACTTTCTTTTCCCTTCAGAAAATTTAAAATTTGATAGATTAAATTCGTGACTTTCAATTTTTAAAAGCATATACTTAGTCCGGCCATAAATATTGTTACAGGGAAATATATTCAGATTTCAAAAGAAAAATTAACTTTTTTGAAAGCGTTATTAGAAAATAAAATGTACTTATTTAGAGATTAAAATAAAAAAATAGAAGTTACTCAAAATGCACCTCTTTTGCCTCAACACAGGCATTTAACCTACGTGGCCAGGCATCAATAGCAGCACGCAAAAGTGCTCAACTGCTCGGACGAGAGATTGTTTGAGGTTTTCCAAGTTATGGTGTACTCTGTGACATGCCATCCTCTCAAGTTTCAGACCAGAGCCGGTGATGTAGTGGGTTTAGATCAAGGTTTCCTGAGGACCAATCCGAGCCAGAGATGGAATTTTCTTTTGCAGCCTCTTTTTAGCTGACCTGGTCTTGCGAGATGGAGAGGAATCCTGCTGGAAAACCCAATGACTTCCATCAAACAGATTATCATTTGGAGGCTTGACAGCAGGTTCCAAAATGTCTTCCTGATAGATTTGACTGTTGTTTCATAATATTGGGGCTTTGTAGTGCCATCATAGCAAACTCCTCATCAAACCATCACTGAGAAAGGGTGATGATATATTTCCACTTTTCTAATGACTTCTTGGGATTTCTTCTAATTTGAGCAGCCGCTGCTCTGACGGGATTTACCGTCCTCACAGTGCAGGGAAGACTCAGTTGAAGTCTGTCACGTACAGAAAGGGTCCCATTATATCCATTTATATTGCGGTACATGAACATACGGCTACCACCCAAATGTTTCGAAATGTTGAAAATCTCTAACCTTACATTTTTCAACTTTGTGTGAGGCGACAACTGCTAACACCCCACTCCATGTTAACTGAGCGAAAAATAAAAAATAATTGGGATTATAACTCTGACATGTAAAGAAAATAATCTGAGAAAGGTGAGGGTTTTCTGAATAATTCCCAAAAATGTAAGCGAAGTTCAACTTTTGTAAAAGTATTTATGGCACAACTAAGTACATAACATGATCACGTTCCATATATGAGTACATGTTAGTAAAAGGCTGAGAATAATAACTTTTTCACTTTATAGTCCCACGGAAGAATAACAGAATAAATAAAATATTAATCTTGCCACAGCCGGTATTCGAGCCAGACTAGACTCAAATAGACTAGAGCACGCCAATCCTTTCCATAGTACTCTTACGATATTGTTAGAAAGGGGTAGGTGTGATTATTTTTAATAAAATATATTATTGTTATAACATAAAATATTACTTGAAATGCTGCATATTACAAAATAGTTTAATATTTTAAAATTATTATATAACGGTATAACAATTTAAATTAATTTATATGAATAATAATAAAATAATTACAAAGCTTAAGCAATAAGAACAGCCTTAAGAAATTGAAAATACTGTCAATTTATGTTCAAGGAAAATGTCCAATCACTACTGATCAATTCAAAACGCTTTATCTCCTCTAATTCTTAATCGATTTCCCCCAAAATAAAAAAAAAAAGAAAGAAAAATTTGATATTCATAAATTCGTACAGCGGGCAGAAGTATTTTTTTAAAAATTCGTTATTCGAGTTCTACGTCTGATGAAACATAATACTTCAAATTTTGAAGGTAGTAGGAAGTTTTGTTCTTAAGTTTCATTATTGAAAATAACAATATAACAATCTTATAATATTTAAAACAGCTTAAAATACTAAATAGGTAAAGTTACATTAAAACAGACAGTTTTATAAATAAATTCTTGAAACTTAATCGTCTCTAGTCTTGCGAAATATAATTATAAACAAATTAAATATTATTTTAAAAAATGATATAGTAGTAAACTTAAAAAAGGCCAAGCGTCCTAAATAAAAAAAAAAAAAAAAAAAAAAGATTTCTATTTTTAAAAAAATCGGGATCACCTGTAGCAGGTTAGTGATCACCAAAGGTCACGGGTCCAAAATCGCAGGTGATCCTAGGGTTTTTTAATGGGAGTAAAAAAATCCTTAGTTATGCCGTTGTTCGGAGAGAACGTAAAAAGGTGGTCCTATCCTAATAAAACCTGGATAGGCAATTTAGGACTCACACTGCGTGACGTTAAATAAATAAACAAACAAACAAATTTCTCCCTCGTTCTCTCCCTAACCAACGTCTTGGTTCTTTTCCGTCATTGGGGTTGTTCTATTTTCTAAAATTATAAGAAATCTAGTTCCAAATTAATAACGATACGTGTATATATGATACGTGTATATATATATATATATATATGATACAAATTAAATATGATACGTGTCTTTGATTTGTTTGTTTCTATGTATTTTATTTTAAAACAATATATTTTATGTAACTTGTTACTTTAATTGTAAAAACACTATATAAAATAACTTAAAATATTGGGTTGATGCGAAATTAATGCAGGTTTCCTCTATTGCAATATCTTAATTCCAATTGTGTAAACAAAGCTAATCCTAACATTGATCATTATTATACCAAAACAAACCTTATCTAATACCCTCTCTTTCACCATGAATTTGTTTAGTAAAATCGTTTTGTTCAGTGTGTTCAAAGGTCTTGAATCGAAAATGTCAAAGTGCGATTTTCGTCAAATTTATTTTTACGAATTTAAATTAGGGCGCAGCGCTGCGCAAACGGCTCATAATATTAATGAAGTGTGGGGTCAGGGGGCTATTAATGAGTGCACGGTGCAGCGTTGGTTCCAGAAGTTTCGCAGAGGAGATTTCGACCTCGAAGACAAGGAAGGTCGGGGCCGTCATCTTGCGGTATAATGCTGGTGTTATTCACTACAGCTTTCTCAATCGAGGTGAGACTATAACTGCTGACAAGTACTGTCAAGAAATTGACAGCATGAATCAAAAATTGCAACGTCTTTGCCCAGCATTGATGAATCGGAAGGGGCCGATCCTGCTCCACGATAACGCCAGACCACACGTTGCACAACCAACGCTTCGACGACTGCACGAGTTGGGCTACGAAGTTCTCCAACATCCGCCTTATTCACCTGACCTCTCTCCTACAGACTTCCACTTTTTCAGGCATCTGGACAACTTTTTGAGGGAGAAAAATTTTCAAAACCAGGACGACATTGAAAATTCTTTTCGTGATTTCATTGAGTCCAGGGATTCGGATTTTTTTTCTGGTGGAATAAGAAAGCTTGTTGAACGTTGGCAAAAGTGCATTGATTCAGATGGAAATTATTTTGATTAAATATATATGGTTAAAGTAAAGATATGGCGTATTTACAATACCTACTAAAAACCTGCATTAATTTCGCATCAACCCAATACTAAAAATAAATACATTTCCGCTAAGATAACTTTGAGTACATTCTTATTCCTGATCTTAAGTTGTTTTTTTAAACGACAAAAGTTATATATTTGCAATGGAAAAATACATTTAAAATGGAATAAAATATACGTGGAATATTTTGTTTGTATTTATATATAGGTGTGCGTTTATATTACGTGTGTATATATATATATATATATATATATATATATATATATATATATATATATCCTGTTTTTCAAATTAGATGTAAATATTTGCTTCCTTAATTTATACAATAAAAGAAAGAGGAATTTTAATGCATCATTGTTCACCTGTTTTGAATGCGGATTTATTTATCTAAATGTTTTTGTTTGTTATTTATGAGGTGTATTTATGCAGTTGTCTTGATTTATTAGTTTTCTGCCATGCGCCGTTTTTGTTTAATGCAGCGATATCAGGCTGTATAGCTATTACACATAAATCAAGTTAATACATGTTTAAATAGTGTAAATTGTATAATCACAAAAGTCTCAATTCATTAAGTAAAAAAGAGAAAGATGTATTTAAAGGCGAAAGGTGTATTTTAATATGTACATACATATGTATGTAAAATGGAGAAAGATTCTCCGTTAACTTTTACAATAGTATGTATAAGATGATATTTTTTCTACACTGTCTTACAAGTAAGTTCAAAAACAAAAATTTGCATTGAAAAAATATTTTTTCAGTTTTCTCGTTTAGTTGGATGTCGAATTCGTTCAACTTATATATTTACCTGTTTTTTATTCTTGGTAACAAGATTATATTGTTATTTTTTAAATATCTATGTTATTTGGATTTAGAGGACCTAAAACATGTATTTATGTTGAAAACAGGAATTCGAAAATTTTCACGATCGCAATACTTTCCCTTACTATATATATGATACACTATATATGATGATATTACTATATACATGGCAAGTGAAAGTAAAAATTATTAAGTAATTTACTTTATTAATTTTTAATATATTTTATTAATAGTTAGTTTTTTGTTCTTTATTTTGCAATTTCGATATATATTTTGAAAATAATATAATCTTAATGCGATATATTATTGATTAATTAAAATAAGTAATAAAGTGTTCAATATTTTTTCTTTTATACGCCTATAGAATATGTAGTAAGGGAAAGTATTCCGATAGTGAAAATTTTCTTATTTTATTTTTCACCCGAAAAAAAAAAACACGATTTAGGGTCTCCTGAATTTAAATGACCAAGTACCGTCCAAAAAATCTGTGTATGTGTGTGTTAAGTCAAGCATGAAACTGATGTTTCTTGTAAGATATGTATTTGGCCGTTTCACAAAAGAAATTTTTGATACATTTTTTTATTTATTTCCTTTTACAGATCACAATGTTTCACCCTCTAGGGCCATTTTCAAGCAGGATGCAAATTTATCTATATTTATTTTTTTTCACCGCTTCATCATCAGTGTCGTCCTAATTATTAACTGTGTCAAATCAACATTTATCGGCCGTCCTGTAGGTGTTCTATGCGGGAATGAAAAAACAAAACAAAAAACGAGATGTTATAGCACCTATTTCTCTGAAATCGGATGAAGGAAAGCACTACTTTATATTTTGCATTTTGCACCTTTTTACGATTTTCTCAAAAACGGGTCGATCGATTTTGTTTAAAATAATTTTATGGATGTGCAGTTTAATAAACTTTAATATCATGTAGGTTTCTTTCTGATTGAAATAGTCTGACAAGGTTTGAATGCCGATTTTTAAAATTGTCTTCCTCTAAAGTGTCTTTAATTTTGTAGTTAAAAAAAATAACCATAACACCTCATTACCATTGGTAAAAAACAAATAAATATACAAGTTTAACGAATTTGATAGCCAACTGTATGAGCAAACATATATTTTCATTAAATTGTTATTTTCCAAACATAACAATATTATTATTGATCTAAAATATACCTTTGTAAAGCTAAAAATTGTTATGTTACATACAAAGGTGTAACACTTGATGGAGAAAGATGATAGGAGCATTAATTTAAGGGGTATTCGTAGGTAATTATATAATTTAATCTAAAACATATGTTTCCAACGAAACTGAACGTAATTTTTTAAACTTTTTTTAACTCTGACTTTATTTAATAGTTCTGTATAGTTTAATTGATTTTAGCACCCGAGGTAAGTGAAAGTCGTGTGTTACCTGCATCATATCGTTTATTAGAAGCAAAACGGATTGCATATTTGCTACTCTGAAAGATATTGCGGTAGCTCAGTGTTAAGAGTTAGATTATTATTTCATCTCCTTATCAAATCTGCTCTTTCACAACATGAGTTATCATCATTGATTGTGGAGACCTTCATCGCGCTGCGTAAATATAGACTCATTGCAGCGCAGTTGAAGCAGGAAGTAGGAATTATAGAAAAACATGTTTAGCTCAACCTATTGACGTGGTAATTACACAAGCAGCCATTCCTTGGGGATTGTGTATCTTAGAAAAAGAGTGTATTTACTGACAGGTTGTGGGGAGAAAAACTAAAAAAGGGCTATCCCATTACGTAGATAACCTTATAAATAATTTCATCTCCCATCATAGAGATTTACCGATAAAAGTTTTTGTGAAGTAAGCATTATAGGATATGAAAACTCTTGAGAGGGAAGTATCCATCGGTAGCACTACAATCCTAATCTATGTGTGAAGGATTCGTTACCATCTTCTTTTCGGCCTCGGAGGTTTATTGAGAGTACAAAGAGATCACACTGTAAGAATAAGTGGATTCACATATTTCAGGTTGCAATGTTCAAGTCTTTATAGTATTTATAAATTAAGAATCTGGTGCGCGCAACACACGACTTTCACTTACCTCCGTTGTAAAAGTAAATTTAAGATTTTTTAAATACATTTAAAGATACAAATAAATTGTTAACGAATTAATTACTTTTAATTTATAATAAAAACATGTGTTTTATTAAATAATCTATTACATTTTTATCAACAACAATCAGTTTGTTTTATCGGCTTTTCATCACTCTCCACCAACCTTTAAAATTCCGTATATCAGATAATATTTTTCTAAAATCTTTAGCTATCCAACGGTATATTATACATCTATATTACTATTCTTGTGTTCAAAAATACAAAAATGTCATTAAAAAAATATGTTTGTACTTTTCTCCTATAGTTGTTTATCAAATTTCCTCAACTTGTATATTTACCCGTTATTTATCAATGCTAATAAAATGATGTTCCAATTTTTTTTTAAATCTATAAAATTAAAGGTAGTTTAGAGGAAGAAAATTTAAAATATCGGTATTTAAGCAATGTCAGACTATTTCAATCAGAATCAAATCTACATGATATTAAAGCCCATTAAATTTTACATCGATAAATAGAGTTTAATCAAAATCTAATCTAATCTAATCTTGATCCGGTTTAGAGAAAACTTAAAAAGATGCAAAATGCATGGTATAAAGTAGATCTCCCGGTCTGCTGATTTTGATGAAAAAGTTTCTGTAACATCTCGGGCGTATACTTGTCTTAAATATGAAATTTCAGTTTCATAAGACTATTCGTTTTTGCCCGGGAGTTACCACACACACTCAGGCATACAGACCTTTTTCGGGACCTGGTCAATTTGAACTCAGAATACCCTAAAACGTGTATTTCCGTCGAAAACTGGAATTCGAAAATTTTCTCGATCGCAATACTTTCCCTTACTATATTAGCAAGTGAAAGTAATAATTGACTTATAAATATTATTAATGATATTAAACATCTAATCAAGCCTGTATCAATTCAAAGTTTGACTCGATTATTTGCTTTTAAATAATTATCGCAACCTAGCTCACTGACCATTGAGATACAATAAAGATATACAATTGTGTTTAAATGATTAAGGGAGAGAGAAAATAAAGTGAAAAAATAAAATAAACTTTATTATCATCGGTGTTAAAAAGTGTAAACCTTATTTACCTCACTTTAGTTGGTATACTGAAAATAGTTAACGTCTTGTTGGGAAGTAAGAAGGTAGTGAAGGAGGAGGGATTTGAAATATATTCATTAAATTCTGAAAGAGCATAAGGAAGAAACATGGCGTATGTTTGATGAGATATTATTCCAAAAAGCCAGTGGACCGGACCAAGAAGGAGCAATCTTTTTTTTTGGTTCCATAGGAAGGGATATTGAGGTCACAAATACGGAGAACTTGATTCTTCTAAAAGGATTGTAAATTTGAATTGAAGGATCCGGGAGCTGATGATTCGATAGAGTAACGAACTAAGGAAGAAATATTGTCTTCGAATAGAGGGGAACAACCACTTTAATTCATGATAAAGGCGAAATACATGTATGGAGATAGGTAAGACAAATCTATAAAAAAAAAAAAAAAAATCATATTTCGGGGTCATCTGCAGTGCTGTTTCTTTGCAGCGGAAAGCTTTCTATGGCAAAAGTCTTGGGCGTAAACCTGGAAGGTGCCCCTAGAATTTGTTATTGTGAGTAAACCCGTAGTTTGTCCGTCCTTCGGAAGGAATGTAAAAAGGTAGTCCCGGGCCTTTTCGATATAAATATCCATAGCCACATAAAACCTGCATATGCAAAATTCAAGACTCCCCACTCGCCCAACTAAACATATTAGCATAAATTGACATTAAATTAAACAACCATTCATGATACGTTTCAATCTGTTCTCAAGTATTTTCATGACTCCGGCATACAATAGAAAACTATCGTCAAAGTGAGGGAAAAAGAGTGTTACATTTTAAGGTTGTGTTACCTAAGATAGTTAATGTGTCACATTAGCACCTTCAAGTCTGAAACAGAAAGTTTGTATCCGGCCCAGAGAAGTTGAAATTAAAATTGATTGAATGTTGATCTTTCAATCGTGGTTAGATTAGGTAGCTTGCTGGATAGCTATGAATAGGATACTTTGATGAAAGTATAGTACTTGGGAAGGATGTCACGACCATTCTCCTGTTAGGTAGTAACAAATGCATGCAGTATAATATAAGATGCAGTATAAGATGTAATTTATAACATGTACAGTACAGCATAAGATGCAGAACAAAGATGTTTTGCAATTAAAAATGGAGTGTTTACGAGTAAATAAGATAGGTACTTGACTCTTCTTGTGGCTCTCAAACTATTTTTATTCGATCAGCGCATTCCCTGGATGTCGAGATAACGCAGACAGGTGTGCATTAAGGAAAATTATAGCATTTATTTACGGGTAAATGTTTAGCATAGGTTACTCTGGTGATGGTTTTTACTCACAAATTTATGAGTTCCACAAATTATAATTCTTCCGTCTTGATAGGAAGAGATCCTTCCTACCGACCGAAGAGTCAAGGCAGGCTCTGAAGGTTAGGGATGTCCAGTCAGACCGGATGGTTGTGTAAGAGTGCCTGCCCTCTTGAGCAATCGACAACGGCAGCCCTTCAATGCGGTATTTTTTTCTTTTACATCACCTTTCCCGCGTCGGGACCAGTTAAGGAAGGGGTAAGCTGTGTAGAACACCCCCTAAGGCTTTAATGCATCAGCAAACAGGAAATAATAAAATAAAAAGGTTGAAATGTTTACATAAATAAAAAATATTAAACATAATTTAAAAAATCTGGCGCGCGCAACACACGACTTTCACTTACCTCCGTTATTAAATTCGCTCAACATTCATATTTACCCGTTATTTATCAATGCTAATAAGATGATGTTCCAATTTTTTTTGAAATTTACAAAATTAAAGATAGTTTAGAGGAAGAAAATTTAAAATATCAGCGTTTAAGCCCTGTCAGACTATTTCAATCAGAACGAAATTACCACCATACACGTATTAAAGCCCATCAACTTTTACATCGATAAATGGAGTTTAATCAAAATCGTAAGAGCCGGCTTAGAGAAAATCTTAAAACGATGCAAAGTGCATGGTATTAAGTAGACCTTCCGATCAGTTGATTTTGATGAAAAAGTTTCTGTGACATCTCGGACCTATATTTGTCTTAAATATGAAATTTCAGTTTCATAAGACTATTCGTTTTCGCCCGGGAGTTAACACACACACACACACACAGACCTTTTTGCAGGACTTGGTTATTTGGACTCAGGGGACCCTAAAACGTGTATTTCCGTTGAAAACTGGATATCAAAAATTTTCACGATCACAATACCTTCCCTTACTATATATTCCATATATTCGTAATTGCAATTAAAAATATTAAACATAATTAAAAAAAAAAGTAAATAACGATTGGTTCCATAACACTATCCAAATACGTTTCAAGTGTTCCACAGCCAACCGAATCAGTTTACTAGACATTCCTTATATTATAAAAATAAATAATTCATATTATATCTTTATAATAAATTTATATTTCTTTCCTCATATACTAGAATAGTGTTTTTGGTTTCTAAGGGTGTACAATTTCCCCATTTGCATAATTAAGGTTATTTAAGAAATATTATTTTTTATGAGGCTTCTAAAATTAAATAAACTTTTTTATCACTATATTAACCGGGTTAAAAGAAGTATTTTTTCGAATCGGCTTAGTCTAAAGTATGTCTACAGCGAGACTACCAAGACAAATGATTTATGGTTATCTTGGTGGTTCTCGAAGGAGAGGTAGGATTTGCAAATGATGGTTGGATGATGTAGAAGAGGACCTACAACAGCTTAACGTTAGACCAAGGCTATGGATGAAACAGAGTGGTTCGAAATAATGGAGGAGGCATAGATTCCTTATGGACTGTAACGCCATTTTGGAAAAAGGAAATTAACCAGTAATTGTTTGGCAAACAACATCCGAGTTATTTTAGGTATACTAGTAATTAATAGCTTTACAATGTAAAGATCATATAAAAATATAACTATATGATAACAAACTCGTCTATTTATGAAACTGGATTTAATCCTATTCCAAAATGACCGGCTCATAATGGTTAGTTGATGTAAAAAAACTAATTTAAAAAATATTATATGTTAGCCATATTTCTGAAAGAAATTATTTAATAAAGATATACATTATGCACAACTACCAGCTACGGTTCTGTTCAATATTAAAGTAGCATCTCCCTATTTTTTTTCCTTTTATCTGCCAAATCGGAATACAATTTTTGTCTAGATCGTTCCCTGAAAATCTAATTATTGTATGGAATATTGAGTATGGAAGAGGTTAGAGTAAAAGCTACGATCCACGTTATGAAACAACCATACAATGGCTTATCCATGAACCTAGGGTAAGTTTTTCTGCGGTAGTGAAGGGCCCGGCTGACGAAGAACCAGTCTGCAGCTTCTTTTTTATCTTCCTATGATAGGGGTTCCAGTTTCCTGTCGGCTAGGGGTACCAGCCAGTAGATAATTTATTCAATATTCAAAAGGGGAATGCAACTCTGATTTTGATATGGAAAAAAATATTTGCGATAATACTTTGAAAAAAAGCCAACATGTATTCATCCAATTCAATCAATGGTAGTTAAGAATATGATCCATACTTATCCATACCGAGATTAAAATCATCCATGATGGTTTTAATGTTAATTAGTTCAATTTTGATAAACTCTAATCCCGCTCTAAACCTCTAGTTTCAATCCTTGGTACCCCTACGATACCTGATCATCATCTAAAAGGTTTGAAAACGATGATGACAGAGAGATATATTACTTAAGAATTCTAATTGGAGTCCTGCTATTGGGAAGTTTCTTTACAGGTTGGTATGAATCATTCAACCATTGTGTGTTTACTTTTTTTTCTTTTGCCCATCCCTAACCTTGCCTTTAAAGAAGGCTAGACGCGGGGTTTCTAAGGGCAGGGTGTGAGGGCAAGAGATCAATGCCGAGTCAAAAGCCCTTCTCTCCTCCCCCTGCACGGAGATTCAAACTCTTAATTATTTTATTCTAATTTTTCATTGGCACAGCAACGCGCGGTCACATAAGGTGTATATTTACTTATTGGATAGTTAATACAATCGCCAATTTCAATAAAAAAATAGACATATGTATAAAACAAGCTGAAAGGTATTTTTTTATTTTCCCTGTTAGTAAATTGATAACGGCAATTCAAGCAAGTGATTCGTATTTTTATATTTTTATATTTTTGGACAAGAGATTGAGAAAAAAATGTAGCTAGCGCTAATGATTTCACAACATAAAAGATGATGATAGATTTTTATTCATCTTCCCCCAAACAATAAAAAAAAACCAAAAAAAAAAACCAGCAACGAATGTTAATATTTGAAATACTATGCAAACAACCAAATATTTTTTAAAATGTTTTTTAATGGTTCAACCGATTTGAAACCCACTACATTATGTTTAATTTGAAGATTTGGGTTTCCGATGTCTCAAATTTAGTTTGAATTGCTCTTAAAGTTCCTGAAGAACGGAAGAATATTTAAGGTTTATCAACGCAATTACAATAAAAATAATTTGAAGTATATGTGATATATTTTTTTTTAATTGCATAGGTGTTCCTCAAGGAAGCGTTTTAGGACCCGTCCTCTACATCCTCTTCACCGCCGATATCCCTACCGATCCCAATACCTTTTTGGCAACATTTGCTGATGACACAGCCATTTTATCATCCAATTCCGATCCTGAAGCAGCATCGCTAAATCTCCAAAAGCACCTTTCCCTTGTCGAAGACTGGTGCAATGCTTGGCGCATTAAGGTGAACGAAAGCAAATGCACTCACGTCACATTCACCCTTCGACGCAAATCCTGTCCAACGGTTAATTTCAATTCCATACCGCTTCCTTCCTCAGACACAGTCCGGTATCTCGGCTTTTTACTAGACAAAAGACTGACGTGGAATCCACATACAAGACTAAAAGAAAAGAATTCAACCGCAGATTCGGTCAGTTATACAGACTACTAAACAGAAAATCTCATCTTACAGTTGACAACAAATTACTAATATACAAGACAGTACTGAAACCTATATGGACCTACGGACTTGAACTGTGGGGAACAGCTAAACATTCTAACATCAAACGCATCCAATCCTTCCAATCCAAAGTCCTCCGAACAATAGTTAATGCTCCTTATTACGTTACCAACTGTACCCTACACCACGACCTTAATATTCCATTTATTTTAGACCTGGTACCATCCAAATTTTCCAAATTCCATCAGAACCTTCTTCATCACCCTAATCCTCTTGCTCAATCGCTCTCCAGCTCCACCCATCCCTACAATCCTCCTCGAAGATTGAAACGGCAGTGGCCCCGCGACGTTTTGTAAACTTTTATTCTGGAGTTCTGACATGGTCAGATCCTCCACTCATGTACTGTATGTTTGTGGCTATTCCGCCCTAGCTGGGCCTCCACTGGCTTACACCAGTGAAGCGCCGGGTGGGAGGCGCTGGGATCTCTTGGATTCGGCTTCTCCCCCCACTTGTGGAGGGAGCAGCGGAGTCTAGGGGTCCCTTTAGCAGATTGTATATATTGTATATAGTTATGATTGTGTGTAAGATGTTTATTTATTTGCCAACTTTTTATTTATCTCAATAATAGGTTTTTGTTTCGATTTGTTTTGTTTTTTATGTATTATTATTATTTTATTGTATATATATGAATTTATTTATGTTCTATTTTATGTAATTTGACCATTATTATTATTTTCTGTATATATAGTATGGATGTGGTCTCTTATCAATATTATTATTGTTCATTTGTAACAAATTGTAATATATCTCAATAAAAAAAAAAAAATAATAAGTAAATAAAATTAATTGCATAAACCAAAACTGACTCCATTCTAAAAATAAGTTTCAAATATAACACAGGCTTACACTTTTGATTGTGTCGATCTTCACTCAAAGTTTTTTTATTTCCAGACATAAATTACTGTAGCTTTCTCTCTGGTAGGAGAAGTAAGGCCATTTAAGAAGGTTGCGCTAAAGAAGTAATTACAGCGTGGACAAAAAAAAGAAGAAATGAAATGAATTAAGCTAACGGTTTCAAACCCCATCCCAGCTCACATGAAGATGTAAAATTCTTAGTGTACTGAGTTATTTTTGTTACTTTAGAGTTAAAACTACAGTAACATATTTATCACATACTTACCTTAAATATACTATTTCTTAGTTTGCTATTTGCTTAGTTTCTGTCTAAATTGATGTTCCTCATACACACAGGACATTCTTCCTGACTTTGTTATTTGTACTCAAAGACGCTAACTTAATAAATAAATTCTTTATTATCCTGTGGCCTTTAGAATAATATATACAGAATTTACAAATGTGCTTTGAAGTCTTAGAGTGAATTAATTACATATAAACAAGTTAATAATTAATAATATAAAATAGACATATTTAAATGAGAAGAAAACAAAAATAAAAGCCTATTTACAATTTTATTGAGCCTGGCATATTCATAAATATATTTGAAGGTAGAAAGAGGGTTGGATCGATGGATGGAAAGAGGAATAGAATTCCATAGGATTGATAATCGAATGAGAAAGGATCTGTTGAAATTGTAGTTCGGTGGGCCGTACTGTATAAATCTGAAGGCCTCGAGCGTGTACAGAGGATTTGAATTGTAGGAGGTCAAAAATGTATGATGGACGGCGGGATTGGATAACTTGGTAAAGGAATGATGCAAGGAAATACTTGCGACGATTGGAAGGGTAAAGCCACAACTCGCCATAAAATTGAGATACAGAGGTGTACCTAGGGACCCCGAAGACGAATCTTAAAATTAAAGTACTTATTCTACTGAAAACTCGAATTTGAAAATCTTCAATATGGCAATATACCAATTACTGTATATTCCATATGTGTAGGATTATATACCTTGAATATCAATATCAAAGTTAACATCATGTTTTCTCTTAACAATAAAAAAAAAATGTATGGATTGAATGGGAATTTGGCATATATATTTATATATATATATATATGTTACCACAAATACCTTAAAAGTAATTATATATTGGGCGTAGACAATTGAGTAGGGGTGTTTTTTTTTAATTTTACAGAAAAAGCTGGAAAATATTGTTTGAATGCTCCTTTTTTTTTTTTTGCCAGATTGTTTTTTCCCAAAAGTGTTGCTATTTTTTTTTTCTGAAAATAATATTTCTCGATTTTAGATTAAGTTGATATAACCCTAAAGTCTTATCAAAGAGAAATCAGCATATATATTATTTCTAGGGTGATAATTTTTTTTTTCCAAATCTTTTTTAACTATTTTAATAACATGGCAATTAAACACGTTATAGGTTTTTTTTTTTAATTTTTAAATAAATATAACCTTACAATCCTATAAACGCCTCAATTACGTTGAGCAGTCTCATGTAGATTTATGAAAATTATTGATATTCAATTAACCACGTGCTAAAGTCACTGTTTGCGAGTTGCAAAGATTTTCAGATAAAATATTTACAAAAGGCAAATTGATCTTGATTGCAGACATTCTGCAACGAACCAATACAATAAAACTCTATCAAGGTCGCGTCCTTGGTTATTTGTTAAGAAGTGTCAATATTTATGATTTTTAAAAACAATGTTTAGAAGAGGTTAAAGTTATAATATTTTTTCCTCTTTCGCACTGTTTAAATTTTAATTACTCCATTATTTCAAAATAAAGGGTGCAACTATTTCAAAGTTAAATGGCTATATCTAAGGCGGAAAACACAAAATCAGACAAGTACATTTTTTACAGCTGTCCGAGTAAGGTCACGGATCGGTCTTATCAATGTACAGCTGATTTATTTTTTCCACTGCCTGTGAGATATTTGTTAAGCCTTTTTTTAAAATGTATTTATACAATAAAAGCATCAATCATATAATGACATAACGAATTAAAATAAATTAAATTAGAATTCAGAAGCAAAAAGGACAAAATATTTATAAATAAAACATTAACACCTCAAAAATAAAATTTAGATTTCTGGCGACTTATAATTGCTGAATAGTTTATTTGTGTACACGAATTTCTAGCATAATTTTCCAATGGTATTTAAATTTTTATTCTGGAGTGTATATCCACCACCTTGGAACATTTCCTTTATGATACTGGACAAGCACAAACAGTTGTCTGAAGAGGGTTAGTTAGTCCTTACTTCGTCTGAAAAAAAAAACAAAAAAAAAACTAAGCATTATGATTATTGATATATATATATATATATATATATATATATATATTATATATATAATCATGTGTGAGTTATTTTAATTATAGGTTTTTGAATAATGTTGATCCATATTTTTCACTCAACTATTTATTTTTTCTATTTCAATGGGCCTAGACAATTTTGACAAAACCTAATAAAATTATTTTTATAAATTAAAATATAATCAACAACATTTATACTTCTTCCAGTGGCGCGACTCATACTTCTTCCAGTGCTCTCATGGTAGAATTGAAGTTGACAAGTCTGGTATTTCAGCTTGATATGTTTAATTAGTCGACTGCTTATATACATATTTATATGTATATGGATGTGACAGATTAGTAGGTCTGAAAATATTTAAGATGATATAAATGCTGTTGATTATCTTATAATTCATAAAAATTATGTTATTAAGTTCCTTGAAAATGGCCTACGCCAAAATGTCGGAAATAGATAAAATAAACTGTTGAGAGAAAAAAATGGATAAAAATTGATTTAAAAACCTACAATTATAATTATTATCTATTATTTATAATTATGTGTTGACCTTATTTCCACATTTTAAACACTAATAGAGCCATAACCTATTCCACACATTTTCTCAATAATATGATGTAATAAATATAGTAAAAAAAAACAAAACAATTCTGATTTTAATACGAAAACAATTAAATAAGTTGGTTTAATAATATAGTAATTAGAGAGTTTTACGCTTCTTGTAAAATTTCCTAGAATGGAGACAGTGACTTTTGGAAATCGACTTCTCAATTGCCCGACAATGTAGTTTTCATATTTATTTTTGCCCATAAAATTCGAATTATTTCTTATTAAACACAAAGCAAAAAAAAATAATAAATAAAAAAAATTGAAATTTAATTTAATTTAAGAATAAAAACTATTCTTGGATGAAATGAAATCGTAATGCTGATATTAATGAAATAATATCGTTCAATATCACAACAAATTAAGAATTTGTTGTAATTGAAATCAAATGAGCCTTACACGTGGTGACTGAAGTACATTGTTGCATATAATTGCAATAAAGAAATGAATGTGTAATAAATTTCCTCATTAACTTTAAACCTATTTACTTCATGCTAAATAGCCTATTAGCCCAAAATCATTAAACGGCCTGATGATTTGGCTAAGTTTTCTGTGACCTACATCGACACTTGGGCTGTCTCGTTAGGAACTAAGGGTCCCTCGTTAATGCCTGGTGACCTTCGATTTTCAGACCATTAATAAATCATTCTCAGTATTCAGTTCAAGTTCGATCAGTCATACGTCGACTTTTATCAGAAAATGTTTATATTTTTTATTAATTTATCCCTCTTCATGTACTTATGCTATATGGTTTGTAATAATGGCCGAATCATCAGCTCGATTATTGAATTTGGGCTAATAGAATATTTAGCATCTGTTTAATAAGTTTCAAGCTAATAGTTTATTTTAAGACACAAACCAGCTTCGGTAAGTTGGGTAGCTCTGGAAATAATGCAGAATTACTGTTTTAAAATAAAAACAAAATTATTTATATCTAATAAAATTACATATTTAGAAGAAACATATATTAATGATGAATAATTGGTTCTTAGTTCTTCCTCAAAAGTTTATTTTACACCAGTAATTATTTGTAGTATACGTTTTACGGGCTTTCCCCATCTTCAGCACTCACTAAGTATATTAAAAAAATAACATTTATTATTATAAAAAATATATAATTTAAAATTTAATATTAGAACAAACAACAAAATTACATAAATGTCTATTCATCTGACAGCAATGTATCAGTTTTGTAGATATCCATTTTTTTCAAATTTTGTCAATAATAAATCATAAAAACCGTAAGCTAGACTCAAAACAATTACTGGTGTAAAATAAACTTTTGAGGAAAACAAACAACTAATTATTTATACATTTTTTTTATTGATTAAAATAGTTTTCGTTATTTTTAATCCATTTCTGCCAAAGTGTTGGCAACTTTTTCTAAAAAGTTTCTTTTTTTTACCTTTCCAATCGTCTTGAAGCGGTTATCGACATCGATTTGCTTACTTCGTATTTTCTTTCAAGTTCTTGAACCGGTTTTTTTTTTTTTTTTTTTTTTTTTTTACTGTCTTCGATTAAGACTAAGTAATTACTGAATTGTCTACTAGCAGCGAAATGCTACGAAGATATACAAACATTTTCTTAAGAAAGAGGATTGATAAGTTTTGATATTCATACAAGTGAATAATCCTTTGATTACTTTGATAAGTAATTTTTTTAAATCAATTTTTTACTTTCTCTTACCTATACATGAAATATTTTATGCATTAATATTAGTTTGCTGTCTCAATAAGGATAAAGGTCACAGTGCTTTGAAACTTCATCCACAGATTATCTCTCTCTATATAAGAGATTTTAGCTCCCACTAACTCCTTCTAAACCACTAGACGAATTTTAATACGGTTTTCAGCATCATTTAGGGCATTATTTCCTCAAGTTTAATAAGTAAAATATACTACAATTCAGCTTTTCTTTAAACGAGAAATACAACGCGGAATTGCGGAGTTTGTACTCTGTGAATATAATTGAGTTGATAGCATCGTGGAGACTCAAATGGGCGCGTAAAGTTGTTGGGCTTGGTGAGGAACGGATTCCGAAAAAGTTGGTATTCGCTGAACCGACTGGTAGGCGTCCGAAACGTAGGCCGAAGCGTCGATGGGAGGATTGCATTAAGGCTGGTCTCGGAGGCTTGGGCTTGACCGGCGAACATTGGACGAGTCTGTGCAGGCGAAGTTTGGTGGTATCGGCATCGAACCTTCGGTTCGGTAAGCCTATTATTATTATTAAACGAGAAATATAAATTTTCTGTCACCAAGTCATTAAAAAATTATTCCTGAAATATAAGTAGTATCATAGACCTATAATATAACGTTGGAAAACAAAATATTTTAGAAAAGTTTTTGAACAATAAAAGAGATGGTACGAGTTAATATAAAGTTGTTTTAAGCCCATTAACTTATGAGCTTATGCTATTTGTAAGGTTGTGATGAGTGAGTTTATGGTGAACGTGCGTGCTATATTCTTTCATAAAGTACTCGAGATTTTAGAAAAAGTATTAGGTAGAAATCATACTTAAGTTGTAAAAATAAATGGAAAAGTTCTCAAACACTAATATTGCTAATAATTATTTATATTTTTAGATCATTTAGGGAAAAATAAAATCCACCCGCGCGAAGCAAGGGCAAGTCGCTAGTTTACAAATATATAAAAATAAAGTCTACTGTTTTTATTATAGTACTGTTTTATACTTACTACTCATAAGAAGATGATAAAAAACAAAACAATAAATAAATAAACATCTTGAACATTAGTATACATAAAAACATAATTTAGCTAGGAACAACAAACCAAGCTTGTGGAAAGAAAATCAGATATTATAAAATTAATTAACATAGAAATAAGAGGAAATATTTTTTAGGCTTAATAATTTTTTAGTGCTGCCATTGGGTAGTTCTTCTTCAAGTTTGTTTCACGCCATTTATCTTTTGTCACATTTACTTGTTGTACTTTGAAGTACAGTTGTAAATTTCAATAAATGATGTTAAAAAAAAAAAAATAAAATAATAATTTTTTTCAGATGTAGAATTAAAAAAAAACATAACAAATTAAAATAAATATATAGAAAGTCATAGAAAGTAAATAAGAGTGAAGAAAAACGCACAAACTTAAGTTACTTGCTGATGTTAACTATACTAATTAACACCATTGAACTGCGTAATTATGGCAAAATGGAAGCAAGTCAAGATTCTCGACTAAAAACAACAAATCGCAGCCAAAGACAAGTTGCGAAACGACTCAGGAGCCAAGAATGTTAGCGGAAGATCTTAAAATAGTCGATGGACGAGCAGATGTTTATGCAGAACGGACTAAATAAAACTCATCTTGGCGAAGGTCAGGGAACTAGCAGCTTTTGTGTCTGGGTCAAGACTTGACGCGTTCTCTTCGCACACGTCGGCCGGACCTGCCTCTCTAACCTCATTCTGCTGGCGGCCTGTCTCCGCAACCATCCTTCCTTTGGAACATGCATTAATTATAGTATTCAGGAAAAATTTGTACGATTGAAACATTTACCAGTTCTAAATTTATCGACATATCGTAATTAGGACATATAATTGGCAAACAATAAATAGTTGAAACTATTCAGTTGTTTCATTTAATGACCGCCACCCGGACTAATTCCTTCAGCAGTGACATATCGTAATGTTCGTGGGATATTTGGTCGGTGATTGGTTCAGTTGTCTTGTCAACATTAAGGTTATAACTGCTTCGAGGAATGGAACATGATACAATAATGATAATGCTTGAATTAGCAAACCCGAAGGTTCGATCCCGACACTACCAATATTTGCCAATGCAATCCAATGACTACTGTCCAAGTCAAGTCCCCGAGGTCCGGATTAAATCATTCCTCCCATCTACGCCTTATCCTACCTTCCGGGACACCTATCCGTCAGTTCAACGACGGTTAACTTTTTATCAGTTCGTTATTTACCAAGTCTAACTAGCTTTGTGATTCCGCGTTATGTGACTTATGAATAATCTAGTGGTCTCATTCCGGGCCCAAAAAAAGGACGTAAAAACCTTGAGGCTTTTATACTTCAAAGTAAGCGACCACGTTTCAGACTTGTGTAGAACCGTCGGTAGAATAATAGTTTTGTAGATCCAACCTTTAAGTCTCTGACAGAAGCCTCGAACTTGTAGTTTCGTTAATGAAAAACACGCGTTTCATGCCTTTAACCTCGAATATATTTCTTACTGAATTTCGATTTTTACTTTCGCTTACCTATATATGAAATTATGGTAAGGGAAAGGATTGCGAATGTGAAAACTTTTTTAATTCCAGTTTTCAACGGAAATACACGTTTTCGGTCCCCTGAGTCAAAATGACTAAAAAAGATCTGTGTGTCCTTTCTATGTGTGTGTGGTAAGCCTAGCGCGTAAAAGAAACAACTAACCAGAAGAGCCACTTGTACCATGCATTTTGTAACTTTTCACGAATTTCTCAAACGAACGATTTTGATTAAACTCGCTATATCGATGTAAAATTTAATGGGCTTTAATATCATGGAGGTTTCATTTGATTGAAATAACTGACAGGGCTTAAATGCCGATTTTTCAAACGTATCTTTAATTTTGTAGATAATATACAGATAACCATATCATCTTGTTATCATTGATAATGAAGAGGTAAATAATAAGTTGAACGAATTCGATATCCAACAAAGGAGAAAACTGCAAAAATATTTTTTAATGCAATTTTGAGTTTTTGAACATAACAACAGTCATATACATGTATAATATACCGCTGGAATGCTAAAGAATTAAAAACAAAAATTATCTTAAACACAACCTTGTAAAAGTTATACTATTCAGACATGAGGCTTGTGGGTGTAAGCATCCACTCACATTAGATAAAATTGTTCTTTTGCACCTGAAGATGGCATTTTAGCCGAAACGTTGGGCATTAATATTTAATAAAGAGTGGTAAATATCAGCCTCCAATTTTATCCATAGAATTCGTCCTGCACCTTAAAGAATCTACACCTTATTATTATTGTTCAAATGTTCAAACCTATATTCCGATATATCAATATCATCGCTACAATAACCGTTTCTATTACTAATCATATATTAACTTAAATTATGACTATGGAACACATTATCTTGATGATAATAAAATAAACTTTAATGGGGTTAAATGGATATTCAAAGTTAGATGTGAACTTCTTTATCTCAACTATAACAAATTTTATTCGAATAGTACTGTGATATGTTCCTTGTGCAATAAAAAAGAAACAGAAAACATTCATTCTGCTGCATGTCCGATTCTTTCTGAAATTAGAAAAAAATGTTTTGGAAAGAATTCTCTAAAAGTTGATGATGTAATAAAATATCTCAATGGCGATAACTGGTTGTCTATATATAATTTTTGTAAAATAGCATGGCCTTATAGATATAGGCTTATTAAAGAATTTAATTATAATTAAAAAAAAAAAAACAACAATTTTTATTTTTTACTGTTGTTTTATTTATAAGTTAATACAGTTAGAAGTTGAATAGAATCAATGAGTGACCTGTTTTTGAATATTATATAATTTGTAAAACTTTACAGATCGGCTCCGGACTGACGGTCTAAAAGACCATAGTTCTACAAATGTTTTTTATACTTGTAATATTTGTTTTTGTTGTTGTAATATGCTTAAAGAAATAAAAAACAGTTATCTATCTATCTACTAATCTTATATTTCGTCTTATCCATATTTATCTGTTCACCGATTTTCATCAACGTACTTACGTTTACTTTTATAGTTTCCGCGTCTTCGTCGTCATATCCTAAAACCGGAATATCAATGACATATTCTAGTGCTAAATTAAATAAAACAGGTGAAAGTGAGTCACCTTGTTTCAGCCCGTACGCACCTCAAACCTCTCCGAATAATTATTGTCGATTAAACTTTATTGAGTGTTTCGGACATGCAAATTTGTACCAAGTTTACTGACTTCCTTGGTAAATGTACCTTGCTCAATTAAAACGTAATAACTTTGATCTGTCTATAGATTTAAACGTTTTTTACGCGGAACATGATATCATATCAATTGTGTTTTACACACCTGTTTCACAAACTTTTATTTTCACAAAATATGTTTGCCTGATATAAATTATACAGACGAATAAAATATACAATATTTTTAGCTGTTTTATATGATTGAGGAATATTCTATATCAAAAGTTCACATTCAATAAAAAAAATAAATAAAATAATATCGGGTTAAATGAATTTTATATACAGAGTATTTTTCAAATATATCCAATATTGATTCGGCAATCCGAATGGTCGTCATGTCTCTGGGATGAATTATACAACTTCAGGGAATTGAATTATTACGTAAATGGGCGTGTGGGATGATCAAGATGGACATGACATGACAAATACAGGACCCAACAACAGACAATGGAAAGGAGGGGATAGCATTGGGCAACTGTTGTATATTTAATGTCATAAGGATTATTAGTTTTTAGAATCAAGTAAATCGAGAAGAAAAATTTGAGACATCAGAGCATGAACAAGAGAGAAATCCTGAGTAGGAGTCGCCACTCATCTTCGCCAACTTGCTGTGAAAATACAGAATATTGGATCAATCCTGACGAAAATCTTAAGAAAAAAAATAAGAGATTTTATATCATTCACTATTAATAAATAATAATAAATAAGAGATATAGTGCAAAAATAAATGTAAAAAGCAACTTAAATAACATCGGATATTCAACTAAATCTCCTATCACCGTGTAGTGCAGTGCGCCTTAAACTGTAAAAGATATTTCGCTAAAAGTTTCTCAAAATTTCTCTTACAGGTAGAGAATAGATGTAGAAATGTTTTCCTTTTTCTTACTGCATATTAATGCTTTGTTTTCGATCGTTATATTTACATCTAATACTGAGATCTTATAACCACTAGTGCTTCCTTTATTGTGGCACTAAATACTACAAAATCTACATATCTTGTCGACCCATTTGAATCCAGGTAAATATGTCTTTAAAACAAGACATTCCTCTCTAATGAAAATGTAGACCTCATTTTCGAAGAGATTTGCGAATATGATGTGGCCTGGAGTTTGAGTAGATTAAAGCGGCAGGAGATGATGGCATCTCAAAAGAAGCGATAGGTTACCTTGATAACAAAGTCAATATTTTAAATGCATATTTGCAGCAGTACAGGTTGATTGATTGAGCCATTAGAGCATGAACAAGAGAGGAATCACGATTTCGAGTCGCCACTCAACTTCGCTGAGTTGCTATGAACATATAGAATATTAAATCAACCCTAAAGAAAATCTTAAGAAAAAAAACAAGAGAGAGATAGTTTAAAAAGAAATGTAAAAAGCCAAACTTCAATAACATCGAATATTTACGTTTACTCATCCAATCCTTCTATCACCGTGTATTGCGGCTTTAACTGTGAAAGATCTTTCGACCCATTTGTAACAAAGTAAATACGTCTTGAAAACTTGTACTATTCTTCCTCTCTCATGAAGATGTAGACGACCTCATTTTCGAAGAGATTTGCGAAGATGGTGTGGCCTGGAGTTTAAGTAGGGTAAAGTCCGGATAACAACAAAGTGCTTGTCAGTATATTAGATGCATACTTGCAGCAGTACAGGTTCGCTGATGCGTTAAAGTGTGCTATCATCAGACCCATTCCTAAAAATCCAGTGCCCAAAAAAACCATCAGATTATCGCCCCATTGCTGTGTTGTCAATTTTACGTTTATAAAGGGGATAGTTAAGAGGGATCTAAGGAAATTCTTGGTGGACAACCATTTACCGTCACCACACCAATCAAGCTTTAGACAGGAACGCGGCACGTTCACATAATTTTAATGAATAGACGAAGAACAATGGACGATCGAATAATAACCATATTCCTAGTGGTAGCTTTAGTGTTGGTGAAATAATTCTGCATTGGCTCAAGCCTTAATAGAAGACTACACCAAAACAAATCTTCAAGTGACGCGTCTGGATGGTTGCTATGCAGCACAGGTGCACCACAGGGTTCTGTTCTGGCACCACTACTATTCTTGGTTTACGTCAATTATATAAATATATTCTATAAAACGGAAGATCTCGTATAATTATTAAGGTAAATATTCGGGCTGAATAACTTCTTCCATAAAGACAGTTGAGGACAAAGATCTGAGCAATACTCTTGCTCAGATCTGATATTTTTACATATTGACTACATTTTTACTAATTTTGCCTAGTTAATTTGTATATTAATGAAAATGCAGGTAGTTCAAAATATATAACTAGACTTATGAAGATGGGAGAAGATCCTGAAACGTCATGTTGATGTAATACAAAATTTGAGTCTTTATGGAAGAAGTTATTCAGCACGAATATCCACCTTTTTAATGTCAATTATATATGTTGTGTATGATATGTTATAATATCGATATAGCTGGGACCGGTCCAGAATAGCTACCAGAATAACTAACCTCCCAGAATAGTCGATTTATAGAACAATGTGTTTTCATCTTTTGTAAATTAATGGTTGTTAATGTGAGAATATATTGCAGAGCATTTGTCGGTGTTATTAATTCTATACCTGAGTACAAATATATTAATTGGCGAAGAGGATGGTACTGACAGTTTAATTTAAAGTTTTGAAGTGTTGTTACAATAATGACTACTTCACAGGTAAACGATCTGGGTTCCCAACTTGCACAGTTAACTAATTTAGATCACCAACTGGCTGCCACTCAAGCCAATCAACTAGCTGCTAATGTAAGAATCAAAAACATAATACCGAATTTCACGTTCGAGCCATAAAATTCTACTAATAATGAATCTGTCTCTTCCTATTTTGACCGATTCCAAATTCAATTATCACTTTGTAGCGTTACTGAAGCGCAATGAGCCGATTGTTTACGGATACATATGGATTCTGAACTAAACAGTACTTTATACGATACAAATTTCAAAGAAATTATCAAAATCTAAATGGCCATTTCCTGATATCCAAAAATAATTACAGTGAGGCAATTCCGAAAAATAGTTCAGCAGCCAAATGACACTGTTGTAGACTACGTTTAAAGACCTGTGCTAGATACTGCGAATTTAACGATTCCCTCTCTCATCATCCGGTTCATCCATAGCCTACTCGATGATGCAGCTCGAGATAGTATTATCCTAAAAAAATCCATCTAAATTTCTGATGCCCTTGATATCACTCAAATTTTGAGTCTTAAACGGCTACTTCTTCAGAGATAAAGTTTCAAGCGGATGAAAAACTGCATACATTTGCACATAGTTGCCGCTCTTATACTAGTTCAAAATCATGGACGCTGTTGAACTAAGGATTTGGACTTTTATCCAGACTACTTGACAAACAATCAAAATTATCCTAGGACACCAAAATTTCTATCTATCAAGTACTCGTCAAACGCTTATGGACTTATGGAATAGTGCTAAGTGGCTCTGCCAAAATCTGCTACTTCAAAAAATTTAATATGTCCAATCCAAAGTTCTACCATTTTATGGGACAAACGAATTACTAAATGTTTTGAACTTTCTCACACTTCCAGAAATCGCTGCAGAATATTACAAATATTTTTAAAGAAAATGACTTGAATATAAATAGAAACTCATAGGTTCAAATCCTCCACCGATCCGTACAGCCTACCACGATGGCACATGAACTGGTGTCAGCCCTGATTAAACTTAGCTGATTTACCTTTCGGAAGGGAACATATTTGCTAATTGTAAATTTTTTTTTTTTAACAATTGGCGTATCTTTAAACTTTGTCAAAACATTTAAATGCTTATAAATAGTTTGTTTACAACAGATAGCTGAATTGACGTAACGTTGCATGGTTAGAGCTACTTACTTACTTCTACTCTAAATAGTCCTGAATTTCATTTATTTTATTTTCATCATCATAACACGAGAGGATTGGTGTTGAATTCAAATTCTCCTTTTATTAACTGGTTATTTTCTTTCGCAAATCGCTGTTTTTCTATCCACATGATCCACATTATATCAGTAGGAAAATAATAAGAAACACTTTTCCAGCAGCTAATAGTAACAAACAAACTGGAAGAGAGGGCGCACAACATTTCAGAAAGGACAAAACAATGGAAAGGGCTCTTCCAGCATAGCCCTCACACCTCAGAGGTTTGTTAAGCAAGGGGTCATTGGACGAGGAATATTATTAACGCCCCGTGGGCTAAAGCTCTGTATCATTGTATTCGTTAACCAACTCTAGAAGATAGGTTTTCAAATGTGCAGTGGGCTGAATAGGCGAGCCATTAGAGCTAAAGACATCTATTTTCAACAAATAGAGAAATCTTCAGAAACATTTGTTCAACATTGTCTAGTAATCCCTTAATATATATATATATATATATATATATATATATATATATATATATATATATATATATATATATATATACATAACTCTGGACTAATCCCTAACTTTCACCTTGCACATTAATAGAAAAACAAAATGTTTCCATATTTCAATAAAATCTCTAAACTCAGTTAAAAAAATTACTAAAAGATCAAAGTCTTCTCAATCACAAATACGAAATTATGTTCAGAAGACAAAAAAAATTATTGTTTTCACTATTAAAAGATCCATCTTCAGTTCCTTGCTTGGCAACCATTTGTGCTCTCCCCAATTCCATTACAATCAGTGATATAAATCTGGTTTTGTTCTTTTCATTCGATAAAAACTTTTCCTTTGGCTTCTGCTGTATCATTTCACCATTAAATAGAACTGAACAAGACTTTAGCCAGAAACGATGAGCTCTCTCAGAGCTTTTTGTTCTTCTTATATTTTCTTCAGTGGGGTATACATCGAAAACTATTACAGCATTATTGCCATGATTTCGCTGTACATATGCCACATAGTTTTTAAAAATTAAAGAAAAACGTTCGCGCCTGCATCTACTACATCAATTTCCGAATATTGTTTCTTTTGGCAAAGACGTAAAACAAAGTAAAAAGAGATGTTGATTTCGTCCCTTTTCGAAAGACTTCCTCCGAGAAAAGTGGAAATTGAAACGGAGAAAGTTCATATTCGAAATATTTTTCCAAATCATCATCAGACTGCTTATTGATGATCATTCTGTGGATAAGTATCAGCCGATCCAGGGCTACTTTTCCTTTGCTAGTATTGATGTGACGACCAATAGTTGCCAAGGAAACCACTACATCTTTAAATAGGGAAAATTCGTTCGCGATTCCTTTCGTATATATGATATGATATATGAGTTCCCGTGGATACAAATGCGGTAACAAATGAAGCTGTAAAAAAAAGTGGACTTCAATGTTCTATTATCTGTCTTTATTGTGGATTCGAATCCTGCAATAATAGACCATATATTGAATATAACATGGAAGAGTTTTACGATACGCAGTCTTTCGTTCAAAGTAATATTATATACATCAAGTACATTTGAGACTAAAAAAGGAAAAACAACTAACAAAAGTGCTTTATATTTTATTTAAAGTTGTTTGTTAATCATTAAAATGTTTTTTTTTTGTTTTTTTAAATTAATTAAAATAAAAGTAATATTTTTAAAATTAGTTCTTATTAGTGGCAAAAACGCTTTTCTTTTCCTAAAATATAAGCAATAATGGCTTCAAGATAATATTACCTTTAGAAGATCTAATTAAAACGGAATATTTTATTTTTTATAAATCGAGCATTTTCAGTAAAAATGTTATTTCAATATTTCTTGTTGTATATTAGGAGTAATTAAAAATTTCTTAAACATTTAAAATTTTGCGTTTTTTGACTATTTGGCCAATATTGACCCCACGTATCTCAGTAGGTGTTTCGAATTTTTCAACATGTTACATACCAAACATGTAGGAAATTTATTGTTTTTGAAAATTGCTAACGACAAAGTTTGCTCTAAAATGTCCAGGAAAAACTACAAAAAGTGCCTTTTTTAAAGGTTTTTTCAAGATGGCGGAAAACGCACAAGGGGTGAAAATTATGAAAACTTAGGTTTTTAATGAGGGGAGCAATACAAACAATCGTGCCTAAAAATTAAATTTACCCCACCTTTTTCTAGCCAACCCCCTTTTTTGGTCTAATTCTACTGAGCTAATATGGAAGTAAGTGAAAGTAAAAATTAATATCTAAAAACTAGTGTTCATAGTTTGTACATACATAGATATGTAAATAAAGTCTATATACATATGTTTAAATAACATAGTTAACATATTTATACTGTAATTATCATCTAGTTACTGAATTATTACATTATACAAAGAGAAACAATACTCGAATGTCTTTCATCATTTGAAGCTGATGAAAACATTGCTGATAACATCATTATCAAACATTCTTTGCATAATTTAATGGGATTCGGTTAGATTTAAATAAACTTGTCACATCGATATAATGTATTCAAAAAGATATAATATATTTATATTGTTTATTTACAAATTAAATGAATGAATGAATAAAGCCTTTATTGCAAGGATAACATTTAAAAATTATAATATTTACTTTTAGTTCTAAAATAATTTCTAATATAATCTAAAATAATTTCTAATATAATCTAATAAAAAGTTCTCATATAATTGAAAAAAAATATATAATGCTAAGTGAAAAATAATAATAATGCATATACTTGTTAAATGAAAAAAAACAAAACTATATAATTAATGTTCCTTAAATTAAATAGTTTTTATTAAATACGAAAATAAAACTGGTGTTATGGGAAACACATTTATTTTTATAAAATCTAAGTATTTCCAGATCTAAATTACACTTCTATATTACTAATCTTTATTATTTATATCATATTATTTATATACAAAAATTAAATATATTATATCTATAAATTATAAATAAATCTTTTTTTTTTATACTCTGTTACTTATATAATCCAATTAACGTAATTAATTCAATTTTTCATACATATTATTGAGAAATTTATTATTTTAAATGAAAAATAATAAAAGTAATTCGAAAAAATCCATTTTGAAAATTAGGTATCAAGGCTTTTTTGTACTCTTTGGAATATTCAACCATTATAATTTTTGATTTTGGTGAAAATGAAATGTAATGCCTGGACATTCGAATTAGTTGTCTGGAATCAGTTATTATTGTTATTATCTTTTAAATAATCTCATTCCATTGTACTGTTATTTTATTAGGAGCGAATCAAAATGGTCAGATTAATTACATTCAGGCAATGTGACATTTTATTTACCTTGAATAGGATATTTTTAAAACATTATGAATAAGCCGTTTTTTAAAAATATAATAATGAAAAGTCAGTAACTTAATTACATGATTTTTCTTTCTAACCTCCTTTTTTTTTCTATAAAATAAAAAAAATACAAGATAATGCAACAAAGAAGTATACCTTTCGAGATCTAAAATGGGGATTGTATTTCATAGGAGACAATTGTATCTAAAAACCTCTGATTGTAAGTAAAGGATATCAAACTATATTATACAATATAGGTACTATCAAAGGATAAATGATTAAAACTATTAATGAGTTAAATGGAAACTGTCATTATCCATTTATTACTATAATAATAATTTTTTTAGGAATTAAAAATTTATCGTATAATCAATTTTAAACAGCGTTCAATAATATTTTCTCATATATTTATTAATTATGAGAATAATATATTGAATTTAGATAATATCCGGTTCATATTTATTTTTATTTATCGTTTTCTTGAATCATTACTACATTGGTATAATACAATAAGTAAATGAACTATACAATCTTAACACGTGCTTAAGTGTTGAGAAAGAAACCCTCATTAGTAATAATCAATGTCAATATTTATCTGAAGTTTAATTTAAATAAATAAATATTTTATGACTTATATTATCGTCTTAATCCCTGACACTCTCCTTCCATTGTATTATAAACTGAAAAAAATAAGAAGATAAATGAGTAATTAAACTTAATTAAAAAAAATAAATTTATATTTTCTTTGCTATTATTATTATTATTAATTAATATTTTTGAGGTGTTCTGTAAAAAATAAATGAAACTCGAATCAAAGGTAAACAAATGTTCTATGTGTTTTAAATTAAATTAAACATAAAAAAAAAAAAAGAGATGCGTTCATTTTACCTCTCTTAATCATGATAGCATTGAATTTAATAATTAGCAAACGTATGTAACTAATTCAACATTGATAATTAACCTATTTCACAACTTATTATCAACTTAAACACCTTAATTTTAATATATGAAATAATAAATTTTATTTATTTATTATTTTATAATTTATCCTTATGATCCATTAGATTTTGAAGCGGTGTGTAGATTCTATTAATTATATGTAATGAAAATAGTATTCTTCTAGTATAATAATATACTGAGGCATACATTTTTTTTAAAATATAGAACTGGTGTCCGATCTGTTTTAAACATTTAAAAAGGAACATACAGACCAATCAGCCTCCTCCCTATCCTTTCAAAAATTTTTGAAAAAATCCTACTTAAACGTATCCTACATTTGATTGAAATTCCTTCCCACCAGTTCGGATTCCGCTCTGGGCACTCCACTGTACAGCAAGGTCTAAGAGTGGTTGACCATTTATCCTCTGCACTTGAAAACAAGCAGTACTGCACTGGTGCCTTTCTGGACATTGCTCAGGCATTCGACCGGGTCTGGCACGATGGCTTGATTTTCAAACTAAAATCCGTATTACCCCAACCCCTATATCTAATCCTAAGATCCTATCTCTCTAACCGTTCCTTCAGAGTCCGCTGTGGTTCAGAGTTATCCACTTGTTACCCAATCGAGGCCGGCGTCGAAATCGAGGAAGCGTCCTAGGTCCTATCCTCTATATCTTGTTTACAGCTGATATACCTTTAGATCCTGATACCTTCCTAGCATCTTTTGCCGATGATACTGTCATTCTATCAACCCATTCAGACCCAGAACTGGCATCTTTCCATCTCCAAAGACACCTCTCCTTGATTGAACATTGGTGCGACAATTGGCGCATCAAAGTCAATCAATCCAAAAGTAAGCACGTCACCTTCACCCTCCGACGTAAATCCTGTCCACAAGTTCATTTCAACTCTATACCACTTCCCTGTTCCGACACAGTCCGGTATTTGGGTTTCCTACTAGACAAAAGACTGACCTGGAACCCACATACTCGACTTAAAAGACAAGAGCTCAACAGAAGATACAGACAGTTATATAGATTATTGAACAGAACATCACAACTTTCAGTTGGAAACAAACTATTAATTTACAAGACAATTCTCAAACCTATGTGGACCTACGGAATTGAACTATGGGGTACTACTAAATTTTCGAACATCAAACGTATCCAATCCTTTCAGTCCAAAGTCCTTTGAACAATAGTCAATGCTCCCTATTATGTTACAAACAAGACCTTACATCATGACCTCAAGATCCCTTATGTCCTTGGTCTCATCCCATCCAAATTCTCAACTTTCCACCAGAAACTTGCTCACCTTCCTAATCCCCTGGCACAATCCCTATCTAGTACCAACCATCCTTACAACCCTCCTCGTAGGTTGAGGCGGCAATGGCCGAGAGATCTCTTATAAATATGCAACTGGAGTGCTGGCAATGGCCAACTTCTCCACTCATACCTGAGAGTGTGTGGCTCTAGCGCCCTCACTCAGTCTCCACTGACTAGATTGGTGAAGCGGCTGACTGAGAGGCGCTGGGATCTCCTGACATTGTGCCTCGGCATCCATTTCTGGATGCAGAGGTTCGATTCGGAGTTCCCAGGGGCAGTATGTAAATATTGTATATAGGTATGAATGTGGCCAAGATTGTAATTATTTTCTTCTTTTTTCACTTATTTTATTTTATTTTTATTTATTTATTTATTTTTTTTTCTTCTTTTGTTATTGAGTCATTTTACTTTTTAATTGTTTTACTTTGTACATATGGAATGAATGACTTCTTTTATCTCTAATACTTATTGCCCAAGATAGTGGCAGATTGTATTACTTCTCAATAAAGCAATATTTAAAAAAAAAAAAAAAAAAAAAAGGAACAATCCGACTTTTATAAAATAAAAAAATACCCTGTCAGAAAAAAAGAACTATTAAATTTTTTTTTAAAGATTTAAATACCGCCAATGAATCAAATGACGTTTTCAACTTTATATGGACTCTTAAACAATTCAAACCATACCAGGGCCATCAATGTTCGGCATATTATTTATTTTAATTAATCTGATATTTCTGAAGACACCTCCCCTATAAAAAATAAAATAGAAAAAACTCTGCAAATTATTACACAATGGTTTATAAGTTCCAAATAACTATATTAGGGCATAACTGTTTTTAAAGCTATTTATAGACAGTTAACCAATATGAAAGACAATAAATAATTCAAAGAAAAACGGTCTATCACCACTGCTAACTTCAAAACGCCTATATATTTTTAAAATGTTGGTATTTATTTATTAATTTGGCCAAACGGGTTTTTTTTAATTCGCTTTTCGTATTCTACTTATCTTGAAACGTAAATTTGAGATAAATTTTTTTTTTGTTGGTCGATTACATAGGTTCATTATCGAAAATAATGAACCAAAAGCATATTTTATACTGGACGTCTTTACTATTTATTTTTCTTTCCTTTCGATTTTCATTTAAATGATTCAAATAAAATTTCCTGATTCAAGAACACTGTTAGATTGTAACTCTGCCATCAATAATAACCGATATATCAGGGAATCATCTCTTATAAGTTGTTCGAATGACTAAATTATTTTTTTAATCTTTTGATTATATTTTTTAAAATAATTATTCGCGCTTTCTTGGTTGAAAAACTCTAATAATTATTTCCTATACCTAAAAAAATAACTGCATTATTGAATAAAATCACTTTTTTGGGTTTTACGTATCTTGAAACGTAAGCCATCAAATTTTTAAAGGGCTTCTTTTTTTCAGAGGCAGAGGGATTTTCATTCAAGGACATAATTATATAAATTATTCTACTTACCAAAGTATGATACATTAAATATTAAAACGATATTTATTCCAGTCAATCAAACAATATTTATCATAAGTAATACCGAAAAGTTGTTTATTTGCTATCTTTGGTTGAAAAAAAAGTTCATTATTTTTTTATCCTTACTTATTCTGTAATATTACAATATGTTAAGTGACGGCAATTAGCACTAGTTATATTCATTTCCACTATGTGAAAGTAGAAGAAGCAATTTCATCAATTACATTTTTCACGATTAATTTTTAATATCCTAATAAATAAATATTTTACTTCACATTAAATATTAAAAATAATAAATATTATGGTACATTATTTGTTTCTTATGTATACTACTTTTTTTCCGTTTTTCAAAAAACTCATTAACACAACCATTATCAGACATATTTGGACTTATGAGCTATGGGGGTCCACTAGACCATCGAATTCCTCCCCCTTCCAATCCTTGCAATCCAAAATCCACGACTCTCCTTACTTTGTTATCAATAAACTCATCCATAGAGACCTGAATATTCCACTAGTTGCAAAAATAGCCCAAAGAAGATACCCCTCCTTATTACAAATTACCAGCCCATACAAACCCACCTGTCTGTATCCTCTCATCGACATTTATTCCCGATAATCCTCCGAGGCATCTCAAAAGACGGTGGCCTCGAGACCTGCTGATCAAATAAACATTGAAGTGCTACCGCTGGGTAGATTCTTCTCAAAACATTTTCAAGCCAATTATCTGTAAATATCTCATTTACTTATTGTACCATGTACAGTTGTAAATTTCAATTAAAGAATTTTATAAAAAAACTACTCCATAAACATAACCATTTAAAAATTTTAACCAATGTGATATACTTTACATTATCATCAAACTGTATCGAAGCACGATTTTTTTAGCTAATGCTCCATACATGATCACTATTAAATCAATAGTTAATAATACTACACACCGGGTAGGATTTAATATGAAAATCATTATAATCATTGATAATCGTCTAAGTACGATATTTAGTTTCCACAACTTTTCAGTTCTCTGCGGTATCAATGCAGAGACACCGGATATTCAAACAGCTGAAACTGTCGTCTGTTACTCGATGTATTTGAGGACGGAAGATAAGAGATTGATCAAAGTACTTAGCTTTTTTTTTTTTTTTTTGTTTGTTCTGTTTTTCAAGTGAAGAACTTATATAATTTGTTTTGAAATAGAGATAATGTTGACTGATTGGTTCCATTGTTAAACCATGGTATTGAAACTTATTACATATACTGTATTTATTGAAAAAATGGTAATGGTTTTCTTACTTAAAATCATCTTTAAGGTAGTAATAAGCACGTGCTCTGAACGTGTCTGTTCGAAATATGATTTATTCTTTTTTATAAATGATATTTATGTGTGATTCTTATCTCCAAAGGACCAGTTATTGACCTGGTTCAGAAAGTTATAAAAGTTATAGGATTTATATGTAAGTAACAATTTTAAAAGTGCAAAAAATGTGAAGTGGTGGAAGGTTATAGTGCTGCAACCCATACAGTGTTATGTTAAATTGGATAAATAATTAAGAACCATTTCTTTTATGTTCGGTTGTTCAAAACAGTGCACGGTACTTTTGTTTATAAATAGGATCAGTGATTGTATGTGAATAATTACTAATAGTGAACATTTATACTAGTGGATATAAGTAGTGTGGGGCTATGATGCCCGAAGAGGACAGAAGTATGGAACTGCTACAAGAGGCAGGTCCTTCCTCCTCTACTGAGGAGAACAACGAATGGGAAGTGGTAACGGGAAGAAAACGGCCTTGTTCTTCAGGAGAGCTAAGAAAAATCACCAAAAAAATTAACAACATTGAAACTACAAACAGGTATGACCCACTTTTAAAAATCAATAATACAGAAGCCTACAACCAACCAAATGAAACAGACAGTAAACAAGTAAAACCGCCTCCTATATTTTTAAATGGAATTCAAAATATAGAAGCCTTAATTTCATTTTTAAAGAAAGAAATAGGCCAGAATCACTTCAACATTAAATCAACAGTTAGGCATGTGATACTTTACCCAGCCTCGCCGGAATCATACAGATCGGCCGTACGCAGTTTAAAAAAAGTGAACGCCGATTTTCACACTTATCAGTTGTCAGAAGATAAGAACCTGAGAGTGGTTATTAAGGGTCTCCATGCATCTACTCCAGAATCGATTATCAAAGAGGAATTAAAAACATTGGAGTATGACGTTTCCAAAGTTACCAATTCCATATCAGCCCGAACTAAATTGCCACTAAATATGTTTTTTGTTGATATAACAAAAAATACATATAATGAAAAAATATTCGACTTAAATTATATTTATTACACCAAAATAAAAATTGAAGAGGTCCGAAAAAAGAGAGAAATTCCACAATGCTTTCGGTGCCAGGGCTTTGCCCACACCAAATCTTACTGCTACCACCAGCCACGTTGTGTACGATGCGGAGAGGCCCACGAAACATCGGCATGCCTCAAAACTAGAAATACTCCTGCCAAATGTGCCAACTGTGAAGGGGCACACCCAGCCAATTACCGGGGATGCCAGGCCCTCAAGAACCTGAGAGCACAGCGAGCCCAGAAGTACCGTCCTCCGCCGGTGACTGTCGAACCTCCACCAGACTTAGAGCAGTACCCACCTCTACCAAACAGCCCTTGTCAACAGCAGCCTTCGGAACCTTTCACTTTACTTCCAAGAATGGAGCGCCCGAACTGTCCTCGACCAAACTTAGAGACTCATCAGCCTAAGCCATATCCAAGATCAGGTATGAGGGAAGATAGTTGTCAGCTGGTGCAACCAGCTGCGTCTTTACCTTCCCAACAAACAAATTTATTAAATAATTTAAGTGCCCTCATTCAGCCCCTTTTGACCCTAATGAATCAAATATCACAACTAACACAAGCCCTAACTGCTACTTATGGACATTAGTTCTCTGACTGTTGGCTCCTTGTCAATCCTTCTTTGGAACACAAACGGAATACTTCGACATAAAACTGAACTGGAAATTTATATGCAACAAAAACGTATTGACATTGTACTTCTGACGGAAACACATCTAACTTCACATAACAAACTTTACATACCAAATTATACATTGTACAGAACAGACCATCCAGACAATACTGCCCACGGAGGGACAGCCATACTAATTAAATCTAACCTTAAACATTATCCAATACACGTAAACTCGACGGCTCAAATACAAATAACAGGAATACAGCTACAGACCAACCACAGAAACATAACAATTGCTTCTATCTACTGTCCCCCTAAATATATTTTAACAGAGCAAATGTTCGTAGAACTCTTTCAATCATTTGGTAGAACATTCCTTGCTGGAGGCGACTTCAATGCGAAACATCAACACTGGGGTTCACGTTTATGCACACCAAGAGGCAGGAGACTCATGTCTGCTGTTACTCAGTTGTCATTAAATGTATTTGCCCCCGACAAACCAACTTACTTACCAAATTCTCAGTACAAAAAACCTGACGTACTTGACATATTTGTAGCCAAAGATTTGACAACTCTACCAATTACCATTATTACCGAAACAGATCTTGGCTCGGACCATTTACCGGTAACCCTGATGTTGGGGGTAGAAAAATTCTTTGCAGAAAGGAGACCATCACTCACTTACGGCGTCATGAATTGGGACATCTTTAATAAATATATTAATGACCAGCTTACCGTGCCTAAAGCATTAAAAACCGAAAAGGATTTAGAAGAAGCGGTTGAACTTTTCACCTCAACCATCCAAGAAGCTGCCTGGTCCTCACAAGAAATAAAAAGAAGGCAAGGAGTAAGTTTACCGTCCTACCCTCAATACATCAGGGACCTAATAAGAGCCAAGAGACGATCACGAAAACAATGGCAAACTAACAGACTTCCTTCAGACAGACGAACCTTCAACAAACTTAATAATGAACTGAAGCGAGAAATACGAAAATTTAAACAAACTAACTTTGACAAATATCTGGAAAACTTGACAACGGACGACAGCAGTCTTTGGCGACATACCAAGCGCCTCCTAAAACATCGCGAAGTGTCCGTCCCATTGAGAAAAGATGATGGTTCTTGGGCTGTGTCGGACAAAGATAAATCTGTAATTTTTGCTGACTATCTTTTAACTGTTTTTAAAACTCACACAGACTTAACAGACATACAACACGAAAATTATGTGCAGAAAGTCTTAGACTCACCTCTTCCTATGTCCTTTCCGCCAAAAACCTTTACTCCTTCTGAAGTATCAAGACAGATTATGAAAATGCCAAAAAAGAAGACTCCTGGTTATGACCTTATCACTGCTGAGATACTACAAAAAATCCCCAGAAAAGCTTTAGTCTTCCTTACAACACTGTACAATTCTATACTTAGGACAACTAAATTCCCTATCCAATGGAAATATTCTTCAATTTCAATGGTACATAAACCTAACAAAGACAAACATAGACCTGACTCTTATAGACCTATTAGCCTTCTTCCGGTATGTTCGAAAATATTTGAAAAACTGTTGTACGAACGGATTATTAACATACTGACAGACCACGACATATTACCAGATCACCAATTCGGATTTCGCTCTTTTCATTCCACAACACAACAGCTACACAGAGTTACCGACTACATTACTACTGCACTAGAACTAAAACAGTACGCATCTGGGGCTTTTTTGGATGTTACTCAGGCTTTTGATAGAGTATGGCACCAGGGTCTTCTTTTTAAACTAAAACCTATACTTCCAAGCACATATTACTTAGTTTTACAATCTTTTCTCTATGACCGTTTCTTCTCTGTCCGACATGGTTCTGAGACCTCATCAATAAAACCAATCTCTGCAGGTGTACCCCAAGGTTCTATCCTGGCCCCTCTTCTCTACTTAATATACACATATGACTTACCAACAGACCAAAACATCTTAACTGCAACATATGCCGACGACACTGCAATTATTACGAGAAACACAGACCCTATACAAACCAGTATGATATTACAACACCATTTGGACAACGTACAAAACTGGTGTAAGAAATGGAAGTTAAAAATTAACCATGACAAGTCACTACATATTACATTTACACTTAGACGCGGAATCTGCCCTTCAGTTTACATAGACAATCACCCTTTACCGCAAACAAATACAGTAACGTACTTAGGACTAATATTTGACAAAAGATTGACATGGGGCCCACACGTCAAGACAAAACGTAAAACGCTAAACTTTCGACTTAGACTATTATATTCAATATTACATAGACGTTCTAAATTATCCACCAGACAGAAACTAAATGTTTACACTTATTTATTAAAACCAATATGGACTTACGCTTGCCAAATATACGGACCCGCTAAAAAGACACATATACGAAAAATACAAACCTTTCAATCGCAATTTTTAAGACTAGCAATGAACTCACCACCATATGTATCAAACGATACCCTACACACTGACTTACGTATTCCAACTACTATAAACCACATTCGACTGACTTATAAACGATTTCACGACAAACTAAATGGACATAGAAACAAACTTGTACAAAACATGGCTACAACTGACATACCATACATAACTCGGCGTAGGCTGAAAAGGAGTTGGATGAGGGACCTCCTAGCCTGAAAAAATAGTTTGTTTTTTGAATGTCAGGAGTACGCACCACTGGGTACTGTCTCCCTCATGCCAACCCATGCTATGTTTATCATGTATAACTCATTTGCTGATTGTAACATATACAGGTGCAAATAAAAATATTAAGTTAAAAAAAAAAAAAAAAAAAAAAAAAAAAAAAAAAAAAAAAAAAAAAAAAAAAAAAAAAAAAAAAAAAAATCATCTTTAAAGATGTAAAATTTAATGGGCTTTAATATGATGTAGGTTTAATTCTGATTGAAATAGCCTGACAGGGCTCAAATGCCGATAATTTAAATTTTCTTTCTCTAACGTATCTTCAATTTTGTAGATGCGAAAAATGTAAACATTTCATGTTGTTGGAATTGATAAAAAAACGGCTAAATATATAAGTTGGATAAATTCGATAATCAACTGAAAGAGAAAAGAGCAAAAGTACTTTTTAATGTAATTTTTGTTTTGTTTTTACTTTCACTTACTATATATAGTAAGGGGAAGTATTGCGATCGTGAAAATTTTCGAATTCCAGTTTTCAACGGAAATACACATTTTAGGGTCCCCTGAGTCCAAATAACCAAGTCCCGCAAAAAGGTCTGTGTGTGGGTGTGTGTGGTAACTCCCGGGCGGAAATGGTAAGTCCTATGAAACTGAAATTTCATATTTAAGACAACTATACGCCCGAGACCTGACAAAACTTTTTTCATCAAAATGAGCTTACCAGAAGAGGCACTTTATACCATGCATTTTACACCTTTTTTCGATTTTCGAAAAACGGTTCCGACGATTTTGATTAAACTCGCTATATCGATGTAAAATTTGATGGGCTTTAATATCATGTAGGTTTTATTTGGATAAAAATGGTCTGACAGGGCTTAAATGCCGATATTTTAAATTTTCTTCCTCTAAAGTACCTTTAATTTTGTAGATTCAATAATAATAACTATATTATCTTGTTAACGCTGATGAAAAACAGGTAAATACATAAATTGAATAAATTCGATACCCAAATAAAGGAGAAAACAGAAAAAATATTTTTTAAATGCAATTTTTCGTTTTTGAACATAAGAGCAGTGATATACATGTATGATATACCGATGGAAAGCTAAAGATTTTAGAAAAAATATCATCTCATACACAAGCTTTTAAAAGTTAATAGAGAGTGACGAAATGAACATAAAACTAACTGATTATTTTAGATAATAATATAATAGATTTTTTAATGAAACACATCTTTCTATAGAAATTTAATTTGATTAATTCCTTAATAGTTTCACGTATTTTTATCTCTAACTGTATTTGAAAATTCTTTCATTGATTTTAAAAATCGAAGTAAGTGAAAGTCGTGTGTTGCCCGCACCAGATTTTTTAAGATAAGAACTGTAATATATGTGTATAATATACCATTGGAAAGCTAAAGATTTTAGAAAAAAAATTATCTTTTACACAAAGTTGTAAAATGTAATGGGGAGTGATGAAAAGTAGATAAAATTGACTGATTTTTTTATATAACAATTTTATATTGTTAAATTATCTAGTCTAAAACATGTGTTTCCAACGAAATTAAATATCATTCTTTAAACCTTTTTAAACTCTATTTATAAGTTGTTAAATTTATTTTAACAACCAAGGTAAGTGAAAGTCGTGTGTTGGCCGCTCCAGATTTAAAAACAAAAATACTAGTTTAGTAATTAAAATTTTTGTGATGGGCGCACCATATTATGTTTTTATTCATAAATAAGTTTTAGAATTGTCAGAGCCTATTAATATGTATGAGTGATCTCGTAAGGAATTTCAAAAGGTTTACCTAATTCCTCATAGTGCTCTTAACGCCGAAGAACAAACCCTTTAGATGTGTGTACCAATTGTCTGTGTTTACTTTAGGTATATTTAACTTGATAATTAATAGACGGTTCATCTCTGGATTATGTCTGCCCGCTTTAAGGATAAACATTAATGCAAGCTTTGAATAAATTATTATAGTATGGCTGGGTTTTAGATATTTATTTAATTATTGCATCTAGGTCTGGCAGCTGTCAGCAGATTGTCTTTACTACAATACAAAAAATGACCAGAGTTTTGAAACGAAAAAAAAAATATGAATATAAATTGTTCATTATCTTCCCCGTGATAATTTAAATAATACTAATAAAAATATCCGTGCTTTCCCGTGTCAGGTGTTGGAGAAGTAGAAGTAGAGAAAACGGATTTTTTAAAGGTTTTATCGTAAGGCAACAAAGTCCAAGGAGAAAATGAAAAAAAATATGCAAAATGTATTCCCTAAATGCAGGAGAAGTTTCGTGAGGAGTTCGGCGAAAGAACATTTACTGTAAAAAGGCTATGTTTCGGAAGCAGGGGGACCATCCTTTTAACTACGAGAGTAGTTTTGGAAAAACATGGACTGGAAAAGAATCAGCTCCAGAAAATAGCAGAGACTATAATCCAGGACTCACTGGGCATCTAACACCACCATATATATTAAGGCAAACCTAGATTCGTAAATTTTTCAAAACAGATTTCAGCATAAGTAACATGGCTAAATAGGTTTTATTTGGAAATGTATCTCCCTCCCGCTTTTTTCCCCCCTAAAGATTGTCTCCAAGATTGATTTTGATTAGTAAGCTGTGTGTTAATAGCATCTCAGCAAAGTTGAGCAGGCCAATTGGATGATTGGGAATTTCTCTCTCTTGTAAAAGTTTTTTAACTTTGTCTCTTACAGTGCTCACGATAAACACGATACCTTTAAACATATTTATGGGGATCACTTGTAGCTGGGTGGCTAGCATAACAGCCTCCAATGCCAAATGTCACGGGTTCAAACCGTGGGTGGATTTTTTAATGGGTGGTCCTAGAATTTTTTAATGGGAGTAAAAAATCCTATTATTAGTAAAAAAAAGTTATGTCGTCCTTCGGAGGGGACGTTAAATGGTGGTCTCGACCCCGTGCGATGTCAGTTACTCGTTAAAGATCCCTATACTAATAAACCCTGGATAGGCAAAATTTAGGACTCCCACTGTAGCATCGTCCGATTAGCCACAGACGCATAACGTGACGTTATATAAATAAACAAACAAACACATTTATGAAAAACCTATTAAAAAAGAGTTCACTTCAAAAACCCGAAGCGGGAAATTTCAAACATTTTGACTTGTTATTAATGAACAATTTATAACATTTTCGCGACGTTGGTCTGTAATGTCATGTATAATATAGCTCTGGAATATATCAGTCTCCAACCGTGCCGTAGGAAATAGATTCCGGGACTCGAAGGGATTTAAGATCCACAAAATTAAATAGGATAGTAGGCGTTTATATTTTCTGGAAAGGATTCAGCCTCTCATAAATAGACACCCAACTGCCTGGTCGTGTTGGAGTGGGCTCTGTTCCTGCCCAGCCTACACTCTTAACTATTAGCTGTATTCATCTGTTTTTCATTCTAATTCTTGTTCTAAAACTATGTTAAATGGTTAATAAAATGTTATTTTTCATTAATGAATGTTATGGGACCATAAAACTAAGTTGTTGTTTTCTCCACACAAATATATTTTGTTTTCTTAAGTATTAATTTTTATTGAAGAGTTTAAATATAAATAATTTTTGTTTTGAAAATATTTATATCCTTCTCATAAACTTTGAAGGTTAAGTAATTAACATTTTTTTACTTTCGCTTACCCATATATGAAATATATAGTAAGGGAAAGTATTACGATCGTGAAAATTTTCTAATTCCAGTTTTCATAGGAAATACACGTTTTAGGGTCCCCTGAGTTTAAATAACCAAGTCGGGCGAAAAGGTCTATGTATGTGGTTAGTCTAGCACGAAAACTAAAATTCGTACGAGACTAAAATTTTATATTTATATACGCTTGATGCTACAAAAAATATTTCACAAAAATCGGCTGACCAGAAATTCTACTTTATACCATGCATTTTGCATATTTTTCTCAAAAACGGCTCTAACAATTTTCATTATACTTTCAAATATATTTTTTGTAATAAATAAAATCTTTTTAAAAAAAATTCGCAAAAAGATATACATAAAGTCTATCTCAAGAATAACAAGTTTTTAGTTTAGATTAACAACTAATATTTCATATTTAAAAATTGCATATGCCTGAGATGTTACAGCAACTTTTTCAACAAAATCGGCGAACCATAAGTGCAACTTTATACTACGGAATTTGCACATTTTTACTATTTTCTCCAAAACGGCTTTTAACAATTTTGATTATATTGTATTGGCGTGAAGTTTAATGAGCTCTTTTATGTTTCATTTTTATTGAAATAGTCTGACAGGAATTAATTGGCGATATTTTAAATTGTATTTATGTAAAGAGCATTAATTTTGTAGATTCGAAAAAATTAAACACATCATCTTATTAGCATTGATACATAACGGGTAAATATATTACTTGAAGAAATTCAGTAAACAACTAAAGGAGAATAAAGCAAAATATTATTTTGTATGCAATTTTTGTGTTTTTGAACATAAGAACATTAATTTTAACATCCGAGGTATGTTAAAGTCGATTGTTGCCCTCACCAGATTTTTTAATATTGGCATTAATAAAGATTGGTAAATATGAAAATATTACAACCAACTGGAAGGAGAAAACAGTTGACATATTTTTCCAATTTAATTTTTTTTTTCTCCTAATTAGGAATTGTAGTACAGATGTATAAAATAAGATCAGGAAGCTAAACAGCTTAGAAAAAAATGTTATATTATTTAAAATATTTTATAGGGTAACACAGAGGGATAGAAAGCGGATTAAAAGTGTTTGTTGTAGATTATAACATAATAGATTATTTAATCTAAAACGTATGTTTTCAAAGAAACTTAATAAAATTTTAAAAACTTTTTATTGAAAAAAGTTATTATTATTTATTAAATAGTTCTTCAATTGATCTGAACAACCTGAGGTATGTGAAAGTCGTGTGTTACCCCCACCAGATTTTTCTGTTTGAAATAGTTTAAACAACAACAATTGCACATATTTCTATGGGAACCTTTTCTTGGTAGTTTAAATATATTTGCTATAGATTTACTATTTTTACTAATATTGGTCGGATTAAGATGATTTTTGTTTCATTTGTTTAATTAAAGAAATGTATAGTTTTCGAAATGTTCAAAAAAGAATTTTTTTTTTTTACAATAGTTAAGAATTTTTTTAAACCCAACTTTATTGGATATCTAGACAGTAAGACGAATCTCCATAAAGAAAATCAGCTTTACAACCATTGTCATTTTTGAGATACTGCGATGACCAGAAAATTGAATGAATGAGGACTTTATTTTATAAAATTTACCTATACATGGATAAGCAGAGTAATTTTATTTCTATAAATTTGTTTTCTATCTTACCAAATATTTCTCATCAATTTAAGTTATTTGTAAAATTCATCTATAGTTTATATTAACAAATAACAACGGAACCTTCCTCCATCCAACCAGCAAATTTTTTGTTGTTTTTTTATTAGCTAAATTTCCAGTTTTTGCAAAAGACTAAATATTCATGAATTCGTAATTGAAGCAGCTGTTCAAAGTAAATGTGGATGTTAAAAAAGCGCTTAAGTTAGCCAAAGCACTTTCCCAGAAAAACTGTTAATGTAAAAAGCACAGAAGATAATACCGGGTTTACTTATCAGGAGACCTTCATAAACACGTGCTGCAGATACGACATATTTTTCTTGAGTTTAAAAACCCATAATGTCCTGTTACGTGTCTCTCCTCTTAAATGGTTCTTTTACTTCTACTATTATGATACCTTCAATGATTGCAACATATTGAATACTAAACAGTATTTGCTGAATTATATTTTATGACTTGTATTCAAAAGTCAGACTTGCAATGTCAGCAATTAATTAGTGAAATCTTATATTTCAGTTCAGCATCTTATTTAAGGTTGGTGAATTTTAATTTTCTATATTTTTTAAAAATCTTCAATAGCATTTTTTATTATTAATGATCTTATTTTCGAACATTCTAAAATATAGATGTTGAAATAAAATGTAAATGATTCACTTAAAGTGCTACTTTATACATTATAGTATTGTGTGCTTTTCCATTTATGAAAAAATATTTTTTTAAATTGTTATATACTTTGTATGCGCTAAAAAAAAAAAGTTTATAGTTTAGCACTGATGATGACAAATAATTAGTATTACTAATAACCATAATTAGCTAAATGTGGCTGTAAAAAATCGAAGATTTCTAGCTCGGGTAAGTATCCTGTGCTAGAGGAGCAACCGAATATGTTTTGGCAGCACTGTTTCATCTTATTTTAAAGTATATCAATCAAATTTATAAAAAATATATAAATAATGACCGTTTACCAAACAAATATTTGTATTATTATTTATTTGATAAAAATACAATTAATACTCAAGGTATAGCCCATTGTTGCCTACCTTCATTAGCCATCTGCTAGCCGATTTTTCGATTTCACGCTAACATTCTTTGGGATGGCAGTCAAAGAAAAATGTAGTAATTCGATGGTTTGAGGTCTGGACAATAGTATTGAGGAGGCAGGGGTTCGAACTCAGGAAGTTTTTAAATTTTTTTTTGTTCGACGGATAATGTTAGCTGATTGCTGAGAGGTAAGCTCGTGAGGGACCATTCTACTGGTTTTTTTACTTCCACCATAGTGAGTAGATGGCAACTAATAGTGTCTATCGACACTCCACACTCCCTGGCAAGTTTATATATACTAGTGGCCAGATTTGACTCAACAGCTTGCTGCAGGAGCTTATTAATTAATGGTCGTCCAGATGTTTTCTTCCTTTCCAAAGTCGTATCTACTAAATGTTTTAAACTAACGCCGCACAAAGACATCTTCCCCTTCACGTTCTATAATTTCACGATTTGTTTCAGCGGCTGTATTTTTTTTCTCTCCAACAATGCCATAAAATAACGAAATTTTCGTAGGGCACTGTCATGTTTCTTGTTTGATACAGATAATGAGGCTGTAGTGGTAGCTTTACACGCTCGCCCACAGGTAGCGCTAGCGAAACCCACACTAAAACCACAGCCAGACAACGGAAGACGTTTTATTTAATAAGATTGTATATTTTAACTTGCTAATACTATTTTAAATATCATTGTTCATGAAACTGTTTCAAGATAATTAATAAACTTTACGAGGTATGTTGACCTAGGGCCAAGACACTCGTCTGGTAGAGAAGCTATTACCAATAATTATTACCTTTGAGGGCTAACATCCCCAAGAGTTAGCTCAGGTCTTCCAATATCCGTACTGCTTCTACTAGGTGGTGTCTCACTAGGTCAGCATATCTCTGCCTTTGTACACTAAATGTTGTATATCTTTATTGTACATCCTTCAGCTACCTTCACTCCTTGTTCCTCGCATCCCCCTCATAGGGTGTGGTGCATAGCTTCTATCCATGTCCACCTATGAAGAAACCTCTTCGCTGCTGTTGAGCTTCTACCTCACGGGGCATACCTTCCTGTTGGTAGATGCAGAATCGCCTCCTACCTGGCAGGGTAACCTCATACCTGGTGTTGCGCTACTTGATTCTACCACGGCGGGCACCAACCTCCATTTTACTGTCTTACTAACATGAACACACATTGTCGAGGCCTTCTGTGACACTTCTTACCTTATTAATTACCGTACCTCGATAAAGCTTTCTTTGAAAAAGTCGAATGGGATTAAACAAACTTACAGAATGCTCTAAACAAATTTTCTATGTATAGGTAAGTATTAAATAGGATTATAATATTTACAATATTTTGAAATCTTGAATTTGATAAAACCATAATTTGTTTTTATACACTCTATTATTGTCCTCTGTATTAATTAATTGTCTGTACGTTATTTCCTTTATTCACAATAAATTCTAATATAATTTTCACCCAAAAGAAATTTAAAAAGTTATCAACAGACTACCTAATAGATAAACTCCTGGCTATGATCTTAATACGTCCTTCATTCTTTGTCACTTACCACGAAAAGCTATTCTCTTGATAATCTACATCTATAATTCCATGTTTCGCCCAACTTATTTTACCATCCTTTAAAAACTCTCCTAAATTAAAATAATTCTTAAAGCTTCAAAACCCACCAGTAATCCTTCATCTTACCGTCCTATTGCACTCCTGCCTGTTATGGCCAAAATGTTTGAAAACCTATTCCTAGACCGCATAAAAACTCCTCGAAAGCCATAAAGTTATACCAAACCACATATTCAGCTTTCGTGCTTCTATTACTCTAATATGTGTCTACTGCCATCTTGTTGTTCATAATATCATTCAGATATTTCACTTTATATCGTAAAAGCTTTTGATAGTTTTTGGCATAAAGGTCTACTTTGGAAGATAAAATCGCACCTGCCTTCTACTTATTTGCTGATTCTCCAAACTTTCTTTCTCGACAGTTTTTTTTGCATTTTCGTGCATTCTTCCGTTTTCTCTCTTCTTTCCTCCAAACGCTTGTGTGTCACAAGGTGTGTACCAAGCCCTCTTATATAATCTGTTTACACTTCCAATATTTCTGAGCGCCCTTGCACTACCTTTACTAACGATACAGCACACTTTTTTCTTTCCACAAATTGTTTCTATACTTTCTAAGAGCAAAAATAAAATGGTCGAGTAATAAGATTAATTATCACTTAAATTACTTCAGAAATGCATTTGCAGATCCCTGATCAGAAAAAACCTCATATATCACATTAGCTAGAATCGCAGTAACGCAGTTGCGATTAGAAATAACAATAATATTAATAATAAATTCTAATTAAAAGTGTATATTTATATATACACGCAGAACAATAAGTACCCTCAAATACTTTCATCGTTCCCATCATCTTCTTTCACTATCGATCCATCCGTAACCTCCTTATTTCCTCACTTGTTTTCCCCCACTTTGACTATTGCTGCTTAGTATACGGTGGCCTCCCGAAAGTGCTTGAGGACAGGCTAAAACGAATTATGAACATATTTTTAAGATTTGTCCTCAACACTCCGAAGCGGTCTCATGTAACCCATTTATACGGCGAGTTAAAGTGGCTCCTCCCTCCAATTCGTAGACAATATTTCCTAGGATCATTCCTTTACCAAACCATTAACACCAAGCTCCCTCCTTATATTCACAGTCTTCTACAATTTAAATCGTCAATCCACTCCCTTGAAACAAGGTCCCGCCATTCTGACCTTTACATTCCTACCCATAGAACAACAACTTTTGATCATTCCTTTCTTGTCCGCTCTGCAAATCTCTGGAATTCCCTACCTACTCATATCCGCCATGCTTCATCTCTATCATCATTCAAGTCCCAACTGTTCCAATACCTCATGTATTCCCAAACAGACGCTCAACAGCAATGAAGTTTTATATCAAAAATCAGATTTTGAATGTAAAAAGGAAATATTATTTATTGATCATACCTTATTTAATTTATTAATCTTTTTAAATTTAGTTTTTTTCAGCAAAAGTATGCATCTGAAGAAGTTTATTTATTTTACTCTTTTGTTTTATTGTATAGATATATTCCTTTTTTTAATTTTATTACTTCTTACACCATTGTAAATAAGTATTAATCATGATCATTTGGTCTTTTGGCCAGACACACTGTATACTTTAATTGTACATATTTGTTGTTCTTAAGGGACTATGTCCCAGAATAAAGATTATTTTCTATTTCTATTTCTATTTCTATATTAAACACCTGTACCACTACAACCCATGAAGGGTCTTGGGCTCAGTACATATAGAGTCGTACTGTTCCTAGGCTAACGGCCGAGCAATGAACAGCCTCCAGTTTTTCCTCCAATTTGGGTACCCACTTTCAAGAGGACAGGTATCCCCAGGAGAGTCTCCATACCATATGGTCGCCCCTCGGCTGAATAAACAATATTCTGTCATAGCTGGGATTCGAACCCCGGACCCGGAGAACAGTTGACTAGTGCTCTATCCACTAGACCACGCTGCTCCCTAAAAGTGTACATTACTTCAGCTAAATGTGTTAGAATTTTTATTTTAAATATCTAGTTTATTTTCTTTATAATTCTTTTCATAGTTAACTGATTCTTATATTCAATCATCATATATTATAATACTTGAATTAACATAGAAATACAGAGTATAACAATGTTCCAGTGTTGCGTAACCAACTTTAAACCTATAAAGGAAGACAAAGGGCCAGAGCCCTGTCGGATTGATTTTGAGAAGGTGAAAGCAGAGGGGCCCTGAGAGTGGCCTTCCTAGGGTGCAGTAACCCTTCGCCTCGGCCATCCCTATCCACTCTCACTGCCTTCCCTTTCCCTAGTCTCAAAGGGTGTATGACCGCTCTAAAGGTCTCCAAAGGGAGACTGCGTAACCTAAGGTCTAGGAGAGTTAAGCGATTATCTCAGGAGTAAAATGGAATGTCAGTTAATAGCTTTGAATCCAAGACTCCTCCCATACATCAACATGTCTCTATATACTCTAAATTAATACTTAACTTGAAAATTCCATACGTTTCTCTCTCTCTCTCTCTCTCTCTCACTCTCTCTCTCTTCTCTCTCTCTCTCTCTCTCTCTCTTCTCTCTCTCTCTTATATATATATATATATATATATATATATATATATATATATATATATATATATATAAAATAATATCGCGATTCTTGGTTTCCGCGAACTCATTCTTAACCACGTGACTGATCTTGATACCGTTTTCACTATCATTTAGAGCATTATTTTCTGAAGAATTATGTGAAAAATACATAAGATACTATTTCTGAAATATGAAAAATAAAATAAAAATAATTTTTTATTCTGGAACTATTGGTCCCCTGAGAATAATATAAACGTAAATTTATAATTTTAGTTATGGCTATAAAATTATTATAATGCTCTGTCCATGATATGAGGGCAATGTATACTAAGAAGAGTGCACACTATATCATATAGATGGCGAAGGAGGTCTTAAAGAAAGCAGTTCTATGGGAGGGAACGATTAGGTTCAAGGGCTGGGAACTTGTGTTGATAGAGTGGACAGAGGAGAGTGGGGTGGATATGTTGTAGATATAGAGGGTTTTTCGTTTCTGAAGGATTTATACAGATAGGTTCCAAGGAAGTATTTACGTAAAAATTTCGGGTAAAGCCCCTTCAACTCAACATACCAAGTGGAAACAAAAGAGCGCTTGGGAATTCCAAAGATGAAACTAATGAAGCAGTTCATTATTCTCTTCGGCAATGAGTATGCGGAGTGATATAGACGTAAGTATAGCGAGAAAACGAGAAGTCATATTTGAAATTTCATAGTTAAGAAATGAGGCGTTACAGACATTTTTTCATCAAAATCAGCTAATCGGTGGAGCCACTTTTTACCAAGCATTTTGCAGCTTTTTACGATTTTTTCAAATAGGCTTAAACGATTTTGATTAAACTCGCTATGCGTAAAATTTAATTGGCTTTAAAATCATGTAGGTTTAATTCTGATTGAAACACTCTGACAGGGCTTAAATGCGTTTGATATAAATTTTCTTCCTCTAAATTACCTTTGATGTAGATTCTATACAAATAACCATATCATCTTTTTAGTATTGATATAAAACGGATAAATATGTTAGTTGAACGAATTCGATATCCAATTAAAGGAGAAAAGAGCGAAAATATTTTGTTATGCAATTTTTGTGTTTTAAACACAAAAACAGCAGTGTCAAGATACTCAAAGAAATGTCCACTAGAAGTACATAATTGTTTCCTGGAACTATTAGAGAGTTATACAAACATCACTGTTATATACACGGACGCTTCGAAAATGGAAAATAGTGAAGGTTTTGCAGTAAAAATCGAACAGCACCAACTTCTTTTCAGCTTACCAGAAGAGTGTTCTGTTTTCAGTGGCAAAGGGACAGCTATCCTTAAGACTGTCCATTGGCTTACTGGGTCAGAAACAAAAAACTGGATCATTGCTACAGACTCTAGGAGTGTATTGGAAGTCTTTGGAAATACGTCGTGGTCCACTAATTCCATCATTAGAGAAATATTGAACGCTTGGTAGGAAGTTAAAAATAAAAGCATAACTGTAGTCTTTATCTGGGTTCCAGCACATTGTGGTATTCCAGGCAACGAAGAGGCAGACATAGCCGCCAGCTTAGCCAGGCAAGGCAACAGATCTGAAAGCACGGTACTGGAAGAACTCACAGTAGAAGACTGGATCAAAATATTGAGGAAAAATCTCTTCAAAACCTGAGAAACAACGTGGATAACTGGACAATATAAACTGTTGGATGTAAAAAAATACACCAAAAAATGGACCACGAGAACGAGGATTTCTAGAAAAGAGGAAATAATTTTATGGCTTCGTATAGGACACTGTCAGTTTACCCACGGTTACCTTTTGAGAAATCTGCATGCGGGTGCGAATATTGCTATAATGTTCCAAAAACTGTCTAACGTCTATTATTAGAGTGTCCCCTTTTTGAAACATCAAGACGTAAAATTAAACTGAAATGAACCCTAAGAGATATATTGAATGATGATGAGGACAAGGTGAAAAAGTTACTGAGTCATTTAAAAGAAATTAAGTATTACAACCAAATATAGCAAACCACAGTTGCCAATGACCCTGTAGGGTAGAGGTAAATAACAATAATAAAAAAAGTCCATAAGCTTATGAACATGTGTAATTTGTAATGTTGAAATGGGAGAGGTCATAGTGATTCAGTGTTGCCATTGTACAGGACATATACTTCCATACCACACAAGATTTAATATTAATGTACTACCGAATAGTGCGTATGTTGTTAAAGTAAATGTAAAGTTGTTATAAACCCATAAACTAAAATTGTTATTAATTATTTCATGAAAAGTGTTCCACAGTATTTTAAATGAGATTCCCATAGAAACTAAATTAAAATTTTAAAGAGTATTTTAAATAGTTCATCTTTATATTTATAAAATGATGCCGCGATCTATGTTTTCCACTACTTCTAAACCACACGAGGGTCTCTCTATTACTTAGGGAATTTTTTTTCAGAAGGTTAATAAGCACAATACATTCATTGCATTTTTTCATTAAATGGGAAAATGAAATTTGTAATGAAGGTAATAGAAAAAATATTCCTGAAATATGAGTAGTAATATAGACGTATAATATACCTTAGGGAAGCCCTTGATTTTAGAAAAACTAGTATGCACCTACAGAAGTCGTACGCGTTAATAGAAAGTTGTAATAACTTATGAACCTCTCTTCTTCTCTAGGAAAGAGATGATCCTAAAGCGATAGAGTCTAAATCGGTCTGACAGTACTTTCATTAAATATGACACGATATTCAAATTGAACCCGTGTGAAGCAGATATTTGGCAGTAGTATCATATATATAGATATCACAGAGACATCACACAACTGTCCTGTCTTAGGCTCGTCGCTATTAATATAAATTATTTTCTGACTTTGAGATGGAGAATGTAAATGTCTTATGTACTTGTACAAAGATCCAGTATCACATGTTTACTAACCTTTCAAGCACAGCCAGAGTTGTTTCTGGGGCAGGTTCAACCCTACCTAGGGTGGATAACTAGGTTAATCAATAATGTGGACCACCACCGATTTGGTAGGCCTTGTCGGCTCAAGAGATGTCGAGCCACACTTTCTCTTTCACCTATCTGTATATGAAATTTACAGTTAAGAAAAGTATTTTCATTGTGAAAATTGTGCAATACAATTTTTTGTCGGAAAAATATGTTTTAATGGGTCGAGGTATTGCCTGTTCACTTCGAGGATTTTTCTTAGATTTTCAGCAAGCTGCAGCTTCTTCCTTTTATTGCTTATGGAAAGTTTAGTTGAGAAGCAGTTGTGAACACTTTTTTGAGTTTAAACAGTACTCGATAATCAATAGAAAAAAAAAAAAAAATCCGTCAAGTAACGGTCAACATTATCAGATATGCATGTTATAAAAAAACTATGTAAAATTATAAAAAAGATGTAATGATTAAAGTAAGTTTTTAAACTTTTGTTTTTGATGATATAGATACTTTTGGACCAGTATACTAGAAATAAGTGATTTATTTATTGTTATTATTATTATTATTTAATCATTTTATAATAAATATATAAAAAAGTTTCTTAACATTAAGTTTCTTTATGATAAAATTTTTATCAAATGAAATATTTTGGAAAGTATATTACTATGGAAGTACCACAGATCTTGTGAAATATAGATGGTCAGGCTTAAATTATCTTTGATCGTAAAATTTAATTTTGAAATAAACATAATTCATTTAATCATTTCTTGCCCCATTAGATATCAGAAGAATCCAAACGTCAAGCTTCCGTGAATGATCTGGATGTGTGTGTGTTAAGATCAGAAACGAATAGTCGGATGAAACTAAAATTAAGTATTTAGGATAGTGAAGTATTGATATATTATTTATAAAATGCTGTATTGTCAACTCCACAACTTTATTTGAATTTTACAAAGTGTATAGAGAAAGAGAGAAAGAAAAAACTTTATTTACATATTTACAAATTGACAAAATATTTACAAATGATTACGGATGAGACATCCTTACAATCAGCAAAATGTTTTGTTCATTTGGTAGTTATAATCTAATTAGCCTTAATGACTAAATATATGGTGAAATTAAATTAAGATTATACATGGTTGTAGGAAAAATTATACAAAAAAGTTTTTTTCTTAACATTGACAATGAAATAAATAACAATTGTTAATGTTTATTGCAAATCGTGAAATGTTTTATAGCTTAACAAATTATCATTAATGTCCTTTCAGAAAAATTGTTGGCACCAAGAAAAAATGGCGTATCAGCCGAAACAATGCACTATTTGTATAAAATGGAGGAGTTAATTATTACACGGTTTAAGATAGGTTATATTTGGGTTTTCACAACAATCGTCTAGGGTTATGTTAGAATAGCAATATGGCAATACTTGCCACCTATAAATAAAGGTTCCATATGTTAATATTCAGTTTTATAACGGATACGAGCTACAATATATGTATTCAAATATATTTATGTATTATATATTATCTGTATACCCCCTAAAAATAATAAATAAAATAAAATTCCACTCCTAAGCCGTATGCTTCCATCGAACAGAGAGGAAAGAATAACCTTCAAGATGAACACAATAGGAGAAAGCAAGGAGAACCTCTTCCTCCAATGCACTTGAAATATTCTCGCAACTAAGCAGGAATTCGGAACTATTAATAGGATATTAATGAGAATAAATGGAAGTTCTATTTACGTAAAGGTCCTTAGGTTTATGTTAAACATCCTCATTAAAACTTTTGGAATATAGGTTTACAACCTATATGATAAGGCAATATAACAAAGGGTATTTGACATAAAAACGGTGAAAATACCTTTAAATATGCGGTAAATAGGTTTTTCGTTTCTTATTTGTTGGTTCGAGAACAGTGATCCCAAGAAAAATACTATTTGAAAGAAAGAAGGCCTTGATTCCTGAGCTTAAATTTATTATTTATCTTTTTAATTTCACTTAACTATCTAGGTAATATAGTATTGCTATGGTGAAAATTTTAAAATTTGAGTTTTCTCGAACGTTTTAGGGAAACCTGAGTCCAAAGTCCGTAGTATGAGTAAAACATTTTTTATAACGTTTTTATTATTTCAACTTCTAAGTAAAATAAAAAATTACATGGTCACTAAAATACAACAATAGAGTAATGAAATAAACGTGGTTCATAAAGTTGAGATTAGCTTTCAAATATTAAAGTAATTTTTAACAGATTTCATTCAACTAAAAACGCAAAAAAAAAAAAAAAAATAAATAAAATAATGATTTTCAGACAGAGGCACATATTTGATTGTGTTTCTGTGGCGGTCGTGAATAAGTGGTTAAGTCAAAATCTTTCATTTTACAGGTGAGCGACTTAAACTTTACGTAATACCCAAAATAGAGTTATAACATTTCCACCTGAAATTTCTTCCACCAAGAAATTTCTTTAACCAATTTAATACGACATGGGAGAGGTCTGAGGAAGCGATACGGGGAGTTAACTCATTATTGATATAACTCGAGTTATTCAGTGTTTCACGACCGCCACAGATTTATGAAGTAAAATTGTTAAGTCATAATTTTAAAATAGAATAGAATAGAATAGAATTTTATTTGTTTAAGATTTACATTCTTGTACAAATCAATTCAAATTATACATCTCTTCAATTGCCAACATGAGTCTAGTTAATAATAAATGTCCATTTATTCGGCTCTTGAGAAAAACTTGAAAAATAATTATAGTAAACTATTTAAATAGAAAGAATAGTCCAGTCACAACTATCAAACTTCCTCGAAAAGTCCAAACGTCTTGATCCTCTCCAATCCGGTTTTCGACCCGGTTTTTCCACACAATCCGCCCTCCTTAAAATTACTAGTGACATACATACTGCCATAGACGAAAAGAAACTTACAGTACTAATACTTCTGGACTTCTCAAAAGCTTTTGACTCACTTGATCACTCTATCCTTTTTTCCAAACTACAGTCTTTATCCTTTTCCAAAAGCACTATTCATTGGTTCAAATCATTTCTCTCAAATAGAACTCAAGCTGTTACCATTCCTAACCATCCTCTATCTTCCTTCCTTGCCCTGTCGGCAGGTGTGGCCCAGGGTTCAAGCATATCTCCTCTCCTTTTCAATTCCTATATTAATGACCTTCCCAATGCCATCCATCACTGCTCCCACCACTTATACGCTGATGATTTCCAGATATACCTATCCTTTCCTCCCTCCGAGTCTCTAATAGCATTTGCCAATATTCAGAAAGACCTGGATAGAATCTGTGCCTGGGCAACTTTGAATAAACTAAGTCTAAATGCTACAAAAACTCAGGCGATTGTTATAGGTTCCAATCCCCTCCTCAAATCCCATACTACTTTTTCGAGTCTTACCCTAAATGATCACCCAATTACCTTCACTTCCTCTGTCAAAAACCTAGGTATTACCATCGATCAAACCCTTTCCTGGAAACCCCATATTGCCCAAATCTCCCGAAGAACAATAAGTACCCTCAAATATTTCCATCGCTCCCGTCATCTTCTTCCACTGTTTACCCGTAAGCTCCTTGTATCCTCATTTATTTTCCCCCACTTTGACTATTGCTGTACGGTATATGGTGGCCTCTCGGCTGTGCTCGAGGACAGGCTAAAGCGAATTATGAATATAGTTTTAAGATTTGTCCTTGGTACACCGAAGAGGTCTCATGTGACCCATTTATACAATGAGTTGAAGTGGCTCCTTCCTTCTATCCGAAGACAATATTTCCTAGGATCATATCTTTACCAAATAATCAACTCCCAGCTACCTCCATATATCTACAGACTTCTGCAATTTAAATCATCAGTCCACTCCCTCCAAACAAGATCCCGCCATTCCGACCTTTATATTCCTACCCATCGAACAACTTTTGATCATTCCTTTATTGTCCGCTCCACTACTCTCTGGAATTCCTTACCTACTCATATCCGCCATGCTTCTTCCCTAACATCATTCAAGTCCCAGCTATTCCAGTACCTTCTGTCATCCCAAACAGACGCTCAATAAGATATTTCAAATAAAAAAGAAAATCTGTTATTTATTGTTTATATTTTTATAAGGATCGATAATGAATCAAGTTCAATGTTTAGTTTTGTTTAATGCACCAGAAGTTATTATTTATTTATTTTACTCTTTTGTTTTATTACATCCTTTCTTTTCTTTATGTATAATTGTGAATAAGAAATAATTATATTCCTTTGGTCTTGTAGCCAGACACATTATATATATATCTTAATTGTACATATGAATTGTTCTTAAGGGACTTTGTCCCAGAATAAATATCTTTTTCTAAAAAAAAAAAAAAAAATAATACATTTTATCATTTAATTGATATATAATAGAAAAACGACACTGAAATTAAACATAAAAAACAAACAAAAACAATTAACAACTTGAAAAACAAACTGAAAACATTCGCCGTAGAATGAAAAATGATAAACAGTTAACCTCAGATAACTAGACACTTAATTGGTGTGTGGGCCTTCACAGTTCAAGGTATCCAGGTTATTACATGCTGACTTAGGGAACCAGAAAATGTTGTTCAGTTTTTCAATATTGTCTATTTGAAGAATTTTTTTAATATTTTGGTCATCACTGGATTCTGATAAAAATGGTTGTAAATCTCTCTCTCTGTCTTTTAGGAGCTTTTAACAGTAGAGAAGGACGTGAAACAGGCTGTTCAAGATAAACTGACCACAGAAAGTGCAGGTTTCTTGTGCTTTGAAGATGAACAGTTTGGTTTTTCCATAAAGTGTGGTACGTTCTGGGCTCGAAATTCTTAACTGGCTCAATGATCTTATTTTTTTGATGTTGGCTGTATATGTCAGATAGGTCTCTGGGCTGGAGATATTGAAGCTGGAGATAGTTCTATATATGGGGTTATGGTTAGAATTGAGAGATCGGTGGATGTCTATTGAAAGGTTATGATTTTTTATCTTCTCTATTATTGCATCTCTGCACTTTAATAATCCATTCGGGCACAATACACTGAATTCTTCTTCACAGCCATATTGAGCAGCCAGTTACTAACTATTACTAACAGTTACTACACAGCCACGAACTGATTTGTGAGACCCAGTTAAACTTTATATCAGGGTTCCTTGCATGCAGCGAAATCAGTCTTTTAAAACAAAGCCCTTTTAATATATTACTTTACGAATTTGTTTTTTTGTATTCATCTAGTTAATGTAATTATTTGATGACTTAAGCGAATATGCAGTATTCTACAATTTGTCTCATAATGTCATACTAATGCAGCCAGAATGACAAATGTAACGAAGTCAGATCAAGACGTTACCACAGGGTGTACTCAAGATTTTAGTTTGAGATCGTTACTTGTAAGAAAAATGGATTGGGAAGATGAAAGACCAAGTATATTGAAAATATATGTTATTTTTTCCAATTGCGGTAAATGTCTGCGAAATGATTACAGGCTTGAAAATGAAAATAGGCTCAAAATATATCTTTTTTTTTCCTTTTCTTCGTGTTTAATTTTATTTCATATTGCATTATAATATTTTTATATATATCTTTAGTTGTTCAGTTAATCTGCTACAGCCTATCCCCTCTCTATTCTACCCTACTCACGTCCATGGAGTTATATCTAAGTATCTTCTGCGGCCAAAACCATTCAAAACAACTTTAATTTTGCTTTTTTTCCGAGATTCAAAATTCGTAAGTAATTTCGAATTGAAGGATTTTTTTAGATTGTATTTTGACATTAATAGTTAGTTAAGATTCATTATTATTCAAATAATCAATTTATGTAAATTGACGAATAGGACATTTTGAAAATAAGTTGAATATTAGTATATTTATTATTCTGATCAAGATTTTACTTAGCCTCTTGGATGAAGGATTCTATATTCTCAAAAAGACTTATCAATTATTAGGCGAAGACGTTCTTACCATGATATCTGCCACTCGTTGAAAATAGTGGTGCTTGGAAGAAAGGAGGTGGAAGACCGAACACAACTAGTACATTTCAAGTTATGACATTAAATAAGAAATAAAGCTTTCTATTGTTTCTTAATTTGATTAATTTTGTAAGTGTATAACGTCCAAAACTCCATAAGGTATATAGGTTATCTTATAGGTCATATAGTAGTCTATGCTAGCAAGAGTGGGAGGTCATGATTACTTCTGTGGAAGCGCCACTAAGAAAATCTAATCTAATTTAAAAATGTAGTTAAGAGGTTTCATATATGTATATGTATACATAGGGTTTTATATAACCCAAGTATTTTATATTAATTTATTTCCTTAATATAATTGAATTTTTTTGCATTTTAAAATCGACCTTTTCCGCTGCCTAACCACCAAAGTTATTTATTTTTTCATAATCCTAACTAAAATATTATTTTATTATTGGTCGATTTATGAAACAATTAGGTAGGTTCAAACATTTATTTTCTGCTAACGTTTCGACCCCCATTGTGGTGGGTCATCATCAGGGTGTATTGTAAAGAGAGTGGAAAAGTTTACAAATATATATATATATATATATATATATATATATATATATATATATATATATATATATGTGTGTTTTTTACCAGGTATATGTGTATTATTAAAATATATATCTATGAAATAAATCCAAAAAAAAACAAAAAACATGATAAAATATTTATGTTTATAATGAATTTACTTAGGGCAGATCTGAGCTCATAAGTTAAAAACTCCTAAATGTATATTTAAAAAAATGCAACAAATGAGTTTTGGAATTATTAACAAAAACAAACAAAAGTTTTAATATACTTTTATTTTTTGAATGTCTTAAATATTAGGGTAATAAGTATCTAATTTATATCCTCCTAATCTTGCTTAAACGTTCCATTTCCACATCAGGTAAGTCAAGGTGTTTGTCAAGTTATCCAGTGTCCCAGTTCTGTCTTGTTTAAACATGTTTTACAAGCCGTCCTACATGCATCGTAGAGGATTCACAAAACTCCTTCACATGCTTAGTTACCAGATGTTTAATAGACACCAATTATAGATAAGAGTACCCTCTTATCTTTTTCTTAAATAATAAATATGAGTTGAAGGCGTGGTAGAGATGGCGGAAGGGGTACCACATTGGGGTGCCCAAAAGAGGGTCAGAGGAGGCCTGTGGGGCAATGCCCCTGTACACGTGTCTACACGTGTCCTGGGTCACTGGCCTACCATCCCGTCCTATTGTTAACATCTAATCATTACACAATCTCCATCTTGTTCACCCGGCAGGCTAGACCACTCGCTAAGTAATTATGGGACAGGCTAGGTCACCTGGGGGCCCATTGGATCCGCGTCGTACCTGCTATTTGTGTATTAAGGTCAGCACTAGGCTCCAGCTCCACTATTTGGAATCTTAGTTATCCGATTCCTCTAGGTCGTTATCAAGCTAGCTAGCTTTCTGGAGAACTTGGAACATTCAAATTTCAGCTTTAGGATGTATTTTTAACATTATCTATCTAGAATACATAATCTATCAGGAAGAGTTGAGGCCCAAAAGTCAAGATGAAACAAAAATATCACTTAACACTTTTTATTGAGTAATATTATAATCTGTCTTAATTACAACATTTTTAATAGCGATAAAGTACAACATATATACTACAAGGCCATTTTCAAGGATCCTTTAATTTTTCCTGTCTCTTCAGATATAATTGTCTCTATTGCATATATATATATATATATATATATATATATATATATATATATATATATTAATATTTAAAAAAATATACTTTAGGCTGAAACCTGCTTTGCCAGCTTGTTATTCTCTACTAGAGTAGATAATAACAAGCTGACAAGGCTGGTTTCAGCCTAAAGTATATTCTTTATAATTTTACTATATATATATATATATATATATATATATACTATATGTAAGCAATTGCGGCAGGGCTAATTGAAGGATCCTTGAAAATTACCAAGGGCTGAAACGTTGGAGAGATATAAGAAATAAAAAAGTTGCGAGAAAATTGTGGATCATTTGTTTTCTTTAAAGAACCTAAAATTAAAATTATTCACTCAAATAAATACTTATATAATAAAAATTATATTTTTATGTTTACGAAGTAACTTATATAGCCTAAATTTAAGATTATAGTTATTTTTAATAATCCTTACATAGCATATCTGATACAGCCATTCCTTTATAAATAGTTTTCTTGCAAAATTTAACAAAAGTAACAAATATTGAATTCTCAATTGTTGCCCATGTACACATTATTACCCACATAATAGGCAAATTATCTAGTTTTTAAGCATATAAAAAAATCCTAGTATTTAAATCTACTCTTACAATTTTATTTTGGTTACACCTGACGTTCTTGCAAAGAATATGAAGAACCAATGAGCGAAGAAATTGCAAAGCGGTATAGTATACCTAATGCCCCTTCCGGAATCAAGATCAACTTTTCTGCATAACCCGACTTGCCGTGAAATGGATAAGATATATATATAACTTAATTTTTAATACTTCTTAAACAACACATCATATCATGGTATATTCGTTTCACGGCTTAGGTAAATAACAAAAAATAATTCTCTTATAAAACGGAAAAATTAGGAAAATATGGGATACTATTTTTTAATATGAAGAATGTTAATAAAATCTTATAGATATCTAATAGTGAAAGAGGATTTGGTAGAGTTATTCCCACGATATTATCTTATAACTTATTTTAAATATTATTTTATATTTCTTATTTATTTGGAATATTACATGACTTTTTTTTTTTTTTTATTTATTATAGAGATATTTACGACTGTATTAACACAAAAAGTACATCAAGTAAATGTGACTGTTCACACATGAGATATGGACATGATAGGCGTGAGAAGAATCTACCCATTGGTAGCACTTCAAAGGTTTTTCAGACAAGGAGGTCTCGAGGCCATCGTCGTTTCAGCCGCCTCGGAGGATGATCAGGAATAGAAGGAGATGAGAGATTGCGGACAAGTGGGTTTGGGTGGAGTGGTAATTTGGAGTGAAAGGAAGTATATCTAATTCGGGCTAAGTCTGCAACTAATGGGATATTCAGGTCTTTGTGGATTATTTTATTGGTGACAAAGTAAGAGGCATTTAGGATCTTTCGGAGGATTTTGGATTGCAAGGATTGGATGCGAGAGGAATTTGATGGCTTGGTGGATCCCCATAGTTCAATTCCATATGTCCAAATAGGCCTAAGTATGGTAATATAAATTAGTTTTTTGTAGTAGGTGGGAAGTTTTGAACGTTTGTCAAGTAAATGTTGTAATAAGCGATATCTGCGAGCTGTTTCTTGTCGTTTCAGTCTAGTGTGAGGATTGTTTGACTCCTAAAGGAATACATATTTTTGATGTCAATAATATCATATAACAAAACCTCATAAATTTAGAATTGACATTGAATTTAATAATTATGTGAGGCGAGGTTGCCAAAAATTAGCAAGATTTCTTAAAAGACTGATTTAAAAAAAAAAAAAATTGATGTTATACATTGAGTTCATCTGTAATTTAAACATAATTATTGTGGATGAGTTTTCTTTATTTCGTGTCATGGATGTCTAATTCATTATTTTATAACCTTCATCTAGATATTCTTATTGACATGTCATCAAATATAGTATGGTATCTCCCAGATTGTAAAAAAACATGGCTGTCCATATATTAAGGCAGAAAAAAATGAATAGTCTAATATCTCATCTTTTTTTAATTTTAATTTCACTTACCTATGAAAGATATAGTAAGACGAAATATTGCAATCGCTCAAAACGCTCACTGCAAAAACAATCTCTAAGATTTCGTGACTCTATCCCACCTAAAACCCGTATGCTACTCGTCTCTTCGTCTCTTCGTTTGACTACAGTCGCCTTGTATATGACAGGTGGACTGAGAAATTTGATATGAGACTTAAAAGACTTATGAATTATTTCATTAGATTCCATGTGGAATCCCCAGACGCTCTCATGTTTCTAGAAGGTATGCCGAGTTGAATTGGCTCTATCCCTCTTTCCGTCGGCAGTACCTCCTAGGTGTCTGTCTCTTCCGATTTTTCAATACAAAAACCTCCTTATATTCTTGATATTCTTACAACTTGTTCCTCTGTCCATTAAGTAAACATTAGATCCCAACCAATAAACTTTTTTATACCTTCCCACAGATCCGTCTCCTTCAAAAATCCTTTGTTATTCGTGCTACCCTATTTTGGAATTCCTTGCCTGTATCCATTCGTAAATCCTCCACTTTCAAACATCAACTATTTCTCCATCTCCTTAAGTATCAATCTTCCCCACACATGTAATATCTAAAAGCTATAGATGATAAATATTCATTGTCACAAAATCTGTCTTTTATTGTTAAACTGAAGTCTTAAACGACCAGGCAATTATCATGTATATTGTACTTTTCTTGTTATTCTTAGGAGACTCCTCGTCCCAGAATAAATTACTTTTTATTTCATTAAAAAAACAATAAAAAAAACAACCACTTTTAAGGGTCTCCTTAGTCCAAATGACCAGGTAAGTGTGTGTATGATGAGTGTAGTTCTAAAACAAGCATATTAACAAGAATATTACGCGTACAAATACTTTTTCACCAAAATTGACGACTGTCAAGAAGTTCACAAGTTCCATGCATTTTCCATCTTTTGTTCTTAAAAAAAAAGGCTCTAACAATTTTAATTAAACTCACTATCTCGGTGTAAAATTAAACGTGCATTAGTATCATGTAGGTTTCATTCCGATTGAAATATCCGATTGGGCTTAAATGCCAATTTTCTAAAGTTTCTTCCTCTAAAATTCTATTAAAAATTCGCCAAATATACAAAATGAAAGAATTTAATGACCAATTAAAGGAGAAAGAGCAGAAATATTTTTTTAGGTGTTGTAGTATTACATTCTACTGCAGAAGGAAAAAAATGTGGATCAAATGATAAATGATTGATATACTTAATAGTATATATTGTAATATCATTTAATCTAAAATAAAAGTTTACATCAAACAACGATATATATACATACATACACACACATATATATATACATATATATATATATATATATATATATATATATATATATATATATATATATATATACATACATATATATATGTATACATGTATACTACATATACATGTAGATATACATATATATATTTGATTTTAAATTGTGAAATTGATTTTAATTAGTGAGGTAAGTAAAAGTTGTGTGTTGCGGCCACAAGATTTATTTTCACAATAGGATCGTTAGATATGAAATTTCTGAATGAATGCTCCTGCATCTTTTTATCATTATTTCTCATGTTTTGGTTTATGTATTTTTTAACGAAAAAGAATACAATACAAATAATTAAATTAATGAGACTGGCACATGAACTTGTACTGTACTAGATGTAAAAAAAAATTTTTAGTTGTTTTGAAAAATTGAACATTTATAAATTCCTTGGATATTTATCCGGCAGAGCAGCACATACAGGGAGGGTTCGATTTGTGTTAATCAAAGCTGTGATTAGTAATCAAGCTGATTGCAAGCTGTCATTTATCATTGATCTAGTCCAATGCTGCAATTGCATTGTTGAGATTCAGTCAGTATTTGGAAAGGTAAATACGTTTATACTCTCTGAAAATGCAGTTGCAACGTTTCGATATTGTATGTGTCTGTTGTATAGTAGCTGACCCGACAGACGCTGTTCTGTCTTAACTTCTTAACTATCAATATCACTATCCACAATAAGAAACAAAAAAAAAATAATTAGGGAAATCGGCCCAGGTGTTTAGGCTTGATGCCGCGACCAAGAGAATTAGGGATTCATTATGTTTGAAGATTACTATGTATATGAATGAGATAGAAGTAGGTTACTGTATTTTTCTTGGTCGATCAATAGGAAGGTCATTAGGTCCTTTTATTATTTTACTTGTTATGAAATTTTGATCTTTTATTAATGTTTTGACTTTAATTTCATATTTTGCTTTTTGTTTTTAGCGCATTAGCTTACAGCCTGAAGCCGGTCGTTAATATGAGCAGTTGAATTGTCTGTCGATTTGTTTAATTCCGTTGAGGGCAAATAAAATTAATAATAATAAAGAAAACATATATAAAACTTATATTAATTAAAATATAAGTTTAATATGAAGAAGCGGTGATTCCTTCTCTTTGTAACGAATTTCTTCCTATTCGTCTGCGATGCGATATCTTCCCTTTCTTGTGATTCCTATTCCCTTCGATAATTCTGAGGTAATCTTCTATGATAAAGGGTGATTTGCGAATAATTTAAACAGTTTGCGACAACTTAATTGAAAAGGTCCACATTCGCGAGCTATTTAAATACATATCTCCAATTGCACACTGGCCAGCGGTTAATTAATAGGTGATCGAAAATGCATAAAAGAAATGCGTATCGGGCTTGCAACATATAAAATAAATAATATTTTTTTAACATTAGGAAAATATAAAAATATAACTATTTCAATTTTCAACAGTTTTTATTATTCTGTATTTTGTCTTCTATCATATGTTTCATGTTATTTGCTTACTTAACCTACACAATTCATGAATTATAAAGACAATTTTCTTTCCAATTAACATAAAACTTTAAGATGTGGTCTTGGTGGCATAACTTTCTCTCTCTCTCTCTCTCTCTATATATATATATATATATATATATATATATATATATATATATATATATATATATATATATATATATATATATTGTTTACATTAATTCGATTTTATTTTTTTATTAATATTTACTAATTGTTGCGTTTCTTTTCTTTTATCTTCCACTTCCTATCTTTTTTTTTTTTTTTTCAAGAATAAATAAATATAACAATTAAATGAATCTGATAGCAGGAATTGAAGTAAAATGTGGTGCGAGGAACAAACAAATTTCACTTACCTGCTTCTTGGAATTAATATTAATAAAGTTTTGTTTAGATGGTATTTTTTAAAATTAATCAATATAACTATAAAAACTGTCATCTACAAAAATCACTCAAATGTATGCACTTTTTGTCACTTTTCTACAGACATCTACGGCTTTGTATGTTTAAAAACATTTTTAGCTATTCAACTAAATATCATAAAACTGTATTACAATATATCGTTGTATTACCGATGAAAATTCAATTTTTTTTTTACGATCACAATACTTTCCTTACTATATATTTAATATATCGATAAATTAATTAAAAAAGAAAGATACTTTTTTTTTTTTTATTTACATTTCTTATTTATGTGTACAAGAAATTTCTCAAAATTTGAATGGTTTTAGTGATAAGAAAGAGAAAATGTTTAATGAACAAAAATTTCCGACTCTTACCTCACTAGACCAAAAAATATTTTTCCATTTCCGTCGATTTGTTTGTTTCTTATAAGTTTTATTTATCGTAATTTTCGTAAATGTGTTACTTAATTTTTAAAATTTATGAAGTTAATTTGAAAAGGGGCAACATTTGATTCCGGTATCCCATTATATAATTAACATAGGCTTGTTTTTGTTAATTTCACTTGAAACAAAGTTTATATGTACAATCATACACTTTTCTTCAGCGTCCGAATAATTTCTAATTAATTGAGTATTAAGAAAGAAATTGAGTAGAAGAATGGGTAAAGATATGATATGGACAGGAAGAAAGTAATGTGCAGAAAGAAAAATATATATTGCTCTTAATTGTATAATATCTTATTCAGAACGTTTTGTTAAATGGATGCAAAAATTAGTCAAACAATGGCATTTACAGAAAATAAAAATAAAGTGTTGGTATTTTTTTTTATTATTACTCGAGCAGATTTTCAATTGTCTGTGCAGCAGATTTTCCTTTTCGGAAAAAATCATTTTTCGACGAAAATTTATTTATTTTCTCTCTTACATTTTGAGCAAGCAAAGTACTACTTAAGGATAAGGAATCTCGATTAAAACGGATACATAAAAGCACCTTATTTAATCCTTTTACTTTATTTTTGTTATTGTACAAGTGATTGATGTAAATTTTTTTTAACAATTGTATTTTCAGGTAAATGAAAAAGTTAAATTAATGATACAAAGCGTCCATTTTCTTAAGCATCATTTTCGAATGATAATTTTTTTATCTTTAAAGTTTATATTTGTTTTTTATAATGCGTTAAATAATATTTAATTTGAAAATTTACGTTTTTAGAAAGGATTGGAATAGGTCGAAAAATGAAGGCTGAAACTTGCCAAAGCTTGGTGAAGTATAAAAGTTTTTATTTTTTTAAAAAGAAAGGAAAATGTATGAACGATATGTCTAATAGGGATTGGTAAGCATACTGTATAACATGTAACCCGCTGTATTAGGTTGTAAAATAAGTTAAGGCGTTTTTTACAGGTGATTTGAAAAAAAAAACTTAAGATTCTTTTTAATATTTTCAATCAATTATATATGGCCCATTTTACCTTTTGAATTTGGTTATTATTAATAGGTGAATGACGACCCAAGCGCTTCGCGTTTTCCAAGTCAAAATTTCTGTTTCTGAACCGAGCAAACCACTTAGGGACGGTGCTTTTTCCTAAGGCATCATCGTCATACACACTTAACTTTTTTTAACCGTCTCTGCAGCGGATATTCCTTATTGGTCATAAAAAATCATTAAGGAACGGAAATGAATATTTTCTCTTCCATTTTGAGCAAAATGCCACTTAAAGATAAGGAATCTCTTTGGTTGAAACTGCATCTAAACTAATCCTTTTACTTTCACTTACTATATATAGTAAGGGGAAGTATTGCGATCGTGAAAATTTTCGAATTCCAGTTTTCAACGGAAATACACGTTTTAGGGTCCCCTGAGTCCAAATAACCAAGTCCCGCAAAAAGGTGTGTGTGTGTGTGCGTGTGTGTGTGGTAACTCCCGGGCGGAAACGGTACTTCCTATGAAACTGAAATTTCATATTTAAGACAACTATACGCCCGAGACGTGACAAAACTTTTTTCATCAAATGAGCTTACCAGAAGAGGCACTTTATACCATGCATTTTGCACCTTTTTTAGATTTTCTCGAAAACGGTTCCGACGATTTTGATTAAACTCGCTATATCGATGTAAAATTTAATGGGCTTTAATATCATGTAGGTTTTATTTGGATAAAAATGGTCTGACAGGGCTTAAATGCCGATATTTTAAATTTTCTTCCTCTAAAGTACCTTTAATTTTGTAGACTCAATAATAATAACTAGACTATCTTGTTAACGCTGCTGAAAAACAGGTAAATATATAAATTGAAGAAATTCGATATCCAACTAAAGGAGAAAACAGAAAAAATATTTTTTAAAGCAATTTTTCGTTTTTGAACATAAGAGCAGTAATATACATGTAAGATATACAGTTGGAAAGCTAAAGATTTTAGAAAAAATATTATCTCATATACAAGCTTTTATAAAGTTAATGGAGAGTGATAAAAAGAAGATAAAACTAACTGATTATTTAAGATAATAATATAATAGATTTTTTAATAAAACACATGTTTCTATATAAATTCAATTTGATTAGTCCCTTAATAATTTCACGTATTTTTATCTCTAACTGTATTAGAAAATTCTTTCATTAATTTTAAAAACAGTGGTAAGTGAAAGTCGTGTGTTGCTCGCACCAGATTTTTTTAGAATATTTAAACATTATTAATCAAGTTCACATGACTTTATAAACACAGAGAACATTAAATTGAAATATTGAAAAACACTAAGAACTTATTTTACAACTAATATTTGGACAGCATTGCCAATAAATAAAGCATTCCTCTCTATTTTTTTCCCTTTAAAATCTATTTGTTGAAGAATTAGTCGTGGTTTAGCGATTGGGTTATTATCGATGTTGATGTCACTGTAATATAACGTCATGTCACTGAAGTTTCAAGTACGAAACATATTTTGTGGCAACATTGCTTCCTTTGATCTTCTAGGCGATGTATTTAACATTGGAAATTTGATGCATTCTACTGACCTGTTAAGAGTTGCGCTCAAAGGATTGCTAGCGTTTTCGGTTGGAAGGAGATTAGATTCATTCTCTAATTCGCCTAAAATAATCGCTTCAACATTTAATAATTTATATCATAGTTACTAGTCATAATATTAAGGATAACATAACTTCCAATACGTATGTATTTTTTTTTTTTATAATTTATTTTATTAAGAGATAATACAATCTGTACCTATAATAATACCTTCTGGGGCAATGAGTATAAATTAATAATAGCATTAATTAATTTATTATTTCCAAATATTTATATTAGGGTATAACAATTTATATAGGTATTTATCACTATCAATTTATATTCGAGGAAAATATTCTAAAATATATCACGAATGATTATTTCAAAACGTTTTATCGCTGATATTTTTAAACAGATTTCAGTGATTCTATTTTTGTTTTGTTTTGCATAGCAATTGACTCTACCTTTAAATTCTTGATGATCCTAAAACTCTAAACATATTTTTCTCTGTAAAAAAATCTTTAAAAAATAGCTGAGTAGTTGGGGAAGGTAGCGAAGGTAATTTTTAGTCGATTATAAAGATTCTTTATTGAAAATAAAAAAAACAAAATTAAAATAATTAAATTAAAAAAAAAATAATATATATATATATATATATATATATATATATATATATATATATATATATATATGTATATATATATATATATATATAAGTTATGCCTGTTCGAGACAAATAAATAAAAAAAAAGGAAAAGGTTGAGAATAAACAGCACTCACGGTTCCAGAAACAATACTGATTTATTGATGGAAATAATCCTTCTTATATATGTTTCGGATGTTGTTTACATCCGAGATGGTATTAAGGCTAATACTGCCCGACTCCTATCCTTAACTCCCCCCCACCAGTTTACAAAGATACTCTCAATTTTTGGAAACTCACACTAATGTAAGTAGTCCCGAAAAGGAGAGAGCAGTCCTTAGCCTTGATACCTTACAATCCAGAAATAACTGTATAAGTATAATGACAATTTAATTACACTCTTACAAGCTAAAAATCAATGAAAAAAGTAAAATAACAGAACTATCACTTAAAAACAAAACGAAAGAAAATGCATATACCTAGAAAAGAACGAAAAAAAAACAACAACACTGGAATAACACTTTGCAAATGTACACGCTAATATAAATCAAAATATACAACAGAACATCGCTAAACAGCTTCTGTAAAAAAAAAACAAAAGGATACACTGCGCACTGATAGCCGCACTAACACTGAAAACGATAAAAAAAAAAAAAACTCTGTACATAAAAACCCATGAGCCCGCACACCGAGAAAAAAGGAGGCGTGCAGAGGCGAGAGCAAGACAGGCCGCGGTGGCTAGCGTGAATCTACCAGCGGAAGCTTTAGCTGCTCAATGTGAACCGTGCGCCGCTTTTTAGGTTCCCGAAGACTGTCGATCGTAACGAGATTGTGTTCCCTGATCGCGGACACTTTGAACGGGCCCTCGTACCGCAGCAACTCTTTCCCCCTATTAGTGGCCAGTTTGCGATAGACAATAGTTCCTATCTTGATGTCGCCCATCTGATCCCGCAGTTTAAGGTTTTCCCGCTCCACACGTTTACTCTTCTCCCTCCTCAATTTGTCCCTTACCTTACCCCACGCCTTGCATATTTCCGCCCTATTGGCAACGATGTCTCCCACGCATCGATCACCCGCGGTGGTTTCCGACCAGTCGCGACGCAGCCCTCGGAATCCGAATAGAACTTCGATCGGGGAGAATCCCGTGACGGAGTGGATGGAGTGGTTGTAGGCTACAATCGCCTTTCGCATGGCCACATCCGGCTCTAAACCCTTCCCGCCCTGATACACGCGGAGGTGGTCGCTCAGGGTGCTGTGGAGCCTCTCGATGCTACCCCTACTTTTCGGATGGCCCGGCGTAGTGAAATGCCATGTAATTTCGAGGCGTTTCGCTTCCTCCCGGATCGCGACATTATCGAATTCCCGCCCCGCATCCGACGAAATTCCTCTCGGTACCCCATAAAACTGCATCCAGACGCGAAGAGCCTCCAATACCGCTTCTACCGACTTGTCGACCACCTGGTACCCCATGGCCACCTTGCTGAAGAGGTCAATAACGGTGACCCACTTGTATCCCCTCCAGGTGAAAGTGTCGATTTGGAGGTCGCGGAGAGGCGCGTCCCCTGTAGGCGTCTCTTCCTGCATACCGCGCGGGGGGTGCCGGTCATATTTCGTGCGCAGACACACTTCGCAAGCGCCGATCGTGTCTTGGATGGTTTTCTTCATTCCCCACCAGAAATATCTCCTACGCAACGCTTGTAACGTTTCGTTAACGCCGCGGTGGTTGGTTTTACCCTGATGGTAAGCAAGAGTAACCTCCTTCTGCTGCTCCTCATCCTGAAGGGTTTCCACGAAGTACTTGCATCGGATAAACGTCCGATCGACGCCGATCCGCTCGGAGCGCCATATGCGCCGAATCTTATCCCAGAAGTGGCGTTCCCGACGTAGAGGTGGTGAACTTTCCCCGAGTCTGACGCGTCCAGCAGCGCCCTGCAAATCTGGTCGTCACGGACCCCCGGTTGAGACCAGATGATGTTGACTTTGCTCTTACCGTAAGCCCGATATTCGATTTTAATCGTACCCTCAGTTCGCGTCTTCCAAATTACCTGCCGACGCTTATCATTGACGATCTCATCGACTTCTTCCATTTCGACCGGCCTCTCCTCCGCCGAGCTCCCGCCCTCCGGCGAGCCCTCATCACCATCCGGACCAGCAGGACCAGCCTCGCCCTCGCCGTCCGGTGTCCACTCCCTCAAAAACTGACGCACGTCGCGGGACGGTTCCCCCTCCTCAACGGCATTAATCATAATGGCTCTCGACAGCCAGTCCGCCACAACATTGTCTTTCCCGGGCTTGTAGGCGATCTCAATATTGTATTGACTCAAGAATTCCTTCCATCTCGCGAACCTAGCAGAGGATTCTTTTAACTTCCCGACCCATTGAAGCGGACGGTGGTCGGTATGGACACGGAACTTCCTCCCAAAAACGTAAGGCCGAAAGTGGTCTATCGCCCACACGATTCCCAGCAGCTCCCGTTCCAATGCGCTATATCTGGTCTCCGCGTCTGTTAGCCGCCTGCTCGCATACGCAACAGGACGATCGCCCCCTTCGCAGTCCTGCGATAGAACTGCCCCCACCGCGTAATCGCTGGCATCGGTAGTAATAGTGAATATCTTAGTAAAGTCCGGAAACGCCAGCACCGGTTCCGCCTGTAGCCGATCCATACATTTGCGGATGTTCTGCTCCATCACCGGGGTCACAGTCAACTTAGCACCCTTCTTCAGTAAATTATTAATCGGGACCAAGAACTCCGCCATGTCGGGGACGAATCGTCGATAGTAATTGAGCGTGCCGAGGAGGCGACGGATCCCCTTGACATCCCGAGGGATTGCCATGCGTCGGATAGCTTCAACTTTCGTAGAGTCCGGCTTGACCCCTTCCCGGGAGATCGTATGTCCTAAGAAATTGATTTGCGCCTGCCCGAGTATCGATTTCTCCCCGGATAGTTTCAGCCCGAACTGCCGCACCCTCTGGAAAACGCGGCGTAAGTGCTCCACATGCTCGGCTTCCGTCCTACTGAACACAAGGAGGTCGTCCATGTAGACCTGACACACCGTTTCGTCGAGGTCCCTCAGAAATTCATCCATCAGACGTTGGAAGGTAATGGGGGCGTTCTTGAGCCCAAACGGCATACGAGTAAATTCGTAGTGCCCTCGTTCAAAGGTAAATGCCGTTTTATGTTGATCCCGGGGGTGCATTTGGATCTGATGGTACCCGGCTTTGAGATCCAATGTGCTAAAGACCACAGCCCCGCTCAGTCGGTCCAATATGTCCTCAAATCGGGGAATCGGATAGCGCTCGTCTATGGTATTATCGTTAAGCTGCCGATAATCAATCACCACCAGATACTTGTCAGTATGATCACCAGGGATCGGCTTCTTCTTCACCGCCCACAAAGGGCTATTGTACGGGGACGTGCTGTGAACTATGATGCCCTGCGCGAGGAGACTATCCAATTCCTCCCGGATATGCTTGCGGAGCGCCTGCGGATAGCGTCTTTCCTTGACGTAGGTGACCCTGTCCTGTTTCAGGGGTATCCCATGGACCGTCCTCCCCGTCACGCCCAAGATCTCGCCCTCCCGAAAAAAAATGTCCTTGAAGTCGGCCCTTATTGTGTCCCTCCAGTCGTTAATTTCGGTGACCGCGCCTATCCGCGCCCTTTTCCCCCTTGCAATTTCCCGACATCTGTATGTCCGTTGGCCCAGCCGAATGCTCCAAAGCCCTTGGCTGTTTCGGACCCGCACTCCCACCTGTCCTAACAAATCGCACCCCACTATCACCTGGTATTCCCGGGTCATATTCCCCACTATATGTACCTTTAGGGTACCCCCCGTCTCAACCCACTGGTCTAGCCCGATCTCAGCCTCCCCCTCGACTTTACACGGTCCCCCCAAGGTAAGTAATTTGCAATCACATTTCCGAATTTGACTTGCTCTCCCTCTATCACACAACATTTCTAACGCCTCCCGCGTCATAATAGTGCTAGAGCTCCCCGTATCTACTAGGCACTTCACTCCCCTAGACACTTGAATTATAGGCAACCAGCATTGCTTACCTCTTATATTATTACATATTGCTGTGCGGTCGCCTCTCTGCGAGCACACTCCTCAGATCCCGGCTCTCTGCCTCCTTCCGGCTGCTGCTCGTCTCGGTTGGCTCCATCTGCTCCATCCCTCTCCTCCGCTGCCACTGCTCCCTGGTTCCTCTCCATCCGTCTCCGAAGTATCCGAACCCTCGGTGACCTCTACTGAAGGGCCGCTTCTTCGAGATGGGAGGTGAGTTCTCTGCAACCTCTGCATGTTTACCTCCATCGGCTCATCCCGCGCGGCGTCTCGCCTTCGAACCATATATGGACATTGTCTTGCTATGTGCCCCTCGGTTCCACACTCAAAGCATTTAGTGCGGGGACACTGAGCTACCAGATGCCCCTGCTTTCCGCAACCGTGGCACTTCCTGTCATCTCGTCTAAACCCATTCCTCGCTCGGGGTGGTCCTGATCTCCTCTCTCCTCCAGCCGTAGGTCTGTCCCTGGTTCCGTACGCCTGCTCTTTCCTTCTCCAGGTTGTCAGTGTGGTCCGAGGACGTCTGACGAGCACTGTGCTCCATCCTAGTTCCTCCACCTCCATCCTGGACTCTTCTTCCCTAGCGCTCGAATCTACCATGTCCTGGGCACACTCAATGAATGTACGATCCCGCGGTAGGGAGTCTCTCTTCCCAGTTTCCTTGGCCAACTGCACCTTGAGGATCGTCGATAGGAAATTCATCCGGCCTTCTACCTCGGGAGCACTCATTGTCTCTCGCATCTTCTCGGTTATCCTATTGTACCTTGCAAGTAGGATTCCCGCATATTGTCCGGCTGTCTGGCGAGGTGAACATCTTTCCCGGAACATCTGGAATATATCTTCTTCCGGGGTCCAGCGTCCTCCACCGAAGGCTTTCTTTAACCTCTCTTTGACTATCGCCCATGTTGTTTCTTCGTCCGCCTGGATCTGGTTCAGTATGTTCCGTCTCACGCGACAAACTAAGGCCGCCCTCAATGCTTCGGCGTCTCCCTGGGGTAGTAGGTCTTCTTCTACCTTAGCCTCGATCCTTGCCATGAGACGATCTCCGCCCTTGAGGAAGTGGTTTAGGTCACCTACCTCGCCACCAAAACGCTCCAAGTCCGAAATTGCTTTCCTTAGATCCTGACATGTCGCCGTTTTGATTCGCATCCATGCCTTGGCATTAGCATGTGCTTCTGCTAGCGTATTTCTAGGTAACGGAGGGATTACTGGCACTGGCGGTGGCTGAACTTCCGGTACTTGCGGGTTTTCCGGTAAATTAAGAACTGGTGGTCTTATTAGTCCATCCATTATTTTTAATTATCAGAGAAAGAAAAAATAAAAATTCAAAAATGTACGGCGTGATAAAAAAAAACGTGTCACTCACTTTGGTAACCTGTCCGCTCTGAGTTCCCGGGTTTCGGCACCAGTTATGCCTGTTCGAGACAAATAAATAAAAAAAAAAGGAAAAGGTTGAGAATAAACAGCTCTCACGGTTCCAGAAACAATACTGATTTATTGATGGAAATAATCCTTCTTATATATGTTTCGGATGTTGTTTACATCCGAGATGGTATTAAGGCTAATACTGCCCGACTCCTATCCTTAACTTATATATATATATAATTATATAATCACCCTATTTAAAATTTTAATAATTGTATGATGTTCTTTATTTAGACTTTATTCCTTAAAAAATTGTCATTTCATATCATTTATTCAAGAAAATAAATGAATTAGTAGGGATTCCGTTATACCTGCCCTAAAATAAAATTATTGAGCAGCGGTTACATATTCAGGTTGGATCAGGTAGCAGGAAGGGGTTGTAATTACAAAATCAATATAGGCTTGCAACATCCAATGCATCATTAACACTAGCAAGTGAAATCCATCACTGTTTGGGTTTCATATCCACCACATCCTGGGCGAAACTCTATATCATTACGTATCTCATTAACTATTGGTAATTGTTATTAAATGCTATTTTATAATCCATGTTATTTTTAATGGGTTAAAATCATTGAATTATTTGATGTGTGTAGTTGAATGTTAATTTAGTCAATTAAAGGTAATCAGATTTAGTCAAAACGTTTTTTATTATATTTTAGACTATTACGCTCCATGCTTGTGATATTTTGAATATCATTTCATATCTATTTTATTAATCTATTTGTATATTTTCGTATATCCATCACCAGGACTAAATCCAAATAATAAATAAAAATTTGAGAATAGATAGATTGAAGGAAATAATATAAATATGAGAGGTAAATAGGTATAAATAAACTAAAGATAAGTTGTTGGTAAGAGTTGTGAGTACAATATATAATAAATCTATACAACATTAAAATTAATCAATGAAATATAAAATTTAATTTGTTTGTTTGTTTTGGTTTCAAGGCGTAAAACCGTAAGGTCATCAACGCCTAGATAGTATATGTATATTTAACTTTTATAAGAAAGAGCTATTAGAAAATATATAATAATAAATATAAAAAAAATTAAATATAATATATATTTATATTTAATATAATATAAATATAGATTATATTATATTAAATATAAATATAGATTATATCATATTTAATATAAATATATATTATATTATATTAAATATAAATATATATTATATTAGACATATTAAATATCTAGATTTATATATTATAATATATTATATTATATTAGGAAATATAAAATTTAAATGATAATATAATTCAATTTTAGATTAATTTGATGAGATGTCATATTTTATGATGATTAATTATATTATTATATTATATGCTATCATTATTATGATAAATTAGTTGGAGAATTAGTGCCTTTGAATATACATTTTTAATTGAAAATCAAATGATTGACGAATTACTTATTTTGGAAGAATATGATTATTCGCAGTACATTAATACTTTTGGCTTTAATTACTTTGTAATCTTAAGAATGTCTATATGAAATAAAATGATTTACTCGATTTTTAATTTAATGTTATAATCGGATTTGTCTTAATTAATTTCGAATAATAATTAATTATTATTGTGAATAAATTTTTAACGGATATATCCGTAACGTAATAGATAAATCGTTAGCTTGTGATGCGTAAAATAAATTTTTGTGTAAATTTTGAAAAAAAATATTTAACACAAACTTCATTTAGAAAAAACAAATGTTATCGTGAAAAAAGTCACAATCAACAATTGTATTAGTATTGGAAGTGTTAATCTCTTTTACTCATAATGGTATATTATGAACGGCTTTTCTAAATTCGCAAGGCAAAAGAGGGATCTAGTGAACTTTTTTTTTCTAGATAAGAAATTTTATTTAGGATAAATAAAAATATTCTCACTCAACAGCATGATTTATTTGCAATTATATAATAAATTGATTTTTATGACAATTTATTAAAATAAGTAATTAATATTTCAATGTATATTAATTATTGGTTATTACATAATTAAGTATATCCAGATTTTAATTGATTAACTTAATCTGAAATTGAGGTTACATTATCAGAAATAAATTGCTCGTGCCTTCAAGAAATATATTGTCTAATCAATGGAGATTTTTTTAATTTATTGGTATATTTCAAGTTTTTTTTTATTTTTAAACATATTTATTGATGTTTACAACTGTATAATTATATACAACAAGTAAATGTGATGGATATAGTAATCTAACATGAAATACATGAAGAGATGCCACCCATCGGCAGCACTCTAAAAATATTTTAAACTAGATGGCCCAGAATCTTCTTTTCAGGCGCCTCGGAGGATTATCATGAATCGAAGAGGATGATAGGATAGAAACTAGTAGATTAGAGTGGAAATGGAGTTTTTCATGAAATGATTGATATCTGGTTCGGGCTAATTCAGTAACATATGGGATATTAAGGTCTTTATGGATGAGCTTATTCGTGACAAAGTAAGGAGCGTTAAGGATTTTACGAAGGATTTTGGATTGTAAGGATTGGATACGAGAAGAATTTGATGGTTTGTTAGTGCCCCATAGCTCTACTCCGATATTTCAAGTTAAAAAATAAAATAAGAAATCTGGAGCGCGCAGCACACGACTTTCACTAACCTCCGTTGTTAAAATCAATTTAAGAATTTTTAAATACCGTTTGTGGTGAACTAACTTTAAAGAATTAATTAAATTGATTTTCGATAGAAACATGTGTTTTATTAAATAATCTAAGATATTATTATCTAAATTTTATCCGCTTTTCATTACTCTCTATTATATTTTATAACTTTGTGTAAAAGATAAAAATTTTCTATTTTTGTTTAACTTTCCAACAGTATATTATACATTTATATTGTGGTACTTATCTTAAAAGAAAAACAAAAATTACATTAAAAAATACTTTTGGCCTTTTCTCTTTCAGTTGATTATCAAATTCGTTCAACTTGTATATTAAGCCGTTGTTTATCAATGTTAATAACATGAAATGGTTAATTTTTTCAAATCTACCAAATTGAAGATACTTTAGAGGAAGAAAATTTAAACTATCGGTATTTAAGCCATGGCAGACTATTTCAATCAGAATGAAACATACATGATATTAAAACCCCTTAACTTTTATATAGATTTTGGTAGTGTATTCGAAATCATTATAGCCCTTTTTAAAAAAAATGTGTATAATTCATGGTTTAAAGTGGCACTTCTGGTTATCTGACTTTTAAGAAAAAGTCGCTGTAACATCTCAGGCATAGGCGCTCTTAAATGGAAATTTCAGTTTTATACAATTTATCGTTTTCGCGCTTGTCTTGCTACATACACACACACACACACGGACACAAGAGGCACGGGCCTTTTTGTGGGAATTGGTTATTTGGACACAGGAGACCCTAATTTCCTTTGATAATTGAAATTAGAAAATGTTCACGATCGCGATACTTTCCCTTATTATATATTTCATATATAGGTAAGTGTAAGTAAAATGAAACATTTTGAAAATAACGGGAAACACATTCTTAGTCAAAAGTTGGTAAATATCAATAAAATTATGTCGTAAATATTTACATTCTTCTTAAGGAAGAATTTTCACCTTTGTTGTAAATATGTACTTTCAATTTATACAAATCTACTGTAGAAAATTATGATAGTTAAAACTCAATAATATGTGAGCGTACCCTCCACAACTGTAATCTCCGCTGCATTCGTCTGCTATAAATTATAGATTGCATTTCTAAATCAATCGGAACACCAGGGGGCTGCACCCTCCCTCCAGTTGGTACGCACCAGGTCAGACCGGATTTGCAAAGCTGCGTATTGCAGAATCTCATGACTAAGGCCAGGATTCATATGCAATAAAAGTATGAAAATATTTCACAAAAAGTACGATAATATTGGATAATAGTAATAATAATATGGGATCCGTAGTGTTTTAAGGCCAAAGATCGTGAAAGGAAGGCCGATATTACCCTCAGGTTTTTTCATCAAATTTAGGGTCACCACTTTTTAGAGGTTGGATGAGCTCAAGGATGGTCACCCTATACCAGGATCATCCCACGGTTAAAATATATCTGCCACAGATGGGTTCGAACCGGAATCCGAAGATTAGCAGAGCACTGATAACATACAAATGAGCACATAAATAAAAACATAGAAATGAATGAATAATTTCTTAATTAATGATTATTTTCATTGTTTATAATAATCACGCAAACTAATAATTTCGAATAGGCAATTTGTTTTTTTAATTTAATCCCCAAAAACCCTTACACATTTAATATTTTCAGAAGAATTGAAACATTGAGTTCCAAAAGATATTTATCTCCACTTTAGAATATTTTACAGGAAACGCAAAAATCTTTCATTTATCTATTAGCGGGCCAATTTACTTGATGCTATTATTTTTTAAATTTATCAAAACCTAATGTTTTTACAGTAAAAACAACATATTTTTCCACATTATAGCACTTTTCCTATGCATTTTTACTTTCACTTACTATATATAGTAAGTGGAAGTATTGGGATCGTGAATATTTTCGAATTCCAATTTTCAACGGAAATACACGTTTTAGGGTCCCCTGAGTCTGAATAACCAAGTCCCGCAAAAAGGTCTGTGTGTGTGTGTGTGTGTGTCTGTGTGTGTCTGTGTCTGTGTGTGTGTTTTGTGTGTGTGTGTGTGTGTGTGTGTGTGTGTGGTAACTCCCGGGCGGAAACGGTAAGTCCTATGAAACTGAAATTTCATATTTAAGACAACTATACGCCCGAGACGTGACAAAACTTTTTTCATCAAAATGAGCTTACCAGAAGAGGCACTTTATACCATGCATTTTGTACCTTTTTCGTTTTTCTCGAAAACGGTTCCGACGATTTTGATTAAACTCGCTATATCGATGTAAAATTTAACGGGCTTTAATATCATGTAGGTTTTAGTTGGATAAAAGTGGTCTGACAGGGCTTAAATGCCGATATTTTAAATTTTCTTCCTCTAAAGTACCTTTAATTTTGTAGATTCAATAATAATAACTAGACTATCTTGTTAACGCTGCTAAAAAACAGGTAAATATATAAATTGAATAAATTCGATATCCAACTAAAGGAGAAAACAGAAAAAATATTTTTTTAATGCAATTTTTCGTTGTGATTATTTAAGATAATAATATAATTGATTTTTAAATAAAACACATGTTTCTATATAAATTCAATTTGATTAATTCTTTAAAAATTTCACGTATTTTTATCTCTAACTGTATTTGAAAATTCTTTCATTGATTTTAAAAATGGAGGTAAGTGAAAGTCGTGTGTTGCCCGCGCCAGATTTTTAATAATATAATATGGATATAGTACTTTTTGGAAAGAATTATAATCGATATAATACATTTTGGAAGAATGTAAACGATAACAGTTATCATAACCTTCTTCATAAAATATCACTAATAACTGACGTCTTTATTATGTTAATTACTAAGTTATGTATATTTCCCTATTCTAACGCTGAGAAATATCTTTCCTTGTTGGTTAACTAGATGTATTGTATATTCCTCATAAAGAAAGCGAACCTTTTATCTATTTTTAAAATATAGTAAGATAATATGTAATGATGAAATTTGTTTTGAACTTGTACTCATTCTTTCTGTGAATTTAAAAAATGCATTTATATTATTAACTCAAATATTTAACTATAAAGACTGATAAATAAAAAACTTTGAAACTTTTCTCTTGATCTTTTACCTTTTTCAAAAAAAAAAAAAATTCTATAAGGTTAGATCAGGCACGGGTTTTCTTCTCAGATATAGTAAGGTCAGAGAATTCTAATTCCAAATATTTGTTGGATAAAATACTAATATATTATTAAAATGTGGTTTCTAAAAATTTTATACCAAATTTATATAGTTGCAAGAAGAAATAAAATGATAAAACTTAATTTAATTGAGAACCTACGAGAACCGAAGTGACGCAATTAAGTTGTTTAAAACAACCTACAAACTGATTATTAGGTTAAAACCCTTGATCAGAATAATAGCGGTGATTCGAGACTTACTTTCACCAGCTGTGTTACTGATGGTACATAGACACTCATTTCCACAAAGTTTTTATTCGTTTCTAAATTATTTCTCAAATATAAACTTTTCATTTTTATTTGTATTTTACGAGATCCTGAAAGTTAATATTATCAACACCGTGCAAAAGCTATTATCTTTCGTTTGTAATGCAATGAGTCAACATTTTATCAAAAAGAATCAAACTATCGTTATTTCATTATTTTTATCACTTGACTATCGCATTCTTCGATTGTAGTTTATCTTTTTCCTAATAATATGACAGTGCTACAATTCGCTAAAAACTTTCTTGAAGATTCAATTTGTTTTCACCAACTCATGATGATGGAAGATTAAATGATTTTAGTTTGATAGCTGTAGATTTTATATTTAAGCGTTTACAAGTGCAAATATGATTTTTTTTTTTTTATAAAATAATTTTCACTTTTACGATATATTTAATTTAAAGTTCTTAATATGATAATTTTTATTAGGTTTAAATAATTAAATCTAGTCACCCATGGGGCAATCATGCCATACCGATATTCATTTTCTATCTTTTTTTCTGAATTGAAAACTGCGAGTAAAATATTTTCTGGTAAATACTTTAAATTTTACAACCATTAAAAGTTAGCATTGAGGCTGAAATGATGTGTACAAAAAATCACTATAACTCTAGTAATTTTGAGGATATCAACTTAAAACGAAATCTTACAATATTATAAGGACGTACTTTACTGTTTTTCCTCCGCCCCCTCCGCCCAAAAAATAACGTAATTTGAACAACAATATTTTTTACACAAAGTTTATGAAACTATGCTTTGATTTCCATGGTTGATTTTAACAATTTTCTTCATTTTTCTAAATTTTGAACTTTGGGGAAAACATCTTACTTACTAATACGTTTATGTTTAACAAAAAATTTAAGAAAGCTTTAAACAGTCTTGAAATGAAATCTAGCAATATTATCACCTATGTAGTAAAGTAAGTGATTTTAAAATTCCCGAAAATTAACAAAAAACAAGACATTTAGCTAAGTTAAAGTTTATAAAGAAAAAGAGACTAACCTTTCATTATTTTTCTTCAAAAGATATTATTACCTTTTAGATAAACTGAATTTTGCCAATTTTAAAAATACATATTTATTAAGGACGGTGCTTTTAGTTGATCTTAATAATTTTTATAAATAATTTCTTAACTTTTTAGGTGTTGTGCTGTAGGAGCCAAAAATGTAAAGAAATTCTTTTCATATTGTAAAACTTTCCAAGTGTTTTCAACCGCGAAATTTACTTAAAATGTTAAAATTTAAATAAATTTAATTAGTGAAAAAATATCTCAAATATTAAAAAATGTCTTAGAATTAGTCAGTAAGATGTTTTACACAAGATTTTAAATTGAGGAAAATAATTATTAAACATTATGAAAATCAATGGTTATCCTATTTTCTTTATAAGCCATTACCTCGCGATTTTTTAGTTAATTTCCAAGATTTTTTTCAATTACTTCAATTATATTTAGGTAAGTTAGTTAGAGAATTATTCGAGTTAGAGAGATGTATTCAGCAGCGAAGTTGACTTAAAATGGCTGTAAAACAAAAAATAGTAATCAAGGTTTTAAATTTTGGAAAGTATAATTAATAAATGTAAAAAAATAAAATAAAATAAAAAAAACATGTTGAGTGTAAAAATTTATTAAAATTGGAAATTTTCCTAAATAAAAAAACGAATTTTCTAGAATTAAATATAAGTTTAATTATAGTGGAAGTATAATAATGATGAGGTTGAAATTCTCAAAACAACGAAAAAGGCATCGGGGCCAATTCATTTGAAATCGTCAAGACTTGGCCGCTCAACATTTTTGATTTTATGATTTCGTTTACTAGTTATTCTTTATAATTTTCTGTATTTAAAAAATTAAATATCTCCAAAGGGACTATGTGAAAAACTATAAAACTCATACAAGTAACACATATGTTTGATAACTATCAGTGATATAAAGGCTACTGATTCTAAGCTAGTTCCGGAGCTATAAAATTCGCTGCTAAAATAACGTTTTCTTTAAAAATTATTAACCCTGGTAATTTTGCATATTTCAGAACGAAACCAAAACTAGTATGATGATGAACGTACTTAATATAATTTTAGTCCTTACAACGCATTAACTAAGTAGACAAGAAAAGGTTAAAATAATTTACAAATATTTGCATCAACGAAAAACTTTTAGTCTTATCATTCCGCTACCTATTGTATAAATTTCGATCGTGTTAGCATTGCCCTTTTTTCATGTGTAACTTGTCATAGAAGGGCTATTGCCAAGTTCAGAAAAATTAAAAGCGCTATATCATGAAAGGGACCGAATAAAAACTGATGGAACTTGTACGGATTATACCTCTATATGATAAGTACTGCAGGAGATTATTTAGTGACTGTAGCTAAATTGGTTCTAATGTTACTAATTTGGTTTGACTAAAAGTAGGTTGATAAGATGAGGGCAACTCCTTGCAAGGCAATAATGTTTGATGTATTATACTTCGGAAAAAAACCGAATCTTAGCCACAGTATTTATATAATAGGGGTACTCACTACGTTTACTATAGCATATTTTTTGTGCTATTTTGCTAAACCCGTCGAGTTTCTGCAGTTATTTCCTGTAAAAACTCAATGAGTTTAGCAAAATAGCACAACAAATATGCTATAGCAAACGTAGTGAGTACCCCTAATATATTACGTAGAGAATAACTGATAGAAAAACCATGAAAATAAAAAATTGTTGAGTCGCAAAATGAATGAACATTATACGCCTTGGAATGGATTGACTCATAACTAATCGATTTACTATTGAGGATATTGGTGAATTTATTTCGTGCATCATAGTGTTATTGAAATGTAGCATCTGCTAGAATAATTGTAAGAGTGCTATTTGAAGAAGTTAATGGGAGATGAAGACGGTCATCCATTGAGTCGGGCCTTGAGATTCTGCTCACCTTGCACTTGTCTGGAGATTGTTGAGGCAAGTCTACGACCCATTCTTTCTGCAGCAGCTCAATTAGCATTTTCATCGTCTACAAAACACAATGCACAAACGATGTCTACTGTTAATGATCAGGGCAGGATAACTTTGAAAAAAAAATTCTACCTTAAGTGATTCAACTTCCTCAGACAAGCTGCTGTTTCAGTAGTAGTGTGTACAATTAAACCATGATGTTTTCAGGATTATTTGAGAGAATGAGATATTTTTCTGCGTGTTTTAAGTTGACTTTATACGCATCAAAGATTGGTATTTCCTTTATGTTAAGTTTAGAAAATTATATTTTCTTCTCGATGTTACTTTGTAATTAAAAAAAAATCCATATTCTAAATTAAATTGAGAGGAGAAAAGTTAAACAGGTAAACCTTGACAGATTATTGCCACATACGTATCAATTATTCTGACGAAATTTTCTATTATAATTTATTCAAAATCATTCAAGAGAACAACGTTTATCTCCGCTGTAATTCAGATTCATATTTTTTCTTAATCGCAAAATACAATATTAGCCGGTACGAGGTATCAATTCTTCCATGACAAACTCCATTCAGACTTTAACCCACTAGTTTCAATCCTTGCTTCTTCTTGCATTCCCGACAATCCTCCTAGGCGTCTGAAAAGAATGGCCTCGATGGCCTCGAGATCTTCTAGTTTAGATTACCCAGTGGAGTTCTGCCAATGGGCATATTCTCTTCATGTCTTTTCATGTATATTATCTATATATATATATATATATATATATATATATATATATATATATATATATATATATATAATCAGCTAATTTACTCGATGTATTTTCTAATACAGTTGTAAATTTTAATAAATAAATAAATATAATGTACACACACCACACACACACACACACACACACACATATATATATATATATATATATATATATATATATATATATATATATATATATATATAAAATAAGTGATGTTCCGTAAAAATTTGGTTGCGCAATTCACATACGTTGGTGCACAAATGACGTGTGACAAGGATATTTTAGCAGAGATACAGAGATTGGATTAGATTAGATTAGATTTTTATTGTCTTAGGGCCTATGGCCCTTTCTTACAGATAAAATAATAATTTTTACAATAAATTATGTGCCAAAAAAAAAAAAAATAAAAAAAAAAGAGAAGGAGAATATCAGAGAACTGTTATTATGGACTCCGCTCACACTTATCAAGCAAACTTGTTTAGCAACGCACTAAGGTCTTTCTTTTACAAAACCCTCTTCCACCCTGTTTTGACTTACTGTTCTGAGACCTGGACCAATACAAAGGTAAGTGAGAGAGACCTCCTTACTTTTGAAAGAAAAATCTATGGGCCCACCTGTGAGAAAGGACAATGGAGAAGGCGTAGGAATATAAAAATCTATGGCCTCTATAAAGAGCCTGACATGGGGTTACCTGTAGCAGCAGGGTGGTTAGCATAACAGCATCCTATGCCAAAGGTCTCGAGTTCAAACCCGCAGTTAGCCCTAGGATTTGTTAATGGGAGTATAAATCCTTAGTTATACCGTCCTTCGGAGGAGACGTTAAAAGGTGGTCCCGTGCGATGTCAGGTACTCGCTAAAGATCCCTAAATAAAACCTAGATAGCCAAAATTTAGGACTCCCACTGTAGCTTCGTCCGATTAGCCACAGCAGCATAAAGCGACGTTAAATAAATGTACAAACAACGAGCCTGACATTGTTGAAATTATCAAAGCAGAGAGGTTAACGTAAGCACCTCGCACTGATTCTTGATAGTTCAATTTCGAAGGAAATACTGACGGAGCTGCAGTTTGGCTGGCGAAAAGTTGAAATGGTGTAAAGGCTGCGATGGTCGGTCAGTATCGCAGCTGATTTAATTACCGTCGGAGCAAGGCATACAATGGAATCAGCACGCTTGGTGATCGCAAGTGGAGGAAGCCAAGATCTACAAGAGGGTTGTAGAGCTGAACTAATAATAATATTCAATATGTAAGTAAAAAAAAAAAAAAAAGTTGTATCTTTTATTGAAATGTAATTTCCTTGTCTCAACTGGATCTCAATAAATATTTGAAAATGACGTACCGATACCATTATTTGATGATTACAGGTCATTCAGTGAACCACAGGTCATTTTACCGTGAGTTGTTAAGTATAAATTTTACCTATGTTAATATTGAATTAATTGATAGTGTTGATTTCTAAAGTACACAGGATAAATGAATACAAAATCTAACGGAGAATAAATGATTTGTCCATATTGATCTTTATTTTCCATTTCTCAAGCCAATCGTGAAATAAAATAAAGGGATTTTTAAAGCTTGTGAAGCTAATCTGTGTCTAATATTTAAATCAGAGTCGCCCCCGAGTCTTGAGGTTCCTGAGCTGACATGTCAATAATATATGATAGTGGAGCGAGGATGTCTTTTGCTGTACTCCTGCTTTTACTACGTACATAAAAGAGAATTTAGAACGCTGGAGGCAAACCTTTGAGTAGAAAAGAAACAACTTGAGATAGTGAGAAGGCATTTAAATTTAGATTGTAGGTGACTAGACCAAAATTGATTGACAGCCAAACATATTTATATTTAGTTAGCGAATATTTCGTTTTTTTCGATACTATATTTAAAAATGATATCACTTTTACCAAGCTATTTATGGAATATATATTCTATACTTGCGACAGTGAAAAATTTCGAATTCGCGTTTAATACTCGTTTTAAGGTTCCCTTAGACCCAATGAAGTCCCGCAAAAAGGTTTGTTTATTTGTATGGTAAGTCTAGCTCTAAAACGAAAGTAGTACGAAACTGAAATTTCATATTTCCAACATATATGCCTGGAATGTTAATCAGCAATGCAAATTCATACTGTTTATTTTATTTTGCACCTTTTTACGGTTTTAAAACTGCCCTAACGACTTAGATTGGACTAATTACATTAATGTTCATTAGAATCGGCTTTGATTCTTATAGGTTTTATTCTGATTGGCATGTTGTGAAAGGGGTTAAATTTAAATATCTTAACATTTAAAAATATCTTTCTCTAATTTATATTTTATTTTGTTGATTAGTTATATTTAATCATGTGTTTGTTCATTCATTAAACATTACTTTATGTTGATGACTTCTAAATTTTGCCTATCCAGGTTTATTTAATAAGACTATAGACCTTAGCCAATTCCTAATGCACAGGCTCGGAATTACTATTTTTCCACTCCGAAAGACGCCATAACCAAAGATTTTTATTCTCCCCCAAAAAATCCTAGAACCTACTACCGGGTTTGAACCGGCAACCTCTGGCATATCAAGTCCTTAACCCCTTATTATATTATATAAGTATATCAAGGGTCACCTATAGTGTAGTGGTTAGCATAACAACCTTCTATGCCAAAGGTCGCGGGCTTAAACCCTGCAGATGACCCATTGATGTTTCTTTTATGTTTTCAAACAAATTAATAATGTTTTCCATTCCTTTCGAAGGACGAAATAACCAAGGATTTTTTACATCCTTAAAAAATCCTAGGGCCGTCTTCCGGGTTCGAGCCCGCTATTTTGGATATAGAAAGCTGTTACGCTAGCCACTGCACTTCAGTTGACCCTTAATAGATTTATATAATAAGGGTTTTAAGGATGTAACAACCCAGTGGCTAGCATAACATCCTTTCGAATGCCAAAGGTCTCAGGTTCGAACCTGGAATATAGCGCTAAGATATTTTAAAGAGGGTAAAAACTCTTTGATGTTTCGCCCTTCAGAATACGAGTATACGTAAAAAGTTATGAATTTGGTTTAAAACATTTAAAAATATCCAATAGCTGACTGCCGAGATGGTCAGCAGCTGGTCACTGCGCCACAGATGAAACATTGATTTAATAAGGCTTTGAGGATGTAACATGCCCTAAGTCGCTGTTGTAAACCCGGCAGATGGTCCTAGGGTTTTTAAGGATGTAAAAAATCCATGGTTATTTCGTCCTTCGAAAGAAATGTAAAAAATTATCAATTGGTTGACAACATAAAAGAAATATCCAACGGCCATTTGCCAAGTTTGAAACCGTGACCTTTGAAATAGAAGGCTGTTATGCTGGCCACTACACCACAGATGACTTTGATAGTCATATAAGGGGTTGATAAGTCAGAGGTTGCGGGTTCAAACCCGGTAGATGACCCTTGATTTTTTTTTTTTTTTTGTTTAAGGAGTAATAAAATCTTTGGTTATGCCGACCTTAGGAGGGGACGGAAAAAAATATTAATTTGGTTGAAAACATAACAGAAATATCCAAGTACCATTTCATTAACCACAGTAACATAAAGCGACGTTAAATGAATAAACAATATGATTTTATAAAACGATTTAGTTTTTTATGACAAAACCATTAAATGAACAGGGTTCAAGAAATTATGAGATCGATTGAAAAAATTATGAATTTGACTGAAAACAGCTATGTAGCTTCTAAAGGGTAGTATCGACAAATCTTATATAAAAAACAAACAAAAAAAAACATTCTTCATTAAATTTCTGATCTAAAAACTATAATCATTCATCATTTTTGATCAGAGCGACACCGACAGAGCTACAACGAGTCCAAAGCGTTACAATTTCGAGGGTGAAAAAAATTACATAATCTAGGAAACAGTTTGTGTAGATTTTTTACTCGCAATAAATCCAGAAAAGTATTTATTTTTAGGTGTTCGAGTATACTATATGGTGTTATCACCATTGAGAGAAATTGTTTCCTAATAATGTCAACGAGAGAAGCGGGTTTGATGTCTCGAGTGCTCCAGGATAAGGAGGAAGAAGTGTACTCTGAACTGAATGAGGGGAGGTCACTGTGTTGATGGCTGGCTACGTGCCCGGATGCATGCAGCCTCGCTGGGCGGGACCTCCGCGGCAGGCGAAAGTCTCGGCTAAGTAGGGCCATCGCGGATCACAAACAAAAATGTTGAGTATATTAGTGCTAATACAGCTAAATAGTATTAATACAGTAAACTGGTTTTAATTGATCGCTTATCTAATCCATTTTATTAATTAACCTGCGAAGATAATTAAGAAAAAGGCGAAGATCTAGGGGTTTTTAGAAAAACATTGAACGTGAATTTGATGAATGTAAATATTTTAATCCTATTAAAAAAATACTTACCAATATTTAATTATCCCTTTAGAGCATTCTCTCTCTCGTTCTCGCAATTTTAAAGAATTACTGGAAAAAATTCTGGAAAAAAAAAAGCGGCTAATGCAACTCGGGAAATTATTAAATATGAAAGTGTCCTTGACCAGTCCTTGACTGCGTAGCGTGGCTCTGAAAATTTAGCAATGGCATTTAGCAATGATGTATAACTTTGAAAAAAAAAGTCTACTTCAAGTGATTCAATTTCCTCAGACAAGCTGCTGATTCAGAAGTACTGTATACAATTAAACCACGATATTTTCAGGATTATTTTTATTTTATTTTATTTATTTATTTTTTTTAAGTTGCCTTTCTACGCATCAAGGATTGGTATTTTCTCTGTTTTAAGATAAGAAACATTTTTTTCTAGAATTTAGCGGTGGAGATTCGACTTTGGGAAGGAAGAAGGGATCCGGGCGACCATTAATGCATATTGATGAGGTTCTGCTGGAATCTGATGAATCAAATCACAATACGAAAATACTAGCGAACTACCTAGTGAGTATGATGTGTCGAAAAATATTGTTAGTCAAGAAGAATTGAAATAGAGCAGTATACTGTTCCCTCACAAACTCAATCCTCAGGAATCAGCTCACATTTACCAATATTATCACATAAAAGAGAACAAATTTTGTTCGAATAAACCCCTGGCTATGTTTATACTAATACATTTTAGGCTAGAAGTAGATGTATCTACATCAAAAATCTAAAATGGTAATTAATAAGATAATTTTTTTAGGCTTATTAAGGATAGATTAAAAAAAAATATTAAAAAAATGAAATGAAAATGTATTAAATGTATACGGATTATTTTTAAACGAAATTTTCCGAGAATTGAAAACAATTTTCCATTAAAAAAATATTTTAAGCTGCCGTAGATGAGGAAGATGGTTGGGGTGCGGTCATAAAAAAAAAGGAAAAAACAAAAAAAACACTTTAACAAGTAGTACTTATTTTAATTGTGTGCCAACGTTTCGGCCTACATTTCGTGCCTTTATCAGGGCTAAGAGAAACAAGGTAACAACCAATTTAATTAGAAAATTAATAATAAGTTAGGTACATAGTAACAATATGATAACAGTAATACAATATGGAAACAATCATAAAATTAAATGTAAAATGATAATAAGATGACAGTAATAAAGTATGGAAGCAAACATAAAATTTGATAATATTGCTATAAGAATATTTGAAGACTATAAAGAGAAACAAAGTAAATAATTAAATGTTACATTATTAATAATTAAACTTTTAAATATGAACAATATTTGATATTTAGTAGTAGTATATAAAATAACATAGTAAAAAGAACACAGGTAATATAAAAAAACAAAACATAATCAGTAGAAACGATAAACAACAAGAACAATTTTTTTTAAGTAATGTAATATTAAACTAAAAATTATATGTGAGGATATATAACTGAAAAATATATGAATAGGAAAAGAGGGAGGAAGAAATAAGTGGTGAAAAGAGATCATAATCAAAAAGAAAGATGTCCTCACATATAATTGTTAGTTTAATATTACATTACTTAAAAACAATTCGTTGTTGTTGTTGTTGTTTTAATTTTAAGGGCAAAAAACTGCTGATGGTTATTATCGCCCTCACATCTTTACAAAAAACAAAATAAAAAGTAAAAACGATTTACCAAAATGATATCAGAAAAAAAAAATAATTTTAAGAAAAGAAAGCAACGAACAAAATACTAAAACAATACAGTAACATTAAAAAATAATAAAAATAAAGGTAAACAAAAATAAAATAAACGAAATTAACGATTATGATAAAGAAACAAACAAATAACTAATAATAACAAATAAAACACGAATATGATAAAAATAATCAATAATAAAAAATAAAAAAATTAAATTGAAAAAAAGAAAAGAAAAAAAATGTGTATATATATATATATGTGTGTAAAATAAAGAATAATAATAATTTAAGTATAAAGAGATAAAATAAAATTTTAGTTTAAACTGTATGATGAAGAAGAAGAAAAAATAAAATTATATCAATAAAATATCAAATATTGTTCATATTTAAAAGTTTAATTATTAATAATATAACATTTAATTATTTACTTAGTTTCTCTTTATAGTCTTCAAATATTCTTATAGCAATATTATCATCTTAATTTTATGTTTGCTTCCATACTTTATTACTGTCATCTTATTATCATTTTACAATTAATTTTATGATTGTTTCTATATTGTATTACTGTTATCATATTGTTACTATTTTTTTTATATACTATCTACAGTAACCTATATTAAAAAGAACATAGGAAAAATTATGTTCTTTTTACTATGTTATTTTATATACTACTATTAAATTCCAAATATTGTTAATATTTATGAGTTTAATTGATCACATATTCTTCTTCTTATAACATTTAATTATTTGCTTAGTTTCTCTTAATAGTCTTCAAATATTCTTACAGCAATATTATTATCTTCATTTCATGTTTGCTTCCATACTTTATTACTCTCATCTTATTATTATGTACCTAACCTATTATTAATTTTCTGATAGCATTGGTTGCTATTTTGTTTCTCTTAGCCCTGATGAAGGCCCACAATGAAGGCCGAAATGTCAACACAATCCAAAAAGTACTACTTTTTAACCCCTTTGCCAAATGAAACAATACTCGGAAAGAATGAATTTGATTTAGTAGATGCAGGCTTCTACACAGAGTACGTTGGAATCGGAGCGAACGTGTTCCTGTAAGTTTTAAGAATTATGTGACATATGTTCAGCGAAATCATGGCAATAATGCTGTGGTAGTCTTCGATGTATACACCACTGAAGAAAATATAAGAAGTACTATGAAAGAGCTCGTCTTTCCAGACTACAGTCTTGTTCAGTTCTTTTTAATGGTGAAATGTTTACGCAGATACCAAAAGAAAAGTTTTTATCGAATTAAAAGAACAAATCCAGATTTATATCACTGATTGTAAAGGAATTGGAGAGAGCACAAATGCTGCCAAGGAAGGAACCGAAGATGAAGATCTTTTAATTTTAAAAACAGTTATTTCTTTGCCTTCTGAACATAATTTGTTAATGTGTGTTTTCTGATGACCGCACTCCCAACCATCTTCCTTATTTAATATTCTCATCGGTCAACTAAACTCCATCATTATTAAACTACCTTAGGGTACGGATCTTGATTGAAATAGATGTATAGCGTTTGGGGTTTGTCTCTTGAGTGAACGCAGCCAGCGGAAGTCGACATCTGTGATCTAATTAAAGGAGTAATACTTTTAACGATCCTAATGAATATTTATATTTTGACACCGCCGAATAAATATCTAGTTATGGCATTATTTAATTTTTTTTTTCTGAAATGAATTTTAGTATTGAATAAAAATAAAAATAATAATAATTGTTTAAATTCCATTATATAAATTTCTGTAAATTCGTAGTTTTAGTTCCAAAGTATCTCACCAACCAGATACACCTACCGATAATTATTTCAGCTACATTTAGTTTTAGGAAGACCTTTGTATCATGAAACATTTCTAAACGGTTAAGGCTTAAAGTAGTAAAGATACTTGTGAAAGATGCACAATTCTTTTTTTCATTCTTTCTTCATATAATTAGAATCACGCACGTCCAACAGTTCAGGAAGTCCCTCGACTAGGAACATCTGAAGTTCTTTGGAATATGTCATGAGTGCAATTCCAGTCTAATCTGAACTAATGATATTACTGGTATTAATATTAGACGTCTTCCGCACACACCGAGAGGTTTGAAGTCAATAACCTCTTTGTACTTCAAGGACCAACTCACAGTAGAACCTTATATTTAATTTCGACAAACTTTACTTTTGTTTTCTTCACAAATTAAATTTAATTTAAATTATGCTATTCATCAAACTTGATGAATCTAGAAAAAAATACACAATTTTATCCATTTTTTTTTTATAAGCATTATAAAATTATTGAGCCAACTATTAACACTTATAAGTTTATATGTGTAAATAATTCTGATAAATTTAATTTTTTTTTTGGTTTATTGTATTAAAACCATCGTGGTCAGACCTGATCTTATTAGATTGTTAAAAATTAGAAGACAACGTTATTGTAATAACAATATATCTTATAATATAAATTATAAAATAACAGAAAACATAAATTTTCTAAGGAAACATACATGAAAAAAATATTTTTAAAAAAATCAGCAATATTAATCATTTAGTTGTACATTATTAAGTAGTAAAACGATTGCCCAAATTAAAATAAAATAATAATGATGTACATGAAAAGGATCTTTAAGTAAAAATGGCAGATTAAGTCAATTTAATATTTTTTTAATAATTCAAGGATTAAATGTTTCTAGGAACAAAAATAGACTCCAATTTTCTAAAACTTTCACAATTTTTTTGTGGAGAGTATTTGTTATCAATGACCTGTTTATGCATTAATTCCAAGTTTTGAGAAATACTGGAAAGCTATTTCAATATTATGTTTGAAATATGCAAAAAAAAAAAAAAAAAAAATATTAAAATGACCAATAACTTAAAATCTGAAAAGAATGTATAAGCTACCATATTAATTAACATAACAAGGAAAATTTATAATAATCAAACATATTAGTTCAGTAAGGAGTTTTAACTTGTTATTCTTTAATCTGGAAGTTCTGTTTCATAAGAATCATAATAATCAGAATATTCACATCAATTACATTTGAAAAGTAAATATTATAAACACTAATCTAAGATAGAAACTTAATGGGCCAACTGTTAAAAAATAAGAAATAAAATAAAATTAGGAACATTCCTAGAGTGATATATAAGCAAATATTTTATTTGTTCTTCAAAAATTGATATTTTCACGTTTGTCAATTTAACATGGAAACAATGATTTTCTTTATAAAATTAATAAAATAAAGACAACAAAATTACTGTCTGTAGTATTATAGTTGAACCTTAAAGATATTGTAAAAAGAAATGGATTTCCTAATAAAACAGTTTGTATTTGGAAAACAGTTCATATAAAAAATAAACATTGAAACAAATCTTTTTAGGGGATGTTTCTATACTCTCTACAACTAGTCTATTCTTTAAAAAACAAAATTGATTAAGTTGTATATTTATTTATGAATTTTTTCAGTAATTTTATTTATATATGAATTTATATATAATCCATAAAAAAATGCATTAAATGTTTGGAAAAGTAATGGGATAGTACTATTTTTATTTTATTTTTACTAAATAATATAACTGAAAAATAGAAAATTAAATGCTCGTTCATAGATTTGAGTTTCAATAAAATTTAAACTAGACTCGTTTTTTCTATTAATAAAATAACTTTATTTTTATGGGGTAAAAATATTTTCAGAATATTAATTTTAAACAAATTATTTTAAGTAAATCTTTAAGAATAATTAAGCAGTATAGTAAATTAGTGCCACATTCATAATCTTTATTAGAAACAAAATTAGCATTTTAGTACTACTACTTCTATATTTAAAAAAGTAATCTCTGAGTCTATATTCTTGTTTGTACACCAAATATTGTTGCAGAATTTATTTGTCTTGCTCAAATGTTATTATAATGCAAAATTCATTTATTTTAAATTGATATGATTTATTTTTTCAATGGGTACAACTAGAATACTTGTATCAGTTGACAATAGGGTTTTGTAAGTGAGGAATACATTATACATTTGTCTTTAACATTGCCGAAGCTTTTTAATTAAATACTCAAATATGTACGTTTGAAAATGAAATTTTAATAGTTCGAATCTAGGGCTCAGCAAGGTAAATAGACCCAGAAATAAAATAGTTATTCACAATGAAAAAGTTAAAAGCGACACACAAAAATCATTGCTTGTCCCATAAAAATTATTAATATTCCCATATCTGCAGCTTAATGTGGTAATGATGGTACAATGATATAATGATTTTCATTCAAAAGGAAGAACAAATTATTCAAAGGCCAATTACAAGTAAATTATTACTTTGCAGTTCCATAAAATTTTAGCTTTTATAAATTGTTACAAAATTGTCACTTATGTTTAACACAAAAACTTTTAAGTATGAATAACTGTGTACATAAACATTAATAATTACTTAAACTCGTTTTCTGAAAAATATTGTCAATAAGACTAATTCAATTTACTTATGACTGTCACTTACCTATACTTTTAATAATAACTATTGTGTACCTATTTATTTCAATTTATAGACTATTTATTTGTTTATTTAGATGACAATTTTCATATTATGAGAAATTTATTATTTGTTCAGTCAACAAAATTTACTCATGAGCTAAAAGTAAGTTAATTATTTACTTCATTTACGAATTCCATAACCTTCAGAGAATAAACTATAATACATGTTTCATTTTAGTATTTCCAGTTTTATTGTTTTAATGTTAAATAGAATATCTATAAAAAAAAGAAAAGGAAAAGAAAATAAATGTGAAAAAATGGATAAAACTTTCTTCTTTTTTTTCCTGCTATTGCTTAACTGTTTCTGGATTTACTGTTTCTTTCTTCCATTTATCTGAAAAGGATAATACCACTCCTCAGGTCTGTTTCTTAGGTAGTATACTTTAGGTCATCAGACACTTTAACTATCGTTATATTTCATTATTGAAGGTTGGGATGAAGCTATGATTGTTAATAGGATCTTATATATGTCAAAATAATAGACAACATAATTAGAAAAAAAATATCATTCAGACTGACAAACAAAGTGGAAGCCTACAGTTTCATATATCCCTTTTGCCCAATTTAAAAAAATAAATAAAGTAGTATATATATACATATACTATGCGATGTTTTGTAAATAAAAATTGTAATGTTTGTTAAAAAAATAAATAAATAATCCAATGTAAAAAAAAGTATAACATAAATCCACCAAATAATTTTATATGCAATAAATAATGAGCGGTACTCTAATCAAGATACAATACTTGGATTCCTTTAATTATATTTATTTTTGCATTATTTATGATATGAAGAATATAATTATGTATTTTAAATAGTTCTTATTTGTACATGTGTGTATTTCATTTTTGAATGTTATTATTTTTTCAATTATCTTACATTTGTAGAAAAAAAAAAATAATAATAATAAGAATAGCTCAGATCGTAAATTAACTTTCTTCTATTGATTCTTTTGAGAATTGTTATTCTAAGAGTACATTTAATTCAATATTTAGGTTTTGAATATGTATGATACCATAAATATATCTATTTGTAATATTTCTTGCCTTGAAACAATAACAATACATGAAAAGACTATTTTATAACCCATGTTCCATTGAAATTACACTTTAACTAGTGCATTTAATAGACATGATTATTAAAAAAAAAATATGTGAGAATAGGGGTTTAGATTATTCAAATATTATATGTATAAGCTTATGAGTTTCTGTACTACTTTATATTTTGTAACATTTTTCATTTGGAATTTTATTTTTATTATTTTTTACTAAAAAACACTTATTTTATTGTATATATTTTTAGATATAAATTTATTCTTGATTAAATGGAATTTATGGGTCGAATGCAGAGAAAGAATTATTTACAAAAATCATATAAAAAATTATACTATATTTTAAAAATCAGTGGTCATTTTTTTGTTTGCTTTGTAACAAATGTTTGTTAATATAAATTTATTATTTGTAACAAATGATGAACACACATAATTAATCATTTTAAAATATTATTCTTTTCTAAAACAGTGTTTGCTCTAATGTATATGATCGAGAGATGTATTGTTTATTAATTTGTTTGTCATATAAACAAATATTGATCAACAAATTTTTATCAATGATAATAAATTGATAGATAATTATTTAATTTTCTTTTCTTTTTAGGAAACAAATTCACTATTTTATACCAGATTTTCTCTTTCAAAAATTCTTTTTTAAATTAATTTAAGTCAGAAAAGAGGAACAGGACCAAGATTGATCCTCTAGGCATAATTTAAAGGTTTTCTGGAACGAGGAAGAATTTTGTATTTTTTCTATTTTTTCATTGATAAGGTTCATTTTGATTATAAAATATGTTACTATGATTAATGTCAGTTTGATTATAATGATAACTGACTCTCGATAAATTGTATTGTCAAATTGCCATGCATTGATCATATGAGTGATTAAATCAAACCAATTCCATCGACTATAAATAGAAAAAATATTATTTCAATCCGTGGAGATAGGAAGACAAATTTATCTTGAAGAAGAGTGGGCTACGTGACAAAGCTTAGCGCAGCAATGGTAGCCCTAACGGCAGACAGATGGCGCTGGCTGCTCTATCGATTGGTGCCAACCCTAATCCCTCAGATTGACCTTTATCCAATCTCATGTTACGCATTTCCTATCCATTTTTAAATTTTGTTTTGTATTTTTATTATAATATTAATTATATTTAGCTAAAAAAAGTAATTTTACTAATTAAAATAGGATCTAAATGTATAAATTATGAAACTATTTGTTGCTGTTACTACATTTCTATAAAAATGAAACATCAACAACATTAAGATGCAATGAAAACAACCCTTTCACCATATTGTTTAATGGTTAAAAATATATTTTAGGTGAATAAAAACATCTACTTAGAGTTATGCTGATCTTTTCAAGTACTTTTTACAATTGCAACAGTAACTTATTTAATAATTCAAATTTCTCCAACCCAAACTTCTAATCTACTACAAAAAGCTCATTTACTTTAACACATCAATATCTCTCTGGAGATAAGAGATTTTGGGATCTAATGAGCTATCCAATATCTCCTTTAACCAATCCTAGAAGTCCAGAATCCTTTGAAAATTTCCCAGATGTCTCTTATTTTTTCACAAATAAAATCATCCATAATGATTTGAACATTCACTTTATTTGAAACTTACCTAAAATATATATGTATAGATATTTTAATTCTTAACTTCCAGTCCATACAAACTTTTCCATAACCTATCAATGAATCCTTATCGATTATTGGGAAGATGGCCTATGGACTTTTTAACTGAAAATAGTTATTCAATTGTTGTTAATGGGTATTTAAATTAAAAGAAATTCTCGTGTCTTATTCTTTTTTAAACATACTTGCATTGATGTTATAAAGTTTATAAATTTAAATAAATAAATCAAACGAAACTAGTTGATATTGGACGGGGCTGAGGTCATTAGATACATTGTAAATAAGCTCAATTTATGTATTCTGCTGACATTTCGGCCTAAATTTTCGAAACGAAATTAAAAACAGATTTGTCTAAAACTATGATTAATTTTTTTTTATTAATTGAATTGCTTAGATATTAATTTCTTTAAAGACTGTAATAAGAAACTAGTTAAAGTTTAAAGAAGAACAATTTCGTAAACAAATTAAAGTTTTATATAAGAACAATTTTGAAGTAATATTTAACGGTTTTTGATAAAGAAGAATTTTAAAGTAATAGAATATTAAACCAACAATCATATTTGTTAGTTATTATTATTTTAGTTATCCATTTATGTTAGTTATTATTATTAATTATTATGTGTGCTAGTAATTATTACTGTACCGAACTTATTATTATTTTTCTTTTAGTTGTATCGGTCATTAATTTGTTTTTCTTAGCCCTGATGAAGGCCCAAAATGTAGGCCGAAACGTTGGCCCATTAATAAAATAACTTTTTCTTTTTTTGTTTTCTTGGTGACCACATCTCCAACCAACTTCTCCATTATATTAATTTACTCATTTTTCAAAATCAATATTTTTTTTTAAAACAATTAAATTTCTGATAGATTAAAACCAACATTGTCTCAAAGCCAAAATATTCGGTTTTAATGCTCACTTTAGGTGCTCGATTCTTCAAATATTTATTTAAATTTATTGCTGTATTAAAAAGAAATAAATCTATGTAGAAGTGAGAAAACAATCTTACCCGTGTTGGATTGGATTTGCGAGTTTCACGGTTTTGTATGTTCATTAAATAATAGAAAAACTTTTATTTTACTTTTTTCTAACTAAAATTGAAATTATTGATTTTTCTTTTTACCAGTTACAAATAATTACTAGGAATATTAAGAAAATAGTTAAAATATATGTTTTCGATTAAAAATATTTTCGAAATTCATTTAGGAAACAATGTAACTCAGGCAAACTTTTTGAAAAATGTTTCATTTTTTAAAATCGTTTTTCAGCAGTAAATATCTTAAAATTACTCTGTCCTGAGTATGCATCAACGAACTGAATGTTGATGCAGTAGTTTCTATGAAGATTATATAAATCTCCTTAGTAATTATTTAAAAAGTATAAGGTTTTTAAAATGTAAATTATTTCTTAATGGAAATTTTCGAAAACTGATTTTGTTTAGATTTAAAATTAAGTACACTGGTTTAGAATTAAGACCTGCATGAACAGATTCAGAAAATTAAGAGAGAAAAAAGTATATGATTAATGTTTTTTAAAAAACAATTTATACCCTTTAATTTAATGGTGAAGTTGCTTTTATTGATATGACATTGAATGCTATATAATACCTTTGTTAGTAATATACTAAATATAAAAAACAAAACAGGAAAGTTGCCATTGGTTTTAAGATTGTTTAATTAACTAATATACATAATTAAAATAAAATAAAATATTATTTATAATTTAAATGAATCGTTCGACAGGACAAGAGTGATGCGACATAATAAGCGTTAAAATTTCGGATCAATACGGGAGACTTAGTATGGCTTTCCTTTCGTATGACATTACTTGTAGGAGCAAATATATCTTATATTTGTACGTTTATTTTTATCAAGTATCTCCTGATTAGAAATGAAAAAAAAACAACAATAAAGGTATAAGATAATTAAATATTCTATATTATAATAAAATATAACATTAAATTGTTTTTATTCAGTAATTTTACTAGATATCTGTATTATAAAAGAGAAATATCAAGTGACTAAATTTATCAATTTAATAAGGAAAAAATAAAATTATCTGAACGATTTAACAATTATTTTAATATGGATTTAATAAAGTTTAATTTTTACTTACGGGGATGATCAGCTGATGCGCTCGATGATAACAGTCATACGTTACATCGTCTCTCAGATTTTTGCTTTTTTCAGTAGGAATTCGCTTGAATTCGGTCTGGAGAACATCAATAGACCTCAGGAATACTACGGCAGTGAATATTGGAGAAATTTCGGTAAGCAAAGTTATAATTTACTTTGTGCAATCACGAAAAAGTTAAAGGAGGGTCACTGATCAGCTGATTGCCGCTAGCTCGGCAAGCTCGGGCTTGCTTTTCTTTTACTTATCTTTCTTTTATCTTTAATTCTTATCTCATTATTTATTTATTATTATTATTTTCTTAATCAATGAGATATTTTCATCAAGTCATGTCCTCAAAGTCTGCAAGTAAAAGATCTAGATCTGCAGGTTCAAACTCGTCTCCCACAAAACAGAGACCCCGCCGTGAACAAAATAAAAAAATGATTCCACCAGCGACCACGTCAGCTACCTCATTAGGATCTGAACCACAGCCCAGCACATCATCACAAGGAATAACTGATGAATCCCCGTTTTTTACACCGAATCCATTTCAAATCCTCCAAAATGAAAAAGAAACCATGGAATCTTCTCCTATACCCAGGGAACCACTACCTCCACCAATATTTGTTAAGAATATTAAAAATTTTAAACTTATGTGTGTGCATTTAAACAAAGTAACTGATCCTAATAGTTATTATTGTATAAGTAGAACCAATGATACTAAAATATCTCCGACTACTGCTGAAACCTACAGAAAGATTGTGAAATATCTGACTGAGACCAAAGCTGACTTTCATACTTATCAGCTGCGCCAGGAGAGAGCATTAAGGGTCGTAATCAGAAACCTACATTCCTCAACACCCGTTGAAGCTATCAAAGAAGAACTGACAGAACTAGGATTCCAAGTGAGACAAGTCACCAACGTTCTAAAAGATAAAAGTCCACTGCCTCTATTCTTCGTGGACTTGGAACCATCAGCAGGAGTCGAAAATATCTATGACCTCAGTAGACTCTACTATACCCGTGTAAAGGTTGAAAAACCTTACACAAAGAAAGACATTGTTCAGTGCCATAACTGTCAGGCATATGGTCATACCAGAAGTTATTGCCATCACATACCACGCTGTGTGAAATGCGGTGAACAGCATAAAACAGAAGAATGTACAAGATCAAGATCTACACCCGCTGTATGTGCTCTGTGCCTCAAGGACCACCCGGCTAACTACAAGGGATGTGAAATCTACAAGAAACTCCGAACCAGATACCAAAAACCTCAGGATACGAATGAAACAGCTGCACCAACCAGAAGCAGAAGAGAACCATCTAAACATGTAAATTCTAACGTGTCATTTGCCCACTTGCTTGGAGGTGGAAACCAGAATCATGAAGTCGAGGCACTGCCGGAACAACGTTTTCCTCAACAATCTCAATCTATTGTACAACAATCTACTTCTCAAAGTTTACCTAATCTTCAAAAAACTCCTCAACATCAAATTCCTCATATCCCTTCACCATCAAACGTCACAGATCTTACCAGTCTAATGACATCGTTCATCTCCGAAATGAAATCTCTTGTTATGCCGCTTATATCACTCCTTACAAATCTAGTATCAAATTTAATCCCTGCCTTGAAAAATCCTTAAATGAATTCACCTAACTCCTTATCCATTCTCCTTTGGAATGCGAATGGTGTTAGAAATCATACTGACGAACTGACAGCGTTGTTGCAAGACAAAACAATCGATGTTGCACTTATAACTGAAACAAGACTAACCACTAAACAGTACTTCAAAATACCGCAGTACATGACATACCGTACTGACCACCCAGACGGCAAAGCCCATGCCGGTTCTGCTATCATTGTCCACCAATCCCTCTCTCATCATTTACTCACACTTCCCACCTATGATTTCCTACAAGCCACAGCCATAGTAATCAAGACTTTTTCCTTTCCGGTAACCCTCACATCTGCATATTGCCCTCCTAAACATTCCATTTCCAATTCCGAATTTGTATCCTTCCTGGATTCCTTAGGAAATTGCTTCATTCTGGGTGCAGACTTAAACGCCAAGCATCAGCAGTGGGGTTCCAGAACCACGAATTCTCGGGGACGAAATTTGCTGTCTGCACTCAACTCCCGAAATTTTAATATCCTGCCTCCTGACTCCCCTACCTACTGGCCAACCGATCCTAACCGCATTCCTGACATACTCGACTTCTTTATCCACAGCGGATTAGGCTCCCTCAACTTGTCTGTAACTCGCCTTGATGAACTATCCTCAGACCATAGTCCACTGATCCTAAAAGTATCTCTCACTCCAATTCCAAAACCCATTCCACCATCATTCATCCGAGGCCCTGTCAACTGGAACCTTTTCCGCCAAATCCTAACCGATAATATTGACCTCAGAGTAACCCTCAAAACCCAGATGACCTAGATAATTCCGTCTATTCCTTTACCACCGCCATCCAACAAGCTGTCTGGACTGCCTCCTCTCCTAAACACTCCAATATAAATCCTCACCAAAATCATTTTCCACAACATATTATAGACCTCATCCATACCAAACGCCGAGCAAGATCATTATGGCAGCGCACCCGACACCCAACAGATCGCCGCTCCTATAACTTCTATTGTAGACAATTGAAGAGGGAGTTGGCGACCTTCCGTTCCCAGTCCTTTAATTCCTACCTCTCCTCTCTATCAGCTCGTGATAATTCCCTGTGGAATATCACGAAAAAGATCCTAAAATACCATCAAGTTTCCCATCCTCTCCGACGTTGTGATGACTCCTGGGCTGCGTCTGATGAAGATAAAGCCGAGGAATTCGCCACACACCTCTCCAAAGTTTTCACTCCTCACCCGGAATCCCACGCCAATCACACCGCAACAGTGCAAGACTTTCTTATGTCACCAATTCCACTTTCCCAACCTCCTAAAGCTATTAATCCCTCTGAGGTCAAATATCTTCTCCAAAAACTGACCCTCCGTAAATCTCCTGGACACGATCTCCTTACTCCCCAGATCCTCCGACAACTTCCGCAGAAAGCTATTATATTCCTTACTTATATTTACAACTGCATCCTACGCACCACCTATTTTCCTCTGTTATGGAAACATTCCACTATCATTCTTTTTCTAAAACCAGGCAAACCTTCCAACAACACTTCATCCTACAGGCCTATTAGTCTACTCCCCATCCTCTCAAAAATCTTCGAAAGGCTTCTTCTTAAACGTATCCTACCCATATTAGAATCTCAAAATCTTCCTTCCCATCAGTTTGGATTCCGTCCTCAGCATTCCACAGTTCAACAGGGGCTCCGAGTTGTAGACCATATTTCCTCAGCTCTTGAATGCAAAGAGTATTGTTCTGGTGCGTTTCTGGACATTGCGCAAGCTTTTGACCGGGTATGGCACACTGGATTACTCTTCAAGCTGAAAACCCATTTACCCCAGTCTCTATACCTCATTCTCCGATCCTATCTCTCAAACCGTTCCTTCCGCGTTCGCTGTGGTGTAGAATTTTCTAGCCTTTATCCCGTTGAGGCCGGTGTTCCTCAAGGCAGCGTCTTGGGACCCGTCCTCTACATCCTTTACACTGCTGATATTCCTACACATCCTGATACCTTTCTGGCAACTTTTGCAGACGACACCGCCATCTTATCATCCAGTTCCAATCCTGAAACAGCATCCTTAAACCTGCAAAGACACCTTTCTCTTATCGAAGACTGGTGTAATGCTTGGCGCATAAAGGTGAACGAAGCCAAATGCAAACACGTAACCTTCACTCTTCGACGAAACTCCTGTCCGCCAGTTTATTTCAACTCATTACCAATTCCTCTCTCAGATACAGTCCGGTATCTTGGCTTACTGTTAGACAAAAGATTGACTTGGAACCCACATACAAGACTTAAAAGACAAGAACTCAACCGACGATTCGGACAGTTATACCGACTACTCAACAGAAAATCTGAACTTACAGCTGACAACAAATTATTAATCTACAAGACAATACTGAAGCCCATTTGGACCTACGGACTTGAACTGTGGGGGACAGCTAAACGTACTAACATCAAACGCATTCAATCCTTTCAATCCAAAGTCCTCCGTACAATAGTAAATGCTCCTTATTATGTCTCCAACTATACCTTGCACCACGACCTTAATGTTCCATTTATTTCAGACCTAATTCCATCCAAATTTTCCAAATTCCACCAGAACCTATTTCATCATCCTAATCCTCTAGCTCAATCCCTATCCAGCTCCACTCATCCATACAACCCACCTAGAAGGTTGAAACGGCAGTGGCCCCGCGACCTGTTGTAAATATATTGGAGTTCTAGCACTGGCTAGATTCTCCACTCAATGTGATGTACGTATGAGTGTGTGTATGTGTATATAGGTATAAATGAATTCTTGACTATTTTATTGATTCATTATTGTGTATATATTTTATTGTAATTTTATTCCGTGTAAATATTGTATGAATGTAGTATGTATGATATCTTTCAGCACTACTATTAATGTCCAAATTGGGACAGATTGTAATTTTACTGAATAAAAATTGTTGTTGTTGATAAAAAAAAAAAAAAAAAAAAATTTTTACTTACACTTATTGATGTAGTTTTTATAGGAGATTCATCACATTAATGTTCCTTAAAGATCTTTATTGCCCCCCATTCTTTAACTTATGGTGGAAGGTATATTAAACCTTGTTTTTTATTTTGGTAAATAAATATGCATGATATTACATATAATATTTTTACTTCTATTGCATGTGTAACTGAAGTTTTTATGGTACATTGATACAGTCCATGTGCGAGCTAGACCTATCTACATTCTTATAAGTCAACAACCGTTTTGATCGTAACCACTAATAATAAAATAAAAAAATAAAAAAGCCTCAATAAATATCGAAATAGCGAATTGGCCTCAAATTGTTTTATATTTGTTTAAATATTTTAAATTTGTAAGGAATAATCTGAAAATATTTTGTTGTTATTTTACTTAAGAGAGTTTTTTTTTTTATAAAAGAAAAAAAAAAGATGGGAGGATTTGTAAAATTAAATCAGAAAGAGGAAAAAAAAGTAATTATATAATCATACTTTATTACTGTCATACGTAATATTATACTTATTTAAACAAATATTTTTAAAGGAATTGTAGTATGCTGTGCCTTGAGCAACCCAATATAGTTGGGCAGCATTACTTTATAAATAAAGAATTTTCTCTCTCATTTATTTCTCCATATTTTTCGCTTTCAAAAGTTATGATTATTTTCGAAATCTGATTGAGAAGTTTTAATTAGGGTGGGTATCTCTGACGAGTTTAATTAACTGACAGTACGCCATTTTACGTTCCCTCTGAACGGAACAACGAAGGATTTTTACTCCCTTTAAAACGTTTTAGGACCGTCTGCCACATTCATCATTAATATACATTAATAGTTAATCAATAATAATTAATATAACATTAATAATATAATTTAGTTAATCATTATTTTCCTGATTGAAGTAAAATCCTAGAGCCTGATCTTTTTTTCCTCATTTCCATTTCCCCAACTAGGCCATTTCTAAAATATAAAGTTTCTGTAAAGGTATTAAGCAAGCAAAGGGATATGCAGCCCACTAAAAATTAAACATACTCGTATACCTAATATTTAAAATAACGATTTAGGAGGTCCTCGCTATTGAAATTATTGTATTAAAGGTTTAGCGAAAATTATTTGTTGGGTACCACTCCTTGGACTAACATTTGACCCGGGGCAAGTCCAACAACATGAAAAAAATACTGTACACAAACGTCTAAAACTACTACAGTCTAATCTTTTTTTTTTTTTTTTTTTTTTTTTTTTTTTTTTTTTTTTCGTGATTCACAACATTGATTTAAGGTATAAACTTATTAGTAAACATTGACCCACATAGACATAAGCTTCAGAGACTTAGAGTTTGCGAAATAATATGCTCTTACATATAGTTCAATTTTTTAAAAATTTAAAATGTTTACAAATAATAGAAGCTCTGTGATATAAATATCAAAACATATTTTTATGGACCGTTCGCAACGTATCTTTATTCCTGTTTTCATAACGAACTTTATTGCTTTGTTGCTCAGATTATCATTAGGAGTTGACTCAACTAAATGAGGGATATTCTCAGCTGAACTTAAGAGACTTCCAAGACCAGGAAATGGTGCTGTAGGGCACTTATTTCCTCATGCCTAAAATACCGTGACTATCTTTTTTATCTTAATATTTGCTGATGTTCACTTTAGTCTGAGATAAGTGTGGGTGAATAAATAAACTTAAAAAAGAAGAAACAATCGAACACTTTTTTTTTTAGAATGAAATTGATTAATTTTTTTACGTTAGATACATACTTCAAATAGATACATTTTTAATTAAATTTAATTGTAGAAGTATTTAGGTTCAATGTGTTAAAGGCGTTCATGTTTTAGTCAACTTTGTATTGATTTTATTTATAGATTATTTTTTGTTATAAAATATATTTATTTATTGATATTTTAACCTTTTTAATTTTGTATTTTATTATTATTGCTTTATGTTATTATATTTTATTTATTGTTGTATTTGCTAGAGATTTGATATTGAAGCAGAGTGTCATATTGTTGCTAATAGTTGTTTCAGGTTGTCATGTTGTGATATTTACTATAATTTTTATTATTTTTTTTTCACCAACACACACACACACACGCACATATATATTAATTTCAATTATTATAAGAGACAAGCGAGTAAAAGAAAAATAATTAAAAAAAATAATCTTTTTTCTTTTAGTATATTTATATATTTGTATATATATATATATATATATATATATATATATATATATATATATATATTGTATATATTTGTGTATTAGGATTTGTTAAATTAAAAATTGTCCAATAAGGAAAAATGAGTAAGCTTTGTAAAAGCAACACAATCAAGTTGGCCAATAAAGTGTATCTCTCTTTATGCTTTTGGACTTTGTTTTAAAAATTAACTTGACTGTAAATATTGTTTGCACGTGGTCTCACAGCATTGTTTCTATTGTTCAATTTAAAAAAAAAAATAAATAAATTGTATTATAAAGTATCAATACAAATTGCTGAAAAAAAGGAAAGTAAATTTTATTCAGGCCTAATAATATATTTTTTTTTTTTTTTTTACAACGTCAATCATTATTTGTATAGAATAAATCTGCACAGTTTTAAAAACATTGATTGGAAGTCCATTACAATGGATTTCATGGTCACTTATTTGCTAAAATTTATTTTGTACAAAAATTGTTCGTTAATTATCAGGCCGATTTGCAAAAGAAATTCTTGGATATTTTTAAAACACTTTATTTATTCCAGTATCGCGACGTTTCAGCCTCTAGGGCCATTTTCAAGCTTCTGTAAATCAATTAAAATCTTATTGCATTTATATATTTTTCCAACAATTCAATTACAACAACATATAATAAATTATTTTTAATAATTTTGTCACCTACCATGCATATCCATCTCAGTTATCTTTTAATTTTACCGCTTTTGGTAAAAATTAAAAAAACCAGCTGATAAAGATTGAGCATTCATAGGAACTAGCATATTGTCTTAGATTGAATTAGTGGACTTAAAATTTCAAATGACAGACTAAAAAGTTAAGAACAATAAAATAGCTATGAAAATTGAATACTTATTCTGTGATTTCTAAAAATCAGGTCACCTGTAGCGTAGTGGCTTGGATAACAGTCTTCTCTGTTTTATTATGGTCGAGGGTTCAAACCTGCTGGTGGCCCTAGGATTTTTTAATGAGATTAAAATATTCTTAGTTATTCTCTCCTTCGGAGGGGAGTTCGGAATGTTTGATTTTGTCGGGCTTCATGATGCGGGTTTGGGATTAGTGTAGCAGTTTTTTGAGAAAAATGACCTATTAATCAGTGTTTTAGTTGTTACATATACGAAAAATAATCTATCCTATATGAGTGAGAGTACATTACTATTAATTATAAATAAATTAATATTATGTATACTTATTTATAATTAATAGCAATGTACTTATTATTAATAGTAGTGTACTAAATTAATATTATGTATATTGGGGTTACCTGTATAGCATGGTGGTTAGCATAACAGCCTCATATGCCAAGGTCCCGGATTCGAACCCGCAGGTGAGCCTAGGATTTTTTAATGGGAGTAAAATCCTTAGTTACCCCGTCCTTCGGAGGGGACGTTAAAAGGAGGTCCCGAGCCTGTGTGATGTCAGGTACTCGTTAAAGATCCCTATTCTTATTAAACATGGATAGGCAAAATTTATAACATCGTCCGATTAGCCATAGTAGCATAAAGTGACGTTAAATGAATTAACAGTTATACGGGACAGCCAAAAACACACACATACGTAAAATTGAATGAAAACTTTCAGAACTATGACAATTCTTTTTAGTACTTTAGCAACGTTATTCTACATACAGATCTTCAGATGTTAAAAGCCAATTTACACGGACATCAAACTTATTAATGCAAAACATGGTCACGACCCACATGTTTCAGAACACCCGTAGATGGCTGAAAAGAAGTTGGATGAGGAACCTCCTGACATAAATGTGAAATAGGAATCAATCAAGGAAGAGGAGCCATAGGGCTATACCCTGTCCAATATGCTTACCACGCCACAAGATCAAACCCCAACTCATCACATTTACTGTACGTGTGATCAACTTTGTCTGAAGTCAACTGCATGAGAGGCGTGAATAAAAACACATTGAGATAAAGAATCTATAGAAGAGGGAAATGTATTTTGTTTATAAATAATAACAAAAAAAAAAAAAAAAACGGATACATATTAAGACATTATAAATACCATTACACTTCATAACATGATTCATAGTATTACTTTTTCCAAGAAATTGTTTTATTCGTATATATTACAATTTGTCATAATAGACAATAATAATATTGCTACAAGATCTCATTCATACAATATAAACAAAAAGAAAGTTAAATTACATAAATTGAAAACAAAATAAATAAATGTATACAATAACAAATTTTTTAGACAAAATAAATACAAATAAATAAACAAAACATGTCACATTCATACCTATGTACAATATTTACAATCAGCTAGGGAACCCGGACGGAGCTTGTGGAAGGACTATAGTATTACTAGTAAATTTATTTTATGTGTATGTTTCCTTTAGTTACTAGTCAACGATAAGATTTTTTCTATGAACAGCTACTAAAACAAAATCCTTAATATACTTAATGTATGTTGTTAATGAAATCACAAATATAACATCCATTAAGTTAAACAATCATACTATAAAATTTCTTTACTTCATTTTTATATGTGTAAAACACTGAATGAAGCACTGGCATTTGGAATTTTCAATTTTGGAATTGCATTCCGTTTTTTAGTATACAAATTATTAATTAGTCTATTAATAATATTATCATCTGAAGAAATATTGAAATAAATCTATTCTATTTCTTTATTTTTAAAAAAATTAAAAAAAAAATTTGTTGATGTTTGAATTGATTTTCACATATTGTTGACTTTAAAAGTAGTTTCCACACAATAAGTCTATTTGATATAATCAAAAGTATACATTGAAAAAATAATAAAGATACTTTAAAAAATATTGCCTGTAAAATGAGAGCAATTTAATATTTATTTTATTATGTTATTTAAAATTAAGGTATTGACATTTAAATTAGCTTTATTAACCATTTAAATATCTCCATGCAATATAAAATGGATTTACACTAAAATCTCAAAGATTGAAGTAAACTCTCTGTTTTATTTGTCCACGAAGTCTCCAGTAACCGATACGTAATCTCCCGACGATTCTCCGGGATCTTGGTTGGTAGATTGATCCACCAATTTATCAAAATGTACCAAATTATCCATTAATTAGGGACAGCAAGATAAGAAGCGACTAATTAACTGTGATGACCTATCTAAAGATAGTGCTTGTGCAGGTCACGTGGAGCAGATTAACTAACTCACTACGACATTTTAGTTAGTTTTGGTTTCTCAACACGTCGATTTTGATTTAAGTACGCTTTAAAAAATATTTTAGAATAAAAATCATGTATAACTTATCATTTCCGAATGCTATAATTTCATAAATACGTAAAAATATGCTGCACTGAGAAAAAGTATAATGACCGTAAGACACGACATTCATTTCACTTCGTTGTTAAAATCAATTTTAGAACTTTTTAATAAAGTTATATTAGAAAAAAGGTTTAAGAATTACATTGAGCTTCGATGGAAACGTTTCAGATTAAATAATGTATTATATTGTTATCTATAACTATTACTTATTTTTATCTATTTTTCACCATTTCCCATATCTTATACAACTTTGTATATGAGATCAAAATTTTCTAAAATAATTAGTTCTCTAAAGGAATATTATACATCTATGTTTACTTACTATCCTTATGTTGAACAACTTTTTTTTTTTCTTTTTTCTCCTTTAGTTGGTTATTCAAATCGTTGAATTTTTATCCGTTTTGTAACAACGCTATAAAGATGAACTGGTTCATTTTTTTCAAATTTACAAAATTGAACATACTTCAAAGAAAGAAATATTCAAATATCGGTATTAAATTAATTTGTATTAATTTAGGTTCAAGAAAAACAAATAAGAATTTCGGAAACACATTTAAAAAAAAAAAATGTATAATATTCCAAATTCGAATGATAATTAATTAAAATACAGAAGTAGAAATTAGAAAAATACAGTTTTGTCCCAATAAAGTTTTCATCTCGTCTTAAGAAAATCTGGTATATCTGAGGTTTCTTTGTAACATTAGTGCCGTCAAGGGGTAGTGAGTTTGTGGGTCACATCTTTCTCGATCAATAACAGGAGCAGTGACAGCATTGCTCCTTGGGGAACACCTCAGTTTACAATAAGATTCTTCCAGCATCTCTGCTATGAGAAGATAAAAACTTCCAGCTTTTAACTGTTTTTTTTTTTTAAACACAATATTCTCTCCAGATATCTAGGCTATAGCATTAATATGATTTGATATTAAATAGTGCAAGAATTTATTGTTTCCGGTGAATACTCATTGAAGTATATTGTTTTGAACTAAAAAAAACAGATAATATATCAATTTCAATAACCTATTTAATATAAAAGAAACATACACAAACGTTTTGGGTCAGAAAATTATTTGTTAAAAAACATTAGACATTATTTAAACCATCCCATTCAAGCATGAAAAATGACGGATGGCATTGTTTCTTATAGGTTTATACGTAAAGTCCATAGCTTTTCTAGTAAGATTTGATATACCTTTGGAAAGCCCAAGATTCAAAAAAGTTAATATGCAATAAAATAAATCGTACAAATCAATATAAAGTTGTTGCAAGCCCATTAACTTATGAACATATCGTCTTACACGATCGTACAAGTTATATTCTTCCAAGCAGTACACACGAATTTAGAAAAAAACATTAATAATAATAATAATAATAAATCTTTATTTATTCTGGGACTAGTCCCTTTAGAATAACATAACGAGAAAATTAAAATAAAAACTTTAAGGTCTTAGAGTATACAAAAACAATACAAAGAAACAATAGAAATTACAAACAATGGATTAAAAAGCAGCCTCAAATAATAATATTGAAAACTAAACTAGATGATAAACATAATAAGAAATATGAACATATATACAACTTTCATTAAAAATCATAACAGTGTTGTTGTTTTTTTTTGTTTTTTGTTTTTTTAAACAATATGCTAATATTATAATAAGAGCAAAACACAAGATAACATAAAATATAATAGGTATATTAACGTTTCTATCTGTTTTGTTATTAATTTTAATTGAAATTAGAAAACTAATTAGGATTCTTCGAAAATTGGAGAGCGAGGAGATGATTGAACAGGCGAGATTTGAATGTAGGAAGATTATTGGAGTCACGGAAGTAAGAAGGAATAGAGTTCCATAAGGTTGAAGATCGAATTAGGAAAGATCTGTCGAAAGCTGCAGTTCGATGGGGCGTTATGTACATGTCCGAAGGCCGTGAGCGAGTGTGGCGTGAGTGGACAGAGGATTTGAAAAGGAACATATCTGATATGTAAGAGGGACGGCGGGATTGGAGAACTTGGAAGAGAAAGGAAGACAGGAAGTACTTACAACGGTAGGAGGGGTAAAGCCACTTCAACTCTTCGTAGAATCGGGTTACAGAGGTGTCCCTGGGTATCCCAAAGATGAAGCGGATAAAGCAGTTGAATAATCGTTTTAGTTTTGCCTTGAGCTCCCCAGAGACACCCCCATACACCGCACAGCAGTAGTCAAAGTGGGGGAATATTAAGGAACTAACCAAAAGCCTACGGGCTTCTAAAGGAAGAAGGTGACGAAGGTAATTAAGGTGTTTTAAGGTGGAAAATGTGCGACGAGAGATTTCGAAGATATGGTTTTTCCAGGATAAGGTTTGATCGAGGGTGAGTCCTAGGTTTTTAACGGTTTGGTGAAACTTTATTGGATTATCATTGAGAAACAGTGTTGGGATTGGTGGGAGGTTTTTAAGGAGAGGATGGGATCCTATCACGATAGCTTTAGTTTTATCTACATTTAGTTTTAGCTTGTTTTCGGCTGCCCAAGAACTAATTCGGTTGAGATCGTCTTGCAGCTTTTCGATTGCTAGTGATAGGTCCGAAGGAGCGAAGGATTGGTAAATTTGGAAGTCGTCAGCATAGATATGATATTGGGAGTGATGAATATGGAGAGGAAGATCATTAATGTAAATAGAAAATAAAGTGGGAGACAGTGATGAGCCTTGAGGAACACCACAGGATAAAGGTAAAGTTCTGGAAGGAGGTTGGCCTGGAACTACCACATACTGCGAACGATCTGTGAGGAAGGATTGAAACCAGCGCAGAGCACTATTGGATAAAGGGAGATTTCGTAGTTTAGCAAGTAGGATATTATGGTCAACTGTGTCAAAGGCTTTAGAGAAATCTAGAAGGATGAGGATAGTCAGTTTTCTGCTTTCAATGGCGGATTGGAAGTCGTGGATTATTTTTAGGAGAGCGGATTGTGTGGAATAACCAGGTCGGAAACCGGATTGGAGAGGATTGATTAGGGCGCGTTCTTCTAGGAAATTTGATAGTTGGTTTTGTGCAAGGCGTTCCAAAGGAAAGTAAAGAAATAGGACGAAAGTCAGACGGTGAGGAAGGATTTGGAATTTTGTTTAATGGACGAACTAAGGCAGTTTTCCAGGAAATAGGAAATATGGAGTTTTGAAGCGAAAAATTATATATCTGGATTGAGAGTTTGGAGCACTGGAAAGGGCACTATGGATGTAGAGGGATTTTGCACGTCGCACTGCGTCCTGAGTTTCATTTCGAAGCTGCTTATAATTTGAGTAATCATCTGGAAAGCGAGTGCGACGAATTACGTACCGAATCGTAACTAAGTTGTTAACATTAAATAATAAACATGGTTAAAAACAAAGAATTTATTAATGCTTGGGTTAGATTCTGAAATACGTGAGGTTTGATTGTGAAATATATGCAGGTATTTATGCACAAAGCAATTATGATCACTGATCATACATATGCTGCTAAAAAGACATGGACTGTTATGTAGCATATTGAAATTGCTTTTCTCCAAACTATAAATGGATCGACATGATTTTATGCGAGATCATCACCTCTGTTATTCAGTCCCTCATCGCAATAATATTTTACAGTTCTTCAATTAAGATTGGACGTGAAAGCGTCGGCCAGCCTACTCTCTTTACTCGGTTCACCCTGTTCAATGATAAAACACAATACAAAAATTGATTAAAAAAAAAAAATCATGTCGCATTTACATTTCCAAACATTTACATGAAATAATGAAGCCTGATTTTCATCGTCTAAAACACTTTCAGCCGGGAACTCTGGTATTTGGTCTTGTTGTGCACTCTTGTGGATAACATAAACACTTGCACCAACGAGGCCACTCATTAATCCAACTAAGGTGAACAATGGGAATGTTGAGGTAGGCTTCTTTTCCTGACATTAAAAAAACTTCATGAGGTATGCGCGAATTTTTTATTTCGCAAACAATTAATTGTATACTACGATGTTTTAATTAAAAAAGCGACTTTCACTTACCACGGTTTGTTAAGTCAATTCAAAATTTTTCAAATAAATATAGAGTTGAAAACAGTTTTAAGTATTAGATTCCGTTTCGTTGGAGGCATATGTTTTTGATTAAATAATAAAACAATATGTAATCAACTGCAATAATCACTTCTAAGTTCATGTCCTTTTTATCCATCTGCATTTCGTTTTACAGCTTTTTATATAAAATAACAATTTTTCTATAATCTTTAGCTTTTCAACGGTATATTATACATTCATATTACTATGGTTATGTTCGGAACAAAAAGGTTTATAAAAAAAAATATTTTTGATCTTTTTTCCTTTAGCATGTTATCAAATTCGTTCAACTTGTATATTTAGCTTTTTTCAGCAAAGCTAAAAAGATGATATGGTTAAAATATGCAATAAATAGTAAGGGGAAGCATTGTGATCGTGAAAATTATCGAATTCCAGCTATTAACGGAAATACACGTTTTAGGGTCCCCTGAGTCCAAATAACCAAGTCCCGAAAAAAAGTCTGTGTGTGTCCGTGAGTGGTAAGTCCAGGGTGAAAACGAAAAATCCTATGAAATTGAAATTTAAGACAGCTATACGCCCGAGATGTTACAGCAACTTTTTCATCAAAACCAGAAGTGCTACTTTTTACCACGCATTTTGCACCTTTTTACGATTTTCTCAAAAACACATTTGAGTTAACTCTCTATATCGATGTAAAATTTAATGGGCTTTAAAATCATGTAAGTTTCATTATGATTGAAATAGTTTGATAGGGCTTAAATGCTGATATTTTAATTTTTCTTCCTCTAAAGGACCTTTAATTTCGTAGATTTTATAAAATTTACCATATAATCTAATTAGCATTGCTAAAAAATAGCTTAATATGCAAGTTAAACGGATTTGATAACCAACAAAAGGAGAAAAGAGTAAACATATTTTTTTTATGCATTTTTGTGTTTTTGAACATGAAAACAGTAATATAAATAGATGTATAATATACCGCCGGAAAGCTAAATATTTTGGAAAAAATATTATCTTATAAACAAATTTTAAAAGGTAACGGAGAGTGATGAAAAGCCGATAAAACCAACTGATTGTCGAAAATAATAATATAATAATTCTTTTTTTAATAAAACACAGGTTTCTATTGAAATTCAATGTCATTATTTCTTTAAAAAATTATTTTTATCTATAACTGTATTTAAAAATTCTTAAGAAAAATTCAAATTGATTTTAACAACGGATCTAAGTGAAAGTCGTGTGTTGCGAGCACCAGATTTTTTAGATATTCGTTTCATGCTTTCATTTTTCCTACTAAACCTATTAGGAAAGGTATAGAAGTTATGCTGGGGAAATGTATATTATTCGATAGATCACTTTCGATATTATTAAAAAAAATATTCTTACTGATATTAGGTTTGATGTGATTAAGGTGTCCCAAGATGGAGACGGTAGCTTGATAGAGTGGAGATTCTTGGACGTAAAGGGGAAGAAATTACATTGATTGATTAGAGATGTAGCGAAATTGTTCGCAGAAACCTCTATAGGTGCCTGGCTAGGATAGATTTATTTTAAAAAATAAACCAAAACATAAGGTGTAGATTCTTTAAGGTGAAGGTCAAATGATATGAATAAAATTGGAGGCTGATTGATACTTCACCACTCTTTTATTAAAAACCAATGCACGACGTTTCGGCTAAAATGCCATCATCATGTGCAAAGGAACAAATTTATCTGTAAGTACAAAGTATTGTCATCAATCAAAAATATTCAATCTAACAGTTTATCATGAAATTATATAACGATAAAAAGGTATAATTAAAAAATAAATAAAATTTACATAGTTAAAATTGTTAATATTCTATAAGATTAACGTTACATTCTTAAAAATCTGTCAACAACAGATAACTTGCATATTTTAATTTAATCATTTATTGTTTCATATTTATTAATTAAACTTTAATCTTTTTTAATTGAATGTCAATAATGAAGAGCATAGTACATCAATTGATATCTTTTATAATTCATTTCTATAGTGGAATTATTTTCATGTTCTTTTTTCATGTTTTATGCTATTGTCAAATTTTTAAGAATGTAACGTTAATCTTATAGATTATTAACTATTTTAACTATAAACCAAAACATGTTATTTACGGTGAAGGAGAAAAATTTTCTTTGATATAGTAGAGGCTTTATATGATGGGGAAAAACAATTCATGAGCTAAAATTAGCGGCAAAGAGTAAAACTTTCAAGCAACAAAACTATTTTAATCTATTCTTACTGGACTTCTTTTAACTGAATAGAAGCTAAATGAATACTTCAGTTCATTGACACCACTCCCGTTCGTGCGTGTGCTTGCAATACTCACCTGTAATGTTGACGATATGACAAGTCACGAGTCACTATCTACTGGTTTCATGGCTTTATGCGTGGAAACCAAAACGTTTGGTAGTTATCGCAAATCCCAAACATCTACAGAAGCTTTTATAAGTGCTAGAGGATCAACAAGTTATTTACACGTTTGTGTTCCAGAGAAGAATAATGTATTATGATTAAATAATCGCTTCTCTATGTCTTTTTATCTCCTTTTATATAAATTTGCAAATATATTTACGGTTCTTTGGGAATCAGACAGAAAAAGGAAATGATTGAATTGACGGAATTTGAAGTTCGGAAAAGTAGACGAATAGATGAAAGAATATAATTACATACGGACGAGGATCGGATTAGGAAGGATCTGTCGAAATGCTATGTTTTTGACCGGCTGCTTTTCTAAGGCAGCGGTAGCTTCAAAAACTAGCTTGTTTGATATATTTAATGTATGTATATACTAATATTTAATAAAACCATTGGATTTCCTTTCCAAAGGTATCGTGTTTACCACTCCAAGTAGGTGGCACGCAGGGGAACATTCATATACCAACAGATTTATAGGTTCTAACACTTAAACTCTATTTACATCATTTCCAGACAAATTTTGGTCTAAAGAGTGATGAGGTATCTACAGAATTTAGAAGACTACACAACGCGGAATCACAGAGCTTATATTCAGTAGTGAGCTTATAATAAAGTGGATACACGAAATTTATGGGGAAAAACCTGCCCGCTCAGCGTGATCTAGGCCTAATCGCTTCCTTATAGGCCACTGTTAGCTTAGAAACAGTACGAATTTTTAAATTTTACGGTTTTTTAATGGAAACTAAATATAAACTAAGAAAGTATATTTCAAGAAGATAGGAATTGTAATTCACGCTTCAAATTTTTTACCTGCGATTATGACAGGGATTCCTGTCTGTTAACTTTCTTAACATTCAAACTTTTAGTATTAGAAGTATTCTGCAAGGAAAAAGACTAACAAGGAATGTTTATCTTATAATTGACACGGCTAATTGAAGGTCGACTGGATTCGAGACGGAAAATTATACAGGCATCTGAGTCCATGTTTGCTCAGATGATAGTGCTTATTGAAGAGCTTATATGAGTACCTCAATACTACCTACTTCGAATATTTATCTGCGATAACAACTGATTGTACAATCAAATATAAGAAACAAACAAGATGTGCTTAGAGATATTTTTGGCAATACCTTAGGTTTTTCTATATTAAAAATTAATTCTTAAAATAGATTTGTTAATTTATAAATAAAAATACCGCAAGCAGAAAAAATAAAATCTTATGCTAGACTCAATTAAGTTATACTGAAATTTACTAGTGTTACAAATCTTTTATCTATTATCTTTATCTATATCTTTTAAATATATTGCTTCCCATATATATATATACATCTCCACTTTTGTATCGTTATGCTAATCCTCTTCCGACCTTCGAATCCCGTCTATTCAATCACTTCCATTCTGTCCTATTCTCAAAGCACCCCAAATAGATTTGCAAATTTCTATGAAATTAGTTTTAAAAACATGAAGAAACGATAATTTAACAATAAAATTTTATTTTTTGGTTGATTTGTAGACTGAATATATTATTTTATCAATATCTAACAATATTGTAAATTTCTTCTTATAAAAATTTGTAAATATTACTTTTACTTAATTATGCATGAAATATTTTTATATATGCACAATTGTTTTTTTTTTTTTAGTCTAATTTTTTAAAATAATTTTTCATATTATAAAAAAATTAGATTAATGTAACTACATTAATTAATTTATTACTATTATTTTTGGTTGTTTTATATTTCTACTTTAAGGCACTAGTGTACTTTTTTAAATATTTTGCAATATTTTTCTAATGAAACTTGTCCCACGATAAATGAATAATTCATTATTATTATTATATTCCACATTTTTAAATTATTTACCGATTTTTTGTTTTACGGTTTGATTTGTTACTAAAAAGATATTGGGATCACTTGTAGCTGGGTGGTTAACATAACAGCCTCCTATGCCAAAGGTCACGGGTTCAAACCCGCGCGTGGTCCTAGGATTTTTTAATGGGAGTAAAAAATCCTTAGTTATGCCGTCCTTCGGAGGGGGCGTTAAAAGGTGGTCTGTGCGATGTCAGGTACTCGTTAAAGATCCCTATCCTAATAAAACCTGGATAGGCAAAATTTAGGACTTCCACTGTAGCATCGTCCGATTAGCCATAGTAGCATAAAGTGACGTTAAATGAATAAACTAACTAAATGATATTTTTCCATATCAAAAGCCATCTTATATTACTGTTTTTTTCCTTTATTTATTTTTATTATTTTCTTTTATATTGCTTTTATTTATTTTTGTATATGATTTTATGTTATAAAAACACAAGTATAATAACTGTTTTATTAAGTTTGATTGTTTTTATTTATTTTTACTTCTCCGATTAAATTACAATTATGATTATATTATAATCGGCTTTGATGGATTGATGGAGTGACAGCTTATGCCACCAGGTCCATCTCGAAGATCCGCAATCGGAGAGCGGTTGCAATGAATAGAGAAGACTGGCGGACTAAACTGCAAGAGGCCCTGACTCTTCAAGAGTTGTAAAGCCATGGATGATGATGAATTAAATTATAATACATTTTTTCTTTCATCCCGGAATCATATAAAAAATAAAGTCTTTATCTTGAACGGGCATACTCTTATCTTTTTTAACTTGAGATTTTACGCGAGGAAGTCAACATGTGTCACTTAAGCAACCTCGGGTCAAATAGTGCTGGTTCGAATCCAGCATCGGCGTATTTGAATGTATTTCTTACATGGAATACATTTCGAACATTTTTTTATGTGTTATAATATATCAGTTACCCTTAAATCCGCCGTTTTTTTTGCTTAAATTGATTAAGAAAAGGCGTTTAAAAACGAATAAGGAAATCATTTGAAATTTTTTCTTGGCTTCATCCATTCACGTGTCAAGTGACGGCTGTTGTACTTGTTTCATAGAAGTATTACTGTTGAAATACTTAAGATTTTATTCTGTATGATACGACAGAGTTCAAGTGGTCTATATTCGTGGTCAAGGTTGACAAAGAAAATTGAAATTTGACTAAAATGTTCCTATATTATTAATATGACGAATAAGTAGATTTTAAAGAAATTTTCTCTGTCTGTACATATAAATAAGTATTCCATGGGCTATATAATTTTTTTGTATTTCTTATTTGTTTATTTTTTTATTCACACCTACTTTGAAGGCTAAAGGGGTTTTCTCGGGCTAGGGAAAACGTGGAAGAAATTAATGCCGAGATAAAAGTCTCTCGACACCGAGACGAGAACTCATGATTATTTAATTCTACATTTTATTATTCCTATTTTTCCAAACATACATATTTTTTAGGTTGTTTTTTTTTTTTCGCTCCTAAAATTGAATAAAATAGCATAGAGATAGGGAATAAAGACCAAGATCGTTATCAGTTTACTAGGGGTTCAATATGTTTTTCGAATGAGCCCCTCAACATGGGTATCTGGTTGCTTAAGGTTATGAATGTGATTTTATTTGGTGTTAAGAAGCCTTTTAGGATTCCCAAATTTTTTAACGGTTTATAACGTTTTGTGCGCTTCTACAGGTCTTCCGAGAGCGTTTCTGGATTGAGAATTTTACTTGAACGTATATATAAAAGTCACGGCAAGAAAAGTGACATTAAGGGTTAAGAATTTGCCTTGTCTTAACTCTAGCGAATACTAGTGATTTTCAAGTTTCCATGTCAGACCTTGAGCTTCACTAAAGTTAGGTAGGGGGTAGAAAATTCGAATGATGATTGAATATGTTAGTGGAGTGTCTTTGAGAGGTATAAAGTTGACGATCAGACAGTTTTTAAAAATTGACGTACAATTTTCAGACAGTATGTTCTTGTAAAAATGACTATGAATGGATCCATGTGTGCCGTGAAAATTGAATCTGATCTTTCAGAAGAGTTCAGCATAGACAAAGGGGTAAGACAAGGTGATGCCCTTGCCTGCCTACTCTCAATCTTGCAGAAGAAAAAGCAGTAAGGGACTTCGGAATCCAGGTTGGTGGAACAATATTTAACAAATTGGTTCAAATCCTCGGCTATGCAGACGACCTTCACATCATAGTAAAATCGGAAAAATCATTCAAGGATGAATTCCTTCACATTGGAGGCTGCAGCCAAGAAACTTGGACTTAGGGTCAACGTAGAAAAGACTAAGTACATGCGCATAGGAGGGAAAGAAGGAAGAAAAGAATACCTCGAAGTTGGCCATTTCAAGTTCAAATGCGTTGACAGCTTCGTCTACTTATGAACCGAAATTAACGAGCAAAATAATATTTCGCAGGAAATTCGAAGGAAAATTAATGCTGCTAATAGGTGCTACTTCAGTCTATGGAAGCAGTTTGGCAGCAAATTCATCTCGAAGAAAACAAAAATAATCCTTTACAAAACCTTAGTGCGACCAGTATTGTTATATGGTTCAGAGGCTTAGGCCATAACAAAAGCTGATGAAAAAAGGATTCAGATATTCGAGAGGACGATCCTGCGAAAGATCTATGGGCCCGTAAAAGTAGGTGAAGCATGGAGACGACGCACTAACCAAGAACTTTACAACCTCCTCAACAGCCCAGATGTTGTCAAGGTTGGGAGACTCAGATGGGCAGGCCATGTAGCAAGAATGGAGGATATGTTGATCCCCAAGAAGATCCTCTCCGAAGAAATTCATGGCGGAAGAAGCGTGGGGAGGCCTAACCTGAGGTGGATGCTGTCACAGAAGATGCTAGGACCTTATTCAGCGTTAGGGACTGGAGAAATGCTGCGCAAGATAGAGACAACTGGCGGAGGCTACTGGAGGCGGCCCAGACTCTGTGACGAGTTGTACCAGATGATGATGAAAAAAAAAATATATGAATGTTCTGAAAAACACACAAATGACTGTCGAGTTCATTAAACAATCTATAAATATCGAGAGAAAACGATTCTAAACATTCAATAAATGAAGAACAAATTTTGAAGAAAGGTAGAAATTTCGAAACTTTTATATATACGTTCAAGTAAAATTCTCATCCCAGAAACGCTCTCGGAAGACCTGTAGAAGCGCACAAAACGTTATAAACCGTTATAAGGGAAACGTTTTAAACTTTATAAGGGAAAAATTTGGGAACCCTAAAAGGCTTCTTAACACCAAATAAAGTCACATTCATAACCTTAAGCACCAGATACGTTGAGGGGCTCATTCGAAAAACATATTGAACCCCTAGTAAACGATAACGATCTTGGTCTTTATTCACTATCTCTATGCTATTTTATTCAATTTTGGAGCGAAAAAAAAAACAACGTAAAAAATATGTATGTTTGGAAAAATAGGAATAATAAAATGTAGAATTAAATAATCATGAGTTCTCGTCTCGGTGTCGAGAGACTTTTATCTCGGCATTAATTCCTTCCGCGTTTTCCCTAGCCCAAGAAAATCCCTTTAGCCTTCAAATTAGGTGTGAACAAAAAAATAAACAAATAAGAAATACAAAAAAATTATAAAGCCCATGGAATACTTATTTATGTGTACAGACAGAGAAAATTTCTTTAAAATCTACTTATTCGTCATATTAATAATATAGGAACATTTTAGTCAAATTTCAATTTTCTTTGTCAACCTTGACCACGAATATAGACCACTTGAACTCTGTCATATCATACAGAATGAAATCTTAAGTATTGCTTCTATGAAACAACTACAACAGCCGTCACTTGATACGTGAATGGATGAAGCAAAGAAAAAATTTCAAGTGATTTCCTTATTCGTTTGTAAACGCCTTTTCTTAATAAATTTAACCAAAAACGGCGGATTTAAGGGTAACTGAGAGAAATTAAATTTAATTAATTATTTGATAGTTTCACCCATTTATATCTGTAACTGTAAAAATTCTTTTATCGATTTTAAAAACGGAGGTAAGTGAAATTCGTGTGTTGCCAGCACCAGATTTTTTATTATTGTAATGACATTCGAACTTGGATATAGAAATTAGATATATTAGAAAGGAGGAATTGACATGGAGAGGAGATTCGATAAAAACATATACACTAAGCGAGCAGAATGTGCTGATTCAGCTGCTAGGCAAGCAGATAAAGGAATGCGTCGGGGAGTATGAGTCAGCCAGTAACCCCGCACGCCAGGGACTGTAAGGATCCTTCTCTCCTTAACTTAGTGATTTTTTTAAATAATTTTTAAATATTATAGTTTTACTTAATATTTTCTTTTTTGTGGGGATTATTTTTCTAGAACTGGACCTCTAATCGTACACCTGAGAACGCTCTGCATCTGAAGTTCATTATATTCGATCGACACAGGTGTTCACAAGACGCCTTCAATCGAAAAGGAGCGGAATAAATACCATCAAATCTATTTGCTGTGAGTACTACATAGCATTTTCATAATCTACTTATTGAACATGCAGAGGCATACTATTTCCAAAGTTTTGACAACTGAAATTTTGGATCGTATCCCGAAATTCAAAAGACCTTACGATAATTTGACTAAATTTATCAATTCCATCGAAGAGATCTATTTATCCTATTGCAATATAGACGTTAGGGAAAGAGATAACAATCAAAAAGTTCTATTCGATGCGGTTATGCACAATTTAGACGAACCCACAGGGGATTTGGCTTACAATTCTAATTGTGGTAATATTGAAAACTTAATAGACATGTTGAAAAGAAATTTCTCTGATAAAGTTTCTGTATCCCAATTAATAACGCGACTAGCTAACATGAGATCGTATCCAAAAGAGCAGCCAGTTCACTTTCTTGATAGATTGGAGGAAGAGGGAAGGCGGATAATTGATATTTACAAGTCAGAGGGAATGACAGGATATATAATGGACAGCTTGCTACACGACCTAAATTGCATGTTAGTCTCATGTTTGATAAATGGAGTACATCCCTCATTAAGTTCGCGTTTACTATCCTTTCAAATTGCGGATTTGAACCAAGCACGTGATTTACTTGTAAATAACTGTATTGTGGTCTACAATAAGTTGAGCTACCTGAGATCTTTATTTACAGGTAATTCAACATGCACTGAATCATATGCACAGTATTCAATGTCATACGAATTACCAAATCAGGCACCAAAAAAGCGCTACCGAAAAAAAATCCAGCGTAAGCCAAATAATTATGGGAATGGTTCTAATGATTATCAAATACAACAGCCTAGGCAAAATTATCCTAATACAGAATCTTTGCGGTTTCCAACAAGAAACATTTCTCCTGACATTAATGGGAAAATAGATTACCATGAGTCAAAAATAAGAAATCTGGAAGATAGAATGGACGCTTTGACTGTAAAGCTTGATAAATTAACAAAGCGTTTTCCTAATTAACAACCACCAACCATCTAAAGAACCTCCTAAACCATTTGAATTACTATCAATGGGTGATTCACCGCCTTATTTTATAGACTACAAAAATAGAAAATGGTCGGTTGATACAGGTCCTGAGAAAAGTTACATACATCCAGCATTATTATTGTCTGACATAACAAGGTATCAAGAAGATTTTTTGTTATTGACATATAAAAATGGGTCAAAACGGTTAATATTTTAAATCTGTCACCAACAAGTTTGTCTTCTGCAATATTTTTTTTTACTAATATACTTTATTACTAAGATCATAATGACATTAATAAGAAATGAATTAGACTTAGAATTATTTTTTATATTTTTAAAGTCTTTTTAGGATATATAAAATAGCTGACATCTCAAACGTTTTTCTGCCATATAGATTGTTTCTACAGGATATTCTGGTTGTTTGGTGCTCGCAAGACACGACATTCACTTACCTCTGTTATCAAAATCAATTTAAGAATTTTAAATACAGTTAGAGATGACATGTATATGCAAGTGAAAAAAAAAAAAAATAAGATAAATAATTGATTAAATTTAGTTTCGATAGAAACATGTGTTTTAATAAATAATCGATTAAGTTACTATCTGCAATAATAAGCATTTCATCACTCTCCATTATCTTATACAACTTTGTATATAACATTTGTTCATAAATCTTGTTCTCTCTAGCGGTATATTCTTCATCTTTATTACTATTTAAAAACACTGAAAATTATTACACAATGATTTATTATTTCCAAATAACAATGTTACGGTATAACTGTTTATAAAGCTGTTTATAGGCAATTAAGTAATAAGAAAAGCAATAAATAATTCAAAGGATAATATCACTGCTAATTTCAAAACGCTATATCTCTGCTAGTTCTTGACCAATTGCAATGATTCTTGTTTTATTTTGTAGGAAATATAATTCTCCAATTTTTGATATTTATTTATTGGGAGAAACTTTCTTCATATTTAAAAATAACTATGTTCCAGGCCAACATTTCATTTTTTTTTCTTTGTTTTTCTTGTTTATCGCGCTTCACTGATTCTAAAATACATTAAAAAATTTTCTCAATCTTCAAAAATAACTGAGTTATGGGCGTACTTGTGGATAAAATTTCAATTTTTTCTTTTCTTTTTTCTTTTGTTTATAATTATTCGCGGTTTTTATTTAATAAACACTAAAAAAGTTTGTTCTCTATCTTTAAAATAACTGAGTCCGCGGACGGCGGACCAACGGATTTTTTTTTTATTCGTTATTCGGGTTTTTTGCATCTTGAAACGTAAGCCTTCAAATTTTGAGGGGAGCTAATATTTTATTTTTTATTTGTTCGATTACAAAAGTTCATTATAGAAAATAATAGAGCAAAAAGGTCATAAAAAATATGTTTGATTTTTTTCTCTTTCGTTTGTATCAAACAAGTTCAATTAGTCATTTTTATCAATGCTAATGAGATGATATGTTTAACTCGAAACCTACAAAATATGAGGTACGTGCGAAGAAGAAAATTTAATTGCTATTGAAGCCCTGTCAGACTATTTCATTCGGAATGAAACGTACATGATGATAAAGCTCACTCAATTATACGTCAGTCCAGCGAGTTTAATAAAAATCGATTGAGCCGTTTATGAGAAAATCGAAAAAAGGTCTAAAATTCATTGTATAGAGTGACTCTTTTGGGTTTGAGGAGAAAGTTGCTGAAACATTTTTGGCGTATAGTTGTCTTAAATTTAAAATTTCAGTTTCGCACGGCTTTTTGCTTTCGTACAAGACTTACTACACACACACAAACACAGACCTTTTTGCGGTACTTGGCCATTTCGAATAAGGAGGTCCCAAAACCTGTATTTCCAGAGGAAATTCGAGTTCGAAAATTTTCACAATCACAATACTATCCTTTACTATTTCATATATAGGTAAATAAAAGTAAAAAAATATGTACTTAAATAACGAAAATAAAAAAAAACTTACAGGAAATACTGCACTTAGACTATTAATTTTTACTAGAAAAAGTATAATAAAAAATATCATTGTGACCAATCGTAAAAAAAAAGTGAACTTAGACCATATTCATCAGAAGGACGATACATGTATAGTCGTTGCTAAAGTCGTCAATATTCTTGAGAGTATCCAAGGGCAAAACCTCTTCCCAGTGTGTGAGTCAAGGCGATTCCTGTCAATGGAAGACCTGGAAACGGTAATTTCCAAGATTGTGTGAAGGTGTTGCGTGAAACAATGAAAAAATTCGCATTAATTACTAATAGAGAATCAGATTATAAATAAGAGGTTATGAACAAATAATTCGACAAACAATTCCGAAGTCGATTATTTTGTAAGATATATATTTGACCGTTTCACAAAAGAAGTTTGTTGTTATATATCTATATATATATATATATTTTTTTTTTTTTTTTTTTTACACCTTACAACGTTTCTTGGGCTATTTTCAAGGAATAATGGATATAATATATTATGACTCTTTTAAAACATATGCTTTAAAATTGTAGTTTGTCACAGCTAATAATTAGGACGACACTGCTGATGAAGCGGTGTAGGAATATATATAGAAAAATATGCACGGTGGGTAAGCATTTAAAAAGAAAAAGATTAATAAAATATTTAATTTGAATGTTGAAAGTAGATGTAAAAAGTGTAGAAATGCCATAAAAATTTAAGTAGTACAGATGCTTGAAAATGGCCTATATATATATATATATATATATATATATATATATAATCTTACAAATATTGAACCAAAAGAAAATGATGAAAAATTAATTGTTTTTTATAAAATAATGTAACAAGGCAAAACGTAAGAAACATTTTTTTTTTTTTTTTTTTAATAGTCCAATAAATATAGGAAGCTAATTTCTTTAGTAATGCAAATCATAAATTTCCTTTGGATACCATTGCTATGGAAATAAAATGATCAATATACCTCTAACGATTGCAGAATATTCTACAATATATAGAGTTGCTTATTTAAAATAGTTTTTACATAACAAAATATATTATATAAATATTAGCATTGTAATGTAATTAAAAAACTGAAAATTATTAAATTGGAACTATATCAAGGGCTTCATAATATTAAAACTATTTTAATATAACTTATCTGTCCTGCATTTCATATTTATATCTTTAAAGATGTAGGGTAAAAATAATGATCAACAAATTTCTTCCCTTTAAAAAAGTGTTATATATTTGTAATTTGCATTTATATATTCCCATATTTTTATAATTATGTATTTTTAAGAATAATTATTATAAATAAATGCTGAAACTTCTACATTTCAAGAAAGTTCCAAATCTTTTTTTTTTTTTTTTGTTCGCTTTAAGCTGATAAAAGCTATCTAAAAGAGAGAGGAGTTTCATAATCTCAGCTGCGTCGCTGAGAGATAAGCCCACAAATCTGCAATCCCGAAATATATGTTTATCTTCCTATTTCTGCCAGAGGTGTATCTAAAATTTCAAGAGCTTAGTCTTATTTGAGGCATTGTAAAGCCTGGTCTGTACTATTACCCAGAACAATCTAAGAAGGTAACTCAAAACAATATTTCAGAAAAGGAAAGCTCTCTCATTTTCAAACTCTAATTAGTTTCTAAAATACAAATCTACATGTAGGTTTCATTCTAATTAATATAGTCTAACAGAGCTTAAATGCCGATATTTTAAATTTTCTTCTTCTAAAGTACCTTTAATTTTTTGAATCTATAAAAATAGCTATATTATGTTGTTACCACTGATGAAAAACAGGTAAACATATAAATTGAATGAATTCGATACCCAACTAAAGGAGAAAACTGAAAAAGTATTTTTTTAATGCATTTTTTTGTTTTTGAACATAAGAACAGTAATATACATGTATGATATACCGTTTGAAAGCTAAAGATTTTAGAAAAAATATTATCTTATACATAAGGTTTTAAATGTTAATAGAGAGTGATGAAAAGCCGATAAAACTAAGTGATTATTTTAGATAATAATATAATAGATTTTTTAATACAATACAATACATGTTTCTATAGAAATTCCATTTAATTAATTCTGTAATGGTTTTACTCATTTTTATCTCTTTCTGTACTTGAAAATTCTTTAATCGAATTTAGAAACGGAGGTAAGTGAAAGTCGTGTGTTGCCAGCACCAGATTTTTATATCTTATGGGATGCAAATATATTCCCACTTATAAAATAGTTAAGAATATATATCAGTATTATTAAGTAGTTTTGTAGTAAGATTTTCTAAGGACTTAAATAGTAGCATAGGAAGAAAAAAAAATAGTTTAATTAGTTTTTGATGAATTGTATTGCAAATATTAGATACTTAGAAATAAATCATAAAGTAAAAAAAAATATATCTTAACAAATTGAGACGTTGATTTTATAAAGATACAATATTCATTCTAGGAAATTCTACAGGAAGCGCAAAACTCTATTATTTAACCAACTTATTTGATTATTTTCGCATTAAAATATAGAATTGTTTTTTTATTGCCTTAATAACACTATATTGAAGTTATGAAATGAAATGTTTTAGAATGATTTGGATCAAAACTAAATCGGTAATTAGTTCCTTTAGAAAAAAACTGCATTTTTAAAGGTCTTGAGAGTTGATAAAGTAAAATAGTTTGGTTAAAACTAAACTATCTGAATGCTGATATGTCAAAACATCAATTTCGTTCGTACCTTTTGGAAATCAACGTCTCAATTGTGTTTAATTATGTGTTTATTTCAAATTAATTTTTATAATGTACTATAAAATAATCTTGTGTATTGTAATTGCTTTATATGAACTAACCTTTTTTATTACTTGCCTGACATGTTATTTATGTTTTTCTGGCTATATGCACTTGAATAGACAGGCGTTTAGTGTAAAAAGTTAATACAAAAATAAAATCTTACTGTTATACAATGAATAAGCTTCCAAATTTTGTAATTTTTAAAATAAATAAAAATCTTTGTTAACGAAATGTGCATCCTTTTCACCTATATCACCCAGATTGCAGACTCATGGATAGATCATCTTTCTAAGAGGTAAGCAATATGGTAATTCAGCCAAGTACTTCAGTCTACTATTATAGTTAAAGCCCTAAAGCAAGAATTTAGGATTATGATCACATTTAGAGGGGCTAATAAAGTCAAAAAGGTTTGACTTTACAGATATTCAACAATTTATAACAAAAAATAAATAAATAAAATAAAATGATGTCCTTCCAATAGACTGATCAGTTATTTAAAAATTTATCATTTGTACTGGAGAAAAAATTAATACATTTCCTTTAAGCAATGAAAAAACACTCTCTCCTTTTCCTACTTTATGCTAAATTAGTTATTTAATAATAATCCGTAAACGATTTATGAATTAACCTGAAGAATTTATATAAGCACTTGGGTTTTGAAGTGAGAGACTACGGTAAAATTATTTTAATAAATAAAAATAAAATATAGTCAAATAAAATAAGGTACCATGATAAAATGTGTAGACAAAGACTGTTTTTACTTCCGAGCACATACTTATTTGTTTATAAAACTCTAGGGAGCGGCGTAGTCTAGCGGATAGAGCGCTAGTCTACTGTTCTCCGGGTTCTGGGTTCAAATTCCGGCTACGACAGAATATTATTTATTCTGTTAGTTTGGCCGAGAGGGAGGAGAGGGAGGAGAGGAGAGGGAGAGCGGCCCTAAGGTATGGAGACCCTCCTGGGGCAAACCCAGCCTCTTTAAAGTGTGTACCTAAATTGGTCAAATAATCTGGCGGCTGAGCATGATCAAGGCCTAATCAGCTCATTGCACGGGCGTTGGCCTTGAAACAGTACGAATCCCAATATGTACTGAGCCCAAGACCCTTCATGGGTTGTAGAGGTACGGTTTTTTTTGTTTTCTTATAACACTTGCAAACACATAGCATACAATTGTTTATTTATTGCTCCTAATAACTGTACGGTAAGTAAATAAAACAATACAAACATTTTAACAGATTTTATCAGAGAAAAACATTTCTAGGGTTCACATTTCTAAGGTGTGGTGTAGTGGCTAGCATAAGAGCTTTCTATGCCCAACTTCAGGGGTTTAATCCTGGCAGGTGGCTCTTGGATGTTTTAAGGGAAGCAAAAACTCCTTTCTTATGCCGTCCTTCGGAAGGGATGTGAAAAGGTGGTCCTGAGCTAGTGCGATGTCAGGTACTTGTTAAAGATCTAAAATTTAGGACTTCCACTGTACCATCGTCCGACTAGCCACACCAGCAGCATAATGTGAATAAACAAACACATTTGTTTTCAATTTTGTTCAAGTGTTATGAAACTTGTGAAGAACATAGCCCTGAATATTGAAAACTAGTTCCTTAGGCCTGGTACTCCTCTTACAAAACATTATCGAACCATCAAGATTACTTCTTAAGGTCCTCAGCTCTTTCGTGGCCCAATTCCGAGGGCACCAACACCCCATTCTAAGCTTACTAATGACGGATCACAAAATGTCAAGTGTTCGTTTTTGAGAGGGCCTCCGTGGTATGACGTTAAGGATGGCCTATTTGATGTATGGAGGTTGTGGTCCACATTGAATGTATGGAGTTGTTCGATTATCACCTCTGCAAATTTTTTATATTATTATATTTATTTAAATTTACAACTACATTATTGAATACTTTTCGGCTTCCGCCATTCGAGATCTAGCAGTTGAATAGCACTCCGATTTTTATAGAATCGTATCTCTTATCCTTTGCAAATGGGAGCATGCGTATAAATGCCCTGCATCGATATTAGACTTATGATCGCGGTAGTGAAGAGTCCGCAAAATACAATTATTTTTATCAATTTTTTAAAAAAATAATCTTAAATCTTTACTTATTTTCTCCGTGTATAGTACATTTGAAACGTCTGTAAAAGTCCTCAAGATATATCTAAGGATGCCAACAGTATTTGGGATAATGTAGTGATTCACAAATTTTCTTCCGACAACATTCTTGATATCTGTGGCCGATAAGATATCGGCAGTCTGCGAGGTCTAGATATCTGCTCTTGAGATAGCGAATTCGTAATGATGACCGCACTGACCCAGGACTGTCTGTCCGGACCTCGCTAAGACTCCAGTGGTTGAGCTAACGACCAGATAAATCTGATTTAAATCCAGTAATATAGTCGTGGATAAAAATGTCTGTAAGTTTTCACTTGCAATTACTTTTAATTCAATTGTAATGTAATAATCTGATAAACGCTATGAGCTGACATACTTACCAACTGCGTAGTTCTACAGCCCGATGTAGGCCTTGGCTTCCTGACAACACTGGACCAGTCCTCTCTGCACTACGCTCTCTTCTCCCAGTTCCTTACACCGATATTATCCAAGTTCTTTTCCATACCCTGAAACCAACGTCGCCGAAGTCGTCCTATCTTGTGAGTACCATACATTTTCCAAGGAGAACCCTCTTTTGTATTCTATCCTTACTACGGGACCCAACCATTTAATTCTCCTTATTCGAAACGGATAGTGTCATAGAATCCGTACAGCTCATATAGTTCTCTTTTCTTTCGGATTCTCAATTTACCATCTTTTAAAACCGGTCCACAAATTTTACGGAGAATTTACCTTTCGACGGTTTTTAAAGAATTAATTGAGGGTGTGCAAGTTTGCGATGAGAACGTCACTACCGGTCTTATCGACGTTTTGAACAACCTTATTTTTGGTGCTATTGACAACAGGGATGACCATAAGAGTTTTATATTTTCACCTCGTCCAAATGAATAACTGATACGGGTGAAAATCTAACCTATATCTTTCTGAGCACTGATGGACTTACTTGCTGGCTTAAGCTAAGTCTCAACATAATTTTTCGTGACCGAATATAATAAATATTCAAATAAAATTCATAACAGATATTCCTATTTCAGATATTAAGTAATTGTTAAGTGGCTAAGTTGAATAAACTGAATGGCTTCTTATGTAATGTAATGGCAATGGAATTCATAATTAAAACACGATGAGGTGAGTCTTGAAGTAATATAACTGAAATTAAGAGAGTAAAAAAAAAAAAAAAAAATATGATATGGCTGTATTGTCGACAGATTTACGTGAAATAACAAAAGTAAATATGTCTTCGATAATTTTTGATTGGAAGAAGCCATGTTAGCTTTTCATATGTTTTCAAAAGTTTTCTTTTATATTTGTTTGAACAACTTCTGTTTGCACTTATCTAAAACAATGTAGTCGGAAATAATTATATTAAATTAGCTGACCCGACAGACGATGTCCTGTCTTAAACATATTTTAGCGAAATCGGTCCAGCAGTTCACCCTTGATGCGATCACCAAGAGTATGGGGATCCATATATATATACAAATATAAAAATTGTAAAACGGAAAAATAAAAAAACCTAATGACCAAAGTATAAATAAACCCAACAAAAAAACAATTAGCGAAATAGATCAAGCCCTTCACACGTGATGCGATCACCGAGGGAAAAGGGCATTCATTTATATATATATATATATATATATATATATAGATTTTAATACAAAAAACGTAGTTATTGTTATTTGTACAACAATACGCGGATATTACTTATATAGAATCTGAGTGAACAAAACTTTAATTTTTAGGGATAGGTAAGTTCATGGCTTATTGTCACCCATACGAAAAGATGTACCTAGAATGATATTGTCGGTACCTTCATAACTCCTTGAATATTTAGTTATCTGTTAGGTATCAGAGTTAACAAAATCTGCCAACTTAACCTTTGCCAAGAGTCATGAATAGATAGATTATTTTTGTTTGATTAAATTTTCATGAAATTAAAGGTCTTGGAAGAAAACGCCATCCATGCACCTGGAATATTAGTTTCTAACCTGTGGCCCGCCAGTCACATGTGTCCTACCAAAGACTGGTCCACAGTGGTGGTTCAACAGGACTCCCTTCTATTTTCTTTTTTATACGAATATTTATTGTGAGGACAGTTTTTTTAAGTTGGATCTCCATAAGAATATTGTGCGGTATTCTTCCACGTAAGGACAGCTGAGGGTTTGAACTAGGACAAATTCCTTTCAAGAATATCTTTTCCTCCAAACACAAAATATCGAAACTATCACCGACTGCCTCAAATCCCGTGATATTATGTAATTTTTTCGAATTGAGATAATAAATCGAACTCCACATATTTCAACAGATATTCAACCACTCACGAAAGTGAGTGAGAGGAGATTATTCTATGGATAGTATCTACTTACTATCTATTGGGATCACCAGTAGCAGGGTGGCTGGCATAACAGCCTCCTATGCCAAAGGCAACGAGTTCAAATCGGAGATGGTCCTAGGATTTTTTAATGGGGGTAAGAAATCCTTAGTTATGCCGTCCTTCGGAGGGAACGCTAAAAGGTGGTCCCGAGCCTGTGCAATGTCAGTTACTCGTTAATGATCCCAATCCTAATAAAACCTGGATAGACAAAATTTTGGACTCCCACTGTAGCATCGTCCGATTAGCCATAGTAGCATAATGTGACGTTAAAAAAATAAACAAAACACTTACTATCTATTATTTCCATTCGTGATGCGTTCGTTTTTGTGTAGAGGGGTTGTAATAAATAATTATTATATACGTTGTAATTTAGTAAATATTCGAATAATAATCCAAAATTGGAAATAATCCACAAGGTCTACTTATAAAATCCTTTCTAGATGGCTTAGAGACTTAAAACACAGTTCTTAGAAAGTGGTAAGCTAGGTTTCCACTTAGTGGAAGTGTGACACTAGTTTGAATAGATTGGTGAGAAACAGTTCGACCACAAACAGTATTCATCAGTGTTTGGGAGTGAGGAAACATCTTAATTTGAACGTAAAGTTAAATATAAAATATCTCATATTTTGTTTTTGTTTTTTATTTAATATTATTATGATCATGGTGTTTCCAAGGAAACCATTTCATGATTTAGGAATGTATATCTAAATTAGGCAATATATGAACTACAAAATAAATACATTTTGCAGCTGGATTACGTACATTCCACTTACAGATAGCTAGTAATAAAATACATCAATAATTAAATGCACCTACCTCTGCCATCCTGGATCATAACTAATCGATTGAATATAAGGGTTTTATGCAGCAATGTGTGTTTGTTAATTGTGAGGGTTTAGGTTTGTGTAGGATATTAGATACTAGTTTAAGGAACCAAGATCATTGTGCTGGAACACTGAAACTGTTTTTAACAGGTGTTATTTAAGTAATATTTATGATATCTGTTTGCATAGAATATTTTTAATTGCGTATCTTATAGTTCTTTGTATTTGGAATAATACACTCAAGTAATCCAACTATGCTTGAGGAGCGATTTACCACCCAAAAGAGCTAAAGACTGTTAACCTTTCCTTTTTGAATGAAAATAAAATTTGTTCCAATACTTTTATGATCTAATCTAACGCATTATGAAGAAAACCTCCTTGGAAAATCTATTAGTGACCAGATTGTATTTTACTTCTAATAATCTAATACATAAAAATCTTGTGCCACGGTGTTTGTTGCTTTATCTCTACAAAACGACTTGAAATTTTTTATGCATATTTCGTAGTAGGAGAATCGGTCGTTCCTCCTTCTCTCCATCCTCGCATTTTTAAATACACTCTCCAGACCAAATACACTCCCTTCCTACAATGTTCCATGGCTAACCACATAATGCAAAGACAAAACAAACAGCAGTTCGCAGGAAGGTGGAATACACATCTGAGAGTACATTTAGCAAAATTCTGTAAGGTCGTTTACAAATCAAGACAAGAATGTACAAGAAGACACATCAAGGATTAATATCTCACGAAGTCGATTTAATATAAGGCTCTGACCTTAATTGATGACTTTATGAAATCATAAAAGACTTTTAAGGTAATTTTATAATCTTATAGAAATGAATATATTAGAGTTAAAATCGGTTTAGGTATTACTTACTGAACTAAATCTTTCAGAACAGGTAGTGAGGTACGCTTTACTTTAGAAAACGTTGTTGGGATTGAAAAAAAATAATGTAAAAAACATTAAAGAAAAAAAGAATCAATGGTACTACTGACAACAAGTTGTTATTAAACAAATAAAAGCAATGCTACAGATATCTACGAGGATGACTCCATGATTTCAAAGAACACTTCGCACGCAACGTCATCTTAGTTCCCATAACGGTATTGATCAGAGCGATTTTATGTCAGAACGAGAAGTCATTTCCACGATTAGAATCAGGAAATTCTTCTGATAGCCGAAATACTTGCCTTAATTATGATAACTGCTATAGCTATAATGCCAACTCAGAATTAAGTACAGTTTCATTAGGTCGCGAAGTCAGTTTTCAAGTTGGAGCTGATTAGTTAAAATTTCTACCTGTAATACTCTTTGGATAAGCATTTATTTCAAATTTATATATATATCGTAAGGGGAAGTATTGCGATCGTGAAAATTTTCGAATTCCAGTTTTCAACGGAAATACACGTTTTAGGGTCCTCTGAGTCCAAATAACCAAGTCCCGCAAAAAGGTCTGTGTGTGTGTGTGTGTGTGTGTGTGTGTGTGGGAACTCCCGGGCGGAAACGGTAAGTTCTATGAAACTGAAATTTCATATTTAAGACAACTATACGCCCGAGACGTGACAAAACTTTTTTCATCAAAATGAGCTTACCAGAAGAGGCACTTTATACCATGCATTTTGCACCTTTTTTCGATTTTCTCGAAAACGGTTCCGACGATTTTGATTAAACTCGCTATATCGATGTAAAATTTAATGGGCTTTAATATCATGTAGGTTTATTCTGATTAAAATGGTCTGACAGGACTCAAATGCCGATATTTTAAATTTTCCTCATCTAAAGTACCTTTAATTTTGTAGATTCTATAAAAATAACCATATTATCTTGTTAGCATTGATAAATAGCAGATAAATATGTAAGTTGTGTGAATTTCAAAAACAGCTAAAGGAGAAAACTGAAAAAAATATATTTTTAATGAAAATTTTTGTTTTTGAACATACAAACAGTAATATACATATATGATATACCGTTGGAAAGCTAAAGATTTTAGAAAAAATATTATCTCATACACAAGCTTTTAAAAGTTAATTTAGAGTGATGAAAAGCCGATAAAACAAACTGATTATTTTAGATAAAAATATAATAGATTTTTTAATAAAACACATGTTTCTATAGAAATTCAATTTAACTAATTATTTAATGGTTTCACTCATATTTGAAAATTCTCTAATCGATTATAAAAACGAAGGTAAGTGAAAGTCGTGTGTTGCCCGCACCAGATTTTAAAGCATGTGATGAACAAGGGAAACTGAAATGCTTGGAGATGTTTGAGAAAGTTCTGAAAAAAATAAATAAATAAACTTATTCACATATTTACATTTTGAAAAAAGATGTTAACAATGATTTTGGATGAGTCATCCTTACAATCAGAAAATATTTTATGTTTTTTTGTGATTATAGTACTTTAGCCTAAATGGTGAAATAAAATTGAGGTTATATTGCGATTGTAGGAAAAATTATACAAAAAACCTACGCATAAGTTCTGAAATATTATGCAAGAATATGCAAGAAAATTTTCATATCCTAAAACTTAAAAATACTTTCATAGCAAAGCTGTAACATTTTTTGAATTAAAATATTCATGCATAAAAGAGTAGATATTTTTTTTGGGGGGTATTGAATATAAATTGTCTTACGTTTTCTCACAGCACCCAAAACTATGATCCACATCTTGCACCCTTAAAACGGCATGGAAAAACCTTAGACAATGCTAACGCCTCCTAAAATAAATTAATCCATCATTAGAGGATAAATGGACTGTTAACCTTGGGTATAATATCTTCGTTAACTGATAGCACATAATGGCGTGCCTTATTTTACATACATCAAGAACTTCGTAGTGTTCTAGGTATGTATTCTTGGCATGTATTATAGAAGTTTCGATTTTTTATCATCCAAACTGATTTAGCGTGAATTGAGGAATATTTTAGGAAGCGATTTGGATTTTACATCGGATGAAAACCAAAAAAGACAGACATCGATAAAATGATTTCAAGAATCAAGTCATCTACCGTTGTGATATGTTTTTATCCTAATTTATTTTGTTTTGATTTGTTTCAAGTCCTGTTCAAGAGCAAGAATATTATGGAGGTTTTTTCTGTTTACTGTATGTTCCAAGTATCATTTTCTGATAGTTTTATTGAACTACATTCAAAAAAGAGAGAGATGCAATAGAGATTAAGTACGTAAAATAGTATAGAATAGAAAATCATTTTATTCTGGGACTTGGTCACTCAACAATGACAATAATGTATTATTGCCAAAAGGCCTGGCGAACAGACAAAAGGAGTTAATTAATGATTATATTCAATAATAACGAACATATTATTTTTTAAATAATCTAGTCACAATGGTGTTAAAAAAATTGAAAAATAAATAAAGTGATACACAAAATCAAAATTTCATTCATTCAAAGTTTGATATGTACAATTGAAATATCAGAATTGAGACGTTGATTTCCAAAAAGAACTAAAGACAATTTTTTTCGAAATTGATATTTTGACATATTTATATTATAATGATTTAGTTTTACTTAACTCGTTATCAGATTTTATCCATAAAATATAAAAAATCTTTAAAAATTGCAGTTCATTCCAAAAAGTGCTAAATCCACATTTCATTTTAAGTCATGTCATTCTACAATTCAATATTTATTATATGCCTAATAGATTAATAACTGTTGATACTTGTTTATATTTCATACAAATGAGCTCCATTAAGAACAACCATTACCTTAATTATTAGCTTGTTAATCACCACTAATTATATATAGTTTATGACTCATGTGTTAGTCAATAATAAAAGATCCTTTCCCTTAATGGTAGTTCTGATTAATTTCTATAATAATTCTGTCAAGTGTTCATATTTATTAATTTTCTACTCTTCTTTACCTACAAGGCAATAATAGTATTTGAAGCGGTGTGAAGTTACGTTAGAAAAATCCATATTTTCAATTATTGATAAACTGGTAACAACAATCAATAGACGTATATAAAGATAAATTATAAATACTTAAAAAATCCACCTTAATTGTTTAAGAGTAAAAGGAATAACTGAAGGGGTGATTAAGTGTAATAGCTATTGTAATTATTGTATTGAAAGTTATTTTTAATGAAGTATGATCGCTTCTGAGATGAACAACGGCTTAAGGTTTTCGAAAATAAGGTATTGCGTAAAATATTTGGTCCGAAGAGAGAGGCCACTGGGGAGTTTAGAAGGTTGCACGACGCGGAATTGCGGAACTTGTATCCTGTGAATATAATTGAGCTGATTGCATCGCGGAGACTCAAATAGGCGAGTAAAGTTGTTGGGCTCGATGACGAGCGGATTCCGAGAAAGTTGGTATTTGCTGATCCGACTGCTAGGCGTCCGAAAGGTAGGCCGAAGCGGAGATGGGAGGATTGCGTTAAGGCAGATCTCGGGAGCTTGGGCTTGAATGGTGAACATTGGACGGGTCTGTGTAGGCGGAATTTGGTGGTATCGGCATTGAACCTTCGGGTTCGCTAAGCCTATTATTATTATTATTATGATCGCTTCTAATTTTTCTATTTGTTTTTCCAATATTAATAAGTATTATTTAAGGCTAGAAATGGACGAATCCTTAACTTTTAAAAAACTTATACCAATAAATGCGATAGACTTTCAAAACTATCACCAAAAAAACAAATTGAATCAATACAACAATTTATTCGTCCTGTAATGACCCGTTATGGATTTACAAAGGCGAATCGAACTACAGAAAAACGGAGGTGGTCAAAAAACATGAATCAGAAATAATCCAAATATATACATACTCGCTGGTGATAAAATTTTTATTTGAAAATTTTGTGAATACAAGACAAATCTGAAACGTTACACACATAAATTAATTGGGGTTATTTGAGAATTGGATAGATAGAAAGTGTTTGAGCAAACGGGATTTGAAGGTCGGAAGAGTATTGGAGTAACGGATATAAGAAGGAATAGAATTTCATACGTACGAGGATCGGATAAGGAAAGATCTTTCGAAAGCTGCGGTTTGATGAGGCGTTATATACAGGTCCGAAGGTCGCTGACGGGTGTTGCAGGAGTGGACGAAGGATTTAACACGTTCACGTCGGGGCGAATATCTACGTTTTTCCTCGTGGGTGGGACTGTGGCAGCTACTTAGGCTTCGTGGGACGGGGCGACACTATTGTAAGTTCCAACACGTTAAATGCGAGATTGTAACAGTTGTGACATACACATATGACTTGAAGGAGTAATTATGCAAATAAATATAAAATATTGTTATATTATTATTTATTATTAAAAAAGATTATTATATTATATTCTTATATCACATTATGGGAAATAATATGAAAAGAAATCACGCACAGCTAAATAAAATTCATTAAGAATAGTAATCAAGTAAAATTAACCGAGAAGAGTCCTTTGAGGGGGGGAGGGGAGGGGTGTTGAAAGGTATGGAATATTTAATAAATAAACCCTTATGCTTGTTAATTGCTACAACATATAATGTTGATAAAAAATAAAATAAACTTATTTTCTAAAATCAAGCCACTCATGTGTGATTCACGTCGCCCCAAGGGATAGTTAAGCGTGACCCACCGATGGGTCACCCCGCCCCACGGAACAGAGAAATATGACCCACGGGTGGGTCACCCCGCCCCACGGAACAGACAAGTATGACCCACCGGTGGGTCACCCCAGCGTGAACGTGTTAAATGAAAATATATCTGAGATGTACGATGGACGTTGAGATCGAAGAACTTGGAAGAGAAAGGATGCCAGGAAGTACTTAGAGCGGTAGGAAGGGTAAAGCAACTTTAACTCGTTACTTAATCAATTGTAAAATGAAAAAACTTATTATATTAGTATACAGACATGAAACCAACAGTTTAGGTTTTTGCGTTAATTAAATGTCTTATGTTAATTAATAATATGTTTTATTTTCTTTGCTTTAAATCTATTTTATTTTGTAGGTTTTGTTTTTATATTTTTCACTACTGTTTCAAAACCAACTTATGCAACAATAACCATTAACCACTATTGTAAGAGTAATAAGTAATTGGTGTAATACCACAACATGTTTAAATTCTGAGGCTTGTGACTTCTTGTAAACATCGTCATAAGACATTAGCTATTAATTAAGAACGAATTACATCCTTATGTTGTCATATATTATGTGTGAGACTCAGAATGTCATGTCATTAACCACGTTAAATAATGCGGTTTGGTACTTCCTGAAACGTCTTCATGAATCCCCAAGCAGAAGGCGTTAACCTCTTTGAAAAATACCGAGCCTAGGAATCGGGTGGAATACAAAATACTTCAACTTATGTTGTTCATGAAGAGGAGTTCCCGTGAGAATGGTTTCAAATGAATCAGGGATTGAAGAAGAACAATCACGGTGAAATGAACAAACCTTCAAACTCCATGTAGAGTTTGGATACTGCTAAAATAAAGAATTGCCTTTTAAGAAATTATATTTTAATTCTGTTTAGTCAATGTATAGGTAGATGAAAAGTGGATCATATTTGAAAATCGACGCCGATTAGATCAATTGTTAGATGCCGATCACTCTCCTAGGCACACGCCAAAACAGAATCTCAATCCGAAAAAGTTAATGCTTACTGAATGACGGTCTATGACCGAGGTCATTCATTTTTCTTTTCTTCCAAAGTGAAAAACAATTGATTCAACATTATACTGCCAAGAATTTAACCAAATACATCAAAATTTAATATTAATTCAAAGTCAAGGGAAAGAACCGGCACTGGTAAACAGAAAACCTATTCTTCTTCATAATAACGCCCGACCGCATGTTTCAATACAGATAGTGTATAAAGGAGATGGGCTATAAAGTCCTACCACACCCAGGTTCATTCATCTTATCTATCCTGTACAGACTACCACTTATGTTTTCGAAGTTTGGGCTAATTTTTGCGAGGAAAATCGTTTAGTAATTCTTTAGACAGCAAAAATGTATTTTTTAAATTTCTTTCAACACATGATACAGTTTTTTTTCAAATCTGAAATAGAAAACTTAGTAAGACGCTGGAAAAAGTGTATCGAAACTGATGGTAAATATTTGAATAAAAAATATGTCAACTTTGATCTCAATTTTTGTTTTTCATCCTAATTCAACAAACCATCATTTCATGTGTTACCTCATCAGCAATAATAACTTCAATAAACATTAGTATTACATCTGCAGAAAATATTATTATAAGGTTTATAAATTTCGTTCTGACCTACATAGAATTAAGAATCAGTGTAACCGTAGCAATCTCGAGCTAATCGTTCCCGGCATGTCAGGTAGTCGTAAAAGATCTCTATTTTATTTAAACCTGGGTAGACTAATATAGGACTTTCCCAGGAGAATCGTCCTATTAGCCTCAATCACATAAAGTAATGTTAAATGAATAAACAAACAAATGTATCAAGCACTAGAAATCAATAGAAGGTTGTCATAGTATAAGATCCAAATATTATTCTTGAGTGATAACGTCAAACAGCAGAATTGCAAAGAGTTTAGATTTGCGACTATAATTTTCACATAATGTAGCAATTAGAAGAGTGGCGATTTAGGACTAAAAGTTTTTCTATGACAATCAAAACATCAACTGGTGATCAATTTCATTCTGTAATCGTTTATAAGATACTCTGATGCATGAACTACGCAAAGTCATCTTGCTTTTGGAATCGGTTTTGCAAATTAGGTCAGTTTCGCAGAATTATGGGTTACTTCACAATTTAAAAGTATCAGTCATCATTGCAGACTATAGTCATCGAGTCTCCACACATAATGATCCACATTCGCATTTCGCAAACTGGCTCTTTGCAAAACGTTCGTTTGCGTTGTTCGCAAACGTTCGCACAACCGCTCATTTCTATCCAAACGATGCAGAAAAGCCCTCTTTGCCAAATATTGCTGTCCACGAATGGTCCCCATCTTTCTCCAAAGTTTGCCAAGTTCTCCCTTGGTCTTTGATAACATCTTCGATTGTCTTTTCGGTCGTTAAGACTTAAGATATACCTCCTGCTTCGGGTAAGAGGGGTCCCTGAACCAGTGGGGGCGGGGCCAAGGCAGGCAGGGTTGGACCCACGTGTCGAGGTTCAATGACCCACAGTCCACGTGTAGCGACCTTGGGCAACCCGGGGTCAGTGCCCTTCCCACGTGTATGCCCTCTGACTAGGCCATCTTGGCAATGTTGGCGCTCCGGATCGACGACTTCTCCTGTCCTTAGGTCTTCCTGGCAACATGGTGGCCCTCTATATAACGCAACGTCCCTTAGCATTGATTTTAAACAATGTCACTTTTTTGATTGGAAAAATGAAAGGGGTTAAAAGAGACTTTAACTCCCTGAAGACATTTCTGCTAATAATTTAGCATCCACTTATGTTTATTTTTTGTTAATACATTTAATTTAAGTAATATTTTAAAATTCTACTATACCAAAAAATGACTAACAATTGCTTTTACATTCGAAATATTTTAGACAGATATTTATCTTCTAAATAAGAAATTTATCCTTTGTCATCCCATAATCAAATAATTTATAAAAAGTCGCTGATAACTATGAATAATTAAAAATTACTTAGAAATATTGAATAATATGTCAATAATATATGTCCTTTTGGAACTCATCAATTCGTACTAAATACAAGTAATTTCTTCATTATTAAAATTAATTTTTAATATTAACACTAATGATTTTTCTAATTTATTTGTTAGCGAATCTTTGGTGATTATCTGGACAATGAACCTTTTAATTACAACCTTTATCGAACTTATGATGATGCCATTCTATGAAGATTATTTTATCTGTAAATATGACTTTGAAGTTCTTTTCGTATAAATCTACTTAAAACAATACTAAATCCGAATGATATTTAATTCTTTATGGAATGGAGGAAGATATATAATTTTTTTATCAAAACATATTCGTTTGCTTGCGTATGTGATGCTGTTGTGTGCGTCGTATGCGAGTTAATGAGGTTTCAAATATCTATATTTATTCATTTATAACAAATATGAACATACTTATATCCTGGTTTGATCCAATTTTCAACGAAAATATTTGATGGGTATCTTAACTGATGGTAAATATTTTTCCATTAAATATTCGTTCCAATTTCATTATTCGATAGCTTACACAAAATACCTAGTAACAAACTGCTATACATTTCCTTTCTATACGATCATATTTAGACGAAACTCTGTCACAGTAGTTTTGTAAGTTTTAAATGTATATAATTTCGTTGAGCAATAATAACAATGATATATGAAGTAAAAATTACTTATATAAAGGCATAGCAATACAAAAGAAAGATATAATATAAAATAATTATTTATATATAAAAATCAACAATAGGCTAATTAAAATTAAATAATAGAAATATTTTTTATATAAAACGAAAGAAGACATAACTTTATTCTAGGCCTTAGTATTTATTTAGCAAAGTCTGTGTAGGCAAAGCGGTCTTCCAAGTCGTCCACTGTTTACGTTGGACAGAAATAAATTAGTTTACGTCTATGTTTAACCCATTCGATACCGATTGCACGCCGTGTATGCAATAACAGTAATGTGCAATGATCAGTTGTTCTGAATAAACTAGTCGTACTGTAGTAATGTAAAGTGCAGGAAAACAAAATTTGGCATTGGTTTTACTTTGTACCAAAAATCTAAAAATTATCTGAAGCTTTCTTTATAAAGAAAAAAAACAATTTAGCTTCTGGGAACAGTGTTAAAAAAAAATCGTCGTCTCGAATGGGTTAATAGGTTAAATTGGGAAGGTAAAACATTGAAGAATCTCTTGGATATAAATAATAATAAAGGTATTCGTTTTTCTTATACATTTATTATCATTTTGTCACACAATAATAAGAAAAACTATAAAGTGAATGGTTTATACTTGAACACCTGCAGCGGCCTTCGCTCCAGCCTGAGCCTCAACTTCACCTGCTCCTGCAGAACCTTGTCCGGCAGACCGCCTGGTCCTGCCGCAGCAGAACCTTGGGTTTGGGCTCCTAAGCCGAGCAAACTCGAGGATGATGTTCCACCGATAATTTGGGTATGGCTGTTTGATTGACTTTGTTTTGATTCGGTCTTAGTGAATTGAATTCCTCCCTCAGTTAGCAGTTGTTCACCTGCGATTCCACCTTGAATTCCAGCGCTAGCATCGCTTTGGGCACCAGTTTGTCCGAGACCTTGAGCCTCTCCTGCTTTCACTTCAGCTTGGCCGGTAGATTCTGCACCGGCTTGAGCTGCGGCGGCAGATTGACCTTGGCCAGGTCTGAATGATGGCTTTGCTGAACCTCCAAGCTGTGCGGTAGCTTGTGCTTGAGATTGAGCTCCTGCAGTCTGCCCAATAGCCTGTGTTTGGGATTGGGCTCCTCCAAATTGTCCATTTGCCTGTGATTGTGACTGCGCTCCTCCAAAGTGCCCTTGACTCTGAGCGTCTGCTTGGCCAGATGCACCACCAACTCCTGACTGCGCTGTTCCTCGACCGGACTGAGATTCGCCTTTTACGAGCCGCCCGCCAGCCTGGGCTTGAGATTGTGCACCAACTTGAGCCCCAGCAAGTCCGCCTTTAGAAGATCCATCGAAACTCGTCTCCGCACCAGAGCCAGCTAATTGTTCGCTTCCTTCTGCTTCACTCTTTGGCAGAGGCTTGGCCATATCCACCTAAATTTGTTAAAATAAATATAACGATGGTTTGTTATATCTAAATACTCATTTGTAAGTCAAATTTATTACGTTCCTATACACACCAAATATCTTGTCACTTTTGAATTTATTGCTATATAATATAGCCAACAAGTCAATTAACAACTCTTTTAAAATAGGATCAGATGTGTTCAGAGGATGTATAGTTTTCATGTTACAAGGAACAAAGGAAACGTTAAATTTGTACTTCAGAATGCTATCTAAGTCCATAAGTCCATGAATTTTTTTCCTTGGTCGATTACAATGGTTTATAATTGAAAATATTGTAATAAACAAAAATTCTGCTGTACTTTGTTATATAAGTCGGAATTATAAAATACTACTCATTATCTAAATATACATTTCTATCAGTCATACCTGTTATCATACCTGTTATATAATCTTTGATTTGACCAAAATATCAAATACAAAGATTTTAAGACATCATAAGATTATATTTTATTTAATTAATTTACTTTATTTATTTTGTTTTTTTGTAAATTTTTCCTACTATCATTGAACTAAAATCAGTGTCTGGTAAAAAAAATCCTAATTTTGTATCTTAAAGATAACCGAAATCATTTACAAAACATAATTAACAAATGATTGTATATTGTAAATAAGCCTTATCTTTCTCTTTCTCTTCTATTGCATAGATTTGGTATTAATCCTAAAATATATATAGGTATATATTTATTTTGAAAGATAAATGTAATATTACATGATAGGAGTGATATACCTGATACAGACAGCCCTGAGGCTGCTTGAAAGATGGCTACTGCTAACAAGATCAGTTGAGGCTTCATCTCGTTGAACTGTCGACCTCAACCTTTACCCCACCTTTTATACATACCCAGCTTCAAATTTTTCAATGCAAAATCACGGAGTCACGAAAATCACGATGAAAGAAATATTCAATCACACGTTTCCTTATAAATATTCTATCGTAAACAAAATGTGGAATAGTTTAATTACTATACATTATGTTTTTTGTTTTCACAGTTATTTTCCGATCAGTAAAAAATCTGCTTATAGACCTTTTGATCTAACTTTTCTTAGGAATCTGCCACACTGGGAAGTTACAAAAATTCAATAATTATTTTATGTTCAACCATTATCATAGATTTTGGTTTTCCTATTTTTGGAGAGGTTGAACAATCTGTCATAGAAATTAGTAGGCAGTTCTTTAATTTTATATATAGTACTTTAAGATTAATTTTTCTCGCACCAGCCGAACTCCTTTGTCCTAGTGTCTACGTTTGACAAACTAACTCATAGATTGTACTAGTGATAGTGCTTTTCTAATAGCTTTTCTTGATTCAAGTAAAAAAAACATTGCCACTTGATGTCCTTGACTGGTAAATAAAAGGAAGTATATACCATATACACTCACATTTTTTTCCTTTTTATTACGTTTTTTTTTTATTCTTTATTACGATTATTTAGGTTATTACGTTGATATGGAAATTAAGTTTTATTTTCGTCATCTGCCACTAATCACTATAATAAATTTCACAACAGCCTAACTCTAAATTCAAACTCGTTGACTCAGAACTTATCCACTGCCACACAATTCTCATTTTACTATCAAAACTCATATAAATAAATGAATATATAATTTTCGTCATAACTTATACTTTTTATTATTTTCCATATATGTATGAATAGCTGGGACTTTATGGAGAAAACTTAAATTATAAGAGCCATTTTTGGGCTACACCTCGTAGAAAAACACGTTTTCAGCTGTTGAATGACCACTTAGCACGTTTTCCATTAGATGACATTGACAGAATTTCCAAAAAAAAAAAAAATTGCTTTACCCTTTCTGGAAATAATTGTGGTACAAACAGACAAACACCACTCTATTTTAAGTCGTTCCTTATTGCAATTCATAATTTATTATATGGTCAATCTATTGATGATGACTGTTGATATCTCTTTATATTATAACCATAACACAGTTTCTTATATCCAAATCTCAATGTTAGGCTATTATGATAATCCAATCTATCTTGAAACAAGACTAACCATTTGAATCTAAATGTCCCTTCCTACTGAAGCATTTCATTCTTCACTAATCATTAACATCTTTTAAAAATCACCTTTAAAAAAAAATGTTATGTCTATGATATCATAAAACAGCCCCTTCGAAAATCGATCATTAATCAACCTTAGGTCATATGCCAAGCTCCAATCCACCAGATGGATAGTAGGTAATGTATTCCTAATTCTTGAAAACTGCTAAATTAAGACCAAAAGCCATATGAATGCCCATCTTCTTTCCGCCTTTACTCAATTTAAGTCAAATCCTGCAAAAACTTATTCCAAAACGTCTGTGCAAATTTAAATCATGTGGTAGGAGATATTCTGGAATTGGTAGAGAATGATACTCATCTAGAAACTGTTATAAACAGAAATGCTGGGCTGAACCAGGAGATAAGTAATATGAAAAAAAAGATGAGGTAAAGAAAAATGTAAAAATTGATACCTTTAAAGGTGTTTATCTACCTCTAATTATGTTGGGGAATGAAATTTTGTTCCTATTAGACAAAAAACTAGAACATAATTACTGCTAGTGAAATGAATTACCTTCCAAGATTGGTCAAACTAGGAGCTGAACCAGTAGGGACTGAATGAAGATTGAAAACATTTAGAGACTTAGGCATTGTTTCTCTGAAGGGTTCTTCAGAGAAGAGACAATTGAGAAGGTTTCGGCATCTGTTTCGGAGGAAAACTGGGACCTCCCAAAACTAATGGAAGCCATGCCCATAGGAAATTTTTTGAGAGGAAGACCAAGAATGGACTACATCTCCAAGCTATAGCAGAAAAAAGGCATGAAAACCCTAGCACATGATCACGAGACCTGAGATAGGATTGAGGCATCTATACACTGAAAGGCACAAAGAAAGAAGAAGAAGATTCTTGACCACCAATTTATCCAAACTGCTATCCAGCAAACACCCTGTTCTATGCATCCCAAGCCCTTCTGCCCGAGGTTCAGTGAAGAATTGTGCCAAAATTCCATTTGTTGCAAACTTGATGTGACATAACTGAATGGACATACCTCTTTTAATTCCAACCCCCTTTTCATAAAACCCACCTATTCATTATCCTGTCATCCCTATACATTTCCAATAAACCTCCAAGAAGATTGACATGAAGATGACTTTGAGATCTGCCAACTTGCAGAAGGCAGGGAAGTACTAATGAATTGTTCATTCTGGAGCCTTCATATCTTATACACATTTAAATACCTATCTACTTCTATTATGGTAATGGAGTTATATATTTCAATAAATACACTTTAAAAAGATTTTTTTTTTTTGGATAAAAATAGAATGGACATATTCTGTTTATCATATGTATTAAAGTGAGTCTGGTATGAATAGAAAACAAATTCATTTTTGATTATTGTCAATATTTCCACTAAGATTATAAAACAATAAATATCAGATTTAGGAACAATATTAGATTTAGATAATTTGTCTAAAGCCCTTTAAGTTTCTTTTATTTTTGGATTCTTTGTTTTGATAGAGTTTCAACTGCAAACGTGGTGTTGACAGATGTTATTATATTGTTTGAGTAAGAAGTTTCCACACTTTTCAAACCTTTATCAAACAGCATGGCCCAACAGCCTACCTCTTGTAGAGCTCAATCTTAAATATTTAATATTTAAAAAAAATATACAATAAAAAAAATTGTAGATATTTGTTGAGAGGGATATATTTTTTTTTTTACCTGAGGGATGGGTCAAGCACAACAACCATCTATTGTTAATGGTACCAATTAATTTAGTTTTATTATTTACCACTTTTATTTTATTTTTTACAATTGAGTTCCAAAAGAGCAAAATTATCTGAGATAATTTCCAAGTCGCCTAAGGATTGTGATAATGTAACCACAATGGATGTTACATTTCATCTAAAAAAGCTAGATGCTTTATAGTTAATGATTCATTTAAAAAAGTTTAGATAAAGGATCTAATTTTAGTTAAAAACACACACACATAATGTTTAAGCTATATTTCATTTTAATTAAATGAAACGACAGGACACCATGTTATGTTTAAGAAGATAGCTTCATTCAAACAATGACATTATATTAAATATTTACTCTTTAGCTTTTCAATCAAATATAAATTCTAGAACCAAAATATTAAAAAAAAAAAACTTTAAGATAAGATAGATTAAAATGTTTACTTAATTAAGCTAATATTTACCACCCCCTTATCAAACATTGGTGGGAATAGTATTTAAACTATTCAGAAAAGTTTTGTAAGCACCAGAAGGTTCTATAAGTTGTTAATAATATATTTATATTGACAATACACACAAACACACACACCACACACATATATTGTTTAAGATGATTGTTTTGGTTTTTGTCATATCCTCATTAATGTAGAGGATAATATATGTATATCATATCTTTTGTTAATACTACTATGTTCGGTGGCATATAGGGTAATAAAGTGATTTTCTTAAAATATACATTTATTTATAAAAGAGTACATCTATAATTACACATAAAAATACACAGTGAGGCATTGTTATTATCGAGAATACTGAGGTTCCGATTTACCACATAATATAACATATAAGTACCTTTCACAGATCTACATAATTATTCTCTTACTTGACCCCCCTGACCTCTTCTGTCCGCGGCTTGACTTCCGCTTCTCTTGCCGTCTGTGCTCAGACTCCTCTGGTAAAGGGCTATCTCTCCCAAGCAGTGGAGGGGTGCAGTTTTTTGCATAGGCCTTCTATGAACCCTTCCTGCTTGTCGCCCGAAACTGCTCTATTTTGTACAATTCAAAAATATTCCTTCGCCTTTCAGTATTCTCGATACATAGCAATACATGTTTTATTTAAATTTTTAGATACGTTTACTACTAAATTACATTTTGGAGATAATGCCATCCCTATTCTGTGCAGGTGTTTCAGTGAGTAGTTATCCTCTGTAAGCATATAAAACTATACAAAGCACTCTTTCTTGGTTGGTTTAGTCTCTAGAAATGGTCATCAAAATAAATATATGGATGACATATTAGGTGACAAAACAGCACCAATTGCTGAAAATAGAAATTCAAAAAAGAAAATAAGAAGATTTATTTATATTAAAATTAATATAATGAGATTAAAAATGTATGTATATAAACCTAATGAATAATTTACACAGACAATTAATTCATCTTCATTGGCATGGAGTAGCACTTAATTCACAATTATAAGTTTATAATTTTTACGTGATAGTTTTCACTACTTTATAACTATACAAAAGTATATTTAAAAAGAAAAAAAAAATCAACAGCGTGTTGGTAACATAATAAATGAATATGAGACATAAAGATAAAAGAAAATTTAATAAGATTATAATATTGAAAAATTTATATTTTTTAAACTTTATAAAAGCTATTTATATATTATATTGAATTATTATATTATTACTATTATAAACAATAATTTTGATAGTGTTGTAATAAATTTACAATCATTATATTATATATAACATGTAATGTACTAATAAATAAAATTAAAAAAGAATTCCTGAATGTTCAATAATGTAATAATGATCTCATAGATGGAAACCAAGTGATTAATGTTAGAAATGAACAAAAATGACATAAAATTTGGTGAAAAAAAATCAATTGCTATGAAGAATGTTTTCATTTTATCTGGTGAAAATCATTTCTTCTCTAATGCTATAGAAAAAAAAGGAGTATGATGCTACTCCTGTAATCAATACAACTATAGGATTGGTGTTTCATAATGGAAACATCTTCTATCCGATGGAATGGTCTCTAAACTTTTTAATATAGTACATTTAGATATAAATACATATTCAAGTTAGATGGGTTTTATTTTTTTGTTTCAATGTATTAATAAAAGAGTTACTACAGTAAACCTTCTCTGCTATCTGATCATATTAGTACATGGTTGAAAATGTAGATGGTAGCACTATTCATAGGGCAAACTGTTATCAAGACCACGTGGTCCCAGCGCCCACACAGCTGATACCCTCTTGAACGTAAGTAAATAAGTCTCACCCTGATTAATCAAGATGAACTTTAGTCTGAGTTTGGTAGCCAAGCGGTACTCCTTCGGCCAAATCTCTCGGCCGCCGTCCGGTCCGGGACTACTTAATGCCCATTCTTCACTAATTACTGTCCTTGAGCTGTTCGGTTCCTTTATCTGGCCTAGTTTCCTTCAGGTGCTTGTCACTTTTCTTCAGTTCGCTCTCGACTTTCTGTAATGACGGGAGACGGTGAAGGCATAAGACTTCGGAGGACGAAGAGTGTTACCAGAGCTGAAGAAATACAGAAACAGGAGCAACAATTACGCCGATCTCAGCCAGATAAACCGTAAGATTAATAGATTATGATATATTTCCTTTAAATTGATTTACTCTAAATTAAGCTGTGTTATCAGTGATATCAGTAATAGAAAAGAGCACTAAGTTTTTCTTATTGATTGTGTTTATTTTTCAGTTTTGTTTTTCTAAAACGGTGTTAGCTTATTCAAATTTCTATTGTCTATTAATAAATTGTTTATAAAGGTCAATATATTAATTTTAGAAAGACCTGGCACCTGAATGTCTGTTCAGAAACTTATGTTTTGTTTTATTTACAATTACAGATGCCACAGACCAAGAGACTCTTTGTTTTCCTGGTCATCAGGATTCACAAACTTTGCTGGTCTTGTCAATTGGGCATTTCTCCTCTTGACAATGGGTGGAGTTAGACTCCTCTTGGAAAACCTTATCAAGTATGTGCATTTTAGTAAATTTTTTAATATTATCAAAATAAATGTTTATAATATATTGTCACCCATCAACAGAAAGATATTGACTGTTTATATTATAGACCAGTTCTTATTGTTACACAAATTTATGTATCTTTTGAATATTTAATTGCTTCAAAAATAATAAAATAGAAAGTATAATCTATAAATTTCTTTTTAGGTAATAATATTTTACTTGTAGAAAAAAAATCTTTATTTATTTAATATCAAGCAGCACTATTGGAGCCAAGTAGTAAATAATTAACATGGATATGAAATACAAATTTATATGAAACTTCAAAAAGTTTTTTATTTTTGAATAATTAGTTGTTGATAGTAAAAGAACAAACAAAAAATTAGAATTTCCTATTGTAAATTTGTTCTATTAAAAGTTACAAATATTTTATAAAACAGAGAATATTTCTGATTGAAGTGCTTAAGGTGGTCAATTTAGTTTTCATGATTTATGAAATTTTTAATAATTATTAAAAAATCGTATACAGTGAATAACAAAATCCTCATTAATGCAGCATGCTAATGGTTGTGAATGTATTTATTACTAATTGCATTAGTAAAAATTTCCATAAATCTTAATGAATTATGCCTGAAACAGTGAGTAAATGAAGTATGTATCTATCATACCTAAAAAAATAACTATAAAATTAAAAGATAAATGATTTGAACTGTGGACTTACCTTTATTCCCAGTGATTCATACATGACTCAGTGATTAATAATTTCAACTATATTGTTTTATTTAGGTATATTGTTAAATACTAGGTTTGATCTGATGATCGTTTTGCCTAAGCAGTCACCGCTAAGTTATTAAGCACACTTATCATGCCTAATTTAAATGTTGGATTTCAAAACCAATGTCAAATGATTATGTTGGTCATGACAGTCAAGGAATTAAACAATGTTGGTACTGTTTTTTTTAAAAAACTTCTTCATGAATATTTATTTTCATTATAAAACAAGCATATAAAATATTAAAAAAAAAAAAAAATTAGAATCTGGTGAAAAAGTTCAGCAAGATCATCAGTATCATTCCCTAAATTTCCTTTATAATTATAAACTTTAAAATTGAATATATCTATTCACATATATGTGTTTTTGTTTTCAAACTATTAATAATTTTAATATTCCCCTACAGAAAAATCCTAGTATGATTTTTTATTTTTACTTTAGTTTAATAGTTTTAGTCGAATGCATATCATTTTGTAATCACGGCATTTGACTATTTTTAACATGGTTATAAGGCATACAAAATTTGTGTTTATGACTGCATTTTACTTAATTGTTAGATTCTTTTCTAGTAACCTGTAGTCCTAAAAAATGGCCATTTATTAATTATTTGTTTTTTTTTCATAACTAAATAGATTTCAAACAAACCACTAATTAAGATAATACATTTATAATTTTATTTACTGAAACAAAATAAAACAATATAACAAAGAATATAATACCAATAAATTTTCATAATGATCTTATTTTGATTTTGTCAAAAATTATAATAATTAATAAGTGTAGTGAACTTTTTCATTCTTCCATTTTTCTTCTTTGTATCATAATCAGTCAAGGCTTCAGGACTTCTAACCCCATTATCAGGATTAGACCCTATTTTACCACCAAATTTTTTTAATTATTTAGTTTTTATTATTTTTCTATCTTTGACAAAATTTTTAATGGACTAATGACTAAGGATTAAAGCTGTTTTTATCTTTTTATACTGGTAATTTTATGTAATATTATTTGTAATTAAATATAATACTTTATATTTAACTATAAATTTTTTTTATATTTATATTCAACACACTTGTAGTTCTATTTTACTAAGTATGTTTGGAAATTAATATAGGTACATGATAATATTTGAATATTTAATTATGCTCATGTTAAAAAAACAAAAAAACGTTTAATTTCTTACCTATTATGTCATACCTTTACAGTCAGTTAATTTTGCTAATTATTGTATTTTGTTTTTTTAATTATTAGGTATGGAATCAGAGTTGACCCTCATCAATGGCTAGTTGTGTTAACAGGAAGTCGAGAAGGTGATCTAGAGCACCCATCTTTTTATTTGGCTTTATGTAAGTATTTTTTTGTGTTATAAACTTAATTACTACAGAAGTAGTGCTATATTTTGGAATGTTTATTCATATGATCTATTGTGAAAATATTTTCTTTCAACTAAAGTTTTAGAATTTTTTATGAAAAAAAAACATCTTAGCAAATTAAATATAAAAAAATTACTCCCTAGTTAAACAGATGAGTTTATATAATCTAATTTAGTATACGAGTGTGATAAAATCATGAACTATTAATTAGTTCTCTACCATTCTTATGTCACATTTCATTAAAGCAAATTTATTTATTATACTAATTTATTCATAGGAGTTAATATGGATTTGTCTTTCAGATGCTGTTGTGCCTGTTTCAATATGTCTTCTCCTAGAAAAAGGATTAGCTGGGGTATGTTTCTTGTCATCATTTTTTTTTTCCCCTTTAAGAAAGTATTAAATTTTGCATTATTTTGTATGTATATAATTCAGATAATGTGGTGGATTAAGGTAGCTTAGTTGCGATAATTAATCTTTTAATCAATTTTCCATCATGGCAAATATCCTTTTTAATTTTTTTAAATTTACAAATAAGCTTATCATCATTCTATTATTACTCTATTCACCTCATTATGAGGATGCCTACTGTTGAGCTTGGACCGTCCCCGTCCTAGCTCTCTTCTTTTCTTCCAATCGATTCTAAGCCCTGAATACTTCTCTTACACCTTCTTCCAAGGTGGTTCATCCATCTCCCTACTTTTGTCTCATAGGTGTCATTCTATTCACCGTTTTCATTCTACTTCTAGTCACCCGGATTCATTCTAAGCAGGTGCCAAAATTGTCTCAATTTATTTCTCTCCTGTTTCCAGTTTCTGTACCTCAAGGTTTTACCTAAAATGGTCTTATTCTCAATCCTATCTCTCCTGTTCTTACTTTCAACTTTTCTCAGGTACCTCATCTCCATTGCCTTGGTCTGGCTCCTATGCTTTGATGTGAGAATCCAAAACTCAAAGGAGTAGGAAATGATAAGTTGGAAAGACAATTTGGTTACTTTGTCACCTCTTTTAATTTAAAGGAGCCTATCCTAACTGCGTAAAACATTTTACCACCTGCTCCTTCTCTGTGATGTCTCAATGCTACCCTTTTGTTCAACCTGCTTCTAGATACTTGATATCCTTCTCATGCATTTTTAATTTTTTTATAGATTTATACCCATGTTGACGCGGGACAGTTTTTTTTTGTACGATATTTACATTAAATTGCTAGTCCTAGCTTCAATTATGACTAGGACATTAGCAAATGCCAGTGTAGTGTAGAGAGTAGGTTTTGCTTTCCTCATCACCTGGTCAAGAAATATTTTAAAGAGGAGGGAAGATGGCTTTAACTGTATGCCTACAATATTTCCTCGGACATCTTCCACTCCTTGGAAGCATTGTTTGTCGCTAATACTTACAACATTTTTTGTATTGATGTAGAGACTCCTCACGGCTTTGTTGTTTTTTTGTAAAATATCCGATTCATAAAGTAAAAGTACAAGATCGTGCATTGTCAAAAGTATTTGGAACTACTAGTTCACAATGTAATATTACTTTGTAAATAATTATTTTCCCTTAAGTAACTGATACCACACCTTGAAACAAAAGTTTATAAATAAGACACAAAAATGAAAAATTAATGTTGGAAGAGCAGATTAAAATTATATTTAAAATAAATATTTTTAAAACCAATATAACATAAGGATAAATACAAAAAATGATCTTTTGATAAATATCATGAAAATTATGGAGTTTTTTATTTTCAATTAATCAGACATAAAAACCTTATAAGGCCATAACATATGGCTTGAACACTAACTGAACTGTTTTCTTCCAATACTTCAAAATAAAGTTATTAATATAGTAAAAAAAAAACTATTTTAGATTTATATTCTTAAACAATCAAATAAATTGGTTTTACAATAAATTTATGAGAGATTTTCGTGCTTGCTGTAAAATATTCTAGAATGAATCTAGTTACTTTTTGAAAATATCATTTCAATTGAGGGCCGTGAAAGGATCAAAGGAAGGAACAGTATATAATGACTATTTACTCTTCCACTATTGTATTGTAAATAATGTATATGTAGAGTATTTTAATTTAAGATAAATTATAATTAATTATCTTTCTTTAATCTCTGTGATTATTATATTTATTTATTTTTTTCTTTTTAGGAAAAAATTCCAGCAAATATAGGATCAATTGCTCATATAGTCAACCTGGCGCTCCTTGTTACTCTTCCTATGGTTGTGATCTACATCAAACCTACTGGTTTTAGCCTCTGTAAGCTCAAAAGATTTTGCCTTTATCTACTCTATATCTACTACAGATTGTTTACCTTTATGATAACTTATTATTTCCACTACTATTGAAATAAATCAAGGATATGGAATGCCAAGAAACTTTTCAAACATTCATAATACTTTCAAACATTCAATGTATTATCTAAATAGCTTGCTATGGGCTCTTATTATGAGAATGATAGCATTGAGAAGTGTTGTGTATAACTCAGAAACTCCCATTTATAGCAACTTTTGAAAAAAAAATGTTTTTAGTGTTGGAATCTCTGAAAAGTCTACAAATAAACTTTGCCCCTTTATTATATATATTTTTTTTTTTAATGTTAAATATTTGATTTATCTAGAGTTGAGTTTTTGCATTTGATATTTTTTAGTTTTTAATATGAGGTGTTGTTTTTAAAGTATTAATAAGTATTGACTATACTAGGCATTTATTGAATAATAAGGGTTTTTATGTTTCAGTGGGAGCTTCAGGTGTTTGTTTTTTGTATTCCGTGCTTTTCTTAAAGCTGTGGTCCTATGTTCAAGTAAATCTATGGTGCAGAGCAGCTCGAATGACTTCACATAAAACTACACTCAGAAGAATGAGTGTATCATTAAGTAAACTAAGTAAGTTTTCTGTTTCTGTTACTTATTTCTTCGTCTATCTTAATTTGAATAATATTTTGTTAATTAATTTATCCTCTGCTCCATAAGGATGTATTGTTCTCCTGATTCTTTGAACTTGAAAAAAAAAAAAAAAAAAATTCTTAATAAAATTATTTAAAATGACAACATAATTGTTTATTAGTTCCAAACAATTATAGATTTTCTTTCAGAGGCATCCATAGTTTATTTAACCATTGTTATAAATTTTTTTTTGTATGTTTTTCATAATTTTTTTTTTTGTACGTTTTTCATAATTTTTTTAACTGAATTCATAATTTTTTCAACATATTTATAATTATAATTCATATTCACTCTACTAAGTTAATGAGGTGTGGTTGTCTGGAAATCATATACAAAATGCGATTTGAATGATATTTATATTTTCTTATTGGAATCAAGAGTCAGGAACATAAAAAAAAAAAAATTCCATAATTTGCAATTCGGAGGGATGGATAAAAATAAACTATGAATGATTTCAATAATTTACTATAATAGAAAATATAAAAAATATTGTTCTGCATCGAAAAAATAAAATAAAATCACTTAACTAAGATTAATGTTCTTAAAAAAACTTCAAAATTAGCTTTAAAACCATCTAAGTTCCAGTAATTATGTTTCTCTCTTATTTTTGGCTCTACTGTTGGTCTTGATCTATCTATCTATCTTTGGCTCTTCAGCTCCAGTAGGACTTTGGCCTCTGATTATCCTCTTCCAATCGTCTCTGTCAGCCACATGTCTCCTCCATCTCCTCACACCAACCCAGCACAGGTCCGCTTCCACGTCCTGAAGTAATCTCAGGCATGGTTTTCCTTGCATTCACCTTTCTTCTGGAAATTGGTGTAGGAGTCGTTTTGGTAGGCGATATCCTGGCATTCTTTCTATATGACGAAGCCACCGTATTCTTGTGTTCTTAATGAATATTAGTATGTTTGGTTCACGATACATATCCATTAGTTCTTGATTTTTCCTGGATCGCCATTGTCCTGATTCATTAATTGGGCCATATATTATTCTAAGTTCCTTTCTCTCCTATACCCTAATGATTTTTTCATGTTCTTGGGTTAAGACCCACGTTTCAGTGCCATATGTCACCACCGATCTTACAATTGTCCGGTGTATTATTAATTTGGCTTTATGCGAGAGATTTCTAAACTGGAGTAACTTCCGAAGTTTATGCAGACATCTAATGCCCTGCCAGCTGCCAGTCTTGCTTTTATCTCTTCTTTAATGTTATTTTTCGCTGTTACACCAGACCCTAGATACTTGAAATTCTCCACATTTCTAAAATTCTGACCCTGCACCAAAATGTAAGTGTTGTCCGGCCTATCTCTTCTAGAGGATCTCATGTATTTGGTCTTTTCTGCATTGAGCTCCAGACCAAGTTTACATACTCCTTCCTGAGACTCCTGAAAAGCACCATATAACGATGAAAAGGTTCTGTCTGTGATAACGACATCATCCTCATAGGCCATATGCTGCGCCAGTCTGTTCATTATTGTTCCTCCAGGGTTATTGTTATTGTCCTGATGGATCTCTTTGCTATTTCCAGACCTAAATTGAATAAGGTTGGAAACAGTGAATTACCCTGCCCTGCCATTAGCCACATCAGATTCTCTGGATAAGTCGTCCTGAATCTTCTTACAACATTTAGTGGTGACTTGTCATTTTTACAAGTTGCACTAGTTTCAGTGGCACTTCTAATGCTTGCCAATTTGTAAGAAGTTCTGCTCTATCCTTTCTGTCGTAGGCCTCCTTAAAATCAACAAAAAGATGGTGCAGATCGATGTTGAATTCATATGCCTTCTACAACATTATCTTCAAAGAGAAAATATTGTCTATAGTAGATCTTCCAGGCCTGAACCCACATCGGTACTCACCAACCAGTCTTTCCACCCATGTGAACATCCTTTGTTGATCACCGCCGATAGTATTTTGTAAAGATTGGTCTTGATCTACTTTCTAAAATAAACATTTATTGTTCCGAAACTATGTAGGCAAAAGACTTATGGTATTCATTTTATGGAATATTTAGAACATTCAATCTTGAAATCTATAGGACATATGGTATTTCTTATTTTAACGTCAAAGATAAAATTTGAAGTCTTTGGCCAAGTACTTAAAGTTAAAAACCGATAATTACCCTTAATAACATTATGAGTTTATTTCATATCATAATGATATTTTGTATTTGTTTGAAGGTAATGGCAGCGCTAGCCATGAGGATGCCATAGAGGACCACCTGGTTCATTACCCTGACAATTTGAACTTAAAAGATATGGGTTATTACATCCTTGCTCCAACATTGTGCTATGAACTAAACTTTCCTAGAACAGATCGCATCAGAAAAAGGTATTGATTATTTATTTATTAAATCATTGGAAATATTGCATTGCTTTAGCTAAATTTGAATCCACTCATAATGTTCAATTTTTTTGAAATTGAATATATTGGCCCTGATGAAGGCCTAAAATTTAAATAAAAATATTGGCCTTCATTTAACTAAGCTTTTTTATTAGTGTAGTTTCTTTTCACCAACTCCCCAACCACATTATCCTAAAATTTCTCGGCTTCATAATACTTTTTGATTATTAATGTTTATATCATTAGCTTCAAAATTATAGCAATAATTGTCCTTGATTTAACTTGTTTACTTAAAAAAAATGTTAAACTAAGTAATATTTAGTATTCATAAATGCTGAATACTGTAATCATCATAACTGTTTTATTTTACTTGAAATATAGTCCCTTCATATATTTTAAATTTGGAATAAAATATTTCAGACTATATTATATTATGAGTGGATTTCCTTGTTTTTTGTAGTGAAATTATTTGAACCTTTATTGCTACGTTTGCTTTCATTGCGAAATGCAATTAATTTTTATTTTATTTTTATTATATTTTTGTTGTTTTTGTTAGATTTCTTTTGAAACGTTTGCTGGAAGTGATAGTTCTTTTTCAACTGATATTATGCTTATTTCAGCAGTGGATTATTCCATCAGTCAAAAACTCTTTAATTCCTTTTTCTGTAAGTTTTGTTTTATTTTCTTTTAATTTTATTTTATTTTATTTTGGTTGAATGTTTTTCAAATTTATTTTTCTTTAGGATTTCCAATACTTTATTCGGTCTATTATGTTTTATTTTATTTTACATCTACATGTTTCCAATGCTGATGATTCGATATTGTTTAGTGAGGATATGAAAACAATCAAATTAAATTCAACATTGCTATTTTTTCATAAAGTAAAGAGAGAAATAGATTTGAAGTTTTAAATAAACTGTAGTGGAAACATAAGAAAGGTGGTGAAAGGTACAAAATAATTTCTTCTCATTAAATTACCTAATTTTTTTAAATAAAAAGTTTGAACACTATTTAATCTTGTGTTGTCATTATCCATTGTCTTTGGAATTCTATTTAATTGTTTAATTTAGAATAAAAGATACTTCAGTCACTAAATGAATACGACTAGTCAATTTATTTAACAAAATCAAATTAATTCAAAATTAAAATATTGAAATTCTACAGAATATATATTTATGTTTAACCAAATACTAGATTAAAGCTCTTATCCTGGCTGAGTTAAGCTTCTTTAGGAATCAATCGGAGACCATTGGAACTTTATTTTGAGCATAAAAAAATTGTTTACACTTTTGTTTAGGAAGCATCCATTTTTGGTTTTCCTTTCCAAAACTCCAGAAATGTAAGGTTACCAACACTATTATTATGATAATCGCTTACCTCCGCTGCAACTGTTTAATTTCCTTTTGTTCTTTTGTCTCTAAGGGTATTAATAATGACCGCTTACAGTAACAGAAAAACAATATATTTATTTTAAAGAAAACCTTAGCTTTAAATTTTCTAAAGTGCTATTTCTATTGTCCTTTTTTAAAATTAGTAATTTACCTCTATGTGTTCCCTTATGATAAAACTAGCTGTTGCCCATGACTTGGTCAGTGTCAATATCTGTTATTATGATCCCTATTAAGAAGTTTTTAAAAGAAGCAGTCTTGACATAAATCGATTCCTACGTGTTTAAATGTTTGCCTCTGTGATTTATTAATTGATACAGCAAAAAATAACTTGACAGGAAATTAAGTTCTTTTAAAATTAATTAAAAGGTAAATCATTTGGAATCTTTAGGATGCGAGGTTGATTTTCTCCGTTTTATCCAGATTTTCCACTAATCCTTCATTCCTATTGGTCCCAGCGTGATGTTATATAGCCTGAAGCCTTCTTCAATAAATGGAATAATACAAAAGGAATATTTCAATTCAAACCAGTAGTTTCTGAGATTATCGCGTTCAAACAAACAAACTCTTCAGCTTTATAATATTAGTATAGATTTATAGACTGCACAGATAAAGTATTGGTACAACTAAGGAAGTGGACTTACCTGAGTGAAGCTCTTATTTATGAATTTTGATTATTTGCTTGAAAAAGTCTGGTCAGAACTTGTGATTCAAACTCACAACTTTTGGCTTGGTATTCGGGCATTCTCCAATCCAGTCCCCCCTCAATTTTCTACTCTGGTATTAAGTACAGTATAATTTTTAATCCGAATTGATTTAATGTGGTTTAGAAAAATCCATTAGCATTATATCCTCATTGTTCCGTCAGGGAAACTTCGAGTCCTTGTAGTTGTTCTAGGCTACATTTAATCTTTATTTACATCTGATAAAAGAATTTTTCATGTCACGTGCTGGCCTGTTTTTCTATATCTTATTATTTATAGGGAACATATTTATTATAAATTTATCAATATCTTCTTTTAGTGCTTTATTTGCCAATATAATTGTTGTACTTATGTTTATTCTATCTTAATTTTAAAGGGAAAATATAACTTCAAATTTTTTGTTTTCAGAATATGAATTTGGTGTTGGCTACTGAACGTTTATTAAAACTTGCTGTAAGTATGAAATGTAATGTAGTTTGTTACTCCTTAAACAATTGTTTAATTTAGAAAACCAAATTGTTTAGATCAATATTTTTTTTTTTTAGTTTTACTACATTTTCTTAAATTTTCATTTATTTACAAAGCAATCAAGTTTCTATTATTCAAATTTGTTTCCACTTTTTCATATAATAGACATAAGCTCAACTAAAATTGATTAGGGTCAAGTCTTTGGTGAAACTTTTTTTCTTATCCTGTTAAAGAAAAAAAAATTAAATTTTATACTGCTGCCATCTGTATAATTTTATATGTGTTTTGTACTTGATAATAATAATAATAATAATAATAACAGGCTTAGCGAACCCGAAGGTTCGATGCCGATACCACCAAATTCCGCCTACACAGACTCGTCCAATGCTCACCATTCAAGCCCAAGCTCCCGAGATCAGCCTTAACGCAATCCTCCCATCGACGCCTCGGCCTGCCTTTCGGACGCCTACCAGCCGGATCAGCAAATACCAACTTTCTCGGAATCCGCTCGTCATCGAGCCCAACAACTTTACTCGCCCATTTGAGTCTCCGCGATGCAATCAACTCAATTATATTAACAGGATGCAAGTTCCGCAATTCCGCGTTATGTAACCTTCTAAACTCTCCAGTGGCCCCATCTCTCTTTGGACCAAATATTTTACGCAATACCTTATTTTCGAAAACCTTAAGCCGTTGTTCATCCTTTAAAGTAAGCGGCCACGTTTCACATCCGTAAAGAACGGTTGGAAGAATGATAGTTTTATAAATTCTAATCTTTAAGTTTTTAGATAGAAGCCGCGAACTAAGTAACTTAGCAACTGAATAATAACACGCATTTCCCACCTTTAACCGGGACTTTATTTCTTCCTGGATTTCATTTTTTCTAGTTATAATTGAACCTAAATACTTGAATTTCTCTACGTGTTCAAAAGTATGACCTGATACATCAATATCACCAAGATCGACACCGTTTCTGCTACTAATCATATACTTCGTTTTATCGGTATTTAATTCGAGTCCTATTTCTTTACCGGTTTTTATTAACACACTTGTATTTAGTTGTATGGTTTCCGTGTCTTCACCTAGCAGTACCAGATCATCGGCATACCCTAAAACCGGAATCTTGTCACCCATATTTAAGCCCTTCTCGGTACACATCACCTTTTCTATGACATATTCTAAAGCTATATTAAATAACACAGGTGATAGGGAGTCACCCTGTTTCAAACCCGATCGCACCTCAAATCTCTCGGAGTAATTATGACCGATTCTAACTTTATGGAATGTTTCTGACAAACACATCTCTACTAGGTTTACTAACTTTCTAGGTATTCCCTGTTCAATCATGATGTTATATAGCTTCTGACGATCTATTGAATCATAAGCCTTTTTAAAATCGATATAAAGTTGATGGACTACACCGTTGTATTCCAATTTTTTCTCTAATATTTGAGGTAAGGAAAATATTTGGTCAATAGTCGAGCGATTCCGCCTAAAACCACATTGGTAATCTCCGATAATTTCCTCAGCGTATTCCGTGATTCGACTAGTTAGAATTGACGAGAATATTTTATAGCATACTGGAAGAAGAGAGATCCCCCGATAGTTGTTACAATCCGACCTCGGTCCTTTTTTGTGAATCGGAATAAGTATTGATTCTTTCCATTCTTCGGGCATTTTTTCAGTTTCCCAGATCTTTTTAACTAAAAAATGTATTTTGGAAACGCCCGCTTCTCCACACGCCTTGATTAATTCACTCGTGATATTATCATTTCCTGCGGCCTTATAACGTTTTAATTTTCCTATCGCCATTTCGACTTCCTCTTTTCTCGGTGCGTCTATCCATGGTTCAGCACTCTGATATTCAGAGAGAGGAGATTGATTATTATTTTCCGTATTTAAGATGCCGTCAAAGTGTTGTTTAAATTTATTTAATATCTCAGAAGGATCCGCAATTATATTGTTATTTGCATCTTTAACCGCATTCAATAGAGGTTCAAATCTTTTACGCGATTTGTTTATACCTTTGTACATCTCTCTTACGTTATTTTCGTTTCTGTGTTTTTCTATTTCTATTATTTTGCCTTTAAGATACTCTCTTTTCTTATTTTTTAAGAGTTTTGAAGTTTCATTCTTTACTAACCGAAAATAAGCCACATTATTATCGCTTGGATTATTTAAGAAATTCAGTTTAGCGGTTTTTCTTTTTTCGCACATATTTTGACAATCCCTGTCGAACCAAGGTTTGTTCTTTTTATTTTCGATTTTTCCAAGACATAAATTACCGACCTCTTTAATATTATCCCTGATCCCTTCCCAAAGTTTGTTTACATCTTTGTGTTCCTCGTCTGAAGATTCCAAAGCTTCGAACCGATTTTTTACTTCTATCGCGAATTGTTTTCTGATTTCGAGGTTGTTCAATTTAACTAAATCAAAATTCTCGGGACGAATATAGTTCGGTGTTCCCTTTTTTGTATTTAGTTTTTGTCGAAGTTTCGCGATTACTAATTCATGATCAGAACCGCATTCTGCACCCCGATACGATCTCACGTTAATTATGCTACTTTGCCATCTGTTCTGTATTAAAACATGATCGATTTGATTCCGTGTTTGTCCATCCGGCGATGTCCACGTATACTTATGAATATCCTTATATTTAAATGTAGTACTTTTGATTACTAGGTTTTTCGAAATGGCAAAGTTTATTAGTCGGGTCCCATTATCATTACTATATTCGTGCAAACTTTCTTTACCGATTGTAGGACGATATACTTCTTCCCTTCCAACCTTTGCGTTCGCGTCGCCTAGTATTATTTTAATGTAATTTTGCGGTAACTTATCGTAAACCGACTCTAGTTTATCATAAAATTCGCATTTTACTTCATCATCACTGTCTTCGGTGGGAGAATGAATGTTTATAAACGCGATTTTAAACCAACGCCCTTGAAATATAGCAACCGATATTCTTTCACTAAAGAACTGTACGTCCCGCAATGCGGAAAGAAATCTATTCCTAATCAGAAACCCGGTACCTAGACAATAATTAACGCTCCCTCCGTACCAAATAGTATACTTTCCTTCTGTTAACGAACCCTCCCCTGGCCAGCGAACCTCTTTTTGTACTTGATAATTCCTCAAATTTTATTTATAAAATCTCTACATAATGTAATATTGTGTAGTTTTCTCATAATTGAATTGAGAATTTCGGAATTGCCTCAACAATTTAGTATCACGCAGTCCTTTTTAATCTTTGCCTAGGCACAGTTTTTCCATGGGATTGTTTTCTAACCTCCATATCTCCATACCAAATGGAAAATCTTAAGTAAATTCCTAGTTATATCACTAAATTATATTGGTATATGCATCATTATTTATTTTATTTTTGAGTAGCTCAAGACAAACCCTGGATGGGACTTGAATGTGAACTCACACCCTTTCGCTTGTTACTCTAACGTGTTTGCCCTACTGCCTCGCACTCTCCTATGTTTTTATTTTATTTATTTATTATTATATCACTTGTCCCACCTTATATCCCGTACTTTCTGACCTGATGATGACCTGGGCTCCTTTTTTGTTCATTTCCTCCCTCAAGTCTACCCCTTCTGTGGAACAGGCTCCACTTCCGTAGCTCACTTAACATTACCCCTGATGTGTTAATTGCATCTGTACTAAACTCCGAAATAAGTAAAAATCTCATTATCTCACCAGCTATCCTTCTTGTCCCTTTAAAAATTTATAATTTTTACTTTTAAAACTCTACTTTTCTCTCTGCTTTGTATTACCTATAACTTAGATAAGTTTCTCTTCCATAGCCTTATGCTATTAGATCACCTATTAAATTCTGTAAAGCTCATCTCTATCCTACCAAATTTATGATAGCTTTTGGATTGAATAGTTCATTCTCATGTGACCTTTGTTGGATAAAATGCTATCCTTAATCCTTACAAAACAGGTTCCCTTTCTTTTTATTCTTTTTTACTAGAGCTCTTAATTCTTTTTTAAGTTTAATTCTTTCTCTTAACTCTTAATTAGCTTTATTAGAGGTATTCAAGACCTTTATTTATTTATTTTTTTGGCTTGCTTTCTTCCACTGCAGCCTCAAATAGGCTGTCCATTATCCTGACTCAAGTCCTTGATTCCTCCATGGATGAATAGAAAATCGCAATCCTTTTCCTATTTGATTTTTCAAAAGACTTTGATTTGTGAATTATTCAATCTTACTCTCCAAACTAGACAATATTTCTCAATGGTCAATTTTCAATCAAGTCAAATCTGACTTTCTCAACAGTCAACTATTAATATCCGTTATAGACAATATTTAACTATCTAAAAGTGCCTAAAGCTGGTTCTGCTCCTTTCTGCCTCTCTGCTCCCAGAAAGTCTTTATTCATTACAAAACTCCCTCATCGCCGCTTTTTCTCCCTTGAGCTGTTCCCGAGGGATCATCCCTTTCACAGACCTAATTTTACTTGTACGTAGAAGACTTACCAAAATTTATCCCTCACTCCCTGTATCATTTGTTTACAGATGCACATTTCTTTCCATCCTTCTGGCATTCTCAAATTAATAATATTATTAAGCTAGGCTTCAGTTAAGTTGGGCCTGAATCCTGAAAAAAAAATAAAGAAGAATGCTGTTAATTGTTACACAATGGTTTATTCTTTCCAAATAACTATATCAGTGTTAAACTGTTTATGTAGCTGTTTACAGGCAGTTAGCTAATATGAAAAGCAATAAATAATTCAAAGGAAAATAGCATATCACCAATGGTAATTTGAAAACACTATATCTCTGTGCTGTAAATAAACACTATGCTGTAGAAAATTTAATTATCTATCGGATAATTAATAATAAATTATTAATAAATTAATAACAAGGTGTTCTTGTTATTAATTTAGTAATTTTTAAGGCCGAAAAGAGGATTTTTTTTTATTTGTTATTCGGTTTCTACGTATATTGAAATGTAAGCCCTCAAATCTTGAGGGAGAGGGGATATTTTTTTGGTTGATTACAAAGGTTCATTCATGATAAACCAAAAGCATTTATTCTAGACTACTTTACTATTTCCTTTTCTTTTCTTTCAATTTTCATTCAAACAAAACAAATAAAATTTCCTGATTACAGAACACCTTACATATTTTCTCTATCACCAATAATAACTGAATTATTAAGGAGTTACATTTCTTATAAGCTGCGGCTTGATCATAGAAGTTTTTTTTTTCTTTTGTGGAGCCTTTATTTATTTATTATTTATATATTTATTATTTAAATCTTGGAGCCTTGATCTCTGAAATCTTTTAAATTTTCCTCTATCTTCAATAATAACCGAGTTTTGGAGGAATAACATTTCTTCTAAATTGTAAATATGTGGGTCTATATATTTATTCTTTTTATTATTATTATTTTTTTTCTTTGTTTTGTTTATTATGCTTTACTATTTATATTTATATTTTTTCTCTATTTTCTGAAATAAGAGTTATTTATGGGTATAATTTTAATATTTTTTTCTTTTCTTTTTTATCATGGTTTTTCGATTAGTAAACTCTAATAAAATTTTTCTCAATCATAAAGAATTACTAAGTTATTGAATTACATTATTTTTAACCAGCCGCTATTTTAAAACTAATAACCTGATGTCAACATCTAGGTGTTGGGATCATTTTTGTGCCAAACTTCAAAAACATTGGTCCAGTAGATTCAGAGAAAATCCCTGTATAGCAGACAAATCGATTTTTTTTTGTCATTTGGATTCTAGGTATCTTGAAACATAAGCCCTCATATATATATATATATATATATATATATATATATATAATATATATATATATATATATTATATATATATATATATATATATATTTTAATATATATATATATATTTTTTTTTTTTTTTTTGTTGACTATTGAAAATTATAAACCAACAAGGACAATATTCAACATGTATGTAAAATATGGAAATTTAAGAAAATATGCTTATAGCTGTCTATATTTAAAATTTCATAGCAAAATTAATTATTCATTTAATTTGATTATTTATTGTTTGTCGCCTAGTTAATTATTTATTAAAATGAATTTAAACAAATGATAATTATTTTGTTGTATTTTATTCATTACACTTTGAGGGCTGAATATCCTAAATTAAAAATTCATTCATTCATTTAAAAAAACTAGATTACCTTTTTATTGATTTTTTTTTTTTTTTTTTAGATTTAATAAAGTTATTTTTTTAAATGCTCATGATATGGGATTATGAAATTTGTTTAGGCTCATTAACCATCATTCACTTCGGTGCCTCATGTAAAAAAATAAAATACAAAAAAAAATATATATCTCTTGATTATCTTAGAAAAGCCTGATATTGTGAGATCTAAAACCAGTTATTATTAGAACTAGACGGTTAGGTTTTGTGACGCTTTGAAGTGAGAGGTTTTCAGGTGTTCTGTGAATGTGGTGAAAAATATGTTAGGGAACCAGTGGCCCTCACTTGTCATTATGCTGGTTATGATAATAAATAAAAGATATATATTTCTCATAATTTTAAAACGTTCGCTTCTTATACGGAAATTCTTATTTGATTTACTGATATTTTTTTCTAACACAGTTTCAATTAAAAAAAATAATAATTGATGTAGAAAGGTTCACCTGTATCAAAATACAAAACACTATCTGTTTACTAATAAAATATGGTCTTGTACTTTTCAGATACCTAATCATCTTGTTTGGCTTACATTTTTCTATTTATCCTTCCATTCCTTTCTTAATATGATGGGTGAAATTTTGCATTTTGCTGACAGAAATTTTTATTGTGATTGGTGGAATGCTGCCAATATTGATGTGTTTTGGCGAACATGGAATATGCCAGTTCATAAGTGGTGTGTCAGGTAATAATTTTGTTTTTTATGTTCAATCGTTTCTGTAGAACTGGTTTACAGTTTTTGAATGTTATCGATTTCTTCTTTGTTTCTAGACATCTGTATATACCTATGGTTGAGCAAGGCTACTCCAAAACTACAGCAAGTGTTACAGTTTTCTTCATCAGTGCTTTCTTTCATGAATATCTTGTGAGTGTCCCGCTGAGAACATTTAAAGTTTGGGCTTTCCTTGGAATGATGAGTCAGGTTTGTTTTTTATTTAATTATATATATTATTTATCTGAATGATATTTTCCCAAATAAGACAATATACTTATCCTAATTCAGACCCTTAGATAAGAACTGTTAAAGGCAATGAGGTTGATTTAACTCTAGCTATGACTAAGTATTAATGCTCATTACCCTAATCATTATAATTGAATTCAGAGCATTAGAAAAAAAAAAAAAAAGATTTTCCAAGCCCTGAAATCTGGAATAAAACAATTTTTACTTTTGTTTACCTATATATGAAAAATACATAGTCATGTTATAATACATTGCGATTGTGACAACATTTGAATTTTAGTTTTCAACGGAAACACACATTTTAGGATCCCCTGAGTTGAAATGACCAAGTCATGTAAAAACATCTGTGCATGTGGTAAGTCAAGCTAAAAATCAATAAGTTGTGTGAAACTGAAATTTAATATTTTAGAAGGGTATATGCCTGAGGTGTTACTGCACCTTTTACAACAAAATCGTTGAACCAGAAGAGCCACTTCATACCATTCATTTGGCACCTTTTTACAATTTACTAAAAAACAGTTCTAACAATTTTGATTAAACTCGCTATATCAATTTAAAATTTAAGGGGCTTAATGATATGTAGGTTTCATTCTGATTGAAATAGTCTGATAGGGCTAAGATGCCGATATTTTAAATCTTCTTCCTCTAAACTATCTTTAATTATGTAGATTTAAAAAAAAAATGATCATTTCATTTTGTTAGCATTGGTAAATACACAGTTGAAAGGATTATATTCCCAACGGAAGGAGAAAAGAGCAGAAATATTTTTGTAGATAAATAATTTTTTCCCGAATGTAAGCATAGTAATATAGATATATAATATACTCCTAATAAGCTCAATAATTGAGAAAAAATGTTATCATGTGTTCAAAGCTATGAAAGAAATGTAAACTGACAAATAAACTTAACTTGTTGTATTATTTAATTTAAAACATATTTTTCCATTGAAACTCAGTGTAATGCTCCAAACTTTTTTCAATCCTAACTTTATTTAAAAGTTATTAAATTGATTTTAACCCAAGGAAGTGAGTGAAATTTGTGCACTAGGTTTTGTTTTTTTATGTACTTATCCAAGTGTATGACAAAATTATTTTTAAATTTGGAAAAAAAAAAAGTTGGGTAGTATTATATAGTATTGCATTGTCAGTAATGTATATTCAAAGTTTATTGCCTGTTGAAATACTATACTAAGGGTGTTAAAATTGAATTGAGTGTTGTTGTTTACCAATTTTTTTTAATATGAAGGATTATGTTATTTTTGCAGTTAGTTTCTACAATATACAGGGTGTCTAGCAACAGGGAAAAAACTGGGAAAATTAGGATTTTAAAAATATATGAAAAAGTCAGGAAATTTGTTCTTTGGTCAGGGAAAATGGTCCCTAAATAATATCGTTTCTCCTTCACTCAGACAAAAGTTCCAATATGCCCACTTGTTGTGATGTTATATATTTCATAAAGCGAGTTTAAGATTTAATATCATAAAAGAACAGAAGGTCTGTGGAGAAGAGAAAAGTCACCTTCAGTTGAAGGAATTGGAGGCAAAAAAAGCCAAACTGCTCCAAGAACTCTTCAGAAAGCTGAAGATTTGGCTGCAGAGATTCAAACATTAAAGAAAAGCTCTTAAATTTTATATAGATGTATTGATTGTAAATAAATTTGTAGTCAGATTTGGTAATATTGATTATTACTAACTGCAGTATTCAAGTTCATCATAATTAATTGGTAAGTCAACTTAAACAACTGCAATTTCAGCTGGTGTCGAGTAGATATAGTTGAACCTTATTGTAAAGTAATTAGTCATTATATATATTTTTAATCTAGTATACCTTATTAATTATAATTATTCTTTGTTTGTCAATTTTCCTCGAGATTTGTCCAGTTAAAATACTTCTTACAATATGGAAAAGTCAGGTAATCTTTATGAGCTAATTTGCTAGACACCCTGATATAATATCCTTAATCTTTTGATATTTTGATCCTCTTACTCCTTTCTATACACTTTTCTTTATTCTTTTTATAGCTGCCATTATCCCATTTTTGCCGGTTGGCTGAAAAGAACCTAGGACCTAGATGGGGAAATATGATCGTGTGGGCATCTCTTATTCTTGGACAGCCGTTGTGCATCATGATGTACTATCACGATTACGTTATTACTCATTTTGGTGAATCACTTTTAGAAAGTTATGCCAGTATATAAGAAGACTGAAGCAAAGTATGTTCATGTACTTTTTGGAAATTAATTTTTTGCTCATTAACATTCTAAAGTAATTTATGTAAAAGGATACATATTAGTTTGATCGCAATGTTAGTTTATTGTTTGTTAATATTTATATTTATGTGTAAGATCTCATTGAGAGTAGAAACTAGTTTCTAAATGCTATTTGATAAAATTAAAAGTTAACAACATAAATTGAGATTGGTATTAATCTTTTATATTATTTCAATATATTTTTTTTATTATGTAAATATTACATAATAGCTAGCGTTATACATGTTATTAAAATGTAAAAGCTATACTGTAGGATAGGATTTTAAATCTTGCCTATACCATGAGCATGATATTTATTTGTATTGAACACTTAGTGTTGCTATATGCTCAGGCTCATTACCCATCAATGAGCTCTTTGTCTTTTAACAAAAAGTTTTGATTTATAAAACAATAATATAAAAAAAAAATAAAAGTCTTGAGATATATTTAATATTTTAATCCTACATTAAGGATTTGAAAAAATATACATATAAGAGTTTTTCTTTATTTTTCATGTTTGAATATATTGCTGTATGTTTTTTGGTTTTACTTAATACATTACACATCCAGAATGAATGTAGCACACTTTAAAAAAAAATATAATAAAAATTAAATAATTAGGATCCTGATTATTGTGGTTAACATTTTTTTTTTTTTTATGTTGTTAATTTTTTTTTCATTTTATAAGAATAAAATTTGAAGAAAAAAATACTCAAGAAAAACTGTTAATAAAAATAATACGCCTCCATTCAATAAAATTATAGTTTTCCTTGTACGGAAGTATTAGTGTTATATTATCGATCTTTTTGTTATATTGTCTGCATTTTTATCTTGAAATATTTTTTTTTTTTTTAAAGAAATTTTGTCATTATCCACTGTCTTCTAAAAAAAATAGAATAATGTCAAATTGAAAATTTATAGTATGAGCATTATCCTTATGGATTTAAGTAAGAAAATATCTGTGAAATAATTCTCTTCTATAGGCAGCAAAAATATATTACTAACTTTATCTATTCTTAAAAGTTTTCTTATATGATAGCAATTACCAGCATTATTCTTGTTTTTTTATAGTCAACAATAGAATTTAGGTAGTTAACATATAGGATAATTCATACGTTCCTTAAAATATATATAACTCAAAACGGAAACTTAAGGTTGTGTTCCTTGCATTCTGGTTGTGCAATATAGAATTGGAGAAAATTAGTTCCTACTGTTGCTATAAAATGAGTTCATTGTTATAAAATACTTGTGAATTTATTATATATTTATAAATTTTATGCTGTAATGATATTTATATAAATTTTGTTATAATCTGTATATTTGTATAAATTGTGTTAAGAAAAAAACTATTGGATAAATTAGCCTAATAACCTAAATGACATAGGTATTATTTAAGTAGAAAAGAGGTTTTTAAATTATAGTTATATCCATAAATATATTTATAGGTGTTTTTGGTACACGAGCAAAGGGAATAGCTGTTCTCTATATATTCTGTGATATAATAGTTTTGTAATGAATAATTGTTTGAAATTCGTGTTGAAAATCAAAGTAATTTTGTTACTCTAGAGTTACCTATTACAAATAAATATTTGTATACCATTAGTTATTTAAAGTTTTTTGTGACATTAAAATCTTGGAGACTGTTTTTCTTCTACTTTTTAAATTTATATATGTATAATGATGTTCTACTAAAACTAAATACATGTTCTATAGCTATATGTATCTATTTTGAAATATTTAGAATAAATATAGATTGTAGGTATAATTAAAGGGGATTTTGCCATAATAATGCTATCAACAGAGATATCAATTTTTTTTTCTCTTACATTTGAACCTACGTATATTAAATTTGAAAGTTCCTTAAAAACTCTTATAATTTGAAAAAAATATCAAAAATTTGCTTTGTAGAAATATTGGAATGTTTCATTGTTGATTTTCAAATGATTGGGGTGCATACAATAAACTATTAAAGTTAATTTTACAATGTTTAGAGTGAAAAGAAAAATTAAACTGTCAAAAATATTCTGTGTTAAATTATAATTTAATATCAATAAACTTGAGTTGTCTTTGCCCTCTTGCATACATCAAAAAAATAAATACGCAGTGATTTTTCTAATATTTAAGCAAACTTACAGACTTTGCAAGAGTCATTTTTAAATGTTTCCTGTTTAAAAACCTAAATAAAAACTTATTCAGGTGTTTTGAGGAATAAATCTGCTACTGATTCTTACTGATTTGTTTTATTTTATTTTGTTATCGTTAGCATCTGGTCTTCCATTGTTTTTTTTTTGTAGACTACTACTAATTCTCTACAAAACTTTATAAACTATAAAATCACAGTTGATCAGCAACATTTTAAAATATATCCAAGGTTCCTGAAAAATTAGTTTAATAGGGATTTTTAATTATAGAATGTTCAAATGTATAAGTTTAATCACATCTGTATATATTTTTATTTACATTAGTATAGTTTTATTTTTTTAACTCAGTGAAGTAAAATTTTAAATCTGATTATCAAACTTGATAAGTACTTAACCCCTTTAGATAATAAGGATTGCTATGTTGCTTAAAGTTTATAATATAGTCCAATATATCCTTATCTTGTTTAGAATTATTATGTTGTGCAGAGATCGCCAATTACCATGTTTCTAACATTTACTTGTATATAATTTTTAAAAATTAATTTTCTTCTCCCTGTTGATTATACTTACTAGTTTATTTTTTGTTTGGATGTTTTGAAATGTTGAATAAATTTATCATTTTTCTTAAGTGTTGTCCTACTGGAGTAACCTTAAGCTTGGCTTGGTTTATAAAATGGATACTATTTTATGTAAAAATGTTGGGTACTATTTATTAATTACATTTGTTCAATGACTGTACACCTGACCATTTGCATGTTTAGTCTATATTGACTTACAAATACTGCCCAAAAGACCAAATTTGAGTGATAATGGTAGAGACAAGGTTGGCGATCTCTGATTGAAAAGTTTTGAGGAGTCAACAATAATAATAATAAGTGGACCTATGAGGTATTGAATATAAGCAAGTTTTCTGTCATGTTATTTAGAAAATAGTGATTGATTGTTATTTAATTGCTAGTTGTAGATTATAAATTGTTTTAATTTTCTAAATATTAAATTTAGTCCATTTAAAAATTTTCTGTTGTCTAGTCAAAAGATTTTATGAAATTTCTTACATCACATGGTAATATTGCTGTGCTGTTCTATTGTTTTTATTTCATTATTGGATCACTAACTTGAAACATATATTATTATTAAACTCATATAATCTTAAAATTGTAATTTGAAAAAAAATCTGAATCAACTCTTTTTTTTTTTTTTAAATTACTAATTTTTTGAAAAAGCTTTGTGACTCTTATTTATTTTCATAGCAATTAAATAATTTTCAGTGATATGTAGATGATAATGTTTTTATTGAGAATATAGATGTTTTGGTCTTCATAGCTTATTAATATTATACTTGTATAATGTCTTACTTTGTAATTGATGTGATGTGTTAATTAATATTACAACCTATGAATTATTTGTTTAAGATTTTAAATTATATTATATTGAATAAGTTCTGTGTCTAAATGGCATCAATGTAGTTTCTATGGCCTATGCAGTTTTGACATCACATATTCACACTCAATGTAAAATCTAAGATATATTATATTAAGGAAATCAGTGGTTTAACTAATTATCTGTATGAGATGTCTTCTATTATATTATGTTTGTAATAAATATACAATTGTTATTTTTTCTTTTTTGTTACAACATCATTCTGATTATTACTTTTTTTTTTTTAAATAAAGAACACCAAAACATTCAGTATATCCCTACCATGAAGCAGGATGAATCTGTTAACTGTGATCTTTAAGTTAGCAAATTCAACTTTTGAATGGCTCACAATGATGGAAGTCCATTTTATTAAAAATAATCTCTATGGGAAGATGTATCTTTTGCTGATTAACTGATTTTTTTATTTGTTTAGTTTAAATCTTAGATATAATATTGGTGGTAATCAATTTAAATGGTCATTCCTGACAGAGGACACATGCTAGACCTGAGTATTACCTCCATTAGAGAATATATAGATTAGTTTGGTTAAGTTCTAATGAGTATGACTCTCTAATCTACAGGACAGGTTGTAAGAATGGGATCACCACATATACCAGAAATAAATCAAGAAGGGAAACCTAAAAAATTATGTAAAAATAAGTTCCAAAAAATACCTTTTTATTTATATATTTGTTCGCCCTACCTTGCATAATATGCAGCCCCGGGTTATGGCAACGTTAACTCATGGATTATGCCAGCAAGTTACTGTTGCCAATAAAACTTCTTCCAAGCATTTCTTCATCTGGTTCAAGTATTCATTTTACGGAGCACCTCTGCCTACTATTGCTGTGGCTGGTCTTCTCATGTTGAAATGGGCTGGGCCAACATTCGTTTTCCACCCCTAGACAAAATCTGTGTATTACGGGTAGTTCATTTCTGTCAACAAATTGATTTTGTTGAAATGATAAAATGCCTAAGCCGAAAACAATTTATTATTGTAATATATTAATTGATAGTTCACCAATACATAATGTATCAATTTCTTATGCATCTATCTGTTTTATTTTTTAAAAGTTACCTTTGAAGAATTAGTAAAATATAAAGAAAATTTGAATTTTTTTTTTTTAATTTATTTCTGTTCATGCATTTAGTTTCTGTTCAACCTGTTTGGAATATAGGGCGAAATATCGTCAGTTACATGTTTATTAAAAATATTCAATTAGTATTGTTTCAGAATTAAACATTCTTCAGCCTTCTTTAAAATATTCACCTACACAGGCTCACTGTGTCATGAGTTAGGCTCTGGTTAATACTTAACTACTAATGTTAATACTACTGATTAATACTTAAATGCTTTTAAAATCTTTCGTTCAATTCTAGCAGTTACCAAAAGTGTAGCTAGTGAAAAGTCAATTTCTGGATATAATCCAATATGCTCAAGCCATTGTATGAAACTATAATAGGAAAAATCCCAGTAAAAGTTCATCGTCTAATCTGTGGTATTTATTTATTTTCAGCAGCAGTCTTCAACAAATCGCCATCTGACAGTACTCCTATTTAAATAATCTGAACCTATTTTCGAATTTTGGGTATCATCAAAATGTTTGGCCCCTAGTTGAAAACCATATAATCATTAATAACATAGTGACCACAATAAATCTTGTTTTTTTGCTCTGAAATAATTGGTTGTGAATGATATTTGTAATAAGGCAATTTGATACTTGAAAGATCTCTTCTAACTTTAATGATTTTAATTAAAGTCGCTATATGAATATAGCTTTTATACAGTCAAATTCATAATTTTTTCAATCGAATTCATAATTTTTTCAGTCAAATTTATAATTTTTTCAGTCAAATTCATAATTTTTTCAGTCAATTTCATAATTTCTTGTATTTCTTTATACAGTCAATTTAATGAGGTTTTGCTACCAAGAACATAACATTTTTATTAAATCTTATTGTTGTTTATCCATTCAACGTCACTTTATGTTACTGTGCTTAATCCGACGGTGCAGCGGGAGTCTTTTGCCTATCCAGGTTTACTTAAGATAGGGATCTTTTACTAGTTCCACTTATTAAATATTTTAAGAGTCAGCTGTGGCGCACAATTTTAGGGCGTTCTGCTTGTTTTGGACTTGCGACCTTAAGCATAGAAGGTTGTTATGCTAGCCACTACTCCACAGGTGACCCTTAAAGCATTCAACAAGGTGTTTGAATCTGCCGGGTTTGAACCCGTGACCTTGGACATATTAGTCCTTAACACCTTTTAGAATGCATAGAGGTTCACCTGTGGAGTAGTGGCTAGCCATAACAGGTCTCTATGCTTAAGGTCGCAAGTTCAAAACCAGCAAATGGCCCTATTTTTGCTTTTAGGGAGTAAAAATCCTTGGTTATTTCGTCCTTTAAAAGAGGCTGTTATGCTAGCCACTACTCCTCAGGTGACCCTGGATGCATTCAACAAGGTGTTAAAAAAAATAATCTGCCCAAGGTCACGGATTCATACCCGGTAGATTCAAACACCTTGTTGAATGCATTGGGGTCACCTGTGGAGTAGTGGCTAGCAAAACAGCCTTCTATACTTAAGGTCGCAAGTCCAAAACCAGCAGATCGCCCTAAATTTGTGCGCCACAGGTGACTCTTAAATGATTTAAAAAGGGGAACTCGTAAAATATCCCTATCTTAAGTAAACCTGGATAGGCAAAACTTAAGACTCCCTCTGCACCGTCGGTTTAAGCACAGTAACATAAAGTGACATTAAATGGATAAATAACTACAAGATTTAATAAAAATGTTATGTTCTTGGTAGCAAAACCTCATTAAATTGACTGTATAAAGTAGGTACAAGAAATTATGAAATTGACTGAAAAAATTATGATTTTGATTGAAAAAATTATGAATTTGACTTAAAAATTATGAATTTGACTGAAAAAATTATGAATTTGACTGAAAAAATTATGAATTCGATTGAAAAAATTATGAATTTGACTGAAAAAAGCTATATAAAATTTAATGGGCGTTGATTGGGATTGTAGATTTCATTACGATAGGAATAGCCTGACAGGGCTTAAATGTCAATTTTTTTAATTTTCTTCGTTTAAAGTACTTTAAATTTTGTAGATGTAAAAAATTTAACTATATCATCTTCTTAGCATTGATAAAAAACGGCTTAATATACAAGTTGAACGAATTTGATAACCAACTAATAGAGAAAAGAGCAAACATATCTTTTTCAGTAACCTTTTTTTTCCCGAACATAAGAATAGTAATAGAAATGTATAATATATAGCTTGAAAGCCGAAGAGTTTAGAAAAAATATTAATTTATTTACGAAGTTGTATGAGGTAATGTAAATTAATAATATAAAGTGATTATAAAAAAAACAAAAAATAATAATATAACTAAACAATTCATATTTTAATTTAAACTTGGCAAAAAAAAAAAAAAAAAAAAAAGAACATATGCATATAAATATATATGTATAATATCCTGTTGGAAAGCTAAAAATTTTAGAAAAAAATATCTTAAATATAAAGCTGTATGAGGCACTGGAGAGTTATGAAAAGCGGATAAAACTAAATGCTTATTGTAATAATAATTTATTTTGTTTAATTATTTAATCTGAAAAACACAAACTCAATGTAATTCTTTAACCTTTTTTCACCTCTACCTTTATTTAAGAGTTCTCAAATTTATGTTTAAAGGGTTAAGTAAGTGGAAGTCGTGTGTTGTGCGCACCAGATTTTTTTAATGGTGGTGGCTTCTGCAGGATTCCTAATATGTATTCTTGTATTGGACACAGATTTTTGGAATTCCGAATTGGACCTTTAAGAAAGAGGGCGAAGTTGCAATAAACACGAAGAGGCGAGAGGAGATTAAAATATACCCTGCTGGGCCGGTGTCAATTATGCTAACGGACAAAAAAAATCAAGACGGTGAGGTGTTTTCAATTAGGCGCCTGTTTGTTTTTGTAATTGGGCGGGATGATGCATGGCGCGCCCTGGAGAATGCTAATGCCTCCTCCCAGAATGCTTCCAGTCTCCAGCAACAGGTGGGTTCCTATTCCACTCCTTTCGATTCCTATCATAGCTCACCTGCCGAATGGAGATTACTAATTTACGAGCGAAAACAGGAATGAATAAAGCTGGGCACGTAAGCTGGTAGTAGATCACGCCAGGTCCCACCCTCGCCTCTAACAACACATCGTTAATGTCACTGCCTCCCTTCAAATGGAATAAATTAATGTTTTATCGCTTCAGGAGGCTCAATGCATTCCATTATAACAGAAATATACGAGGGATAATTATCTCTTCCCCACTTATTTTTATTCGATAAAAAATGGTATAATAAACTTCATTATTTCTTCTTTTTATGATATTTATTTGTTTAGAGTCTAGTGGATAGTGTTATCGATTGAAAATACTGAGGGGAATTAATTCATTATTAGAATATTTTAATATCAATCAAATAAATACTAATAAGCCTTTGTCGGCAAAAGTACAAAGGGCGTTTATCTGCCACCCCTTGGATTATCCGCGATACCCCGGGAAACTCCCTAGACCCACAGCGGCAGCCGACAAGAGTATTAGGCCTGGCCTACAGATAAGCATACTTATGATAAAGGATTACAAAGACTGGACCGCCAACCGGGATACTTCCCATATCTGCCCCGCCCGAGGTGAAAAGGATGAAAAATAAGATTAGGGCAGTTGGTGGGTTTTATCCTCAAGAAGAGGTGAGTCAAGTTCCATCCACGAGAAGAGAAGAAACAGAGATCGAGGAGAGGTCCGTCAGGGGTCACAGAGCAGCTGGAGGATGAAGCCTAGAAGTGGCGCCTAACACTGATTCCACCTTCCCCAGCCGACGAAGTGCTATGAGGGTATTTATATGTTTCTAATATTGTATGACAAGGTTAACAGTATTCTCCTTCAGTATTCTCAGACATTGTGTAAATAGATTGTATATGTTTAAGTTAATTTAAATAATAATGTCATTTATTGAAACCTGTCTAATTTAATCCTACTCTGCATGCCACCTACTGGGATCGGTTAACACGATACTTTTGGAAAATAATTCCAATTGTTCTAAAAAGTATCGTATATAAATATATTAATTAATACTGTTTTGAAGGTACCACTGACTTCGAAAAGCAGCCGGTCAGAAACATAGCAATAGAACACTAGTCCACTGTTCTCCTAGGATCGAATCTATAGAATATTATTTATACTGTTATTTCAGCCGGAGATAACCTTAGGGTCGGAGACCCTCCTGTGGCAGACCCAGCCTCCGTTAAGTGGTTACCCAAACATTTGGAAAAAATCTTGAGGCTGGGCGTTATCTCGGCCTAATAACTTCATTGCACTGCGATTAGCCGAGAAACAGTGCGAATCTCTATATGTACTGTGCCTAAGACCCTTAATATCTATTGCTCCTTCCCAATCTTCATTCAAATCTCGTTTTATTAAATACCATCTTTCTTCCCAACTAAAAAGTATATTAGATGTTCTTTGATCATTTGAAGCTGATTCTATATAATTATTGTAATCATTATATATATATATATATATATATATATATATATATATATATATATATATTATATTTTTATTTTTTTTTTTATTTATTTATTTTTTTGTTCTTTGATCAGTTTATAATTCTTAATTTTTTTTTATATTTATGTTATTTTTATTGTAAATTTTCCATAATGAATTTTTTTTCTTTTCATTCATTTATTTCTTAAGCATGTTCAATCTCTTTCCTTTAGAAACAAACTCCCTGCCTTTAAAAGAAAAAACTGTCTGAATCCATAGCTAATTCAGAGTGAGTCTTTTGTAAAATACCATTCTTTTAAAACTTTGTAAATTGTCGATTAACGGGCATCGTCTTTGCAATATAGAAATAAAGCGTTTTTGCCATAACATAAGATAGAAAACAATTATTTTATTATATTAAAAAATACCTTTAGCATGACTATAAAAGATGAAAAAATTCTTTAATATTTGAACAGATTTATTTTAAAAGGGAACTGAACAAAAATAAAACATAAAAACATCCTTAGCTATGTCATTCTTCGGAGGGAACGTAAAATAGTAGTCCCTAGCCTGTGCTATGTCAGGTACTCGTTAAAGATCCCTATCCTAATTAAACGTGAATAGCAATGATTGACAGGATCAAGGACTTAAAAGAAAAAAAATTATATCTGTTTCTATTAATCAAAATAGTATCCATTATTTTCAATACATTTATGCCACATGAATCTATAAATTCAGAAAGAATTATTAGAATCTATAAATTCAGAAATGGGGAGCTCATGGCTGCGTGGCTAGCGCGCTAGTCTCTCATGCTACAGGTTCTGAGTTCTAATCCCAGTCCCGGCGGGGCTTTTATAAGGATGTAAAAAAATGTGGATTCACTCACAACCTCTCCCCGGGTATGTGAGACCCGTTAGCCAAAGGGTGGCCACTCTCAAAATTAGTCGTAGGGAGTGATGACCCTACACTAAAAATTGCATCCTGAAACGTGAGTGTAAACTCGTAGGAATTTACACCGCGAGGCCCAGGGCCCACACGGCCTGTCGCGCCACTGGAAGATAAATTCAGAAAACCCATTTTCTAAGGCCCTTTGATCAATAAAATAAATTATTGTGGTGCTTCTCCTTTTTCTGACTTAAACAACCCTGTTGTAGAAGATACACTTTTCATCACTTATTCACCTTCCAAGTCTTAAATAGATTTCGTTAAATCCAGTGTCCTAGCAAATTATCGAACAATTGTTCTGGAATTTTCTTTCGTCAAGTAAATACGTTCTTCCACAATCTTCATTTTCTTCCAGGGTGAAATACCCGTCTCGAAACTTTTTGAACCACCGTTGAACGGTACTCTAAATAATACTGCCCTCGCCACACAATCCCTTTAGAAATGTGTACATTGTTTATTTTATGGTGTATGTTTGGCGAACTATTCTTTACGCGTGCTGCTAAGTTGTACTGCGTAAAATTCTTCCAGGAACGTCATTCCATCGAGATGAAACCTCTAGAGCTCACGAGGAATTAAAAGTGGCCAAAATTCCCGAATTCATCCATGGGAGAAATAAGTTCTTCCATACAATCAAACTTTAGGCAATCACTCATATGGTAAGCTGACACCTTCTGGATCAGCTCAACGGTAGCAAAAATATTTTGAAAAATAAGTTCTAGTTTTAGATTTAAGTCCCCCATAAACCAAAAATTGAGTCCCATCACCTAATTTTAAATTATAAAATAGATTAAATTTAGAGATTATGATATTAACAAACATGCTTAAAATACATACTTGTAGTAAAAAGTAAATTCTCAAATAACTGTTTAGAAGAAACATAAGAGGCTCGGAAAAAATAAAATGTACAGACAAAGTTTACTTATATAAAGTAAACCATCTCACCGACAATTTATGAATATCTCGCCAAAAAACAAAAAACAAAAAAAAACTGTGCAATTGTGTTTCCCATTATTGCAAACAAATGGTGATAGGAGAAAATAAATCTAACAATTAAGCAGTAAGAGATTGGAATTTGAACTCAACGCCTCGATCGTGTCCTTGACTGGCTTCGCTGTGTGTGGCGATTTATTGTCAAAAAGTAAAATCACTCTGTGTTGTCGTTCTTGAGTTCTGTTCGTTTTTCAAACAATACTTGATTCAAATCGATCATATGCTGTCGGTAACGATCAGTATTAACAGTTTTGCAAGGTTTTTAGTAGCACATAATAGATCACAACCCTTCTGATCCTGACAAACACCCACAGCATTATTTCGATTTGGCCTTGCAGTCGATCTGGGCGGTTCGCATGAATATACTCATGATCTTTTCCCCTTCGGATTCTCATAATGCATCCACTTTTTTCACATAATTACTTAATTTCATTCACTTTTTGGCACATAATTAAAATAACACTTGTTTAAATGTGTTTCTATTTAATGACCGAACCCCCAACCATCTTCCTCATCTAATTTCTCTACGGTCAACAAAAACTCCATCATTATGAATCCACTTTTTTCATCTATTGTCCCTACTCGATGGTGAATAACTTTATTTTGAACCTTCCGTGTTACGTTTCGCAAGTTTAGTTAATGTTGAAGACACTTTCTCACCTTCTGGTGTTATTAATTAGTTCTCGTGTTGTTACTTTTGAACATGCCATCTTTAAACGTTTTCTGTGGTTTATCCTTTTTCACTTCAAAATCACCAATTTAAAATTTTCTCATCCACTCAAATCACAGTATTTTAAGGAATGAATGTTTTCTAGAAGCTTCGATAAGCACTCGATGTGATTCTGCATCAGTATTCTTTAAATTTTAATATAAGATCCATGCTATCTGTTACTCATAATTTGTAGGCACAAAAATCTACGTTTTCAACGCTAATAAAAACTGCTTAGTAAACCTACAACAACAATTAGGGTATCCTACAACATCGCGATTTTTATTTATCTAAAATAATTTTTATATATTTTACTAAAATTTATGTATGTTTTATTTTGAATTTAAGGCTAAAATACCTTCTGTGGTTTAAGAGCATCTTCTATCTTCATAAATAAATAAATTAAAAAAAAAATTAGAGAAAAATAAAAACCAAATTCATTAGAGAAATGTATATCATTCTAAACTAACAAAAAACAATTGACAACTTGGTTTACAAAGCATTCCTTTAATGTTTATTTTGAAAGAAATTTCAAAATGTACCCTAAAAACCACCTACTTATACACTAATTTAGTTAATACCTACGTTGTTTACCATTGGGACATTGAGATATTACCTTCAAGAGGGTATATAGGCAATATTGCATGACTTGTTTGTAATGCGTACTGCCTAATACAATGTTTGCAGGCGTTATCTAATATATAGTAATATTTCAGTTAACTACTTCAAGTGATTATAATCACAGCTATTGCTACTTCTTCATAAAAATAATTACTTATTTACTTAAATAACTGTTTTACATGATTACACTGTTTGGTTTACGACTTATTTTCATTGTTTATTGTATTAAAATTTACGTGCCCCACTTTGATAAAAAAGAAAAAAAAAACACATACAAATTGAGTAATAAATATAGATAATTAAAAAAAAAAGAAAGAGACAGTGAAAAATAAGAGACAACAAACCGTTTACGCATATTTCGTCAATTTCAGTAAAAGTATTCCATCGAGTTGTTTCTTTGATTATGTCCAAGCCAATAAAGAATCTATGAAGATTGAAATGGAATAATAGTTATTATTATTTTGTTTTTTTTGTTAATTCATTCTATTTTTTACATTAATTTCAAAAGACATTCTAGAAAATATGCCTAATTTCTCTTCATGAACAAATAAAATGTTATTCATGTAAATTTCTTCAAGAGCCATTATGATGTCTATATAATCTGCCAAGTCTACCCGTATATTGTAACAGGACACAGCGGAACGAAGTACATTTAAAGTCCTTTCTTCTATTAAGGACAGTCATCCAGATTAATAACCTGTTTTAATCAGAGCGAGGAGGGAGAGATTAAGGAACAAATTAAAATAATAATAAATAAATAAAAATTTAAGCGCAAAGTCTGGATTCGAATCGGAAATCAATTCCAGGTTGCACTGCTACACTTAACAATAAAATATAAAGTTATGGTTTTTTGGTCTCTTTCTATTCATTTATACAACTATTTTTACTTTCACTTACCTATATATGAAATATATAGTAAGGGAAAGTATTGCGATCGTAAACATTTTTTAATTTCAGTTGTGACCAGAAATACACGTTTTCGGGTAACCTGGGTCCAGATGATCCCGCTAAATGGTCTGAGTGTGTGTGGTAAGTCTATGTATTATTATTGTATCTTATACACATGAAAAAGAATTGTACGACTAATACTGAAGTTTCATATTTAAGACAACTATACGCCCGAGATGCTACAGCAACTTTTTCATAAAAATCAGCTAATCAGACGAGCCACTTTACACTGTGTATTTAGCACCTTTTTACGATTTTCTGAAAAACAGCTATAAAGATTTTGATTAAACTCTCTATATCGATGTAGACTTTATTTGGCCTTAATATCATGTAGGTTTCATTATGATTGAAATAGTGTGATAGGGCTAAAATGCTGATAATTTAAATTTTCTTCTTCTAAAGTACCTTTGATTAATTAATTAATCAAGTTAATGGAGAGTGGTGAAATTCTGTTAAAACTAACTGATTGTCATAGATAATTATGATAGATTATTTAATAAAACACATGTTTCTATTCTATTCTATCGACAACAACCAAAACCAACTCTGTACATTACCTAGGACTGACACTCGATCGAAGGATGACTAGGGGCCCAGATGTCAAGATGAAAAGGCTGACTCTCAACCATCAACTGAAAGTACTAATACTCTCTTTTATCTAAATCATAAAAATTAAAAATTAGACAGAAACTGGATACATACACATCAAAACTTACGCTTCATAGATTTTTGGTTCAGCAAAAAATACTCACATACAAAAACTGCAATTATTTCACTCAAAAATTTTAAGACTCATAACGACAGCTGCTTGGTACGTAAACAACAGAACCCTACATACGGACTTATAACAACCAACAATTGACCAACATATATGAAAAATCTATTCTCGTTTTCGCAGTAAACTTAACGACACGACAATAGACTGATTAACGATATGTCAATATCTGAAATGCCATTCAGAAGGAGGCTAAAGAGAAGCTGGATGAGAGACCTCCTCTGCTAAATTAAAGCCTATAAGAGGGGTGCTGCTGGGCACTTTCCTTCTTCATGCCTACCATTACATGTCTGATCTCACATTCGTACAGCACATTTGCTGATTGTAAGATACATCTGACAGGTGTGAATATAGACATAAAGAGAGGGGGGATTCCTTAACAATTTATCTTTATATCTAAACGTATTTAAAAATTCTTAAAAACTATTTAATTGGATTTTAACATCAGAGGTAATTGAAAGTCGTATGTTGCGCGCACCAGGTTTTTCTTATTTGCTACTGTATTTGCAAATATACCAAGTACAACGATCCTAATTGTAGACGGAATTATACATTGTCGTTGATAAGTAGGTATTATAACCAATAATCTTTGCTCTGTTTTCAGGGATAAAACGAAAAGTTTTTGAAATGTTTAAACATTAAACTGAATGTTTTGAGGATAGCGTACTATTTATGAGAAGAAGGAGACAGGGAAGACAAGGCTAGCCAGTGGCGCCTGCCACGCCCTCACATTGTGCTCAGCCCAGGCCCGGGAATCACTAATGCTATAACCTCTATGACAATGGGCCCACGCTACTAATTGCCCTCTCAATGGGGGATTATCAATTAGCCTGTCACCGGTCACAGCTGGAACTGTCGTCGCTGAGCAGTGACTGGGTAACGTGAACCAGGGTACAGGTAGCTGTGTCTAGGTAGTGAGTGGTAGGCTTCAACAAGGGCAGTTACTATCTCACATTCACCACCTTTATCAATGAGTTTGTTTTAGACCAGCAGTCAGAACTATTGCACTCGCCACACACATCTTGTATATCAATGTTCCAGGTTTAATTAGGATAGGGATCTTTAACATGTACCTAATAACGCACAGGCTCGGAACCACCTTTTCCGAGGGATGGCATAAATAAGGATCTTTTACTGTATATCAATGTAAGAACATTTAAATAAAAATAAATTTGGAAACATTTAGAAAATTACTTTGGGAACTGATGGAAACATTGATTACAATAGCTGATCCGACAAGCGTTGTCCTCTCTTAACTAAATATATATCACAATCCAGCACTAAGGAGGCTGTGAGATGATATATTTGACCCTGAATCTACAAGGATAAAGAGATAGTGAATATATCTAATATAGGATATTGAATAGCGAATTATTTGTAAGACCATGTGATTCTAAAAAATACTTTACCAGCCCTGCCATTTCCCCATCCAGTTTTTTTAATACACCCACTCTGGTCGCTTTTATCGATTCCTCAAGCTACCAACCTATTTTAATACATTTCAATTGATAAACCATTTCACTTTAAAGCTGCCAACGTATTTTGGATCAGGCTTGTGTTGGTAAAAGCTCATTGTTTTTCACTTCACTTACCTTGAAAGTTGGAAAAAAATTGTCTTTTCATTGAAATTGGCACAGCTGTTCTTCAGAGATTCCTTTTTGTGTATTTTTTGTTTATTTAGTTAACGTCCCTTTATGCTGCTGTGGCTAATTGGACTATCCCACAGTGGGAGTCCTAAATTTTGGCTTTCAAGGTTTAATTAGGATAGGGATCTTTAACCAGTACCTGACATTGCACAGGGACAGGACAGTTTAACGTTCCGTCCGAAGGACGTCATAACTAAAGATGTTTTACTCCTATTAAAAAATCCAAGGACCACCTGCGTGTTTGAGCCAGTGACCTTTGGCATAGGAGGCTGTTATGCTAACCATCATGCTACAGATAATCCCTCATTTTTGTATGCATAGATAGACTATTAATACACTATAGAACTGAACGAACATATGAACTTTTCTAATGTTCCGCGCAATTCTCTCTCTCTCTCTCTCTCTCTCTCTCTCTCTCTATATATATATATATAATATATATTATATATATTATATATATAAATATAATATATATAGAGAGAGAGAGAGGTCACGGCATCACCCATATACGACTTGAACAATTACGCTAATTATTTTTTTGTTGAGTTTATTATATATATACTTATCATCACTCTTCATTACATTCTACAATTTTATCTGTTAGATAACATTTTTTAAACTCTAGAGTTTTCCAAAGGTTATTAGATTATTTAAGAAAAAATATATAATATTGAAAAATGTTACTACTATATTTGCCTACAGTTAGTTATCTAATTTCTGAGTATTTAATTTGTATTTATATATTATCAATGAAACAACGCGGAATGGTAAATCATTCAACGAATTGATAATTCATAGGAAACAACAAGTGTAGTAACCTTCTAGTGTCTTCGAACATGTTTTTGATCTTGTTTCAGCCTTGTATGAGGGTTCACCGTGAAAGGTGCATGTCCAGAGGGAGTACTGGTACCGAGCCAGTTTGACCGGGATAAGTACGAGTATAACATTATTACAAAATACTGAAGGAATAGATGTTACTCATGAATCCAAAAATACGTTTTGGGCTATGATGGTATAGCCCCATATGGAACAAAAATACCTCTGTATACCAGAGATTTTTCCTCCATACAATGCCCCAATGACGGGGATAAAGACGACAGTAGCGACGGCACGCTACGTGCCTCAGCCTCTCGCCTCGATGTAATGCCCTCCTTGGGATATCGGCTGATTGATTTTAATAGCCCCTCGGAGTGTGGTCCCCAGGCCCCGGGCCCCGAATTATCAGATGCCATCGCGTCATATCTCACACCTCGGCCCCAATCACCTGGCTAATGCTCACCCGCCCACCCTGATGGATGGGATCCCTCTCACCTGTGATCAGGGCAGTATATCAATATTAGGATTATATGGGACACCTTGTAGGCTTCTCATTACAGTCATCTATATTCACTTATCCCTAAAAATAAAAATATTTTCTTAATAATAAATACAATACAATCAACCATAATTATGAAAATTTTGTGTGCGCCTTACACAACTTTTACTTACATCTGTTCGCTGAATAATCTTTAAAAGTTAAAATATAGATTTCATCACAGTGTTTCGTAACGTTCCATTTATTCGATGACTTATACATATTCAATCTTGAAAAATATTTTTACCACGGGTGATTATGAATTCCTTCTATATTTTATGTTTAAATATATCAGGAATATCCCACTTGTTGCAGAAATCGCCCAAAAAAGATACACCTGATTTCACTCCAAATTACCCGCCCATACAAACCCGCTTGTCCGTGTCCTCTCATTGGCATCTATTCCCGATAATCCTCCGAGGAATCTGAAAAGACGGTGGCCTCGGGACTTGCTGAAAAAATTAACATTCAAGTGCTACATCTGGGAAGACTCTTCTCAGGACTTTTTTTATGCCAATTGTTACAATTATAAATTTCAATAAAAAAATTTAATATATATATATATATATATATATATATATATATATCAGTGGCTAGCAACGAAAATTTCGCTGACCCCTTTATCAACTCAGAACAATAGTAAGGACCTCCCCCCTCCCTAAATTCCCCTAAAATCTTCTTAAATTCATTTTATCTATATAATTTAAAAAATTAAGAATTACAGATTAGAAACATTTACTTTCTTACAATAAGATTATATTTGTCTATAATGAAAATATTAAAAAATAATTTTATTATGTTAACGTTATTAATTTTTTCTTTTTATTTATGCTTCTTCACCTTTCTTTTTTAATTATTAAGAAAAATAATAATATGTTTTTAGATAACAAACTAATAAATTTTTGACTCAAGAGCTTGGCATTATAATAACATACTATTTGATTAATTCATATATATTTCAATTTTTTATATTATATTATTATTTTTATGAAAAAAAAAATAGCTGATGTGATTGTTGAGGATTCTTTGCATTTAAGGAATTTTTTATTAGAAGTGAGATTTTGGGTAATGAAGTAATACAGATGCTACTTCAATATATTTTTACTAACTAATATTTATAATATTTTTATAATATTTTTACTACGGGTGATTATGAATTCCTTCTATATTTTTGATATTTAAATATATCAGTGGTCCCAATTAAAAAATTTTCGTGGACCCCAGTTACTATATATATTTTTTTTTTTTTTTTTTTTTTTTTTTTTTTTTTTTTTTATTCGAATATATTACAATTTGTCATAATAGACAATAATAATAGTGCTACAGGATCTCATTCATACAATATAAACAAAAGGAAAGTCAAATTACATAAAATAAAATCAAAATAAATAAACGTATACGTATAAACGTAATAACAAAATTTATAGACAAAATAAATACAAATAAATGAAGTTAACAAATAAATAAACAAAACATGTCACATTCATACCTATGTACAATATTTACAATCAGCACGGGAACCCCAGACGGGGCTTGTCCCCCCACTTGTGGAAGGACAAGCAGAGTCAAAAGGATCCCAGCGCCTCCCTCTCAGTCGCATCACTGGTGAGAGCCAGCGGAAGCTAAGTGAGGGCGCCATAGCCACAATCACACCGCACATGAAGAGAGAATCTGACCAGTGTCAGAACTCCAGAATAGGGGTTTACAATATGTCTCGGGGCCACTGCCGTTTCAACCTTCTAGGAGGGTTGTATGGATGAGTGGAGCTGGATAGGGATTGTGCTAGAGGATTAGGATGATGAATGAGGTTCTGGTGGAATTTGGAAAATTTAGATGGAATCAGGTCTGAAATAAATGGAACATTAAGGTCGTGGTGTAAGGTATAGTTGGAGACATAATAAGGAGCATTTACTATTGTTCGGAGGACTTTGGATTGAAAGGATTGAATGCGTTTGATGATAGAACGTTTGGCTGTCCCCCATAGTTCAAGTCCGTAGGTCCACATTGGTTTCAGTATTGTCTTGTAAAGTAATAATTTGTTGTCAACTGTAAGCTCAGATTTTCTGTTTAGTAGTCTGTATAACTGTCCGAATCGTCTGTTGAGTTCTTTTCGTTTAAGTCTTGTATGTGGGTTCCAGGTCAATCTTTTGTCTAGTAGTAAGCCAAGATACCGGACTGTGTCTGAGGAAGGAAGCGGTATGGAATTGAAATGAACCATTGGACAGGATTTGCGTCGAAGGGTGAAGGTGACGTGGGTGCATTTGCTTTCATTAACCTTAATACGCCAAGCATTACACCAGTCCTCGATAAGACAAAGGTGTCTTTGCAGGATTAAGGATGCTATTTCAGGATCGGAATTGGATGATAGGATGGCGGTGTCATCTGCAAATGTTGCCAGAAAGGTGTCAGGATGAATAGGAATATCAGCAGTGTAAAGGATGTAGAGGACGGGTCCCAAGACGCTGCCTTGAGGAACACCGGCCTCAATGGGATAAAAGTTAGAAAATTCTACACCACAGCGAACTCGGAAGGAGCGGTTTGAGAGATAGGATCGTAGAATGAGGTATAGAGACTGGGGTAAATGCGTTTTAAGCTTGAAGAGTAATCCGGTGTGCCATACCCGGTCAAAAGCTTGCGCTATGTCCAGAAACGCACCAGAACAATACTCTTTGCATTCAAGGGCTGAGGAAATATGGTCTACAACTCGGAGTCCTTGTTGAACAGTAGAATGATGAGCACGGAAACCAAACTGATGGGAAGGAAGATTTTGTGATTCTAATATAGGCAGGATTCGTTTTAGAAGGAGTTTTTCAAAGACTTTTGAGAGGATGGGGAGTAGACTAATAGGTCTGTAGGATGAAGTGTTACTGGAAGGTTTACCTGGTTTTAGGAATAGAATGATTGTGGAATGTTTCCATAAGAGAGGAAAATAGGTGGTGCGAAGGATGCAGTTGTAGATGTATGTAAGAAAAATAATGGCTTTCTGGGGAAGTTGTCGCAGGATCTGGGGGGTAAGGAGATCGTGTCCAGGAGATTTACGAAGGGTCAGTTTTTGAAGAAGATATTTCACCTCAGATGGATTAATAGCTTTAGGAGGTAGGGAAAGAGGTATTGGTGAGAAAAGGAATTCTTGAACTGTTGTGGTATGATTTCTGTTGGATTCCGGGTGAGGAGTGAATACTTTGGAGAGGTGTATGGCGAATTCCTCGGCTTTATCTTCATCAGACGCAGCCCAGGAGTCATCACCACGCCGGAGAGGATGGGAAACTTTGTGGTATTTTAGGATCTTTTTGGTCACATTCCACAGGGAATTATCTCGAGCTGATAGAGAGGAGAGGTAGGAATTAAAGGACTGAGAACGGAAGGTCGCCAACTCCCGCTTTAATTGCCTACAATAAAAGTTATAGGAGCGGCGATCTGTTGGGTGTCGGGTTCTTTGCCATAATGATCTGGCTCGGCGTTTTGCATGGATGAGGTCAGCTAGGTGTTGAGGTAAATGGTTTTGCTGAGGAGTTCTATTGGAGTGCTTAGGAGAGGAGGCAGTCCAGACAGCTTGCTGAATGGCGGTAGTAAAGGAGTAGACGGAATCATCAAGGTCATCCGGTGTTTTGAGGGTCACACTGAGGTCAATATTATCGGTAAGGATTTGGCGGAAGAGGTTCCAGTTGACAGGGCCTCGGATAAATGAAGGTGGAATGGGTTTCGGAATAGGAGTTAGGGATACTTTAAGGATCAGTGGACTATGGTCAGAGGATAGTTCATCAAGGCGAGTTACGGAATAGTTGAGGGAGCCTAATCCGCTGTGAATGAAGAAGTCAAGGATGTCAGGATTACGGTTGGGATCGGTTGGCCAGTAGGTAGGGGAATCAGGAGGCAGGAGATTGAAATGACGGGAGTTGAGTGCAGACAGCAAATTTCGTCCACGAGAATTCGTGGTTCTCGAACCCCACTGTTGATGCTTGGCATTTAAGTCTGCACCCAGAATGAAATGATTTCCTAAGGAATTTAGAAAGGATACAAATTCGGTGTTGGAAATGGAATGTTTGGGAGGGCAATATGCTGATGTAAGGGTTACCGGAAAGGAAAAAGTTTTGATTACTATGGCTGTGGTTTGTAGGAAATCATAGGTAGGAAGTTGGAGTAAGTGATGAGAGAGGGACTGGTGCACAATGACAGCAGTACCGGCATGGGCTTTGCCGTCTGGGTGGTCCGTACGGTATGTTACGTATTGGGGTATTTTAAAGTACTGTTTAGTGGTTAGTCTAGTTTCAGTAATAAGTCCTACGTCAACGGTTTTGTCTTGCAATAAAGCTGTAAGTTCGTCAGTATGATTTCTAACACCATTCGCATTCCATAGGAGAATGGATAAGGAGTTAGGTGAAGTCATTTAAGGATTTTTTAAGGAAGGGATTAAGTTTGATACAAGATTAGTAAGTAGTGATATTAGCGGCATAACGAGGGATTTGATTTCAGTGATGAAGGATGTCATCAAACTTGTAAGGTCTGAGACATTTGATGGAGGAGGAATATGAGAAATTTGATGCGGATGAGGTTTTTGAGGGTTGGGTAAATTTTGAGGAATAGTTGGTTGTGGAACGGTTTGAGGATTTTGAAGTGTGCGTTGTTCCGGAGTTACTATATTAAAACTTAATTTCAATCCAAAGCATTCTAAAACGTCTTCTTCCATAACTTTAAAAACTATTCTAGATTTTATTTTTAAAATATTCAAGAAAATTGTTTAAAAATCTTAAATATTTTTAAAAATTATATAGAATAATACCTGCTACAAATCATTGTATTAATCTTAAGGCGCATTCGAATATCATATACCTTTTGTTGTGGAAGTAATGAATTAACGATTATGTGGCCGCAGTTAAAATAAATTGTTAAGATAACCCAAAATGTCATATGCTAGACTCGAGCTCTGAGAACTGACCACATCCGCAACCACAAACATTCTCAGTGAATTATTAAAATTTAGAAATACAATATAGATACCTATTTAATATCATTTACCGTAATTGAATGATTTTGTACAATGGATTCGTTATTTTGGTTACAAGCCAAGCCTTATGAGGATTTTTCATTAAGGTAATTCGATACAATTTTCCCAACAGCAATTCGCGAATCCACTGGACATCGTCTACGTACCTCCAGGGGTCCGCGAACCACCAGTTGGGAATCACTGAAATATATATTGCTTTATTATTTAAAAAATATAAGGTCTTCTGGAATCACGAAATTTTATTTAATTAATTTGAATGAAAACCGAAAGAAAATAAAAGGAAATAGTAAAGAAGAATAATAAATAGTAAAGAAGAAAAATATTTTTCCCTATACTTCAATAAAAACGCTATCGAAGAGGCCATTTTGTGAATATTTGTATTGTTGAAACTATTTAAATAAATAAGACTACTTTTTCCTCTAACATTTTTTTACTAGATCATTCATTTTGCCTTTGCATTAAAAAACACTTAAGCTGATTTTTACTAAACAACTTGTATTTATTATGTTTAATATAACATATTTTAACTTGATTGTTCTACAGATGGCCAATGCACTATAATGCTGTAGTAAGGTCAGTCAGTGATTTTTTATGGTACGGTAACAGCTATCTCAAGCCTGAAAAAACTCCTGACGATCAATAGGCGAATGTTGAGAAGGATATATGACCCAAGAATATCACAGAGAAGCAACAGATTGAGGTCGAATAAAGAAATACAGGCAATGGTTAAGATGGATCCAAGCAGATGAACACGTTAAATATACCAAAATGTATCAAATTAAAATCTAATTAATAATTTATTTTATTATTTTATTTTGCTTATAATTATAACCAAATGCCGTATGTAGAAACTCATTTAGGGCATAATGATATTATGATGATAACCTAGAAGTTGATTGCCTGGAAAAAACAGTAATCTAATCCAAGCAGATGAAGGAGTTTAAAATGTGTTGATTTACTGATAAGGACCGCATGGAGAGGTGTAGGAACAAAATCCGAAACATCAAGGCTCTTGTGGACAAGAGAAGGAAACGTGGGAACGGAAGAGGGACGGATGTGAGGAGGTTTTTTCTTTTCTAAACATATATACAATAATTTTATTATTCGAAGTTTGTCAGGGGTATTCGCTTTGTTAGTAGAAGCTTACTCTAGTGTTGTAATAGTATATTCATAGACCACATCCACAGCTGAAGGGGAGTACATGCCGGCACAGCTGAACCTGTCCCGTAGGTCTAAACAGATCGCCCAGATAGGCGGCGGCCAAACGAGGCTGAGATTTATGTAGAGCTGACAGCGGGGGTGGCCTATAAGAATATTAACTGCCATCGGGGGGAAAAAAAGAAAGAAATAAAAGACGAAAGGGGTAAAAAAAGCGAAAGTGGTCCAGGTACTGCCTATCGGAATCAATAACCATCTCTAAGGGTTGAAAAAAAAAGTCTGAGATAAAAAATATAGGCCCGTGCCCTAGTTATCGGCGGTTAGCGCCGGCACAGTGAGCCCTGTAATAGGGTTACCGATCTGCGGCTGCTCCAGGTAACTCATCTCGGGCGGGACATCTATAGTCCAGGTAATTTGGGAGCTATTGTCATCCGTCGTGGGTTGGAAGCCTCCAAACTTTATATCTCCTAACTGTTCTTGGGATAGTCTTTAGGGACAATAATTTATATAGTCCTAGAAACTGATCTGCATCTGAGGACATCGAAACCTCAATTACCACCGAGGGCACCAGCAATTACCATTTGTAGATATTTAAAACGTAAGTGCGTGGGGTAAGAATGTGACAAGCTGCAATAACAGGAATATTTGTGGAGTTTACTTAAATATTTTCATTGAAAAGCCTTCTTTTACTTTCGCTTACGTAGATATGAAATATATATTAAAGAAAAGTATTGCGATCGTGAGATTTTCACTTGAAATTGGGTCCCCTCAGTCCAAAGGAGGAAGTCCCGGAAAAAGGCGTGTGTGTTTTTTTTCAGCCTAGTCCTAAAACGATAAGTAGTATATAATAACTTTTACAGCAAAATCGATGAACTAGGAGAGTCATTTTAAACGAAGCATTTTGCACATTTTTCTCAAAATCAGCTCTAACGGTTTTGATTAAACTGGTTATATCGATGTAAATTTAATGAGCTTTGATATGATGTAGATTTTTTTCTGATGTAAGTAGTCTGCCAAAGCGTAAATGCCTATATTTAAAATTGTCTTTCTCTAAAGTAAGTTTCGTATTGTAGATTCGAATAAATTAACCATATCATCTTGATAGCAATGGTAAAAAATCTGGTGCGGGCAACACACGACTTTCACTTACCACCATTTTTAAACTCAATAAAAGAATTTTCAAATACACTAAAAGACAAAAATACGTGAAACTATTAAAGAATTAATTAAATTGAATTTATATAGAAACATGTGTTTTATTAAAAAATCTATTGCATTATTATCTAAAATAATTAGTTCTATCTGCTTTTCATCACTCTTTATTAACTTTTACAAGCTCTTGTGTATTAGATAATATTTTTTTTCTAAAATCAAAGATTTCCAACGGTATATTATAAGTGTATATTACTGTTGCTATGTTCGAAATCAAAAAATTGCATTAAAAAAATATTTTTTCTGTTTTCTCCTTTAGTTGGGTATCGAGTTTATTCAATTTATACATTTACCAGTTTTTCATCAGCGTTAACAAGATAATTTAGTTATTATTATTGAATCTACAAAATTAAAGGTACTTTAGGGGAAGAAAATTTAAAATATCGGCCTTTAAGCCCTGTCAGACCATTTTTATCGAAATAAAACCTACATGAAATTAAAGCCCATTAAATTTTACATCGATATAGCGAGTTTAATCAAAATCGTCGGAACCGTTTTTGAGAAAATCGAAAAAAGGTGCAAAATGCATGGTATAAAGAGCCTCTTCTGGTAGGCTCATTTTGATGAAAAAAGTTTTGTCACGTCTCGGGCGTATAGTTGTCTTAAATATGAAATTTCAGTTTCATAGGACTTACCGTTTCCGCCCGGGAGCTACCACACACACACACACACACACACACACACACACACACACACACACACACACAAACACACACACACAGACCTTTTTGCGGGACTTGGTTATTTGGACTCAGGGGACCCTAAAACGTGTATTTCCGTTGAAAACTGGAATTCGAAAATTTTCACGATCGCAATACTTCCCCTTACTATATATAGTAAGTGAAAGTAAAAATAGGCAAATATATAAAAGCTGAACGTATTTGACATAGGTAGGTCAAACATGTGAGCCATGCCAAGCATAAACATGAATTTGATGACCAAACGAAGGAGAAAAAAGCAAACATATATATATATCTTTTTTAATATAAAAAAATTATATAGTTGTATAACTCGTTATAAAGCTAAAGAATAAAAAAAAAATATGGACACTAATGAAAAGCGGACTAAACTAATTGAATTTATTTTTTTTTAATTCTCACCAGCTCTGTTTCCTGAGGATATATAAATTGCTTCGGCAAACAGCAATAAATGTTATATAATGGAAAAGTTGGTTGGTGCAGTCTTCGGTGATACGCCCTACATTATGTGTTTTCATGTTTCCATATTTATTTATTGGTTCCATATTCATTAGGTTTTTATCTTGTTTTTTTTAGCCCTGATGAAGTCTCACAACGTAGGCGGAAATGTCTCCTCACAAATAATGAAATTTTGTCTCCTTAGTTTGATTTTTAAATTCTCCCACTTCTCCCCCCAACCAAAATCTTCGTATATTCTCAACAGTCAACATTTATTCATGATAAACATTTAATTTGTGTGGCACTCTGTCCTTGTTTTATGAAATATACAAAAATTAATTTGCTAACCATTGTATTTCCCTGTTAAATAGACCCATATATTTGTTTCTATTATATCTCTAAAAGAGTTAAATATAAATGCTTTTAACGTAATTTGAAATAGTTATTCATGATGATACACTTAAAATCAGTTAGTGGCTTATACTAGTGAAGCGGTTGAGAAAGAGGCGCTGGGATCTCTTGGATTCTGCTTTTCCTTCCACAACTGGGAAGGAAAGCCTAGTTCGGAGTTTATTAAGCAGATTGTTAGTATTGTATATAGCTATGATTGTGTGTATGATCTTTGTATTTATTTCTATTATAGTTTTTCTTTTTCTTTTTTATCGTTTTTCTTCTGTATATATATATATTATATATATATATGATTTTTTAATTTTCTATTTTTATGTAATTCGACTTGATCATTGTTTCTTGTAAATACTGTATGAATGTGGTATCATATCACTATTATTACAGTTTATTTTTTATATCTCAATTAATTAAACATAGAATATGACCAGAAACTTTATTTTGAGACAAAATACCCTAAGAATACCATATATGAACAAAATTAAAATTAATTTTTATTACAATTAAGATTAGTTTGAATGAATAATTGTATTATTAGGTTCCTTTAATTAAAATGATCCTTTTCATTCAACTTATTTTATTTTCTTATTTTTTGTCCCTACGTTTCGGCTCTTTGCCATTCTCAAGGGATCTCTTTATACTCCTTTATACACTCTATACAATATATAGATATATATTTTGTCATAATTGAGTAAAATAAAAATTAAAACTATTATAGGCTGACCAGCCCTGTCCTGGTTGTTATCATAACAACCAGGACAGGGCTGGTCAGCCTATAATAGTTTTAATTTTTATTTTACTCAATTATGACAAAATATATATCTATATATTGTATAGAGTGTATAAAGGAGTATAAAGAGATCCCTTGAGAATGGCAAAGAGCCGAAACGTAGGGACAAAAAATAAGAAAATAAAATAAGTTGAATGAAAAGGATCATTTTAATTAAAGGAACCTAATAATAAAATTGAAATTGTTACTGGCCAAAAGCATTAATGATAATAATAAATGTAGCATTAATTACTTTTCGTTAAGTATTTGGTCGCTATTAAGTAACTAAAAGTCATTTATCACTCACAATCAGTTTAAAAAATAAATGTTTAAAATTTATATTGTAGAATAGACAGAATGGCTAGTGGTTGGGATTTATTATAGGGATCATACTATGATTCAGCTCAAATCTTTTTGGTTTATAGTATATTCTTTTTATACTGAGTATACTAGTGAAAGGTTTAATGAGATAGTTATAATCATATTTTCAGATTAAAAAAATATACATCCAGTTCCTGCAACCAAAACAGAAAAAATCCCTTAAGAAACAAGTGATGAAAATTTGGTTGCTATCAACGTCTTCGGATTAAATGGCAGCGTAGAGCGGGTAGTCCAGTTTGTGAGGTGGTAGCTAATGAGGAAATGATGTGAAGTGTTTCTTTGATCGCTGGCATCCGTCTCTGATTGACACTTCACTGGCCTTGTTTGTCTCTTCCATCTTCTGCGTCACCCGTCGGCTCAGGGTGAGCTGAAAGCTCTTTTAAAATGGAACAAGAGGTCTACAGGGAGCTGGAATATCGATCATTGCTAAGGAAAGGGAGAAAAGAGTTATATTGACATCCTAGGTATTAATAAAAGTAGTGAGTTATTTTTGTGATGTAAAGACCTCACTATCCTTGTTATATGATAACTTACCTCAAAATACACTACCAGCGGCAACCTTTGTATAAAATTAGCTGCAAATAGGTATCTATTGTTGTTTCGCAACCAAAGCAATAGTATGAATACTTGCTATGATTTTGGTGGTTTTGAGGCACAGCACACCTCAGCAGCACCTCTGGATTTACTTAGAGTGTTTGAAAATTGTGTATGAATTAAGATGTTGTTAAAGAGATTGTTTAACTTACTTCTACAACAATTTCGAATTTTCAATTCTGTATGAACATGAAAATAAGACATCAGAAACCATATTCTGCTTTTCACGTTTTATTTTATTTACATTTTTAAATATAAAAATGATTTCAAAGGAAATTGTAATTTATTCTAGCATTTCATTCTTGCATTTGGTACATGCACATGAAGATGCGGTGTATTGCGTTGAATGCCACTTTCTTTTTTAATCTGTTAACCGGGAAATGTCCTTTTTGACTACGCGACATAAACGAGATGAAACTCTAAATTACGTTATTTCATATTACTTTATTTCACTGACGTAATTTTATATTATTATTTTTTTATTTTTAGGCTTAAAATAAATGAAAAGACAATGAATTTATATTTTTTTCATTTATTTATGAGTGGATGTACATATACTTGATATTGTTCACGTTTGACAAACTCTCGCTCTCGGTTAACAGGTGAAACAATATTTATCGGTTACATTCGATATGTATTTTATTCGATATTGATTACACATGTTGAATAGACTCGTGAGTCTTGGTTTTCCTTCAATTCTTCTCATATGGTCTCGTTGCAATTACATGTTCTGCTATATTCTTGCTATAGCAAGAATTCTGTCCCACCAAAAGTTTACTCATTCTCAACCTGTCGACAGAGGTACATAATACCTATATTCAGATATAAACGGATGATTAGATTCAAATTGGTAATGTGAGAGTTTATTTTGAAAGAGAGGAGAGGCGGTTTTATCGGATAGAGATAGACGGGGAATTCCAAATAATAGACCAACGAAAAGGATTTGTGAAACACGCATTCATGTGTGGGTATACTATTGATTGATTGGGTTCATTATTCAAGAATGGATGTCAGAGTTTAAACATTTTATTAACCAAAACTATTGTTAGATCCTAATTTTATCTTGCGCCATGCTGCCATCTTGTTAGCTATTAGTTATTGATCGAATTGAGCTGATTGCATCGCAGACTCAATGGCATAAAGTTGTTGGACTCGATGACAGCGATTCCGAGAAGTTGGTATTTGCTGATCACTGTAGCTCGAAAGTAGCGAACGTAGATGGAGGATGGCAGTTAAGCTGATCTTGGGCTTGGGCTGAATGGGGAACATTGGACAGTCTATGTAGCGAATTTGGTGTATCGCATCGAATCTTCGAGTTCGCTAAACCTATTTTATTTATTTATTATTTACCATAAACTATAAGCTACCAGTATTGCCCAAGTATTAGTGGCAGGAATTTATTTTCGCCAGTCAAAGACTCCTAAAATCTGTTGAACCTTTTGAACTTATATATGTGCAGAGACCTTTTCATGAATATTTTAATAATTTGTTAATTTCAAATATTGTCTTTTTACCTAAGGACTGATGCTTCGTGTCTCTCCTAAAGATTTAAACAATTTCTGTCTTTATTATTTTAATTACAATTAATAAACCACAGCGAGATACATGAGTGGACTTACATAATAATTATCGTGTTGCGGTGGCTTTCTTTCGTGTAGTATTAGTTACTGATCGAGTTTCTTCAGCATAGTTTCGCCTACATTAATCATTTAACGCTTCGTGTAAAGACAGTAGCCTGTGCTGAATTCGGCAATGTTCCCTTGGTGACCGAAATGCTCATCCTCCGACGAAGGATAAAATGTGGTGACAGAAAGCAGCCCTGATTGCCTACAAGCCCTGATTCCGCTGAAGAGGCCCGCACGCTCGGAGGACCGCGCCATCACTTGCAGCCTCAGGATCGAGGGATGATCTCTTGCCCTTATCGCCTTCCGGCGAGCTCGTTTTTGTCCACATTAAATCATCTTCTCTTTAACATTCCAATAATACATCGAATCAAACGGACGTTTAAATCACGATGGCAGTGTTAAGCTGAAGATTTGTGATTCTGATAGAAGTTTATTTTATTATATCATTTTGTGTATAAATACAAGTAACCTTTTGATTCTCTGGTACCATTAGAATGTTGTGCCATTTATGTTTAAGAAAGCAATGTTTGTCCCGTATAGTGAGCAGCGATTACACGGGAAGTATACCGCATACACGATAGGCCCAAAGCAGAGAGTAGCCCCGCATGTGCAACGCGGAAAAGCAGCGGTAATCAGAATACATCTTATTTTATTCCACAACTGCCCTACGAGATTATTTTCTCTCTTATTCAATAAATTCAGTTATTAGTGGAGCAAACACTATTTATTTTTCCTTAATCTGTAATCCGTTAATTAAAGTTATTATTATATTTATAAAAGAAATTCCTATTTTATGGATTTCTGGTCATAGCAGTATCTCAAAATGCTATGTTGTGAAGATCATTTTTCCTGGAGCTTCGTCTTCCATATAGATGTGCAATAAAAGTTGGAAAATTAATCCTCTATGTGATTTAAAAAACATTTTCTAAACATAAACAAAATTGGTTCTCGAATAACTCGAAAACTATACGTCTCCGAAAAAGGATAATACTCATTTCAATGATAATCGAATTTCTGACCACGTGGAAGCAAAATTCTTTAATTTTGACATGTATACAATGTACTAATAAATTTTAATAAATATATTTAAGTATATTGAGTATATATACATTTTGGAATGTAGGGTCCCATATAATATGTTTCGTGTTATTCGTTATTAAAACAATTTCAATAAGCCTAAACATGTATTTCTATAACTTATGAAATCGGATATTTAAGGTGGGAGATTTCCCTATGTTTTGCAAAAATAGATTCATTTCAAACGAATTGTGACAATATACATCGAATATGCTTTAAATTTGGACCATACTGATTAACTATGGGCATGCCTAACTCTTCTGATGTGCTGCAATAAATTTTACAGTATAAAATTAAGATCTGAAAATAATTAATAACTTTAATTGGTGCACTATTTATATAATATTTGAAGGAGTAAAATATTGACCTATAGCGGAGTTGTATGTGTTATAGTTACTCTTACCATAAACGCATACCTATGCACGGATTTAAAAAGATAATGAAATTAGTGAGCAAAGGCTCGAGGTACAGCTAGTTAATTAATAGTAATGCACTCTCACTAATTATATAGGATATATTATTTCTCATAATAACATATATAACAACAAAAACACTGTTTAATAGCTCATATTTCATGTGATATCTCTAAAAACTGCTGCACTAATCCCCAACTCGCATCATGAAGCGCGACAAAATCAAACATTCTGAGCTCCTTGCTCGCTGCTTGCATCGCTGCTTTACTGTGCGGGAAACCTTAGAGTCAATCAATTGCATTGGATCATCCGCTCATCAGAGAAGATAAGATGTTAATAATTTAGAATAGAAAAGAATGTAAAAATTTTGTTTTTTGGGACAGCGTCTCTTAAGATAACTGCTATGTACAATTAAGACAACAATGTGGCTGGCCAAAACAACTATGGACCATAATTAATTCTTATTTACAATAATATAAACTGAAAAAGAGAAGAAAAAAAAGTATACAATAAAACAAAAGAGTAAAATAAATGAATAACTGATCTGTCGAACAAAACTAAAACTAAAAATGAATTTATTAACTAAGTTAAATATAAAAAATAAATGATAAAGTTTCTTTTTTTCGAAGTCTGATATTTGGTTTTAAAATATCAGCCTTGATGAGTGTCTGTTTGGGAAGGCAGTAGGTATTGGGAGCAGTTGAGACATGAATGAGGATAGAGGAGAAACATGGCGGATATGGCTAGGTAGGGAATTCCATGGAGTAGTAGAGCAGAAAAGAAAGGAATGATCAAAAGTCTTTGTACAATGGGTAGGAATGTGAAAGTCAGAATGGTGTATATAATTCATGAATATATAAGGCTTATAACAACTCTCAATTAAAGCTTACGACTTTTTTAGTTGCTCATTATCTTTTCTAAATATCTTGCATTTTCCAAAGGCTTGTTGCACGTTTATACTACTACTCAATTAAATAAATATGAAATATTTGTTAATGCTTCGGTTACAGAAAATATAATTATCCCATATACAGAAAAATATATTTGCGATGTATTGTATTTATAAACATTTAGGAAACAATGCTCTAACTGACACTGAAAACCGTATCAAAACTTCGTCTGGTGGTTTAGAAGTAGTTTACGGAATCCAAAAATCACATTATTTCATAAATATAGAAATAAATTATTTAAAATTCATTTTTTTTTATCTATCAACAAGTATTATACAAATGCCTTTGGGCATATATTGCAACATCGATCATCATTAGTTAAAACCTCATTTATAGTTCTAAATATTTAAAATAAACTTTAAAAGTTCAAATTACTTTCCATGGAAATCCCAATTAGTTTACAGGGAAACATCTGTTTGTATGATATAATCTAAGTAGAATGTTTTTCCACCATGAGTTTTGTTTTGTTTATTTATTTAACGTCACTTTATGCTACTATGGCTAATCGGACGATGCTACAGTGGGAGTCCTAAATTTTGCCTATCCAGATTTTATTAGGATAGGGATCTTTAACGAGTACCTGACATCGCACAGGCTCGGGACCACCTTTTAACGTCCCATCCGAAGGACGGCGTAACTAAGGATTTTTTACTCCCATTAAAATCCTTGAACCCGTGACCTTTGCATAGGAGGCTGTTACGCTAACCACCCAGCAACAAGTGATCCCTTACCAATGATCCACCATGAGTACACAAGGTGTATAATACAACTTTCATTTAAAATTATTAGGAAAGTGTAAGTAATAATGTTTTTAGATATTATACTAAATATTGTTACTAAATATACTCTTGATTGTGGTTTTTAAATAAGTATTGTTAATTTAAGTTAATTATAATTATATTAAGAAAAAAAAAATCTTTCAATAGTTATCAAGAAGTTGGACAAACACGCGTGAGAAGCAATCAGTTACTATGCTATCACAATAATGTAATGTCACTAAAAAGTAATATTATATAATTTAATATGAAAATAATAGTTTCGTTTAATACTGAAGCAGAAATATTCTTGTTATGTTTTCTCATGTTAAATAAAGGGGATGGAGAGTTATTCCTCTTCTTTTTCATTAACATATAATTTTCTAATATGATGGTGGGAATGAAAAAACCTGGCAGAAATAGGTAGAAGTCATAATATTTTTTTCAGAGAGAGTTCCCACGAGATGAGAGATGATTGCGTGCTGTTCTTAATGCACTTAGATGCACTCTGTCCATTAATAATGTAACGCTATTTTATAAATTTTATAGCATCGTCGGTCAAGGATAGAAATGCAGGAATGTTCCGAAGGAAGAGAAAGATGTCAGCTATGATAGGTGTCATCTCCTCTTCGGAATAAAAGGAATTTAAGCATCTTAAGAAGGATCTCTAATTTTCTAGTTCGATATTTCAATTTTATTAGAAAAATTTTAGAAGAACATTTCGATTCGTTGCTTAAAGGTTATCGGATGAAAGATTACATTGGAATAAAAAAGTAAAAAAATAAAAACCAAAAATAGTTTCTTTCTTTCTTTATTAACACGAAAAATTAAAATCAGTTGATTTCATCTGCTTTTTATCACTCTCCATTACCCTTTACGATTCCGTGTATCAGATAATATTTTTCTAAAATCTTTAGCTATCCAACGGTATATTATACATCTATATTACTATTATTGTGTTCAAAAACACAAAAAATTCATAAAAAAAATATTTGTTCAGTTTTCTAAACATAGTTGTTAATTAAATTCGCTCAACTAGTATATTTAGCTGTTAATTATCAATGGTAACAAGATAATATAGTTATTTTTTATAGAATCTACAGAATTAAAGGTACATTAGATGAAGACAATTTAAAATATTGGCATTAATCCCTGTCAGACTATTTTAATCAGAATGAAACCTACATCATATTAAAGCTGATTTAATTTCACATCCATGTAGCGAGTTTAATCAAAATCGTTAAAGCCGTTTTTGAGAAAATTATAAAAAGGTCCTAAATGCATGGTATAAAGTAGCACTTCCGGTCAACCGAATTTATTAAAAAAGTTACTGTAACATCTCAGGCATATAGGTGTCTCAAATATAAAATTTCAGTTTCACAGGACGTTTCGTTTTCGACCGGGAGTTACCACACACAGACCTTTTTGTGGGACTTGGTAATTTGGACTTAAGGGACCCAAAAACGTGTATTTCCGTTGAAAACTGGAATCCGAAAATTTCCAAGATCACAATACTTTCCCTTACTATATTTTTCATATATAGGTAAGTGAAAGTAAAAACTATCTTTACTATATGTATTTTGTCATCAAAGTGTGTATAGGTTGTCATCAAAGCAATAGGTTTGCTAATTTGAAACCATAAATAAATAATTATAAAGCGTTTTTTTTTTTTATTTTAATTTTCTTTGAAATATTTCCTTATTCTGTACTCCTTATATAATTTAAATTGTATACCGAAGACATATCATCAGTTTATAATTTGAATAAGATGCTTTAACTTTAACTATATAATTGTGAAATAAATAAAAATAATTGTGGCTTTTCTGAGTTATATTCATTGTTTCGAAATAAAAGTCTATATGGAAACAAAAATTAAATCCCTAAAAAAAAAAAAAAAAAATGAATATTTTATAAATGCGTAGAGTAAAATTTCTTTTACCAAAAATATTCAATACGTACACGTATGAAGTCTAAAGCTTGTGGCCATTTGTAAAATCAAATAACTTAAAAACAAAATAAAATAATCAATACCTACTTCATGGTGAAAGAAACTGCAAAGAAGAGTTTGAAACGGTTTATTCCTACTTCAAGCTCCTATTGAATTCTGTTTTCCCATTATGAACTCGCTCACCCAAATTTCGCTGTTAGATCACACGTGCATTAGTAAGTAAGTAATTGATTATTTTTATTTATTTACATTTAGTATTTTATATAATTATTATAATATATTTTATATTAATAATCAATTAATTAATTATATAAATTGGTTGTATGTATATATATATATATATTTTTAGTGATTTTTAATTATCAGAGATATAGAGTACTTGCTTACTACAAGTAAGTATTTATAAATAATACGATATGGTTGTGGGTGGGATGGACAGTTTATTTTGATTAAGGAGCTTTAAGTAATATTTTTAAAAATAACAAATATTACTTAAACAGTCGAAGTTCATCATAGAAAATTTATTCTCATAATGAAACTTCGGTATATACTTATTCCAATTATATTATTACTGTTTTAACTGATCTTTGATTAAACAATGACGCTATATAGTATAATAAATATTAAAAATTAAAATATTTATATAAATTATTAATATTTTTATATTTATCACACTCTAATCGGCTGAAATCATCAAGTGGTCCTGTAACAACGATTATCGGATAATCTCTATCGAAAGCAGTTTCTGAATCACGATATGAAAGGTGCCTGATACATAACGTGTTCTTCGTGTCGAGATAGTGCGATAGATGGGTGAAGTTCTTAAGCCGACATCACTGCTCACATCTAACCATTTCACTAATTAGACCAGAAAGTTAAAAAAAAAATTAAATGTTATATAAAGCATGTTTGTTGTACGTTAGTGAAAGGTCGATTCTCGCTAAAATTTTGTTTAGAAACAATTTACCAATAAGTACCTAATTGTTGTTAGTTGTTTAAGATTTAAGAACCATGAATAATAAACAAATGATGTCGTTACGTTGTTCAGTGTTAAGGATAATTATTTTTAAAAAATTAAGACCTATAAGGTGTGAGACCTTATGGTACAGGCATTGTCATAAAGTTTGTTTAAATCACCGTTTTCTGAAAGAACTCTTTTTCAAAAAAAACAAAAAAACTTTTCGTGTAACAAACATTAGTAATGAATACATTGAGAAAATTTATGATTTTCAAATTAAATAAGCTGTTCTTTATACATATAATATCCTTATACACTTTAAGGGATAAATTTGGAATATTTAATGTTAAATCGGACGCGTGGAGATCTATGGGCGAAATTTGACTGAGCGAGTTTCTAATGGGAAAACAGGATTCAGTAAGAGCTCGGATCTTAAGGCTAAATTGTCTTTTATACTTCATATCACTTTCTTTTACCACTTAAGTATTTTGATGGCATGAATACTTCTGGGAAAATATGTTGTTTTTTTGTCTTAAGTATAGTACAATCTGATTTAAAATATTGCTTGAATAGATTTTTTTTTTTTTTTTTTTTTCTATTTAGCCACCTTTATGTTCCATACGTAGCTGATTTGGCCCGAATCAGATATCATTCCTTTCATGAAAAACTCCATCCTCACTCTAATCCTCTAGTTTCAAGCCTTTCGTCCACTTCAATTCCTGATAAGCCTCAGAGGCGTTTAAAAAGAAGATGGCTTCGAGACCTATAGTTTAGAATATTTTTAGAATGCTGCCGCTGGGTAGCTTCTCAACATGTCTACTTACAAGATGTGATTTACAGTTGTAAATATCAGTAAATATTTTTTTTTTTTTTTAATTAGCCTAAATATAGGAGACATTCTTTAAGTAAATTTTGTTTGTTTTCACTTATTTAAGGATAATACAATGATTTTTTCATGATCACCATCATATGGTTCTATTATTTTATGGTATTTATAAACCTTTAAAAAATAACATATAAGTGAATAAATACAATTATATGATATAAATCATGTTCATATAATATAACGGAACTAAAAAATGGATGTTGTACCTGAAATATCTAAACGATATTGATTATAATATGCGAACGTTTGTCAAAACTGGCAAAAAGAAAAGCAACAGAATGTATTGTGCTCAACAACGTGTATAAAAAATTGAACGAGAAGCATTTGCTTAAGTTGTATTTATTACTCAATTAAATATCTTAAAATAATAAATTAAAAAAAAAATATATCAACAATAAGCTATCAAAATTTATTTTCAATACGCTCATAATGACACAGAGAAAAAAATATTAATGTAGTAAGTAGGTTTGTGGTGTTTCATGTGATAGTGGATATGTTTTCAAGATATGTTTAATTTAAATTAAATGATTTATTTCCTTTCCTCTTCAATAAATTCTTGCTGTTTTGAGAATCACTATCAATTAATAAATTCACTAAATACTGTTGGTTATTCAGTAATAAATATATCTATCGCCTGATCGCTTACTAATATATAATACTATTACTAATAAATAAAATACACTGTATTTTATTTTAAATCTTCCTTGCTAATTTTACCTCTCCTTAAAAATGGGGAAAAGTGGGGAATGTGTACCGGGATGCCTGAATACCGCAGGAGCTCAACTTTGTTCCTCGTTCTGATAGCTCCGCCCACTTTTTTTTTTCCGGGCACGCCCACGTTCGCGTTGTTTCATTCACTCGTTCGTGAATTGTGTTTTGTTGTTATAATTTTTGTTACATTCTTATATTTACATTTTAATAGATTCCACATATAGTCTCATTTGTTGAGATCACGAACCTTAGATATATGTTATTACATTTAGGCAGAATAAATAATCAGGTAGGTATTCATAAAGGAAACGTGTTTTTTCTCTTCGCTAGCTTGTGGTATTATAACTGTAAACCAATTAACAAATGATAATTTTTGTAGCGAAATAATTAATAATAGTGTTATTATTATTATTATGCTTTATATGGATATTTTTTTTTATATTTATGGGTTAATCCATTTGAAATCGTCTAATTTTTATTAATTTTGCCGCTCGACATATTTAATTTTCGTGATTTTTTGACCAGTTATTCTCTATCCTACCGTAAACGTACAACTATAAATAAAAAAAATCGGGCCGATAGTTTTAGTATTGCAACCATTTGAAGTCAGCCCCGCGGGCAAAATGATGTAATGGGAAAATCTTTCTAATTCCTTTAATTTTGTAGATATCAAATCAAAACAAAATTCAACAATAAGGTAAGGACATGCTTTGTATTTTTTGTCCCTACAAATCATTACCTAAATAGTAAAGAAATTTGTTAAAAAAAGTATCGAAAATTAATAAAAACGAAACTTTTAGAGAGATAAAAGTATATAAAGAAAAAGAGATCTTTTTTGTATATGAATTTTCTAAAATGGCAAAAATTCATTTTTTGTGATGTTTACACGGAAATATCTCAAAAGGGACTGAGTGAAAAATTTCGAAAGTAATACAGATTACCTATCTATACGATGTGTTTAAGTGACATAAATTTGGTCTTTGGAACTAAGCTGGTTCCGGAGTTATAAAATTCTTTTAAGTTAAATTAAAAAAGAAAGAAAAGGAAAATAAAACTTTTTGGAATGCCAAAGAAACTACTCGAAGAGAAATGTCTGGCCATTCAAAACTCCCAGGGTCTTAAAATTTTATATCCTGTGGTTTTCAGCATGTTTCTAAAAAGCACTTGCTTATACATTTGCTGGTTTTCTCCTAAACTCTGAGCAGTTCTGAGGTCAGTGAGTATTCTATGGATCGGGACACACGTAGGATGTAAATATTTACAAAAAATATAAAACAAGACATTTAGTGGGCCCTCAGAGGCTTTTAACATTAATGGAATACCGAAGCACATAAAAAAAATCATGAAACTGGGACGTCATAACATATGTCACTCAAGTCGAGAGCACGACGGATGCTGTATCGGATGTAGCTTGGAACATACTCAAAACATCCTTTTACATTTACTTCTTTTAACAATATTCCATACCTCCTAAAAAATGATGATTATATATATATTTACTATTTTTTAATTGTAATAGTTGAAAATTAATTAAATTGATAGAAATTTTCTTAAAATCTTGATCTATAGTAAAAAAAATAAATAAAAATAAGTAATTAACGCTCTTAAGAAATACAGCAGTATAATAAATAAATATTGTAAAAAAAAAAAAAAAATTACACTCTAATCATTAGTCGTTCAAGATAAATTTTTATTTCACTGGTTATTGGTTCACAAGTCAACATATTTACCAATGTAGTTATAAAAATCATTATTTTTTAAATCGGGGGCGAATTCAGTGTTAATACAAAACAATATATATATATATATATATATATATATATATATATATATATATATATATATATATATATATATATATATATATATATATATTTAACGTTATTCACCTTTTCCTTATATCCATTACGATGTTTGAAAACTTTACCGTTGTTTTAATTGATTGTAGCCTATAACTGTCTCGATTAGGCCTTCCCTCTTTTCCTGATGATCTTTCTCTCTTCTTTTTTGATGTCTTCAAAAAATGGTGTTTCTATTAATTATTATAATTCATTCGATTAGACAATTTTGAGATCACGACTGTAGACTACTTTAAAGAGCATTTCAATTTCTCATTTGTTCTTCTTCATTCCCAAGAAGCCTTCATCCGCTCAGAAAACCGCTATTTTCGTTCTTCTTGGTTTCCGTTCCTACTTTCTTGTGTACGACTTGGAAACAACCCTTCAAGTCTTTTTCTCCAAATATTTTTCTGTTCGTTATTTCTTCAATTTTGTTTCCAGCTCGTTTCGTTCATGATCTTGTTTTACCTCCTTAACCAAGGTTATAGCCGTTTTCATTTCAAAAAGTTTGTGGACTGATTTCTTGACTATTCTGTTTCCATCCATCCTCCAAACGTGCCCGAAATATTTTAATCTTCTCTCTCTAATGGTTTCATCTATTGGCTAATTGTTCCGGTAAATTTCTTTGTTGCTTCTTAGCCTGTACTGTCCTTCACTGTTCTTGGCTGCTCGCATAATTTTCCTTAAGATTTTTCTCTCGTTTGTTCCAAAATCCTCCAGTTTTCTCTTTCCCAAGGTTATCGTATCTGCTGCGTATAGCGCTTCCGGTTTTATTACTGCGTGGTAGTGTATGAATTTACTGTTCCAAGATATAGATTTTTTATTATACGTTTGTCTGGTGCTTGCCTGTGCACTAAACATTTTATTTGTTCTTGATTTTATCAAAATTTCGTCCAACCTCTTTGCAGCGACAATTTCTCCCAAATAATTGAATTCTTTAACTTTTTCGATTATGCCATATTTTTTATCAACAAACAAGATGTCTCTGTTGATTTGTTCAGAATTTATTTTTCTTGATACCGAAAGTTTCACTTTTTACAATGAATGTTACACAATACATATCCACATTATCGATATTAAAAATGATTTTTATTTAACGTTCCTTTATGCTGTTGTGGCTTATCGAACGATGCTACAGTGGAAGTTCTAAATTTTGCCTATCCAGGTTTAATTAGGATAGGGATTTTTAACGAGTACCTGACATCGCCCAGGCTCGGGACGACATTTTAACGTCCCCTCCGAAGGACGGCATGTCTAAGGATTTTTTACTCCCATTAAAAAATCCTAGAGCCACCTGCAGGTTGAACCCGGGACCTTGAGCATAGGAGGCTGTTATGCTAACCACCAATATTTCAATTATCTCACAAAATTTATTTCGTGTTCGATAGGTATCTTACATAACCATTCTTTTAATCTATATTTATAAAAAAAAGTGCTATTTCACTCGATTTTCTGGTCATCGCAGTTCTCAAAAACGACTATGGTTGTGAAGTTAAAATTTCTCCTGGAGGTACGTCTCACCTTCTAGATGTGCAATAAGGATGGGTTTGGGTAAATTCGTCCTCTAAGTGATTAAAAAAAAAAATTTGTACAACGTAAAACAAAAAACTATAAGTACTGATTTGAATGAGAAGCATATATCTAACCACCTGGAAGCAAAATCGTCTTAATCTGATCAGTAATACCATAGATACTAAAATACTTATAACAAATATATTTAGGTATATTACGTTTCATAGCCATGTTTTGTGTGCGTGTTTCTATCAAATTCATATGTTTCATTGTGTTGGTTTTTTAAAATGAAAAAGTTTAAGTTTTGAAAATAAATTAGAACTTACTTCTGGATTGTAAAAAAAAAATGCGAGCTTATTCAGTTGGAAGGATGCACCCACGAGAAAAAAAAAAATACAAATTAAAGTTACATAGAAGTTACGATGGATGCCGATACCACCAAATTCCGCCTACACAGACTCGTCCAATGTTCACCATTCAAGCCCAAGTCCCCGAGATCAGCCTTAATGCAATCCTCCCATCTACGCTTCGGCCTACCTTTCGGACGTCTACCAGTCGGTTCAGCGAATACTAACTTTCTCGGAATCCGCTCCTCATCGAGCCCAACAACTTTACTCGCCCAATTGAGTCTCCGCGATGCAATCAGCTCAATTATATTCACAGGATACAAGTTCCGCAATTCCGCGTTGTGCAACCTTCTGAACTACCCAGTGGCCTCATCTCTCTTCGGACCAAATATTTTACGCAATACCTTATTTTCGAAAACCTCAAGCCGTTGTTCATCCTTCAAAGAAAGCGGCCACGTTTCACATCCGTAAAGAACCGTTGGAAGAATAATAGTTTTATAAATTTAACCTTTAAGTTTTTAGACAGAAGCCGCGAACTAAGTAACTTAGTAACTGAATAATAACACGCATTTCCCACCTTTAACCGGGAATTTATTTCTTCCTGGATTTCATTTTTCTAGCTATAATTGAACCTAAATACTTGAATTTCTCTACGTGTTCAAAAGTATGCCCTGATACATCAGTATCACCAAGATCGCCACCGTTTCTGCTACTAATCATATATTTCGTCATATCGGTATTTAATTCGAGTTATTTATCGGTATTTCTTTACCGGTTTTTATTAACACACTTGTATTTAGTTGTATGGTTTCCGTGTCTTCACCTATCAGTACCAGATCATCGGCATACCCCAAAATCGGATTCTTGTCACCCATATTTAAACCTTTCTCGGTACACATCACCTTTTCTATGACATATTCTAAAGCTATATTAAATAACACAGGTGAAAGGGAGTCACCCTGTTTCAAACCCGATCGCACCTCAAATCTCTCGGAGTAATTATGACCGATTCTAACTTTGTGTTTCCGACAAACACATCTCTTCTAGGTTAACGAACTTTCTAGGTATTCCCTGTTCAATCATGATGTTATATAGCTTCTGACGGTCTATTGAAACATAAGCCTTTTTTAAATCGATATAAAGTTGATGGACTACACCGTTGTTTTCCAATTTTTTCTCTAATATTTGACGTAAGAAAAATATTTGGTCAATAGTCGAGCGATTCCACCTAAAACCACATTGGTAATCTCCGATAATTTCCTCAGCGTATTCCGTGATTCGACTAGTTAGAATTGACGAGAATATTTTATAGCATACTGGGAGAAGAGCGATCCTACTATAGTTGTTACAATCCGACCTCGGTCCTTTTTTGTGATTCGGAATAAGTATTGATTCTTTCCATTCTTCAACCATTTTTTCATTTTCCCAGATCTTTTTAACTAAAAGATGTATTTTGGAAACGCCCGCTTCTCCACACGCCTTGATTAGTTCACTCGTGATATTATCATTTGCTGCATTCTTATAAGGTTTTAATTTTCCTATCGCCATTTCGACTTCCTCTTTACTCGGTGCATCTATCCATGGTTCAGCGCTCTGATATTCAGAGAGAGGAGATTGATTATTATTTTCCGTATTTAATATGCCGTCGAAGTGTTGTTTAAATTTATGTAATATCTCAGAAGGATCCGCAATTATATTGTTATTTGCATCTTTAACCGCATTCAATAGAGGTTCAAATCTTTTACGCGTTTATTTATACCTTTGTACATCTCTCTTACGTTATTTTCGCTTCTGTGCTTTTCTATTTCTATTATTTTGCCTTTAAGATACTCTATTTTCTTATTTTTTAAGAATTTTGAAGTTTCATTCTTTACTAACCGAAAGTAAGCCACATTATTATCGCTTGGATTATTTAAGGAATCCAGTTTAGCGGTTTTTCTTTTTTCGCACATATTTTGACAATCTCTGTCGAACCAAGGTTTGTTCTTTTTATTTTCGATTTTCCCAAGACATAAATTACCGATCTCTTTAATATTATCCCTGATCCCTTCCCATAATGTGTTTACATCTTCGTGTTCCTCGTCTGAAGATTTCAAAGCTTCGAACCTATTTTTTACTTCTATCGCGAATTGTTTTCTAATTTCGGGGTTGTTCAATTTAACTAAATCAAAAATCTCGGGACGAATATAGTTCGGTGTTCTCTTTTTTGTATTTAGTTTTTGTCGAAGTTTCGCGATTATTATTATTGTAGATTAAACTGAAAAAAAAATTAATATCTGACAGTCAACAATTATCATTTATTTGTCATACATAGACATAGTAAAAAGTTTATCTCACTGCCATCTTAGGTATATTTTTATTTTATAACCTCCCCTAACACAGTTATTATAAACAACTTTCTTAACTCGCAGCAATTAAAAAAAAAAAAAAAAAATGAAAAGTGGCGTGCAATGCCGCGAGGTACAGCTAGTTTTACTATAAAATATTGTTCTTCACGGTTCTTTTTAAAAGGCGCATTGTATTGAAATCTACGATAGCTCCAGGAAGATAGATAAATTGAGACGAAGTGTCTTATTGCTATGGCTGCATAAAATACGGAAAAACATTCAAAAGTCGTGCCTAGTATTTGAAATATATTTTTATGCGATTCCATTTGTCAATAGAAGAGTGAAGTACTAAGTAGTACTTAGCCTGGGACGGAGTGACTTATTGCGGAGTGGAGGAAGGACTAGATGTCCTTGGTCACGAGCCGGCCGGATGATGTATCGCCCCTGGTAATGATCTCTAATAGCCGGATATTATGGTCCCTTCCTGATTTATCTTAATATACTTTTCTTGTCCTTTTCAAAGAGATGGAGGGCCGGTAGCTCCCATTGCCAACTCTCGACTAATGGGCTCAATAGGCAAAGTATAGATTACTGCGTGTATGCCTCATGCTCAACACGAGAAGGAAAATAGACGTCATGAACTCTGATAAACTAGTACATCTCAATAACTATAACTTTACTTTTCACGAGACTATTGAATGTAAACTAGTAGCTTTATCTAAAAACGTTTAAAGAATATTGAATATTAAATAGTTGACAGGGTTATTACCATATCATATTATTATATTTATTAATATGAAAGATGAGATGTTTAGAAAAGTGGCCAAAATAATAATTATTTATTAACCTCTTTCGTAAAGTGGAGAAGCTGATTGAGCTCACAATTTTTAACATCCACCAGAACCTTCTCTTCCTTAAAAAATACTTAAAATCATTAAATATATACAATATTAATGTACTATATCACTTATTCGAAATTCCACCATTCCTTACTAAAATTCTTCACCTTTTAGAAGATTGTACTTTTTACATAAATAGATTATTTATTGTATATGAAGGTTTACTATGTTTAGGCCGCTAATTTTCTAACACAGCGGTGACTCCGAAACTGTATCAATTGATATGTCAATTTCGGGTTATTATTTTGTAAAACTGTTGAATTTCTTTTCTTAAGGTATTGTGTTTATCAAATCATTATTGGGATCAGGTGGCATAAAGTAATTATCTTAAAATACATATTTGTTCATAAAATAGAACATGTTATTACGCATAAAAACATGGTACAGCGAGGCATTATCATTATCGAGAATACTGAGGTTTGTTCAGATTTACCACATAATATAACATAAAGGTACCTTTTGACATAAATGCGTAATTCTTTCCTGGCTTGACCCCCAACTTCCTCCGTCCGTGGCTGGACTTCCGCTTCCTATTCTGTCCGGGCTAAGACTCCCCAGGTAGAGGGCTATCCCTGCTCTAGGAGTGGAGGGGTGTATTTTTTGCATAGCCTTTCTTTCTTAGAAGGTTTCTTACCTTCCTGCTTGTAGCTCGTTTCTCATTTAGTCTTCTAAAGAAATGATCCTTCGAGTTCAATTTCATAGAGATGTTTTATTCGATCGCTTTTATAGGCGTAACATTCAGAAATAATGTGAATGGCGGTAAGTGGTACCACATATTCAGGTGGAGACATTTTCTCCATTAAATATTGATGAGTGCAGAGTTCAGCTCTACTTCTTCTATTCGCATTAGCTGAATGTCCTTTTTCTCTGTGAACATAGGGCTCGAATATCCCGAGTTTATTGTCTCTAGTAGCGGTCTTGATCTGTTGCCATGCCTGCCACGAGAGATCCCTTCCCTGGGTTGATAGAGTTGATCAACTGGCTCTCCGTAATAAATCTTTTAGCAACACTATCTGCTAGCTCATTACCTTTCAAACCGATATGGCTTGGCAACCACAACAGATAATATTCAAGATTCCGTATCTGAGCCAATCGCGACATGTCGTACAATTTTTGGGTTTATTGATATAAACCCATGATTTGTAACTTATGATTCAGCATTACGTATCGTATCCGTTTTTAGATTATTGAGCTGTAGTGAATTTCCTGTCCAAAGTAGGTCTGTTGAGGAACATCTAAATGCTTATTTTCTTCTCTTTTAGTTTATATATAGATAATCTTTTATTATTCTTATTTAATGTAATTTCTATATTTTAAATATAATATCTTTCATATAATTTAACCTTATTTTTTTCTTTAAAATAATAAATAAATATTATAAGAAGAAGAGGTTGTTGACTAATAAGGTTTAACGCTTTCACCACCAAAATCACTAACTAAACCAAATTCCACGTTAAGCCTTTCTTTCTTCTCTTTATCTTCTTTGCTGGATGTCCCATGTGCATTTAATCTCAAGCGTCCCATCTACAGCCTTTAAGCCTAAACACTCATTTTTCAAGCATTGATGAGAGATAAAAGCAGAGATTTAATTATTCAATTTTCTGATGACGAGTCTCTGTTGTCCAGAACACACTCTTATATATAGAGTTGTTGAGGCTGAGACTCCACCTTCCTAAACTTTCTTTCAACCTTGGTGTTCCTTCGGAGAGCGAGAGAACGGGGTAGCCGGGTTGATAAGGGCATGTTGCCCAGCATCCAGATGTTTTTGAAAGAATTTTACAAATGTATATACAATAAATATAACCAGTAAAAGTGCTGAATTATAATAAGGGTCTTGAAAAGACTTGTGAAGAAATTACCCAGCGGTTATACTTCAACATTTATTAAAGCTGGTGGGTCCCGAGGCCATCTTCTTTTCAATCACCTCGGAGGGTTATCAGGAGGTTGTGGTTTTATGTGAAGTTGATAGGTTGCGGACAATAGGGTTAATGTGGATTGGGAGTTTGAAGTGGTATATCTGGTATGAGATATGCAACAAAAGGAGCATTTAGGATTTTGCGAAGGATTTTAGGTTGTAAAGATTGGATGCGGGAGGGGAGTAGAGCCCCAAAGCACGATTTCATATCTCTTGATGATGGTACCATAAATTAGTTGCAGTTAAACATAAGTCTTTAGGATGAATTTTGTCAAACAATAAATGGTTTCATGACATTTTACCGGAATGTTAATAGTTTAATAATTATTTTTATAGTTTAAAAACGGGAACTATGAAAAAGAAACTGGAGCGCCACCCACATCAAGTGCCCTGGATGACTGGTCAACATGGAACCATCTCGCACGTGCCGAGTCACTATCGATTGTATCGCTCCGCCGTAGCTTCATCAATGACTGAGCTTTATTCATCAGTCAGCTCTTATTTTGGGAAAGTGACACCAGTCAGATGTCTCTTAGCTCTCAGGGGTCAACTGTCAAGTTCAACTCAAAATGTCAGCTTATGATGAGATCCCTTTTAATCGATTAGTATAGCCTGTATTGATATTTATATCGGTTCGGAATAATGCCCTCAGGCATAAGATAACCGGCTCACAAGTGCCTTGTCATAAAGTGATCCTCCACCTTTCACTTGAGAACATGGTTACTGTAGCACTATCGCCTGATAGCGAGAGTTCGTTCCACATTAGCGATAGATAACGAGAACTTCAAACAACGATATCAGTACTCCGTGAGGTTGTGTGCTACCTAACCAATATGGCAGTGGATTAGATCAGGAGGCAGGCCAAGTTCCAAACAGAATCAGCCCAATTATAAACTCTGTATCTGCATCTGCCTTTCGAAAAAGTATGTCATTCCTTACACGAATCGCAATGTCGACTCAGCGAAATACTTTCTTAAGTGCTGTGAACATGCACATTTTAGATCCGCACTAGTTCCACAGGAACTGCTGACACATGTTTCCCCGAATTTCGGACAGAGGACGTCTTGAAGTTCATTATATAGTTCTGACAGTGCTTTAAAATAGCTTAATTTTGCTACTTCATAATTTTGGAAGTATTACATTCTGGACTCATCAGATTATTCACAAACACACCACGTTATCATAAATACAAGTACCATGAAGAAATGATATTTCGCAGAAAAATTACCTATCCAATATAGATAAAATATTATATTAACAAACCTGTGCTAAATCTCTGAAGCAATATTCCGTTACCAGTCAAACATCAATGGGACTTTCCACTTTTGACTATGGAGGTTAAATATTTTTTGTGTGACTTTAGGTGAGTGAAAACAAGAAAATCAATGCTACATAACAATTCATACTTTTATTTTTAATTGATTGATAATTTCACAATATACTTATCAGTCATATAAAAAACATTTTGACTTCTAAAAGTAAAAAATCATAATAAAAACTTAGATTATTATAAATTTTACTACATTATAAAATATCCATATCACTCAGTCTTTGTTTTATATGCAGTAATAATGACTCATGTGTTTTTTTTTTGTTTTTTTTTGTGTTTTTTACGAGGGTAGGTGGAAATCTTCAAAAGACGCGGATAGGTCTACACATGAGTCAATTTTTAGAGTTTACGATGAATAGGCATATTTATAGAATACATTATTACCGATAAGTTTCTGTAATATATATTACTCTATTAATTTTCTACTTCAGGGTTATATTTTTTTAAAAAATTCGTTCTTGGCACCAGGGACTGCTTTACAAACTCCGTCAATTGCTCACCCCTACATATTTCCTATTAATGCGTTCCTACCTTACTGGCAGAACCTTTCAGGTTAACCATAACTTTTCCTACTCATCCATATTTTCCCAATCTGCTGGAGTGCCTCAAGGCAGTATCTTAGGTCCTATCCTCTATTCCCTTTATACAGCTGACATTCCACTCCATCCTCATACTGTCCTCAATACTTATGCTGACGACACGTGTGTCTTATCTGTCCATAATGATCCAACTACTGCATCCCAAACCCTTCAGTCCCACATCACAGCCATTGAAGAATGGTGTCTAAATTGGAGGATTAAAATAAACCCTAACAAATCCCACCAAATCACCTTTACCCTTCGTCGCAAACCGATGAGTTCCTGCCCCCCAGTATCTTTTAATAACATTACCCTTACTCCTGTTGAGCAAATCCGATACCTAGGTCTCCATCTTGACAAGCGCCTTACTTGGAATCCTCACACCAGACTGAAACGACAAGAAACTGCTCGAAGATATCGATTACTACAACACTTACTAGACAAACGTTCAAAACTTCCAGTATATTACAAAAGACTCATTTACACCACTATTATCAGACCTATTTGGACGTATGTAATCGAGCTTTGGGGCTCTACGAAACCATCTAATTCCTCCCGCATCCAGTCCTTACAATCCAAAATCCTTCGAAAAATCCTGAATGCTCCTTATTTTGTTACAAATCAACTCATTCATAATGACCTTAACATCCCATTTGTTGCAGACATAGCCCGTGATAGATACTCCTCTTTTCATTCTAAACTCCCTGCCCATACAAATCCACTTGTCCGTAATTTATCTTCCTTAGATATCCCAGATAATCCTCCAAGGCGACTGAAAAGAAGGTGGCCTCGGGACCTACTGAGTTAAAATAGTTAGTGAAGTGCTACCACTGGGTTGTTCTTTCTCAAGACATTTTCATGACATTTTTTTTTTCATTCCTCATATTTACTTATTGTGTTGTTTAATACAGTTGTAAATTACAATAAATAAATAAAAAAAAAAAAAAAAAAAAAAATTCGTTCTACATAAGAAATGACGTGTTACTTTATTTTAATCAAACAACAGGAAACATTCTAGTAATTCAAATGGTTACATCGATAAAAATTTCACTTACCTCCGTTATTAATGGATTTTCAAATACAGTTAGAGATGAAAATGAGTGCAACTATAAAAGAACTAATTAAACTGAATTTCTATAGAAACATGTGTTTTATTAAAAAATCTATTATATTATTATTTAAAATAATCAGTTATTTTTATCTTCTTTTCATCCCTCTCTATTAACTTTTAAAAGCTTGAGTATAAGTTAAATGTTTTTCTAAAATCTTTAGCTTTCCAACGGTATATCATGCATGTATATTACTGCTCTTATGTTCAAAAACAAAAAATTGCATTAAAAAATAATTTTTTCAGTTTTTTTCCTTTAGTTGTTCTTTAAATTCGCACAACTTACATATTTACCGGTTTTCCATCAGTGGTAACAAGATAATATAGTTATTTTTATAGAATCAACAAAATTAAAGGTGCTATAGAAGAAGAAAATTTAAAATATCGGCATTTAAGCCCTGTCAGACTATTTTAATCAGAATGAAACCTACATGACGTTTAAGCCTATTAAATTTTACATCGATATAGCGAGTTTAATCAAAATCGTTGGAACCGTTTTCGACAAAATCGAAAAAAGGTGCAAAATGAATGGTATAAAGTGGCTCTTCTGGTGCTCATTTTGATGAAAAAGATTTTGTAACGTCTCGGGCGTATAGTTGTCTTAAATATGAAATTTTTTTTTTTTTTTTTTTTTTTTTATTTATTTTTTTTTTTTTATTGAGAAATATTACAGTTTGTTACATAATGAACATTAGTAATAGAGATGTAGTACACATTCATACAATATATACAGAATAATGATAATAAAGTCAAATTACATAAAATCGGAAATAAATAAATTCGAATATATACAAGAAAATAACAATTAAAAAAAACAACAACAAACAAATCAAAACAACAACCTGTAGTAGAGATAAATACAAGTTGGGAAATAAACAAAAATCATACAAGCAAACCTAACTATATACAATATATACAATCTGCTAAAGGGACCCTAGACTCCGCTGCTCCCTCCACAAGTGGGGGGAGAAGCCGAATCCAAGAGATCCCAGCGCCTCTCACCCGGCGCTTCACTGGTGTAAGCCAGTGGAGGCCGAGCTAGGGCGGAATAGCCACAAACATACAGTACATGAGTGGAGGATCTGACCAGTGTCAGAACTCCAGAATAAAAGTTTACAAAACGTCGCGGGGCCACTGCCGTTTCAATCTTCGAGGAGGATTGTAGGGATGGGTGGAGCTGGAGAGCGATTGAGCAAGAGGATTAGGGTGATGAAGAAGGTTCTGATGGAATTTGGAAAATTTGGATGGTACCAGGTCTAAAATAAATGGAATATTAAGGTCGTGGTGTAGGGTACAGTTGGTAACGTAATAAGGAGCATTAACTATTGTTCGAAGGACTTTGGATTGGAAGGATTGGATACGTTTGATGTTAGAATGTTTAGTTGTCCCCCATAGTTCAAGTCCGTAGGCCCATATAGGTTTCAGTACTGTCTTATATATTAGTAATTTGTTGTCGAATGTAAGATGAGATTTTCTGTCCAGTAGTTTGTATAACCGGCCGAATCTGCGGTTGAGTTCTATCCTTTTAAGTCTTGTATGTGGGTTCCACGTCAGTCTTTTGTCTAGTAAAAAGCCAAGGTACCGGACTGTGTCTGAGGAAGGAAGCGGTATGGAATTGAATTTAACTGTTGGACAGGATTTACGTCGAAGGGTGAAAGTAACGTGTGTGCATTTGCTTTCGTTCACCTTAATTCGCCAAGCCTTACACCAGTCTTCGACAAGGGAAAGGTGCCTTTGGAGATTTAGCGATGCTACTTCAGGATCGGAATCGGATGATAAAATGGCTGTGTCATCAGCAAATGTTGCCAGAAAGGTTTTGGGATCGGTAGGGATATCGGCGGTGTAGAGGATGTAGAGGAGGGGTCCTAAGACGCTACCTTGAGGAACACCGGCCTCAACAGAATAATGTTTGGAAAATTCGGAACCACAACGAACTCGGAAGGAGCGGTTTGATAAATAGGATCGGAGGATTAGGTATAAAGATTGAGGTAAATGGGTTTTGAGCTTAAAGAGCAGTCCCGGGTGCCACACCCGGTCAAAAGCTTGAGCTATGTCCAGAAAGGCACCCGAACAATACTCCTCGCACTCAAGGGCGGAGGAAATGTGGTCTACAACTCGGAGTCCTTGCTGAACCGTGGAATGTTGAGGACGGAATCCAAACTGGTGTGGAGGAAAATTATGAAATTTGGCTAGGATTCGTTTTAATAGGAGTTTTTCGAAGATTTTGGAGAGGATCGGAAGAAGGCTAATAGGTCTGTAGGATGACGTACAGTTGGAGGGTTTGCCTGGTTTTAGGAAAAGGATGATAGTCGAGTGTTTCCACAACAGAGGGAAATAGGTAGTGCGTAGGATACAGTTATAGATATATGTAAGGAATGTAATGGCTTTAGATGGAAGTTGTCTTAGGATTTGAGGAGTAAGGAGATCGTATCCAGGGGATTTACGGAGAGGAAGTTTTTTAAGAAGATATTTGACCTCAGAGGGATTGATTGCTTTAGGTGGTAAGGAAATTGGTATCGGTGACGTAAGGAACTCTTCAACTATTGCGGTATGGGTTGGATTGAGATCGGAATGAGGAGTGAATACCTTGGAAAGGTGTAGTGCGAATTCCTGGGCCCTATCTTTGTCAGAAGCAGCCCAGGAATTATCACTACGCCGGAGAGGATGGGATATCAGAGGGGATTTAAGAATTCTCTTCGTGACATTCCACAAGGAATTGTCACGAGTCGAGAGAGAGGAGAGGTAGAAATTGTAGGATTGGGAACGGAAGATCGCCAACTCCCGCTTTAATTGTCTACAATAAAAGTTATAGGAGTGGCGATCTGATGGGTGACGGGTGCGTTGCCATAATGCTCTGGCTCGGCGTTTAGTGTGGATTAGGTCTAGGAGGTGTTGTGGTAAATGGTTTTTGTAAGGATTTATTTGGGAGTGCTTGGGAAAGGAGGCAGTCCAGGCGGCTTGTTGAATCGAGGTTGTAAAGGAATAGACGGCATTGTCAAGGTCAGTTTAGGCTTTGAGAGTCACTTTGAGGTCAATATCATTGGTGAGGATTTCGCGGAAGAGGTTCCAGTTGATAGGGCCTCTGATGAATGACGGTGGGACAGGTTTAGGAATAGGTGTTAAGGATACATTTAGGATCAGTGGACTATGGTCAGAGGATAGTTCATCAAGGCGAGTTACGGAATAGTTCAGGGAGCCTAATCCGCTGCGGATGAAGAAGTCAAGGATGTCTGGATTACGGTTAGGATCTGTTGGCCAGTAGGTAGGGGAATTGGGAGGTAGGAGATTAAGGCGTCGGGAGTTGAGTGCAGCCTGCAATGTCCGTCCACGAGTATTTGTGGTTCTGGAACCCCATTGTTGGTGCTTGGCGTTTAGGTCTGCACCCAGAATAAAGTGATTCCCCAATGAGTTGAGGAAGGATCCAAATTGGGCAGAAGAAATGGGATGTTTAGGAGGGCAGTATGCTGATGCGATGACGAGCGGAAAAGAAAAGGTCTTGATTATAACAGAGGTGGCTTGTAGGAAGTCGTGGGCGGGAAGTGGGTGTAAGTGATGGGAGAGGGATCGGTGGACAATGACAGCAGTACCGGCATGGGCTTTGCCGTCTGGATGGTCTGTCCGGTATGTCGTGTATTCAGGTATTTTGAAGTACTGTTTAGTGGTTAGTCTAGTTTCAGTAATGAGTGCAACATCAACTTTTTTGTCTTGCAGTAAGGCTGTAAGTTCGTCAGTGTGAGTTCTAACACCATTCGCATTCCATAGGAGAATAGATAAGGAATTAGGTGAGGTCATTTATGGCTTTTTTATGGCAGGAATGAGATTTGATACAAGATTCGTAAGGATTGTGATTAGGGGCATGACAAGGGATTTGATTTCGGAAATGAAGGATGTCATCAAACTGGTAAGGTCTGTGGCATTTGAAGGAGGTGGGATATGAGAGATTTGTTGTGGATGAGGATTTTTAGGATTGATTATGTTTTGAGGAAGAGGTATTCGTTGAATGGACTGAGGATATTGAGGTACATTTTGCAGTTCCGGCAGGGCCTCGGTTTCACTACATTGGTTCCCACCTCCAAGTAAGTGGGCAAATGATACATTAGCATCGATTATTTTTGAGGGTTCTCTTCTAGTTCTTGTTTGTCTTGCTGTTTCATCCAGTACCTGGAGTTTTTGATACCTGGTCCTTAGTTCCTTATAGATTTGGCATCCTTTGTAGTTGGCCGGGTGGTCCTTGAGGCAATGAGCACATACAGCGGGTGTTGACTTCGGTTTTGTACATTCCACAGACTTGTGCTGTTCACCGCATTTCACGCAGCGTGGTATGTGATAACAGTAACTTTTGGTATGACCATACGCCTGACAATTGTGACATTGAACAATTTCTCTCTTGGTGTAAGGTTTTTCGACTTTTACACTTGTATAGTACAGTCTTTTTAGATCATAAATTTGTTCTACTCCTGACAATGGTTCTAAGTCAACGAAGAATAGCGGAAGTTGAACCCTATCTTTTATGACATTAGTGACTTGGCGCACTTTGTAACCCATCTCCATAAGTTCTTCTTTGATTGCTTCAACTGGTGTAGAAGAATGTAGATTTCTTATTACAAATCTAAGAGATCTCTCTTGGCGTAACTGATAAGTGTGGAAATCCGCTTTAGTATCAGTTAGATATTTCACTATTTTTCTATACGTCTTGGCGGTGGTCGGTGATATTTTGGTGTCATTGATTCTACTCATACAGTAGTAGCTGGTGGAGTCGGTAATTTTATTCAATTGAGCACACAACAACTGAAAATTTTTAATATTTTTGACAAATATCGGTGGAGGCCGTGGTTCACTGGGTGTAGGAGCAGATTCCATGTTTTCTTTTTCATTATGTAGGATTTGAAAAGGATTTGGGGTGAAAAACGGAGATTCGTCAGTCATCCCTTGTGACGATGTGGCAGGTTGTGGTTCAGATTCGGTATTAGTACCTGAAGGGGTTGCTTGCTGATTTAATTTTTTATTGGTATCACGGCGGGGTCTTTGTTTTATGGGAGGCGTGATTGAACCACTAGATCTAGATCTTTTAGTTGATGCTTTGGAGGACATCACTTGGTGAAAATATCGCATTTCATGTGAAGAAGATAATAAGATAATAACTAGATGTGGAAAATAAAACAATAACTAAAGAAAATAAAACCAATCCCGGCCTTGCCGAGCTATTGGCAATCAGCTGATGTGAAGAGGTTACCCAGCATTCACTTTACACCGTAAATTGTAACAAAACTTACTGTTTTTTGCTCCAATATTTACTGCAGTTGTTATCCTGAAGCCTGGTGATGTTTTCAAGATTGCACTGAAGTGAATTCCAACTGAAAAAGCAAGAAATCCAAGAGACGATTTGAATGATGACTGCTATACTCATGCGCATGCCAAATATGAAATAAGGGTAAGATAATTATAAAAAATGGGTTTGTAGAAAAGAAACAAAAAACATATCAAATAGGGACCCACAATATCTTATTATTACATGAACATAACGTATTTTACAGACCTGATTGTTGTATTGTCCTAGAGGAAACTGATAAAATGAAAAGCACCAGAAACATATTGATAAAATAAACTACGAACAGTAACAAGAGTTAGAGTAAGTAACTTAATGCCAATTCTATACATAATAAATAAAATCATTTGACAGCCTTTGAAGTTATTATTCCGTTAATATTATTATATCTTAACAATCTGATGTTGCCCAAAACGTTTATTTACAAATAATTGCGGATACGATTTTTTGTTATCGAACGCTTTATTTACGCAAGCAATTGTTTCCAATAAATGTTTGGAATGCTTCTGAGAATGTCACAGAAAATATAACAAAAATAAAAGTTAGTACTTAAAATTCAAAAGTTCTGACACCGTGAAGGGGTGGAGCCAGTCACGGAGTTCAATCGCGAGCTACCAGAATGCATGATTAAAACCAACCAGAAAAAACTAGCCATCTGAAAAAAAGTATTAGTAATTAATAGTTGGGCCATAAATCGATAAGAACCGTATATTAATAACACTGTAATTACAGTAGAACAAACATTGGAACCCAATACCACCTGGGGACTAGAAGAAACAAATGAGATTTTACTTTTTAGTAATGAACTTGCTATATGAGGCAGGGGGCAAACGGTCCAATGCTTTGATATTTCTTTCTCTCCTTGAATATCTGAAAACAGCTGCCTGTGTTTAATGTTAGCAATATGTAGCCGCAAATAGAACTCCCGCTTTACGTATCCGTCCTCGATTATTTTAATTAATAAACCATTTATTAGAAATAATTGAAAACAATCTTTTGCCTTTTCTATATCTCGAAAACAAATAATTCAGATTATATTTGTAGGCTATCGGTAAAGGTGAACGAAGAGGTATGTGGAAACAAATATATAAACATATACGATAGAGATAATTATTAACCATTATATACAATGTTGAAGATTTTATAAATATATTTCTGCTATAAATACCGAAGATATAAATATAAATGGGGAAGCCCGTGTTTCTAGTTCGTGTTCGAATCATCTGGATTTTTCAAACATATACAGACAGCGCCGTAACACTTAAAATGACCGTTTTTAGAATCAAGAAGAAAATAAAAAATCGAGATCAAATAGATATTTTATATTCAAAGATTTAACCATTTTTGATTGCCTTCGGTAAAAAAAACAAAAAAAAAAAACATTTTTAAATGAAGGTTTCGTTCTTACATATCTCTAACCGTTGATCCGATCGGTGTCGAATTTTAGAAATAATTCTGAGCTCCTTTTTATTTCAACTTAGTTGTGCTAGAAGTTACCTGTACCACCTTAGTTACCTCTGTTTAATTATAATATATAGTTTAATTTTATCATGGAACGTATTTTCCCATTTTTGTTAGTGTAGTTCGGTAACCTGTCGTATAATAATAAATGCCTTAAATTAATTTGGAAATAACGTTAAATAAACACAAAGTAATACGAATAATAGTAATTAATAATTTTCTAGAAGGCGATATTAGAACACGCTATTGTATACTGGTCCTTTTATCTCCTTTATTAGAAAATCTCATTACATAACATCCCATGAAACGTGTCATAAACTGTTATTAATTTTGGTCTTATTTGTCGGAACAAGTAGTAATCTTTGAAATAAAAGTTAATTAATCCCTAAAAAATTGAAAACATGCAAATGGTATGAAAATAACCTTAGCCTTTTTCTTGAGTAATCTGCGGGGAGCGTGAGTCAGTGCGGAGGTGAAATATTTATGTGGTTGTTGAACACAGCTAATAAGCCTACTTATCACAACACTATTAGTCAATATTGTCCTATGTTAATACGCTTCATAGCTCGGAACGCATAGGATAATGAAAAGTTTCACTGCCTACACTCCCCGATTAATAAACTTTTCAATTCGTATCATCAATCATCAGGATAACTTTTCAAAACTCATAAATTTACATGGCAAATCTCCCTCATTTAAATGCTAATAGACATGAGATCCTTGATCCTTGCGGAAGAGACAATGGGGAGGAGAGTTGTGAAAACGGTGTACGAATTCGCAGTGACCTTGATCTCAAAGACTGGGGTGGAAGAGCCGAAGCCTGTGTTGGAGGGCACGTAGCCAGGGGCGGGTTCTAATCTCGTCGCTCCGACAGTTCGCTACAAGATGGCCATCGGACGCCGGCATGAGGCTGAAAACCACAGACGTTGGATATCTATAATTCCAATCTATATTGTTAATGTCCTGGAAGTGTAAACAAGGTCTTTCGTATCGCTCGTGAGCCTTTAGAAATACTGAAATTACACAAGTGGAACTGTATCAGGATAAGGATCGTAACGGAAAATAGCATAATCTGTCGACATTTCTCATAATCTTTTGTATTTAACGATGGTCTCTGGTACCTTATTCTGTACTTGTTGCCGGCTATAAATCAAGGAAGGAATAAAGGGGGTATGTATAAAGTGCTCCCACGTTAAGCCAATCAGTAAACAATTTATTTGCGATAGGTATAATTTATCTAAGTAAATCTCAGGGTTCCTAAAAGGGTGTATCTAAAACATTACTTATAATGATGCTAATTCGCACAAACATAGCCTGAGTCATTAAAATAAAAAAATCTGGTCCGTGCAACACACGACTTTCACTTCAAAATCAATTTAAGAATTTTAAAATACATTTAAAATGAAAATAAATTGTTAAAGAATTAATTAGATTGAATTTCAATGGAATCATGTGTTTTATTTAACAATGAATTATATTATATCTACAACAATTAGTTTTTTATCACTCTACGTTAACTATTACAATTTTGTGTATAAAATAATATTTCTTCTAAAACCGTTAGCTTTCCAACGGTATATTATACTTGTATATTTTTAGGTTCAAAAATACTAAAATTGCATTACAAAATATTTTTGCTCTTTATTCCTTTAGTTGGTTATCGAATTTGCTCAACTTGTATATTTAGCAATGCTAATCAGATGATGTGGTTATTTTTATAGAATCTACAAAACTAAACATACTCCAGTGTAAGAAAATTTTATACATCGGCATAAAAGCCCGGGTAAACTATTTCAATAAGAATTAAACTTACTGCAAGAATTAAAGCCATTAAAGTTTACATCGATATAGCGAGTTTAAGTAAAATCGTTAGAGCCGTTTTTGAGAAAATCGTAAAAAGTTGCAAAATGCATGGTATAAAGTAGCACTTCCGGTAAGCCGATTTTAGTGAAAAAGATGCTGTAACATCTCGGGCGTATAGTTTTTTAAAATATGAAATGCCAGTTTTGTACGTCTTTTCGTTTTTGCGCTGGACTTACCACATACGGACCCACATATGCACGGACCTTTTTGTGTTTTTTTGGACTCAGGGCACCCTAAAACGTGTATTTCCGTTAAAAACTGGAATCCGAAAATTTTCACGATCGCAATACTTTCCCTTACTATATTTTCATATATAAGTAAGTGAAAGTATAATGCGACTTGACTATTCCTCAATGACTTAAAAAAAAATAATACATCATGGGTATGTCTAACTATAATTTACTTCTTTTCTCAGTCAGGAATAAATCGAGTTTGCCGGCGGACGAGCGCATTGATGAAATATATAAGGTCAAGATGGTAAGAAATAATTTACTTAACACAATTAATTTTTAATCATCTATTGACATATAAACTTCGTACATTGGTGATTTTTTCATTCGAAATAGCTCCTGAATGGGTAGGTCCTAACCAAAAATGTATAAGAAAAAATATGCTCCAATAAAATTCTGACAAAGAAACTGCCATAAATATTTTAATTTGAGCAACAGAGGACAGAGTGTGTCAAAGAAGCTCTAACACAGAATAACTGTAGGCGAAACGTGACATTTTACTTTCACTTACCTATGTGTGAAATATTAAGGGAAAGTATTGGGATCGTGAACATTTTGGAATCCCAGTTTTCAAGGAAATACATGTTTTAGTCCCTGAAGCCAAATAACCAAGTTCCCCCAAAAGATGGTGTGTGGTAAGTATCGAGAGAAGTCGGACGAGACTAAAACTTCATATTTGAGACAACAAGGAGAGCAACTTTATACTTCGGATTTTGCTATATCGATGTATAATTAAATGCGCTTTGATTGAAACAGTGTGACAGGACTTAAATGCCGATTGTTTAAATATTCTCCCATTGAAGTATCTTTAATTTTGTAGATTTTTAATAAATTAACCATATCATGATGTTAGCATTTATAAAAAAGAAATATATAAACTGAACGAATTCGATACCTAGGAGAAAAGAGCAAACATATTTTTCATGAATTTTTTTTTTTTTTTTTTGAACATGAAGCAGTAATGTAGATATATAATATAACGTTGGAAAGCTAATGATTTTAGAAAAAATATTATCTTATACACAAAATTGTAAAAGTTAATGGAGAGTGATGAAAAGCCGATAAAACAAACTGATTATAGTAGATAATGATATAATAGATTATTTAATGAAAACACATGTTGCCATTGAAACTCTAAGTAATTAATCCTTTAAAAATTTATTTTTATCTTTAAATTTCGTAGCGACAAATGATTTATACGGAAATAACTTCAAATTTTCAATGCGAGCTACACCAACACAGCTTTTTTGACACAGAGCTTAACAATGAAGCTCCAACACATGTAAAGGTTGAAAATGGTGATAATTCGAACCAATATAGTTCCTAAACTGTAGGTCCTAGCGACAAATGTTATTTAACAGAAAAAAAAGAAAGAACAAAATTCTTCACTAAATTTCTGACGAACTGTCGTCAAATTAACAAATTTTGATCAGAGTTAGAGCGTGTCAGACTGACGGTCAAGAAAACGCTACACAATGAAAGTTACAGACCCCAGCTAGAAAAACAATCCATCCACATAAAAAAGAGATATGATAACCGATGACTTACCAGATATGACAGTACCTCTCAAGTATTGATTCTACAATGTTTTTTGTTTTTGGCCGTTTCTCCTTTTTTACAAGTTAACGCTGGCGTGAACGAGCAGTGGCTTACATATAGTGGTCCCATCGGGCGGATCGTATTAGTACTGTAATGCGCTGTTCCACTTTTAATTCTTTTCATAGCTTCCTCATAACCGTTACTTGGAGATAAGTATTCATAACATAACCGCCCCGTGATGAAGATAACCACCGAAGGGAATAGTAGGTATTTCAGCCTCGGCATAAACATGTTACTCCAGTAGATGAGTAGAATGTAGAGATTAAAGCTCTGGAATAGCTACTCAAGATGAGCTGTAACCGCCATTAAAGAGGAAAACGAAAAGCTACAAGAGAGTATTAGGGAACGTGAAGTGGTTCGGGTAATTTATTGCGGATGACTCCTTAAAAAGAACAACACATCATCTATTCGGAGTTATTGCTTAACTTTCGAGTACGCTATTGCGAAACTAAAGAATGATTTATCGTAGCGATGCACTCGTTACAAGAAACAATTCATGGGAGTAGGTGAGAGATGGAGCTAATGAGATATTATTTTATTTGTAGCTCCAAGGCCGAGCAAGGAGGAATGCAAAAAGGTGGCGTTGGTGCGGCCGTAAATTGGGATGGAGTAGGTTTGGTAGAGAGTTATCATTTACGAGGGGTAGCACCCGGCGGCCGCCTGATAATCACCCACATCATCAGCCCGCCCTTCCTCAAACACTACAACCGCTCATTTCCGATCGCCTCTGCTATTTCTACACCTGCTATTCGCTCACTTCCACCGAATCGGGGCTTAGAACAAACACCTTCTTCTCACCCGGTCGTTTTAGCGAGACGCGTCTCGCTCGAAGGTACATACCGTTTGTCCAGCTCTTGCTTTTTTTGCCCTCTGAGGTAGTGGTTAAACAACAGGCTATGGAAGTATTGGTAGTCATCGTAGTTAGGTAAAAATGCATGTCAAATATGATATTCTCTAGAAAATCGTTTTGGGGATATCTAATATACACTCTACATACCTCTCTGATAACCTACTTAACGTAGTAGAAATATATACATTAATTTCTTCTGTGCTTAATTTGGTCATTTCCAGAAGTTATGTTTGGACGAATTGAGAATATGTGTTGTATTTATTGTGTTTGTTTCCTCTGCAAAAAATCATAATTATATTTTAGCTAACACACCAAATTGATATGGATTTTTGAAAATATCACAAAAAAAATATTCAAGATTTAATCAATATTAGTATATTTCCTCAGAATCCATAAAATGACGCAAGTATTGAAAATGATGCATGTCTACAAAATTATTGTACACAATAATGATTTTTTTTTAATGTATCTGTTTAGCCTTATGTATCCTATGGGTCTTTGGCGTAATCAAAAAAATTATATTCGGGGTAGTCCCCTGAAATTTTTATGAATTTCATTAGGGTGACTATGTTTTTTTCATATCCTGAAGCATTTCTAACATTGCTTTCTTTAAGCCAACCTTTACCCTCCATTGCTCGAATAGCGTGCACTCAATTAGCAAGTGTTGGAAAGTTTGTAGGGCATTATTGCATTTTTCACAGTTTGGCGCTTCTAGGCATCTTAAATGGTACTCATGCGTAAACTAGAAGTGCCCAGTTCTAAGCCTGCATACTATGACTTTCTATCTCCTCCGAACTGGTTTTCTATTTCTGGCAGTCGGATCTGATTATTGCTAATATGGTCGTTTTCTTTTTCCCACTGTCCTCCCATTCTGTCAGTAGCCTTTTTTTAGATTTGAGTACCCCATAATCCACTGCAGTTTCCTTTATTTGAGTAATTCCCATTCTGGCTAATTGTTCAGCTTTTTCATTCCCTGGGGTTCCTCAGTGGGCTGGTACCCATACTATAACTACAGCTTTAGGTTTCATTTCATTTTCCACTATTCGTATAGTATGTCCCTAACTACGGATTTTGGTATTTCTTTTAGTATGTATATAAATAATATTAAATATTTCTTTTATTATTATTAATTTTTTTTTAATTAAAAAGTATATTTCATATTATTCATGATAATCGTTACAATAAAAAGAATCTAATCCTTCGGGATACTATTTGTAGCTAATATATAGATAGAGTCCTTTTTTAGAATATGTTCTTCAAGGTATTCATTCAAACCGAAGCTAACAATGGTGATTTATCTAATTTTATAGAATAATAGACATTAGTTTTATAAAAAAAAATAAAATAAAATAAATAAATGATAACGAATAAAAGGAAAAAACAAAGAAATACAATACAATTTTCAAATCAATTCCATACTTCTATGACTGGATGTAACTTTGATTAAAATCCAATGTTATAACATCCGCCTATAGGGATCTTCTACTTTTAGAGAATACAAGATATTCACATGTATTCTCTATTATCTCTATAAGATTTGTCTTCAGTACGTCTAAAAGGTCTCATGTTAACCACTTAGACAGTGAGTTTAACTGACTCCTTCCCTTTACTCGCAGAAAATATTTCCTAGGATCTTACCTTAACCAAACCATTAACTCCCATCATCCACCCTATATCCATAGCCTCATTTAATTTAAATGCTCAGTCCACTTTCTTGAAACAAGATCGCTCCATTCTGACCTTCACGTTCCTACTCACAAAACTAAAACTTTTTATGGTTCCTTCATTATCCAATCTACTTTTTTTTGTTTCTTTTTTTTCAATGGCGCGACAGGCCGTGGAGGCCCTGGGCCTCGCGGTGTGATCTCCTGGGAGATTACACTCGTGTTTCATGATGAAATTCGTAGGGTAGGGTCATCACTCCCTACGCCTAATTTTGTGAGTGGCCACCATTTGGCTGACGGGTCTCACATACCCGGGGGAAAGGCTGCGAGTGAATCCCCATTTAATTACATTGTTATAAAAGCCCCGCCGGAACTGGGATTCGAACTCGCAACCTGTAGCATGAGAAACTAACGCGCTAGCCACTCAGCCACGGGCTCCCCTATCCGATCTACTACCCTTTTGGAATTCTCTATCTACCCATATACGCCATGCTGCTTCCCTATTCTCATTCAAATCCCAACTTTTCCTCCTGTCATCCCAAAATGGCGATCAACAATTATGATATTTCAATTCCAGGTATTAAATTTTGAATAAAGAAAATAAGTGTTTACTGTTTAAAAGTGTACCATATATTGTTTGCCGATTCATTTATTTTTAATTTAGTTTAACACAATCGTTTCCGGAAGAGTTTTTTACTTTTTGGTAATATGTATTTTTCTTTCTTATCACATTATTGCAAATAATAACTAACTATGTTAATTTTATCTGTTGGCCAGACATATTGTATTAATTTAAATTTCAATATGCACAGCTGTTATTCTTAAGGGACCCAGTCACAGGATTTTTTTTTTTGTTCTATTCTATTATGTTGTACAAGCCCAGCTTATCAACTCTTATCAGTACATTCGCTGATTGTTACTTTAGATTGTAAACAGGTACGAATAAAATATAAGTCTGTAGGTGCTTAGAGCTTTTATACATATATTTTTAACGCAATATGACCGGATACCGAAATATTTATATTGTGTACGACAACCCTCTTCAAAGTTTATTTCGGGATTCCTTTAAGTGGTAACTCCAATATAATATTATTAGGTCATCTCAAGTCGATCACGAAGTCAAGTCTCTGGACGGACACGTGCTCCGCAACGGAATCGGAAGATCAAGAGGCGATCCTTCAATATTTCATGCGCTTTGAAATAATTGCAGATCGCTCCGGTTGACAGAACCAATCTAAGCTCAGCTCATTCATCAATCAATGATGGATTATCTAGACCGGTCATCTCCGGCGAAATGGTCCACGGAGTGTTACGGTGCTTAGATAACCTCAGCGGGTTTCTCTGCCATGGAAACAGGGCTCCAGATCTCAAATGGATCGATTCTTCACTGATAAAGAAATAATTCGAAATAATTAAATGGCAAACGGAACCTGAGTTCAGAAACTATTTCTCTACTGTAACCAACTGGCTGGAACGTACACAATAGATATACAACCATTATCCTAAGAGAAAGGAAATCTATATTACTAAAAATACTATGAGGAAGAAGTTCTCAATTAAATTACCTATGAACGAAGTTGAAAGTACATGCCTTTTATCGCTTATTGTTGTTTTGGAAGTATTTTCTACAGATGTGTTTCTACTTCGCTAAGGCAGATATTCCTTGATGGAGAATACATCAATATAGTTTAATACTTCGAAATTTAATAAATAGTTATTCTAAATTTTGTGGATCTTGCTATCCGTTGTATTTCCTTAGTCGATAGTTAGAAATTAACAGCATTTAACCTCAGGTAGTATATTAGTTTCACTTTAAATTTAGTAGACTACTAAGCGAATACAAAATATTAAAGATAATAAAGTCAAGCAAAACAATGAAGTATACTTAGTTACTTGAATAGTTATTGTCTACGTGGAGCCAAATATGGTTTAAGTGGTTAGAATGAATGCTTTCTATGCCCAAGGAAGCGGGTTCAAACCCGAAAGATGGCCTTAGGAATGCTCAAAGAGAGCGAAAAGCGCCTGATTATACCAACCTTCGAAGGACGCAAAATGGTTTTCCAGAGCCGGTGTGATGTCAGGTACAAAAGGCAAAATTTAGAGCGCTAACTGTAACATCCCCCGATTAGCCAATGTAGCATAAATTGACGTTAAACGAATTAACAAATAATATAATTAGTTATTATCTAGGTTTGGCTCACTTTTTAGTTCTTTATCAAGTGACTTCAGTTAGGGATAAATGACTTGGTTCCTACTATTTCTAACCTACTTGATACCCCTTCGGCGTACACCCTTACATAATAATCCTGTAAAATAACTTCCAATTTCTTCTCTGTTATGGTTCCAATATACTGTTACTTCAGACTTTGCCACCTGGTTTCAGATACTAAGGAGGGGAAATTTCCACTCATCCGCATAAATACCTGGGAAAAAAACGAGGAAGAAGTAATGATTTATTTAAAATACTTACATTTCTTTTTTGGTTAGCGCGACAGGTTGTGTACGCTCTTAGACGCGCGGTTTTGTTTCCGGAGATACCACATCGCAATTCTCGATGATATACTATAGTTTAGGATGGATCATCACTCCCTATACCTATTTTTGTGAGAGACCACCAGTTAGGTGACTAGACTTACATACACGTGGGAAGATTGTGAATGAATCCCAATTTAATTATATGCTTGAAAAAGTCCTCTTGGAACTGGGGATTCTTAGAACGTAAAAATAAATTAATCATTCAAAATATTAAATAGGTTCAAATGGTTCGAGTTGGAATCTGGTATACGCAAGGATGTACATCGACAAGAGATAAAGCAAGCAAGTTGAAAATAGTTTAGGTAAAGCCAAATTTATAATATAAGATATTTTTTTTTTTTAATTCCGTTTACATCCGTATAAATTTAAAAATCAAATAAATGCTTGGAAGTAAAAAAACCAAATCTTTTAATAATCATATCTTATCTTTTTTTTTCTTTTATCCACCCCTACCTCGCCTTTGTTGGCTATGCGTGGATTTCTCGGACCACGGGGAGAAGGCGGAGGATTAATAACGAGTTAAAATCCCCCCGGGACCGAGACACGCACTCGTAATTATTTTCTTTTAAGATTCTGGTCAAATGGTTGCTGAGCAACCAACTCGGTAATATCGCCCCCATTTTTTTTTAATATAAATACAAATATTATTCTTATACATTATATTTTTATTATTGATATCTGTCCAAAAGAATGTTTATGAGAGACCGCAGCCCTCCTTTTCTGTTCTCTTCCTAGTGTTTGTGGCCATTCCACAGAATAAATCTATGCCTTCCCACTCCGGGTAAAGTAGATTGTTATCGGTAGGATGAGCAATCCAGTTTATTCTAATTGGTAATGGTGAGGGTTTGCGGCCTTGACATATCAATAATTTTTTTAAAAGCATTTTAAAAAGGACATTAGATCTACTCTACCAATTAGCCGTTAAAATATGTAATTTCAGAACCATTAGCGACAAGCACAGACACAAAGCAGGCTCAGTTTTTATCGAAGCCGCATTGAGCGTAGATCTAAAGGAGTGCCTATTAGCCCACTAGTTTCTTCTCTCGGCGAGTCAAAGAGTGAGATATAGCACCTCGGTCCTCGGCCGGCCCCGCCTACTACAGTCCTCGCTAAATTGACACTTGTTCGAGATCTATTGTGCCCACTGTAACGAGCTCACCAAATGAACTTGTATCTTGCGCACGTTCAGCAAAAACGTGTGCTCTCGGATGCGTCAGAATAGCATTTGCGTGCATTAGTAAGTCCTACGTACCTATTAGGAGGGTGTTGGACCGCCTTGATGTCGGCTCCCGAGACAGCTTGCCAACCTCTTCGCGCGATATTTCGACATGTGCATGACACAACAAAAGCGGGGATCGATAAAGCATTAGTTTCCGTCATTATTATTACATAAATTTAAATTCCGACTTGTTTACAGGAAGCCGAAGAAGAATCATCAGCAAAATTGTTAGAAATTATAGGAAATATTTTTGCCACTTCTTCAAAAGTCGTCAAGAGTATTGGGGGATTTAAGTGAAGGGATTCATGTAAGGTAGTCTGCCGAGGATATTTTTTACCTATATATGAAAAATACAGTAAGGAAAAGTATTGTGATCGTGAAAATATTCGATTTCCAGTTTACAATGGAAATACACGTTTTAGGATATTAATGTGATGTAGGTTTCATTTTGATTGAAATAGACCGACAGGGAATACATTTTAAGTTGGCTTCTTCTAAAGTACTTTTAATTTTGTAAATTCGAAAAAATAACCATAACATCTTGTTAGCATTGATAAAAATGAGAAAATATATAAGTTGAACGAATTCGATAACCGAATAAAGGAGAAATCAGCAACATTTTTTTTTTTTTAATTTTATGAACAGTAATATAAGTGTATAATTTACCATTAGAAAGCTAAATATTATCTTACATACAAAGTTGTGAAAGGTAATATGAAGTGACGAATAGATGATAAACATTTTTTACTTACATTTTCGAAATAACTTCCTATAGTAATAATTAGTGCATACCATATTCTTATTGGAATACTCTCTTCTCAAAATATAATTATTATTGTCAGGAGGTTCTGGGATAAGGACGTAATGAGGATTTTGACAGGAGGAAATGGCTTGTATATTGAAAATAGTTAGGGAATGGCCAAGTTGGTTGAAAATTTGAGTTTTTTCCAAACACTCTCTACATGCATATTAATTAGAAAATTACATGAGTGCTTAGAAAAGCTTCTAATCATAGTTTTTATTTTAATATCTTATATTATTGTTTTTTATCAAATCGTTTATTACTGTATTCTGATATTTTTTACGACGGACCAAACTATCTTATCCATTATGTTTTATTTTTTAAATTTTATTTAAAGTATGTTTACTTTCCTCAAGAAGTATACTTCCTTTATTGATTATTGGATCTAATAATTTTATATTGTAATACTATTTAGTCAAACCCTATTTTTTCAACGGAAATATACATTTTAGGGTCCTCTGAGTCCAAATAACCACGTCCTGCAAAAAAGTGTGTGTGGGAGGGAATCCAGCTCGAAAACGATAAATTATAAAACTGAAATTTCATATTTTAAAAGCCAGATATGTTACTTCTACCTTTTTATGATCTTCTGAAAATTCTTCTTAAATTAATATGATGCAAGTTTTTTGAAATAGACCGACAGAGAAGGCATTTTAAATTGTCTTCCTCTAAAGTGCCTTTAATTTTGTAGATTGGAAAAACCATCACATTGTTGGCATTGATAAAAATGATAAAATATATAATATAAATATAATAATATATAATAATAGTAATAATAAATAAATATAATAATAAATATAAATATAAAATATAAGTTGAACGAATTTAATAACCAAATAAAGAAAAAATGAGTAATTTTTTTATGTCAAGAACAGTAATATTGATGTATAATATACCTTTAGAAAGCTAATTATTTCAGAAAAAAATGTATTTTTTTTTATATTTTTGGTTGAAAAAAATATTTTTCTACACATTTGCCGATAGCATAAAAACTGAAAAGTAATATCACAGGGGAAAAAAAACAGTTTTTGATTTTTTTCAGATTCTTCCACCACTTCGAAAAATTAAAAATCTTCAGTACAGTAGAGTATCAAAGACATTTTTTGTCGAAATTTGGTAAGATCGGCAAATGTGTGGAAAATATATTTTTTTTTTTAACCAAAAATATATCCTTTTTTCATTAAAAAAAAAAAAAAAAAAAAAAATTCTAGAGAGCCATAGAGAATACCTGAACAAGCGAGACCTTAAAAGAAATGATTGATAGTGGCTGAATAGACGGCATTATAGAGTGCATTTTGAAAAACATAGCTTTTATCCAATCATTTTGTAGTAAAATGATTGAAAATGTTTTATAAATAATGTAATTCTGAATTTTTGTGGGAAATAATTGTTTACACATTTGTCTGTAATAATAAGAAATATAAGTTAAATGCAAGGTTTCAGAAAAAATTAGTTTTTATTTAATTTTCATATTGTTCCACCGCTTAAAAAAATCCCTGTGTATAGAGAAGTATAAAAGACATTTTTTGAAAAAAAAATCAGTAATTGACACTTTTCAAAAAGGTAAAAAAAATACATATATTGGTTTTATTTTTCACAATAAAAATTGGCTTTTCGTTTAAGAATTATGATCATATCAATTTTCCATGCCTTTGAATTCCAAGAATCAGAGAGAAAAATCATCATTAATTAATTTCAAATTTTCCTAAAAAAAAAAAAAAAAATCGAATAAAGAAGTTTTTAAAAACTTCTCGAAAACCGTTTGAGTCAATGAAGCCGTTGGGGCAGATTCACCACCCTAACCCGGCTATACCATTTAAGTTTTTCTTTCATTCAAAACGATAAAATTAATTGAAAATTATTAATTGCTGTTGTACACAATAAATTAAGTAACAAGGAATCTACGAGTGTATATAAGCGATAACTGCATTAGAATATCAATGGGTGTTTTAAAATATAATTTTCGATAAGATTTTCAAGGATATAAGATTATTTATAAATTGGAAAATAACTCTTACTATTTTATGCTTAGATCCATGTAAGAGCCTTAAATCATATTTAATCTTATTAGATAAAGAAAAAGAAAAAGAATAACCCGGTTTTTTGCAGCGTGGTCAATATTATACACGTTGCTAATGAGCATTTATTAAAAGGAGCTATACTTACTAAGTTACCCAAGTCACTCCTACGCAAAACCTCTTCTAAATCAAGCATCAATTTATTTTATCTGACATTTTTATTGCCTATATATTAACTTATTAAATGTTAATTATCTTGAATACGTTGTCTCAGTTCCTGCATACTTCAAAAGGATTACTACTGTATAAGATAAAAAAAAACAAAAAAAAAACATTGTTTGAAAAGTAACTTCCTATAATAATAAGTAGTTCATAGCATATTCTTATGGAAATACTCTATTCTCTAAATATAATTATTATTTTCAGGAAGTTCTGGGGTAAGTACGTAAAGAGGATTTTGGTCAGGAGGAGATGGCAAGTATGTTGAAAATAGTTATAAAATGGCCGAGTTGGTTGAAAATTTGAGTTTTTCCAAACACTCTCAACATGCATATAAATTCAAAAATTAAATAAGTGCTTAGAAAAGCTTCTAATCATAGTTTTTGTTTTAATATCTTAAATTGTTTTTTATTAAATAGTTGATTACGGTTTTCTGCTATTTTTGACCACGGACCAAACTATCTTTTCCATCATGTTTTATTTTTTTAATTTTATTTGAAGTATGTTTATTTTTCTCAACAAGTATACTTCCTCTGCCCCACCCACATCACAATATAATGTTTTAAATTTATACGGTATGATTGATTATATGATATATTTTATAATGACTGAATTAAATTAAATATTGTGAAAATAATTGCTTCATACTTTTGTATTGTATTAAAGGTTATTATTACTTCCTAATGGATAATAAATAATAATAAAGCATACTAAAATCATTATGAAAAATGTGATCCTCTGCAAGCAACAGACAATTTTCAGTTACCATACTTTGCTATATATCATATATAATAATGAGTTACTTACGCATATCTTTGTAAAAAAAAAGGAAAAAAACTCATCTTATTCGTTTTCACGGGATCATAGGTTACTGCGATAAAACCGAATATTATTCATTAAACATTTAATTTTAATAATGTGCCATTACAAAATTCCTTTGAAAACGTATTCAAATTTCGATCAAGTCTTTTTTAATTTTCAATATATATAATGCATGACAATATTTTTTATTTATCTATTTCTTCAGATGGCGCTACATGCCACGGACTTCAGCCTTGCTTGGCCATGCGATGTGATTTCCACTCCTATGGCAATCAGTTATTGGGTTGGGTCATTACTCCCTAAGCCTATTTTTGCGAGTGGCCACCAGGTAACAGACGCGCCGTTATGCACCCGAAGGGTGATAATAAAAAAAAGAAGAAAAAAAAGAGCTTTAAAAAGTCCTCCGGTGGACTGGGATTCAAACTCACAACCTTTGGGTTGTAGATCCGTGTTTGGGACGGTGTGGCCGGGTGGGTTAACGTTTCCCTGGAACCTAATAGCTAATTACACGTACTTGGGATAAAATATAATTAAGTTCACATCTCAGTGACGAAGGGGGCGAGGAAATGGAGGAGGGCTTTTAAATTTGGCATAAAACCCCCTCTCTCACCTCCTGGCTCGAGAAAACGGCCGCATATACTAAAAAGGCGAGATAGGGGTGGGGAAAGAAATACCCATCTATTACTAGCATGTAAAGTTAAAGGATAAGAAATATAGGAATACTGCTGAAAGGAAGTTTAATAAAAATCGTTTTAAAACGTGTCATTGTTGAGAAACAGTTTTTGAAGTCAACGGTTCGGCTTTTCTTCCTAATATTAAGGGCAGTTTTTAGATTTATCAACTCTTTACATAACTACTCGTGAATTATTGTTGAAAAACAGAAGTAGTTGTTTTAAAAACTGTCCAATACTATTTTTGTCAAGATAATGGTACTCATGTATGCAAGTGAACTATAGTCAGTTCCTCTAAATCTTACTTTAGGTTTTCTTGGAAGCTACTTATTTACATAAGCAGCTATTCTGTTGTCTTTATCAGCCCAATTAATGCTGCCTGATCTAAACCTAATGGTTCCGTGGAATCTAACCCGTGCCCGCATAATTAACCATCACGCCTGTCTAAAGTCTGTTTAATAAATACAATGAAACCTTTTGAACCTAGCTATCACGAATGGAATCTCCTGCTTTAAGGCCATGCATAAATATCAAAGAGAAAAACTAATTTCTTATCTACAGACAGAGGACGCCATGGTTGTGAAACTAAATTCTGGACAACGCCTTACTATATGAGACATGGGATACAATTATTCTCCTCTGGAATGCCTCAACTCAAAATCCCTGACAAGCTTTAGTCTACTTGAAATGATAAAAGAAAAAACAGACATTTATCAAAACTATTTTATACAAGCCTCCTTGAACTTTTACAGTACGCATTAGAACACAGACGACTGTTGAATCCATGATTGTTTATTGCAGATGGTTATTGTTCTGTTCTGAATGTATGCTAAAATATTCAAAGGCTTTTAGAATTTACCTTATTACAAACGGTAGATATTTCATTAAGAACTCTTTGAAACAGTAATATTTTAGAAACAGTTAATAACCGCAGCTGGTATAGCATCTCCCATTAATACGTTTCTCAATCATTTTCTGATACCTTGTCTTTTGAATCTACATTAAAAAATACTTCTTCTTCTTCTTTTTCTTAGGTTAGACTGGATTATGGAGAATAGGAGTTACTTAAAAGGTATTGGTAAGATTTTCCCCTATGGGAGAGGTTTGTTACTATTCAGATTTTTCTGTAAACCATCATGAATAAAACAGACATTATTACTGTGTGTAAACTCATAACTTCTTTTAGATGACAAAATAGCTAACTAAAAATAATTATCGATCTGTATAGTAGCATAACCTATATCTTTTAAGATGCTCCTACTCGCTACCCTCAAAGTCAATCGCTTCTAGTCAAGAAACAAAATGAATATTTTATATCCAAAGCTTATTGAGCTCATTAGATTTCAATAAAATTAATATAATGTTTTTGACCAGCTTAAATATTGGCCATTGCAAGTTAATATGTAGCAGAAGTAGGACAAATAGCTGAGTTTCCAAGACTGATTAACAAAGGCCAGCTACGCAGATTCCTTGGCATGATCAACTTCTATCGAAGATGTCTACCGAGGGCCGCCGAACATCAAAAAGTTCTCCACGAACTAGTGGGAGTCGCAAATAAAAACGATTCCACGCTCTTGGAATGGACTCCGGAAGCTGCTTTTCAACAATGTCAAAACGACATCAGAGAAGCAGTAGTGCTAGCCCACCCCACAGAAAACGGATACCTCTCCATTGCCTGTGGTGCTTCTAATACTGCCATTGGAGCTGTTCTTCAGCAACGAGAAGGTAACGAGTGGAAACCACTAGGGTTTTTCTCTAAAGGGTTGAACTTCACAGAGCAAAATTATTCCACTTATGACCGAGAACTCCTCGCAGTACACCGAGGGCACTTCCGACCTCTTATTGAAGGACAAGATTTAGTGATTTTCACTGATCACAAACCACTCCTAAATATGTTCACCCAGCGGCAAGAGACATCGACACCGATGAGGATCAGACTTGCTAATTACATTAGCCAATTTACGACTAACATCCAACACGTATCAGGAGCCGAAAATATAGTCGCAGATACGCTATCAAGAATGGAGGAGATAATGGTTGCAGACGGCGTGGAAAATATAGCAATGGAACAAGAAGCTGATTCTAGCATCCAATCTCTTCAAAATACCGTTCTTCGCCTCAAGTGGCTGGACACATCGGGTAAGAAGAAACTTCTTTGTGAAACCTCAACGTCTAAAATCCGTCCTTACCTACCGATGAACATGAGGCAAGCGATTTTTACGAAATTGCACAACCTTAGCCATCCCGGAATTCGTGGATCGAGAAGACTAGTATCGGAAAGGTATAAATAGTATATAAATATTCTAATCAGGATTTTTTACAGCTCAGTAACATTTACAGTAGAATATCACCAAAAGGACTGAGTGAAAAATTATATAACTTGTTAAATAATATATATATAATATATAATTATTAAATTTAGTGGCTGAGACTCAGCTGGTTCTAGTGTAATTAATTCGGTTTGTCTTATAGTCGGTTGATGAGATGAGAAACACTCTGGCAAGTAATATTTGATGTATTATATTTCTAAAACAAACTGGGTCTCAGCCACTAAATTTTATTCTATCGTACTTATTATATAGAGGTATAATATGTTCGAGTTATATCATTTTTCACTCAGTCCTTTTGGTGATATTTTACTGTAAATATTACTGACTTGGAAAAATCCATCTAGGTTCTCTTGAAAGCCCTCTGTTTTGGCTTCGGGATAGTTCCTTTTATATTACTCAAATTTTCGAGTTGTTTTGTTAAAATAGTTTGATTGGTTAAATATTACTTGAAGACGTTATTTATTGATGATTGAATGATCAATAAGATGTGATAGTTCCCCTTTGAACCGCAAACTTAAATGGAGCAGCTAGCTTCCGCGGCGAGAGCCGGAACTGGTACAAGGCCATCGGAACAAGTAGCCTGGACCTTGAAGCGAGATTTCTTAGGATTCTTTCTTCTCCTAGCAATGAATGAATAAATACTTTCATCAGATAACTCTTTATCACTTGAGAATATTTAATCAGCGCATGTCTTGATAAGTAATTGAATAAAAAATAATGTATTGAACTTTACACCCAGGTTTATTTTTTCGGCTAAGTCGAAAGCCTTTTTTTTTTTTGGAACATTCCATAATATATATATATATACTTAGTTTAATGATCTGAGCTAAGGAAAAAATAAATAATAATATATCAATATATACAGACAATTTTTTGTATTTGGCTTACCAATTATTTTTTAAAGATATTTATTGAGCTATTTATTTACCAATATTTACTCTCCAGACGTTACAAATTAAATGATAAACATAAATTGAACACATACTTACTAAAGCTCTTTGGACTTACTCGTCACCGATATACGGGACTATCAAAAAGTTACGTATCCTTCTTTCAAATTCAAATTTTTCAATCCAAAACTTTTAGAACTTTAACAAATTAACAATTATTACTCTACATACAGACCCTTACATGCTAATAGTCAACTAACAGATTTGGATCCTCTACAAGCGATTTCACGACATCTTCCACAGACTTAGCAACAACACCTAAACACAAAATATGGCTACTTCCAACATATCCCAAACACTCATAGAGAGCTGAAAAGAAGTTGGATGAACGACCTCCTTAAATAAATACGTATTAGGAATCATTCTATACCTCTAAAATCCACGAAGAGACTTAGGCTCAGTACATAGGCTTCGTACTGTTTCTAGGCCAACGGTTGTGCAATGAGGTGGTTAGGCCTTGATCACGCTCAGTTGCGAGGTTTTTCCCAATTTCGGGTACCCAGTTTAAAGAGGCTGGGTCTGTTCCAGGAGGGGCTTCATGTCCTGGGGTCTCCATACTCCTCCTCCCCCTCCCTCCCCCGGTTGAATTAACAGAATGAATAAATATTCTGCCACAGCCGGTATTCGAACCCAGGACATGGAGGACAGTAGACTAGTTCTCTATCCACTAGACCACGTCGGTCCAATATATACATATAGAATAAAAAAAATAAATGACCTAAAAATAAAATGAATACTAACTTAACAAATAAACGAATATCCTACACACACTCATACATATATAATATATTTACAATCTGGTAAAGGCACTCCGGATTTTAGTTCTGATGGTCCCTGCGTGTCTTTCACAGTCGCTTCGATAATGTGAGGCAGTGGAAGCTGATCGAGACCGCCGAGATAGAGAAAAAAATACTGCACATAAGAGGATAATCAGGCCATTGTCATAATTCTATTATAAATATTTACAAAAGATCTCTGGTCTCAGCCGTTTTAATCTTCGAGGAAGATTTTCCAGAGGGTAAGAATGATGAATAAAGTTCTGAAGAAATTTGAAAAATGTGGATCGCGTCAGGTTTAAAGTATGTAATACTAAACTATGGAATCTAAGGTCGTGGTGTAAGTTACAGTTGGTAGCATAATACGGAAATAGATCAAATCTATATAAAAATCATATGTTGGTAGATCATTTAATTTATAATGGAATGTATCAGAGTTTTAAAGTTTAGTGGTTATGGAAGACGGTGGATGATTCTAAACTACAGTAGATTTTTGGTTATGGGTTTCCTCAAATACTGATACAATTTTTTCGTGTGTCCTGATGACCATTCACTAAATTAAAAAACAACTTATAATAAAAAACGTAAAGACTTTACTTACAGAGCTACTGAAACAGCTTTGCGGAAATCAAAAAAAAATTCTCAACCTTCTTACTAACTTCCTAGACTGGGTTCTGTCAACTAGCTGTGGATTTCGAAGTAGTACACATATTTAAGCCTGTTGCTTGGTCAAAGGAATAGACTACTGTTCTCTAGGTCCCGCGTTTCAACCAGTAGCTGAATAATTTTGTATTTTGTTACTTCAACAGTGCGGTGGAAGGTGATCTTGGCCTTCGGTAGGGGAAAGATTCTCCTTAGGCAGATCAAGACTATAATGTGAGCACACGAATATTGGAAGAAAAACTACGCGGCTGATCGCGATCGTGGCCTAAATACATCTTATTTTTTTTAAATCTATTTATTTATTAGTTTCTACTTCTTTCTTCCATTGCATTGTTTTACAATTGTTTTAAATTTATTTTGAATGCTTTGTATGCTTAATTGGTCCTTCTATCTACTACAGAAGCAATACAACTTTGTTAATATCAGAGCTTGTTAGCGTCCACACAACTAGCCTTGATCCTGGGTTAGTATAGTGGATTTCAATATTAATAAACGATCCCCTCCTCTCTCTAAACGCTGTAAACAATAACAAAGCTACGACGGTTGCCCCAGCGAGAACCGCTCGAGAATAGACACCATAAGATAAGGAGGGAGTTGCGACAGGGCGCACTAGGTGTGGGGCACTATCTGGGACTTCACGGCTGAGTAGAGCTATCTTAGCCGCACTTTCACATCTGGTGACTTATTGGGCTCTGTAAAAATGGGTCGGCTACCGAGACCCACCTATTTATTTACCAACATCCGTTTACTATAAGCGCGCATTAGCCATTTTATATCTAAGTCCGATTAGATGCTTAGCAAAATGACCTTTTTCCTGTAACTTTCGTAACGTCGGGAACCGCTATCGCGTATGCTATTGTTAATTTTAGCCGATCGACTTTTTAAAAAAAATAGGTCGAGCACTTAATTAAACTGATATTATCCGAATAGCCTAGTATTTACAAGTCATTTAACACTTTGACCCCCACGTATGGTGTTATATCATGATATATTGCAACCTGATATATGGACGATATGTTAAACTTTGACCAATGGATTTATGGATTTCGTATTACATAATATGTTATGAAAGTATTTTCGGGGCTGGGAAGGTATCTCTGCTACTAGCCCTGTTCTTTTCGGACAATCAGAAACCGAATTAAAGAATCCGTTTTCGTAACAGTCTGAATTTCTCTTCCTGATCATATACCTACCAGTGAAATAAAGAACGAAGAAACAAGAAACGAAAGAACTTTCATCAAATATATATATTTTTTTTTTAATTTTAAATATATTTACAACTTTATAATGAAATACATCTAGTAAATGTAAATAATATTACACAGCATGATTCACATACAGAGGTACTACCCATTGGCAGCTTTCCAAAAACTATGCTAAACTAGAAGACCATTCTCTTTTCAGACGCCTCTTATTATCAGGGATTGTAGAGGAAGCAAGGATTGAAACTAGTGGGTTAGATTTAAAATGGCATTTGTCATAAAATCAGTGGTGCCTGGTTCAAGCCAAGTCTGCAGCATAGGAAAAATTGAGGTCTTTATGAATGAGTCTGTTCCTGACAACATGAGGAGTGTTGAGGATTTTCGATTGTTAGGATCGAAAACAAGATGAATTTGATGGTTTAGTGGAGCCCCAAAACCATTTATTTATCGTAAAAACTTCGTAATGAGTTAGACGGTCATCCAGGCTGATTGACAATTATTTAAAATAATATGAGGTGTGAAATTTCACTGAATGTTGAAACAAATTTAGGAATCAATTTTTTTTTTTTTTGTTTGGTAGCACAATTGTTTACTTTTTATTTTCAAGTTTTCTCATATATCATAAGATAAATTATCGATAGTGAAAATTTTCAGATTCTAGTTCCAAAGGAGAAAAACGGTTTTTAAGAAGTTTCAAGATCATCTGAGCGCAACTGATCGGGCTTTTTATGAAGCACTTTTAATGCTGTCCTTTTTACATAATTTGCCGCACTCATTGTTTAATAAAAATGTAGAAAACTTAAGATTATGAAAAATTTAATATATCAGATATAAAAGTCGTTTAAGTAAATAAGAGATACTTCTTGATTTAATTGAAAAGAAATAGAACTCAAAATTTATTTTTAGCTTGACTAAAAAAAAAAGTGATTAGTGAACTGAATATTCAAACATTCTTTCGAAAAACAAATTTATTAAACTTAGGTGATGGAGTGTAGGATCATTTTAAAAATATATGTAGAAGCGTTAGGAGGATTATTAAAAAATACATTAAAACCTCGAAAAATATCTGATGCGCTTAACACTCTCCATTCGCTTACCTACATTGGTAAAAAAAATTTAAAAACTTTTAAATGAAGTTTAAAGATGAAAAAGGTTAAAGAAGAGTTTCAATTTGAACATTTATTTTTCAGTTTTTCATTAAATAAACCATTGTATTATTATACACAAAAATTACTAATTTTTATCAGCTTTTGATCTCTCTCTATTATCTTATCCATTTTCCATTAGCTTTTTATCATTCTCCATTTTTTTATTTATTAATTTTATGTTTCCAGATTGGTTGCGTGAGCGATACATGAGTTTATGTATAAACAATCATTACATTTTGTAGCAATTGTAAAAGTTACATTCCATTAAACATCTATATTACCGTTCTTAAGATAAAAAAAAAAAAAAAAAATCACATAGGAATCCCCATACGCTCCCATGTTTCTAATAGGTAAACAGAGTTGAATTGACTCTATCTCTCTTTCTGTCGGCAGTATCTGCTTGGTGTCTGCCTCTTCCGATTTTTCAAAACAGAAAAACCTCCTTATATTCTTGATATGCTTACCACTTGTTCCTCTGTCCATTCAGTAAACACTAGATCCCAACCGATAAACTTGAATATACCTTCTCACAGATCCGCCTCCTTCAAAAAATCCTCTGTCATTCGTGCTGCCCTATTTTGGAATTCCTTGCCTAAATCCATTCGTAAAGCCTTATCATTATCCACTATCAAACACCATATATTTCTTCATTTTGTAAAGTATCAATCTTCCTGACATATGTAATATCTGAAAGCTATTATCCGATAACTAACCATTGTCATAAAATCTGTTTTTTGTTGTTAAACTGAAGTCTTAAACGACCAGACAATTATCATTTATATTGTACTTTTCCTGTTATTCTTAGAGGACTACTTGTCCCAGAATAAAATTTCATTTGAAACGTTTATATCCGTTGAAAACTGAATTAGAAATTTTTTACAATGACAATACTTCTCCTTATACCTATATATGCTATGTATAAGGGCTATATACATATAAGGGTTACATACGTGTACTATATATAAGAGCAATACTTACCCTTATATCTGTATATTTCATACATAGGTAAGTGGAAATAAAATGTTTTCGGTTAGTGCACAATTCTTTTTCTGTGTACTATCTATAAATTTTAACAAACTATTATCTATGAATAAGAAAAAAACTAAAGGGGTAAACCTTGATTGATCTTAAAGAAACATAGATGTTGATCGCTTATTCAGTGAGGTTGATATATCGAGCAGATTTCTGTTCCTCATCAAGTTATTTGTCAAGGATTTCCATTTCTCCTCATGATCTCGATTCCGGCTCACCGATTCGCTTTGGATGCAAGTTGGAATAATCATATCCCGGACTCCTTGACAGTTTTATGCCCCACAACTGGGTTCCTGAGATACTGTTCCAACTTGAACATTAAAAAAAGTCTTACCCCGAGAGACTATGATTTGCAACATAATGAAATCTATTTAGGAGTGCTTTATATCTCTCCAATCGGATTGAACGCATAAATCAGGAACCGTTACCAACCTTTGAATCTATTCGAGGGCAACTCCTCTCCCCATTAAAACCACCACAACCTACGAATTACACCTCTAATTTATTGTAGCATCTCAATTCAGAGTGTGTTTTTTTTTCCAACGATAACCCTCTTGGTAAGGAATCTATGTTGTTTTCTCCTTCCCGAATGAGCATACTTCCGTTAGCTAGATCCTAGGCTGTGCAGAAGAATAGATCTTCTCCTATTCATCTTTTGGAAAGTAGATGTCAGATAGTAAATCTATTCATATTTTTTCATGTGAAAGATTTCTTATCTAAAGAGTGTCATGTTTAGTTTAAGGTACAGTGCGTATGTAAGTTCTATTATTTTCAATAATGAATATTTTTAATCAAACAGGAACTAAATATGTTTATATTATATATATCTGTGGCGGTCGTGAATAAGTGATTGAGTCAAAATCTTTCATTTTACAGGTGAGCGACTTACACTTTAGGTAATACCCAAAATAGAGTTATAATATTCAGCTTTCTTTCCACCTGAAATTTCTTCCAACAAAAAATTGCTTTAACCAATTTAACACGACGTAGGAGCAGGTCTGAGGGAGCGATACGTGGAGTTAATTCATTTTTGCTCTAACTCGAGTTATCCAGTTTTTCAAGAACTCCATAGATATATAATCGTGTTTCTTAAATTCTGATTAATTCATACTGCGTATTTATATGTAGAGTATGTAGTTTATACTTATCTTAATTACCTACATAGCTATATAAATTGATATATAACAATATTTTCATTAATAATAAATAATAAACCATTGTGTAATAATTTGCAGCGTATTTTAAAAAAATGTAATTTCTTTCAAATTAGGATTTGATTTTTGCCCATGCAAATCCGTTACTAATGAAAATATATTCATATATATTTTTCGTAATCCCTTTATTTTCTCTTCCGATAACTACAAAAATGTAAGAACCTTCTTTTCCTGCAACAATGCTTTTTAAGGAGTTACTTCTCTTCAACGTAACTTCTGGAGGTTAACGATATTTTAATCAATAAATTAGGTGATGGGGCTTACCTTCTAATTTACTTTGTCTTGAAAACTAAAACAATATTTTTTTTATTAGATAGTTTTTTTTTTTTTTTTTGGTATTCAAGGGGGTTTGGCTTGACTAAATGTAGAATAGTTAATTCGTAAAACTTAGGGATACTCTCAGTTCAAAAATTTCCAATTCTAGGTATTTTTAACACTTCGTGAAACTCCAATATTTTTTTTATTTCGTCAATTCTATGATTCCTCTTAGTATACCGTTTTGCAGTATAGGTTTAAAAAAGATCGATCCTTTATCTACTTAATAACCCAAATCAAAAGGGATATAGAGGTAGAAATACAAAGACGATTACACCTAGAAAACCAAAAGTCCTTTGTTTTCCAAAAGGAGTTAAGAAGTAATGACATTATGTAGGGATGATAAAACGGATTCGATCGGAGAATTATAATAAGAATATATGGTGGAATATATGAGCAACGTGCCTGGAGATGGAGAAAAAATATTGAATCGAGTGCAATGTATGGAGCTGTGGATGTGTGTACCCTGATTAAGTCAGGTCCCAAGGCTTTGCTGCGCTGGTCATCTGGTGTGAATAGAGCAAGGTGAAATCCCTTATAGAAGGTTCAGCGAGCGTATTTATAGGGAAAGAAGAGTTTGGCGTCCTAAGCTTCGCTGACGGAATGGAGTGGACGTCGATGCAAGAACCCTGCCTGATTGGTCTGAGAGATTGGAGGGCAGCAGCAAGAAATAAAAAAGGTTGGAGATCTTTGTTGGGGCAGATTTGACACAGCACCTAGGTTGTAACGCCCACTAATAATAATAATACCATTTTGCAACTGGACAAGCTTTTCTGTTGATTGCGCTAAGCTTGAAAGAAGCTGTGCGCCATATAGTACTGAAGGACAGAGAATAGTTTTGTATATGATCGCTTTTAGACAAACTGATAAACTTGAGGATGATAGTTAATAGTTAAGTTTGAAAAAAAAATTCTTACAGATTTATTTTATTTTGGAAAACTGAAGTGAAAATTTTGTTTTTATCGAATGTTAATTCCGAGATATACAATGTTTTTTATTTGATGAAAGATAAAAAAAAAAACTTTCTCTAAGATTTAATATTAAGAAATGCGAAATTAAACTAATAAATGTATATGTATGGATACATATATTTTTATTATAGCTCTGGAATTATATTTCTTGAGACGAAACGATATGCACGTACGGAGAAAGTTTTTTTTCTGTATCAATTGTTCCATCAAAAACATTACGGCTATTTGGCCGTAGGGTAAGCAGACAATAGTCCACCGTTGGAGATTTACTCAACCCTAACCCCGGCTACCAGTTCAAGACACGTTGCTGCCATTATGAAAAATGAAAATGATTTATAATAAATTTAGAGCGCAGTTACGCCAGGGCAGGGCAGATATATCAGAGCAGGGCTCGGTAAATCACAAGCAAGTAGTGGCTATAATTGCTCCCGTGCGCTGGGCTAATCGTGCCCTCGGGCTGAGCAAGGAACCGCCTCCCGCGCAAGTGCGCCTTACGCAAAAAGATACCTTAGCTCCCGGCCCAATGGAGTGGCGGCTTTATGGGGTATTAGGTAATTAGCGGCCGTCGGGGATGAGCTGGCTATCAGGAAGGTATAAGTAGCAATCCCTACGCAATACACTACTGATTGTTTGTCAAAATGGAATATTTTGTACTATTAATATTTATTTCGTTAAAAAAAAATGAGTGCGTGTAACCTTAACGCACCATTGAATTAAAGCTTCTTTGATATCGTGACAGATGTGGATTGAGTTGAAAATAAATATGTCATGTTAAAATCTAAAAACATATTTTTTGATTATATAACAGCTATATATATACATATATATATATATACTTATTATTATCGAGCGTTTTACATAATAAATACATAAAAATCGTTCAATGGTTGAGATTTTTCTGAATGGGAAGTAATGTTGAAAACTCCAACAAAACTCATTGTTAACTCAAGATCATTGGTATTTAAAAGCCTGTAACCTTTAATAGTAAATTAGAGTAATTGCTGATGAATAAATAATAATAATAATAAACGAGCGAGCCTTACAGCAGTCGCATACGATGTGTATTATTAACACTAGGATTAATAGTTTGCTATAATGGTTTGCTAAGATTAATAAGCGTGATGCATTTTTTAATTTGTATTTGCATTGACTTCATCCTATTTATTCAGTTAACTAGGATCTAAAACCTGTGAAAATTGTCCCTCTGATGAGCGGTGTCTAGCGCCTTTTTTGGTGACTAGGTGTTCCAAGCTTCCGCTCCTTTTTAAATTACGCTGCACAGTGATAGTAGAGGTAGATGAAAGTTTGTTGAAAGCTAGGCATTGGGAGAGTTCTTGAAAGTACCGAGAGAGGAGGCAGGTATATGTTTTAATAACATCAATGTATCCGGTCAATCTGTTCAGATAATAACATTAAATTAAAAAAAAAAAAAAAAACGCTGCAAATTATTACACAATGGTCTATTATTTCCAAATAACAATATTAGGGCATAACTGTTTATAAGGCTGTTGATAGCCAATTAAGTAATATGAAAAGCAATAATTCAAAGCATCATATCATAACATTACCACTGATTTAAAAACCCAATATCTAAGCTAGTTGTAAACCAAATTCAAAGATTCTTTTTTCATTTGGTCCAATTTTTTTTTTTTTTTTGGAGAATAGCGCTGGAATCTCCTGGAATCCTGATTTGCTATCTACTTGTGAATGGCAAAGTTTAGTTTGTCGCTACCGAGTGTATAACGTAAATAATTAGTTAAAGATAATTGTTTAGATGCTAATAAAGTTTCCATTCATTTTCATTGTATTATTGACATGTAATACTATTTTTTATTTTACTTTTTGTTTATCGCGCTTTACTGCTTCTAAAAATAACGATAATGTTATGTCAAAACAAACAAGTGCAACATACACACCATTAAAACATGTTTTTTTTAATCTGGAAACTCCATTTTATGAAATCAAACATTATTCATAATACAATTTTAAAAATAAATAAATGAAGACGTTTTTTTTAGAAAATACATTAATTGAATATTTATACGTTGAAAGTATGTGAACGTGTGAAAGTGATTCACTATCACCATATCTCACGAATTTTCATCAAACTGTCTTCTAGCAGCGTAGCGCGGCTATGAAAAGGGGCAGACTTGGAAGAATTAGTTTCCAAAAAAGGCGCTAGATACAGCTTGTGAAAGCGACAATATTTCACAGGTTTTAGACCCTAGTTTCAGTTACCCCATTGTCGCACTAAAAAGTTTGTTTTTTTTATGAAGAAGTGCTACCGATTGGAAATTTATCTATGTGCCTTTATTTTTAACTTTATACTCACATTTACTTGATGTATTTGTCAATACATAAAATGTCTATAAATATATTGTAACAAGCAAAAAAAAGATATTTTTGATTTGTTACATTAGTATTGGGGAACTTGCAAAATAATGATTGGCTGTTTTTTTTCCTTGTTGGTTATTGTAATGGAAGGTTGGGCTGTGTCATTGTGAAGTGTAATACGGTGCCTGAGATGCCTTCCGATATGAGTAGCTTGTTAAATATGCCGGGTAGTTAGCATACAATACCTCCACGGGGCTTTGATCCTCCATCCAAAATACCTTTCGCCCGGCTTCTAATCTTCTTGTTTGAAAGTATGTCAACGGTTGGCCTCTTGTGGAAGCTGTATTTATGATTGATAACTTGTTTACCATAAACATTTGAAATTTTAAGTATTATACGAATGAGTAGAGTGTGAATGTATTTTAATGTTCCTTAGCAAATCAAAAATGATTGGTTAGTTTACAAAAAACTTTCACTTAATATAAAATGATTCTAAACCTTTTAAACCAAGCGGTGGATTTTGATATGGTTTTGTTATCATTTAAGGCAGTATTTCCTGAAGGTTTATTAGTAAAATATATTACAATAAAGTTTTTCATTAGATGGAGAAAATTTAATTTTCCGTAATCAAGGAATCAAAAAATATTTTCTGAAATACGACCAGTAATATAGATGTATAATACTTGCATACCTGCTGGAAAGCTCAAAATTTTAGAAAAATTTAATTGTATTAAAATAAGTTGTACATGTTAACAGAACCTCGTTATAAGCCCGTCAAGTAATGTTGCTTAGTGAGGTTGCAGGATTCAGTGTTTCCACCGTACAGTATTGTCCAAGTTGTATTCTTCCATAAGGTACGCAAGATTTTAGAAACAACATTACGTACCAAATCGTAAGTAAAAAGTTAAAATAAATGGAATCCATAAACTACCCTTGTTATTAACTATTACTACTTTATAGATTATTTTATTAAAACAGATGTTTCATTTTAAAATAAATGGGAATTTATTAGTATTTATTTATTTTATTGACACTGGCAATCCACAAGAATGGTGCTGTTTACCTACGTAAAATATTGCTATTTTTGAAGATATTACAAATAAGATGTCAAAGAATAAAAAGGAGTTTCGTGAAAACTAAATTAAACTTATTGTATGTTTTTTTAATAGTTTATTTGAAAAATAACACAATAATTAATCGATTAAAATGTAGACCGTTATTATTTTTAATTTTGTTTATACTCAAGATCATTTGCCTGTCTTTCCTGTATGCATTTTTTAATGAAATGTATCATTTAACTATTTATTGAAATTTACAACTATAGTTGATAATACAAAAAGTAAATATGCTGTATGATAAAATATATGAAACGGCAAGTACAGAAATTGCCCATTGGCAGCACTCCAGTAGGTAATCTAAACAAGAAGGTGTCGAGCCTGTATTCTTTTCACACGCCTCGGAGAATTTCAGGAATCGAAGATTATGTTCAGGTAGAAACTAGTGGGTTAGTGTGGAATTAAGGTTTGTCATATAAACAGATATTCCTGGTTCGGGCCATAAGTATTCTTAAGGTTAAAAAAAAATTAAAGAATTACATTGTTTTATATGTAAGAATTACCAGGTATATAAATAATACAAATGAATAAATTTAGCGTTTATTTAATATACCGAATATATCACAATTGATGACCCTCTTTTAACAGCACTCGACAAACGCGAAGAAGACCCTCAATGTACAGCGTTAATACTTATGACTGAAATAAATAAGAATACTTGAACAACAGCATTTAAAATTCAACAAGGATATAAATTAAACTATTAGAAAATAGTGTTTCGAAACAATTTTAACTATCCCATGAAGCAGTGCGAGTATGAAATAGTGGGACTGACTCGGAGAGACCTGTCATCTCCAAAGGTAAAACTGTTTACGAGCTGCTACAAAGTTATTTACAAGCCATCTCCTCCCTTCTTTCTGGCTTCAAGTAAACCTACCTTAAATTGCGCAAGTACTTACCATTATAATGACCATAAAATAGATAAATTAGCAGTAACAGGCGACAAGATATATTTATGTGGATATATATCAAGATACTTATTTCATAATGCAAAAGAGTAAAGATGAATGCAAGTGATACCTAGCCAGTAATTAATAATAGGGTTGCATTTGGTACAATATAGAATTTAATTAGCTAGACGATTTTACAGAAATAAAAGCTGAGATGTTAAAGAAGTGTTGGGTTTTGACCCGTATTTTTAATAGAACCTCTTCTCTCTAGAAATATGTTTTTTTAATTTTAATGATTTAATAAATAAAAATAATAATTGATGAAAGTATGGGCATCGTTTGAAATGCTAAAATGATTTTGTAGAAATTTTAGTAGTTTATATAAGATGGGACAATAGATACAATAGTAGGGAACTGTCATTTAATAGATTCAGAGGACACACTCATTGTGCTATAAGTTTGTTTGTGTATTTATTTAACGCCACTTTATGCTACTGTTGCTAATCGGGCGACGGCCTGTCCAGATTTAACAGATTTAATTTAGATAGAGATCTTTAGGAGTGTCTGACATCGCAACGGATACGGAACAACCTTTTTACGAAAGGATGTTTAAATTTGCTAAAAGAAAAATATAAGTGGGTTTTTCTGCATATTCACTTTATTGAAGGATAAATTTCAGGAATTATTATCATGTCTTTTGATAATACTATTTTGATGTGAGGTATTTCGGACCCGGAGTATATATATATATATATAATATAATAATATATATTTTATATTTATTATAATAACAAGGATGTAAATTTAGTATTTACCTATATAATTAAAAAATAATTATAATCCTTTGGTCTTTTGGCCAGACACATCGTATATATTTATTGTTCTTATCAATTGTTCTTAATGGACCCCGGCCCAGAATCATTTTTTTTTTATTACATTAAGTGGATATATTACGATCCTAAAAAATTTCAAATCCCAATTTTCCTGGATTTAAATTACTTTAAAATTATTTATAAAATGGTCTTTGTCTTAAACGGTGTAAGACTAAAGTTTGACATAAAAAACATGCTCAAAATGGCTCTCAGTGAAAGTGAAAGTGAGATTCCAAAGGATAATATTAATTAATTATTTATTTTCTGTTTCGTTATGTTCTTTCATTTAATTTTTAACGTAAAATCTATAGACTGGTTTATCAAAGAAGTGTTGACAAAAACAGTCTCTAACAACTTTGTAAAATGCACATTGTGTTACAAAAGTGTAAAAATCTATGCAGTGAAGTATGACATATTAAGGATAGATGGATTTATATAATTAACAAAAAAAAAAAATGGTCCATGTGTAATGAAACTACATTCTCTAATACGAAAAGTTGCACTGATTATCGATTTTATCTTAAGTTTTATTAAAACGAGTAAGTAAATGGTGAAAAAATCATTAAACGCTTCATATGAGAAAATTAATTTGTAAATGTATATAAATAAAAAACTATTTAATTCCAATTAATGGTTGATTTTTTTACTCTGGAAATCGACGTCCTAAAATTTATACATCATAAAATTTTACACTGATTTACTTTTAATTTGTTTAACTAAGAATAGAAACCCATTTCGCCGAAGGACCAGCTCCATTAAAATTATTACTGAACATACATCATGGCTTATAGATTATCATACATCATACATCATAAATAACAATCAAAGCGTTCCATAACTATTAAAAAATGTATTTCGCAGTATGTTTATGATAATTATTTTCAGAGAGTGACATTTAGACCCGTGCTTTGTATGTTATCATGGGTAATTTATCTGGGCTCCGAACGGAGACCAATCAGATTTTAATACCAAAACTATTTCAGAATGGGCCCTTATCGGCTGGAATGTTATCCTTGCAATTTTTCCTTGTTCGGTCCCATTTAAATTACGCTGTTTCAAAACAAGTGACATACTGTAAATGTTGTTTAGATAATCTGGTTTGTGAGGTTAAGAGGTTAAAACGAAACGGCGCTTTTCAGGCCGCTGAAATGTTTATTCGTCCCATATATGTTTGTTTTTGATTTATTTGAGGACGTAGCATTGAGGACCTGGCAGTTAATTCTGAGTATATTGTATACAATTTTGTTAATATGTAATAATTTTTCGAGCGATTACTTATTAACTAGTATTTATAGTCATAGATTGATTTATTATACAAATTCAATATGGAATCTACGTATAATATGCCTAAGAATCTAATACATATAAGATATTTAGTGAATTAAGCAAAATTAATAATAACCCACATCATCAGTCAATAAATAACATCAAAAAAATAATAAATTTATAACATATATGAATGCAAGGCGAGACTTTTCGTATCTGATTAAAAAAATTAACTTTATTGTGACTAAAATTGTTAAAACTAGATAATTTATGATTACTAGTAAATTTATCTACAGGTATATTCTATGCCTAATATGGGATGCTTATTATTTTTTTAACGATACAGCTTGGAAATATACAAGGGGCAGATTATGCATCACCCGCAATACTGAAATGTTGTGAGGGTTCAAAGGTCCATGTATGGATCCGGTCAAATGCATCTAAGAATTGGATTATATTGGGTTTCCGGAATGTTCGTGGAGAAATTTGGAAAAAAATAAAAATTTATGAACAGCTTAAAATTTATTTATTTGATCTACAAAAAAGTTACCACTGTTAGGGACTTTGCAAACCAGAAGGTTAATACCGATACTATCAATCTTGGGTTGTACAAATCAATCTGATAACTACCATCCAACCCTAATTCCGAACAATTAAACTTAGCACAATCCTCCCATCTTCGCTTTGTCCTCCCTTTTACCTGTTGGTTCAGCTAATATCACATTTTTAGGAATCCGTTCAACAACTTTGCCCATTTGAGATGTGATTTTATAACTTTATTTTTTCTTGAGAGATACTAACACTGTAATTCCGTTTACTGTAATCTTCTAAATTCTCCAATAGAACTAAATTCTCGAAAACTTTGAGGAGTTGGTATTCAAAGTTAGCAATCATGTTTCACACCCGTACAGAACCGTCGAGGGAATAATAGTTGTGTAAACTCTAACCTTTTAAGTTTCTTAACAGAGGCTGCGAACTAAGTAGTTTCGCTGCTCAATAATAACATGCGTTTCCCGTCTTCAACCACGGTTTTATGTCCTGTTTAATTTCCTTTTTTCTAGATACCATAGAACCTAAATACCTACATTATTCACATGATCAAACGTATACCCTGATATATCAATGCCACCGTTTCTATTATTAATAATATACTTAGTCTTATTCGTATTTATTTAAAGTATCAACCTCTTTACCAGTGTGTTTACTTGAATACTTTTCGCATCTTAACACAACAGTACCAAATCATGAGCGTACGCAAGAACCGGAATTTCGCCATTTAGATTTAAGCATTTATTAGCACTTCCATTGCTAACACGTAAAGCATGTGAAATGGACTTGTTTCAAACCCGAACGAGCCCCAAACCTTTTAGAATAATTATTGTCGAATCCTTATTGGATGTTTTGGAAAAGCACATTGCTACTAGGTTTACCTACATCCTTTGTATACCATGCTTAATCAAAATATACAACTTTCAGAAGTATATGGAGTTATAAGTATTTTTGAAATTAATTACTGATAACTTTAGCTAATTTATCATACGAAAAATATATTTATGTTTAACTTTTTTTCGTTTGGCGCTACAGACCGTGGAAGCCCTTTGCCGCTCAGTGTAGCATCTATCTGATTCCACACTGCGATTCTCGATGGTATGTGATAACGGCATGGTCATCACTTCCTACATCTAATTTATTGAGTAGGCATTGGTTGACTGACGGATCTCACAATCCGGTTGAGTTTTTTAGTAAATGACCATTTAATTATATACTAGAAAAAGTCCTCCCTGGACTAGGCTTTGAACTCACGAACTTTGGAGTGGTAGAATAACGCGCTAGTCACTCAGCCAAAGACTCCCTATATATCTATGTATATATATATATATATATATATATATATATATATATATATATATATATATATATATATATGTATGTATGTATCAAAATTGAATCCATCCAAATATCTTAACGAACTCAGTTGCTTATTACACCCGACTTTAACAAAGTGTATAATTAATAAAAGAGAATAGGAGTGGCTATTTCAGAGCTTAACGATCTAAGCTCTATCGGATCTTGGTGCTTACGCAAGAGCGTGCTTTATGAAAACATTTATCACAATTAAAAGCACTAATAACCGCTGGCTATGACGCTAAGGGCCAACTCGGCACAAAGCTGATCCTATCTCCAGCGGGCCATTGTGCCTAGTGTCACAAACTTTCCAGTTCGCGAGCTCAGGGCCCATCAAAGTCTTATTTAGTTTATAAGTTCCAGATTGTATCGATTGTACCGGAATGATTAATTAATGTAGGTATTTAGACCTACTGAATATTTCTAACGCTGTAGAAAAGGATATCTGAAGAGGAACTAACGACTATTTGTAGAAAATTATTCTACTTTCACTTACTTTTAAATGGAATATGTAGTGAGGAAAGTATTGCGTTCATGAAAATTTATGAATTCTAGTTTTTATCCGAAATACATGTTAAAGGATCCCCTGAGTCCATGTGACCTGATGAAGGAACATTGTCTGTGTGTATCTAGTAAGTCAGTAGTTTAATACTGAAATTTAATATTTTAGAAACGCATATAAGTGAGATGTTACACAACATTTTCAACAAAACCAGCGAACCAGAAGAGCCACTTTATACTATTTATTTTGCACCTTTTTACGATTTTGGTCAAACTTCCTATTTTTTTTATTTTATGGGTCGATTAAAAAGTTTTATCATTGCAAATTATAGAGCAAAACATGTTTATTATTTAGCTAGGAAAACATTTTTATAGACATATAGAAGTTGGTTAATAACGTATTAACCGGTCCACTTAATGTTAAGGTTATAAACAAATTCCTTCTCAAGCATAGGGGGTGGATGTCTATAATTATGATCATAAGAAGGCATTATTAATAATGTTGTAATTATAACCCTCAACAAAGTTCGATAGTTTACTCTATAAATATCATATTTGGTAGTAATGGTTTAAATAATCTATAATTACAAACAGCTTATAAGTTGATTTCTCCAACTATGAAAGCAGATTTAATATAATATAGGTTACAACATTGAATTTATAAAAATGTTAATTGTTAAAAGATATGTTGTTGTTTTTTATATTTTTTTCAATGTGGGACATTTTTCGATAATACGAATTCGGGAGGACTGGAATGTGGTAGAAAAGGCTATTTTATTTAACATGTTATACGATATTTGGAAAATGTGTTAATAATAATGATTTTGTCGAATGTGTAAATAAAATTGTTGAGTAGAAAAAAATTACAATTAAAAAAATTACAATTAAAAAAAGGGATGATTATTAGATATACAAGATCAAATAAGCCATTAATTTACTTCATCTGTTGCATGATCATATTTTTTTTTAAAGAACATTATTCTTGTAACGTAATATTTTGATATGTCAACAGATGTATCAACATACTTTTGATCGGTGCCAATAACCCACCGACAGCATACGTAACAAATGTTGAGGCTGAACCAATTCAGGAGATGAGTAAGAGGAGCATTAGGAGGACAGGTGACCACACACACCGCACACCAGCAGAAATCGATTAGGGGGGCAGATGCAGGAGGTCATTAAGGGCCCGTTTTAATTAAAAACAATTTGTTTTAGCCCGTGCCATATGTCCACGGCTCTCAGGGTGTCGGCATTTGGTACTCCGATCCGCCTGTCTGGTCTACAGCTAGTTCTAGTATCAGCAATTCTCAACGTGAGTAGTTCTGAAGGACCGAATTTCTGAAAAGAATCTTAAAATTTCTATTTATATTTAAGGTTAATAATTAAAATGTGATCAAATTTAACTTCAAAGAATTTATAGAATAGATATATAGATAAAGGTATTTTAATTACAACGTTTTCTTCTTTCTTTACAATATCAGTACACATAATACTGGTATGGACGACAGTGTCTGTCAAGAAGATTGTCAACTTAAATGGGCAATTAAACAAAAATTAAAAATAATTTTTAAATAAAAGTATAAATATCAATATGAGTTTTGTTTCTTTATATCACTGACACTTACTTATTCCATTTTCATTAATTTATTATAACAAACTCTCTTCTCTATAAAGGGTCAAGTGGAATAAGCATGGGAAATCTGCCCCCATTAATAGCCCCGGAGCAAGATGCATGATTGACTACCGCATCGAACATACACATAGAAATAATGAAACAAAATTTCTTTGTACCATTATTATTACAAAATTGCATTTCGAATTTGGCCCGAAAACTCTTTCTAAACAGCTAATTAATTTGATGAATTGATCAATTACATCCGATTTTCTAGCTGGACATACGATTTAACTAATCTATCATCTCTCAAAAATGACTGAAGTGTATTTTTTTGCGGATGAGAAACCCTCCACGTTATTTCACTGGATATTGGCTCTACTGGCGGTCATTAATAAGGGTTTCTAATTCTCAAGAAAAGTACTTTGGTAATTTTTGAGACATAACAGAGTAGTCAAATCGAAAACAATCTTATGTTGGATGAGCTACAAAATCGGATGGAATTGATAAATTAATTAGCTGCTTAGTAAGAGTTTTAGGACTGAAAGAAATGTATTTTTGTAAGAAGTATGGTACAAACAAATAATTAAAAAAATTTGTAAATGTATGTTCGATGAGGTAGTCAACCATGCATTTTGCTTTTGTACTGTAATATCAGAACCAAAATTATACCATTGATTCACACCAATGAGAAGCAACCTGGCAGTTAATTCTGAGTATATTGTATACAATTTTGTTAATATGTAATAATTTTTCGAGCGATTACTTATTAACTAGTATTTATAGTCATAGATTGATTTATTATACAAATTCAATATGGAATCTACGTTTTAATATGCCTAAGAATCTAATACATATAAGATATTTAGTGAATCAAGCAAAATTAATAATAACCCACATCATTAGTAAATAAATAAAATAAAAAAAATAATAAATTTATAACATATATGAATGCAAGGCGAGACTTTTCGTATCTGATTAAAAAAATTAACTTTATTGTGACTAAAATTGTTAAAACTAGATAATTTATGATTACTAGTAAATTTATCTACAGGTATATTCTATGCCTAATATGGGATGCTTATCATTTTTTTAACGATACAGCTTAGAATTATACAAGGGTCAGATTATGCATCACCTGCAATACTGAAATATTGTGAGGTTTCAAAGGTCCATGTATGGATCCGGTCAAATGCATCTAAGAATTGGATTATATTGGGTTTCCGGAAAGTTCGTGGAGAAATTAGGAAAAAAATAAAAATTTATGAATAGCTTAAAATTTATTTATTTAATCTACAAAAAAGTTACCACCGTTAGGGACTTTGCAAACCAGAAGGTTAATACCGATACTATCAATCTTGGGTTGTACAAATCAATCTGATAACTACCATCCAACCCTAATTCCCAACAATCAAACTTAACACAATCCTCCTAATACTAATTCGCAAGAAAAGTACTTTAGGAATTTTTGAGACATAACAGAGTAGTCAAATCGAAAACAATCTTATGTTGGATGAGCTACAAAATCGGATGGAATCGATAAATTAATTAGCTGCTTACTAAGAGTTTTAGGACTGAAAGAAATGTATTTTTGTAAGAAGTATGGTACAAACAAATAATTCAAAAAAATTTGTAAATGTATGTTCGATGAGGTAGTCAACCATGCATTTTGCTTTTGTACTGTAATATCAGAACCAAAATTATACCATTGATTCACACCTATGAGAAGCAACCTGTTTTTTCCTGGACAGCTCAACCGATATTTACAACAAAAAAAAAAGTATATGCTAGCGGCTTTCCGAAAGATTTTTAAAATGATATTGCATTATTTTTATTTCCTTAAAATCGTAAATCAATTATTTTTTTCTTTTAATTTATCCAAAAATGGGTTGGTATGTACACCTATAATTGTTGGCTACTTTATTTCATTAGAGGGTCAAATAAGCGTTTTCTAAAAGAATTTCAAAAAATATATTTTCAAAGAGTTGTAAATGAGATATGAATTATTGATAGCTGTTTTACATACCTTGCTGGAGGTAACTTGCAGTAAGGCTTAGACACTGAAGCTTCTTTAAAAACAAATATGTTTTGCAAAGAAGAGAAAAGAGAAAAATAGCAGCTGCTAGTTAGAGAAAATCGTGAGGACCCACCTGTCGTAATCTCGTCGTTTTGAGGAGATACCTGGCATGCTTTGCAATCCTAGGCGCTAAGTTTTGCAGCGAAGAATCCGCAAATAATGGAACATCTGGGCTAAGAGATTCGAATAGCAGGCTTATATGGTGGAGGCAGGTCTCGGAGAAATTAGCTTAGCAGAAGGAATCTCATCGAGATCTGGATATTATTTAAGGAATTTTATTTCATAAGATTAACTTTACAACACGTGACTTCCACGGTCGGATCGAACGGAGAGAGTCCTAGGTAATTAAAATCTAAGCCCCCACTTTTTTTTTTAAATTAAATACATTATTATAAATAAAAATAAAGGCAGAATGAGGGTGAGTACATATATATTGTTAGTGTATAATTCTTGAGATTAGTCTTTAATTTCAATATTTAAAAAAAAAAAAAAAATCAAATTCAGGCGAGGTAACATTTCTGTGATCTGATGGCAAAAAATAATAAGCCACTTTTTCTAAAATGAGTGTTTGTGTCCATTCTTTTATGTTTAGAAGGTGGTTCGTTTATTTGTGCAAGATTGAGTTGTTTACTTATGAACAGAAAAAGAAACAATTATGAGATTTTGTCACATTCTAAAAGAATGACACTCCAGAATATAAAAAACTCTCATTTATAGGAAAAGCGATTGATATCATTTTGCTATCTGAGCAAAGATTTAATTAAAGTAACACAGTTGTAAACACGTAATTTATTTATGCTCAAAGATCCCAAGCAGGTTTCCATGATTCTATACATATTGCGATGTTCTAAAAGTTGTTTACCATTTTTTTATTTTTTTGTTCATCTTCATTACTATCCATATTGATATTATTTCACTAGAGACGGTTGTGTACTGCATAAAATTACAATTGGTTAAAAGATTTGATCGATCGTTTTATAGAAGGTTTTTGAATCTTCTTAATCACTTAAAAATATATTCTATATTGGAGATCTTAACATAACAACAGAAAGTGTGGTGGTCTGCGTCTCTCAGTGTGTATTATTTTTTAGTGTTAAAAGGTTTCATTAGAAGTTATTTTTGATCTATATTTTCTTTTAACAGTGAGCTTAAATGTTTCATAAATTATTAAAATTAAGCACTTCTACTTATTTTCAGATCTAAAATATTGCTAATTGTCTTTAAGTTTATTACATGCCGAGAGGCTTTTTTTAACGATGTACTAATACCTATTTGAGGGAAACAGGTAGGGGACTATCATCCACGTTAAATTTAAAATGCACTAAATAGCGATTTTCTGACAAGCTTGCTATCTATAAATTACTTAAGTCATAAAAAAAAGTTTATAGAGAGTTCGGGTGGATCTATGCCCAAAATTTCGAGATTCAGATAACACTATCATTTCAGCCATCACAAATAATCGTGGTGACACCATACTTGATGAAAAACGACTTAATCCATAAAGACTTGAGGAGCCAAGTAAGTACATTTTCCACGACTGTGTGCTTTTCTACATGAATCTATTGGCATAGGCAATTCGATCCACTATGCTAACAATCCACTCCGACGACAATTGAGATGGTCATTGAGCCAAGGTATTTTCTGATTTAACAATGATCCAGTTGGAATCATATTTATTTATAGAAAATCTTTATTCTTAATTAAAATAATGTAAAAAATGCAGTGGTGGATCCACGGCAGAGGAGAGAGGGAGGAGAGAGCAGAGAATCTCAAACCTTCTCCTCCCCTACCTTTTTAATAATAATAAAAAAAAAAAAATTGCTCCTGGTACTTTACCCGTAACTTGGAAAACTGTTGGAAAATTATTATTATAAACATCTGGGGGCTGAGCGTGATCACCTCATTGCACGGTCGTTGGCGTAGAAACAGTGGGAATGTCTGTATAATATATAATGAGAATATCTGAAATATGTACTGACTCCAAGACCCTTCATGTACTTCCTTCACGAACGTATGTGAAAATCAAATCAGGCCAGCCAATTTAAATTTTAAAAAATCAAACAAAAAAGTTATAAGCGTGCAATTTAATGCAACGGAAATCAAAAACATGCAATTTAGACAAAAAATACCAAAACGTGCAATATGAAATTGCTTAATATTAATCCCTAGTTTATGAATTGATAACTGGTTTGAAGCTGATATACACAAGCTAATAGAATGTGCAAGACGAGGAAATCCTGTCCTTGGTCTAACATTTTTAATGGTTAATATAAAGATAAGTAACTTATTTTTTTCTGAACCTTAAAAAAGAAGCTCGGAGACAAAAGATCGTTAGATGCCCGAAGGGTTAGGACAGCACTGGTGATTACTCATCGATATAAGTCATCAAGACTTTGCCTGACTCTTTTCCTCCACAAGGACCAGTGCCACAGCCAGACGGATCCAGCGGACAGGTAAAATAATGAAGAGATCGTTAGACTATAACTTTCTCAAGAACATTACCGACGTAATTAAGAGGGCTCTAGATAGCCGATTACCGAGCGGATGACCGCCACGACGTCAATAATATTCCGCGACTTGTGAGTGGTCATTAGGGTCTGGTGTTCTCCCAGCGATCAATCAGCGCTCCTAAAGGTCACTCAGCGCACGACTAACCTCTTCTTCGGGATACGGTTACTCATTTCGTCGGCAGGATCTCTAGGCTCGTCTTAGAGTCTAAGCTTCATGTTGGATCTCACCTTTCATTTGTATATGTGGCTGAGGAGACATAAAAATGAGTAATTTTTGCTGAAACTTTACTAAATGCCATCCTTTGCCAAAGGACACTATTGAAATATGACAAATGTCTAACAATTACAGAACAAACCGATAAAAAAAACGCTGCAAATTATTACACAATGGTTTATTATTTCCAATAACTATATTAGGCTACAACTGTTACATAGCTGTTAATATTATTAATATTGAAATATGCGATCGCGAAAATTTTCGAATTCCAGTTTTCAATGGAAATACACGTTTTAGAGTCTGCTGAGTCCAAATGACCAAGTCCCGCAAAAAGGTGTGGTTGTGTATGTGTGTTGTTGTGTGGTTGTGTGTGTGTGGTGTGGTAGCTCGAGCGCAAACGAAAACTCCTATGAAACTGAAATTTCATATTTAAGACAATTATACGCACGAGATGTTACAAAAACTTTTTCATCAAAATCAGCTAACCAGAAGAAAGATTTTCTTAAAAACAGCAAGTTTTGATTAAACTCGCCAAGTCGATGTAAAATCAAAAGGGCTTTAATTTAATGTGGTTTCATTCTGATTGAAATAGTTGACTGGGCTTAAATGCCGATATTTAAACATTTCTTCCTATAATGTACTTTTAATTTTGTAGATTCGAAAAAAATAACCATATCGTCTGATTAGCATTGCTAAAAACAGGTAAATATATAAGTTAAACGAATTCGATATCAACTAAACGCGAAAACTGCAAAAATATTTTTTAATGTAATTTTTTGTTTTTGAGCTTAAGAACAGTAATATACATGTATAATATACCGTTGGAATGCTAAAGATTTTAGAAAAAAATATTTTTTATACATAATATTGTAAAAGTTAACGGAGAGTGATGAAAAGCCTATTAAACGAAACTGATTGTCGTCGATAATAATATAATAGATTATTTAATAAAACACATGTTTCTATTTAAATCCAATTGAAATAATTCTTTAATAATTTATTTTCGTTTATAAATTTATTTAAAAATTCTTTGAATTGATATAAATAATGGAGGTAAGTGAAAGTCGTGTGTTGCGCGCACCAGATATTTTTCGATCTTTAATAATAACCGAGTTTTGGTAGAATTACATCTATCATATTATAATTTGTGACTTAAATATATATAGATTAACTTTTTGTCGCGCTCTACTGAATTTAAAACTCTATATATATTTTGCACTATCTTCAAGAACAACTGGATGGAATTAGTCCGGGTGGCGGTCAGTAAATGAAACGTCTAAATAGTTTCAACTATTTATTGCTTGCCAACGTTTCGACCCCCATTGTAGGTCATCATCAGGACGTATGGCGGGCAAATGGAAACACAGTTGGTACGGTTATATATTTCATCAAATGAATAAAAAATAAAAACTGTACATTTATAATACTAAATAAATTGTTCCCATATAACACTACTTCAGTGTGCTTCAGGTGCCGAGCCCGATCTAGGCCTATTCAACCTCTTGCACGGCCGTTGTATATATGACTTATTTTGATCTATTACGTGTTGCCATCTTTTAGGTTATTTTTTAATTTGGTCATTATTAACTGTTGAAGAAAGGCCGGAGCGTTTTGCGTCTTCTGAACCGAGTAAAAAACACGGACGGTCCTTTCTCCTAAGGCATCATTGAGAAATTTATTAACCTTCTAAGCAGCGGTTTTCCTTTTTCGGAAAAAAAAATCATTAAATGATGAAAATGTTTTTTTTTTTCTCTTCCGGTTTGAGGAAGCAAAATACCACTTAGTTGAAACTGAAGCTTAAATCTACCTTAACTAATCATCTTTTAGAATATGAAAGCATTATTGACCAAGTAAACATGATTTTGTAAAGACAAGATAAAAATATATATTTATTAGTATTTACAACTGTATAATAAAATACATTTATTAAATGTGATACAAGATATGTTGACATGATTCACATGAAGGGATACTACCCATTGGCAGCTCCCCAAAGACTATACTAAACCAGAAGGTCTCGGGGCCATCTTCTTTTCAGACGCCTCGGAGGATTATCAAGGATTGTAGAGGAAGCAAGGATTAAAACTAGTGGGCTAGAGTGGGAATAGAGTTTGTCATGAAAGGAGTGGTACCTGGTTCGCGCCAAGTCAGCAACATACGGAACATTAACTTCTTTATGGATGAGTTTATTTAGGACAAAATAACAAGCATTAAGGGTTTTTCGAAGGATTTTTGATTGTAAGGATTGGAGACGAGAAGAATTTGATGGTTTAGTAGAGCCCCAAATCTCTACTCCGTAGGATTGAATTGAAATTTAAAAACGCTAACGCTAATTTTACAACACAATCCATTTTTTGATTTCAAACTGTCTTTTTACAAAACCACTTCCTTGAATTCTTGCATATGTATGTATTTTATTTGTGTCGCTGAGGATTCTGAAATTAGCATGGTCAGAGATCTGGATTTATTAAGAATTTGAAGTTCCAAGAACTCCAAGATGTTACAAAACCCTGCGCCTTTAACAAAACGTTTGTATCTATTGACATTATAGGGAGAAAAAGGCCAATTGGCATATTGAAGAACTAAATAAACTCGTAGCTACTTCATTCACTTAATAAAAAATAATTTATAGTAATTCAAATATATGCTCCAATTAGATTCCTAGTTAGACTTTGGTCTATGTGGTTTTTATCGGTCACCAGGTCACTTAACTACATGTAAAATAAAATCCTCATTTGGATGCACATGCAGATAAACGCAGGTAGCCCTATATAGATTGGCACTCACATATCCACGTGGTTAACTATTAAAGAACTAGTTTATAGTATTTCGAATGTCTCGCAACCGGCAAGTGAAATAAATATTAATTGTCGAGAGTAGAAAATAAGCATAAAGAGCGGAACGTTTGAAGGAGAGAGGAACATTCAATTTGCCGGACTGAGAAGTTGTAAGGACGACATTAGTCCGATAGGCTGTCAATGCTTGTCAAATGGTTAATTAGAATGCCTTTGAACCAGGCCGGCTCCTATCTTCGGCCACAACTGTATCTTAGGATTGATTTGACCGCTCTTGCCTCACGTTAACTTATGCATTCAGATTAATGATACAACATGCTAATCAATTTTTTCCTCGTGTTATGATCACTAATATCATATGTAAACGCTACTTGAACCTAAAGGGTTTCAGAATACAACTTAATCATTAACAACGTTAAAACTCTGGTGAGTGCATCACAATACAGTTTCATTTAATCAATAACTGAAGCTACACGGTGAGAGAAAAATCCGTGAAAGCGAGTGGTTGTGAGAGTTCACGAAAGTAGCTGGAGAGGGAGACTCTTTAATGTTTTTAGTAAATTCGGATGATAATATCAGATATACCTTTAAAAAAAATACTCTATAATTATTAAATATTATATTAAGGTAAAGACTTAAATTTTTTTATTAAATCAACATGACGATTCGGGATCTTCTCTTATCTTCAGAAATCTGGTTATATATTTTGAACTTTAATTGTTCCTGCCAGCATAATATATTGAACAATTAAAGTTCGTCATGTTGATTTAATAAAAAATTAAGTTTTTATGGAAGAAATTATTCAGCCCGAATATCTACCTTAATATTTATGCGAGATCTTCCGGTGTTTTAGAATATATTGATATAATTAAATATTATTTTTCAAAATAACCCTACAAAAAATTTGAGATTCCATCCCCCTTTATTTTGGCTCTTAATAAACAAAACCAAACATATTTCTTATTTAGAGTTCATGTGTGAGTCGTTAAGTACGCGCCATTCCTGCCAAACACGATTTGACAATTTTGTGGTTCATTCTATTTTCTTTTTTGTTATAATAAGGAAAGTCACAAAAAAACAAAAAAAAACAAAAAAAAACAACAACAACAAAGAGCAAGTTTTAAAATATCTTCGCGAGTTTTTAAACGAAATATTCAGGGGTGATGTAGAAATTTTATATTGTTCTTGCTGTGACAAGGCTGTATCCACTACGCGACGCTTCTAAGTAACCCAACACTTAGCCACAGGATTTCTTTTGTTTCAAACTGCTCTTGTCTCAAAGTGATTAAAAAGTTTTTTTTGTTTTTGTATTTATATGTTTAAAATAAAACCGTTTTTGTATTATAATAAAATAAATGATATTATTTTTCATCCTTCAGAGTAAGCGGCCATGTTTCACATCCGTAAAGAACCGTTGGAAGAATAATAGTTTTGTAAATTCTAACCTTAAGGTTTTTAGATAGAAGCCGCGAACTAAGTAACTTAGCAACTGAATAATAACACGTATTTCCCACCTTTAACCAGGACTTTATTTCTTCCTGGATTTCATTTTTTCTTGTTATAATTGAACCTAAATACCTGAATTTCTCTACGTGTTCAAAAGTATGGCCTGATAAATCAATATCAATAAACCCGAACTTTACGCCGCCCAACTGGGCCTTGGCTGACTACTGAAATAAAGGCGATGATGAAGAGACGGGAAGCAGCAAGATGCAAATTTCGTCGAACTCGCCTGCCTGCTGACTTCCTGAAAAACGAAAAGTCCTATTAAAATTAATTTCATATTTAAGACAACTGTTCGCCGGAGATGTTACAGCAACTTTGTCATCAAAATCAGCTTACCAGAAGAGCCACATTATACTATGCATTTTACACCTATTTACGATTTTCTCAAAAACGATTCCAACGATTTTGATTAAACTCGCTATATCGATGTAAAGATGTACGGGCTTTTATATCATGCAGGTTTCATTCTGGTTGAAATAGTCTGATAGGGCTTAAATACCGATATTTCAAAATTTATTTTTCTAAAGTACCTTTAACTTTGTAGTTTTTATGAAATTGACCATATCATCTGATTATCATTGTTAAAAAACAAGTAAATATAAGTTGAAGGAATTCGATATCCAACTAAAGGAGAAAGCTGCAAAAAAGTCGTATGTTGCGTGCACCAGATATTTTAATTTTTTTTATTATTATTATTTTTTAGCGAATTAAATTAAATGAAATGGTTTATGATTAATAACGAAAAATATCAATCTTTCACATGATTTCAGATTCTTCTCTGAACTATAAGTAAATGGTCTGTTTTGCTTAACGATATATTGAAAAAGTCATTTGTTAAAGAAATGCAGTAAAAAATGAATGAGAAAAAAATTATATATTGATGATACTTAGGTATGATACCAGATTTTTTATTGTACTTTAATGAGAATCATAATGTGCTGTAGTGTTTAGTACATTATCAGAAAAATATTGAAATGTCATGATACACGGACATACGATTATTTAGAATAAAAGAATAATCGAAGAGGATAATGGGAGAAAATAGTTGGCTGAGACCTGCAAGTCAGCTACTACCCTCACAAGGGCAGTAGGCAGTTGTTCTAAAGGCCTGACCTAGTTGCTAGCCATTAATGTTTTTTTTTTCATATTTTTTTTTATCGAGCTCGAACCGTTGTTGGTTTTTTTCTCTTTGTCCTCAGGCGGGCTGGGGATTAAACGCTTGGTTCCATTGGATTGCCCAACTGCTCCACCGCCTCTTGTATCTGATATAATTAACATGGTCGGGATAACAGGGCCTAACATATTCCCTTCATATTGTTCGCCATGATATTTTAATTCAATACCGGTCTAGATCCGCATCTATATAGAGATTTCTTGTTAATTGGCCTTATAATGGCTTAGTTTTGTAACGAGATACCTATCTTGTGAATGCTTTATTTAATAACTTTATTTCCTTTAATGAATAAATATTAAAATAGATATCTTGAAGGTGTGTTCATCAAGGATCGTTCTGGTACAAGATAAATAATACATGCAAGGAGGGTGTGTCATTTTTATTTTCATGTTTTTCAATACCCGAATTTAGTCTTAAAAACCTGTTATTATTGTCCTAATTGAGACACTTTGTAACATTTTAAAGATTTTTTCAACATGCTTAGGATCATTTTCAAGAAGATTTTGTATATTGTTTATTTTTTTTTTTTTTCTGATTCACACTTGGTCATGTCTCCTTTTTATATTTTTTTTAAATTTTAACACAATGTTTTCTTTACACTTGTGACAAATTACAATAAGCAATCGTGCTAAAATCTATGGGAAACATCACAAGGGCAGACATGAGGGAGAAACAGCAGCCAGTGGTGCATCCTCCTGACATTCCGCTGAACTAAATTTTCAGGCCATGAAAATCCCAGGCCACTCCTTTTAAACCTATTCCGAGTTATGTCATGTATGTTATTTGTAGAAATGTTGTGGTCAAGTTTGTTAATGTGTCCATGTCGTTTGACGTGAAACCGTTTGTATGTCATTCAAATGTGGTATGTTGTAGTCGGAAAGTTGCTATGAAGAGTACGTTTAAATCATAGGCTGATGAACGATTCTTTCTATATAAGGTTTAAGTCTTAAAAATGAGTGTCTTTTTAGCAGTCCTGTATATTTGGCAAGCGTGAGTCCATATTGGTTTTAATAAATAAGTGTACACATTAGGTTTCTTTCTTATGGGTAATTTATAATGTCTATGAAGAATCGAATACATTGGTCTCAGTCGAAAGTTAAGAATTTCACGTTTTTTCTAGACGTTTGGGACCCGTTTCAACCTTTTGTCAAAAATGAATCCTAAGGACGTTACTGTGTTTAATTGTAGTATTTGGATATTGTCTGTGTTAACTGGAGACCAGATTTAAAGTCAAAGTTTAAATGTAAAATGTAGTGACTTGCCATGGATGTTTTTATTTTCATTTCTTACCATTTTAGTTCATTGTCCAAGAGGGGTTGTAATGTCTTACCTACCTGTGTAGGGTCTGAGTTTCTCGTCATAACAGCAGTCTCGTTGGCGTATGTCGTAGTTAAAGACATTTTCGTATGTGTATATTAAGTACAGAGCAGGACAAATTAGAACTCTGGTATACAGTCTTCATTGACGAGGTCTCTGTTCCTTGTCGGACAGAGAAGAAGCGGACGTAGTTAAAATATTGTAGAACTAAATAATAACTAAGTACTAGGAGGTATAACTTTTAGTTTGAAATCAATACCTAAAACTGCGACAGAAGCCTATTGTTTTAGTTAAAGTGCAGTAGAAATAAAGTCAGTAAGTCCATGTAGCTGTTAATCATGACACATTTAGAACAAGTGACAATAAATGAAAAATATTCTAGCAAATTTCACTTCACATCAATGGAATTTCAGTATTTGATAATTAGATTACTGTTTTTCCGGGCAATCAACTTCTAGGTTATTATGCCCTAAATAAGTTTCTATATACGGTATTTGGTTATAATTATAATCAAAATAAAATAGTATTTGATAATAATAGACATTAATACCTTTTTTCTGGTATTGTATAGGAGGATTTCTATAAAAAAAAAGAACTCAAGTTCCTAACAAAGATAAAACCTCAAATTATTGAGACTGTATAAGGGTTATCTCTTCCGAAAAGCTAAACATTTTACAACAAATAATTTCCGTATGGATTGTCGTAGACTTAAAATAGCCTACTTACTATATCCTGCTGACTTGCAGAAAAATATTGCTATTAGAGGTGGTTAATCACTGCTAAAGTAAAGCTTATGACATATTATTCCTATTTTCTCTAATGTGGCAAGAGTTACTCGAGTGAGTGACAGATCGGGTAGCGGATAATGTATTAGAGCGGACCTGTCAGTCCCCTGCGTGGGCCGGACCTGCTCCCAGGCGCCGGTGTCAACCCATCATCCTCGATAATAAGCCTAAATCTTGTCCACTCCTGGATAAACATTTTGATCTGTGTAATGTCCACCGTCACACTTTTGCAACCCGCCTCACTCCGGCCGATTTACCCGATCTTGGGAATGTTAATCGCAAAAGATCGACACGAGATTAGTCATTATAATGTAACAAGTGGATATCCTTGGGCTATAGTAATGTCTATAGCTCCTTGAGGCTGTTAGAGCAATGATATATCGCCTAGGAAAATTTCGTTCTGATAAAAATTATTCCGTGTCAACCACTTCTAAGGAGGTATGATTTTCCCTGTTGTTTTAACAACTGCAGTACTTTATTTAAAAATAGTTAATTAATTAAATAAACTTTCATCTTACGGTAAATGAATTAGAACTTGATTTCATCATCAATAATAGTTCGGGATCAATTATTACTTTTGGAGGAATGGGATTCAGTATAATATAATATTATATATTTTATTCTTAAATCTCTGGTATATGGAACTGTAGTTTTTTGTCTCTCTGTTTTCGGTTGCTTAAACACTTTGTTGGGATGAGTGACAATAAAACTCAATGAGAAAATGTAGACTCGATCCCGTTTCGAAATGAGCTGGTCTTGAGTACTTAATCATTCAAAAAAAATAAAAAAAAAGGTAATATTAAATAAAAAGATAAAATTGAACGTAATGAAAATAAATAAAAGTTTAATAAAAAAAATGAGGAAAATTTACAATATATAAAATATGAAAACAATTTGATTTATAAACAAATAAAAAAAAAGGTTCTTCTATTAAAACTTAGCTTCCGTACGACGGGTAGGCGACTCTCCATGGAAGGATGGTGATCTTCAGAAGTCAACGAAATGAAGTCCTGATCGATAAATTGGTGAAGGCGCCAATCGATAAACAGGTACTCTAAGCTAGCTGGTTCCAACGGTACTGGCTTGAGGGCAAGGGGGACACTGTTATCAGTCTAATCCCTAACTGCACTTGAATAATATATAAACTAACAAAAAAAAATATTTTTCCTCATTAAAAACTATTTTTAATTTGATTTGATTTTTAATTATAAACAAAATATATACAGGTAAAAAAAAAAAAAAAATTATAATTTCCAGGCTCAAACACACTTACTTGACAAATGTTCCAATCTTTCACTAAACTACTAAATATTCATACAATTCTTGTTTAGAAGATATTGATATAATAAATATTCATTTATATGACAAACATAAGGCCAATCACATTACACGAGGTAGAGTTAGGGTTTATTAAACATCGAATTCTTCTCGTATCCAATCCTTATAATCCAAAATCCTTTCAGAAATCCCGAATGCTTCTTAATTTGTCATTTACTCATCTATAATGATCTGGATGTTCCATATGCCATGGATTTAGCCTGAATTGGGTTCTTACCTTTCCTTGCATGAAAAAATCCAGGAACGATTCTCTCCTCAGATTGTAAGAACATTTAACCCGATTTATGAGAACAGCTTATTATCTTGGCTTTTCTATTTATTTAACCTGGGCATTACTTTTTAGTAATTATTTGTACTTTGCATGGTACCAATTAAAGTGGACTCTAAACAAAACTTTTGTATAACTAAAAAATAATATATTTAGAAAGAAATTAAATTATGTAAGCGTGTTGGTTTCATTAAAATTTTAACTATATCAATGTTGTAATGAACTATATGAATTCCAGTCTCACCGAAAACTCTGTTTGAAGTTCGTGGAACGGGTCCATTCCATAGGTTCCTAAAGCTTGAGATGTTAGCGACTTCAGTCCTTTTTGTTCATCGATACCTCGACAGCCAAAACATAGGAAATCAACAAGAACATATTTTCTTTCCTTTGCCTTAGCTTTAAGAAGTTTTTATATATATTTTTATAAACGAGTACCTTTTAAATTCCGACACGTTTCTACACGACACGTAATATTGCTTTGTGAGCAAATCCAATATATACATATACATACCAATATACATTAAGAACGTACCTATAGCAATATGTCTGTTACAATATTGACCATGAAACATATAAACATATAAGATATAATGGGAATAAGACCCCGAAACATAGACATAAGATATTTCCGGAAAGTATTTTAATTAAATATAACATTTTGAAAGTTAAAAATGCTTATTTATAATAACAAAAAATCTGGTGCGCTCAACACACGACTTTCACTTACCTTCATTGTTAAAACTAATTGAAGAATTTTTAAATACATGCAGAGATAAAAATAAATTGTCAAAGAATTAGTTAAATTGAATTTCAATAAAAACATGTCTTTTATTACATAATGTATTATATTTTTATCTACAAAAATCAGATTTATCGGATTTTCATCACTCTTCATTATCCTTTACAATTCCGTGTGTCAGATAATATTTTTTATAAAATCTTCAGCCGTCCAACGGTATATTATACATCTATATCACTATTCTCGTGTTCGAAAACACAACAAATACATAAAAAAATATGTTTGTACTTTTCTCGTTTAGTTGTTTTTCAAATTCGCCCAGATTTCATATTTAGCCGCTATTTATCTATGCTAATAAAATAATGTACCTAATTTTTTGAAATATTTAAAATTAAATGTTCTTTAGAGGAATACAATTTAAAATACCTGCATTTAACCCCTGTCAGACTATTTCATTCACAATGAAACTTACATGATGTTAAAGCCCATTAAATTTTGCATCGATATAAAGAGTTTAATCAAAATCGTTTTTGATGAAATCGTGAAAAGGTACAAAATGCATGGTATAAAGTGGCTCTTCTGATTAGCTGATTTCGATGAAAAAGTTGCTGTAACATCTTGGGCGTATAGTTGTCTTAAAATTGAAATTTCAGTTTCATAGGACTTTTCGTTTTCGACCGGGAAGCACCACACACACGGTACATACACACACACACACACGACTTTTTTTCGGGACTTGGTTATTTGGACTCGGAGGGCCTTAAAACAAGTATTTCCGTCGGAAACTGGAATTGGAAAGTTTTCACGATTGCAATACTTTCCCTTACTATATATTTCATATATAGGTAGGTGAAAGTAAAAGGTGGTCATTTTTTAATTAATGAATGATCATGACTAGCTCGGAGTTTTTTTTGTACTCGCACAAATAATAAAATGAATAAAACGATTTCGTAAGTAATTTTGTAATTAGCTTATTTTTTTTCTGTTTGTTTTTCGAAAGATGAATGTTTAACCCCTTATGTAATCGGACATTAGTTGTAGACAAATTTACGGTCGTATAACATTCATTGAAAAAATAACCATATTTATTATAAATAAATATATTTAGAAAAAAATAATAAATTGCCAAATTTATGTAGTAAACACCTGCTAAATTTTGTTGCTATTTAGCGGAAAGACGTGAAAAACAAAAACCGCCCATCGACTTTATTTGTATTCAATACTAATAAAAACCCACAGGCTTTAATTTATTAATGGAAACGGTAATAGCGACATCACAGGTACATTTACATAAACAGCAATAAATTCACGATAATTTGAATTAGTCATACAACGGAAACTAAAGAGCTATTGTTCCAAAAATGGTGCGTCGTAGTAATTACTATTTTCCCTTCATCACAATGGCAGACGGAAAGGAGACCTCATTTGTCAATGAATTGGGAAGTAATGGGGGAGTAAGGTGAGTGAAGCAGGAGTCCCGGGAGAGTACAAGTCATCGCTGAGGTACCCGGGACCGTAAATCACCGGGAGAGCATGTCCTATCCGCACCTTCCAGCCTAACCTCCCTTATTTGGCATCCTCGTCTATGTTCGCGGTCGCCCCTTGACGAAACACGCGGCGGCCAACAGTTCACTACATCTTCGCTTATCTCCTCAATTATCAATTGTTATAAATTAGGGGTTTGGGTCTTGTGAACGGGCACCTAGCCTTGTTGCGACAGCTACTATTATCACTTTCGATTATATTTCCAAACAATCACGCCTACGCTGTGGCCAGGTCGTGTGAAAGGATGATCCCCGGGTTATTAGTTCTTATTACCTGTCTTCTTGTGTGGCATTATAAGGGAATAATTCAAACATTAAACCTACGTATTAATGTTGTTAGAACCTAATAGACATTTCCTTTTAATTTTCATAAACATTAATGAATGTAATCGAGATTAGGTGGTCTTTCAAACTAAATTACCGTATTTATATTTCATGCATTAAATATGCTACTACATATTTTGACAAATCAATTTAAATATGATTAGAAGATGAACAGAAAAAATACTAATCAATATAACGAGTGCAAAATCATTTTCTAAAGATCAATTTGCTATTGGCTAGTTGATTGGATAACTCCTTATTACTTATGCTTAATAATCTATCATACCCCGAATGCGGGAATCTTCGGCGCATCATTTTCTTAGTTGAGACAGCGTTCGCGCTGTCCCAAAAAATAAGAGGCGGTTGAGCCAATGGCTGTGTGGCTAATTCGGTAGTCTACCACGCCAAAGGTTGTGAGTACGAATCCCAGTCCTGGGAGGATTTTTTTAAGCATGCGATTAAATAGGTATTTTCTCACAACTTTTCCCCCAGGACCCTACAGCCAACTATTGGCTACTCACAATGATCCTATCCTATAAAATATCATAGAAAATCGTCGTGTGGGACCGTAGGCAACCATGAGCCGTGCCAAGGATATTCAAGACCTGTCGCGCCAATCGAAAAAAATAGTAATTTTTTTTTTATAATTGTAGGGAGGAGGGTAAATCAGTAATTCTGCGAACGGTGCTTCTTATTTCAAGGACTAGTATTATAATTTGACTGTGGCGTATAATGTTTTGTCCTGCTACACGAGCTAAAATTGACCCTGGCATAGAACTATCCTACTGGGACTCATCCAGCTTCGATAAAGTAAAATACCTAACAGAATTAGTTAACAGAATTATCTTTGGATTCCTTTAATTCTTAATGAGGAAAACATTGTAGCAGTTTATCGCGGTCGCCTCCTTGCCTAAAAATATTTCTGTTCTAATTAATTGAAACAAAGACGCAAGACAAGTGTAGAAGCATAGGTTTTGTTTATTATTCGTTATCATTGTTTAATATATTTCTTATATCTTATTGCCTAATTTGTTTTACATTGTATAATATTTTTCTATCTAACATATGTTATAATAGGTTACTTACCCCTTATCCTAATTGCTTTTAAATTCCATTCTCAGGGCTATTGGAACATATTCAGTTATTGTTATAATTGAAGTCGTATAAGTTATACATCATCGCTCATATACTTCAAATTTTTCTGCTTATTTGTAATGGTAGCCCATCATTAATGATTTCTCAAAAATGCTCGACTAATTATTATTATACATAAAAAAAATAATTTATTTTATTTGTTATGCTCGATTTGGTTTATTGGGCAACGATTTAATGGATGTCACCTGGACATAGTTGTTATTTCAATTTGTTCACGCTGTTTCCTTCTATTTCCTTACACTTCATTACTTAACCTCTTAGTTCTTTTCTATGCCCGAAACATAAAAATAAAAAAAATCACTTATATTTTTGGATAGTTGTTTTAGAAATCTAACGATATCGATGATATCTAGATATGATATGATATCTAACGGTATCGATGGCAGACAATGTGGGATGATAGCCAGTTAAGCAAACTGAAGGATATAAACAAAACTGTGAAACCCTGTTCCACATCTAGCCGTAGCAGCCGAGGGAGGAGGTCGCACTGACCCGGCTGAGGATAGGACACTCGCAGCTAACGCACTCGTATCTTTTTACCAGGCAGCCCTTGCCCCGGTGCCCGGTGCCATTGTGATACACTCACCATTCGGCATATTTTTCATGAATGCCCATATTATTCATTATACCTGAATAAATTTGGACTAAACCCAAATATTTCAACAGCATTGGGTAATAGAGAGGAAACCTTTTAATTAGTTTTTGATTTTCATCATTGTTATCTAAATTATAAAGACTATAATATTAATTAAATATAAAGTTATACATTCCAGGTCAGTTTTAATTAATTTATTTTATTTTATTTTTAATTATTGTTTACATTATAATCTTTTTTTCCAATTATTTATTACCTGATAGTTTTTTCTCATAAAAGTTAAATATACATAGTAGCTAGGCGTTGATGACCTTAGGATTTTACGCCTTAAAACCAAAATAAACAAACAGTAATTTAAAACTCTTCAGTTTCTCAAACATTTTCAGTATCAAATAAATCTTCTAATTTTGAAATTATCAGTCAGTTAAATTATTCATGATGAAATCAATGATGAAATTGCAATTGCGCAACTAACAAATATAATATTTACCTATTTCTTTGATTTTCTTGATTAATCTCGATTTATGGGTGATTCACAAGTCATGAGTTCCGTGTTTCTGTATATTTTTTCTGCATCCTGTTTTGTCGATTTACATATAGGAAAAAGAAGATGGCGATTTCGAATCTAGATAATTTTGAATAGATGTGTATTTACTTGATTGCTGTATTTGATATCTAGATTATCAGATATCCCTCCCCCCTCCTAGTTATTTTTTTAACATTCAATCTAAACTAGTCTTGTCGCATTTATAAAAAATCTGGTGCGGGCAACACACGACTTTCACTTACCTCCATTTTTAAAAACAATGAAAGAATTTTCAAATACAGTTAGAGATAAAAATACGTGAAATTATTAAGGAATTATTCAAATTGAATTTCTATAGAAACATGTGTTTGATTCAAAAACCTATTATATTATTATCTTAAATAATCAGTAAGTTTTATGTTCATTTCATCACTCTCTATTAACTTTAAAAAGATTGTGTATGAGATGATAATTTTTCTAAAATCTTTAGCTTTCCAACGGTATATCATACATGTATATTACTGCTCTTATGTTCAAAAACGAAAAATTGCATTTAAAAAATATTTTTTCTGTTTTCTCCTTTAGTTGGGTATCGAATTTATTCAATCTATATATTTACCAGTTTTTCATCAGCGTTAACAAGATAATCTAGTTATTATTATTGAATCTACAAAATTAAAGGTACTTTAGGGGAAGAAAATTTAAAATATCGGCATTTAAGCCCTGTCAGACCATTTTTATCTAAATAAAACCTACATGATATTAAAGCCCATTAAATTTTACATCGATATAGCGAGTTTAATCAAAATCGTCGGAACCGTTTTTGAGAAAATCGAAAAAAGGTGCAAAATGCATGGTATAAAGTGCCTCTTCTGGTAGGCTCATTTTGATGAAAAAAGTTTTGTCACGTCTCGGGCGTATAGTTGTCTTAAATATGAAATTTCAGTTTCATAGTACTTACCGTTTCCGCCCGGGAGTTACCACACACACACAGACCTTTTTGCGGGACTTGGTTATTTGGACTCAGGGGACCCTAAAACGTGTATTTCCGTTGAAAACTGGAATTCGAAAATTTTCACGATCGCAATACTTCCCCTTACTATATATAGTAAGTGAAAGTAAAAAGTCATTTTATGAAGGAGCAACAATAAGATTTTTTTAATCTGAATTTTATATGTCTGCTATTTGCAAAAATAGAAACCTATTAACAGGTCTTGATATGTATTATTTTAAAAATCTTAATTGTTTCCTTTACGAAATAAACTAAACGATTTCACTCATATAAAAATAAATATATAAGATTTGGGAAAGTATTTTCAAATTAAATGGTTAGTTGTTTGTTCGGTATTTTCAAATAGACCACAATGATTACTTGAAATAAAAAGGTTTTAAATTGAGATATTTTAAAAATAAATTGAGCAATTTTCACTTCCAATTTTACTTTATTCTGTTTCCATAATTATGCAATATATATTCAGTGAATTCCTATGTGCCAATCCTAAATGGATTCTATTGGCTTAGTGGGATGTGACAAAACATAAATGAAACTTACTTTTATGAATTTCATAGAAGAGGGATTTAAATTCCGATTTTTTTTTTTTGTCAAAATTTTCATATGATCAACATGTTTTTTTTTTCTCCTAGCCTATGTGCTTTATTTATTTTTTTTCAAATGAAAAATGATTATCATTAAATTTAAGGTGTGTGTTTAAAGGCGAGAAGTTAGTTCCGGTTACAGCCAAATAAACACTCAAATAAGTGAAAATTAATTTTTTGTACCTACATTTCGGCCTAAATTTACAGGCCTTCTTCTGGGCGACAACAACTATCAGTGAGATCATCCTTCCATCGCCCTGAAGAAGGCATGGAATTTAGGCCGAAATGTAGGTACAAATAAATTAAGTTTCCACTTAATTAAGTGTTAACACCCGGAACTATCTTCTCTATGTATACACACAGTTAACCGTTTTCACTTCTCGTGTTTGTTTAAGGTTTTTTTTTTAAAGACATTTTTTAAAACTGTTACATTTAGTATTACAATATTTATCAATTAAGAATGAAGTTGAGATACTTCTTACTGTCTTTTAATATTAGCAAGGAAAGTTATTGGAGAACAATCAATAGAAGAAAATGGTATATCAAACCTATTAATAAACATTTTAAAAGCATTGATACGTGTGTTCGTTATATCCAATCCGTCAGGAAAACTGCAAATCAGGATTATCATCTAACTATGAAGGGAAAGTAGGATCCAGGAGACCCCAGTGCTTCTCTTTTAACCAGTTTTCGTGGCTAGAAAGACTGAGTGAGAATAGTAATTGCATGGAGAATTTGGCCCTTGCTAAAGTACTTATTTATTAATCTAAAAGTGGTTTGGGGGCCACTGTTGCTTTATGATGCTTTATGATGATCTTTGGTGAACTGTGGAAAGTTGGATGGAATAAAAAGGCGATATAAAGCATAATAAAAATTGTCCCCAGAATCATTTCTTTGTATCGTTTGTGTCTTAGTCTAAATTAATAGAAAATATTTAATCATTTGTTGGATATAGGAAGGATACCCCGAACGAATATCTAAAATTTAAAATATCGAGTCAATTCATTTCGAAATTACACTTAACCAAGACATAATACATGAGGTATATAAAATAGGCATATTTCATACATCGCTCTCCTGCAAATGTATTGCTTCAGAATTTATTCAGCGCGTTGATTTATAAATTTCCAGTCATACTAGATCAGTATGTAGGGGACAGAGGAACACATGGAGGTTAGCTTATACCAAGCCTAGTTCAATAATTCATGAAATGTATTAGCTATTCATGCAATAATTTATAGCACAATAGAAGGGAACCTGATCAAATGTTTAAATAAGCAAATAATGGGCGCCATCCTACGGAAAAGAGTCGTAACAAGCTATCGCCGAGGACTGGGGACAATGAGGCAGAAATTACTGTGGGATAATGGCCAGCAACGGTAGCTAATTCCACCGATGATGTATCTCGGATGATTAACAATCATCTTTGAGATATAGTTTCCTGCCGCGAGGAATATGCGCGGGTGTCTAGATTCTCGTTTTTGCGACGGTTACTTAGGGTAATTTCATGTCAAATCAAACAATAGTCAGGCATTTTATGTTACAGAAATTAATTATTTTATATACTTTTTAAATTTTTTTTTTTATACATCAAATCTGTATTTGCATAGAGTACTAATACCGATTAACTAATATAACAAGCAATAAATAATTCAAAGAAAAATGGCCTGTCACCATTGCTAATTCCAAAAAGCTATATCTCTACCATTTCTGATTTTTTTATTCATTATTCGGGTTCTACGTATCTTGGAATATAAGCCCTCATACTTTGAGCGGGAGAGGGGAGGGTAGGAGGTAATTTTTTTGGTCGATTCCAAAGGTTATTGGAAATAATAAACATAAAAGCGTCATTGTTCTAAAATTCTACAATAAATGTTTAAACGCCACTAAATTATCCCTTTCACGGCTACCTTTATGCAATATTGCTTTTTTGTAGGACAATTTTTTAAATATGTAGTTAATAACTTTTATCTCAAATCATAATATATGAGGAAAAAACTTTAAAAAAGAAAGAAAAAAAAAAAGTTTTCAAACGGTTGCTGGAACGGCAAGAGATAAAAAAATATCTATTTTATGTGGGGCAAATTTAAAAATGACTGTATTAATTCATCATAGTGAATTAGTATTCATTAATAGTAGCGTATAATTATTCCAAATGAACTCCAACACTTTCCAGATAGTTGAAATCGGTTCCAAGCTGCTTCAGAATGTTTGATTACTTCTGAGAACATAGTAGTTAACTAGAAAACCGTGTAAAGTAATTAGGTATATTTGAGTTGTTGTTGAATTGATTAAAAATAATTCTTTACATTACTTGATAATATATGTAACATAAGAATAGATTTGTTTTTAAGATATTTTATTTTATGTGAGTAGCCAAGGTAAAGGGCAAGGGTAGGATGAAAATCTTTAGGGGTGAAGAGTGGGAGTGGACGAAAATATGTTATTTTTTTCAAAAACTGTTTATGATCATCTTAATTAGAAATTATGTACGAAAATTTAAAAACACAAAATAGGTGGCAAAAAAAAAAAAAAAAAAAAAAAAAAAAAGATGAACAAAATCTTAGAAGGAAATAAAAACGAGTTCGCTTTTAGTTGGCAAGGAGCTTTTAACTCGGACTTGATCCACCACCAGAACAAAAGCGAGTTAAGGGCTATAACAAAAAAAAAATAAAATAAAAACACACATCTTATCCTAATACCGTATTTTATTAAATTTTTTTTATCTATTATTATTATATATTTCAACTAACTTTATCGAGTGAGACCCTCTGATACTCTGTTTCCACATCCATAGTTTCTTTTCATCTTATTTTTAGTGGTCAACAACATTATGAAGTGCTAACCGTCAAGAGAGTGAGTATGTTTTAAAAAGATAAAATTTATTTCGAAACATATTTGTCACATAAAATACTTCCCTCCTTTGCAAATCTCATCCTTCATGGAACTCATTATATATTTCTATAACGATTGCATAGACTACCAAAGAATCATTATACAAACCAAACTTATCATTGTTAACAAAAATAAATAAAAAAACCTTCGTAGTAGCAGTTATTGGATAATTTAATTTAATATTATCCTGAGGTGCCTACATTCCCACCTTCCTCAGAGTAGTTAGCAGAGGATAAACACGAGCATAAGATCCGTAAAGCATAGCCAGGCAGCTACCTACGCCGCCTAGACACGCGGTTGAGGCAACACCTTTACCGCTGGCTATTACCGTTAGGGGCTCCGGTAAATAACATATATTTGCTGGGCGCGAGGGCAGGTTGGTCCATCATCCTCGCCCTGCATCCTTCCACGGTGATAACTTTAAGGATAACTGCCTCCTTACCGTCAGGAGGTGAGCAACGGTTCCTACCTAACCCCCAGCATTTGTGATCATAGGCTAACGGATTTGACCGCTTCTTAGTTAACATTTGCTTAGTGTAACTGTACCCCGATTTAGTTTAATTAATTAGTTAACATGATGAAGCTCTGCATATTCCATCTCTATTTTCATTTTTTCATCTGTGTTTTGGTTACTCGTCCAGTTTCTGCGGAAACACTGTGTAGAAAAGTACTCGATAAAAAAAGTTCAATATAACCAACATTATATTGAACACTGATCAGATGCTATATGCAGTGCTACTTGTTATACGCCGCCATATTGCTTGGTTGTGAATGTTGTCTGATGAATTTATATGGAGTTTATAAATAAAATAAAAGACCGTTTAATCAAATTTAAGATTTCTAAATACTGTAAATATTTTAATTCTATTTAATAATTATCAATACTCAATAATCTCTTTATATAATCTATTTAAGTCCCATTCAAATTCTTCAAAAGAATTATCATTTTAGTTATTAGTTCCAAAGAAGAAAGATGACCATTTCCTACGAAATTCTCGTAATTTTAAGGCATCACTGGAAAAAAAAATATTCACTATGAATTTGGAAGGTGGCAGTTTGGTTTGAAAAATTTAGCAGTGGAGATTTGACATTGGATAGGAATAAAATCTCTGGATGACAATTATTGAATATGATGAGGTTCTACAGGAAGCTGTTTATGAGTAAGAAATAAAGATGCGCAAATGAAAAAAGATTTTGCACAGAAGCAGTTCGTTAGAAGGAAATATACAAATTCAAGGGCTAGGATCTTGTGTTGATTGAGTGGACAGAGAAGAGTGGGGTGAATATGTAGATATAGTATGATATTTCGGTTCTGGTGAATAATGATAGGTTCCTAGGAACTATTGCAGTAAAAATTTCGGATTAAGCCACTTCAACTCAGCACACCATGTGGAGATATGAGAGATATTTATACACTACAATTATTTTAGAAAAGATGATGATTTTTGGTGGTGTTTATTTGCAAGTTGCCTCAGCATTACTGTCAACATTCGGTGGCGCTGCGGTCCTTGCAGGACACTTTGCTTGCTAAACTATATTTAAATACTTTCTTTTCTACCTATGCTTCAAGATCCAAAGACCGAAGGTTGCCTACGTTGTCCTCCGGCTAATTAAACAAGTTCTGTCACGCTAAAGAAGTTTCGAAAAGAAGAAATATATTAAGAGAACAGATATATATTAAATGAAGATTCAGTTAACTGTTTTAAATCATTTCAACTTTTATATTTATCCATTTGTTATCTATATAGGGTAGGGGTTAACAAAAAAAATAAATAAATAAAATAAAATAAAAAGTATATGATGGAAAACGTCACATATTATTTAATTACTAAAGGAGTAGAGTAGACTATAACCTAATTTATTTTTAATTTTCTTTGTATTCGTTTACCAATTCATACATGTCATAATTTCAAAATCAATCAGGAAATCGAACTACAGAAGATAAAAAATAACATCTAAGATATGATTTGTCCAGCACCCATTGTTACATCTTTTTGACTAACAGATTATTAGATCATTTGGGCCAGTGGTTTCAAAAAAAAAATTTCGCGGACCCCTTTATACAATTATTTCAATGGCAAGGACCTATTAAATCCTAAATATTACATACATAATGAGATTTTTAGTGGACTACACCATATTACTTAAATTACAAGCAAAATACTTCTACCAAAACTATATATTCTAGAAATGGCTTAGGATATTCTGGTTCTTTGGAAAAATGTAATGAAGATATAAGAACCAGGCTCTAGGAGTCTATTGCAATCCGCGAAACATTAAGTAACTAAAATTTAACTTAAGATTTAAATTTTGGACCTGGCAGGTGATTCAGAGCCTGTGCTAAGTCAGGTACTCTTTACACTTTGCTTGCTAAACTATATTTAAATACTTTCTTTTCTACCTATGCTTCAAGATCCAAAGACCGAAGGTTGCCTACGTTGTCCTCCGGCTAATTAAACAAGTTCTGTCCCTCTTTTCTTAAAGCATTAAACTAGATTATATTGGGTTTATAGAAAACTAAAAAAATTGTATCCCACGCTAAAGAAGTTTCGAAAAGAAGAAATATATTAAGAGAACAGATATATATTAAATGAAGATTCAGTTAGATGTTTTAAATCATTTCAACTTTTATATTTATCCATTTGTTATCTATGCTAATAAGATATGTTTTTCTTCTTTTCGAATCTACAATATTAATGGTACTTTAGAGAAAGATAATTTGAAATTGGAGTTAAATTCCTGCTAGACCATTTCGATCAGAATGAAACCAACGTCGTATTTAAGGTCATTAAAGATTTCATCGATTTAGGAGGTTTAACCATCGTTTTTGAGAAAATCGTAAAAAGGTTCAAAATGCATGGTAATGAGTGGCTGTTCTGGTACGCGGATTTTGTTAAAAAGGTGCTGAAACATCTGAAGCAGAACAAGCTTCTGAAATATGAAATTTCATTTTCATACTACTTTTCGTTTTCGAGATAGACTGATCACACACAGGCCTTTTTGCGGGCTTGGTCATACGGACTCCAGGGACTCTAAAACGTGAATTTCACGATCGCAATACTTCTTGTTACTATATTTCATATATACTTCGGACCACCTGTGGTGTAGTGGATAGCATAACAGTCTTCAAACCTGGCATATGGCCTTAGCATTTTCAATGGGAGTAAAAAATCCTTGTTTCTGTGGTCCTTCGGAGAGGACGTTGAAAGGGTGGTCCCGAGGTTGTACGAAGTCAGGTACTCGTTAAAGATAGCATCGTCCGATTAGCAACAGCAGTATCAAGTGACGTTAAATGAAGAAACAATTATATGTGAGTGAAAGTAAACATATACTTTTCCTCTGCCTGATTCTTCCATCTATTATAATATAATATATAATATTCAGCTAAAAACCCTTAAACTCTAGTAATAAAAACCCAGTTTTTAATTTTATTATTTCATCTATTAAATGCATGCTCAGAAAGTACAGATATGTGCAATAAGGTAGGAATGCATCTAAGTTTGCATCTGTTATCACCACAGTAGCAGTTGCGACATCCTTTGTTACTCCTCGCTGTGCCCGCCTCCTTCCTTAGGACGCTGAAAGAAGACGGGACAGTTGAGTGTTTGGACGTAGCTGCTATATAAGGAAGCTCATGGCTGAGGAAGAGAGATGAGATAGGAATCTGAGCGATAGCGGGGGTGGTCTGCACGGAGCCGCATTATAAATTCAGATTCGGCCGTGGACTTGGCTGGCCACGATCTCATGCCAACCTGCTCCCCAAACACCAGATAGTAGTCCTGCCTCTACTGGCTATGGCCACTTCCAGGCTCTATAAGACATAACTTATATCCTTAGCAAGTATTTATGTCTAGAAGACTAATAGCAAGTTTTCAGAGATGGCGTATAAATAAAAATCATCTGATCTTTCCTTTACAGATGTATTATCTAGTTTAATGCTTTAAGAAAAAAGGGACAGAACTTGATTTAATTAGCTGGAGAACGACGAAGGCAACCTTCGGTCTTTGGATCTTGAAGCATAGGTAGAAAAGTAGTAGGTAGAAAAAAGTCCTGCAAGGACCACAGCGCCACCGAAAGCTGGGAGTTATGCTGAGACAACTTACAAATAAACACCACCAAAAATCAACATCGTTCTTAAAATAATTATAGTGTATAAACATCTCTCATATCTCCACTTGGTGTGCTGAGTTGAAGTGACTTAATCCGAAATCATTACTATGATTGCTCCTAGGAACCTATCTCTATCCACCAGAACCGAAATATCATACTATATCTACATATTCACCACACTCTACTTTGTCCTCTCCGTTAACACAAGATCCTAGCCCTTGATTCTGTCCATTTCCTTCCAACGAACTGCGCAAAATCTTTTTTCATTTGCGCATCTTCATTTCTTACCCATGACCAGCTTCCTGCAGAACCTCATTAATATTTTCTTCCTATCCAATGTCGAATCTCCACTGCTAAATTTTTCAAACCAACGCCGCGACTGCCACCTTCCAACTTCATATTGAATTTTTTTTTTCTAGTGATGTCTTAAGATTACGAGAATTTCGCAAGAAGATGTATATAAAATAGTTTTTTTTAATCTTAATATTTATATTGACATCTATCAACTTCATAGATTACTAGTGAATGAGATAAGAGCAGGTTTTGATCTTGAGAAGTGGTAGGCTTGACGGAAAGAGTAATACCGAGCGTTTTCTGTTCCTGAGCTGAATATTATTTTCTGTTGGGAGAAGGCTGATGGGTCTATCTGATAAAGGGTTATCTGTGTTTTTTTTATATGTGGATCATTGTTATTTATGAATATTTTCATTGTTAAGTTTTTGGTTCTGAGTAAAAATACATTTTTACTAGTAATATTGCAAAACTTAATAATATTTTTGAAAGATTTAAAATAATATTTTTCGATTCGAGAAAGTCAAAGTTAGTAAATATTTGAATTTTCCTGAAGTGGGAAGATTGCAAAACTTTTGTTTTACTTTTATTATCAGCGAATCGTTTAGTATAGCTCTATATAATATAGCACACTAAATGTTCAGCAAACTAGATCATGCCTTAGAAGTACTTGAGATATCACAACTTTATTATTCCAGAAGGCTCAAAATATTGGTATAGTTGAATTGATAAGAGAGATTATTTCGTCTTGAGCATTGGAACTGCACCAAACGCAAAGAGTACATAAATAAGTTTGATTTTCACCATCACGATAGGTCTCTTTTTTTCTAGGGTAGGTAACAAGTTTTTTACATAATAACTATTTAACTATAAAATAAAATATTGATGAAATATTACATTTCAAATTACATGGACTTGTGTTCAGTGAAGCAGAACTATTTGGTAATTGAGCGGTTCTCTATCTTAACTAAATCTTCTCTGCATGCACAGTTCCATTTCGCCTTGGCGATACTAAACCCATCTGGGTCTTATATCAATATTGTGAGTCATAACCTCAGTTATGGTCGCATATAATCTTTAGTGCCTCGTCTTGAATGGAACATTTTGACGTCTTATTGAGATCTGTGTCTCCACCACTTCGATGAACAAAGACACCACAAGAAATCAATGTATCGACTTTACGATACAATTCAACTACTCAACACTATTAATTTACATTTTCGCATACGAATGTGACGTTGCTGGGTTAGTGAAAGTACTCCATATATGTATGACTAATAAATATTAAATAGCAAACGTTAAGAAACATTACTGTATCAGTACTTTGCTATAGCATGCTATTGTGTTATTTGCTAAACCGTAGAGTTCTACAGTTATTTCTGTATAAATTGATGGTTTAGCACAATAGCACAAATAGCATGCTAAGCAACGTAGTGATCCCTATTGTTCTTATTACTTTCATGATGTTACAAAACATAACATCAATAAATATGTAAATAAAAAAAGAATAAAAATCTGGTGTGAGCAACACAAGCACCGTGGTCCTTAGATGACCTAAACGAAAAAAAAAAATAACAATAACTATAATTAATTAATTTTAAAAATAAGGCATAGTATTTAATATAAAGTAGGTAGATTCAAACCTATACCTACATGATTTTTAGTTAAATAGATAAAATGATCACCTCAGCAATTTATTGAATTTTTCATACTTAAGATCTGCAGATATAGGTTATTTAAACTTCTTGACCATAAATTATCAAGGAAGTTATGAAAGCAAATTTAAAAACACGCGGTAGAGAGGAATCGAAATTGGGAGCGGCGTGGTCTAGTGGGTAGAGCGCTAGGCTACTGTGCCCCGTTTCTGGGTTCGAATCCCGGCTGTGGCTAATATTATTTATTCTGTTATTTCAGCCGGTGGGCGATCCTGGGGTATGGAGAACCTCCTGGGGCACACCCAGCCTCTATAAAGTGGGTACCCAAAAAAGGGGAAAAAACCTGGCGGCTGAGCGTGATCTTGGCCGAATCACGTCATTGTACAGCCGTTGGCCTAGAAACAGTACTAATCTCTACATGTACTGAGCCCAAAACTCTTCATGGGTTGTAGTGGTACATGTTATTTTATTTTTTATTTTTTTCTAGGTAGAGAGAAGTTTTTTAATGTCTACAACGATTGTAATGGCGTTATTAACGATAAATATAATCAACCTTGTACTAACTAAAAAAAAAAAAAATCATTGGAATATAGGAAAAATCAAGAAGATTGCAGCCTTCAGACGAATGGTTTTTTTAAAACTATAAATATAACATCCATTACAAATTTAAGTTACTAATATGCATTTCAGATTGTATACTAAAGCATTTGAAATTAATTTTAAGCATACCTTATAAAATTGTAACATACTGAAATGGATATATGTTAACGCACACTAATGTCTAGGTATAAAGATGATTTATTTCATTTTTAATTCCAGTCCTATAATCCGAGGTTTTTGATAATCCGAAGGGAACTAACTCATCTAAAGTGTATGTAGTTTCGATACCTTTTAATTTTATTTAAAAGTTTGATAATTTTATTTTGACTTTTTTGAAGGATGTTTGGTTGTTCCCACTTATGAGCTTTACTAACAAGAGGACCCTATGGGACGCTTCCTAGTGTTCACGGCAGACCATGACCCTGTCTAAGATAACATTAGTCAAAAACACCTGGCGAGCAGCAGCTGTTCCAAGGTGCGTCTCTTGCACAAATCTGATAATGACTAAGCTTATCTTCGAGCTGTGCTAGGAGTGTTGCGCTTTGATGGATTTCTCATAGTGCATCATGGGTATACTTTGGCTTAATTAGAATGAATTTATGTTTTATGAATTCAAAGCTTATTTAACTTATTTTACAATAAAAATTATAAAAAACCTATATTTTTGCAAACAATAAAGGGTTCAGAACAGTCGTACAAGGAGGCATTTGGCACTAAATCACGCTAAGTCACTAGGTTTCATCCCTAATTTTCAGGTGCCCACTTTAAAGAGGCTGGGTGTGTCCCAAGAGGGTCTCCATAACCATAGGTCGCTCTACAGCTGAAATAAATAACTCTGCCATAGCTGGGATTCGAACTCGTTCTTCGGAGAAAGTTAGAATAGTGCTCTATCCACTAAACCATGCTCTACCCACTTTTTTTTTTTTTTACCAAGAAGAGTATTAAAAAACAAAACATGTTATATGAATACTTTAGCACATTTGCTTATCGTTAGATAACGACAGGGGATAATACAAAAATATGCTGATAAGAAAAATAAAACAACATTTGTTAGATAACTTATGATGCTCTTTAGAGGTTTAATTTTAATGGATATGATGAAAATGGTCGCTTATTATTTAATTATTAAAGGGGTGGAGTAGACTATAACCTAATTATCTTTTTAATTTTCTTTGTATTCGTTTACGAATTCATACATGTCATTATTTCAGATGGTCTTAAGATTTTTTAAAGGGGGTGAAAAATCTTCTATTATGCCGTCCTTCAGAGGAAACGTAAAAAGGTGATTCAGAGCCTGTGCTAAGTCAGCTACTCTTTATAATACCCATCTTAATTAAGCGTAGATAGGAAAAAATTAGGGCTTCCACTTTAATATCATAATATGGCGTTAAATGAATACAAATAACCTATAATTTAAAACTTATACAAGATGTTATTTATTCAAATATTCATCAAGAAATCAAAAATAGTGCATTACCTTCTGTGATACATCATACATCTTCTGTTTTTTAAGCACATTATTTTCGAAATGTAAGAAAATGACTACTTTTAAAGTTGTGATAGTGCGGTAGCAGACACCTACCAGTGATCACAAGCAATTATATCTCTTGAAATATTAAATTTGTCCTTATAAATAAATTCTTTATTATTCTGGGACATGTCCCTTTAGAATAAAATATACAAAATGTACAAAAAAAGGGCTTTAGAGTCTTAGAGTAAATTAATTAAATATAAACAAGTTAATAATTAATGGTATAAAATATACATATTTAAATGAGATTAAAACAAAAAAAAAAAAAATAAAAAGCTTATTTAAAATTTTATTGAGCCTGGATGTTCAATAAGCGTGTGATTCTTTTTAAAATTCAGGGGCTCACAAATAATTTACGTTAAGGTAATTAAAAAGTATTCCCTAACGACACCTCGCCGACACCCTGGACATCGCCTTTTTGGGAATCTCTGATCAAGGTATTCTCACACACGATTTATTCAGCGTTATTTTAGGGTGTAAATAAAATAAGAACGTAACGGCTATTTTTGAAGTTTCATAATAAACACGATTCAGTGGTCTGAAACTCTGGAGGTTCTGTGTGGAATTGTTTGCATACCAAAAAAAGTTAACAAATACTCAGGGACCCATTACAGCTTGGAACTTCTCCCAACTTCGCAAGCTTCTATTTGTTTCACTAACCTTCATTGTTTATGCAGAAATAAGTACACTTGCCAGGGCGCAACCTCTACCGCACGACCTCAGTACCTTTCGAAATGGGAATTTCAAACTAGGGGTCAAATTGACTGTTGTGGCCTAGTTGTGCGACGGGCAATCAGAACAGTTACACGCTACTGATGATTACTGATCCCGATCAAATTAAATCTAGCCAGAAATATGCGGGCTGTCATTAACTATTTCAAAATGCTCTGAGTGAAGGATCGGTATCTCGACGGCCCGGCCGATACGGAGCTATGCCTGCCCCCGTTGCACTAGCGTATTTAACTTAATTCCACGACGCATGGGTTAGGGCACCTCTAATAGGCCTCTGGTTGTGGGAACCTGCTAATGTCGGATTACCACTGAGCAGAAAAATGTTTGGGCTGGTATTGATTGCGAATAATCCATGTACCCATCCATCTCGATTCAATTAATACTGCAACCGAACGAATCACTGGGTTGTAGCTTACTCTTAGCTTGTGATGTGAATTAGGCAATTATAGTCGGATTATAAGTGAAACGGAATGTAATTAACTATAGCTTGAGCAGCTGCGTACTGAAACGTAAAACGGTAATTTTTTTCAAAAGAAAGACCAGAAAAACTTGAATACGAAAATTCTTGTCATGGAAAATAAGATTAATGTCTAACTTAATGTTTTCAGATGTTAAAACAAAAATAATTACAACCCCGAATCGAGATACAATCATCAATATGATTGTCTAGGGTATTTCCTTAAATTTAATATACCCTATTTACCTAATGGGATGTCTATAATTAAATTGATAGTAGCAGATGAAATAGTAGGTTGTATTACTCTTAAGTTTAGAGTTTTTAGTGTAAACAGACCTTTGAGGAAATAACAGTTTTTAATTTATATTACTTATTCCTCTTCCACATGTGTCAACATCCATAGATGATTCCTCACATTTGCTCATTGTCCTTGCAAGTTTAGACAAGTCCAAATCAAGATTTAGAGAAAAAAAAAATATCGATAGAGAAACAATACAAACAGCCATACTCTTATCTAGGGCAATAACTATTACAGTTATAAGAAACCATCCATACCATATGTACTTATTTTATGTAAACCGATATAGCTCATAAGCGGTAGGTCCTAGCGAAAAATATTATGTAAAAAGTATATTTTCCACTACATTTTTGATATTAAGGTACTGTTGTCAAATCTTCTCTCCGTGCAACAACACGAGCTTGAGCGTGTCAAACGAGGCTGTTATGTTGTTACTTTAATGTCATAACTTTCATGAATACTCTATCTGTAACCTAAATTAGTGTATCAACTGAGAATACTACTATCGCTATGATACTATAAACCCAACTAATTATAAGAATAAATAAGGTAATAGACATTGGTACACTAGTGATTTTTTTTCTTGTTGACCACTATAACTTCCAAGCGGTAGGTCCTATCGACAAATTTTATATAAAATTAATGAGTTTCCTTTAAATTTTGTCAATGAATCCTCGTCAAATTTTCTATTCATGCAACACCAACAGCTAAACGTGGTTGAAAAAAAGTAACAAAAAAAAAATCTATATAGCTTCTAAACGGCAGGCTCTAGTGGCAAATTTCATGTGTGGAAATAACTCAAATGTCAATGAGAGAAAAGTCAAAACAGCTTTTCTGACTGAGAGCATCTCGATAGAGCCAAAAAACTTGATAAATTTATTTAATCTAAACTCCTAAACGGAAGGTACTAGCAACAAAGTTTTATATAACTAAAAATATTGGGATCACTTATAGCTGTGTGGCTAGCATAACAGCCTTCTATTCAAAGGTCACGTTCAAACCCAGGTGGTCTAGATTCTAAATGGAGTAAAAATTCTTAGTTATGCGTCTTCGGAGGGACTCAAATGTTCGAGCCTACGGATGTCAGGTACTCCTCAAAGATCCCTATCCTATAAAAACCTGGATAGGCAAAGTTTGGACTCCCACTGCAGCATCGTCCGATTAGCCATAGTAAAATAAAGTGACGTTAAATAAATAAACACAAACTAAAAATATTTTTCATTGAAATTTATAAAATGGGAAATGCTGTTGAATTTTTGATCTAAACAACACCAACAGAGCCAGTGCGTGTCTAACGTGTTACAATTTCGAAAGTGAAAAAACATTACACAATAAAAAGTACTGACCCCAGCAAAAAGACATATGCATGTTAAAAAAATATATTCCGTAATTGATGGAGATGTCTAATTCAAAATAAATAAAATGAAGAATATCAGTATTATAACGATATTACATTTAATTAAATTTTATTTTGATTACAGTTAATAAGTTTTTACATGTAAGTAAATAGAGTATTTTTATGAAACACTCTCAACTTACATGAGGTTCGCAACATACATTACACAAGTGGGACAACCCCTTGGGACCGTATATAGCAATGACATTTGTCTAAACTGTGACGGTTCAATTACAAGACATACGGCCGTAAGGCCACAATGGGTCGGCAATAACAGCAACATATTGACACTACAATAAAAAGGCCCACTTACAGATGTAACGTTATAGCAAACAGTGGGTATAAAACACAAATATAGTGAGAGGTGCAAGCATCTGCCAGCCCTGCCTTAATAGGACCACTAACAAACAGCTCGTATCTGGTGGAGCCCAGCTGTTGTCGGCCTTCACTCTCGTGATAATTGAGACTCATTAATTTATGGGACATTAACAGTAATTAATTGTATAAGTAAGGTAGGTTATTTTATTAGTGGTCCCATGCACTGATTAATTAATTAATTACCTTTGACATTGGTGCTATTGGGAAACCGAAATTGGTAGTTAGATTATAAATTGTATTACATTTTATAAATTTAATTCTTACTACACAACATTTCCGAAATATATGTCAAAGGAACAAAATGTATCTTCTAATGATCCTTGAACATATTTATATATACTTTCTTAATTAATTGCTATTCAGTTTGTTGTCTAGGTATATTTATTTAACGTCACTTTATGCTACTGTGGCTAATCGTACGATGCTACAGTGGGAGTCCTGAATTTTGAATATCCAAGTTTTATTAGGATAGGGATCTTTAACGAGTACCTGATATCGCACAGGCTCGTGACCACCTTTTAACGTCCCCTCCGAAGGACGGCATAACTAAGGCTTTTTACTCCCATTAAAAAATCCTAGGACCACCTGCGGGTTTGAACCGAGGTGACAGCTTTGCATAGGAGGCTGTTATGCTAGCCACCCAGCTACACGTGATCCCGCTATTCTGGTTTAATTTTTTCTTTAATGAAAAATAAAATAAATATCAATAGTAATGAAGGAAAATTGTCTATTCATTGCTTGTTGAAAAAATGAAAATGAAAATATTTTTTTAACTCCATTTAGAATATCTCTCTTCTTTCATAAAAATAAATTCTCTAACAATATAAAAAATATTTTAAGTAGTTTAATATTTTTTCCTAAATTCTAGTTTATGCGATTTTTAAATAAAATTAATTAATTTTGATAATGGTTGCACTAAGAAAAATCGGGATATTTTAAGTCTTATTAGATTTCATTACTTGAATTCTTACTGCACAACCGATTCAAAATAATCAAATGACCAAAATGTCTATATTATTGATTCTTGAACACATCTAAAATCGATTACTATTCAGATTTTATTTTTGCTTCATATATAATTTACTACCAATAGACTACAAATAAATAAATATGAGTTTAATCTAATAAAAAAAGTTGCAACTTTTGTAACGGATCAAATCACATGACATTTTTAACAGAGAACATAAAACTTGAACTGGTAAACTAACTGCTTTTAGCTCATTATCAATTTCAGTTAAAACATGAAATAAGACTGTGAGTAGAAACCCACGATTTGTCAATGTTTCTAAATTTTATGTTAATGCACTATTTTTCGAAATAATTCAGGCAAGTCAATAGAGAGACTTATTTCACTCTTTTGTCAACCTGTGACAATTAATGATAGAAAGAATACAGAAAGCGATTTTCGTCACTACAGAAAAATGACCTTTTTCCAGACAATCCTTCTTCACATTTATAAACCTCTGACGCGATCAAATGTTCCGATAAAAGTGTTATAGAAAGTTTTGTAATACAAATATGATCATAGCGAAGCATATTTTGGTGTAAAACCATCAATAATAACAATACACAACGTCTGTTTAATTCAAGTCATGACAAATTCAAAAATATTTCAACGTTTTCATATCTGATTATGATGGCGGTCGAAGATACCGGCATGTAGGCTGATTATTACAAATGGGCGAACCCTGGTGAGGCGCCGGAATAGGATATGAGCCAGAGCGGGTAAATGACGCAGCCACTATCGGCTGGATCGGCTTCCTACACGGTAGCCTCGCTGACAGGTGTCAACGGGGGCAGTGGCTGAGTCCAGCGAGGGTCTTTGTCAACGTCCGTGGTATCTAAGGGATCTGCCTCGACTCCAAGCAATGTAAGTTAGTAATCGTAAGAGAAGAGAATGGAACATCGAAGAAAATTGGAGAAAAAATATATCGAACGTATTTTAGTATTAACTGTCAATATAGTCTCAATCCCGAGAATCAGGAATCAAGAAATCAAGATTATAGCTTTATTTTATCATATATTTAGTATTGGTTCATTATTGAAAATAATCAACTTTGTAATTGACCAACAAAAAAAAAAAAAAAAAATTACTCCCCTCAAAATTAGAGAACCCGTAGAACCCGAATAGCGAATAGAAAAAAAAAGTTTGTCTAACGTCCGCAGCATTTCTCCAAAATTACTGGACCAATTTTTTAAAATTCGCTACAAATATGGATGGACTTGGGCGTGCTACGATGATCTTATCACCTAGACATTGATATCGGCTAGTTATTTTTAAAATGAAACCCGATTAATAGTATTTAATGCAAAAACTTAGTTATTTTTTTAAGATAAAGTAAGAATATGTTAGAGTTTCAATCGTAAAACAGCGAATAGTTGTAAAAAAGAGAAAACAAGAAAATAAAACAATTTAAATTTTGCATACAACTCAGTTATTTTTGAAGATAGAGAAAAACTTTTAAAGAGTTTTAGAATCAGTTTAGTTAAAAAATAAATAAAAAAAACATTGAAATCTTGCCTATATATAGCATTTCCAAGTCAAATTCAACCTTTTCCAAGTCAAATTCAACTTTTTCCAAGTCAAATTCAACCTCTCCCAAGCCAAATTCAATTCCAAGTCAAATTCAACCTTTTCTAAGTCAAATTCAATCTTTTCCAAGTCAAATTAAACCTTTTCCATTTCAAATTCAACCTTTTTCGATTTCAATAAAATAAAAAACTAATTAACATGATATTATGTTTTTATGGTTATTTTAATTATAAAATATGTTTTTAACCCTTGTGGCTTGTTAACTGTTCCCAGGGGTCTTTTTACATATAATAAGTAACAATTATAATTATAAGTATAACCGATACTTTAATTTTCAGACATTATCTATACAAGGGCTTTTAGTCGGATTAGCGGTAGTTCGTTTTATTTTAGTTTTATAATTGCGGTCGAGAATGTTATTAATATAGGTCTGTTTTAACTTTTTCGTATTTATTGGATACTAGGCTCAGTAGCTGCGTTCCCAAAGGTTCGTTACCGATTATACTTAATTTTAATCGCGCTCGCTCAAATATGGGTTTATTATAACTTTTACGTATTTATTGGATACTATAAATGAAAAAAGTTCATTGAAATTCGTTCAGAACTAGGAGAGATATAGCGAATTTTGAAATTATCAGGATGATATTCCATTTTCCTTTGAATTATTTATTGGTTTTCATATTACTTAATTGTATATAAACCGTTATACCCTGATATAGTTTTTTAAAAATAATAAACCATCGTGTAATAATTTGCAGCGTTTACTTTTTATTAGTTTTAGCTTCTTTGATTTACGGCCTGAAATAACTGTTAAAAATTTAAACCGTTATTGCGCGCACCAGATTTACTTATACCTAACCAATTTCATGCAAAATTCTGAGGTTATATAATATTTTTTAATTAAATATATTTTTAAGACAATATTTTCCATCTTCCAAAGTAGTAGTCAGGTGATAGTATTACAGATTCATATTAGTTTAGAATAAAAGCATGTTTAAATTTTCTTATAATGATGCTGGCACATCATTCTTAAATCGAAATGAAAGTTAAAGAAGAGGTAGTAATCTGTAGTGTAGTGGGTAGCATAACAGCTTTCTATACCCAAGTTTTTTAGCAGCTCTTTGGCTAAAGCCATTTGAAATAATTTTGAAGGTCTACATTTTTTATTTTCTTGATTACTTTTTTTTTTATTTCCTTAATTTAAACCCTTAGAATATTTTTTTAACAATTTTTTTCAGCTTCACGGTTTTTCACTTTTTCTCATCACAACACATCACCTAAACGGTGGAGGAAGTGGTTAAAAAAAAAAAAAAATCAACAATAAATGTTGTAATCTAAATCTAAAAATAATTTTGTGGTAGATACTCAGTTTTATTAAGAATTATAATTCATTACGATGAAGTTATTGAAGACCGTTGGGAATATATGATGAAGTTAGTAGTGGGTGCGGTTATCAAGAAAAATACACTAACTTATTTTATTATGTACCGACGTTTCAGTCTACATTGTGGGCCTTCATCAGGTTTTGTAAGAAGAACAATTGATACGTATTCCCATCATTTACTTTTACCGAATCTTCTATTTGATTTTGATTGACTACTCAAGTCCCTTAAAAACGCAATTTAGAAATGCAATAATTTCTCAAAGGTACGAAATACACATTCATTTTCGTTCTATATTATACTAAAACGTTTCATTTCATAACTTTAAAATAGTAGTATAAATAAAATAAGAAATAAATATATACATATATTAAATTTTAATGCAAAAGGAATCAAATAAGTTGGTTTTATAATATAGTAATGCGATATTTCTGCGCTTAATGTAACATCATTTAATTGAAACTATGAATCGATTTTTAGTTTTGCTTCGAAAGCAAGTTGCATGAGACCATTATTCATTAGAGTGGTTAATGTTACAGTTCCCTGTAAACCTATAGTGGCCATGTTTTGTGTTTCCTCGAGTAGGGATCCCGCGTCCCTGTCAGCGACAGGCTTGAGGCGGGCCGACAATCCTCCCTCATCCGGAGGCTTTGGCGCAGGCGACCGGAGACAAGGTTATCGATGGACCTGCGCAATCAGCGAGCGCACTAATGTGATGAAGGAGGCAGCTGCAGGACCAGCCACAATGGAGCGTGCGCCGGACCTGCGCCAATATGGTGGCGGCGCGTGCCCCCGTGGGAACCCTTCGTCCAGAGGGGCCCGTGGGACCGCCCCCGTAATCCTTTTGTTTAAAGGGCCGTCATGTGTATGGTTAGGTGGAACCAACTCGTGGCTAATGCGCTGCAACAACAGGGCTTTCTACAACAATAGGACAGTATTTGCTGGTGCACTGGTCCTGGGAATCTGGATCAGTCAACGAGGGCACTGATTAATAAATGCATATCATTGTTATCATGTTATAGATCGAATCATCTGACTTATTACTCTAAAAACTTTAAAATTTAATGTTTTTTTTTTCTTTTTGTTTTGCTTTGTTTTTTTTATATCTTCCTCTACCCAGAAGGATCAAAAGAATTATGTTCCCTCTAATTTTTATGAATTTAAATAAGGTGGCCAAGTTTTTTTCTTCATCTTGAAGTATCTTCTCCATTGATTTCTTTAGTCCAACCTTTATCCTTGATTACTCGAATAGTGTGCCCTCAATTAGCAAGTGTTGTACACAATAATACAGTTTGTAGTGTTTATTTCACTTTTCATAGGTTGGTAGTTTTTAGGCGTCTTGGCACATGCCAGTACCCTTTCCTATATCTGTATCTTTTTCATTACCTGGGTTTACGCAGTGGGCTGACACACATCCATAACAATTGGACAACTATGAACAAACATATGGTAAATAAATTTCTTTTGGACGCTATTTATATCATTAATCAATGAACTTTTATCAATGAATATAAAATTTCGGAATTTATTATTAAATTAATATGTTAATTATAAGTATAAGTGAAGAAATAGAAATGTTTTGTTCGGTCTGTACCTATGGTAAAATAACCAATATATCAGTATGTAAGACCGACTCTTTTTCCATATCTCAACATTATTTAAAGAATATAAAATATAATTTAGATTTCAGTCCAGCTGAGCGAAGTTTACTTTAAATAAAATTAGTTTTCATCATAATTTCTATCTCTTTACCGATAATTTAATAAATAAATGTCCAATATTTATCTAGTTTAATCACATATTTACATTTCTGTATAATCTTAATTCTATTGTTAACATTAAAAAAATCAAGGCATGTGACATTCATACATCTGATTACCCTCCTTCAGCACTTTACAATATTCAATAAGCAAAACAAAAAAAAAAAAAATAAATACTCACAATGCATAGACGAAATCATATATAAATTAACTTGAAAAAAAGATGAAATCGCAGACTTTAATACTTAGACGACATAAAAACCATTAAAAAAATTTACTTAATAATGATATTATTATATACGTGATACTTAAACTAATACAGGCTTACGACAATCGGGTGTAAGCTTATGAAAATAATCACAATTTAAGAGCATTTAAATTTTTTTTTTTTTATTACTTACTGCCTCTTTTACGCAATCAAGATATCATTACAAAAATATCTCAACATTCCGAATAATGATAATTTCATTAAGAAACACTTCTAAATATTTCACGACTTATGAACATCCGAAAACTATGGTACAAAACATTACTGAGAGACACATTACCATAAAATCCACTAAGGAGACTAAAACGCCATCGGAGCGCAGCTGCAATATATGCTTAAAGGCATTTGTGCAAAGCTTTTTGCAAATGAATAATAAATAATAATTTATTAAATGCTTTCAATTACGGTTATTATATAGTTGTTATTATATTATACTTTCCAAATTGTTCCAAAGTGTCAGCCTAAACTCCATAGCGATAACGATTTTGCATTTACAAATATAACTTTATGATCAGTAAACAAATAACTAGTCCTTCAATCTTAGAATATTTGTAGACTTATGAACTAATATAACTAAATTACTTTTCTTTTACTCTATCACGAAACACTGCAGATATTATTACTATGTTTTATTATTTCCAATAATTAGATCAGGTAATAAAAATGTATACAGCTGTTCAGGAAATTAATGTATATGTGTATCAATAATTTAATCAAAGCAGCAACAATATAAATTTGTATTCAAGGAAAATAGTCAACCAGCACTCAAAAGTTTAAAAAACTATATGTTAGGTATTTATAAATTCGTATACCCGACGTACGGATTTTTTTACTATCACTGAGGTATATATGAATATATAGATAGTATGGCAAATATTGCGGTCGTGAAAAATTTTTCAATTCCAGTTTTCAACGAAAATACACGTTTTAGGGTCCCAAGTCCAAATAATCAAGTCTCACAAAAAAGTGTGTGAGTGTGTCTGTGTATCCGTGTGTAGGGAACTCCAGCGCGTAAACGAAAAGCCTATAAAATTGAAAATTGATATTTAGAACAACTATGAGCCCAAGATGTTACAACAAAATTTTCATCAAAATTAGCTGACCGGAAGTAGTACTTTATACTGTGCATTTTGCACCTTTTTACGGTTTCCTCAAATACGGCTCTAACGATTTAGATTAAACTCTATATATCGATGTAAAATTCGATAATCTTTAATATGATGTAGGTTTTATTCTGATTGAAAGTAGTCTGACAGAGCTTAAATGCCGATATTTTATTATTTTCTTAAACTAAAGTACCTTTAATTTTATAGATTTCAAAATATTAGGCACATAAACTCGCCAAAATTGATAACTAACAGCTAAATATGAAAGTTGAGTGTATTCGATAAACAACTAAAAAAGAAAAGTGCAAAAATATGTTAAGGGAACAGGGCCCTTAACATATTTTTACTGCTGCCCTCTACCAGACAGCATCATTATCAAGAGCAAAACCATATATTGGCAGCCAGAGGCAAGGAACTCCCAGCCAAAAATTGCAGGCAATGGCAAGATCTAAAGCAGGTCTGCAATATGGTCTGAGACACAAGTTGAGGGAGGATATGTGCCCTCAATATATTGTTTAATGTAAATCACATGTTTCCAAAGAACCTGAGTTAACTTTTTATTCAAATTAGCATTAAATATTTTAAATTTAAGTTGATTTAATAGTTCTTAAATTGATTTTAACAGGAGAGGTAAGTGAAAGTCGTTTGTTGTCCGCACCAATTTTTTTTATTCGTTCTTCGGGTTCTACATATCTTAAAACGTAAGATCTGGAATTCTGAGGTAGGAGGAGGGGGTACTTTTTTTTTGGTCGATTACAAAAGTTCATTAAAGGAAATGTTAAACTAAACAATTTTTTCTTTAAGAAGAATTTTTGTACTGATTCATTGTATTTGAAAAATTCCGACGTAGTATTTATTTTACAATAAGTGGAACGGTGAAGAATTATTGTTAATCAGATTATGTTAGATGGGAAGAGCGAGACTTGCACTTAGGTCATCGGCAGGCCCGCATCGAAATGCTTATCCTTCCTAATTGTAGATGAGCGGGTACATCACTTGGGCGAGGCATTAGCCCCATCATCCACGGTCTGTGCTGATGGTCCTCCCTCCGTCCCTACCGTGGGACTCCTGCACCTCCTCATTGTGTATCGTTTAGCCGATTCGTCTGGCCTAATCGCATCGGGGCGTCTGCGCAGCTGGAACTAATCTCTTAAGTATATGGAATTCGCACGGATAATTATATAAACACTAATACAAATACATCATATAATGCAAGCAAAGCACAAAGTTGCCACTCCTTTATATTGTAGTTGAAATCAAAGCAATATTACCTATCTACATCAGGTTTTGTATGAGGCTGAACATTAATTTTTTTCGTCTTTGTAAATTGTTGGAATGGAATAGGAATTAAGGATTGAAACTATTGGATTAAAGTGGGAGTGGAGTTTGTAATGGAAGGATTGATACCTCCTACAAATGGGACATTAAGGTCTTTATGTATGAGTTTGTTGGTGACAAAGTAAGGAGCATTGAGGATTTTTCGAAGGATTTTGGATTGTAAGGATTGAATACGGGAATAATTTGATGGTTTAGTTAGTAGATCCCCAAAGCTCAACTCCGTACGTCCAGATAGGCCTTATAATGGCGATATAGATGAGCTTTTTGTAGTTAAGTGGAAGGTTTGAGCGTCTATCCAGTAAGTGTTGAAGTGAGCGATAGCGGCAGTCAGTTTCAGGCTTGTGTGCGGATTTAAAGTTAGACGTTTGTCAAGTACGAGTCATAGGTAGTTAATCTGATCAACCGGCACAAGCGGAATATTATTAAAGGACTCTGTAGGTAAGGGTGTCATAGGTTTACGACGAAGGGTAATTTGGTAGGATTTGTTGGAATTGATTTTGATTCTTCAATTCTGACACTATACCTCAAGGTCTCTGATGTGGGATTGGAGGCATATTCGAGAGGCAATAGTAGGATCGTTATTGACTGATAACACACAAGTATCATCAGCATAGGTAGGAAGGAAGGTGTAAGGATGGGTTGAGATATCTGCTGTATAGATTTAGTTAAATCGAAAGAAGCTTAATTTTAGTTTGTTTTAAAAATATATTTTTCTTCATTTTAAGTTTAAACATTATTTTTATTTCTATTTAGTTTCCTTTTTTTATTTCTTATTACCCAATAGTTATTATATTTTAAATTTTTTGTGCACCGAGACAAGCTTCCTACACGGGGTCGAGTTTACTTTCAGCTTCAGGTTTAGTATTATATTATTAGTTCAGAATAGTCCTAAGGTGTCTGTAGTCATCATCCTACTAGCCGATTTAGAACAAATCATTTTCGGCCTAGCAAGCCGCTCTAACAACTAAGCTTCTATCATGGCTTTCTTTTGTTGTAATATATCAATCCATTCAAATGTAATTGAACTAGGGTTTTAACTTATTCCTTTCTGTTATAGCCTAGACTGCTTAAGAAGGGCCGCCAATTTAACTGTCAGTAGTTGAGTGGGCAGTTGCTAGAGCGGTGTTCAGTAGCCTCTCCTAATGCAGTCTTCAGATCCGATGCAAATTAGCAAGGAATAACCTTATGATCCTATCTAATCTATTTTGATATTTCTTCTTTCCCATAATCTTCCTTTTATACGAGAGTATTAAATTAAAACTAGTATTTCAGAGAAGACTATAGATAAACCATTCGACAGATAAACATCAAATGAGGTGTAAAATGTTCACAGATCAAATGATATGATTAAAGCTTTTCATTAAGGATCTGATATGCTTTAATTAAATCGCACCTGGAAATATAGTAATTACTTATAAGAAGAATAACTTACCTTTAGGCATTTTCCGAAAATTGTCAAGTAATTTCTACCAAATTATTTATTTAATTTTTTTTTCAAATCCTTCATTTATTTGTCCAAGAAAACATACAGTAAAATATATCATACATACATAAAATATAATATTAGTCCTTCTCTTGCTTGAGGGCGTTTTAAGGTGTAATAATTATTATTTAGAAAAAAATATATATAGGTACTTAATTTCTTTCAGACTGATTCAATGGGAATAAAAATATAGCATTTTTAGGATGAACAATAAAGTTGTTAAAACTCATAGAGTATAGGTATTGTGTATTTATATATTTACAAGGAGCGAGAGGCTCGATCTTTTTCATGGCATACGTTCACCGGGTCCCGGATTCGAATCCTGGCCGGAGCAGAATACTTATTTATTCTCTTCTTTCAGCCAGAAGGAACTAAAGGGAAAAAATTGGATACACAAAAAAAAAAACGGGGAAAAACCTGGCAGTTAAGCGTGATCTTAGCATAATCACCTCTTTGTACGGCCGTTGGTCTAAAACAGTTCGAATCTCTATTTTTACTAAGCCCAAGAATCTTGAAGGGTTGTAGAAGTACAGATTTTTTTTAGTTTTATTTCATATATATTAATTATATTATTCTTCTGTACACATATTAATCTTAGAACAGAAAACGATTGCTATAATATTTAACGAGTTTCGTTTGGATTTTGATAATTATAAGTCCATTTTCGTCATCTAAGGCTAATTTAGCTGTTTCCGTTGGCTTATGTAAATTATAGAGAACCTAATAGAAATATGTTTCATTTTTGTAGAAACTAAGAATGTTGTTATGGTATTTTGAATTTAAAGAGTGAATGGAAAAGTTATACTCGTAAGGCTACTAACGCATAAATAGTCCAGATATTCATCGCATAATTTAACTGCTAATGACGATTAGTCCATTTTTTTTTAACTTGTTAATTACTATGCTTCCTTAAATTTATACTTGGCCAAAGTTGACAAGGCCTCCCCATCCGAGGTAGAGGAACAGGTTGACAGGAATAATATATTTGTTTAGTGAATGGGATAAGTATTGGTTAGTGGATGTTATCGCCTCTGTCAATCAGGCAACAAGGACGGGATAATTACCAGCTAGCTCAAGATGACAGCTCTGCGCTGAGTCCGTGTCGTCAGGATCGAGTGAGGAGTCTATCTCTTCATCTCCAATACACCTGAGTCAGAAAAATAAGGAAACTTCATCGTGAAATATGTCTGAAACATCTTTAAGCTTCGCAACATCTTCTGTTAAAACGGTTTACGAAAATTAATTAAGTTGTAAATACATAGAAGGCCATTAACATTTGGATTTAATAATAATTATCATTTATTTTTTCAACTTGGGCGTGTCCCTTTAGAATAGTATCATAGGACATAAACAATTGAGCTTTAAGGTCTCAGAAATATTTAACATAAACAATACAAGTTATCACTAAAATTATTAATCATAAATTAATGGCTAAATTTTAACTTAATTTGATAAACTTTTAGTATTTATAACTTTAAGAAATGTTGCAAATTATTAAACGATGGTTTATTATGATCAAATAACTATATTAGAGTATAAATGTTTATAGGCAATTAACTAATATGAAAAGCAATAAAAAATTCAAAGGAAAATGGCATATCACCGCTTCTTATCTCTGCTTGTTCTGAACCATTTTCAATTTTTTTTTTCTTTTTTTTTAGAAGATTTAATTCTCTATGAACTTTCACAAATAGCAAAATTATGAATTACTAGTAATTTTTGAGGGGGGGAGAGGTATTTTTTTTTTTTTTTGTTGGTTACAAAGTTTCATTATTGAAAATAATAAACCAAAATAACTATAATAATTGTAAGAGAATAAGAAACAACAAACGAAAAATTAAATAAATTTACAGTGATGAGTTTAAAAAAATCCATTAACTATCCTAGTAAACAAACATCATCACCTTAAAATAATATACTTCTTCTAAACAATATATGTTGTTAGATTTGTATAGACAGCTGATGCGCTCGATGATAACAGTCATACGTTACTTCGTCTCTCAGATTTTTGCTCTTTTCAGTAGGAATTCGCTTGAGTTCAGTCTGGAAAACATCACTAGACTTCAAGAAAACCACAGCAGTGAATATTGGAGAAATATCGGTAAGCAAAGTTATAATTTACTTTGGAGAATCGCGAAAAGTGAAAGGAGAGTCACTGATCAGCTGATTGCCGCTAGCTCGGCAAGCTCGGGCTTGCTTTTCTTTAACTTATCTTTCGTTTATTATCTTCCCTTCTCATTCTCATCTCATTATTTATTTATTATTTATTTTTTTTTTTTTTCTCTTTTTTTTTTTTTTTTTTTTTTTTTTTTTTTTTTTTTTTTTTTTTTTTTTTAATCAATGAGATATTTTCATCAAGTTATGTCCTCAAAAGCTACAAGTAAAAGATCTAGATCTGCAGGTTCAAACTCGTCTCCTACAAAACAGAGACCTCGCCGTGAAAATAATAAAAAAATGATTCCACCAGCGACCGCTTCAGCTACCTCTTTAGGATCTGAACCACAGCCTAGCACATCATCACAAGGATTAACTGATGAATCGCCGTTTTTTACACCGAACCCATTTCAGATCCTCCAAAATCAAAATGAAAAAGAAACCATGGAATCTTCTCCTATACCCAGAGAACCACTACCTCCACCAATTTTTGTTAAAAATATTAAACATTTTCAACTACTTTGTGCGCATTTAAACAAATTAACCGATCCTAATAGTTATTCTTGTATAAGTAGAACCAGTGATACTAAAATATCCCCGACTACCGCCGAAAGCTACAGAAAAATAGTGAAATATCTGACTGAGACCAAAGCTGATTTTCATACCTATCAGTTGCGCCAGGAGAGAGCTTTAAGGGTTGTAATTAGAAACCTACACCCTTCAACACCAGCTACAGCTATCAAAGAAGAACTGACGGAGATAGGCTATAAAGTGCGGCAAGTCACCAATGTCCTAAAAGATAAAATTCCACTGCCTCTATTCTTCGTGGACTTGGAACCATCAGCAGGAGTTGAAAAAATTTACGACCTCAATAAGTTGTACTATACTAGAGTAAGAGTTGAGAAACCTTACACTAAGAAAGAAATAGTTCAGTGCCATAATTGTCAGGCATATGGTCATACGAGAACTTACTGCCACCACATACCACGCTGTGTGAAATGCGGTGAGCAACATAAATCAGAAGAATGTACACGATTAAGATCAACACCCGCGGTATGTGCTCTGTGCCTCGAGGACCACCCGGCTAACTACAAGGGATGTAAAATCTACAAGAACCTCAAAAGCAGATACCAAAAACCTCAGAATCTGGATGAAACAGCTGAACCGATCAGAAGCAGAAGACAACCTTCAAAAACAATTGATTCCAATGTGACATTTGCCCATCTACTTGGAGGTGGGAACCAGAACAAAGAGGCCCTCCCGGAACAACGCATACTTCAAAATCCTGATCCCCTTCCACAACCACCTATTCCTCAAAATTTAACCAACCCTCAAAAACCTCATCCGCATCAAATCTCTCATATTCCTCCTCCATCAAATGTCACAGACCTTACAAGTTTGATGACATCCTTCATCACTGAAATCAAATCCCTTGTTATGCCGCTAATATCACTACTTACTAATCTCGTATCAAATTTAATCCCTTCCTTAAAAAATCCTTAAATGACTACACCTAACTCCTTATCCATTCTCCTTTGGAATGCGAATGGTGTTAGAAATCACACTGACGAACTTACAGCTTTATTGCAAGACAAAAACGTTGATGTAGCACTTATTACTGAAACTAGACTAACCACTAAACAGTTCTTTAAAATACCTCAATACGTAACATACCGTACGGACCACCCAGACGGAAAAGCCCATGCCGGTACTGCTGTCATTGTGCACCAGTCCCTCTCCCACCATATACTCCCAGTTCCCTCCTATGATTTCCTACAATGCACCGCCATAGTAATCAAGACTTTTTCTTTTCCTATCACACTCGTATCAGCGTACTGCCCTCCTAAACATTCCATCTCCAACATTCTATTCGAATCCTTCCTCAATTCCTTAGGAAACCACTTCATTCTGGGTGCAGACATGAATGCTAAGAACCAACAATGGGGTTGCAGATCCACGAATTGTCGTGGGCGGAATTTACAGTCTGCACTCAGCTCTAGACGTTTCAACCTCCTGCCTCCTGACTCCCCTACCTACTGGCCAACTGATCCTAACCGTAATCCTGACATCCTTGACTTCTTCATTCACAGCGGATTAGGCTCCCTAAACATGTCGGTGACTCGCCTTGATGAACTGTCCTCTGACCATAGTCCATTGCTCCTTAAAGTATCCCTAATTCCTATTCCTAAACCCACCCCACCGTCATTTATCAGAGGGCCAGTAAACTGGGACCTTTTTCGCCAAATCCTGACCAGTGATATTGACCTCAGAGTGAAACTCAAAACTCCAGATGACCTTGACGATGCTGTAAACTCCTTCACCATCGCTATTCAACAAGCTGTTTGGACTGCCTCCTCTCCCAAGCACTCCCAGATAAGTCATAACCAAAATCATTTACCACAACACCTCATAGACCTCATCCGCACCAAACGCCGATCCAGATCCTTATGGCAACGCACCCGTCACCCAGAGGATCGCCGCTCCTATAACTTTTTTTGTAGAAAATTAAAGCGGGAGTTGGCGATCTTCCGTTCCCAATCCTATAATACCTACCTCTCCTCTCTCTCGACTCGTGACAATTCCCTGTGGAATGTCACGAAGAGAATCCTAAAATCCCACCATATTTCCCATCCCCTCCGTCGTAGTAATGGTTCCTGGGCTGCGTCTGATGAAGACAAAGCCGAGGAACTTGCCAAATACGTTTCCGAAGTCTTCACACCTCATCCAGAATCCCATCCAAACCACACTGCAGTAGTGGAAGAGTTCCTTCAGTCCCCAATCCCGCTTTCATTACCTCCTAAAGCAGTCAATCCCTCTGAGGTCAAATATCTTCTCCGAAAACTTGCACTCCGTAAATCTCCTGGATACGATCTCCTCACTCCTCAGATTCTCAGACAGCTTCCATCTAAAGCCGTTATATTTCTTACATATATTTACAACTCCATTTTACGCACTACTCATTTTCCTCTCTTATGGAAACATTCCACAATAATTCTCTTCCTAAAACCAGGTAAACCTCCTAACACTACGACATCATATAGACCTATCAGCCTACTCCCAATCCTTTCAAAAATCTTTGAAAAAATCCTCCTCAAACGAATATTACCTTTATTAGAATCCCACACTATTCCTTCCCATCAGTTTGGATTCCGTTCCCAACACTCAACCGTTCAGCAAGGACTCCGAGTCGTTGACCATATTTCCTCTGCCCTTGAGAACAAGGAGTACTGCTCGGGTGCATTTCTGGACATAACGCAAGCATTTGACCGGGTGTGGCACCCGGGATTACTCTTTAAGCTCAAAAACCATTTACCCCAATCCTTATACCTAGTCCTCCGATCCTATCTATCAAACCGCTCCTTCCGAGTTCGTTGTGGTGCAGAATATTCCAATTTTTATCCAGTCGAATCCGGTGTTCCTCAGGGCAGTGTCCTTGGTCCTGTCCTCTACAATATATACACGGCTGATATTCCTCTTTGCCCTAATACCTTCCTAGCAACGTACGCTGATGACACAGCTATCCTATCCTCTCACTTAGATCCCGAAATTGCATCTACAGGCCTCCAAACGCACCTTTCTCAAATTGAAGACTGGTGTAACAACTGGAGAATCAAAGTCAATGAATCCAAATCCAGACATGTCACCTTTACCCTTCGAAGACAATCCTGCCCCCCAGTTCTCTTTAACTCCGTTCCGCTTCCTTTCTCCGACACAGTCCGGTATCTTGGCTTCCTTCTGGACAAAAGACTAACTTGGAACCCGCATACTAGACTTAAACGACAAGAACTTAATCGACGATTCGGACAATTATACAGACTACTGAACAGAAATTCTAAATTATCTATCGAGAACAAACTGCTAATATACAAGACAGTACTGAAACCTATCTGGACCTACGGACTTGAACTGTGGGGGACAGCCAAATGTTCTAACATCAAACGCATTCAATCCTTCCAATCAAAAGTCCTCCGAACAATAGTTAATGCTCCTTATTATGTATCCAACCATACCTTACACCGCGACCTAAATATTCCATTTATTTCAGACCTTATACCAATAAAATTCTCTAAATTCCATCAGAACCTTATCCATCACCCTAATCCCCTAGCTCAATCCTTATCCAGCTCCACACATCCTTACCATCCTCCTAGAAGGTTGAAACGGCAGTGGCCTCGAGACCTCTTATAAAATGTATATTGGAGTTCTAGCATTGGCTAGATTCTCCACTCACGTGCTGTATGCTTGTGAATTGTATATAGGTATGAGTGACTTTTGTATATATTTTTATTGATTTTGTTTTGTATATATTTATATTGTATTATTATTTTATAAATTTATTGTTTTGTATATATCGTGTGAATGCAGTATGAATGTTGTACTTAAAAATGTCCTAAATTGGACAGATTGTAATATTGTTCAATAAAGAATTGTTTCTATAAGATTTGTATAATTCATTAATAATAATACATAAATAGTACTAACAAATGCACGTTTCTATCTGTCTCTTTTTTTACAAATTTTAGTTGACTTACAACCCTTTTTGGTAATTTGAAAATTGGATATACAGTCCACAATGTTCAAAGCTGTTTCCGAAGTTCCACAATTGGCTCCAATGACTATGTAGCTAACTTTGGAAACCACCGTGGAAACTGAGTTAGGAATCGCGAGACACAGTAGTCCGGAAGAATCTATTTGACTTTAAATAGTGATCAAACTGTGGAGAAGAATTTCCCTAAGGTAGCACCTTTCGAGTTTGTCACCAATTCACGGAGTCTTGTCTCTCATCTTTAGCGTTTTCTCAGATTGTAATATTTCTCGCATTATTCTAGATTTCCAATTTCTTGGATCCTCTTCAACTCTTATTAGGATATTTTAAGGGGCACCTATTAAGCATTTTATCTTAAAGGCATCTTTGAATGAATCTTCAACAAGGAGGAGATTGAGAAGTACCCCTGCAGCTAGAACATGAACCTCATGAGCTACGCCAAAGAGACTTGCAGCAGAGCAGTCCGCTGAATCGTCGCCAAAATGCACTCATGCCGCTCTGCAATACTTTTGGGTTATAAAAAAATACCGTAGCTTTTTTTAATGGTGATTTAAATAGACACTTTAGATTCTTGTAATTTTTTTAAATCAATCACATGGTTTGGTTATTTAACCAAAAATTTAAATATGTTTGATCAATTATGATTGGATTTGGTTACATCAACAGTTGAAGGACAACCCGAGCGCTTTGCGTCTTCCAAGACGGTTCTGAAACGAGCAAACTAGTTACGTTCTGTTCCTTCTCCTAAGGCATCATCTTTATACACCCTGAACATTTTGTTAAACGTCTGTAGAGTGGATTTTCCTTTTAGGAAATAATAAATCATTAAATGACGAAGATGAATTTCTTTTCTCTTCCATTTTAAGCAAGACAATTACAGCTTAAATGTATGGGTTCTCGGTTAAAACTGACGAATTAAAGCACGTTCATTAATCCTGTTATAGAATATGTAAATAGTATTGACAAAGTAAACATTTTTTTTTTTACTAGGTAAACATTTGATTTTATAAACACAGTAAGCCATCGGTATCTGAGGCCCGAAATTGCGCTTCGCAGTCGACTAATACCGTTAAAAGCTAAGGCTACCCTATTTACTATGTAATTCAAGTGAGGTCACGTTATGTCCTCATCCAAATCGTATATCAACATAAGTTAATACATCATCTAGACGTATGATTGCACATTTTTTAAAAATTTATTTATTTATTTATTTCTCCCTACCTTGCCACATGGCAATACGGGTGTCGGTAGCCAGTAGTGCTACCAGTAGTAATCTTGAATTTTCTTTTTTCTTTTCTTCCCAGTTTTGCACTCTGGTCTCTCCTCGATGACCATATCTTCAGCTTCTGCTTCTCTCGGAGGTGGCCTTCCTCGATCTCGTCCTGTTCCACCTACGTTAAAAGCTGATGGACCAAGTGAAGTTTTCCAAGCATGAATAAATGCTAGAAAAAGGCCATAATTCTGCTTGGACACCAGCTGAGGGAAATCGCTCTCCGTGAGGACCCAGAGCCCACATTCCCTTAGTAGTTTGATCCTTAGTGCTTCGAAGGCGTAGCAGTCCACAATTATGTGCACAGCAGTCTCCGGTACTTCACAACTGGGACACAGGGGATCTATTTCTTTCTCAAAACTGTGTTAACTTACTTCGGAAAGCCCCGTGCCCAGTGACTACCCATTTAGCTTCCAATCGTGACCGGACCGTGGGGAGGAATTTCCTCAAGGTAGCACCTTTTGAGGTCGTCACCCCAAATTTATTTATTTATTGGAATTTACAACTGTATAATGGAATGCAACAAGTAAATTTGAGTGAAATATAAAAAAGGCATGAAACACGTGTAGAGAAGCTTTCCAATGGAGCTAAAACACTCTAAACTAGAAGGTCTCGGGCTATCTTCTTTTCAGACGTCTCGGTGGATTTTTAGGTATTGAAGAGGAAGAAAGGATTGAAAGAAGAGGATTAGGGTGGGTATGGAGTTTGTTATGAAAGGAATGGTATCCATATCGGGCCAAATCAGCAACATACGGAACATTAAGTTCTTTATGGATGAGTTTATTCGTGACAAAGTAAGGAGCATTGAGGATTTTACGAAGGATTTTGGATTGTATGGATTGGATACGGGAAGAATTCGATGGTTTAGTAGAGCCCCAACGCTCAACTCCGTAAGTCCATATCGGCCTTATGATAGTCATGTAGATGAATCTTTTGTAGTTAAGTGGAAGATTAGAACGTTTGCCTAATAGGTGTTGAAGTAGTCGAAAACGTTGTGCAGTTTCTTGTCTTTTCAGTCTTGTATGAGGGTTCCAGGTAAGGCCTTTGTCGAGGTGCAGTTCAATATATTGGATCTATTCAACCGGGACTAGAGGAGTATTTTTGAAGGAGACCGTAGGGCAGGATGTCATAGGCTTGCGACGAAGGATGATTGCACTTTTAATATTCAGGTTTATAGGGTATAATAGATTCCGATTTACTTATTAAATGGTGATTAAAGTCTTTGCTTTCTTGTCTGACGTCACCCCTTCGAGTTTGCGCAATTTTCATCTTCTTTTATTGCGTCTCTTATGATGCCCGAAGACCTCTAGATCACTCTAAATTACGTCGATTGCGACGCATAACATAACTAATTCACAGAGATTCTCCTTTGGCATTAATAACTTCCCCATACCAATCAAATAGATCTGGCAACATAGTTACATAAATGTAAAGTGACAATAAAAACCACAGAAATCTTCATGTACAGCTTAAGATTCTGTTCTTGCTCAAAAAATCACAACCAAGTGTCTAAAATTAAAAAAAAAAAATTAAACCTCTTGGATTACAGAATAAACAACTTGTACACACTACTGTATTTAGACTTACGGAGCAGAAATTTAGGGCTCAGTGAAACGTGAAAGATACAAACATCACAAAATAAAATTATTTATAAAATTTTAAATTATCCTCAGTTTATTTTTACACTACAAACACCATGGATAGTTATTCTTCTAATACAAAGCTTATTTTTCACATGGAAATAGCTTCAAGATATTATTATTTTCATAAAAACATTATTAAATTGCAGTTCTATACCCATTTATGCTACTCCTTTATAGGCTCATAAACTATTATTTAAATGAATTATTTTTAGAGAATAAGATTTATTATAAAACAAAATTTCACCACTAAAACTCATGAGAGGTTGCTGTATATTGCTTGGTTTCAAGACTGGTGTTAATGTAGAGGGTGGGTCAGCATCCACGGTGAGGTATTTCTCACGGACCAAAACAGACCATGGTATTCTAATGTATTTATTAAGGTTAGGAGTGGTTAAGGTAGCCTGCTTCTGTAGTTTGTAATCATATTATAAGCAACAAACAAAACCAATTTGATTTATACTTATGTAGCCTTGATAACATTCATTTGTTACCACCTGCCAGCTCAGCTAACTCAATGAAATAATATACATGAATCAAACTTATATTACCAACCCGTATTGAATGGGATTTTAAAATAAATATTTTCGCTTTCTGGTGGAACTCCTTTTAATTACGTTAATTTCTTTATTATCCTGGGACTAAAGTCCCTCAAGAATGAAATGAAATACAACATTGATGAATTGAACAAAGTGATCATAGAATATCATCTAAAGCTAAACTAAAATAATAAATTGATATTATAAACGATGTAATATTTACAAATCAAATTATTAGGATGACTTCTATATTCTCTATTGCACAAACAATCTACTTTAAAAATCCGACAAAACCAATACTTATACCTACTTACTAAAACTCATATGGACATACGCCTCTCAAATTTATGGAATATCGAAAAAGACTCAGATTAAAAAAATTCAGACTTTTCAATCAAAAACTTTAAGACTCATTACTCGATCACCCTGGTTTGACAGTAACCAAACTTTACACACAGACTTACACATACCAATGGGACAAGATCAAATTCAAAACAACTTCATAAATAAAATATTTTGACAAACTTCACGGACATACTCAACAAAATCATACAAAACATGGCCACGACAGATATGCCAGAAAATATTCAAAGAAGGCTGAAAAGGAGCTGGCTAAGTGATCTCTTAAGTAAATCTTTTAAAATTCAAATTAAGAGTAGATGCCAATGAGTTTCGACCTCCCTCATGCATGGCATGCCTTTGATATCAGTTGTTATCAAAGCCGCTTATTGTCACGGGCTGAGCGACAGGTGTGGATGTAAAAATAATGATTAAAAAAAAAATATATTAGGATAAAATAAATAAAGAAAATTAGATAATCCATTAGAGATAATTAAAATAATATAAAACGTAGCAAATTTGGTATTTCTGGCATTTCTACTTTAAGGTTCTATCACATTTACTAGATATATATCATTATACAGTTGTAAATATCATTAAATCTATATAAAGAAGGCTATTATGTTTGATTGAGAAACGAATAAGTGTGATTTAAAGGCGGAAGCAGTTCGTGCATGACGGATCAAAGGAAGGACAGAATTTCAAATTGAGAAAGCTTTGACCAGAAAGGACTTGAGAAACTCAGAAGCACGGTAAGAAGGAAGGGAGAGGTCCGAAAGACTGGATCTGGTAGAATGGGACTGAATTAATGATTTAAGTTGAAGGGTTTGGAAGATATAGCTGGGGCGCTGAGTTCTGTTTACCTGATAGAGTGTATATTTTATGCAGGAATCAGACGAAGTGTCATGGATAATATAATTAAATAAGAAGGGCTAATTGTCAACCCAAAAATTAAGATATAGCGGATGGAGAGACACAAATATGGTGTAAATACTCTGGAATGTTAAAAGCAATAGATTATATAAAAGAAACAAAAGATTTTCACTATGGAAATAAGTACACCAAGAAGATTTTGACGACCAATCTTGTAAAAAGGGTTAACCTTTTCCTTACTTACTTAATCGAGACCCCTTTTACCGCAGAGCAGAGTTAGGAGACATCTTATAGAGCCTGGCCCAAAGATCTCTATCTATCTGCCTTCTCCTCCTCTCCAGAGAAAGGAGGGAAGGTTAAAATTTTGATTACCAGAAATACACCACGGTTCTCTGAGATCGCCATCACTTATCCACGGAGAAGGTCTTGAAATATCTTTGTGTAATATTATATAATGATTAAATATTTAGGGCAGTTATTCCCTTATTTATAGTGAAATATAGGGACCAGGTGATGATCGACATTAGAGGCTATTGCCAAAGTTATCGTGCACAATAAAGACTAAGCTAAGTGATGGAATTTTTACTAAGGCTTACGCAAGGTGCTGATTTCCGCCACTTTCAAGACCACGAGTAGGCAATACTAGACTCCACTATCAATTCTCACGCTTATTTAACAGCTCCGAACTTGCAGAAGCAGTGAACTTTTACGACCGACTCTATTCACTAATGCCTATCATAGTGAAGCATTTACTGCCTGTTCCTTCACGAGCGGGTGCCCTTTACCTCAATAATTTGTTCATCAAGGTAATTTAACAAATTCTTACTCAGTTAACTTATATAACGCCTACTATCTTAACGACTAAACCGTTGTACTTTTCCATTGAAATTTGATGTTATGAAAGATATTACATTTACGCGAATCCAATAATATAACCGATAATGACTCATTGTAGGTGGAATGATCATGAGTCAGTCTTTTTCTAAATATTTTAATTTTACTGCCGTTTCGGCTAAAGCTTGTGAGCCATCATCAGGGCCACAAACTTCGATACAAAAAGAGATACATATTTTTAATACATATTCCGTCTTCGTAAGTTATAACCTACTTACTTTATCTCCCTCTATTTTTTTCTTTGATATTGTCTTAAGGATTGATTCAGTATGCTGTGTGGTCATGGCAATTCAGCGAGGTTGAGCAGCAGATCCAAAATAAAAAAAAAAAAAAATGTATATTTATCTTTTCGTTTATACCACTTCTGGTTGTGATTTTTGTTTTTATATACCTCATGGATCTTTTACATACCTCAGACTCTAGTGTTTATAATTTTCTGTTAAATATATTTAGCCTTATTGTACATATTTTTTTTTCCGTTGTATAATTTTTAAAACTTTTTAAAACAAAGACAAGCTGTAGTATTTATCTATAGAGGGGAAAACCGTCAGGGGCTTTACATGAACCCCTCCCCATACCACCTATGTTTTCGGTTTTCCTAAGTTTATGTTTGGACATGGCTCAGTAATGGTACGTTTATATATAATTTTTAACTTCTATATCAAAGTCTAAAGTTTTGTTTTCATGCTTATCATATTATCATTATTTGTACCTATAGTATTTAAATATGTTGGTATATTTTCTGTTTTATTTTAAATGTTATCATTGTCACTAAATTCAATTTTTTTTTTTTCATTATTACATTAATATGTATCTCTTTCGTTCTGATGTTTGTAGCCCTGAAGATGGCTCACAATCTTGAGCCAAAACGTCGGCAAAATTAAAATATTTAGAAAAAGACTGACTCCTGATTATTCCACCTAATAACACTTTCTACAGTCGACTATACATCCTCAAGATAATGACTCATATTTCAAAAATTTATTTTTTTATTTAAAAAGAAATGTATTTTATAGGTATTGCCTAATCTAATAGTACCAAAAAGGTTGTACTAAGAGGCCTGATTGATTGATTTTATTTTATTATTAACAATGGTTTATTGTTTCCGAAGAACTATATTAGGGTATAACTGTTTATAGGCAATTAACTGATGATGGAATGTGGCAGATTTTATTATTTCTTTTTCAATTATAGACTAAAAAAAATTATTACAAAAAATAAAAGAGTGCTAACCTAAAGTTTTCTTCTTTTTTTTTTTGTCCATCTATGGATTGAGCTTTAGACTATCTTTTCTGTACGATCTGACTGTTCCACCAAAGCTCATAAGACTCATTGGGCTTACAATGGAAAATATTGAATGTGTGGTCCAGTTAAAGGGTCAAAGATCAGTAGAGTTTTGATCCAGAAGGGGTGTAAGGCAAGGGGATATACCCTGGCATGCCTACTCTTTACTATGGCGTTAGACAAAGCTATAAAGGACTCGCAGGTTCAGACTTCAGGTACAATATGGAATAAATAGTGCAGCTGTTAGCTTACGCAGATGATATTGATGTTATGGGGACATCCAGACAAGCAGTAGTTGAGGCATTTCTTACAAAACAATATATGTTTAGTTCGTTTATGGACTTACTGTCTTGTACTATTTTATGTATAATTTGCAATATATTTTATAAGATAATTTTTTTTAATTATACATTTAAAAAAGAATTGCTTACTAAGCTTAGTAATGTTTAATGTAATAAGAGGTACTTCCGATTCTGAATGCATGTTTATAATATTAATACTGTATGGACAGTTTCCACTATTTATAAATAATTTGTTTTGGAGTGTTTGCAATTTTTTGTAGATCAATTTTCTCATACAGCTGAATATGCGTAAGTATGAAATGATCGTAGACAAGCTTTGCATAACTATAATTTATTTGATACATATAATTTAGATTTTCGGTCAAAATGTGGATATAAAGAAAAACAAAAACATCAGTCACAGTCACTTTAATCCATTATTACAAAGAGGTTTTCTTCATAGTTCGGTCATAACAGTCTTCTCCATTGGAGTTGGATAAATTCACTTTCAAAAATACCTATACGAATGCATTCCAAAATAACGGGTTTCGGGAATACGAATACGAATGTATTCATATTAAAAAATAAATAAGCTTTTTCCAAAGCAGGAAAACGAATTTCTTCACTATTGTGAATACGTATACCAGCGTATTTCACAGGCGTGAAGACGAAAATGGGCGTATCCTGAGAAGATGAAAATAGCCACCTAATCCAAAGGTTATTTACGGTTAAAAAGAGAGTTAAATTATTGAAAATTCAAAATTAATTAGTTTGGTCATGAATATATTAGGGGTACTCACTACGTTTGCTATAGCACATTTGTTGTACTATTTCGCTAAACTCGCCGGGCATGCTACTGTAGAAACTCGGCAGGTTTAGCAAAATAACATAAAAATGTACGTTTTAGAGCTTAATTTTTGTAAATTCAAAGTCAATTAGTTTGGTAAAGAAAATAATATTTGAGTGAAATCCACTTACGATTCGGCATGCCAGAGATTCCATACAATATCGCTAAATTCAAGAAAAATACCCTTAAAGTGCACGAATTCCTGGAATAACGTGATCGTTACTTGGGAGCCAAGCCGTGTTGAAATGTAGCACAGAGAACAACAGTTTGAGCAAACACCGCTATCTGATCCACTCCCAATGGTTATTCGCTTTTTCCTTAAGGATTTACAAAGTGTCGCCAAGAGGATTTTCGGCTGGAGATAGGATCGCACGACCCCCCGAAGGTTTAGCATAAGAACAATGGCCTTTTGGGAAAGTCGACTATCAATCTGGAAATGAAATAGAGGACTTATCTCGCTAACTGTGCATATGCCCCTGGTTGAGGGAGGGTATAAATAGAAATGAATCATAGGAGGCGTGGGCCTTCGGTGTATAGGGCCTGCCTCATTAGCTCGCACGGAGGCACATTAGAAACCGCAAATAATATTAATTCCCCGAGAGGCCTCGACTTTAATGGCTGATGAACACGTTTTGCATAAACGAATCGGCAGTTTCCGACACTTGCCGGGCGTGGGCAGGGATTTTGCTAATGAGACTGAATGCCAAATAAAATTTCTTCCATTACGAAAGAACAAATCTCCTTTAATGGTCTAGTATAATGCTTCCTTTCAGGATTATTTATTCTCAAGTCTGTTGTGTTCATATTTCTTAGTTACAGCTGTTTTTTTCTTCTGCCTTTCGCTTGAAATTGTAATTAATTATTATTATTGGTATTATTAATGAAATATTTTTATATATAACATGATACCGTAAAATTTGGTAAATAGAAACAGTCTATGATATGTTAAGCAATATACATTTTTTTAAATCTCAATTCATTCTACAATACATAAAATCTTAGGTCCACATCCCCTCTATTACATATTTACTGGGTGTGTATTTTTGAATTGTAGTTTTTGAAAAAAATATTGCAGTTCCCATCATCCTACAATTTTCCCTCTTTTATTTTTTATTTCACAACCACTGTTTCTATTCATCATACGGTATAAAATAACCAAATTGATCATTAATATTAGATTATTTAATAAAATAGATTTTAATTTCTCTAGTAGAATTTAGTGGAGCCCTTTTAACATTCGTCGATTCAGTATGATTGATGATTAAAAAAAAAATGCAATAATATAAATTTTAATCTCATATACCCAAACTAGAGAGAAATCCCTGATTGGATTAGCTGTTTAACTTTGCTGAGTGCTAAAAATACACAGCATACTGAATCAATCCTGAAGACAATCTTAAATAAACAAAAAAGGGAGACATAAATCCTTATACCGAAATCGGTCTTGGAAAATTTACAAATTCAAGCAAGCCTTTTTATATATGGTGATGCAAGATTCTCAGCAAGTCCAGGATTACAGGCTCTACCATGATTTGGAACTGATTTCCTTTAAGTCCATACTTTTCCAAAAATACTCTTGTATGGTCCCTCTACATCCGAAACCAAAGCCATTTGACAGTAAATGTTCTTTCGCCGAGATACTCACAGAAATTCTGTTGATAGGGATGATAGGAATTCATTTTCCATAAGTATTTTCTTTCTCTTCTTGCATTTTTCCCAATCAATTGCTCCATATCTGATTGTAGGAGCTAGTGTCAGTGCTTCCTTTTCCTGTGGCACTATATGCTAAGATGTACACAAATCTAATTTAAACACCGGTATCAAGGCAAAACACTTCCTGAAAACTTTTATATTATTTCCTTTCTAGAAGTTTCGCTATTTCCTTTTTACGAGGAGTGCCGGGTGGTAACGAGAAGTATGTTATGTGAACATTTACCCAACACATTTACAGGAGTTTCTGACTTTCGACCGCATCTGTGGCAAAAGGGTAGATCCAACATCTTCATTTATCTGGCAATCAAATTAAATTAATCTAATTGAAGATTCAAATATCGAATGGTTTATATTAGTGACTGTTATAACTATTGTATAAATTAACATTCATTGTTTAGAGCTGTATGCTGTGTATATTTACAAAGTTTTTATTGAATAATTTTCTGAAAAAAAATCATATTTTTGATAATAACTTACAGTTAAGACTTAAATCGATAGATATACACACATAATATCCTTTAATGTCTAGTAATGCATATACTCAGAACCTCTATACGATCATATGCGGGGACTATTTACGAGCACACATTAATTCAATTGTATTTTACTGTAGGTAATTGTAATAATCTTTCTCGGTCTTAGGATTATCTTGATATGCTGTCTTCGTATTCATGGATCGCAAACGGTGTTTTTATCTAAGTTTATTAAAAATATACAATAACACTCATGTTTAGAGAAAAAATGATGCAAATTCATATCATCAATTCACTATTCATGGAAGCTGACTTAATTCGCAGTATCAACGAAGGGATAAAACCCACGCATGTTCTACTGCATAATTGGGTCTTCACGCTGTTTAGTGGATTATACTTTGTGACTATCGGCCATTGAAGAAATAACGCGGTTGTCTGAAAATCCTATGACTACGGCCGTTTTAATTTTATTCTGTTCACCGTACGATATGTCAGGATTGAGTAAGCAGTTGCATATGCAGGAAGGCGGATTTCCATTTACATGAATGCCCACCAAGTATGCGCTGTTCCCACTTGTAGACGTGGGATGTTGACGACACCGACAATGGTTTCAGCTGGTACCTCAGTCGGGGCAAACAGAAATGTTGTACCAATCGCGGATATAGACGCCATTTTTTTGTATTCGAAAACAAATGATTTTAACCGGCTTAAAATTGAGAAAATTATTTACTTATCTAATCCTTGGAATCCAAATTTTTTCTTAAAATGTTCAATGTTTTGTAATGAATAAACTCATTCATTAAGAACTTATGTTATAAACATTTCTATTTTCGGTTGAACCAGGTACCATTCCTTACACAACAAACTTCCCATACTAATCTATTAGTTTCAATTTAATTTTTGCTTCCTCTTTTATTTTTAAAAACCACCGTAACATCTGAAAAGAGGATGACCCTGAGACCCTTGACTTCAGAATAGTTGTTGAATGTTTTTAATGGGTAGTTTTTCACATGTGTATCAGGTGACTTATACAGTTTTAAATTGCAATAAATATGTCTTTAATAAAACCATATTTAAAAAAATTAAATTACACCAACATTTGATTTAGGTCTACTGTAGCTAATTAAATTTCCACTAGACTAAACTCAGGACCATGCCCCAGATCAAAATTCGCAACATTAATAAAAGTATTGTGTTTATTTAATTTAATTCCGTTCACGGCAACCTTCCCACTCTAAACTATTAGTTTCAATTTAATTCTTGCTTCCTCTTAAATTCCAAATTATTCGCCGAGGCTTCTTTCATATTCAAAGTGCAATAGCATACACGATGGTAAGCTAGTTTCAACAAGAGTTTTGTAATAGTTGTTGGCATATCACAAAAGGATAAACAATTCACCTCAGGAATTAATACATCAGATAAAAAGTATATCACAGTGACATAAAAATAAACGGAAAAAACAGAAATGATCTTTATGCCAAACCAATACATACAAGAATATAAAAAATAAAGAAAAATGATTTATTTGTATTTTCATTATAATGTTTAGAAGGAAACGATCGGTTAATATAAGATAAGACTGCGATTGACATGTCAATAGGGAGTTGGCTGAAAAAGCAGTTGGATGCGAGATCTCCTTTCCTGAATCCGAACCGGGAAGACGTGTCGTCGGCTACATCCTTCTCATTCCTAACTTGTGATGTTTATCTTTTTTATATCATCATGTTAGTTGTCCTTCATTATTACGTACAACAGGTTCGATTAAAGGTATAAACAAAAAAATGCAACTGGAAATAAGGGTAATATACAACACCTATCAGCCTTAAAACATAGCAAATAAGGAGACAAATGTTTTCCCTATTCTGAATATACTGTAGCAACCAGTACGATAATTATGATTTTTATAGTTACAGGTCAAAGAAAATTTCTTTTGTAGTAAATCAGAATGATTAATACATATGTCATTGTTTAGGAAATCATTTCTCCTATTGCAAAGGTAAAAGTAGAGAACTCTCCGTACGGAATTATTCTCATTAACATATTTCTAATTAAGGACTATTCATGGCGTCAGGAGAAGTCGGATTGTCGCTTATGGACTTCTTGACACCCGGAGAAAGTTATTTACCTTGTTAGCGCTTAATTGTTTGTTGTTTTCTTTATGATTAATGGTATTTATGTAAGAGCTAAGAAGAGATTAAAATAGAATTTCAATCTTTAAAAAACTATAATTAAAAAATAGAAATCTTAAAAAAGTGCTTATCGCAAAACAATGAATTCCAGAAATATGTTGATTGGTTGTTTGAAATTTTAAACTCGTTTGATCCCCTTATCCGCAAACTACCATTCCCACAAATTTATGACAACCCTTCGAATCGATTGAAAAGAAGATGTCATCGGGACCTACTAGCTAAAATAAACATTAAAGTGTTACCGCTAGGTAGTTATATCAACAGTAGTAAATGTCAATAAATGATATTAAAAAAGAACACCCAAAAATACTTGTTTATAGATATGTTCAATTTGTACCTACCTTACAATACCTAGTATGCTAGTAAAAGGGTAACATAGAAGGAAAAAGTAAGCAGTATAGTTTTGCTATTAACCTCGTATATTTACTTGAAAGTTAAAAAAAAAAAAAAAATGTTTCTTTGAGATGGAAAAAATTAACTTATCCCTTTCTTATCAGTTTCCATCAGAAGCCTATTATTTTCAAGGAATATGGCCAAAAACGTTTCATGTTATCAGTTTGATACTAAAATTTATTTTTTATAAAAAAACTTTCATTTTGGGACTTGTATATATTATACTTGTATATTGTATTGTATATAAGTATGAGTGTGTTCATGTTTTGTTTATTTATTTAATTTATAAATTTTGTTATTATATACCTTTATTAATTTTAATTTCATTTTAGGTAATTTGACTTTGCTTTTGTTTATAATGTAAATATTGTATGAATGTTATCATGTAGCAATATTATTATTGTAGATTGCGACAAACTGTAATATATCCGAATAAAAAAATATATTATTTATGTTAAATAAAAATAGGTACTTAGTCTCCTAGGAATAACATGAAATGTACAAATAAAGGTAGCACATCTGGCCAGAAAACATAAAATAAATTAAATTTAATTATTATTTAATACGATGATTAAAATTTATTTAATAATTAATATTTACTAATTATCGGATGAGCGAAGGATTTTTTAAAAATGTTTTGAAGCCATTTACATTTCATCAGTTTTAAAAACAGAAGGGACAGATTATATACATAAACAATAGTTTATTGTATTATTATTTTACGGCTTTAAAGGTTTTGTATTATTTTTAAAAATAATTAAAGAGCTCAGAAAACCAAGGTCTGCCTTGAAACATTTATTTTTTTAAAATTATTTCGGACCTTAGGAGTCAGCAGGTGAGAAGAAGAAAAAAACTTATACAAAAAGCCGATACATGACCACATTTTAAACATCGTTTATGATTATCACTTTTACTACCTAGTTATGCTGAAATTTCAGAGAAATAAAATACAATGTTCTAAAAGTGGTTTTTGCTTAGTAAGAATAATTCCTCATGTTTTCGGTATTATTTATTTTCCTCTTAAATAAAATAAAATTTCAGAAAAATGTATAAACTCTAATATAAAGTAAAATTCATTTACTGCTAATTCTTCCTTTATGTTATTTCCTGATTTCATTTGCTATTGTTTTTTTGATTAGTACGAAAATAGCAATCATTTAAGCTGATATAACTGAAATCGTTTGCTTTTAACATTGAGTAACCTTTCCCAATTGGTCATTTTCTCTTGAATATTAATAATTCATGATCCTTTACAGATAATCGAAAATTCAACCTTATCTGGGCAATTTCATTCATGGGTTATACGCTATGCGATATGAATATGTAAGATCTTCAGAAACTAATTTTACAGTTTATTGTTGGAATCGTGGTTTAACGACGTTATCGTTACTGCGCGTTGGATGCGTTCACATTTCTATGTTTAATTTATGTGTATATTGTTAGTGAAATTATTATTTAAAGGACCTATTCAGGAAAAATTTAAGAAAACGTTGTTTAAAAAATGTGTTCTGAAAAAAGACAAAATATTTTAATAAGAACAGTTATGTAAGTTGGATAAATTTATCGATATTCATTTTTATAGTGATATCTGCTCATGTTAAAGAATATTTATTTAACAATTTTTGGTATACAAAAAAAAAAAAAAAAAAAATTACCCCTTCTCAAAATTTGAGAGCTTACCTTTCAAGATGCATAGAACCCGAATAACGAATAATTTCGTTCCTTAAATTGCGTTTATCTATATCTTTTTTTTTAGTTAATTATCCACAATGCCAGATCTACCAGATAAAATGCGGCAAAACAATAACCATAAACCTTCTTTGATCACAATTCCGGACTCCTCACATACAGATATTAACAACTCTTTAACCGCTTTAACAAACGAAAGGTTTCTCACTATCTCAATGATAGACGGCTCATTTAATAAAATTTCGCCCTTCTTTATAGCTAAAGCTATTTATGGTTTAGCAGGAGAGGTCAAAAACATTAAAAAGATGAGAGACTATTAGTTGAGGTTTACAATAGTACTCAGGGTAATAAATTACTGAGATCCGACAATTTGGGTAAGCAGTTTAAAATTAAGGTGGAGCCCCATGCAAAACTGAACGAGTGCAGAGGTGTCATTAATTGTTTCGATCTCCGACACCTTGAAACCGATGAAATCGCTAGAGAACTAGAGGAACAAAACGTAAAACATGTTAAAAGGTTTACCTATAGAAACGGATGCATTGTTAAACAAACACACAACTATCTATTAACATTCAAGTGCCCTAATCTCCCAAAAGACATCAAAATAGGTTATTATAATGTTCCAATAAAGCCCTACATACCGAACCCACTCCGCTGTACTATCTGTCTCAAATTTGGACACCATAAAAGTTACCACGACCGCGAGGATCGAACGGTTTCTCCCATTTGTAGTAACTGTGGCAAACCAGAACACTGCGTTTCCTCCAAAGATTGTAAACATCTAACGAAATGTGTTAACTGCAATGATAACCACAATAGTTTTGACAAAAATTTTCCAGCATTCGTCTTAGAAAAGGGCATTAAAACTGTTCAAATTACAGAAAAAGTTCCATACTATGTAGCTAGGGAAAAATATTTAGAAAATGCACCTCAAAATCTTATTCATTCCAGACCGACATTTGCTCAAATGACTAAAAACGATCGGGACAAAACAATAAACACGTGTACCATCGCTATACAAACGGAGGATTTTCCCCCATTGAAACAGTCCCAAAAATCCGACAAGGCCACCACTCCTAGTAAGTCGAAAGAAGTAGTAACTTTATCCGAAACTGTACAATCACCGGTTAAAGTCTCCTCCCACTCAGTTACTGCGTGCAGACCCAGTACGTCCTCTTCCACTATACCAGACTCAGAAATAAATCCTGTCAATCGTGATACCGCCCTTCCTGGATCAAGCCAGACTCCAAAACCTATTACTGCAGCACCAAAAAAAGGTAGGCCAAAGAAGAAAAAAGACAAAAGATCTTGTAGTTCAGATAATTAGCCGATAGACGCTATGATCTTTTATGACATTAATAAATATATACGTATTCATTTCATACTAAGACCTTTAAGTAATATTTCCCTAAATTTCATATTAACTATGATTCTATCAACTACTATTTTCTCAATTTTAGTTTCAGCTTGCTTGTTTTATTCTTCTTTCTTAGCAAAACATATAAACTTAACCTCTCTTGGTTTTAACTCTCGTTTGACCAGTCTGTTTGTCCTTCATTTATTAAAATATAAGGAACGGCTATATAAGGAAAACGCTTCAACAGCTAACCGCTTACTGGACAGATCATTGATTCATCTTTACCTTACCTATGTCTAACACAAAATTAATCCAATGGAACTGTAACGGACTCTTAACTCATCTCGCTGACCTACAGCTGTTGATACAGAACTACCAGCCTACACTCATCTGCTTGCAGGAAACACATTTGAAACCCAGCGATAGGCTCACACTCAGGGGCTTTGAACTCTGTCGTCTGGACAACACGAGCGGTTCTAGGGCCTGTGGAGGTGTATTGACAATGGTATCCCAGCGATTACTTTTTGAACCAGTCGCACTACAGACTTCCCTACAAGCAGTTGCTATTCGAATCCAAGGTGATACTCCAATCACTGTATGCAACGTTTACTTACCACAGCAAATACCTGTAACATCGGAGCAATTAGGATCCCTGTGTTCTCAACTCCCTAGGCCACTTCTGATGTTAGGTGATCTGAATGCCCACAATACCATCTGGGGGTCAGAAAGAAATGATAGAAGAGGACAGCAAATTGGAAACTTACTGGATGACTACAACTTAAATGTCCTGAATAGCGGCGAGTCTACCTACTTAAGCTCATCCTACGGTACCTTCTCCTCTATCGACGTCACTTTTTGCTCAAGTAGTTTGCTATCTGACACCTATTGGAATGTAATCACTGATCAATATTCCAGTGATCATTTCCCCATTTTAATCAATACTAAACAACGTCTTCCCTACATTAGTAAGAGATCAACCTGGATTCACGAGAAAGCGAATTGGCAACGGTTTAAAGAAAATGCTAACCTATCCCACGACCTTCCATACGAAGTTGATGAGTGCTGCTCTCTAATAACCTCAAAAATTCGGGAAGCAGCAGAATGTTCCATCCCCAAAACGTCTTCTAGACCCAGACGTCAACCCGTACCATGGTTCAACACCGATTGTAGAGATGCTATACAAAAAAAGAGGAAATCTTACAGGATCTTCAAAAGAAATATGACGTTACAAAATTTTATTAATTATAAGAAAGCCAAAGCAATGTGTAAAAGAGTAATATGTTACCACAAAACAACATCATGGCAACAATATGTTTCCTCTATAAACTCAAATACACCTACTTCAGTAGTATGGAAGAAAATTAGAGCTGTTGAAGGTAAACGATCGTTTCAACCAATTTACTTAAATGTTGAAGGACACGTTATTTGTGATGAAGAAGTTGTAGCAAATGAGTTTGCAACCTTTTTCTCAATGTATGGTGCCGATAATGAAGAAACTTCATTCTTCTCCAATCAAGAAAGAACGAGAAACGTTGTTGACTTTACATCACAAAATCAAGAAATATATAACATGACTTTTAATATGAGGGAACTCAAAGTAACTCTCACTGAACTAAAAGGCAAGTCACCTGGACCTGATGATGTGACTTACGAAATGATTAAACAACTTCCCGATCAATGCTTGAATAAAATCTTAGACTTGTACAACAAGATATGGACAAGTGGAACTTTCCCTATTCAATGGAAAGACTCCATAATCATCCCAATATTAAAAGCTGGCAAACCAAAAACTGATGTGAGTAGCTACCGTCCCATTTCCCTCACTAATTGCATGTGCAAAATTCTAGAAAGGATGGTAAACAAACGCCTTATATGGTTATTAGAGGAAATCAAAGCACAAGACAACTTACAGTGTGGTTTTCGCAAGAAACGTTCCACCATCGACAACCTAGTTCGTATAACTAGGGAAATCCAAGATGCATTTGTAAACAAAGAACACGCAGTGGGAATATTCTTTGACATAAAAAACGCCTTTGATACCGTCCGTCAGTCTAGTATCCTTCAGCAATTAGATCAATGGAGAGTAAGAGGAAATCTCGCCAACTTCATCAAAGGCTTCCTTGGAACAAGGTCTTACAGGGTAATGGTCGGCGGAACCCCATCTGCCAAAAAAAATGTTTGTAGCGGTGTACCCCAAGGCTCTGTATTGAGTACTACCTTGTTCTCTATCGCAATTCGAACAATCACTGACTGTTTAACTCCTAACGTCACTGGCTACTTATTTGCTGATGATTTTGCTGTTCTTTGTAAATCACGTGATCTCCAAAACATCAAGACGAGTCTTCAAAATACTGTTGATAAATTAGCTTCGTGGTCACAAAGAACAGTGTTTAAGTTCTCAACAAGTAAAACGTGTTGCGTCCACTTTAATCGCCAAAGAAATCCAGGTATTCCACCACAAGTCAATTTAAATAATATTCCTCTGGTCTACTCTAATCATGTTCGGTTTTTAGGTCTATATCTTGATAGTAAGCTAACCTGGTCCGTCCATATAGATCAACTTCATTCTAAGACCGTGAGTAGATTAAAAATCCTGAAGAAATTAGGAAACACCAGATGGGGCTCAGACAGGAAAACAATGCTCCGCATCTACGAGGCATTGATACTCACCAAAATAGATCACGGTTGCTTCATCTTTTCCTCTGCTTCTCAAAATAAGATTAAGAAATTAGATGCAGTCCACCATGCCGGCATACGCCTATCAACCGGAGCTTTTAGAACTAGCCCAGTGAACAGTCTTTGTGTTGATGCAGGAGTTCTACCTCTCTCGTATCGTCGCCAAAAGCTCGCTGCTAAATATATCACTAAAATGTACACACAACCAGACAACCCGGCTTACAGTTCCTTATTTCAACATGAAAATGCTGGAAAATATGAAAGATTAAAAAATTCCTCCCTTCCTCTCTGGTATCGAATGAGATGGATTATTTCTGAATTAGTGCAGCATCACTACACAAAACCAGAGAAAAAGCTACCATCATGGACAGTGTCACCTCCTCACGTCAACTGTAAAATGTTAAAAGTTTCTAAGCAAAAAAAGTGTTCCCCACAAGAAATTTCTCAAACTTTCCTTGCAGAACTTAATAAATATCAGTATAATAAAATCATTTATACCGATGGTTCCAGAACACAACAACGTCGTGCGCTGTATTAGACGGTGACCAAACTCACAAGTACAAACTTGATAGTACTTGTAGTGTTTTTACTGCCGAATTGACAGCTATTCTAAAAGCAGTTCATCTAGCTAGAACAGCATTAGAAAAGTCAGTAATCATTTGTTCTGACTCGCTCAGTGCTATCAGAGCCATTTGCAATCCATTCTCAGCAAACCCTATTGTACAGGAGGTCCATTTCGCAATCAAACAGTTGGAGGACTCTTCAAAAAAAATAACTTTATTTTGGATTCCCAGTCATTCCGGAATATCAGGGAATGAGGAAGTCGACAGAGCAGCAACAGAGGCACATTCACTAGAAGAAATAACGCCCTCTTTTATTTCATCATCTGAGCTGTTTCATCCAATAAACGCTAAGATCATAGATGAATGGCAACAGTCTTGGACCGCTCTTGAAAACAACAAATTGAAAAACGTCAAACCGACCATCAGCTGCTGGGTCTCATCATCAAGAAAGTGCAGGCGTGAGGAGGTAGTTATCGCCCGCCTTAGGATAGGACACTGCCGTTTCACTCATGAGCACCTCATGGCACGAAGGGATCCACCTCGATGTCAACTGTGTAAAGTGGCTCTCACAGTAAGTCATATTTTTGAAGAGTGTCCTCGTTATAGTAGGGAATTTGTAAAATGTTGCGTACCACGTAAAGTCTCGGAGGCATTGAGCGATAGTGATCGGGCCGTCGATGGTGTCATTCAATTGGTAAAGAACATTCGTTTATATCACCTCATTTAACACATTTAGGCTATTTACGCAATTTTTGATATTTTACTCACATTTTTTATTTATCTATCTTATTTTTTATTTTTTTTATTTTTTATTTTTTTTATTATTTTTTATTATTTTTATATTTTTTTTATTTATTTATTTAATTTTATTTATTTTATTTTTTATTTTATTTTTTTTTATTTATTTATTTATTTTTTTTTTTTTCCCCCTTCATTATAAGTAAGTAAATCGTCTTCTGAAGATGTTTTGGGCAATAATAACCACTCGCAGTTTTTTGCCCTTAAAACCAAAACAACAACAACAACGAATAAAAAAAATCCGTTTGTCTGCCGTTCGCTGTCCGCGGCATTTCTCCGAAACTGCTGGACCATTTTTTTTTCAATTCGCCACAAAAATACTAGTCCATTCAACATCTAGACGTTGGTATCAGCTGGTTAGTTTGAAAATGGCGGCCGATTAAAAGGATTTTATTTAATACCTCAGTTATTTTTGAAGATAGAAAAAAAAAATTATTAGTGTTTTAACCAAAAAAACGCGAATAATTTTATAAAAGTGAAAAAAGAAAAGAAAAAAAAATTGAAATTTTACACATGAATACGCTCATAAATCAGTTATTTTTGACGATAGAGAAAAGGATGTATAGAGTTTTAGAATCAGTACAGCGCGTTAAAAAAAAATGCATTCTGGCCTATATATATACGCTCGTAACTACATTATTTTCGAAGATAGAAAAAAAAAATTATTATTTTTTAATAAAAAAAAAACCGCGGATAATTTTATGAAAGAGAAAAAACAAAAGAAAATAAACCAAAAATTGAAATGTTTCACATAAATACGCTTATAACTCAGTTATTTTTGAAGGTAGAGAAAAGTGCGTATAGCGTTTTAGAATAGGAAAAAAAAAAAACCTATTCCTATTACTTAATTGCCTATTACCCTAATATTGTTATTTGGAAATCATAAATCATTCTGTGATAATTTGCAGCGTTTTTTTGAAAATTTCTGTGTCACTTTTGACACGCTCTAAATGTGTTTTCATATAAAAAATTTAATGGAAAACAGTGTTTGTTATATAAAAGTTTTTGCTGGAACCTACCGTTTTGGAGTTATGTTGGTTTGAATTTAACAATATCTAAATGTACATTGATAAATATAATTAAAATAGGTAGATTATTTCTTATTAGTTACCCATTACGCTCACCCATCTGCTCAGTTTCACCTTGACTAGGAAAAACAGTAAATTACAGAAGACAAATTCATGGTTCATTTTTTTCCAGTAAGGGAGAAATTTATATATTTTTATTATTAATGTACTAACCCGTGAAAATCGAAATCATTGCAGTACTCCTAACAAAATACGTAGGATACCTCTGATCATAAATAACGTAGATCACATCTAAAACTGACACCATTATATTTTCTTAAAAAAAAAAAAAAAAAAAAAGAAGAATAAACTGCCGGCTAAATTTCTAATTGAAAATTCACACTTAAAAATATCTATAAACATTGTCTACCTGGGTATGTAACTTGATATACATTTAAAATTTAAAAATCATATTATTACAAAACTACCAATAGTAAGACAAGAAACGTATAAATTAACCACCTCTTACAAACTCCGAATCTAAGTTTCAGATTGAAACTTCTAATTTATAAAATTGTGATCAGACCTTCTTTATTATAAGGAACACCGTTACTAATCCATTCTTCAGAAAATTCAAAAAAAAAAAAACTACAGCAATTCCAAAATGGCGTTTTATAGAAAATTGCAAGAAAAACTACCTTTGAAAAAGAAAAGGCAGAAAGACTTTATTTGCTATTTAATATTCCTAATGTGACAGAATTCCTTGAGAAAAGATGACATAGCTTTTATAATTCCTTAGAAGTGCTTTAACACCTAGTTTTTAGTAGGCTTCATGGTTCCACCAGCTCCTCAGAAGTGGCAACATAGTGCCTGAGGTAGAGTTTAAGAATAGCTTAAGACTGGAAGTGTCGAGATTGAAGTGATCCCCACCACCAAGAATAAGAGAAAATCGGTGATAGCACTTTAGAAACGTAATCTATTTATAGAAATATCTAGATACAGTAAAAGGAAATTATTCAGAAATTATTTTAGCAAAACATGTAACTAAATTGGGGTGAACTGGCGGTCACCGGTGGCTAAATAGAGTGTAAGACTACCTTAAAGATATTGTCAAGTTATAATAGATCCCCACCACCTGGAGGAATAACAAGTCTGATAACATTAACATAAATTAATAGAAAAACAGTAACATCCTTAAAACTTATCTAGATGCAGTAAAAGGAAAATATTGTATGTAATTTTAGCACTTCATGACAATAAAATGAGGATAAGAAAAAAAAATGGAATACGATACGGGATTAAAGCGGCAAGAACAAAGAACACATTACAAACAACTTTTAAATCTATTATAAAACAAATTTTCATTAAATATACAAAACAAGCGACTGATCTACACCACCATAGTCAGACGTTTGGACATACGGAACAGAACTCAAAGGTTCTCGAAAACAGGTATACACTGGAACAAAACACAAACTGCTTAGTCAAGAATTCCACGAGAAATTGTCAAAAAATTGATGTTTCGAATCTTATTCAGGTTCCCAATCACTAATCCACGCAGTTGCTAATATAAATTATAATAATAATGTTTCGAATTTTACAACTTCATTGAGATAGTACAAGTTAATATGATCTGTATATAAAATAAAACATATCGCTGGCTTGCATAAATACATAATTAAACTGATTGCCACATATCATTTGCAGTTACACTTTTTCTTTACAAAACTACACTCCATATACGAGCATAAAGCTGTCAATATTCGACCAAAACATGCGGATTTTTCATATCCAAATATATCTCAAATTACACAGATACATGAAGAGGTATTGCTGAGCATAGCCATAGGCTGAAGTCAATATTGAGAGGAGAAGGGGAAAAGACGAGTGGTCTATGAAAAATTCCTTAAGACTTAAATTTACAATCTGAGATATCATGCTGTTTTAATTTCATTTCGAATTAAATTCATTTTAATATACGCACGAGTACCTTCTTTTTCTGGCTGAACCAAACCTTGATAAATGGAAGAATTCAATCTTGTGCGAAGGGTGTCAATTTTTGATGTTATTTTATAAAAGTAAAAATGTACTGGTTGTAACTCGTGGCTTTCCTAGACAATATTTCGTTTTGTAAAGAATTAAATATCTTTATTTTCCATTATAATGAGAGTAAATATAACTTCGATAGCGGTCAATCATTTAGGTTTCTAGCTGGTAAACATATTTGTTGAAACCCGGTACAACACTTTTACAGCATCAGTGCCTTTTATTTTTATTTTATCCCTGTGTGAAGTTTCCTCCAAAAAAACAAAACATTTATAACTCTAAAAGTTCTGTTATATTCTAAAAATAAAACTTTTTTGCCGCATAAAATTCTTTTTTTTTAAACAATAACAATTGAACATGTTTTTATGGGAACTTACTCAGGAGAATTGGATTTTTTTTTCTTGTCTTCAAAATCCTTTTGAAATAAAAGTTGCTTGAGAAGTCGCCCAGTGCAAACTGCGGATAATGTTCTTGTTGTCTAGTGCTGCGTGTAAAGTAGGTACACAGTATGCTAAAATATATGTCTAATATGATTAAATGTGTTTGCTTTATTTTTTTTTTGGTTATACTGGTCAGATTAAGTTAATTTTGAGATGAGTTATTTGAAAAAAAAGGTTTTTAAAACTTTTTTCAACTACTTCGAAGACAAAGCTTTACAAATCTAGACTTCTGACAGACCTAGATGGCAAGGAAAATATCCAGGAAACATTTCAACTACACAACTATGGCTAGATTTAAGATACTGCAATGAACACTTAAGTGAGTGAATGGTACTTGTTTTTATAAATATAGATAAAATCCTGTTTAGCGTACTGTATTTTAATTAAATTAATTAGGCGTGCATTCTCACTTTTTTTTTGTGGAAAGATTTTGTTTAAGATAGCGCTGTATAATAGACTGTAAAATGAAATTATTGTTAAAAAAAAATAATACAAATTCGTGACATTTCAAGTAAAATAAAACAATATGAAATTTGGTTGATCAGTACGCTGTGTTAAGGGACAACCCAATACAACTGGGCAGCACTGTTTTGTGCTGTTGTGTATTTTTAATAAAATCTAGTATTTCCCTCTAATCAATCCATCTTAAAGAGTTTAAAAGAAAATGCCTATCTTGAATCCGCCCACTCGCCTCGCCTCACTTAAGAAACCAGTTCTTCTCATGCGATGGCCCGATTTCTACCATTCCGCAAAGGAGAAAAGGTGACAATGAACTTTACAACCGTCGAGACGAAATATAGGACAATTATACCCCCCAAAGAAGGGTATAATAGCTACGTGGTCCACCCACACCGCCCGGAACTCCTCGCCGTCTAAGGTGGCAATTTACGGGATATTAGAGGAGATGCAGATCTTTCCCGATGTGGGCCATCCGTCAGGAGTCGGCGCTGCTTTAGGGAAAAGAGTGAATTATATCCGAGTGGGCTCCAATCTCGGGACCGCTATGCCACCTTCGGCTGTTAATCAAATCTTTAACCTCTTCGGGGTCGATCTGCCCAGGTGCTCCCGGTATCTCCGAATCGGAAATAGGCCTCGAGTATACGGCACCCGGAGGATAATTCTTCGTCCGCTTTCAATTTTTGAAGCTATTTTCTTCCTGATTCTTGGAAATCTAAAAAGATAGGATCTCAGGCCCCATCGGGAAAGAAATATTGATAAATATCATATTAATCAAAACAGGTCTAAAACAGGGATTAGGTACATTACAGGAGTTCATTATACTCAAGGGAAGGTAATATTTGCTAATGTGGCTTCATTGCCCATTAAGAGGCTAGGTATTTTGTTTTAGGATATTCTGATAGCTCACTATTTTAACAGAACTTAGCTTGTACTTGTCTCACAAAGAAGGAACATAGCGAGGGCAACAGAAAGCTAAGATCAGTGGATTATCTGACCATTGAAGAGGCTCGGGGCAACAAGATATTGCGAGAAGCATTTGTTTTAGAGGTATACAGTATAAACTATCCTGGTACCAGTTAAACTAATTTGGTAGAAGTGATGTCCAACCGAATGTTCCTTTGGGAGATAATAATTATAATCCTAATCATGATTGTTTCTCAACTTTTCGTAAAGTATACAAACAGTGCAGCCTTAGTACTCTGTCCTTTAAGTAACCCAAACTGTTTTTCAGTTAAAAGCAAGACACATTTCTTAGACACTAGAACTTCTATTACATTAACTTATTAGTTATAGTTAAAACATATTTGTATTTAAAAAAGATATTTATAGTCAATATATTATCTAATTTAGAAATTCTAAAACTTCCCACTTTTATCCACATTAAATTTATTTATATTCACAAAGTCCATGTAGCTTTACTTCAAGAAACATAGTTTAATCGAAATAAAGAATATTAGGCCAAAAATTATTATATATTACAAAAAAATAGAAAAGATCGATATGGCGGCGTTGGAATATTTCTTCACACTAATTTTAAATTTGAAAAAGTTGAACTTAAAAATATCGGACCAATCGAAGCGCTAGGCATTAAAATTACGAATCTAAAGCCACAATTAATTTTAATTTCGGTTTACATTTCTCCTAGCAGTAAGCCAAGCTCCTCAAATTTTAGAAATTTATTTTCTATTTCTGAAAATTTTCCGGAATGCGGCATTATCATTGGAGGAGACTTTAATGCTCACTCGTCATACTTTGGGGTTAATGAAACGGATTCACAAAGAGGGGATGTTCTGATTCATGAACTGCTACAGTCTTCTTTTCTACTCTTGAACGAACCTGACGTTGCAACGAGAATCGCCACACCGAAAGTGAAACCATCTATACTTGACCTCACGTTCTCAATACCTGATTTAGGTCATAAATTATCATGGACCGTATCTTCCGAAAACCTTGACAGTGACCATTTTCAAATCATAATAGAATTGAGCGATGCTACCATTGACCGAAGGAAATTTTACAGTAGAAGAAATTTTAAGAAAATGGATAAAGATCTCTTCTATATAGCTACCTTAAACCAATTATGGGGTAACAACCGCGAAAATTGTCTTTCAGTTACCAGTATATGTAATCTTATTAACCAAGCCGGAGAATGTGCTATCCCACGAACAATGGTTCCCAATAAACCGAACTTTCATCCAAAAAGTTGGTGGAATAACTCGTTAAGCATAGCTAACAATGAAAAATTACGAGCCATAAAGGAATACAAACAAAATATGACTATCGAAAACTACAATCTGATGCGCAAAAAAATAAATAAAATGAAAACTCTAATTAAGAAAGCAAAAAAATAATCGTGGAAAAAGTACGTTGATACCATAAATCCCCAGCATATTGGCAACATGTGGAACAAAGTAACAGCATTAAAAGGAAAATCAGCTAAAAAAGAAAACGTAGTAACCTCAAACAGAGAAACCGCTGTAGTGTTCCTCCAACAGTTTTGCAACATATTTGAACCTAGACATAGAGTTTCTTTTGAGCAACCCATATCCAGTACCAGCAATGACCCTCTGACCATGCCTCTACAATTAACTGAACTAGAAGCGGTATTGAAAGGAAAGAAAGGTACTGCCCCAGGTGTAGACGAAATCAACTATACCATGATTCAGCTCCTACCACCGCTCTGGAAAGACCAATGAATAAAGACTTTAAACCAAGTATGGTACAAGTCCCAAGTCCCGAATGAATGGAGTATAATTCGGATTGTACTAATTCCTAAACCAGGAAAGGATCCTTCCCTCATATCATCTTACAGACCCATAGCACTAATGCCTTGTCAAGCCAAAGTTTTCAACCTGATAGTCAAACACAGGTTTCTAGAACAAAAACAAAAAATCTTTAGCCCATACTGTTTTGGTTTTCGTAAAAATAGATCCACTACTGACTCAATTTGGTACTTAACAAACAACATCTACAAAGCCTTCATCCAAAAAAAGATTCTACTTGCAGTTACAATAGACGTAGAAAGAGCATACGACAATGTCAAACCGGCAATACTTATAGACAAATTGAAAGAACATGGTGTTACATCGCTCATAACCAACTGGATATCTAGTTACCTATCAGTCCGCACCTATCTGATTCAAACCGATGAAGGCCCAGTAACGTTTGACTCATATAATGGTTTACCCCAAGGAGACGTCCTCAGTCCCATACTTTTTAATTTATACACTGAGCACATCACTAATAACCCACCTGATGACTGCGAAATCATACAATTTGCAGACGATTTCCTTATTTTCTCTATAGTAGAAACCCTAGAGAAAGGAATACAAATAATAAAAAGTGCTTATGAAAACTTAATACAAGGATTTAAAAAAATCGGATTAGAAATCAACCCTAGAAAAAGTAAATTGATACCATTTACAAGAAAACGAAAATTTTACTTAAGAAGCTTTAACATCATCACTCCCAACTATAGCCTCGTTGCGCATGAACAAATAAAATTCCTGGGAATGACTTTAGATCGTAAGCTTCATTTCAAAACACATTTGACGAACATCAAGAATCATGCTCAAAAAAATGTCGATTTATTAAAACTCTTAGCAGGGGTTTACTGGGGTTCCCACCCCAACAATATGCTCATACTTTACAAATCCATTTGAATTAGAATCCACTTGAATTCTAAAAATCTAACTTGGGATCAAACTTTAGAGTTAATAAATATAAAAGATTGGCTAGAGTTAGTTAATTACTCCAGATCTGCTTTCTCCTAGAATGGTGCTCGCAAAAGAATTTAATTATTAGTGAATTTGATTTTAATACATAAATAACATCCTGTCATTGACAAGACAACTATATTGTCTTATTTTGTTAATAATTATTTATATTGATAGATTAAAGATTAATGTTCTCAATAAACACAGACTCCGCTGACGGTCAGTAGACCATGTAGTATGTCTGATTTTTGTTATTGTATTTTGTAATTTATAAATTGTTTATTTTTTATTTGTTTACTTTCCATTTTCTGTAATATTGAAAAATAAAAAGACTTTTCTATCTCTCTATCTATATTTGTATTTAATCATATATATTGGTATCAGTATACTAATGGTTGATATAAATAGGTTTATTTACAAATTATAAATATTTATTTTTACAGAATGCATTATAATGAAAATTTGACAACAGAATGTCTGCACTTGTGTGATGGCTGTCTGAACCTGCTAAGGGTTTGAAGCAATGCTCGAACAAGTGAGAACACGATATTAAGTCGAGATATTCAGTTAGTTCCTTTTAGGAATGCTACTACGGAACTTATAAAGGTGAATAGTTCAGACTAAAATATAAATCACAAACGACAATCACATGATTAATTCACACCAACGCCTACCACATAATATGGTCTTATAAAATCCTTTTCCCTTTTGCCTTCCCCAACAATCCTTAGGCTAATTGCTTTAACATTGAACTAATCACCATCTACGCAGCTAATATTCCAGCTCGATTTCACCTGCCAACCATTACATTGCCATCTACGAGTGCAAATGTCTTTAATGCCTAATAATTAAAGCGGATAGGCTTCGGGACTTATTATGTGAGGTTTCAAATTAATTTCATTATCTGCTAAGTGCCTTTTTTCAATACAATGAAATTTATGATTAATTGCCGGCTATGTCCATAAGACACAAAAGACCATTTAAGACCAAGCTCTGGATGTGTATAATAAGGAAGGGTATGCATAGTCATAAGGAGATGGAGCTTTATGACATTACTAAACCATTTTCAATTTGCATACTCGACATCACATTAAATCGGGAGGTGATACCCTCGAGAGCAAATTATAGTGAAGAGCTGATTGTGTGAGGGTATATTTTATGCCTAGTTGGGCCACCAAGGCCATTATTCTCAGTTAAGCATCTTCTTGGACTTTATGCTTTGCTTCATCAATATATTGTTATTTATTAATGTTATTAAACGTTAATATCAAACCCATATTTTTGTCTCGTTTTTTCTAGTAGTGATCTATCAGAATTAATATTGGTGATTAATATAATGAATCCTTGCCAAAAGAAACACACCTCAAAGATAGTAATCATAAGAGGAATGCACAGTTTTATCGGTGTCAGTTATCGATTGATAGATCAAACGTTTGGGCGATTCACTATTAATTAAAAAGGCGACAAATATTCTTCTTTTTCATCGAATTAAAGAAAAATAAACATTCGAAACTGCTCTTATTTATATCTTATGTTTGAAATATCACTGATTTTTAGGGCAGAAGGATTTAAGTTATATTTTTTATGAACATTAGGTTACAATGTTTTCAAATAAATAATATTTTGTTCAAATTTGTATTTTACTTTTTTTCCCCTCATCTTTCATTTATTTCCTTTTTTTGCTCGAGAGCATTTGAAGGTGAATAAAACATAATTAAACAATTAAAAATCCACTGTATGTTGCCTAAAAGTATTTTGGCTTTTGCCCTTTATAATTTGTGAATGGAAAGGAACCATTTCTACTGGCTATAATGGTTGGGTGAGTTGAGACTGTAGAGTCCAGAACCCTTCCCTCGGCGAAAACGTCAACCAATGGGATATCGTAGTACCTTGCCACCTCCCGGGTCTGGGTGGTGCTGTTATATCTCTCAAGAGAGGGTTCCCATCAAAGAACTTGAATAAACTCAGTCAGCGAGGACACCTGGAACTCCTCATAGATTGTGGCGTTTCTTGCTGCTTGTAGCGAGGTTTCTTTGACTATCCGCCGAAGGACGGCGTTCTAAAAGCTTTGCAGTCTCAGAAGGGTAGTTTTATAGAGATGGCGAAGCAGCCGGGCACCATGATGATGAAGATGGTCACGTAAATTTGAAATTTTAGGCGAAGCAAGAGCTGCATCAAAGTCAGGTGATGGTAGAGCCTATACGACTTTATGTATTTTAGTATAAGAATAGCCCGTTATGAGATAATATAGTGATTCATTGAAAAAATAAATACGTAGACAGGATATAAAATGATTTATCAAAACATTAGAAGATCATCCTTTAAAATTCATATTCCAAGATTTAAGCCCTTTTGCCCAAACATTTGTGATATACCAACATGTTTTTCCCACAAAATATTCATGATTCAATGTATATCAAAAGAAAAAAAAAAAAAAAAAAAAATATATATATATATATATATATATATATATATATATATATATATATATATAATACTGTTTTAGAAAAGAAAAAAAAAAAGATGGCTCATTACATATTACATAAAAAAGCATTCTAGATTTCTTATGGACCAAAAAAAAAAAAAAAAATTGATTTAGCGTACCAAAACACATGCTGAAAGTAGTTTTGAAACAGCATTTTTTTTTTTTTTTTTTTTCGCAAATCTTGGCATTTTAATGTTATGAAATAATTCTGTGATTGCAGGTCCTCTTCATTTACTCTACCATTGACAATTAAATTGATTATTCAATATTTTTGGGCTCCATGGAAAGAGTAAAATGCCTGTTATATAGATATTTGATAAGCTGAGAAAGGCGAAAAACATTAATACAAAAAAAGTAAAATATAAGATAACAAAAGGATAATTTTGGTTTATTCCTTATAGCTATGGTATGTTGTGTCCTGTTATTTTGTTTATCTTAGTTGCTTATTTCTTTTTATTTTATAATGTTTACTTGTTACTCTTTATCCATTTATTATTATTAATTAATTTTTTTAATGAATTATTTTGTGGATATTTTATCTGACTTATTTTTGATATAAGTTTAATGGTCTATTACAGTATTAATGCCGTTAACACTAGTCCACCATCAAAGTGAGCAATTATGTCCTTCGGTATGACAACTTGTATTGCTTTTCAACCTTGAAAAAAAAAAAAAAAAAAAAAAAAAGGGTTCTAAAACCCGTAGAAAAACGACAATAATCAATCTTTTGTTATTATTATAAAGCATTCTATTGTTTATATGCTATTAAAATGAAGTTTTTAGAAACGAATAAAAAAATTAATAATGAAGTGACAATGGTTGATTGATTGTATATATGAGAGAAGTTGGTTCAGGGTGCAATCAATATAACACAAAATTAAGCGTAAACGTAATTTATTGATGCCGATGTTTCGCCCTAAATTATAGGCCTTTTTCAGGGTGATTTTGTGAGCTGAGAAGGCATCACCAACAATGACTGTGAAAAACAAAATCTGTTGTTGGTGAGGCCTTCTCAGCTCACTCAATTACCCTGAAGAAGGCCTATATTTTAGGCCGATACGTTGGCACCAATAAATTAAGTTTACGCTTAATTGTGTGTTATATTGACTGCACTCTGAACCAACTTCTCTCATATATACAATCAGTCTCATGGCTATTTAATAAAAAGGGAAACCCCTCCACAATGCACCGTCTGCAATGTTCAACTCACTATCGCACACCTATTAGTTGACTGCCCCCAGTACAAAACTTCCTTTCAAAATCTTGGTATTGAAAGAAGGCTAGACACGTTACTAGGAGATGATGCCTCAACGCTAACAAAACTAATAGATTTACTGAAAAACAACGGGTTGTTTTACAAAATTTGAGCAACAAAAAAAAAAAAGAAGAGAAATACAACCATAGATAACCATTTTAACCATTCATAGGGAACAAATACACCAAATTTGAAGCTAAGCACCCAGCACAGGAATAAAACAGGAAACCCTCTTCTGGAAAACATCTTTCAGAAAATCAAGATATGAAAAAGTGGACTAAGAACTGGACATGGAGCTCCAGGAGTTCACGCCAGGTTACCGGATGGGACACTGAACCTCTAATAATAACATGTAAGAAGCCTGTGTCACTAAATATATTGTAACAACATGCCTCTGACCCTAATACATTTTGTAACAACATGCCTCTGACCCTAATACATTTTGTAACAACATGCCTCTGACACTAAAACATATTGTAACAACATGCCAATGATCAAAACATAACATAACCTCCACTGTTATCAAAACAAATGTTAAAACAGGACACATATAATCTTGGCTGTTGAGTGTCCGTAAAATATATAACCTAACCTAACCTATACAATCAGTCAAACATTGTCACTTCATGATTTTTTTTTTTTATTCGTTTCTAAAAACACAAAGCTTGGGAAAATTACTTCTTAGCTAAATAAACACTTTAAATATTTAAACTCTGAAGTAAACCAAGAATCAGTACCAAATAAATAGGCGATACATATATAATAAAATTGACTTGAAGAAATTATTCATATTTAAGATTTACATGATAGATGTATAGATAAATGAGGATTACATTTTTAACGTATAAGATCGTCACTTTTTCACAGTTTTGTAATAGTATAATAAAGACAGCTCGATTGCGTGTTTAAGATCTAATAGACCAAATGCATTAACTATATAATAATTACTGTATATTATTTGAAATTTTGACGAGATAATGATCATTTCCTTATAGGGGTTACTATACTTGATATTTCTTAAGATCACGAACTAGGAGGTAAGGATAAAATCTCATTAAATGTCATATTCTTTTTTATTTCTAATAAACTATTTCCATGATAGACAAGTAATCCGTTACAGATAATATTTTTAGTGATATTAGGTTGGTTACTTAGATAAAAAAAACTCTGATAAGACTCTAAACAGTTTATAAAGGCCACTTAGTTATACTACTGGTGTGACCTTTAAAATTAAAAAAAGAAATGTAGCAGTACAGTATCTTAGAATTGACTAACCAACATAATATGCTATTGATATAACCAACATCTATGTGTAACTAATTTAAAAAAAGTTAAGATACAGGAGAAAAGGGGTTTAAGGTTCGGCAGTGCTGAGATGTAATTAGCTACTCCTGGTTGTATAAGTATGTTAAGCCTCCATAGAAAATTATTAATTAAGAATTCAGAAAGTTTGATTATTGAAAGGGTTTTATTTCGGAATTTCGTGAAAGCTTGAACAAATACTTTTTTTTTATACTTTAAATCATATGTCCAAAGAAAAAAAAAAAAAAAATAAAAGGCAACTTATTATTTGAGTTCGGCTTCAAATACCACTGATGCGGTTGCGAGAAAAGCCCTGAGATTTCTTGATTTCTACTTTTCCTGGCTTATTGTAAATAGGCACATGTGAAATTAAGACGTTCATTTAATTTTAATTTGTTTTTTTTTTTTCAATATTTTGAATTTTTTTTTTAATAATGAACCTTTTTAATAGACAAAAAAAAATCCTACCTTGCCCCCTCACCCTCAAAGTTTGAGGTCTTACGTTTCAAGATACTTAGAATGCGAATAACGAATAAAAAAAAAAATCTTCAGTCCACCGTACGAATAATAAATATAATATGATAAAAAGATTAAATTTCTTATTAATAAAAACATTAAAATCGGTTAAAAAATAACATATATAAAGCGTTTTGAACTTAGCAATTGTTATTAGAAATTTTCCCTTGATTAGTTTATTGCCATATATATTAGTTAATTGCCTAAACAGCATGGTTATACACTATATACTTACTTGGCAATAATAAACTATTGGGCAACAATAATTAATAGCATTTTTCCTAGTTTTATTTTTAATAAATATATTTTGTTTGAAGTATTGCTATTACTCTTTATGGGACAAAATGCATTAGTTAATAGATAAATAATCTTTCATTAATAATGATAATTACTACTGCTTAAGATGCTAGATGCGGTGTTATAATAGAATAAATCACTCTCAAATAAGGAATCTCATTTTACTGTGTGCAGACGTTTCGGCCTCAAGTTTAGGATGAAATAATTTCTGAACTATTTTTTTACAGTTGAAAATTATTTCAATTACTATTGATAATATTGACTATTGAATAATTATCTAGAAATATAATATTATTTTTTTCCATTATTAATATTAATTGATAGTTAACTTATTTATTTTACAAATAAATATAAAACCATCTATTTCCAAATACTAATAAAAACATTCTTTTATTTTAAAGATACAACTCTCTCTCTCTCTCTCTCTCTATCTCTTTCTCTCTCTCTCTCTCTGTATATATATATATATATATATATATATATATATATATATATATATATATATATATAAATATATATTTATATACCATATAATATAATGATGGGGTTTTGGTTTCCACTAATTGATTAATTCCGACGTATTTTGATACGGTTTTCACCATAATTTTAGGCCTTGTTTCCTCAAGTTTCATAAGTAAAACCCATAGCATTTCTTTAAACGGGAAAAACCAATTTTCTGTGGCCAAGTCATAAAACAATTATTCCTGAAATATAATTTGTAACATAAATGTATAACATACCGTTGGAAAGCGCAATATTTTAGAAAAGTTAATACGCAATAAAATAAGTCTGGCAATTTAATAGAAAGATGTTATAATTAACTTATGCACAAATGTTTTTGTAACGTTGTGAATTAGGGAGATTATGGTGATTCATGATGATCGTACAGGTTAAATACTTCCATACAGTAGTGAAGATTTTATACAAAAATATTATACACTAAATCGAACGTAAGTTGCTAAAATAAAGGAAAGGTTGTTATAATCTTGAACTGCTACTAATTATTTATACTTCCAAATGTAAAAAAAAAAAAAAAAAAAATAGTTTTACGATAAAGTAAATGGGACTCACGTGGAAATTAAATTAACTTTAATACATTAATATGTACGTAGAAAAAGTTCTTATGAAATTAAAAATTGTAATAAACTGAATAAAATAGGAACCGTTAAACATAACAAGTAAATAAACTAAACTATTTTTCGACCAATTTACGTTTCTGATTTCTGCCGATGATTAAATATAATTAAATGAATAGACGTTATATAATAAACATAACATTTTCTTGCTAAGTGCACTTATAGTTACGATGAACTCGTAATCCCAAAGTAATAAACTTTTAATTGATCAAACTGAAGTATTTTAAACATAAATTACAACACATTTAAATTGAAACTGTGCGAAGCAAGGGCGAGTCGCTAGTTTACCTATATATCAATTATTGAAAAAGTATAGCGATCTTGAAAATTATTGAATTCAAGTTTTCAGATGAAATAGAGTCCCCCCAATCAAAATTACTTCATGTTTGTGCACGTGGTAACTATCAAATCAGATAATTTGATAAGTATTAAAAAAATCAAAAACGATAACTTGTATAATACTGAAATTTCATATTTTAGAAGCGCATGAGCCTAAAATATTTCAGAACTTTTTTCATCAAAATCAACTAACCAGAAAAGCCGTTTTATACTACTTATTTTTTCACGTTTTTTTTACACCCGTACGAAGCCAGGTCGGTTCGCTAGTTATACAATAAAATACATAAAGTAAATATGTTTTTTTTTTTTTTTTTTTTTTTTTTTTTCACTTAATATTTTATTTACACCTGTAAAAAAAATTACAATCAGCAAATGTGCTAAAATCTAAGTAAACATGGCGTGGTTAGGCATGAGGGAGACACCACCTAGTGGTGCATCCTCCTGACATTAAGCAGAACTATATTTTTAGGTCAGGAGATCCCTCATCCAACTCCTTTTCAGCCTACGCCGAGTTATGGATGGTATGTCGGTTGTAGCCATGTTTTGCACAAGTTTGTTTATGTGTCCATTTAGTTTGTCGTGAAATCGTTTGTAAGTCGATCGAATGTGGTTTGTTGTAGTAGGAATACGTAAGTCATTATGAAGGGTATCGTTTGAAACATATAGTGGTGAGTTCGTTGCCAGTCTTAAAAATTGCGATTGAAATGTTGGTATTTTTCGTATGTGTGTCTTTTTAGCAGGTCCGTATATTTGGCAAGCGTAATTCCATATTGGTTTTAATAAATAAGTGTATACGTTAAGTTTCTGTCTGATAGGTAATTTAGAATGTCTATGAAGTATCGAATACAATACTCTGAGTCGAAAATTTAGAGTTTTACGTTTAGTCTTGACGTGTGGGCCCCATGTCAACCTTTTGTCAAAAATAAGTCCTAAGTACGTTACTGTGTTTGATTGTGGTATCTGGTGATTGTCTATGTAAACTGGAGGGCAGGTTCCATGTCTAAGTGTAAATGTAACATGTAGTGATTTGTCGTGGTTAATCTTTAATTTCCATTTCCTACACCAGTTTTGCACATTGTCTAAGTGATGTTGTAAAGTCATACTGGCCTGTGTAGGGTCTGTGTTTTTAGTAATAATTGCAGTGTCGTCGGCATAAGTCGCAGTTAGGATGTTTTCGTTTGTCGGTAAGTCATATGTGTATATTAAGTACAGAAGTGGGACCAGGATAGAACCTTGGGGAACTCCTGCAGAGACTGGCTTGACTGATGAGGTCTCGGAACCCTGTCGGACAGAAAAGTAGCGGTCATAGAGAAAAGATTGTAAAACTAGATAATAAGTGCTTGGAAGTATGGGTTTTAGTTTAAAAAGAAGACCCTGGTGCCACACCCTATCAAAAGCTTGAGTAACATCCAAAAATTCAAATCTAAAAAATCCAGTTTTTAGTGCTTTAGGGACAGTGAGCTGGGCATTAATATGCTTATTGAATAGATCCCAATCCACGATTCCGTAGGTAAGCGACTGTCTTCTTTCCGCAAAGAATTTCTCCACCCCCAACATCAGGTTCACCGGTAAATGATCTGAGCCAAGGTCTGTTTCAGTTGTAACTGTAATCGGTAGAGTCGTTAAATCTTTGGCTACAAATATGTCAAGTACGTCAGGTCAGATTTGAGTTTTCTGCCCCTTGGTGTACACAAACGAGAACCCCAAGCTTTGTGTTTTGCATTGAAGTCACCTCCTGCCAGGAATGTTCTACCAAAGGAGTTAAATAGTTCAATAAACATTTGGTCGGTAATGATGTATTTAGGAGGGCAGTAAATAGAAGCTAGTGTTATGTTTTTGTATTTAGTCTGTAACTGTATTCCTGTTATTTGTATCTGAGCCGTTGAGTCTACGTGTATAGGGTAATGTTTTAGGGTCGATTTTATTAATATAGCTGTCCCTCCGTGTGCAGTATTGTCGGGATGGTCTGTTCTGTATAAATGATAATTAGGTATAGAAAGTTTGTTGCGTGATGTGAGATGAGTTTCTGTCAAAAGTACAATGTCGATACGTTTTTGATGAAGATAAATTTCCAGTTAAGTCTTATGTCGAAGTAGTCCGTTAGTATTCCAAAGGAGGATTGACAGGGAGCCAACAGTTAAAGAACTAATGTCCATAAGTTACTGCTAATGCTTGTGTTAAGTGCGTTATTTGGCTAATTAGGCTGTAAAGGGGCTGAATGAGGGCATTTAAATTATTTAGTATGTTGGATTGTAAATAAGGCTCAGAGCCAGCTGGTGGTACCAACTGACTACTGTCTTCCCTCATACCTGATCTTAGATGCGGCTGAGGCTGAGCTTCCACGTTGGGCCGAGGGCAGTTTGGGCGTTCCATTCTGGGGTTTACACCGACAGGTTCCAGAGGCTGATGTTGAAGAACGTTCGGCAGGGCTGGAAAATGTCCTAGATCCGGAGGAGGTGGGGCAGCTACCGGTGTAGGGCGGTAACTCTGGGTCCTCTGAGCTCGCAGGTTCTTGAGGGCCTGGCATCCTCTGTAATTGGCGGGGTGTGCCCCTCCGCAGTTAGCGCATTTGGCCGGCGTCTCTCTAGTTTTGATGCATGCAGCGCTTTCATGGGCCTCTCCGCATCGTACGCAGCGTGGTTGGTGATTACAGTACGATTTTGTGTGGGCAAATCCCTGGCATCTGAAGCACTGAGGTATTTCCCTCTTTTTTCGAATTTCTTCTACTTTTATCCTCGTATAATAAACGTAGTTCAATTCAAATATTTTCTCATTGAATGTATTTTTAGAAATGTCGACAAAGAACATTTGTAGTGGTTGTTTGGTTCTGGCTGAGATAGCATTCGTAACGTTCACAGCTTCATAGCCCTTGGCTTTCAGTTCTTCACTTATTATTGATGTTGGTGTGGATGGGTGAAGTCCTTTAATAACTACTCTTGGGTTTTTATCTTCCGACAGTTGATACGTGTGATAGTCGGCGTTTACCTTTTTTAAGCAGCGAACAGCTGTTCTGTAGGAGTCTGGGGTAGCTGGGTATACAATTAAATTTCTGGCTGTTGATTTGATACTAAAGTAACTAGAACCTATTTCTTTTTTTAAAAACGCAATCAATGCTTCGAATTTCTGTATTCCTTTTAGGAATATAGGTGGTGGCTTAAGTTTGTTATTTTCTATTGAGTTTGATTGTTTCTCGGATTCTCCTGCAGTCATATTTAAAAGAGGGTCAAATCTGTTGTTGGTTTCTATTGTATTTGATTTCTTTATGTATAGCCTAGGATCTGCTGACGATGATGGTCTTTTTCGTCCTGTAATCACCTCCCACTCGTTATTTTCTTCTGGCATAGTTGAAGAGCCTGCCTCTTGTAGGTCCATATTGGTTACATTTTCAGACGCCATTGCTCTCTTTGCTTCTATTTACTCACCAGATCGCACGAAAAACAATGTTTTGAAACAATATTTCACAGACACTTGTAATAATAACTTGTCCGTTTGAGCTAGTAGTCACTCTTAAATACAGTTTATAAACATGAATAAATCACATTTATAATAGAGAGAATGAGAGCACATGCTTTTCACTACACGGTCACCATGGCGATCTCTCAAAGTAAATATGTTAATTCATCATATGGACTTGATAAAGGCATGTGGTGATACTACCCATTTTGAAATATAATATAATATAAAAAAACTGATATAAAACTTCAATATTTTTAATAATTTGAAACATAAAATCGAAAATCCCATCTACTGACAAAAGGAGCTCTTAACACGATCATATATTTTTTGTTGTTAATGGTTCAAAAACAAGTGCAGCGGTATTGTTCGTGGTTTCAAATTTCCATCTGCTAAGCAATTTTAATTTTGGAGGCCCCGCCCAAAAGACATTAGACCACACAGCAACTGTAATATGTGAATCAGGATTTGCATAATTACAGTTAATGCCGACGGATTGCTATTATGTCCCTAATTGAAATACAAAAATTCGAAAGAGAGATCGAATTGAGATTATCAAAAGTGACCGATCTCAATTTTAAGCTAACTGTCAGTTTGCGTCAAGTGTGGTCGTATTTTTCACACTGGAAATTCCGACTAATTAAATAATTGTGAATAATGCGACTATTTGTGAAGAGATTGCTTTAATATTTCAGTCAGTAGGCGCTGAATAATTCTTTTATTTGCTGATATTTTGGGTGATGTATTGGAAAAAGTAATGGCAAACTTACTTTTTTTATTATTGTGAATACGTTCTTTCTTTAACATACGACCAACAACAAATAAATTAAATAAGTTGAGTTGTATTTAATATGAAGTCAATCTAATTGTGGTCCTTAAAAATATATATATAAAATGCTGTTTTTTAAAAATATCTAATGGCGATTTACATACATTAATCCAACAAGAAAAAACTGTTTTGATAAATATCTAGAAATAATTAACTATTTTATGCAATTTCATTATGGTCGCGCATGCTTTAGGAAACGGAAAATAGAATTTAAATTTGATGGTTATTTTATTAATTTTTTTTATAAATTTTATTTTATATATATATATATATATATATATATATATATTTAATTTATATTTTATTTAATTTTACAACAGTATATTACATAAATACAATAAGTTAAAGTGATGAATTATAATAAAAGGCGAAAAAGGCTTGTAAAGAAACTACCCAGCGGTAGTACTTGGATGTTTATTTAAGTAAGTAGATCCCGAGGCCATCTTCTTTATTATATTATTTTGATTAATAAAATAAAATATTTTATTTCATCGTATTCATATGCTTATTAATGTAATAACAATAAATTAAAATGTATTATTATTAAAGTTTTAGTTACATTTTCATCCTTTATAAAATAAAATAAAACTGCAGTAAATAGCACAACAATGCTAACCTTAATCACACTACCATTCAACGTCTTAAATGTGGTATTTGGGCAGAGCAGAAGATTTTGTTTTTTCATTAAATGATGAGTAAATTACTCATAGGCTCTCCCCTCGGTATGCGAGGCCCGTCAGACTACTGGTGGCCATTCACAAATTAGACCGAGTGGTCTACCATATAACTTAACGAGAATCGCGGTGTGGAATCTACATCTTCCAATGAACTACACGGCTTGTCGGATCAGCCTATTTTAAACTAATAAATATATAAATACGAATGGATAAATTTTGTGGGTTTTATTCTTTAATTAATTATTTAGTCATGACATATAATGTAATAAAATGAGTTGAAGCGCCACCTTGTAAACGAGTAACTCAAGAAGAAGCCATTCAGGGACTAAAAAAAAAAAAAACTCGGTTTGATTAAAAAAAACTCTTTCATCATTCTGACTTACCTATTAGCCAATTCTTATCCAGTTCATATTATGTTATATATAGTACACAACAGAACTCATTCCTTCGAAGAATTTATGTCTTATTGATGTTTATTTTTTAATATTTACAAATAAAATATTCATAAGTAGTAAATTAAGTAATAAGTAGAATACAAATATAAATTATTTATAGGCGTTAGGGGATTTATTTTTGTCACAATAACTTCCACTTAACTATACGACATCAACTGACATGGATAAGCAGCAAAAATTGAAAAAAAATATTTTAAAATGATGCTATTAACATCACACAACTTAGCTTTACCTTCTGACATGAAATAGATTTTAAATTTTTTCTATTTTTATTTTATTTTATTTTACATAGATTATATTTTATTTCCGTTGAAATTCATGACCAATACTGTCATATCGCTAAAGAAAGATTCTAATATAACTATTATTTATTTATTTTTTTTCATCCTCTAAGATTGACAAAATATACTTTAGTTCTACTAAAATTGATCGTACCTTTTATTGTGACCGGTGGTATAGTGAATAGTACAGCAGCACCCCATGCCCAAAGAAACAGGTTCAAACTTGGCATTTGGCCCTAGGACTTTTAAAAGGGAGTATAAGATGCCTGGTTGCGCCGTCTTTCGAAGGGGACATAAAATATTAGTCCCGAGCCTGTGCGATGACAGTTACTCGTAATGCGTCTTTTATTTTCTAACGTCTCCTATTATGGTATATCCTAATTAAACCTGTAATGGCAAAATTTCTGACTCCCACTCATCATCGTCAAATTAGCCAGAGTAGCATTAAGGGACGTTATATAAATAAATAATAAACAAAAGAAGGTATACCTTTGTGTTTTCTAAATAGTATTTAATCTCGGGCGAAATCCAAATCGATATCAGTTTTGTTTTTCAGTTTTAAAGCTTTATTATAATAGCTATACCATGAATAACTTAAAGGATGTCTAATTTACAGTTAAGGGGAAATTAAGAATCCATCCAAAAAATAGATATCGTCAACGCTTTAGCTACAATTATCCAGCCCTTTGGATCTTGTTTGATGTTTTGAAGTCGTCAGATTTGACATGCCCAAACTGCAAGAATTAATCTAACGTCGCCTAAGAGAGGCTTCGTGCAGACCCTTCGTCTTCATTAACGGGACTTAGTTCCCATCACGATTTCTAAAATATTAAGTTTATAAATTGCTGGTCTTTACCTAAAGATCTTCTAGAATACTTTTTGAAACTCTAATTCATTTGAATGACTATTTGATCATTTCATACCGGAAAAGAATATCTAACTCGGCTTGTAATTGATATTGATTTGTTACACGTAGTTGGGATGCCGAATATTCAAATAATTACAATATCCTATTAATTAAGACCATAAATAAAATAATATTAATGGATTTATGTTAACAATGAAATTAAACATAACAGTTTTATTATTATGCATATTACTGTTACGACTTCTTAAATATTTATATTTTTAAACACCTATGTAACGAAGTACTCATCTATCTTCAAGGTTTTATCATAATTAATAATTGTAGAGTGTTTCGTATTCATATTTTGAATTTTTTAAAACAAATATTAGGTTCTACTATCTGTCAGTATGAAAACTGTTGGCAAATATAAATTATATCAAAGTCACTCCATTTTGTGTGACGTATTATCTGTATACCCGTTTGGATGTAGGCAGGAAGGTTCAACACTAAACGTTGGTGGGACAAATCAATAATAATAAAGCGTAAAAAACTCAAATAAGATTTTAGGGTACAAGTTGTAGTTTGAGATTGTTCTCATGAAAGCATGAAATTAATATGCGTATAGACAGTGTTTGAAAAAAAAAAAAACAGTTTCTACCAATTAGGCTCCCATAAATATTTTCAACCAGGGTCACCTGTGGTGTAGTATCTAGCATAATAGCCTCCTATGCCCATGGTCGCGGGTTCGAACATGGCAGATTGCTCTAGGATTTTAATGGATGAGAAAAAATCTTTAGTTATGCTTTTTAATTTATTTTTTTCATATTTTTTTTTTAATTCCCTGGCTTAACCAAAATCATTCCTCATGATTTTTCTGTTCTCTTCTTCAAGTAAATTAGCTATCTACATCAATGACCACCCTCTCCTCATTCACCACTCTATATGTCACCTCTATTCAGAAGATTTCCAAATATACCTTTCCTTCCCACCTTTCGACCTATTACCAGCCACAAAAAGACTACAAGAGGACTTAAGCCGAATAAGTCACTGGGCAGTAGTCAATAAGTTAAAATTAAATGTTGGAAAAAACAAGCAATTGAAACAGAATCCCATCACCTCCTGAAAACTGTTCCACATATCCCAACCCTGTTCCTAAATAGTTTCCTATCAAGTTCCACCAGACTGTCAGGAATATGAGAGTATTCTTCAACCAAACTCCATCCTTTAAAAATCATATTTCCGAAATCTTCCGTTGTACCTTTTAAATCTTAAGGCGACTCTATTCCCTCCGAAACCTATTCCCGCATGAAACCCGAAAATCCCTCGTAGCCTCTCTGATATTTTACTATTGCTGTACGGTTTATGATATTGTGCTTTGTGTCTGGGAATATCGAGGTAAAAGAAACAAAAAAAAAATGCTTAATTAATTGGTTTGTTCGATTCGGGGTTCTTAGGTACACCTCTGTATCCCAATTTTATGGCGAGTTGAAATGGCTTTACTCTTCCAATCGTCGCAATTATTTTCTTGTGTCATTCCTTTACCATGTTATCCAATCTCCTTCCATCCGCACTCCAACTCTCTTTCTACATTCAAATACCGCATATTTGAAGGTAAAACAACCGCTTAATGAATCCAGGCTCAATAGAATTGTAAATAGGCTTCTTTTTTTCTGGTGTTCTTTTATTTTTAATTAAATATGTCTATTTTATGTCAGTAATTATTAAATTGTTGTTATGTATTTAATTAAGTGACTTCAAAGCACATTTTGTACATTCTGTATATTTTATTCTAAAGGGGCATGACCAAGGAAAATAAAGAATTTATTTATTTAAAAAGGAAGTTTAGAACGCTTAAGATTATGGACACTATGACTTGCCAACAATCAACAACCGAGGCCCCATTTGTTAATCAAATAATTCCATTCATGGTTGTATTGCGTTTTCGAATTTTTTACAAGTGTTTCAGGATAACAATAGGAGTGATTTGCTGGTAATCTGTCTTCAGGAACCTAGAAGCTTGCTTATGCAGTCAACTATTGGAAAGAGAATGCCTAGATTTTGATTTAGAATCACCTCATAGAGGGAGAAAGCACCACAGAAAGCTGAAATCCGTCTCATTGTTTACATTAAGTATGATAAATGTGAGGGATTAGTGCTACAATAGGCTACGAAGAGACGCCTACGTTGACCAGTGAATGACAGCTGAGCCTAGCGCCTCGTCCAGTCTGCGGCCATATTAAAATGTATTATTCCGACCTCTAAATTATGCGCCATAGAAGGTGCGTCTGAGGGATTATGCTTATGAGGACTTAGTTATTGGCCCTGAGTGACAATCGGCGTAGGCGCAGCGAGACAATGCGCAACGGGTGGCGTAGCGCAGGCGCAAGGCGGCAACGGAGCGCCAATTAATCATCGCGGCAAGTTTGATTCTCATCGTTGGGTTCTTCCGAGGTGTATACACCAGCGCCGCCTATTGTCTAAGCTAGCAGGCAAATGGCCCTTCTTTATGCCTCGCGAGGGACATTTATCTTAATGTTGTAAACGTTTACTGTTGAATTTATGGATTGTTGTGACTGGCCTGTCAGCATATGTAGTCTCTGAAATAGTGCCACTATGCCAGTCAATGTCCTATTACAACTGCTTATTAATGCTAACTGATTACAATGTTGAATGATTAAGAAAAAAAGGTAGTTAGTTAATGTAATTCACGCTAAAACTGTGTAACATATTTCTCTTTCTTCAGGTATTTTCGTAGCTTTCATCATTCTTTGCTTCTGACATATTGATGTTAATTAAAAATTAGATTGATAATAAAAGAACAAATAATCCTTTATGTATATTTTCATTTTTTTATTAAATATCATACAATAAATTCATAATTATTACATTTTCATTATATCAACTATTGATATTGATTAATATAATATTATTGATAACTCAAATTTTAATTCCAAAAAAATTAAGCTAATTTAATAGTTTTCTAATATAATTAAATTTATATATTGCACAGCAGTTTTGGTTAAAATATTCATTTGTAAAATTAATTCGTACCGTTTTTTTATTGGTGATTTAAAAAAAAAAAAAATCAGATTCCTGTAAATATTTTGAAGCAATTATATATGGCAATTATACCCATTTTGATCTATTATGTTTCAATCATTCAGGTATTTTTTTAAAATTTGGTTATCATCAACGATTGAAGGACGACTTTAGCGCTTTGCGTCTTCCAAGTCAAGATTTCCAGTTCTGAAACGAGCAAACCACTTATGGACGGTGCTTTCTCCTAAAGCATCATCGCCATACACACAGCAAATTTTTTTAAACGTGTGGGCAGCGGATTTTCCTTTTCGGAAACAAGAAATCATTAAATGAGGAGCAAGCAAAATACCACTTAAAGATAAGAAATCTCGATTAAAACTGATGCATAAAAGCACCTTAATTAATCCTATTTTAGAATATGTAAACATCATTGACCAAGTAAACATGATTTAATAAACACAGAGATGATTAAATTGAAATATTGAAAAACGCAAAATCGGAAAAAATATTGAACTTATTTTAAAACCCAATTTTTCTATTAATAAATTAATGGGAAGTTGAAACTAAAACTATAAAGATCAATAGATAATACAGGATGTATTGCGTGAATTATATTATACAATTGATAACAGTCTATTTATTGCAAAATAGTTATTTAGTTTTCAGCAACCAATTTTACTTTAAAAATATGTATCTAAATGACTTCATAGGTATTACTAAAACAAATCACATCAATTGAGGCGTTGATTTCCAAAAGGTACTATATCCATTCTGGGGAATTTTACAGGAAGCGCGAAAATCTCTCATTACTATATTATTAAACCAGCTAATTGGATTCTTTTCGCATTAAAATCTAGAATTATTTCTTTACTATATTAATAAAACCATATTAAAGTTATCAAATGAAATGTTCTGTTATGATTTAGAATGAAACTAAATGTGTAATAAGTATCTTAAGAAATTAATAGCATTTCTAAACACGTTAGTAAAGGACATGAGTGTTCATTAGATACAATCAAATTGAAGATTTAGATAAAACTAAATGAGGAGAATATAAATATGTAAAAAAATCAAGTTCGTAAAAAATGTCCTTTAGTACTTTTTGGAAATCAACGTCTCAATTAGGAAAATAAGTGTAAACAGGAAAAGAAAACTCCTGATAAACACACATTTTTCACTAAGATATTTATTAAGGTTTTAGTGAAATATATTTCGTTTACCTTCGGATTGTAACAACTATTGTGGATTCTCTTTTCTCCTAGTACGTTATAAAATCTTCTCGTAATTTGCGGAATACGCTGAGGAAATTATAGGAAACTAAAAATACGGTTTTAGGCGGTTCCGTTGGATTATTCATCAAGTATTTTCCACACATCACGTTTTAGAAAAAAAGTTGGCATACCATGGTGTAGTTTATTAACTTTATATTTATTAAACAAAATCTTATGTAACCTTTGTAGCCATTTGCTTCCGAGAGTTTTGATAAGAAGATCGGGTTTGAAACTAGATGACTGCATTTCAACTGTTTTATTTAATTTAGCAATCTCATAGAAAAGGTGACGCATACCAAAATATATTTAAATCTAGGTAGAAAAATTCCGTTTTTATTGTATGCCGACGATTTGGTACTGCTAGAACGCGAAAACGTACAATTACGATAATGAAAACCGGTAACTCTTTGGCTTAAAATATAATGCTGGTAGTCATACAATACGTGGGCTTATTTAATGTTTTTTAATTGTTATTCATCTATGTGATATAAGTATGTTTATGATATTGTTTTAATTCTATTGTAGATTACACTAGACACTTGTCCCACAGCTCTAATCTTACTCAACAGATTTGATCCCAAATCAGTTTGTTGTTATGAATTCAATACTCCCTTTTTGTAAAAGGTAAAAATATCTCATTAAGTTTGTTTTTTGGTTTTTGAATGTGGAAGCTAAAGAAATAGGTTTTATCTGATGTTTATCAAGCCATTTTTATAACCATTATATTACGTACATAGACATGCGTTAGCATATTTTAGGATGGGGTTAGATTGAGGAGATTCCTACTACAAGCTTTTTTTTTACTAGCAATTTTGCAGGTGTTTTTGGCGTATATTTTTTATCATTATTAAAAAATAATAGAATATCTTATTAAACTTTAAGATTGGTGGCATAAACTGTTCTTTACTACTTTTTTTTTTTTTTATTCCTTTGTTTTAAAAAGTTTATTTACAGGTTCGTGCCTCTTCTATCTCTAAGGGCTATTGACTTAAATTTTTATATCATATTTTAATATTTGGATTAAATAATAAAAAATAAAAAAATTCATCGTCATGATGTAATCAGTTTTTTTATATTACGAATCCATCTTCGCTTTTTTTTTTTTTTTATCTCAGACCAGTTTTTTTCCCTTTTGTTGCTCGTAATGATTTTAGTTAACTTAAACCTTTCTCGATAAATAGCAGTTCTGTTTATGGAATTTTGTATTTATAATATTTAGTTTTAAATTTTTATCGTACTAATGTGTTCCCTGATGGATTTAAATGGTTGAAAAAAGTACTTATTCAGTTAGAAAGTTAGTTGTCTATTAACATAACTAACTTCTTAGATAAATCTGATAAAATAGAAATGCATATAACAAGACAATATGAATGTTCTTATACTTTTTGTTGAGTTATCAAAAAACTAACACAACAGACAGTATACCCGATAACAATAACACGAGAACTAAAATTAAAAAAAAGTACAAACAAGGTCGTTTTAGACAGTCAAACAATTGAGTCCCTATCGCTGCCATTCCATCAGAGATTTTAGCCTTGATACAACGGACATTTATGAATCAAATTACTACCCTAAATTGTAGCGATATGATCTAACATGAGATAAGACATGCCCGAAAATTAAATTAAGTCGTCTTATGCTCCGTGTGATGGGCTTTTCCGAAATCTGCTGACGTCCCCTGATCTGGAGAGTCCTGCGATTCGGAGCGGCGATAAGGTGGGGAACCTGTCCGCTATTCGATCTGCCTGGTAATTAGTTGATACCTGGTCTTTATAATTAATTTAATATTCTGACAGATTTTGGGCGGTAACCGAACCTATATTCTTCCACACAGATTGTTCATGGGTTCATTGGTTATTCAATGCCAGTCCCAGGTCGGATAGACAAATATTGAACTTCCCTCGTCTAAATAGTCTGAAATTAAAAAGTTCCGCCTCAATTTCCTGTGTCTAAACTGCACATTTTTCTTTTGATAGGTATCCGTTGAAGTTATTACCACGGGATAGATTATGTGTATTTTAATTAATGCAATTACTTACTGTTAATATTTACAATTACAATTACTTATATCGAAGAAGAATATAAGATCAATTATCCTGTAATATATTGTATTTGTAAATAATAATAAAACCGCAGAGTGGGAAGTAATAAAAATCAATAAATAAAAAAAACTATTATTTACTGGAATTATTTATTATTAATTATTATTTACAGCCTGGGGATAGCACCGTCGCTGATTTCATTATATTATTTGGAGAATCATCTCAACAATTTATAGTAACCACACCACAATTCGTTAATATGTGTGGAGATTACAGTACAAGGATATGGAGAAACAAAAAAAAAAAAAAAAACTATTAGTGACTTAAATATAACTAGATGAAATTGAAATTGGGTATGAGATGTTTTTAACAAGTATTTTAACCGATTTTGACTTTTTTTTTCGTTTCTTAGTTGATTTTTTTAAAAAATTTTTACCAGCAATCAAAAAAATTGATGTAAAAAATAAATATTAGCAAATAAGTAGCACATTACATTTCCAAATCAATGTTTTAAAACTGTGCAGATGTATTCTATACAAATAAAGATAGATGTTTTCGTAAAAAAAAAAAAAAAAATATATTAAAGGAAAATGTCGTGATTGTGAAATTTTTCGAATTCTAGGTTTCAACGAAAATACAGGTTTGAGCGTAGACCGGAGAGCAAGTGAAGTCATGCGATACAAAGAGGCAAGTCTATGGCTGGGCTGTTACAGCAACTCTTTCACTTAAAACGGCCAGCAAAAAGATCCATTTTCCATCATGCAATTAGCACTATTTTACGATTTGCTCAAAAATGGCGGTAACGATTTGACTCTCTATATCGATGTAAAATTAAATAGGCTTGTTGCATGTAGGTTTTATTCTGAATGAAGCAGTTCGACTGGGCTTAAATGGAAAATTTTCAAAATTTCTTCCTCAAAAGTACCTTTAATTTTGTTGATTCGAAATGATTGACCTTTTCTAATAAAAATGGGTAAATTTGTAAAATGAAAAACTATTCATAAAGGTTTGATCCTTTTTTATCAAAACAAAAATAGTAATATAGCTTTTTTCAGTCAAATTCATACTTTTTTCAGTCAAATTCATAATTTTTTCAATCAAATTCATAATTTTTTCAGTCTAATTCATAATTTTTTCAGCCAAATTCATAATTTTTTCAGTCAAATTCATAATTTTTTCAATCAAATTCATAATTTTTTCAGTCAATTTCATAATTTCTTGTACCGATTTTATACAGTTAATATAATGAGGTTTTGCGACCAAGAACTTAACATTTTTATCAAATCTTGTTGTTGTTTATCCATTTAACGTCACTTTATGTTACTGTGCTTAATCCGACGGTGCAGCGGGTGTCCTAAGTTTGCACAAATATAGGACGATTTGCTGGTTTTAGACTTGCGACCTTAAGCATAGAAGGCTATTATGCTAGCTAGCCTTCTATCCCCTAGATCGCGAGTTCATACCTGGCAGATGGCCCTATGTTTGTTTTTAGGGAATAAAAATCCTTGGTTATTTCGTCCTTTAAAAGAGGCTGTTATGCTAGCCACTACTCCACAGGTGACCCTCGATGCATTCAAAAAAGGTGTTTGATCTGCCGGGTTTGAACCCGTGACCTTAGACATATTAATCCTTAACACCTTTTTGAATGCATAAAGGGTCACCTGTGGAGTAGTGGCTAGCATAAAAGCTCTCTATGCTTAAGGTCGAAAGTTCAAAACCAGCAGATGGCCCTATATTTGATTTTAGGGAGTAAAAATCCTTGGTTATTTCGTCCTTTAAAAGAGGCTGTTATGCTAGCCACTACTCTACTGGATGCATTCCAAAAAGGTGTTTGATCTGCTGGGTTTGAATCTGTGACCCTAGACATATTAATCCTTACCACCTTGTTGAATGCATTTAGGGTCACCTGTGGTGTAGTGGCTAGCTAGCATAATAGCCTTCTATGCTTAAGGTCGTAAGTCTAAAACCAGCAGATTCTCCTATATTTGTACACCACAGATGACTCTTAAAAGATTTAATAAGTGGAACTCGTAAAAGATCCCTCCCTATCTTAAGTAAACCTGGGTAGGCAAAACTTAGGACACCCGCTGCACCGTCGGATTAAGCACAGTAACATAAAGTAACGTTAAATGGATAAACAACAACAAGATTTAATAAAAATGTTATTTATTGGTAGCAAAACCTCATTATATTAACTGTATAAAATGGGTACAAGAAATTATGAAATTGACTGACAAAATTATGAATTTGATTGAAAAAATTATGAATTTGACTGAAAAAATATGAATTTGACCGAAAAAATTATAAATTTGACTGAAAAAATTATGAATTTGACTGAAAAAATTATGAATTTGATTGAAAAAAGCTATATAGACGAATGTTCCATTGGAAAGCTAAAAAGTTTATAAAATTCGCCATATAACATAAAAAGTTGTAGCATGTAATAGAGGGCATGAACGTAAAGGGTATAAGTGGTTGTTACGGATGATAATTTAATAAAATAAATGTTTTTCATTGAAAATCCTTCAGTAATTATCGCTCGTAACATTGAGAAATGTTCTTATCTTGAATGAAAAATTATTGGAAGAAATGTTTCAGTGTAATTTCAGAAACATTGTATGTATTTTGCTGATTTCAGGGCTATTGGAATTACTGACATGCGTTTGAAGTTCCAACGAAAGAAACAACAAAACAATAGGTATGATTGTCAGTCGCAGACGTGTGCTGAAAATTCTAAAGGTTTTGATATTGTTGATTTGAATTAAACTAAAAGCCTCTGTAATTGACATAAAATATTTATTATCGTGTTTTTTTAACGAAAGGTAATGGAAATAATAAAAAAACTAAGTTATGGTGAAATTAAATAGTTTTTCGGCAACTTGTGACGTATTGCTAGCATAAAAGCTTCTATACCCAAGGTTCCAGGTTCAAATCCGGCAGATGACCATAGGATTTTTTAAAGGAAGCGAAAAATCCTTGGTTATGCCATCCTTCGTGGATGATGTAAAATGTTGGTCCCGATCCTGAGTAATGTCAAGAGAACCCTATCCTAATTAAATCTGGATAAGCAAAATATAGGACTCCCACTTTAGCATCGTCCGATAAGCAACAGTAGCAAAAAAGTATCGTTAAACGTTCAACAATTTATTTATTTATTTTTTTCGAACTATTGGTTTGATATTTTATCAATATTATATTTTTCATATTTTTAGCAGACTAACGGCATAGTTTACTGCATTACCTTATATGGTATAATATACATAATATTTCATTCATTTTTTTATTTATTTAACGTCGGGTTTTTGTAATAATTATTCCTAGAAATTTATAAAAATCAGTTTAAATGTGTAAATGAGGAAGATAAATATCTCCAAGTACTCACTAATAATGATCATTTATCTCTTGTGACCATCTACCACGAAGCCGATTTGCATCCATGTTCCCAAACAGCTCACATCCTCCGTCAATTTACGCCCATTCAGTGTCATCGAATTCTCGGTCAACAATTCGATATATGACTTTTAATGACCGTTTAAATATTCAGGCAAGTGTTGACCCCGGATGAATATTCAGCGACTGCGAGGGTGTGCTGTTGAAATGCCGAGGGATGATGCGGTGCGAAACGTCAACGGGGCATGGCAGAGATCGTATCTGGCCTGTAGCGTCACTCAAAACGCTTTCACAATGGGCAGTGACTGGGCAGCAGAACAATCAGTCCCGTGTAATGAGTTGACATAACACCGCCCATATAGTCCACGCACGAGTTGTTTATCACAACAATATATAACTCCTTACGGTACATCTCATAATTTATATTATTGTTCTAACTTGTAATGGAGGCACCAAGGCCTTCGAAATGCCCTTACTATCTTTCTAATGGCTTCTTCATCTTCCACTTCCCATAATATTAAACTGAGGTAACTTGAAACTCCATTGCCTGTTGAAGTTAATTTTGTATCTTTTTTTGGACGTTAACGTTCCATTTCCCCCACAAAGAAGATACAAATGTAATTAAATTTCATTAGTGTCACTGTAATAAGTCTGGCTCATTTTCTGAACCACACTGGACTTTGTGAACTGAACTATTTAATGTTGGGTTAATAAAAAGGTTCTTCTCTATCCGCATTGAAACATAAACTTGTCCATTACCTTCTGTGGTCCCAATCAGACACTCCACATTACAGATGTTGATTTGGTTAGTTAAGTTGATACTAAAGGACATTTTGAAAAAAATAGCTTTTGTACTGTAATATTTTCGTTTTATCGAAATCCCTTATTTAATTAAATCCTAGAAACACTTAAATCCTCTATAAACGCTTTTCTGAAAGCAATAAACTAATCAGAGATTTGTGAGCTTTCATATTTGTTATTCTTAAGGTACCCATTTCAATTTTTTTTTATCCCTATTCTATTTTATAATTCAAATAACTGATTACTTCCCCTCTGATTCCCGAGATTCCTTCATTCGGTGAATCGAATATCTATATTTTTATACTTAATGTGGCGATACACTGATTTTGATGAAACTATAATATTCTTACGATTTTATTTAAAGTGTGCTGCTAACTCTACCAGTCAAACCATTTCAGAAAAAAAAAATTAATTAAGTAATAAAATTCTTAGTCTTCTTACTCTGTTCCTAAACTAGCGAAAATTTTCAACGAAATTTAAATGTATTAATCTTTTATTTAAGAGGAGCCCGTGGCTGAGTGGCTAGCGCGCTAGTTTCTCATGCCAAAGTTGTGAGTTCGAATCCCAGTCCCAACGGGGCTTTTATAAGGATGTAATTAAATGGGGATTCACTCACAGACTCTCCCTCGGGTATGTGAGACCCGTCAGCCAAATGGTGGCCACTCACAAAATTAGGCGTAGGGAGTGATGACCCTACACTAGAAAATGCATCACGAAACGTGGGTGTAACCTCCGACGGAGATTACACCGCGAGGCCCTAGGGCCTACACGGCCTGTTGCGCCACGGGAAAAAAATCTTTTATTTATTACGATTTCGTTGCATTTAACGAAATGTATAACGTTTGAGCAAATGTATGGATTGATTTTAGAAAATTAATGAGGTCATGATTATGTTTTAGTGGGTATCAAAAGTATGTAGTTTTAATAATATATGAAGTATATTAGTGGATTAAGCATTGATCCTTGTGGTAAACCTACCATAACCAATTAAACTGAAGAACTGTGCAATCTCGTTTAGAGGAGGAAGATATGCTGTGAGCTGGTTGGCTAACTGAAAGGTGTTGGGGCCAATTCAAACAATCCAAAACTACGTCAATGTATTCCATAAAGTCCTGGAATTTTCAGGAATGTCTGAAACTTTAGTGATGTTCTGGTGATATATTTTCGTTCTTGATTCTTAACTACTTACGAAATTTCAGGAGCACTACATACTTCATTACTCATTATAACCAAGACTCATTATAGCATATCAGAATGATCTTGACATTTTTCCTCGAGAGAAACTAGAGAGAAACAGAAAAAAAAAAAGTTATTGATATGCATTGTTTTCTAAACGTAAATGCCAAATAATATAGCCCAATATGAGCTCAAAAATTCGTTTAACCAGAGTTATTCGATATAACATATGTTTATACCAATCCTGAAAACACTGGTTTATTACAGTTGTGGTGCCCAAGGATATTAGTTTTCTCAATTATATTGCTAATTTTATTCACCTTATGCTTAGGTTATTTGAAGTTGGTCTTAAAAAGTATAACAACTTCGAGACTATTCGTGCTAAATGCAACATGAGAAAATTGTGCAGGAAACCTTTTGCACTTCTGTTCCAAAACTGACCCACTTAATTAAAAAGGTGAAAATTTAAATGTTGAATACGTGCGGCGCAAGGCTCCTATCACCTGCGAGCCTGGAAACTTGTCACTTATTAAGTTATTTATTAAGCTCCAGTAAGAAGGGAGAAGTATTGCGATGCGGTAAGACTTGCGTTGGGGTTGCCAGGATCACGGAGAGCGGTAAGACCCCACCTTGTCAGAAAATAACGAATTTGAGCTTTCTCTCTCCGCCGACGGAACTTGTTAAGCCGAACAGCCATTATCTGAAATTGAATCTCGGGCACAAGTGCTAACTCTTTCTGTAATCTGTTTCCACGGGGACAAGTCACGATGGCGTGGTCAGCTTCACTTGCTTTTAGGCTCGTTGTGAAATTCATCCTCTGATCTTTATTTAAGCTCTGTACTCCATGGCTTTAAAGGTTTCTTTAAGACATTCTTATACCTGCTTGATTGATGAGATATTTTTAAACTCTTTCTTAAGGATTAGATTCGCCCTTTAAAGTAAGTCGAACTGAAAGGTATGTAATTTACGAATTATATACCTTAACTTGCCCGCTTGAAGAATAAAATGTAAATCGGTTCCATTCAATGTTTTTTATTTTTATTTTTAATATATCAACATTAACTTGTGTTAACAATAAAGAGTAAATTTTGATTTATTATTAATCATAAATTTTAACTATTTATAATACAACAATTTGCATATAATCTAAAACTTTTAAGTTTGCTAAGACTCATCAGAGAATTAAAACCCTACAATGCACTAGGTAATGTCCAATTATAATCAAGAGTAACCACCATTCGAGGTCAACCTGGCAGATTGCTAAGGATGTCATCTCTAAATCCTTGCTTATGCTGTCCCTTGGACCTCACTTTAGCATCGTCCAATAAGCCACAGTAGCATAACAGTGACGTTAAATGAATTAACAATAATTTTTACGAATTAGTGGTTCTATATTTTATCATTGTCACTGTTTCGGCCGCTCATCTGTATTTTTAAACATTTATTAGTTTTAATGAGGGACCGAAAAAAAATGTCTCTATATAATTTACACAACGTAATTATTTCATTGCTTTGTTATAGTTTTAATTATTTTTATATTATTAATTTGTAATTGGTTTGCGAAAATGATTCATTAATTTATAAAACAAAAGAAATGACGTAAATATAAAACATTTCCTTTTAGTTTAACTTTAACTCACAACAGCTAGTTATGGATAAAAAAAAGTAGTTCAGTAAACATTAAAATAAACTTTATGGCGCTTTATTTATTTTTTTGACGGATGTGTGTGTGGAACCCAAATTTCAAGCTTCTTTATCTTTAAGTTTCCTTGCAAGGTCTCGGACAATTGCTCTGGAGTTTTCTTCCACTTAAGCCCAAAAAACATCGTCCTCAAGTGAGAAAGGCAGAAGTTCACCTTCCTAAATGTTATGAACCACCCTAATACTGTTTTCGCCCTAGACTTGATTGATGTTTCTGCCCATCTGATACCGTTACGGCCGAGTTTAAACTCGTAAAAAATTATAAGAATATCATGCAGTTATATCTTAGTAAAGAATTATATAAAAAAAGCGATATGCCATTCAGGTGAACAAAAATTACCATTTTGAGAGGATTATTAAGTGTTGACTTTCATACAAATGAATAATCCAGTAAACGTAAGCAGTTTGAAATATAGAGGGATAATTGAAAGAAAACTCAAAATGCATTATGTTATGCATTACCCAATGGAAACAATTCAAACTGTGTATATATCACCTTGCATTGATTATAAAAAAATGTAAAACATCTTGACGTGACAAACGTGACTTCTGAGACCCTCTTTTATCTCTAGAAACCCTTTCTGTTATCTCTATGAAGATTATGTTATTTTTTTTCAAAATACAGTTTCGATGATTTTTATATTGCATAAGATATCTTATATGGTTATGAAAAGCTTATCTTCTTCCCCTTGTACGACATATATTCATATTACGGTCTCGTGCAACCAAACAAGACCAGGAAGGGTGAATTATCCAGAAGGTTGCCAAACTGGTCTAGCTAGGGTGGTAAGGTCGTGTTGTTAAGGAGCTACTCTAAGAAATATAGGTAGGTATTATCACCATAAAAAAGAACTGGCTTCCGCATCCAACTCATTTATTCTAGTCTGTTTAGTGCTGCAGCATGCTCGATCTATGTCAACAACTATTTTTTGTGCATATCATTTTAGAATTTAATTATAGCTAAAATCAATTTCTTGCGAATTTCCTACGACAAATTGCTTTTCAAAGGAGTTTGGGTTTATGATATTTCTTTATTGAGAAGAAATGAAGATGTGAAATCTACGAGACAAAGATCGGAATGTGAAAGGTGCGAGTAAGAAAGAATTTGTATTGCAGCTATTGATTAGCAGTGAACAACCAGAAGTAAGGCCAAACTTACTTGTTAAGCAGTGCCTGGGTTATGCGGAACAAGGCTCTGCCCGAACAGGTAATGTTGGTACCTTGACATTAGAACTGCTTGATCGTGGGGTCATAGTTGCCAATTTGTTTAAGGTATAATTGCGACCCCGAAAAATCAGGTGTAGTAAATACTTGAACGAAATTCCTTGCCAATCAACCAGAGAGTTGTGACAAAGAGGGATTGGTTTGTTATTGATGTAAACTTGGTTGGTGCTACTTTCAATTTTAGAATAAAGCATATTATGTTTGATTATTTATTATTAGGGACTAATTGATTATTTGTTAAAGATCTTGAATACGATATTACCCAAAGAAACACAGATTAATTTGTTATTGCATTTTGAACATGTACATTGAATAATGAAGATTCTTATTACTTTTCGAATTTGAGTTTTAACCGGAAATACATCACCCCACAAATAGTCGAGTGTGATTCAACAACGGTGGGTCACGTCGGCGTGAATGTGTTGAACCAATATAGCTCATAGGCGGTAAGTTCCAGGGACAAGAGTTATATAGGAAACAATATTTTTCATTAAATTTCTAATATCCGAAGTTCCGCATTCAATAAAATTTTTGAACCGATGACACCAATAGAGCCAAGGCAGAAGAAAAAAGTTACATTTTTGTGGATGGAAAATATTACACAAATAAAAAACTTCAGGACTTCCAGCCAAAAGGTATGTACATGTCATTTATTAAATAATACATATTCAACAAAAAAAAAACTTTAGAAAAGGTTCATTCTTTATTGTGGTATGTGAGGAAGTGGATATCCATGATGAAAAAAACAGACTACGATGCATAGTCCAAAACAAATTTATTTGATGCGTCTGATAAATGCGACTTTGTTGCGCAGAAAACCAAAGCAATAGTTTTTTTTTTTTTTTTTTTTTAATTGCTTTATTGAGAAGTAATACAATCTGCCACTATCTTGGGCAATAAGTATTAGAGATAAAGAAGTCATTCATTCCATATGTACAAAGTAAAACAAACAAAAAATAAAATACCTCAATAACAAATAAAAAAAAAAATAAATAAATGAAATAAAATAAAATAATTATAATATTGGCCACATTCATACCTATATAGAATATTTACATACTGCCCCTGGGAACTCCGAATCGAACCTCTGCATCCAGAAATGGATGCCGAAGCACAATGTCAGGAGATCCCAGCGCCCTCAGTCAGCCGCGTCACCAATCTAGTCAGTGGAGACTGAGTGAGGGCGCTAGAGCCACACACTCTCAGGCATGAGTGGAGAAGTTGGCCATTGCCAGCACTCCAGTTGCGTATTTATAAGAGATCTCTCGGCCACTGCCGCCTCAACCGACGAGGAGGGTTGTAAGGATGGTTGGTACTAGATAGAGATTGTGCCAGAGGATTAGGAAGAAGAGTAAGTTTCTGATGGAAAGTTGAGAAATTTGGGAAAGGGATGAGATCAAGGACATAAGGGATCTTGAGGTCATGATGTAAGGTCTTGTTTGTAATACAATAGGAGCATTGACTATTGTTCTAAGGACTTTGGACTGAAAGGATTGGATACGTTTGATGTTCGAAAATTTAGTAGTACCCCATAGTTCAATTCCGTAGGTCCACATAGGTTTGAGAATTGTCTTGTAAATTAATAGTTTGTTTCCAACGGAAAGTTGTGATGTTCTGTTCATTAGTCTATATAACTGTCCGTATCTTCTGTTGAGCTCTTGTCTTTTAAGTCGAGTATGTGGGTTCCAGGTCAGTCTTTTGTCTCAAAGCAATAGTAACAAAATAAATAACCTTATACTTCTTAGGCTTATTGGAAATCTCAGAGAAATAAGGTAGTCACCCATACCTACTGAAAAACTAATGATAAAAAATAGGTATGCCATTGTGGTTACGAAAACAAAACTAATTTAAGCTCATCTGGTCCAAAGGAGCAAGTTATGAAGCTCCAATGCCGAGAATTAATGTACCATATTTGTTGTATTGCAAATCATAAAAACCGAATTAAGTATGACTAGTGCGATTTTTTAAGGATATTCCTCCTTTTATTTTCATACTATAGTATTTTCCTCGGGTAATATAAGTAGAATGCTTTTATAGCACTTAAGGATCTTCAGTGTTTGGGATAAGTATAAAGAATATTTCTAACTCTACTAACTTTGATTTGATCCGTAAAAAATGAATACGTTTTAATAATATATCATAAAAACTATCATCAAGATGCAATTCTGAGAAAAAAAAAATGATTAGGGAAAGGAAAGGCTGAATACGATCCGCATAAGATAGAGCGAAGGCCAGAGTCAAAAAGTGTTGGACCACTGTGCCCCGCAATTAGTGTGATCTACCGTCCAGCTATTGCAAAGATATTTAGTGATCTATCTTATTTATCTATTTAGGTTGTTCCCTTAATGAAAGGCTTTTTACGAGTGGGAGGGACCTTGTCGACACCCGATCTACTTTTACTGCCAGGTGCGATGAGGAAATATTAAATATAATATCTAAAATCGGCGTATTTAAATATTGCATCAATCCTATACAACATTTAACAATCAGTAACCAAAAAAATCTATTACAGGGAAATATCCTGATGGCTTTGGTCCAAGCCATGTGTTTCTTTATCATTCTGTGTATTTCAATAATCATTCATTTAAAGAGAGATACACTTTATTGAACAACTGCTGCTGCCCAACTTAATTGGGTTGCTAATTACACAGCTTACTTATTTTTTCCTTAATGAACAATTTTAAATATAAACATCTTAATACCTTAAAAATAATTATTAATTTTTTTTAATAATAATTAAAAATAATTTATTTTTCCCTTAGCTATGGATAAGGGAAATTATTTCGATCATGAAAATTTTCAAATTCGAGTTGTTACCAAAAATACACGTTTTAGGATCCGTTGAGATCAATGACTAAGTCCCGCAAAACGTTCTATGTGTGTGCGGTAAGTCTAAATCTAAAAAGTTGTATAAAATGCAAAAAGAAATTTCCTAACATAGGAATAACAATAGGAAAAACTAATAAAAAATAAAAATAAAAACCTGTACTTTTACCACCCATGAAGGGTCTCGGGCTCAGTATATATAGAGGTTCGTACTTTTTCTAGGCCAATGGCGGTGCGATGAGGTGACTAGGCCTTGATCACGCTCAGCCACCAGGTTTTTTCCTCCAATTCGGGTACCCACTTTAGAGAGGCTAGGTCTGCCCCAGGAGGGTCTCCATAGCTTGAAGTCTCACCCCGGCTGAATCAACAAAAAAAAAAAAAAATGTGCTTAGTATGTATCTCAAAAACGCCTAGTCATATTGTGGGAGCAGATACTAGACTTTAGATTGAAAATATTGCTTTATTGAGAAGTAATACAATCTGCCACTATCATGGGCAATAAGTATTAGAGATAAAAGAAGTCATTCATTCCATATGTACAAGTAAAACAAACAAAAAATAAAATACCTCAATACCAAATGAACAAAAAAAAAAAAAATAAATAAATAAATAAAATAAAATAAATGAAAGAAAATAAAATAATTATAATCTTGGCCACATTCATACCTATATACAATATTTACATACTGCCCCTGGGAACTCCGAATCGAACCTCTGCATCCAGAAATGGATGCGAGGCACAATGTCAGGAGATCCCAGCGCCTCTCAGTCAGCCGCGTCACCAATCTAGTCAGTGGAGACTGAGTGAGGGCGCTAGAGCCACACACTCTCAGGCATGAGTGGAGAAGTTGGCCATTGCCAGTACTCCAGTTGCATATTTATAAGAGATCTCTCGGCCACTGCCGCCTCAACCTACGAGGAGGGTTGTAAGGATGGTTGGTACTTGATAGGGATTGTGCCAGGGGATTAGGAAGAAGAGTATGTTTCTGGTGGAAAGTTGAGAATTTGGATGGGATCAGATCAAGGACATAAGGGATCTTGAGGTCATGATGTAAGGTCTTGTTTGTAACATAATAGGGAGCATTGACTATTGTTCTAAGGACTTTGGACTGAAAGGATTGGATACGTTTGATGTTCGAAAATTTAGTAGTACCCCATAGTTCAATTCCATAGGTCCACATAGGTTTGCAGAATTATCTTGTAAATTAATAGTTTGTTTCCAACGGAAAGTTGTGATGTTTTGTTCAGTAGTCTATATAACTGTCCGTATCTTCTGTTGAGCTCTTGTCTTTTAAGTCGAGTATGTGGGTTCCAGGTCAGTCTTTTGTCTAGTAGGAAACCCAAATACCGGACTGTGTCGGAACAGGGAAGTGGTATAGAGTTGAAATGAACTTGAGGACAGGATTTACGTCGGAGGGTGAAGGTGACATGCTTACTTTTGGATTGATTGACTTTGATGCGCCAATTGTCGCACCATTGTTCAATCAAGGATAGGTGTCTTTGGAGATGGAAAGATGCTAGTTCTGGGTCTGAATGGGTTGATAGAATGGCAGTGTCATCGGCAAAAGATGCTAGGAAGGTATTAGGATCTAAAGGTATATCAGCTGTAAATAAGATATAGAGGACAGGACCTAGGACGCTTCCTTGAGGTACGCCGGCCTCGATTGGGTAACAGGTGGAGAACTCTGAACCGCAACGGACTCTGAAGGAACGATTAGAGAGATAGGATCTTAGGATTAGATATAGGGTTTGGGGTAATACGGATTTTAGTTTGAAAAGCAAGCCATCGTGCCAGACCCGGTCGAATGCCTGAGCAATGTCCAGAAAGGCACCAGTGCAGTACTGCTTGTTTTCAAGTGCAGAGGATAAATGGTCAACCACTCTTAGACCTTGCTGTACAGTGGAGTGCCCAGAGCGGAATCCGAACTGGTGGGAAGGAATTTCAATTAACTGTAGGATACGCTTCAGTAGAATTTTTTCAAAAATTTTTGAAAGGATAGGGAGGAGGCTGATTGGTCTGTAGGATGAGGCGTTGTTGGGAGGTTTACCAGGTTTAAGAAAGAGGATAATAATGGAGTGTTTCCACAACAGAGGAAAGTGTGCTATGCGGAGGATACAATTATACAGGTAAGTAAGAAATATAATTGCTTTTTGAGGTAGTTGTCGAATGATCTTGGAGCTGAGGAGGTCATGGCCAGGAGATTTACGAGGTTTTAGTTTATTTATAAGGAATTTGATCTCAGAGGGGTTAGCAGCTTTAGGAGGTAGAGAGAGAGGTATTGGTGAAGAGAGGAATTCTTCTACGCTATCAGTATGAGTGGAATTGTGGTTGGGATGGGGAGTGAATATGTTAGAGAGGTACTGGGCAAATTCTTCTGCTCTAGTCTCCTCTGACGAAGCCCAGGAACCATCAGCTCGTCGGAGAGGATGTGTGATGATATGATGTTTAAGTACCTTTTTGGTTATTCTCCAGAGAGAATTGTCGGTTACGGATAGTGAGGAGAGGTAGGAATTGTAGGAGTTGGATCTAAAGGAATCTAATTTCTGTTTAACTAATTTGGTATAATAGTTGTAGGATTTCCGATCGTCTGGGTGCCTGGTTCTTTGCCAGAGGATTCTGGAGCATCGCTTAGTATGGATTAGATCTATGAGGTCTTAGGGTATAGGATTCTTCTTGTAGTGAAGAGGGGAAGGGGTAGGTGAAGATGCACTCCAGGCTGCTTGTTGGATCAGGGTGGTGAAGGAATTAACAGCATCGTCTAGTTCTTGAGGAGTTTTGAGGGATACTCTGAGGTCTATTGCATCGGTTATGATTTCACGGAAGAGGGTCCAGTTAACTGGGCCTCTTAGGAATGACGGTGGAGGGAGTTTTAGTATAGGTGATTATGAAAGAGTTAGGATAAGAGGGCTGTGATCTGAGGATAGGTCATCGAGCCGGGAGACAGAATGATTTAGCGGTCCTAGGCCTTTGTGGATGAAGAAATCTAGTAGGTCGGGATTACGGCTAGGATCGGTGGGCCAATAGGTGGGAGAGTCGGGAGGGAGGATGTTACTATGGGTGGAACAGAGTGCAGACTGTAGGGTTCGCCCGCGAGAATTCGTAGTTCTAGCCCCCCACTGCTGGTGTTTTGCATTTAAGTCTGCACCTATAAGGAAATGATGGTCCAGAGAATTTAGGAAGGAATTGAATTGGATTGCTGAAATCGGTATTTTAGGCGGGGAGTATGCTGCTACCACTGTTAAAGGAAAATGACTGGTTTGTATTTTTATAGCAGTGGTTTGAAGAAAATCATGAACTGGTAGGGGAAATGAGTGGTGGGAGAGGGAGCTATGGATGATGACCGCAGTGCCGGCATGAGCTGTTCCATCGGGATGGTCTGTTCTGTATATTTGGTAGTCAGGGATGTTGAATAATCGTTTGTTGGTCAGTCGTGTTTCAGTTATAAGGGCTATGTCAATATGTTTGTCATGTAGTAATGTAGTTAGTTCGTTAACGTGATTTCGAACACCATTCGCATTCCAAAGGAGAATGGAAAAGGACTTTTTTTGTGTCATTTATGGATTTCTAGGAACTTGGATTAGGTTGGATACTAAGTTTGTTAACAAGGAGATGAGAGGGGTAATAAGGGACTTGAGCTCAGTCAGGAATGTGTTCATGGTGGCAGTTAAATCAGTAGAGGTGGTAGGAGGAGGAATATAGGAAATTCGGTGTGGGCTGGACTTTTGGGTATTGGTCCTAGGTTGTGTGGAAGGGTTATGTAGATGTTGGTATTGAGGGTAGGAATCATGGGGTTGGGGTTGAGGTTGAGTCTGCGGTTGGGCGAGAGATTGTTGTGTCTCAGCTTCCTCCAGCATTTGGGCATATGAGACCCCGGAGTTGACGGTTCTAGAGGGTTTCCTTAGCGGTCTAGGAGTGACGTCTTGGCGAGGTGCTACCTGCAGTCGTGACTTTAAGATCTTGTAGGTCTGACACCCCTTGTAGTTGGCTGGATGTCCTTGGTGACAGAGTGCGCAAACTGCGGGAGTTTGTCTTGTTTTTGTGCATTCCTCCGTCTTATGCTGTCCTCCACATCTGACGCAGCGGGATAGATGGTGGCAGTACCGCTTCGTATGTCCATAAGCTTGGCAGTTATGACACTGAACGATGTCTTTCTTGATGTATGGTTTTTCTACTACAACTCTAGTGTAGTAGAGGCGGTTTACTGAATATATGTTTTCAACCCCGGGGGATCTTTCTAAATCAACAAAAAAAAGAGGTAAGGGTATTTTGTTTTTTTGGCCAGACTGTTCTCTATTTTCTTTTGTTACATTTACTATTTGTCGGATTTCAAATCCCATGGAGGTGAGTTCATCTTTTATAGCATCTGTAGGCGTCGAAGGGTGCAGATGTCTTATCACTACCCTAAGTGCTTTATCTTGTTGGAGCTGATATGTGTGAAAGTCAGCATTCGTGTCACACAGATATTTTACAATTTTTCTGTATGCCTCTGGTGTGTCTGGCAGTAATTTTGTATCATTTGTACGGCTGATACAAATGTATGTTCCAGAACCCGCAACATTATTTAATTGTTGACACAGTAATTGAAAATTTTTTATGTTTTTAATAAATATTGGAGGCGGTTTAGCCTCCCTGGGAGCTGGTGCTGCCTCCATGTTGTCTTCAGGGGTGTTAGACAGCGCCTGATACGGGTTGGGGGTGAAGAAAGGAGATTCTTCTGTCGTGACCTGAGAAGAGGTGCCAGGTTGGGGCTCCATATTTTCGACTGAACTGCCGGGTGTTACAGTGTTGTCACTCTTACGATTCGATTTTCTCGACTTGTTTTTCGGAGGAGAATTAGTAGGAATTGTCCCTAAACTCCTACTTCGTTTATTGCTAGTCGGTTTACTCGACATCACCATATGAAAATATCTCATTTCATAATGGCTACGAGCGATGAACTAATATAGTGTAGAAAGGCGGAGAAGAAAAATAAAATAAATTTAAAAAAAATTATGATAAATAAAACTGTCCAGAAGACGTAATTAATTACGTAGGCGCGGAGAAAACTGACCGACGTGGAGTGTCCTCCCTCTTGGGCCACTGGAGGCACACTGCCCGTGGGAGTGGGGAGAGACTAGACTTTAAGAGGAACAAATAAGTTCTTATGACCCATGGTCCGATCTTCAACAGTTTAGGAGGAAAATAAAATTTTAATATTTTTGAAATTATAGATATTATAACAGATCCGATATCTTGACAAACGTCTTACTTGGAACCCTCATAAAAGGCTAAAATGACAAGAAACCGCCCGACGTTTTCGACTACTTCGATTCTTACTGGACAGACCCTCAAACCTTCCGCTTAACTAAAAAAAGCTCATATACATGGCAATCATAAGACCGGTATGGACTTACAGAGTAGACATTTGGGACTCTACTAAACCATAATTTTTTTTTATTTCACCAATCCTAACACTAAAAAATCTTCCGAAAAATTCTCAATACTCCTTTGTCATCCTCTTTTGTCACAAATAAACTCATCCGGAAAAACCTTTATGTTCCCTATTTTTCTGACTTTCTCACACTTCGAGGGGTCTGAAAAGCAGATGGCCCCGAGATCTTCTAGTTCAGCATTGTTTTTGAAGAGGTGCCAATGGATTGTATCCCTATATGTGAATCATGACAGTATATCTTGTATCACATTTACTGAATGTATTTTATTATATAGTTGCAAATATCAATAAATAAATTAAAAAAAAAAAAAAAGAATTGGGGGTTCTTGCTATTGAAATAATTCTGAAATCGTACATTTTTTGCTGGGAATCACTAGCCAACAAAACAGAGTCTGGTGTACAATTTTGAAATTCCTGCAGTCTCGTATGATTTTATACCGAGATTAATTTTGCTCCTTTCCGAAATCCCCTCTGTCATTTTAAAATTATTCAATAAACGGTCAACATCATAAAATTTATTTGTTGATTGAATAGAGCATAGACAATATCCATAAATAACGCTAGCCGTAAGAACGGGAGTTGTGATGTAGATATTTAGCGCTGCTAACTGACCCCATCAAGGATAAATAATGTCAAGAATGAACTTGTGTTTATGGATGTAGTCGTTGCAATAGAGCTCTAACCTTCGGCCGGCGCTGAACTTTAACACGGGCTGGTCCCCTCCTAGTAGGCTACTGGCTCACCTCCACTTCATGTTCTTATCGCCGGTATATGATTCAGCTTAGCCGTTTAAAACGCTTACTTTATCTTTTGCTCAGTTGTATAATCATAAAGTCGCAATTAACAAAACGTCCATTCCATCGTAAATGCTGATATTGACTGACTCGTATCGAGACATAGGGTAATTTAGAAAAAAAAAATAAAGTATTTATTTCGCAAAACTAATCGAGTATTTATCATCAGGATGAAGTACCGATTATGCTTTCATAGTGGTTTTAAAGTATTTAATATACTATAAAGTGATTACGGATCTTTCAAGCTGTTAATAAGGACATTTCAAGAACATAAAATAATTTAAGTTGGATTGCCTCATTTTAGAATGCCATGCTATATAGGACTGAAACAACCTATCCACATTATAAAAATAATATAAATAACTTTATCCAGGGACTATTTTCCTAAATAATAACAATTTTTAACAGTAAATATACACTTTAATATACAAGCCTGGCTTGGAGAGACCAATTTTTATTTATTTATTTATTGAGATATATTACAATTTGTTACAAAATGAACAATAGTAATATTAATAAGAGACCACATTCATACAATATATACAGAAAAAATAATAATAGTCTAATTACATGAAATAGAAAATAAATAAATTCATATATATACAATAAAATAATAATAAATAAAAAAGCAAAACAAATCAAAACAACAACCTATAATAAGATAAATAAAAAGTTGGCAAATAAATAAACATCATACCAACCATCATAACTATATACAATATATACAACTGCTAGAGGGGCCCTAGACTGCGCTTTTTCCTCCACTTGTGGAGGAAAAAGCGGAACCAAAGAGATCCCAACGCCTCTGTAGCCACAAACATACTGTACATGAGTGGAGGATCAGATCAGTGTCAGAACTCCAATTAAAGTTTTTACAGAACGTCGCGGGGCCACTGCCGTTTCAATCTTCGAGGAGGATTGTACGGATTGGTGGTGTGGTGGTGTAAGGTTCTGATGAAATTTGGAGAATTTGGATGGTACCAGGTCTAAAACAAATGGAATATTAAGGTCATGGTGTAGGGTACAGTTGGTAACGTAATAAGGATCATTAGCTATTGTTCAGAGGACTTTGGATTGGAAGGATTGGATGCGTTTGATGTTAGAATGTTTAGCTGTCCCCACAGTTCAAGTCCGTAGGTCCATATAGGTTTCAGTTCTGTCTTGTATATTAGTAATTTGTTGTCAACTGTAAGATGAGATTTTCTGTTTAGTAGTCTATATAACTGGCCGAATCTGCGTTGAGTTCTTTTCTTTTAAGTCTTGTATGTGGGTTCCACGTCAGTCTTTTGTCTAGTAAAAAGCCGAGATACCGGACTGTGTCTGAGGAAGGAAGCGTTATGGAATTGAAATTAACCGTTGGACAGGATTTGCGTCGAAGGGTGAATGTGACGTGAGTGCATTTGCTTTCGTTCACCTTAATACGCCAAGCGTTACACCAGTCTTCGACAAGGGAAAGATGCTTTTGGAGATTTAGCGATGCTGCTTCAGGATCGAAATTGGATGATAAAATGGCGGTGTCATCAGCAAATGTTGCCAGAAAGGTATCGGGATCGGTAGGGATATCGGCGGTGTAGAGGATATAAAGGACGGGTCCCAAGACGCTGCCTTGAGGAACACCGGCCTCAACAATATAATGTTTGCAAAAATCTGAACCACAGCGAACTCGGAAGGAGCGGTTTGATAGATAGGATTGGAGGACTAGGTATAGGGATTGGGGTAAATTGGTTTTGAGCTTGAAGAGCAATCCGGGTTCCACACCCGGTCAAGAGCTTGAGCTATGTCCAGAAAGACACCCGAACAATACTCTTGCACTCCAGGCGGAGAAATGTGGTCCACAACTCGGAGTCCTTGGTGAACCGTGGAATGTTGAGAACGAAATCCAAACTGATGTGAAGGAAAATTTTGAAATTTGGATTCGTTTTAGTAGGAGCTTTTCGAAAAATTTTGAGAGAATCGGAAGTAGGCTAATAGGTCTGTAAGACGACGTGCTGTTAGAAGGTTTGCCTGGTTTTAAGAAAAGGATGATAGTTGAATGTTTCCATAAGAGAGAGAAATAGGTAGTGCGTAGGATACAGTTATAGAGATATGCAAGAAATGTAATGGCTTTGGGTCGAAGTTGTCTTAAAATCTGAGGAGTGAGGAGGTCGTATCCTGGATTGACGGAGAGGAAGCTTTTAAGAAGATATTTGACCTCAGAGGGGTTAACTGCTTTAGGTGGTAAGGAGAGTGGTATTGGTGACATGAGGAACTCTTCAACTGTTGCAGTATGGGTTGGATTGAGCTCAGGATGAGGAGTAAAAACTTTGGAAAGGTGCTGTGCAAATTCCTCGGCTTTATCCTTGTCGGGAGCAGCCCAGGAACTATCACAGCGCCGGAGAGGGTGAGAAATGGAGTGGGATTTTAGAATCCTCTTCGTGACATTCCACAGGGAATTTTCAGGAGTCCAGAGAGAGGAGAGATAGGAATTGTAGGATTGGGAACGGAATATCGCCAACTCCCGCTTTAATTTTCTACAAAACAAATTGTAGGAGCGGCGATCTTCTGGGTGGTGGGTGCGTTGCCATAATGATTTGGCTTGGCGTTTGGTGGTGATGAGGTCTGTCAGGTGTTGTGGTAAATGGCTTTTGTAAGGAATTATTTGGGATTGTTTGTGAGAGGAGGCAGTCCAGGCAGCTTGTTGAATCGAGGTTGTAAAGGAATATACGGCATCATAAAGGTCAGATGGGGTTTTGAGAGGTACTCTGAGGTCAATATCATTGGTGAAGATTTTGCGGAAGAGGTTCCAGTTGACAGGGCCTCTAATGAATGACGGCGGGACAGGTTTAGGAATGGGAGTTATGGATACATTTAGAATCAATGGACTATGATCAGAGGATAGTTCATCAAGGCGAGCTACGGAATAGTTCAGGGAGCCTAATCCGCTGTGGATGAAGAAGTCGAGGATGTCAGGATTACGGTTAGGATCTGTTGGCCATTAGGTAGGAGAATCGGGAGGTAGGAGATAAAAGCGTCGGAGTTGAGTGCAGACTGCAATGTCCGTCACGAGAATTAGTGGTTCTGGAACCCATTATGGTGCTTGGCGTTAAGTCTGTACCAAAATGAAGTGATCCCAAGGATTGAGGAAGGATCCAAATTGGCAGAAGAAATGGGATGTTTAGGAGGGCAGTATGCTGATGCGATTATGAGCGGAAAGGAAAAGGTTTTGATTATAATGGAGGTTGCTTGTCGGTAATCTTGGGCGGGAAGTGGGTGTAAGTGATGGGAGAGGGATTGGCGGACAATGAAAGCCGTCATGGGCTTTGCCGTCAGGATGGTCTGTCCGGTATGTCGTGTATTCTGGTATTTTAAAGTACTGTTTAGTGGTTAGTCTTGTTTCAGTAATGAGTGCAACATCAACTTTTTTGTCTTGCAGTATGGCTGTAAGTTCGTCAGTGTGAGTTCTAACACCATTTGCATTCCAAAGGAGAATGGATAAGGAATTGGGTGAGGTCATTTAGGTTTTTGTAAGGTAGGAATGAGATTTGATACAAGGTTCGTAAGGAGTGATATTAAATGCATAACAAGGGATTAGATTTCGGAGATAAAGGATGTCATCAAACTGGTAAGATCTGTGGCATTTGAAGGAGGAGGTATATGAAAGATTTATGGTGGATTAGGATGTTTTAGGATTGGTTACATTTTGAGAAAGAGGTGTATGTGGAATGGATTGAGGTATATTTATTAGTTCCGGCAGGGTCACGGCTTCGGTACTTTGATTCCCACCTCCAAGTAGTTGGGCAAATGATACATTGGCATCAATAAGTTTTGAGGGTTCTCTTCTGGTGCTTGCTTGTCTTGTTGTTTCATCCAGTACTTGAGGTTTTTGAAACCTGGTCCTGAGTTCCTTATAGATTTGGCATCCTTTATAGTTGGCCGGGTGGTCCTTGAGGCAGTGAGAACATGCAGCGGGTGTTGATTTTGGTTTTGTACTTTCCACAGACTTTTGCTGTTCACCACATTTCACGCAGCGTGGTATGTGATGACAATAAGTTTTAGTATGACCATATGCTTGACAATTATGGCACTGCATTATCTCTCTCTTTGTGTAAGGTTTTTCGACTCTTACACTGGAAATAGTACAATCTATTGAGATCATAGATTTTTTCAACTCCTTCTACTGGTTTTAAGTCCACAAAAGAGGACTTTTATCCTTTAGGACATTAGTGACTTGCCGCACTTTATAGCCTATCTCCGTTTGTTCTTTAATAGTTCAACTGGTGTCGAGAGGTGTAAGTTTCTGATTACAAGCCTTAAAGCTCTCTCTTGGCATAGCTGATAGGTATGGAAATCTGCTTTGGTTTCAGTTAGATATTTCACTATTTTTCTATATGTCTCGACAGTAGTAGGAGATATTTTGGTATCATTAATTCTACTCATACAGTAGTAGCTGGTAGATTCGGTAATTTTGTTCAATTGCGCACACAACAACTGGAAATTTCTAATATTTTTGACAAATATTGGAGGAGGCCTTGGTTCACTGAGTATAGGAGTAGATTCCATGTTTTCTTTTTCATTATGTAAAATCTGAAAAGGATTTGGGGTGAAAAACGGAGATTCGTCAGTCATCCCTTGTGACGATGTGCCAGGTTGTAGTTCAGATTCTGAATTAGTACCCGAAGGGGTTGCTTGTAGATTTAATCATTTAGTAGTATCACGGGGGGGTCTTTGTTTTGTAGGAGACGGGATTGAACCACTAGATCTAGATCTTTTAGTTGAAGCTTTGGAGGACATTACTTGATGATAATATCGCATTTCATGTATAGAAAGTAATTAAATAAAAACCAGATGTGGGAAAAAACAATAACTTAAAGAAAGTTAAGTAAGACCAGCCTTGCCGGGCTATTGGCAATCAGCTGATATAAAGAGGTGACTCAGCATTCACTTTTCACTGTAAATTATAACACAACTTACCGTTGTTTGCTCCAATAATACTGTTGTTGTTATCTGAAGTCTGATGATGTTTTCAAGACTGTGCTGAAGTGAAATCCAACTGCAAAAGCAAGAAATCCGAGAGCCGACTCGAAAGATGACTGCTACACTCACGCGCATGCGCAGAACTGAGAGACCTATAAAATTAATTTGTATTCACAATTGTACAATAGATATGGAATATAAGGAATGAAAGTTTGAAAAGATCACCTATAAGATACTAGAGCTAAACAATTTAAAAATAAATGAATCATTTAATAACGGTAGTTTATTATTTTGATTAAATAACTAATTACGTCTTATATTAATTTAGGGTTATAGATTTGTAATTTTCACATTCGGTATGCGTATTTTTAGGATGGTATTTTTAGATTCCAAGGTATTGGAAAAGATGGGATCTAAATGAGAGAAGGGAAGAAGCATTGCTAATGTAAGTAGGTAGGCAATTCCTGATGGCTTCGGATATAATAGGAATCATCAAAGGGTTTAGCTCTTTGGGTAGGGATGTAGAGGCCAGAATGGCGTGATATATTTCTAAGAGAGTGAACTGAAGATTTAAATTGTAGGATACTGGGGATATGTGGAAGGTATTTGAAGTTAATGATTTGGTAAAGGTACGTCTCCGTATGGAAGGTAGGAGCCACTTCAACTCACTGTAAAAGTGAGTCACTGGAGACCTCTTCGGGGTACCGAAGATGAATCTTATAAAATGTTCATGATCTACTTGTTTATATAAGAACTTAATCATACTTTTCTGTTTCTAACATTTTTTTTTTTTAATCAAGTTTGAACCTAGCTATGTTCAATTGTAGGAGAAAAGTAGGAAACATTTATAAATTTTGTTTTTAATCATTTTAGATTATTATACATCAATATAGTTAGTCCCTGGTTACGCCACATATTATCTAAACAAGTAAAATGAAACGAAGGAGAAAATTATGAGATAGCACTTTTTAGTAATAAACTTACATATTATAAAATCGGACAAAAGTACTAAAAAATAAATAAGAAGAGTGATAGGTTCCTGAAGTCGTGCAAGAGTTTCCTGCAACATCCTACGATGAATTTAAATATTAATAGGCTAACTAAGTATGATATGAATAGATTTATTTAAATTAGAAATGATAACTATATATGTATACACATATTAGCCCTGATGATATATGTATCATCATGACGCCACCCGGACAAATTTCCTGCTAAGTCTCTCTATAGTTAACTATTGATATTCACCAACGGAAATATGATCTATTTTTATCTACTCATGTCAATATTTGTTTGTTTTTTTGTTTAAAGTCACTTTATGCTATTATTTGTAATTAGACGATGCTACATTGGGAGTCCTAAATTTTGCCTATTCAGGTTTAATTAGGATAGGGATGTTTAACGAGTACCGGCAATTGCAAAGGCCCTTCATACGTCCCATCCGAAGGACGGTATAACTAAGGATTTTCTGCACATAAATAAATGCTACAGCCAACTGCAGGTTTGAACTCGTGGCCTGGGGCTGTTATGCTAGCCACTACGTCAAAGGTGATCCTAAATAAATATTTGATTTATAACTTACTAAGTTTTGGTATGACGATTTACATAATTTTAGCAATTACATTCACCCTAGATCTTTGGTGTAAGTTTTCAACTTATTTAGTAAATATCAGGTTATCTGTTTCGAGCTTTAGAAAATAAAAAAAAAGGCTGTGAAACCATAATTAGCTCCGTATCAAATATCGATAGCGATAGCTTTCTCTAGTTTCGTGTTTATAATCGCGAAATTTCTTTCCTGCTTGGAATAAGAAACTTGTTGATGTATTAATACCCGAGGTAGAGCTAGCGGGGACGGAGGTAGGAGGGGCAGGAGCAGGTTGTTGGGGAAGCCTTGATGGGATCAAAGGTTGAATACCCAATTAAAAACTGACCGAAGCGCCAATCCCGACTGATGACTGTTATGGAATATAGATTCCTTCCCGAGATTGGATAACTCCACCGTTAAATGTAAACTTACAAAGGAAAAATGCCTTTAATTTTGATCGAATCGAGTTTTACGCTTGAGGATTACATTATAGGCTTTTGGTTTGGCGATGGTAGGCAGGCTCGATAGGATCCTCACTAGATAACGTTTACGGGCTCATTTACCGCATTCGGTAATTTAATTACTTGATACAGGTTATCGATTTCAATTTATCGGGAACCTTGCCTTCTTCAGGATACAGCATCGGATCATCGTAGGCATTTGATATGGGCAGTAGGCAGGGATAGATCGTGATTTACATGAGTCTAGGAATGCAATTCCGTGCTGGTGAATATGTTAAAATTCTACGGTCTATTACTACACTTCAAAAGTATCAAGATTTTTACAATTAATCTTGTAATTAATTCATTTTTATATTGATAATCTTCTTAGGCAGACGCTCTAACCCTCCACTTAATTACAGAGTGCTCATTTACATGACCGTCATAAGGTGTGTCTGATAGGACTAGCGGAGCTTTATAGCATATCCTCTCGTCTCTCATATCCAATTCTTACGAATCAAAATGTTTCTTAATATGAATAAAATCATCCATAATGACCTAATTTTCCTATGATTTAAGTAATGAAACAGTTAATACTTTCATGACCAACTCCATTTGCACTCTATCCAATAGTTTTAATCCTAGCTATTTTTAGGATTAGTTTTAAAAACCATATTTTCTGACATTAAATTCTAGTTAAACTCCTATCATTGGGTAGCTCATCTACAAGTTTATTTCATTTACTACAACTCTGTTCATTTATAACAAGTATTACCACATACAGTGATAAATTTCAGAATTTTTTTTATTACAGAAAAATATCCAAATGATCCATAAAAACCCCATTAAACCTCCAAAGACTACAGTATCTTTAGTCGAAAGTGCTGCGTAAAATAGTGGACGAACCGTTATAAGTAATAAATGACGTTATACATAACGATTTGAACATTCAAATGATTTCAGCCACTTTCAGCAACAAAACAATACAATAACTTTCGCCAAAGACCAACATATAACATTAACAAAAACATTAAAATGCTCTAACAGATCACAATGAATATCAACAGTTGACCGTAGAGGAATTCAGGAGGGCCACAACAATATGAACACTCCCTACTCTCCGCCGCAGCGCTAGGCTTCAACAGCTAATTTCTTATAATCGATTATACTGCATAGTATGAATAATTATTGTGGTTGTTTGTTTATTCATTTAACGTCACTGATATGCTATTGTGGCTAATCGGATGATGCTACAGACGGAGTCTTAAATTTTGTTTAGCGAAGTTTTATTAGTATCAGGATCTTTAACGAATCTTTGTCATCGCAGAAGCTCAGGACCACCATTTTACGAATCCCTCCTAAGGACGGCATACCAAATGATTTTTCACTGACTATTTAAAAATCCCGAGGTAACCTTCCAGGTTTTAACCCGCGACCTTGGACCTAAGAGGCTGTTAGGCTAACCACTACACCACAGGTGACACCCAAAATATTCGCTGGTCATAGTTCGGCTGCGAGGATTGTTTTGTATTTTGCTTTTACTGTAAATACACGTTCAAATACAATAGTTCAAATTTCTTACTCTAGGTATGATAGTTTGGTAATTTACGGGATAGCCCACCTTGTCTGGAGTATTGGTGCATTAATCCGAAAAAAAAATACTTGGTCTAACAAACTAAACATGTTTAGAGCGTCTATTCAATAAGCCCTGCGACTATCTATGTATTATGAACATTTTCTTAAGATTTGTCTTCGGCAATTCAAGGAGGACTCAGGTTACCCACTTATACGGTGAATTAAAGTAGTAGACAATATTTCTTGGACCTTTACCAAACTATTAATTCCCAGCGTCCTTCCTACATCCACAGTCTCCTTCAATTTAAACCCTTGGTCCACTCACTCGAAACTAGATCCCGACATTCTGACCTTTACGCTCATACCCACAGAACCAAAAATTTTGATCGTTCCTTTATTGTTCGCTCTACTACACTTTGGAATTCCATACCAACCCATATCCGCCAAGCTGCGTTTTTTATCCTCATTCAAATCCCAACTCTTTCTATACCTTCTGTCATCCTAAATAGACCATCAGCAAATGTGATATGTCAACTCTATCTAGAAATCTACTTTGGATGAATGAAGATTACTGTTTACCCCCGAATTTTAATATGCTTTTAATTTGAATTTGTTAAAATAGGATTTTATTTTCTCAGATTGTATAGTATTTCTCCTCATTGTAAATAATGGTAATTCTAAATAATCATAGTAAATAATCATTAATCATGTTTATTTTATCTGTTGGCCAGACATATTATATATTGTATTGTACATAAGTGTTATTCTTAGGTGATCCTAGTCCCAGAATATTTTTTTTTTCTATCTTTTGTATAAATCAGTTTAAATTGATAAAAGTAAATCCTGAAAGGGTTCACGAAAGGATATTCCTAGCTGTAGACCTTGACAAATGTCCCCAGGCATATATTACCCTACTTACCATTTATGAGACCATATAGCCGCAGCATTAAAAATCGCACAATGATTTAAACCTCTTCGAAAAGATTTAATGTTTTATGTATTTTTTTCTTAGACCTTGAAATAGCAATGAAAGGGAACTATAAAAAGTTAAAAACTATTATAAATTATGGAGATATGAGGAGAGACTGGCGGCCTAACATTTGAAACAGTCGGCCGGTACCATTAAGAATGGCGACCAGGAACTCGTCTTTTTCTGCCCCTTTGCATACATAATTTTTATGAATGAGACCGCCATATAACGAATGAACCTTTGGGAACCGCCTACGCAGGAACAGACATATCGCATTAGCAGTTAATATCCTCGGGAGTCTGCCGGTAGCCCCCGAGCAGCACCTCTGACCTATTGCTACTTCTTCTGGATGTTGCCTCTTTGTCAAGTCGGGGCTACACCGTTATTTACTCAACATGGAAGCAGAAAATATGCAAGAGTATAGAGTCTTATAAGGAAAGACTCCCTGTAGGGACCTTATCCGATCTCAATATTTCGAAGAAACAAGGTATTCCTGCTTCGAACACGTAGGGATGCTTTGTAGGGACGTATCATTAGCTATCCTGGAATTGCCAAGATTTTTTTTCTTTTTTTTGGCGTGTTTTATTCCTTTGTCTGTAGAAATGTTGAAACCATAGTATGAAATAAAAAAATAAAAATAATTCCAATACACAAGCTACCGATACATTAACACTTAAATAAACACACTGGTATTTGTATTTAGATATGAGGATCTTCATAACTCTAAGAAACTTAATAAATATCTTCGATCAAGAAAATATTCTCAAACTAAAAAAAAAAAAAAACCGTACCTCTATAACCCATGAAGAGTCTTAAATCTTTTACCTATAGAGATTCCTACTGTTTTAAGACCGACGGTCGTGTAATGATGTGATAAGACTGAGATCAAGTTCGGCTGCCAGAGATTTTCTTTCGTCCCCATCCCACCTGAAATATAGCAAGATTCGAACACGAGACCCGGCCGGATAAACGATTTTCATGTGTTGACAATTTTATTTTAAGTATAATTTGTACCAAAGGTACTTCACCATATTTTAATTTCAATGCTTTTATATAGGAAAATATAACATTTTATTTTATGTAAGTTAAAAAGCAATTATTTTAGTTGTTTTTTTTATCATAGTAGAATACATTATGTAAATGTAGAAGACAACGGCGTTTATGGTAATGTTTTTCAACCATAGAAACTACTATACCTGATATAAGTTTAACAATTATATTACTAAAAAAAATACAGTCATCATAAAAAAAAAAAATATAGAGAATTACCTAAAAAAAGGTCGCCCTAGGGTATGCAACAGAGATGGGCAAAATCGCATTCGGATATACGAATACGAATGCATTCGGGAAAATCGAGTTTTGAAAATACGAATACGAATGCAATCGTATTTCAAAAAAGAATACGAATGATCGTATTTCGAAAAAATATACGATACGAATATACTCACAGATGTAGACAGGTATACGCCCGAATATCACAGGTATGCAAAGGGATACGGTCATATTCCACTGGTGTGGGCCGTATTCCACTTGTCTAAAAACGTATACGGACCTGTGTACAAGTCAATATGTGCGCATTTGCAGGCGTGAATTCGAATGCGGTCAATAATATCTTATATTAAAAGACATAACATTTAATATTTATGAATTTTTTTAAAAATATGATTCAAATATTGTTGAAATAACTTCTTTAAATACGAATATCTATTTATTTACATATATCAATACTCATACAGTTCTCTTCTCTATAATGAAATAATTTAACAAATATTTCTTAAAATTTATTAATTTTTGGAAACAATATGCATTCAAGAATAAGTAAAGTTTAAATGTTAAATTTTCATCCAGTCTCCCAACAATTTTATTTGTAGGAAAAATCAGTACATTAAAAAGTGATTAATTAATAGTGGTCAATTTGAAATAAATAGTTAATGTTGAAAAAATAACTTTATTTTGTCGGAAGTATATATTTTAGATTAAATAAAATAACATAATTATTATATACAATCATAACTAAGGTGATACTTTTTATATTATTTAACATTTTCTGTGAAATCTGTAGCTTTATAACGGTCTATTATGCTTTTCTTATATGCGAATTGAAAAATAATAACCTGGAAAAAGTTTATTTTTACATTTTTTATTTCTCCAGTTAATTTAAGTTTCTTTAATATTTATCCATTTATTCTCAACACTAGCAACAAGAAGTGGTGAGATAATTAAAATAAACAAAATTAACAATACATAAGGTATTTTTTTATTTCATCAGAATAAACTTAAATCTATAGATTTAAAGTGAATATGTAACAATTAATGATATAAATATTAATAATTGTTTCATATTCATTTTTATTCGCGCTTTACTTCACTTCATTATAACCTATTATTTTTGTTATTATTATTTATTTATTTTTATACCACTTTAATGTTTTAGAATATACTACATTCATTTTCATAGGAAATAGAAACAAGTTCATGAATTATTTTCTAAAAATGCCTCTACGGCAAAGGGTATTATTCCTAGTTTAGTTAGTATATTCCTAGTCCATTTAGATTTTTTACCCTCTGTTGTGAAAATTGTTTAGTTGGTTTTAAATTAATTTAGGGATTTCCTTCTGCTTTTGAGCCTTGCAATACTTCCTAAGAAGTTTGTCACATATTTAGTCTCTTTTAATAGGCTCAGAATCCCAGGGCAGGTATCATGGTAAAATTCCCGATGGTAAAGTTCCCGATGTCCCGTGGTTCTAAGGCGGCTTTGTATTACTTCTTATCTTCAAACAAAGTTAACAATAAAAAAAGAATTATACTGAATTTCAATTAAAGCATTTATTTTAGATCAAATTACTAATAAGAATAAATTAATAATAATATACTATATACGATAAAAACTAAAGTTTTTTGCGGTTATCATCACTCTCTATTACAGCTTTGAATGTTACATAAGTACTTTTATTAGCGCTTTACTTCACTTCATTATAAAAAATTAATTTTATTATTATTATAACTTTCAATGTTTTGGAATAACAGCAAACTTCTAAACTTAGAAAATAGAAACATAATCATGAAAAGTCAATGAGTCATTCCATACCTGATTACCTAAACACTACACTGTAAATCCTTAAAATTCAACATTTTACCTATTTTTGAATGCGTGGTGTTTATTTTCACATAGTTGGTTTGAAAAGTTAAAATATTTACTGAACTTTACTTTCAATATAAATTTTAAGCTCAAAAAAAATATATCAAAGGGATAATATTTCTTTTCTTTTTTAATATAATTTATAAGCGCATTACTGCATTAATGTTTTTCATTTTCCACAAATTAATAAATTTTAAGAAATATTTGTTAAATTATTTCATTATAGAGAAGAGAACTGTATGAGTGTTGATATATGTAAATAAATAGATATTCGTATTTAAAGAAGTTATTTCAACAATATTTGAATCATATTTTAAAAAAAATTCATAAATATTAAATTTTATGTCTATTAATATAAGATATTGACCGCATTCGAATTCACGCCTGCAAATGCGCACATATTGACTTGTACACAGGTCCGTATACGTTTTTAAACCAGTGGAATACGGCCCACACCAGTGGAATATGACCGTATCCCTTTGCATACCTGTGATATTCGAGCGTATACCTGTCTACATCTGTGAGTATATTCGTATTCGTATATTTTTTCGAAATACGAATGCATTCGTATTCTTTTTTGAAATACGATTGCATTCGTATTCGTATTTTCAAAACTCGATTTTCCCGAATGCATTCGTATTCGTATATCCGAATGCGATTTTGCCCATCTCTGGTATGCAAACCCTCTTGGGGCAAATCCATCCCTGTATAAATTTAGTACTAAAAAGCTAGAGAAAAATCTGACGGATAAGCCCGACCTCGCCATTACACTTAACTTCCTTGCAATAACCAATGGTTGTGTTGGGTTGTATATTGGCCAATGCCTATAATACAGTACTAATTTCTCTCTACATGTACTGCAGCCAAGATCCCTCATGTATTTTAGGGGTAACTAATACTAAAAATTAATAATAAAAATATAAATTAAATATTAACAAACTGGGCCCAAGTTTGGATCAAATTCTAAAATAAAAAATAATCAATGAAATAATAATAAATAATAATAAATGAGATCCTGTATAGAAAAACGGAAAACAATTCCGACACAATGAGGAAAAGGAGCATTGACTTCTGTGGTCACATCCTAAGAATGGATCCATGAAGAATAACTAAAAGAATCTTCGACTTCCGCAATAAAAATACGAAACCGAACTGGTTTGAAGAGACGTGGAAAGATCTACAAGAGTTAAAAATAACAGAAGATATATTAAGGAACGGATCTGCGATGAACATCACCACGGACAAAAAATATATTATAAAATATATTAATATACTCAAAATTCTTGTTGTGATAATTCTGTTTTTCGTTGAGAGGCGATTGTTCGTTTGTTTACTCCGTTACATTTAGATGTTCTTCGGACCCTCCCATTATCGTGCAGAGGGCTTATCATTGTAAATTAAAAAAAACAAAACTATTTGTTATATTGAATGTAAACAAAAGCTCGGGCTTAATAATAATTGGTTATAAAAGTAAAGAGGGAAGCGATGGCCGGGATAAGAGCGGACAGAAGAGAGCTATCACCTTACAGCAGCTGTACAGCTTCCGGTGACAGGTTGTCGACAGCCAGCTCGCGCTCAGGATCAGGTTTGCACTCCTGTCATCATCTTATGAATAAATAATTAGTTTTCAAAATTTACCGCGTAAGTGGATAATTTATAATTATGTATTCATATATACTATATCTCCTGCACAACAGATCCGGTACCTAGGGCTCAATATTTACAAACGTCTAACAAAGAATACTCATACTAAACTAAAACGACAGGAAGCTTTTCGTAAATGCCGATTACTACAAAACTTATTCCACAAACGCTTAAGATTCTCTATGTATTAAAAAAACAATTCATTTATATAAATTGACAATGACAAAGAGACATTGCAACAAGTCCCTACCATTATCAGGTATGGACCTGTTGCATTGTGTTGTGGGGTTACACTTGACCATTAAATTTCAGTCGTATCACATCCAAAATACTTTGAAACGTTCTGCATGATACTTATCTTGTTACTAATACAATCATCCGTAAAGACTGAAATATCCTATTAGTTGAAGATCTAATCCGAAAGATGTACACCTCTTTTCATTTCGAACTCCCTGCCTAAACAAACCGTCTCTTTTCCATATATATTCCGGACTAGTGGACTTAAAAGAAGATGGCCAAGAAACCTCCTACCATAAATCCATAAATAAGACATTGGAGTATTACAATGCAGTTTAAAATTTCATTAAATCAATCATTTAAAAAAAAAAATATTGAGATATATTGCAATATTTTTCAAAATGAACAATAGTAATAGTGATATGAGACCACATTCATACAATATTTACAGAAAAGATTGATAAAGTAAAAAAAAAAATCTCGAAATAAACGCCCAGAAAAGGTAATTTTTCCTCAGTAACTCGCTTCTAGTGCATTTTATTGAGGAAATAAGTACCGATTTACTGTGGTAAAAATAAAATAAATGCCTTTTCTGCGTTTTTTATTTTTTAAAGTTGGCAGAAAAAGCATATAGCCTAGTAGTGTGAAATCTTGGAGTTTAGAGAGGGTCAATGTTTCGAACACATGTAAAATTACCCCACATTTAATAAGCTAACTCCCTTTTTTTGAACTAATTCTGCTGGGTTTCAAAGCTGACTTTAGATGTTAAGTCCGGGGAATGATGTATCCAGCCTGGGTAACCTAGGTATCTCAAGCCGTTCTTGATTTTGTTCATTAATTTGATAAAGCTTCTTACAGAAACCATCCTTTTTATTTGTACTGACATGTCAGACGTTTCTATGTGGGTAATTAGTCTGTTGTTACGTACCTGAAGTTTATTATGAACTGAAATAAAGGGTAAGTCGATGATGGTTATACATCAGTGGATTTCTGATGTTAAACATTTTAGTGTTTGAAAGTTCTTTCTACAATTTGTGAACCTTAAATAATTAAAGGTTTTAAGAGCGGTGCGGGTTCACTTTTTAGGCACATCAAGTTTGGTGAGCTATTTAAATTAATATGTTAATATTTTCCAGTCTGGTGATGCCCAAGTTAGCGAATCGTTGAATAAGTAGTAATAGTAGAGAATGAATATTTTGTAAAAAAAAAAAAACTGTCGTGCAATGAGGTGAATTAGGCCTTGATCACGCTTACCGCCAGGTTTTCTCCCAATATTTTGGGTACCCACTTTATAGAGGCTGGGTCTAACCAAGGAGGGTCTCCAAACCCTATGATATAAATGAGAAGAAAGGAAAAATAAAGGTTTATTTACTATTGAGCCTGAATAGTCATTTAATGATTAAAGATGTGGGATTTGAAGGTAGAAAGAGAGTTGTAGTGACGAATAGAAGGAGGAATAGAATTCCATAGGGTTGAGGATCGAATGAGAAAAGATCTGTAGAAGTTCTTACGTATATTAATTTGAAAATTATGTCCTTAGACGTAAGACTAGCTATAGCCTCACGTTTTCGTTTTATTGTGTTTCATTTTTGATCATTTTTACGACCCTTTGGGTACGACCATGCCAACTGCTCACATTCTAAAAGTAATAGAAATGCTAATGGTGTAGAAAATTGTGTGTTACTTTAACCGTGACGATTTGTATTAGCACCTGACCTTAGTACCATTAGTGAAGCCGAGGGGAGTTAAATTTGGAGTAGGATTCGTAAGGTCAAGGAACGAGGTGGAAGTTTGGTGAAGAGCTCACGAGGCTCACGCGCGAGATCTTGCGGATACTCTCCTTCCCACAGGCACCTCTGCGCATCATCTATCCGCGCTTCCAGAAATTAGGAATCCACCATTAGCGTTGTAAATAAACAATTATCTGATCATCAGGAGTCAATGGCCCAATAAGTTTTAAAGTGGAAATCGTTAATGAGTTTATAGCAATTCTGAAAAGATTTTACACACCTCCTGGAAAAATATGTTCCATCTGTTATTTTGCTTACATTATTTTTACTTTCACTTACCTAAATATGAAATAGTGAAAGTATTGCGAGTTTTTACCGGAAATAAATGATACCGAAAAAAAGGTCTGTGTCCCTGAATAAGTCTACCGTAAAAACGGAAAGTCGTACGGAACTAAAATTTCACGTTAAAAACAATTATACATTAAATGTTACAGCAACTTTTACATCGAAATCGGCTAACCAAAAGAGCCATTTTGTACTATACATTTTGTACCTGTTTACGATTTTCTCAAAAACGGCTTTGACGATTTTGAATTAACTCACTATGTCCATGTTTTATTTATTGAGCTTTAATATCGTGTAGGTTTCATTATGATTTAAATAGTCTAACAGGGCTTAATGGCCGGTATTTTAAATTTTATTTCTCTAAAGTGCCTTCAATTTTACGGATTCAGAAAAATTACTCATATCATCTTATTAGGATTGATGAGAAGCGTCTAAATATAAAAATTGAAATTTTAAATTTTATTATGAACTAAAGGAGAAAAGAGCAAAAATATTTTTGTTTTTTTTGAACCTAAGAACAGCAACATAGATGATTAATATACCGTTGGAAAGCTAAAAAGTTTGGAATATAATCTATATACAAGAAACATATAATCTTATATACAAATTTGTAAAAGGTAATATAAAGTGATACGGATATGACTTTACTTATTACTTTCAATATTTACTTACTTATTACTGATTACTATATGTAATATTTTGATATTGCTTAATGATTAAATCTAAATCATCTAAATTAACTTTGAAATTTTTAAATTGATTTTAAGATCAGCTGATGCGCTCGATGATAACAGTCATACGTTACATCGTCTCTCAGATTTTTGCTTTTTTCAGTAGGAATTCGCTAGAATTCAGTCTGGAGAACATCACTAGACCTCAGGAATATTACGGCAGTGAATATTGGAGAAGTTTCGGTAAGCAAAGTTATAATTTACTTTGTACAATCACGAAAAAGTGAAAGAAGGGTCACTGATCAGCTGATTGCCGCTAGCTCGGCAAGCTCGGGCTTGCTTTTCTTTTAATTATCTTTCTTTTATCTTTAATACTTATCTCATTATTTATTTATTATTATTATTTTATTAATCAATGAGATATTTTCATCAAGTCATGTCCTCAAAGTCTGCAAGTAAAAGATCTAGATCTGCAGGTTCTAACTCGTCTCCCACAAAACAGAGACCCCGCCGTGAACAAAATAAAAAAATGATTCCACCAGCGACCGCGTCAGCTACCTCATTAGGTTCTGAACCACAGCCCAGCACATCATCACAAGGAATAACTGATGAATCTCCGTTTTTTACACCGAATCCATTTCAGATCCTCCAAAATGAAAAAGAAACCATGGAATCTTCTCCTATACCCAGAGAAGCACTACCTCCACCAATATTTGTTAAAAATATTAAAAATTTTAAACTGATGTGTGCGCATTTAAACAAAGTAACAGATCCTAATAGTTATTATTGTATAAGTAGAACCAATGATACTAAAATATCTCCGACTACTGCTGAAACCTACAGAAAGATTGTAAAATATCTGACTGAGACCAAAGCTGACTTTCATACTTATCAGCTGCGCCAAGAGAGAGCATTAAGGGTCGTAATCAGAAACCTACATTCCTCAACACCCGTTGAAGCAATCAAAGAAGAACTGACAGAATTAGGATTCCAAGTGAGGCAAGTCACCAACGTTCTAAAAGATAAAAGTCCACTTCCTCTATTCTTCGTGGACTTGGAACCATCAGCAGGAGTCGAAAAAATCTATGACCTCAGCAGACTGTACTATACCCGTGTAAAAGTTGAAAAACCTTACACAAAGAAAGAAATAGTCCAGTGCCATAACTGTCAGGCATATGGTCATACCAAAAGTTATTGCCATCACATACCACGCTGTGTGAAATGCGGTGAACAGCATAAAACAGAAGAATGTACAAGATCAAGATCAGCACCCGCTGTATGTGCTCTGTGCCTCAAGGACCACCCGGCTAACTACAAGGGATGTGAAATCTACAAGAAACTCAGAACCAGATACCAAAAACCTCAGGATCCGAATGAAACAGCTGTACCAACCAGAAGCAGAAGAGAACCATCAAAACTTGTAAATTCTAACGTGTCATTTGCCCACTTGCTTGGAGGTGGTAACCAGAATCATGAAGTCGAGGCACTGCCGGAACAACATTTTCCTCAACATTCTCAATCTATTGTACAAGAATCTATCCCTCAAAGTTTACCTAATCTTCAAAAAACTCCTCAACATCAAATTTCTCATATCCCTCCACCATCAAACGTCACAGATCTTACCAGTCTAATGACATCGTTCATCTCCGAAATCAAATCTCTTGTTATGCCGCTTATATCACTCCTTACAAATCTAGTATCGAATCTAATCCCTGCCTTGAAAAATCCTTAAATGACTTCACCTAACTCCTTATCCATTCTCCTTTGGAATGCGAATGGTGTTAGAAATCATACTGACGAACTGACAGCGTTGTTGCAAGACAAAACAATCGATGTTGCACTTATAACTGAAACAAGACTAACGACTAAACAGTACTTCAAAATACCGCAATACATGACATACCGTACTGACCACCCAGACGGTAAAGCCCATGCCGGTTCTGCTATCATTGTCCACCAATCCCTCTCTCATCATTTACTCCCACTTCCCACCTATGATTTCCTACAAGCCACATCCATAGTAATCAAGACTTTTTCCTTTCCGGTAACCCTCACATCTGCATATTGCCCTCCTAAACATTCCATTTCCAATTCTGAATTTGTATCCTTCCTGGATTCCTTAGGAAATCGTTTCATTCTGGGTGCAGACTTAAACGCCAAGCATCAGCAGTGGGGTTCCAGAACCACGAATTCTCGGGGACGAAATTTGCTGTCTGCACTCAACTCCCGAAATTTTAATATCCTGCCTCCTGACTCCCCTACCTACTGGCCAACCGATCCTAACCGCAATCCTGACATCCTCGACTTCTTTATCCACAGCGGATTAGGCTCTCTCAACTTGTCTTTAACTCGCCTTGATGAACTATCCTCAGACCATAGTCCACTGATCCTAAAAGTATCTCTCACTCCAATTCCAAAACCCATTCCACCATCATTCATCCGAGGCCCTGTCAACTGGAACCTTTTCCGCCAAATCCTGACCGATAATATTGACCTCAGAGTAACCCTCAAAACCCAAGATGACCTAGATAATTCCGTCTATTCCTTTACCACCGCCATCCAACAAGCTGTCTGGACTGCTTCCTCTCCTAAACACTCCAATATAAATCCAGACCAAAATCATTTTCCACAACCTATTATAGACCTTATCCACACCAAACGCCGAGCAAGATCATTATGGCAGCGCACCCGACACCCAACAGATCGCCGCTCCTATAACTTCTATTGTAGACAATTGAAGAGGGAGTTGGCGAACTTCCGTTCCCAGTCCTTTAATTCCTACCTCTCCTCTCTATCAGCTCGTGATAATTCCCTGTGGAATGTCACGAAAAAGATCCTAAAATACCATCATGTTTCCCATCCTCTCCGACGTGGTGATGACTCCTGGGCTGCGTCTGATGAAGATAAAGCCGAGGAATTCGCCACACACCTCTCCAAAGTATTCACTCCTCACCCGGAATCCCACATCAATCACACCGCAAAAGTGCAAGACTTTCTTATGTCACCGATTCCACTTTCCCTACCTCCTAAAGCTATTAATCCCTCTGAGGTCAAATATCTTCTCCAAAAACTGACTCTCCGTAAATCTCCTGGACACGATCTCCTTACTCCCCAGATCCTCCGACAACTTCCGCAGAAAGCTATTATATTCCTTACTTATATTTATAACTGCATCCTCCGCACCACCTATTTTCCTCTGTTATGGAAACATTCCACCATCATCCTTTTTTTAAAACCAGGTAAACCTTCCAACAACACTTCATCCTACAGGCCTATTAGTCTACTCCCCATCCTCTCAAAAATCTTCGAAAGGCTTCTTCTTAAACGTATACTACCCATATTAGAATCTCAAAATCTTCCTTCCCATCAGTTTGGATTCCGTCCTCAGCATTCCACAGTTCAACAGGGGCTCCGAGTTGTAGACCATATTTCCTCAGCTCTTGAATGCAAAGAGTATTGTTCTGGTGCGTTTCTGGACATTGCGCAAGCTTTTGACCGGGTATGGCACACTGGATTACTCTTCAAGCTGAAAACCCATTTACCCCAGTCCCTATACCTCATTCTCCGATCCTATCTCTCGAACCGTTCCTTCCGAGTTCGCTGCGGTGAAGAATTTTCTAACCTTTATCCCGTTGAGGCCGGTGTTCCTCAAGGCAGCGTCTTGGGACCCATCCTCTACATCCTTTACACTGCTGATATTCCTACACATCCTGATACCTTTCTGGCAACTTTTGCAGACGACACCGCCATCCTATCATCCAGTTCCAATCCTGAAACAGCATCCTTAAACCTTCAGAGACACCTTTTCCTTATCGAACACTGGTGTAATAACTGGCGTGTAAAGGTGAACGAAGCCAAATGTAAACACATAACCTTTACTCTTAGACGAAAATCCTGTCCGCCAGTTTATTTCAACTCATTACCGATTCCTCTCTCAGATACAGTCCGGTATCTTGGCTTACTGTTAGACAAAAGATTGACTTGGAACCCACATACAAGACTTAAAAGACAAGAACTCAACCGACGATTCGGACAGTTATACCGACTACTCAACAGAAAATCTGAACTTACAGTTGAAAACAAATTATTAATCTACAAGACAATACTGAAGCCCATCTGGACCTACGGAATTGAACTGTGGGGGACAGCTAAACGTTCTAACATCAAACGCATTCAATCCTTTCAATCCAAAGTCCTCCGTACAATAGTAAATGCTCCTTATTATGTCTCCAATTATACCTTGCACCACGACCTTAATGTTCCATTTATTTCAGACCTAATTCCATCCAAATTTTCCAAATTCCACCAGAACCTCATTCATCATCCTAATCCTTTAGCTCGATCCCTATCCAGCTCCACTCATCCATACAACCCACCTAGAAGGTTGAAACGGCAGTGGCCTCGCGACCTTTTGTAAATATATTGGAGTTCTAGCACTGGCTAGATTCTCCACTCAATGTGATGTATGTATGAGTGTGTGTATGTGTATATAGGTATAAGTGAATTATTGACTTTTGTATTGATTCATTATTGTGTATATATTTTATTGTAATTTTATTTTGTGTAAATATTGTATGAATGTAGTATGTTTGATATCATTCAGCAATACTATTAATGTCCAAATTGGGACAGATTGTAAAATTTTCTCAATAAAAATTGTTATTACTAAAGTAAATTGATTTTAATAGTTTTTAAATTACTTGTAACAGCGGAGGTAAGTGAAAGTCGTTTGTTGCCCGCACTAAATTTTTTTTTTTTTACTTTTGCTTATATATGAAAATAAAATTTTCGAATCTAATTATTCAAACAGAAATATGCCTTTTAAATTAAACTCTGGGTCATTCCACATCAAATCATCCTGAAAAGCTGAGAAATGGCAACAACCAATTTGTGATTACTTACTTACTGACATTCTTCCTCTCCAAGTTCTCCAATCACGCCGTCCATCCTATATCTCGGATTATTTTCATTAAAATCCTCTGTTCGCTCCCGTAACACTCCGTAACACATAGAACCTCAGCTCTCGACGGTTCTTTCCTAATCCGATCCTCGTTAGTATGGAATTCTATACCCTCTTATATCCGTCTCTCTGATACTTACTCCTCCGATATTCGAACCCCGTCAGTACAATCATTTCCGGTCTACCTAGTTTCCGAAGGAGATAACATAGCTTTGATGATTTAAAAAGAAAATCTGGACATTAAGCATGGAGAAACGTTTATTTATTTTATTTTGTGTCTTATCTATATGTATATTATTACATCATAATTTCACTAGCACTGTAAATTTATTTTGATTGAAATTGTATACATCTGTATTTTTTTTTTTTGTCTAGTTTGTTTTCTAGAAGCTACCCTTCATTTATTACTATTAATAATAATGAGGGTTAATAATTTAAGGTAGTTTTCAAGACTTTGTTAGTAAATTAGAGGCTGCTATAGTGTTTCACTACTTTATTTATGAACGCACTACGTTTCGGCTAGTACGCCATCATCAGGTACCTAACAATTTTTGCCTGAAAGGACACAGTTATAATTAATTTAATACAACCATTCTTAAAAATGATCTCGGAATATGAAACATTTCAAAAATTGTATAAAAATTAAAAATTGTTCAAATTTAATAAGTTCACTATATAAAAATTAAAATTATTAATAATAATATCTTATGTACTTATAATCTATGATTAGATTATCGTTAAAATCTCAATAATAAAAAAATATTCAATGAATCAAGTCATCAACTATGTTCATCAATGCTAATACAAGTATTAAAAAAAATCACAAGGTAATTTCACAGTGGAACCTATTTTCACATTCAATCAGACATGAGGTTTTATTAAAGAATTATCTACAAACCGCAAAGGTATAATACATATATTTAAAATTATGTTAGTAGTTTTGGTTTATTAATTTCAACAATAACCTTTGTAATCGAAAAAAAAAAAAAAAAAAATTGTCCTTAAAAATTTGAGGGTTTACGTTTCAAAATGCCTAGAACACGAATAATGAATAAATAAAAATCCGCGGCATTCCTCCGAAACTACTGCACCAATCCTTTTAAAATTCGTCACAAAAATACTAGGGCCTACAACGATGATCCTAACACCTAGACGTGTTATTTTTAAAATGGCGCCCGATTAAAAGTGATTTAATTTAATAACTAAGTTATTTTTGAAGATAGAGAAAACATTTACTGGTGTTTATTAACCAAAAAACCGTGAATAATTAGGAAAAAAATAAAATAAAAATTGTATCCATAAATACGCCCATAACTCAGTTATTTTTGAAGATAAAGAAAAATGTGTATAGAATTTTAGAATCAGTAAAGCGCGTTAAAAAAGAAAAAAGATAAAATAGAAAAGAAAAAAAATTGAAATCTTGCCCATTATATACGCCCATAACTCAGTTATTTTTTAAGATAGAAAAAATATATACATAGTTCTACATACCACTAACGTATTACACATATTTTTAAGATTATATAAGTAGTTTTTATATGTATTTTTGTTTTAATATTCGCATTAACATTGTTGAACATAATTGATGTATTGAAACATTCACTCTCATTTTTTTAATAAAAAGTTAACTTTTTTTTTTTTTTTTTTAGTATAAACCCTAAAGGTCTCTTTTAATTCGTCTGTTGTATTATTCTGAAAGGATTTTTTAAACAATAAATAAGTAATTTATTATTATTATTAATCTAGTATGAAATAAGAGCTAATAATTCAATTTGTATATTTCAGTAAAATTTCCCATCGCTCAAAGAGCCCACAATGGAGGACCACAGTTCCTCCCGGACATTTCAAGATGGAACAAAAAGAGCTTAATAAATTGTCGACCGGGTGGTCTTCGACGGACCTGGGCCATTAGCCATTCAAATGGCGACCGCTATTGAGATGCCGAGGATTTAAAGCAAGTGGCCTGTGGTCTGTCACCTTCCCTCTGTGGACGAGTTGCCTCCAGTAACCCGATATCAGCTGGAGAGAACTCGACGGTCCGGTTGTGTCCAGGATAAGGTCTTCAGTTGCCTAATCCTCCGGAGGACCTGCAAGACCAGATGTAATTGCGACAGGGGACGTCCGTGCTTAGGCATAAAGCCATCTTCTATAGACCGTCAGCTGTTCCGTCACGTATTAAAATATGGTCTGGTCGTATTGTAAGGACGGTGATTTAAGCCCGATAAGATTGTAAAAGACAGATCAAAGGGGAGTGAGATTTGAATACTTCTATAAATAGCTCGAGTGCTAACAATTAAACCAGCCTCTAAAAAAGTAAGATAGTTGCTCTACTTCAGCTAATGACTACTTTAGGCTTACAATAGGTTATTTCGGATTGATCATTAGTTTATTTAATTTTTTCTTTATTTAATACCTTTTATATTCTAATTAGAGCAACAAGGACTGGTTATCATAAAGAGTATCAACGAAATCTAACTAGATAATGAAATTCGAGATTATTTGGGAACATTGGTTATTTGTTTTTAATATATCTATTTATCATAGACATCTCAAGTTTTCCACTGATCCTGAAGTATATACACTTCTTTAAATTCAAAACTACCAGCCCACACAAACTCACATGTCCGTAACTTCTCATCTCCATCTATTTCCGAATATCCTCCGAAAAAATACGGTTGAATCAAGACCTGCTAATAAAATAAACATTAAAGTGTTGCCTTAAATAACATTGAAGTGCTACCGCTGGGTAGGTTCTTCAGAAGACAAGCAGTACTTGTAATTTATCAGTTTTACTTGTATTTATTGTACATAAAAATTTAAAAATGTATAAAATATTTTTCTTGAAAATCGCTAATGCTGTATATGGAAAAATTAATAATTAGACACAAGTTGAACAAACGTTATTCCTTCAATTCAGTGGCGCTTATACGGAGTAGGACTTGAAAGAGGGAAATTTTCGCCTCAAAACATTCACTCAGACAAGGGATATGACAGCTAAGATAAAGAACTAAGTCGTATAATTGACTAGCACCAATACATGTGAGTTACTGTAATATAAGCCTGGTTAGCTTAGCTGAAGTACTTAAATTAAATCGTTCTGTTTAGGATCCACAGTTTACTCGATGAGAATAAGATAATTAAGTTAAACTACAACTTTTAATTAATATGTTTTAGATTCTAAATTTCAATTAAAAAAAGTAACAATCTATATAGTGACTTTAAACACCTAAATTATAAAAAAAAATTAGATCTTCTTTCATTATGTAAACACCAATCTCACCAACTGTTTCTGATAAAATTTATATTAAAAAATCAATTTATATTATTTAATCTTTGTAAAATAAGCCCAATTATTGAAGATAAATAATAATAATAAAATGAAGGTATCATAGTATAGAACAGCAGAACCTGTTTAGTAAATTAAAACTACATAATAATAATATACCATTTATAGGTAACAGGAACTAAAAAATAGTCTGAAAATACTAAACTAATTTATTAAATTATTTTGAAGTTGAATATTAATTAAACCTAAGGTGAAGTTCTCTTCTTTATTAAATTTGTTTCATCAATAATAATTATAATATAGCATGTTCAGTTGCAATATTAAAATAATATCTATTATGATAACATTATTAGTTTGTTGACTTTAAATTGGCTTGAAACTACCATTTAAATTATTGAGTTTGTATGTCTTAGTTGGCTTAGTATTTTGTGGTTATTTTTGTACCATATCTTAATTTTTTTTCAATTCCAAAGTAGTTTTTAAGTGGTCTCATCCATTTATTTTTTATTTTATTCTATGAGAATTAGTGATTGAATTCTTATTCATTTATAAATTATCCAATTCCTAGACCTGTTTTCATGTATTTGTAACATCCAGATGTAGTCTACGATTTTTATTGCTTTTTTGACAGGCAGATACCTAGAGCTATAATGCAGCTCATTTATCACCTCACTGAGATGATTGAAGGATGGTGCATCATTTTAAACAGGATTGTATTTGATTTATCTAGTCAGTTGTTTGAGAGTTGATAATCTATATTAATATCATAAAGCTCAAGAGTTTGTTTGTTGGTATGTTTGAATGCGCTAAACTCAGAAACTACTGATTTGAATTGAAAAATTATTTTTCTGTTGGATAGTCCATTTATCGATAAAGTATTTACGCGATATAACATAGGAGTCATAACACTTAACAGTTATTATAGCGATATAACAAGCTGCGACCAATAGGAGTGAAGAAACAGAGAAAAATGTGGGGGGAGGGGAGAGGAAACGGGAAAAAATTAACTTATCCCAATGATTCCAATGATTTACCCTTTAAATTTAAAATTATTCAATTTCCCGTTAAGTTATCTTTTGTTCTAACAATTAATAAATCTCAGGGGCATACATTTAAACACGTTAGAATCGCTTTACGTCAAGATCGGGTTGCGTTACTTCACGCAGAAGTACTTAAAAATATATTCTTTTAAAAAATTCTTAATAGCGATTATAATAACATAAATTGTCGCAGTAAATGGAAGTCGCGGGCAACAGCTAGTACTATATACAAGATAAATTAATAGATGCATTCCAAGAGAAGGATTCCTTTTTTGAATCATAAGGTGACTGCGTGCTTATCGAATCCCTATCAGCATACAGAATAGATTTTCCAGCGGAAATAATTTATTCCTCGGAGAGCTGTCCCAATCGTCACGATTTACGCGGTACAGGTAATAATGCAAGCGATAGATCTCCCATGGTGTTGGTTGAATGTGCTGAAACCAAAACATAATGCACTGTCCCTCAGCCGGGCGGTGTAAGAAGATGTAAGTGCTAAAGAGCTGCAATGGACAGAGATAATACCTTGCGCACGCTCGCCTTGCGCACGCCCGCCTTGCGCATATGGCTCAATTTATCCGCAGCCGTTGCGGAGATAAGGCGACCTCCCCTCAATCACGACCCAAAAGGTGCGACAATCACACTATCTCAGGGAGAGGATCTCGGCCGCCCATTTATATTGTCCCTCAGATAGTGGATCGCTCGTCCACTCTGCCTCTGAAACAATGAGCTTTTCGCAAGCTTTCGTCCACCAATTGGAGAGTCTTTGACAAATTGCTTGTTTTGTTTATGACTCCTTGCGCAACGCAGTCAGATTTCACTGTTCGTCATCCCAACCCTGGTAATTAATGATGTATTTACAACAGTTAAAAATAAGAATATAATTTCAAGTTCGTGTTTGTTTTTAAAGTTGATTGTATAATCTATAATAATTTAAACATGGATTTGTTTATTTAACGATTTACGTCTAAAATTATTTTTTTTTTTTAAACAAGTGTTCAATCAAAATCGTAAATTATTTACAACACAGTTATCAATAGAAGTAACTAACAATGACTATCTAACTGTAGTCAGTTCGTCGTAAACCTATGTCATCCTTTCCTAAACTACCCTTTAATAATATTCAGCTTGTCCCGGTGGAGCAGATCCGTTATTGAGGCCTTCTGCATGACAAATGTCGTACATGAAATCCGCATACAATGCTGAAAAGACAAGAAACTGCTCGCCGATTTCGGTTACTTCAACATTTCTTGACAGACGCAGACCTTTCACTTAACTACAAAAGACTCATTTACATGACAATCACAAAGCCTATCTGGACGTACTGAGTTGAGCTTTGGGGCTCTACTAAACCATTGAACTCTTACCTTATTCAATCCTCACAATCCGAAACCCTTCGCAAAATCCTTAACGCTCCTTATTTTGTCACGAATAAAATCATCATCAAAGACCTTAATGTTCCATATGTTGCTGATATTGCCCTTGCCAGCTGTTAATGGGCAGTTTCTCTTCATGCTTTTTTTTCACTTATTTTATCATTAAGCAGTTTATTTACTTATTTTATTAAAATATACAGTTGTTACTTTCAATAAAATAAATTAAAAAAAAAACGAAAAAGTACGCCATTGCTATCTTCTAACCCCAGACCACCGTTAAGCCTCGAATCTGTTCAATCCGATGTAACCAGGACCAATTGTTTTACCTATTATCTTTCTCAAACAAAACAATGTAATCTTTGTTAGAAGTACCCGTCATCTCCTGTTTCCATCCCTAACACTTCCAAAATTTGATAACGGATGCCTAGTTTATGGAGGACTCTCTGAGAAAAACGAGATGAGTCTGAAAAGATTGATAAATTGATTTATAAGATACTTTTACAGCCTCCCCAGACGATGACACATATAGCTTACAAGTATTCTGGCCACATCTGGCTTTATCCTGATTCACGAAGAAAATACGTACTAGATATCTTCTTATTATAACCCTTGAGAGCTAGAAAACATTCCTATATATGTGATCTTCACATTCGTCTTTCTTAAGTACATACCATAAATACAAGATTTCAACCTACCGCTTTATATAATAACTACAAGCTGAGGATTGATTCGCGATTAAACTTTTGGTAGATTGTTGACAACAATGCAACAAAAACAATAATGCTCAATTCAAAATAAAAATAATAAGAAGAAAAAATCTGGCGCCCGCAACACACGACTTTCACTTACCTCCCTTATTTATATCAATTTAAGAATGTTTAAACAAATTTAGAAACGAAAATAAATTTGAAACGGACGTATATTTGTCTTAAATATGAAATTTCAGTTTCATACAGTTATAGAATGAGACCTAACTAATAAATAATATACAGTAATTATTAACAACTTCCTTTTCTATACCTGAGGGTGTCACCCATAAACCTAGAAAGGACAGGCCAAGTACCGACAAAGAACACATACCTGTACTTAGGACACAGAACCCAACATCTGGAAGCACTTCCTTTGAGGTACCGATGCCGAATCCTTATCCCCTCTACAAAACCTTTCTATATATACCTTTTGATCCTCAAAACTCATCACTCTAGTTGTAACATTTACTTGTGTCACACTCATAGAAGGAGACCTCGGAATGTACACTTGTAGTCACCCTAACTCCTCAGCACAGTTTATTGTATTCTGAATATATATTGTATTCTGATAATAAAAGCAGTATTTTAATATCTCCACTGTGTGTGATTCATTAACTGGCGCCCGAGACAGGCACTGCAAGCATCAAATTAGATTTTGAATGACTTCGCAGTTTCCGAGAGGACGAAGATACTTCTGAAGATGATCTACAAGAAGATAGACACCAAACTAAGAAGATCATCTCGCACCCTCCTTCAGTCAAGACAATACTCACCCGAGATGTCCTGCTGAACCTCACTGGACTTCACTGCTCAACAGGTATCCAGGAGGAATGTTAAGAACTAACGCAGTAAGATTTTAAAATTAATTATTTTATATGTTTGTTTATGTGCTGTTTAATTGTGATAACATTTAAAATGTATGACATTTTATTAATACTAATATAAGCTGTAATCACATCAATTTTTTTTTATAATCAGATAATGATTGTTACTGAGCATAGTTTAAGTAAAACTTAAATTATAGTAGACATAAGTAAGATTTTAATATCCAAAAAAAAAAAAAAAAAAAAAATAATAATAAAATAAGAAATATGGAATCGTTACTTTTTCGAAACTCAGACTTTGAGCATATGCCTATGCCGTACTTTGATGGTAAACCGCATACTTTGTTTAATTTCATAAATAACGTAAAAGAAATTAAAGACACTTTTTGTGCAGAAAATAATCCATTTAGAATCGTTAATGAATTCAGGATATGTAAGATGGCCAAATGTCACCTTCCTAAAACAGTCGCGGATGAAATTAAGTTTTATGATTTAAACAATATTGACGATTTGTTAAATATTCTAAAACGTAAATTTAAAGATCATAACCCAACCGAGACAAATTTTAATAAACCTTTTCCACCAGAACATTGGTTGTCCAAAGACGCTGATGAACAGCCAAAAATAAAATCCGGAATTCCAAATAATAAATTTGAACAATTACCTAAAATTAATATTCAAGAAAAGAAAATAACCTCTGAAACATTACCGCTAAAACCAGATTTAAACTTATTAAAACCGGCTGATCTAAATAAAAAATTATTTGTGGTCGAATCCAGTAGTTTAAAACAGTTTATAATGAAAAATACGGAGTCCATGAAATCTTATCAAGAAAATAGTTCAATAACCACAATTGAAACTCATTTAGTTCCAAGTACAGACTTAATAAATATTTCCCAATCTGAAGATAAACTTAATTATAAAACAGAATCTATTTTAAATGATAAATCACTTGAAAGCCCGAATTTCAAACAAAATTCATCTAATGTTAGTAAACTTCAAACACAAAAACTAAAAATAAAGAAATTTACAAAACCTGAGGAACCCGGGAGTATTAGTGAGATTAATGTTAGAGAAATTAGGCCATTAAATAATAATAAAATAAAAGATGTATCATTTATTATAGAAAATCAAAAAAAGAACTATTTTAAAGTTAATCCGGAGCAGTCGTTAAAATATTCTTTGTTTAGGGAAAAAACTAAACTGACAGAAAAGAAAGTTACCTCTGGTGATATTGACAAAATTTTAAAAAGTAGAGTAAAAGATGAAATTCAAAATATTTCTAGATGGCCCAAGGGCAAGGATGAAATTTGCCTCTGGATGCTTAAACCTGATGAAAATTCTACTACCTATCTGGCGGGTCGAGGTGTGAAAAAAAAAATAAAATAAAATAATAATAATAAAGTAAAATAAATAGAAAAAAAAAAAAAAAAAAAAAACCAAGAGAAAAAAAAAGGAATTCGAAAAAATATTTAAAAAAGTAAATCAATTTGGTGCTAAATTGAAAGTTAAATTAAACAAATTGTCAAATCAAAACTTTAAACATAACAAACAATCTATGTATGATGACAGGACAAGCCAGTCTAAGGAGCCTCCGGCTATCCATAAAGATGAATTTGAATTTAAAAATAATAAATCTCTCGATTATAATAACAAAATATCAACTTATACTGCGAGTTTACATAAACAGAATGTTATAATTAAAACGAAAGAAAAAAAAAAGGGGGATAAATAATAGTAACAATAATCAGGTACTGTTAATAAATTAAATAAAAATATTCATAATAGTGTATTGTTTATTATATTGATGGTTGCACTTAATGTTAATATTCATTGTCAATTTTTTACACGAATTTGAAATGTTATTTTTAGAACTATATATAGGTAATAATAACTTTATAAGATAAATAGAAAAAAAAAAAAAAAAAAAATGTTTATATAAAAATTGAGAAAACGTTTTATAGATTGTAATAAAAAACAACATAGTTCATGCTTTTGTTTAATTTAGTGTTATGGTTATGTTTTTAATTATTTATAGATAATAATGAGAAATTTTAGTTTTATATAATTGTACTTATAAGTTTCAAGACTATTAACAATGTATAAATTTGTATAGGAATAATGTAATGACGATTGGTAAAACTAATTAATTATTGAATGTAACATCAATTATTGTAATTAAGTTTTTTTTTAAAGTTTTTATTGTATACATTTATATTCTTAAGAATTATTGTAAACTTTGGAAAAATGTCACTGTTCCCATTCCTGTAGAATCCTTTCCTACAATACACTTTCCTATCCAGAACAAATAGGACAAACTCCATCTACTTTATTATAACAATATTAACTGACAAACTTAAACATTGCACTCAAGGGGCTTCGTGCTTAAGGGGGAGAGTAGTTATAGAATGAGACCTAACTAATAAATAATATACAGTAATTATTAACAACTTCCTTTTCTATACCTGAGGGTGTCACCCATAAACCTAGAAAGGACAGGCCAAGTACCGACAAAGAACACATACCTGTACTTAGGACACAGAACCCAACATCTGGAAGCACTTCCTTTGAGGTACCGATGCCGAATCCTTATCCCCTCTACAAAACCTTTCTATATATACCTTTTGATCCTCAAAACTCATCACTCTAGTTGTAACATTTACTTGTGTCACACTCATAGAAGGAGACCTCGGAATGTACACTTGTAGTCACCCTAACTCCTCAGCACAGTTTATTGTATTCTGAATATATATTGTATTCTGATAATAAAAGCAGTATTTTAATATCTCCACTGTGTGTGATTCATTAACTATACGAATATTAGTATTCACGCTGAACTTACCCTCACAAACACACGAAATGCGAAAATTTCAAATGAATATTTGGAAAAATATGAAGGTTTGGAAAAAGATCTTTAAGAAGTTAAATTTACTCTTAGTGCTGAAACTGTGTCTAGCGTGAGGCCTTCTTCTCTAAAAGAAGATGGAACTGAAGACGAAGATTCTACTGAGGTGGTTTGTGCTATCATCATGGAAGAGATACCAACTACTCCTAAATTTCCGTTTCAAGTTATAGACATGAATACAGGCGAGTTTAATTCGAAAATTTTTCTAGCAGTTGAAGATTACTACTTGAGATGGCATACCACTTAAGAATAAAACATCACCTCAAATAATAAAAAAACTAAAAATTCTGTTTAGTAACTATGGCACACCCGAAGTTATATGTTGTGATAACAACCCATTCAGCAGTGCCAAAATAGCAGCTTTAAAAGAATTTGGAATTTACTATTCGAATATCCAGCACTAATTACCCCAGGTCTAATGGAGTTTCTGAAAAGGAGTAGGCATCGCTAAGAAGCTAATCAAGAAAGCAGCTTATTCAGAATGTGACATTTATAAAGTCATTCAAGAATACCGGACAACACCTTGAATATTCTCCTAGTCAGTTGCTTATACTCTTGACCTCCTGATTTCAACAACTGCAGACGATGATGTGCGTCACAAGGCTTTTTGAGGATCAACGAAGAGTGTTGTATATTGTATAGTAAAACATATGATTTAATTCAATTACAAAACTTGTCACTGTGTAGTGTGTGTTAAACAGGCGATAATAAAAAAAGTTTTTCTGTTAATAAGTGGATTTTTTAATAACAAGGCAAACATTACAATACTAAATATATATTTTTAACAAGATATTCCAAAGCAAAAGGGACCAGAAAATACATCACCTCCATCTACATCTGAGTTCATATAAGTCCATATAGAGTTTCACTTTTTAATGAATATGTCTTAAATAGAATTTTATTTGAATATGAAATCAGTTGTTATTTATTTTTTTCTGATGAACGATGAATGCGATGTTATATAATCGATTTAACTTTATACTGTTATACAATATTTGGACAAGGAACTAAAATGAAAACTCTCTAGTCGTTTAAACGGAGCAGAGTTTGAGGGATGAAATTGAACGAAGATTGTTGGGACGATCGGCATCGTGTCTCAGGATTCGTTTAGTCTTATTGACGTCATTAATCATGTCCCTATTCTTAAATCGCTAGCTTAAAAAAAAAAAATCATCTTCATCACCTAACATTGAAAACACATATAATCATTATAATATTCCAGACCAGTAATATACAAAACTATAAAGGTATCCATTTCCTTCAAAGCCTGATTTCTTCAATGTCTTAACACACTAATGAAGACATCCATCGCGATGGAGATGTTGAAGATTAAGGAAAGCAGTTACACCTTAAGGATTTAATAGCTTCATTATAAATATGTTTCGAATCCGGATAAAGTAATAACTAATTCATTACAGTGTCGAGATACTGTCGCGGTGCTAAGGTACAAGCTGGGATCATAGGGGTTTTCCAATCTAATTTGAATATTCCTTTTACCTCTTCTAGGTAGTTTGATGGAATGCATTTAATGGAAGGGAGCTGGTTCTTTGGGGCTCGCTCTGTCCTGTCAGGGTTGAATAACAGCAATAGTGCATGTAATAGCAATAAATGGTGAATCGAAAAATTAATTGATGTTAAATGCAAATTAAGAATGAGGAATCTACATAAGAAATTGGGACCGACGTGCAATGTAATATTTTATATTTATGATGCGTGAAATTACTACTAACTGTATACTTAATTGAAGTATAATTATGTACGTTATTCTCGATTGAGAAGCGGTACCAGTCGGGATTGACATTTATTTCGTAGCGGGCCAACGTCATAAATATTGCCTTTCTCATTCTGGTTGTTACTCTGCAGTCTTATTGCTCTTCTTGGGGTGAATACGAATTTCTCAATCTAATTGCAACCTAAAAACTCTAAATATGTCGCCTAAAAAAGTAAAATGCATGGTAGTTTTTCATTATTAAAGGTAAAATATTTACAACAGAACGAAAATCGTGACCATTGGTCATGAAATAATATTTCCATAACGAATTGTTTTCATACATTCTTTTGTGGTTGACATTTTATTCACATTTTAAGTTTTATTAAAGCACTTAATACCTGCGATGCAGTGAATGCAGAGTGAAACACCGGTGTGTATGTGTATGTACAGGATCCAGATCCTCTTGAAAAAATACTTTCCTCTTGGCTTCAGGGTCGTTCACAGAATTTTCCAAAATGAATTATTTTTCCATATCCAAGGACTTGTTTGCATAAACAGTTGCTAATTACAACGTATCCAGCCTAGTTTTATTTTAACACTTTATTTAATTTTATTGGTCCCCTAATCTGGAGTTTTCTAGCCTAATTGTAAATATCCTCCAAAGTTATGCGAATATTTGAGATGTTCATTTCTCCATTTTTTTCCTGCATATTATTTATTTTATATATTTTCTTATAAACTCTAAAACTCTTATTTCAACAATATTTTATTATCAATAATAATATTATTATATAATTCAACATTTTAATATCGTTTTAAGACTCTTCCTCATCTTCAGGTACATTATAGAACCAACGTTTAACAAAAAAAAAAAAAAAAAAAAAAAAAAAAACCCTGTACCACTACAACGCATGAAGGGTCTTGGGCTCAGTACATATAGAAATTCGTACTGTTTCTAGGCCAACGGCAGTGCAATGAGGTGATTAGGCCTTAATCACGCTCAGCCGCCAGGTTTTTTCCCAATTAATTTGGGTACCCACTTTATAGAGGCTGGGTCTGCCCCAGGAGGGTCTCCAAACTCTAGGGTCGCCCCCGACTGAATTAACAGAATAAATAATATTTCTGCCACAGCCGGGATTCGAACTCAGGACCCGGAGCACAGCAGACTAGACTCTATCCACTAGACCACGCCTCTCCCCAACGTTTAACAACATGGAATTATTATTTTTATTTTATATCAATTATTTATTCATTTTTATTGTTTTATTGCCCAAATTTGTTCATATTTTTATATATAATTTATCATTATATTTTAAGATCCGAGCCGTTTATATTGAAAGTAGCCTAAATCCATTTAAACTTTAAATATTTTTTGTTTAACTAAATTTTTATTATATTGTTAAATTAAATTAGTTAAATGTACTTGATTAGTAAAACGAACTGTTTGGATAAACTAATTAGTTAGTTAGTTACTTGAATAACTAATGCAATTGTCAAAAAACTGACATTAACTTTTAAAACACTAATTGTGTGTATGTCAGTCTGTGAATCTGTATGTGGTAAGACTAGCACAAAAACGAAAAGTCGTACAAAACTAAAATTTCATAATAAAAACAGGTTTAAAGGAAGATTGCAAATGATATCAATAAAATAGTAGGTTTCTATTTCTTCCCAAAAAAATTTTTTATCACAGTAAAACTTTAACGAGCAACGTTTAAGGGGCCTTCCCCATCATCAGGACTCACTAAAATACATCAATAATTAATAACTGACATCAAGGTACACCATTTAATATATATTTTAATAGAAAAACAATAGAATCTATATACATAAACAAATATATAAAAAATACAATAAATTATAAAACAGATTCAAAACACCTAAGTTCTCACTATCCAGATACAACAGAAAAGTTAAAATTGTAAGACTTGCATTGTTGACCTATTTTAAATTTTCAATTGCATCTGCATAGTGAGAACTTGTGTTTTGAATCTGTTTTATAATTTTTATTTTTTTAAATTATTTATTGGAATTTACAACTGTATACTGGAATACAACAAGTAAATTAGATGGAATATATATAAAGGCATGAAACACATGTAGAGAAGCTTCCCGATGGAAGCACTCTAAAAATGTTCTAAACTAGAAGGTCACGGAACCATCTCCTTTTCAGACGCCTCGGACGGTTGTCAGGAATTGAAGAGGAAGAATTGATTGAAACTAGAGGATTAGGGGGGGGGGAATAGAGTTTGCCATGAAAGGAATGGTATCTAGATCGGGCCAAAGCAGCAACTTACGGAACATTAAGAGCTTTATGGATTAGTGTATTCGTGACAAAGTAAGGAGCATTGAGGATTTTACGAAGGATTTTGGATGGTAGGGATTGGATACTGGAAGAATTCGATGGTTTAGTAGAGCCCCAAAGCTCTACTCCGTAAGTCCATATCGGCCTTATGATAGTCATGTAGATGAGTCTTTTGTAGTTAAGTGGAAGATTAGAACGTTTGTCTAGTAAGTGTTGAAGTAGTCAAAAACGTCGAGCAGTTTCTTGTCGTTTCAGTGTTGTATGAGGGTTCCAAGAGACGTTTGTCAAGGTGCAGTCCTAGATATCTGATCTCTTCAACCTAGAAAAGAGGAGTATTATTGAAGGAGACAGTAGGGCAGGATGTCATAGGTTTACGAGGAAGGGTAAAGGTAATTTGGTTGGATTTGTTGGCATTTATTTTAATTCTCCAGTTCTGACCCCATACTTCGAGGTCTCAGATGTGGGATTGGAGATTTTGAGAGGCAATAGTTGGATCAGTATTGACTGATAACACACATGCGTCATCAGCGTTTTATAATTTAATGTATTTTTATATTTTTGTTTATGCATATAGATTCTATTGTTTTTCTTTTAAAATATATATTAAATAGTGTATCTTGATGTTAATTATTAATTATTGATGTATTTTAGTGAGTCCTGATGATGGGGAAGGCCCCCGAAACGTTGGATCGTTAAAGTTTTACTGTGATAAAACCATTTTTTGGGAAGAAATAGAAACCTACTATTTTATTGATGAAATTTCATATTTATGAAAACTATACGCCAGAGATGTTACAGCAACCTTTTCATTAAAATCAAAGAAGAACCAATTTGTACCATCCATTTTGTATCTTTTTAAGATTTTCTCAAAAACGGCCCAAACGATTTTGATTAAACTTCCTATATTGATGTAAAATTCAATGGGCTGTAATATCATCTAGGTTTCATTCTGATTCAGATTGTCTGACAGGGCTTAAATGCCGTTGTTTTAAATTTTCTTCCTCTAAACTACCTTCAATTTTGTACATTCCAAAAGATTAACCACGTCATCTTAATGACATTGATGATTGAAGGCTAAATATACAGGTGGATAAATTTGACGACCAACAAAAGGATTAAAGAGCAAAACTAAGGTTTAGGATAAGGTTTAGGATAAGATTAGGATAAGATTAGGATAAGGTTTTTTTACAAAAAAAAACCGTAATATGAACGGAAAATATCAAATTTCAGCAGGCCTAAGTGGGATCAAGTTGCAGTTTAAAGCCAATTTTTATAGGTATACTACTAGACTTCCCCAAATTTTTGATTTATTGTTTCCAATAATCAACCTTTGTAATCATAAAGTAATGATGCTTTGAATTAGTGCTTTTCATATTACTTGATTGCCTATCAACAGCCATATAAACAGTTATACCCTAATATTTTTATTCGAAATAATAAACCATTGTGGAATAATTTGCAGTTTTTTTTTTTTATTTTTATTTTTTTTTTTATATTAGCGCCTATAGTGAGAACTTAGATTCGCCTTCAAAGGCGAATACGGGAGTTTCTTGGGACAGAGGATGAGGGAGGAGGATTAATCCTAACTAAAAACCTTCTGACACCAAGGCGCAAACCCTTAATTGTTTTGTCAATGTTCCAAGTGTTGCTGGCATTCTCAATGTTTAGGTATCTGGTTGCTGGGCACAACGCGCGCTGACCCACCATTCACCCCGTCCCTTTGTGTTATATTGTCATTAAGTTCCTGTTAAACATTTGTAATACACGACAAAACTGTTTTATGTGATATGGTATTCATTTTACCGTTAGGAATAACTGTTCCCTACAACATTATCATGTTCAGAGCTGACTTAAAAAGCAATAAAAGTTCGTTTATTTGATATAGCACTAGGATGATCTTTCAGTCCAAATGTTAGGAGAGTAAATAAATTTCTTAGGGTTTGAATTACGTAGAGGATTCCGAAATGGGATCCTCTTCCTGGTGTCTGGAGGTAGTATTTGGTAATGCCTCCAGGCGACGTCTCCAACGGCGACATTTAAGATCGGAGGTCAAGCGTCAACTCCCCCGCAGTGACAAATCGTGGATATAGGGCGGGCGATATTTCAGCCAACGGTACCTCGCCTAAGCCGTAGCTCACTCCGGGGAAGTAGATTTATACCGGTATTGCCCTGCCCATACCCTTCGCTCCTGACAACTTCATCCCGTCTCCGGGTTGGAGGCGACCATCATCACAAGGACAATATCCGTGCAAAGAGCATTTTATTTATTTATTTTTTATTTCAGATCGGTTTTAATCGCTTTTGTAAAATGATATTCTCATGATGTGGAAATAAATTATTCAGAATAAAAAATAAGAAACGTAATCAATATTGTCATCTAGATTGTGTAGGTGTAAAGCAATTAGCATAATGATAACCCATGCCTTCAGCCTAGTATTCCTCATATATCACTCTTAAATAAAAACATCCTACCAAGAGTAGATTCCTCTCTTTCGACTGAAGGACGGTTCTGTCTTCTAGATCGAATGTAATTTATCTCGTTACCAAATATTTATTTCTCCCTTATCTCCTATCCTTATATTTTTCAGTTATATATCCAGCCCCCTCACATATGATTGCTAGTTAAATCATTTAAAGTCAATTTATGCTGCTGTGGCTAACGGACTATGCTGTAGCGTGAGTCCTACATTTTTCCTAGTCAGGACTAGTTAAATAGGGATCTTTAGAATAGTATAGAAAGTGAACTTTATTCTGTGACATAGTTCCTAAATAAAGATAGCACTTCTGGTCAGAATACATTAATAAACTTAATTATTTACAAAGGTAAAGTAGATTTAAAAAAAAAAACACACACACACACACATCGATACACACATACATACATATACAAATCACAAAGCAATAATAATGATAATAAGTACAATATCATGAGAAAATAAAAACGACTAATTTTATTCAAAAACTAAGCAAAATAATATAAGCGTTTAGTCATTATAATGATTATGTTATACGAGAATGCTCAAATATCAGATTTAAGATCAACAAGCGTCTGCGAGGGATAATAGGTGCAAGGGAAAGGAGATATTTAAATGCGGATAAGGAAGAAGCACGGCGTATATTGGAAGGAATGGAATTCCAGAATGCAGTGGAATGGGCAAGAAAGGATCGATCAAAGGCTTTAGTTCTGTGGGATGGGATATAAAGGTCGGAGTGGCGTGATCTTGTTCCAAGCAAGTGGACAGAGGATTTAAATTGAAGAAGACTGTGGATATAAGAAGGATACTGGGATTTTACAGTTTGGTAGAGAAATAAACCAAGGAAGTACTGTCTGCGAGTGGAAGGGAGGAGCCAATTTAACTCGACGTAGAGGTGAGTCACGGGAGACCGTCTCTTGGTACCAAAAATAAATATTTTTTATTTTTATTTATTTATAGTAATTTACAACTGTACTAAAGAATACAATAAGTAAATGCAGAGTATGAAAATAAAAAGTCATGAAAATGTCTTAAGAAAGAACTACCCAGTGGTAGCACTTCACTAACTATTTTAAGACAGTAGGTCCCTAGGCCACCTTCCTTTCAGTCGCCTTGGTGGGTTATCAGGGATATCTCAGGAAGATAAGTTACGGACAAGTGGGTTTGTATGGGCAGAGAGTTTAGAATGGAAAGAGGAGTATCTATCACGGGCTATGTCTGCAACAAATGGGATGTTTAGGTCATTATGGAGGAGTTGATTTGTGACAAAATAACGAGCATTCAGGATTTTGTGAAGGGTTTTGCATTGTAAGGACTGGATGCAGGAGGAATTAGATGGTTTCGTAGAGCCCCAAAGCTCGATTCCATATGTCCAAATAGGTCTGATAATTGTGATGTAGATGAGTCTTTTGTATTATACTGGAAGTTTTGAACGTTTGTTTAGTAAGTGTCGTAGTAATCTATATCTTCGAGCAGCTTCTGGTCGTTGCAGTCTTGTGTGAAGATAAAAACAAATATTAAACAACAATTCATCTTTAACGAGTACCTGATATCGCACAGGCTCGGGCTAACATTCTATGTTCCCTCCGAAGGACGGCATAACCAAGAATTTTATACTCCATTTAAAAAAAATCATCTGCCGGGTTTGAACCTACGTCCTTAGGTATAGATGACTATCTTCCAGATTCCGTACAGCACAAGTGGCATCCATATGTAATTTATGGATTTATTTACATGGACATATTTACACGGATGGTTGATATGTAATTATATTACTTCAAAATTGTTCTTCTTAAATAATCGTCAGATATTGCTTCAAATTGTTCTTACATAACTACCTTACTTTTTAATTTTATTGTTATTAATTTACATTTACTAGTACTATAGTTGCATAGTACTAATTCCATTGTAATTTGTTATTATATTATATCCATATTTTATTACTGTTACCTTATTATTGTATTTTTCTTTTATTTGTATTGGTAATCCTACAACACTACAGTGGGAGTCCTAAAATTTTCCTATTCAGGATTAGTTAAAATAGGGATCTTTAACGTTTACCTGACATCCCACAGGCGCGGGTCTACCGTTTTACGCCAACTCGGAAGTACGGCATAATCTAGGATTTTTTACACCATTTGAAAAAGTCATCTGCTGGGTTTGAACCCATGCCCTTAGGTATAGATGACTATCATCCTAGCCACTACATCACATATGAGCTCTATACGATTGTTAGAGTAATTATATAACATCAAAATTGTTCTTAAAAAATCGTTAAATATTATTTCAAATTGTTCTTCTTACATAACCATCTTACTTATAATTTTATTGTTTCTAATTTACATGTACTAGTTCCATAGTTCCTCATTATAATCTTTAAATATTTTCATACATATTTCATTGAATTTTTTTTATATCCACATTTTATTACTGTTTTACTATTGGTATAATCTTGTTTTTTTTTTCGGATACAATTTTTTTTTTTTTAACTTAATAACTTTGTTTGCACCTGTAAAATAAGTACAATAAGCAAATGGGTTGTATTTCCCAAATATATGGAAAACATGGCATGGTTAGGAATGAGGGAGACAGCAACCGGTGGTGCATCCTCCTGATATTAAGCACAGCTATATTTTCAGGTCAGGAGGTCCCTCATCCAACTCCTTTTCAGTTTACGCGGAGTTATGTTAGGTATGTCAGTTGTAGCCATATTTTATTGTCGTTTCCATGTAGTTTGAAGTAAAATCGTTTGCAAGTCAATCGTATATGGTTTGTAGTAGTTGGAATACGTAAGTCGGTATGAAAGGTATCGTTTGAAACATACGGTACAGAGTTCGATTTGGATACAAGTTGTTTTTTAAAAGTATCTCTGTAAGCTGACAAAACATCCTTACACTAGTATGACTAAATAATGTTGATGTTTATGAAATTTCTTAACCCTTCTGTGTTTTATCACATCACTACATAGATTTAATTAATCTCTTATTTTAATCAGTATTTTTGAAAATTGTAGATTATTCTACGACTTTATAGTTAATAAGTTAAATTATTCCTGATTAAATCGTAGGTATAGATAAATTATATTACCGTGAAAGGCTGGAATCCGCAGCTATACCCCTTATTTAGTATACCTGATATATATTTTTTATGCTAGCAGTTTAGGATCGAGCGCTAATACCTTAATTACTAATTACCCCACTTCCAGAGGAAGACGGCAGGTTAATCTGTTTACTTTTAAAACTCACCATCAAGTAATAAATTCCATGAGACCCCCCGATTGGAGAGCTCACGCTGCGCAGGAATTGGCCCGCTAGCACACCTTAAGGCTACCGGACTACGTCGCCTCTGAATACCATCACGCTTCAAGGTTTCTCTTGATGGGCGGTTAGGGGTCATAAAGGGCGGATAATTAAATCCATTAAGTGATTATTACAGTTTATATTCGGCTATCATGGCCTGGCCCGGTCCAAAGTAGGTCCTGGTGTCTGGAATCATTCCTCGCACCTTGTACAGCTCCCTATTTATTTAGTCCCGAGTTTATATAATATTAGTTTGTAACTAATAAGATAAATTAAATGAAATTTTATAGAATAATTTAATTGAACTATTGAAATCATACTTTTTGTATTTTATATTTTATTTATAAGAATAAATATTCTCTGTTTACTATTACTGTATTATGTACATTATTCAACACAGTTTTTATGTTGAGAAAAAATAACTATTGTTTTCGTTAGGATTTATTTTTACTTTCACTTGTTTAAATTAGGTTAATAATATTCTATTGATTTTAAATAGCTATGTAAAATCACTAAATATTACTGAACACATGTATGTATATTTAAGCATGATAACAGTGAACCTTATAAATGCTTGACTCATCTTTAGGGGCTGAGGAAAACTGAAATTTAGACAGTTTTTAACCTTATAACCATTTAACATAGAAGTTTTTTAACAGCATATATTTAAATGTAGCTTTTTAAAAATTTCTGGGTATATACAGGAATAAATGCCTGATTTAGAAACTTAGATATGAATAGTGTGTCGCTATCCGTCCATAATGATCCAATTACTGCATAACAAACCCTTCAGCCCCACTTTACAGCTATTGAAAAATGGTTTCACAGTTGGTGGATTAAAATAAACCTTACAAATCTCAAACCACCTTTTCCTTATCCTCAAAACGATGACTTCCTGCATTATATTTTTTAGTAACATCACGCTTACTCCTGTAGAACAATTCCGATACCGATAACTCCATCTTGATAAGCGCCTTATTTGAAATCTCAAACAAGACTGAAACGACAAGAAACTGAAGATACGGTTTACTTCAACACTCATTTGAAAAACGTTCAAAACTTCCAGGACTATTAAAAAACAAAACATTTACGTCCTATTATCAGACCTTTTTAGACATGCGGAATCGAGCTTTGGGGCTCTACTAAACTATCTAATTCCTCCCGCATCCAATCCTTACAATCCGAAATCCTTCGAAAAATCCTGAATGCTCCTTATTTTGTCACAAATTAAATCATCCATAATGACCTCAACATCCCATTTGTTGCAGATCTATCCTGTGATAAATACACCTCTTTTCATTAAAAACTCCCAGCCTTCACAAACCCATTTGCCCGTAGATATTACTGATAATTCGTCGTGGCGATTAAAAAGAAGGTGAGTATAGGACATACTGCCTTAAAATAGTTAGTGAAAGGCTACCAGTGGGTAGCTCTTTCCTAAGACATTTTTGTCTCTCTACACATTTACTAATTGAATTTGTACAATACAGTCGAAATTACTATAAATAAATAAATTAAAAATATATGAATAGAGAAAAGTAGTTTAATTTATAAGGAGATCAAGTAAAACTAGTCCTCTAAAGAGGTTATACGACGAAACCCCCATAATCCGAGGCCAACCGCAATGAGATGAGCTCCAGACAGCATCGAATGCAATATCTAAGGCGACCGGACTAGGGCGTGTGCCGGACCACACCGCTCCCTACTAAATCAGGCTACCAGACAATGCCCATGGTTCTCCACTATTGCTCTTATCTACCGTCGTAACTCGCCCGGGTTTCACAACCTTCTTATGCGTCACTGGTCTGCTACCTGCTTTCGGAGTTCGTTGATTAAAATTTATCTGTTTTAACAATTGAAAAAAAAAAAAAAAAATTATAGAAAAAAAGGAGGTCAGTTTGCTCGCCATGACTAATAAACAATTGTTATGAGGTATGTCCCATACGAATAGTGCTGGATGCAATGATTAACAATAACAATAATATAAGGTTAATATGCAATAATAATGTGCAAGATTATTTAAAAACAATCTGGTGCGAGCAACACAAAACTTTCACTTACATCCATTGTTAAAATCGATTTAAGAACTATTAAATAATGTTAGAAGTGAAAAAGTTTAAAGAATTATATTCAGTTTCGTTAGAAACATATGTTATACATTAAATAATACGTTCCATTTCACCTCTATCATATTTCGAAAACTTTATATATAAGATAACTTTTTTTTTTTCAAATTGTTTAGCTTGCCAACGATCTTTATGCATATATATTTCTAGGATCGAGAAAAAAAAATTACTAAAATATAATTTTGCTCTTTTATTCTTTATTTTTCTCCTTTTCACAACGTTCGACTTGAATATTTAGCTATTTTTTATCAATGCTAATAAGATTGCTTTAAAGTCAACAAAATTAGATGTACTTATACTATAATAAAATTTTGGCATTTAAGCCCTGTCAGACAATTTCACTCAGAGTAAAACTACATGGAATGACATTTTATTACAATATAGCGAGTTTAATCAAATTTGATAGAGCCGTTTTTGAGAAAATCGTAAGAAGGCCCAAAATGCTTGGTTTAATTTTAGCTCTTTCGGTCCCCTCATTTGATGAAAAAGTTTGTTTGTTTGTTTATTTATTTAAAGTCCATTTATGCTGCTAATGCTAATCGGACGATGCTACAGCGGGAGTCCTTAATTTTGCCTATCCAGTTTTATTAGATGGGATCTTTAACGAGTGGACATAGAAAGGAGATCATATCTTTATTTAATCTTGAAATGAGGAGCATAGTTGATGCTAGAACATAAACTCTAAAAAATCTAGACTTACCACACGTACGGAGGGCCACACCATGCGGAATTCTTTTCTCGATCCTATAATGTACTGTACTGATTAAGAGGGTTTAAAATAAAAGAGCTTCAAGAAAATACAATATAAACTTTATGTATCAACCAAATGTAAATATGTGTAAATAAATGCTTATCTTCTTTTCTCTTATCTTATAATCTACTTGTCAAAGGAAGAAAAAGGAGACAGCAAAAAGAAGAAATAAAAAACAAAAAAAAATATTAAGGGTAATGAAGCCTCATTAACGAAGCTGAAGATCCCATGAAATAATACCATCGTTACATAAATTTGGTATATGTATGTATACAATAACTGAATATGAATGTTTTAAGTTTTCCAAAAAATAACCTAATCTATTGAAGGTGGATAAGAGGGAAAGCCGAGGTATTCTAATTCTAGTAGGTTTATCAGGAAAACCAACTATTTTTCTAAAACATATATTCAATCTCATAACTGTCACATATTCTACAAAAACTGTAATAGAAGAAGGATAGATATTAAACGCTGAAATGTCACGACTTAAAAAACCAATTTTTACAAACTCAATCGCCTTGCAATCAATACAACCGTTTTAGATTCCTTTTAATGCAAATATGAAAGCATGGGAATATGAAATGAAAATAAATAGACCACTTGGAGTGAGATTGAATCAAGGCTGTTCATGCCATGAAACACTTAACATAACTGCAACCCATGAAACGCTAATTTCGATTTATGTGTAATTTTCCAGTAAGTGGCGATATATTAGCCTGAAAGAGGATGTGCAGTACAATTCAATGCCATATATCATGGGATACAGTTTTACACCAATTATTTTATTAATTATTTATTTATTTATTAATTAAGATTATTTATTTTAGGATTTAATTTTTGTTAGCCAAATTTATTGAGAACTTATATAAACTTTAGTTTTATTCATAATGTAATTGGTCATTTTAAATTATAATTTTCATATTACTTATTATGAGCATGCTTTATTTATATTTTATGTTTATATGGAAGTTGTAGTCCATTAACTTTATATCGATTTTAAAAAGGCTTATGATTCCTTAGACCGTCAGAAGCTGTATAACATCATGATTGAACAGGGAATACCTAGAAAGTTAATAAAATTAGTAGAGATGTGTTTGTCGGAAACATTCCATGAAGTTAAAATCGGTCATAATTACTCCGAGCAAATTTGAGGTGAGCTCGGTTTTGAAACAGGGTGACTCCCTGTCACCTGTTTTATTAATATAGCTTTACAATATGTCATAGAAAAGATGATGTGTACCGAGAAAGGTTTAAGTATGGGTGACAAGATTTCGGTTTTAGGGTATGCCGATGATATGGTACTGCTAGGTGAAGACACGGAAACCATACAACTAAAACAAGTGTTTTAATAAAAACCGGTAAAGAAATAAGACTCGAATTAAATACCGATAAGAGATGGTTTATATTTAATATATCGGGGCATACTTTTGAACACGTAGAGAAATTCAAGTATTTAGATACAATGATAACTAGAAAAAATGAAATCCAGGAAGAAATAAAGCCCGGTTAAAGGTAGGGAATGCGTGTTATTATTCGTTGTTAAATTACTGAGCTCGCGGCTATTGTCTAAAAACTTAAAGATTCGAATTTATAAAACTATTATTCTTCCGACGGTCATTACGGATGTGAAAGGTGGCCGCTTACTTTAAAGGATGAACAACGCCTTAAGGTTTTCGAAAATAAGGTACTGCGTAAAATATTTGGTCCGAAGAAAGATGAGGCACTGGGGAGTTAAGAAGGTTGCACAACGCGGAAATTGTGGAGCTTGTACTCTGTGAATATAATTGAGTTCATAACATCGCGAAGACTCAAATGGGCGCGTAAAGCTGTTGGGCTCGGTGAGGAACGGATTCTGAGAAAGTTGGTAGTCACTGAACCGACTAGTATACGTCCGAAAGGTAGGCCGGGCGTCAATGGAAAGATTCGTTAAGGCTGATCTCGGGGGCTTGGGCTTGAGCGGCGAACATTGGACGAATCTGTGCAGGCGAAGTTTGGTGGTATCGGCATCGAACCTTCTGGTTCGGTAAGAATATTATTATTATATGGAAGTATAATAAATTCGTTATTTTAACACTGTTAAAAAAATTTTAAATAAGTAGGTTTCGTATCTAGCAGCATTGCTCAAAATCCCAAAGTCTTGATTATTTTCGTGGTTGGAAAGCTGATTCAGCCCGAACATTGTACTGTCGTATAGTCGACAAATGACCGATTGAGAGGGGCAAAGGTATGTCAAGTTCTTCCTCAGGAGTCTTTGAGGTTACATTGCATTTAAATTCCATATTGAAATTTTTTTTCTCTTTATATCTGTATTCACGCCTATCAGAATGTATCTGACAATCGTAATGTATCTGAAATTTAATGTTTTATTTCCAAGAAATATTTTCAAATCAAAATTATTAAGGTAAGCTTGAAAAAAAAAAAAAAAAATCGAATGAAACGGAACTGATTGAAATTTGGAAATGTCATAAAACAAATAATAATAATTTATGTGGAATCTTAGGAAATCAGACCGCACGGGGTCTCCAAGGAAGACCTGTCACTGCTTACCAAAAAAAAAAAAAAATATATAAATAAATAATACATTATAGACAATAAAGACAGTCAATTACAATTTTCTTTTCCATAAATTCACTTGTCAATAAGCAATAATTATCGTCTTGTAAAACATGAATCTTCAATCTTTCTCAACTTGCTTATCTTAAACAAATGCTGATAATATTATATGCCATAAGTGCTTGAGGACATATTTCATATTAACAACTTTTTTTAAGACTTTTAGCTATAATGTATAATATAATTATATCAGGACAAGTAGATAAGAAATGCTCCATCGTAGTAGTGCAAAGTTGTTTTCCTTTTTACCAACACCATTTTGAGCGGAATTACCTTAGTGAACCTGTTATAGTTTTATTATTTCATACACAAGCAATATCTTTCCCCGTCATCACACTCAGCGCTGCAATACATCAAGCCGTGCGCCAAACCGGAGAAAAGCAGTCGGTGTTTTATTCCATTTTTCGCCGTAAAGAGTAACTTCATCATTACACATGAAATTAAAAGTGGCAACAGGTAATATTTACAACTGCTGCCTCGGCAAGGGGCTCGAGATTTACTCGCAGGTTGTTATGTATTAATAATAAATGCCATTTGATAAATATTTGAATATATTAAGGTATAATGTGTTGTAGGAGCGGATAGTATATTATGGCCAAGTATCCGAGTGGGAGTAGAGCATGACACCTTACCATATCCTTGACATTGACTTTGTCTTCTTTTTTATTTTTTTTGGGCCGTAGAAACGATAAAAAGGAGAATAAAACGCTGAAGGTCCCATAAGAAAGGACACCCACACGAGCCTGGATAATGCTCACACTGCTCTGTCACTGGCACCGTTTAATTAGCTCCGCTACATCGATTATTGGGCCCCTTCCATATTCTCTCTGCTGTAGGTCCATTCAAAATTATTTAGAACAAAAAAAAAAAAAAAGTTAAAAAATGACTTAAATAGTTGATATATTATTCAAATGAAACCTCGATCTCGCCGTATATTTATTCTCTAACTAACCAACAGCATTAATTGCTATTCATTATCGATGTTAATTAAGATTCCTTCTAATCTCTTTAAAGAGAATATTATAAACTTTCCACTAAAACCTTTAAAAATCATTAAGTAGAAATAAGTCTAAAATGTGTGTTACCTCTTACGACCGCCCCAACCAACATCTTTTGTAATTAGTCCTACTCTCATCGGTTCTTCCATTACACGAAATTACTTAGATTATTTATAGCACAAACTGCAGATTAAAAGTAAGCATATATAGTCATAGAAGGCAATACAGAGTGACACAATCATCTTAATCTTAGTGACTGGGTAAACAGTAGATCATGGATATTTCATTCTATGATCTACTGTTTTTCCCTAAAACAAAACAGAAAGAAAATGTGTTGGTGGACAGACCGTCAGCTTGATTAATTGAAATAAATAAATTTGGCATAAAACTAGAGGTTCAAACGTATCTTTTTTCATTCATGCCTATGTAGCTGCTAAACTGATATTCCCAGCGACAAATGCTATTTAACAAATAATATTCTCCATTCAATGTTTGATGAAGAAACAGTCGGGAAATTTTCCACCTGAGCAACACCTAAACAATACTTTTTACATTTTGCTTATAAAAAAAGGCTGCAAAAAAATACATGATATTTTAAAATTGAAATCAATACGTCACCTAAACGATAGTGAACCTGTATGTTCTATTACTACAAATATTTTCTAATAAATTTCTAAATGAGAAACTTTAGTCAAAACAGAGATAAAGCGTGTCAAAAAATCTCCAACACTAGTGACGTTTTAAATTTAAAACAATATATTTAGCTCCGGAAACAGTATATCCTAGCGACATCTGTATTTAGTTTATAACATCATATTTTCAAAGGAAGCAACAGCAACAAATATTTTTTGACACGGAGCGTGTCATAATGCTCCAACACTTATTAAATGTAGCAAAACATGATTTTTTTTATTCGAAACCAATATACAGCTGAAAAATATATGTACTTCCTAACGACAAATGTTTTATGACGAAAAATATTCTCGGCTACATTTGCGACACATAAACTTAATTTTTTAATCCGAGCAATAATAACAAGAAATCTTGTCAAACTGACGGTGAAAAAAATTTTCACAATGAAAATCACAGAACCAGCCAAGAGACATATCTACATCATCATTAGTGACACAGAAAAATATTTACTAATTTCAGTCCCAAAATATATATATATATAAAAAAAAAAAAATAATAATAATGAAAAATGCCAACTGCATTTGATCATATTTTCTTTTTAATCGTTAAATGTTAATTTTTTTTTTTTATTTTCAAAATTTTGTATGCACACCTGTCAATAAATGTTGACAATCAGTGAATGTGATGATGAAGGAATGATAGTTGGCGTGGTAGGCATGATGGAGAGAAGATCCCCAGCGGCAACTCTTCCTGGCGTGCTTTCTATTACGGATTTAGCTTAAAAGGTCCCATCCAACTTCTTTTTAGTCTTCTGCGAGTATTGTCCGGCATGTTACTAGTGGTCATGTTTCGTATTAGATAGTTTGTATGTCCGTGTAAGTTGTTGTGAAAACGTTTGTAGAGGGTCCGAATCTGTTCGTTGACTGTTGGCATGTGAAGGTCTGTATGTAAAGTAGTGTTGCTAGTTCTGCAAGTTTTGGATTGAAAAATTTGAATTTTGCGTGTGTGTGTCTTTTCGGCAGTCCCGTATATCTGTGAGGCGTAAGTCCAAATGGGCTTCAGTAGGTAAGTGTGAGTGTTTAGTTTATTTTTAAGTTTTGATTTTGAACGTCTTGAGAGTAGTGAGTATAAAAGTTTTAGTCTTTTGTTTAGCGTTATCTGTTTGTTCTTGATGTGTTTGTTCTTCTGTCGAATGTCAAGCCCAGATATTTTATTGTGTCTGTCTGTGGAATTTGGATGTTGTCAAGATATACTGGCGGGTAGGTGTTATGTCTAAGAGTGAAAGTAATATGTTGGGGATTTGTCCTGGTTAATTCAAATTTTCCAAATTTTGCACCAGTCATGGAATTGTGTTAAGTGGTGTTGTAATGTCTGTGAGGCGTGCGTATGATTGGGATGTTTTGTTATGATTGATGTATCGTCTGTGTATGTCGCTGTTAGAGTTTCGGATGTAATTGGTATGTCGTGTGTGTATATTATGTAAAGTAATGGTGCGAGAACCGACCCTTGAGGTACTCCTGCCAAGACTGGGTTAATTGAAGAGATTTCCGTGCCTTGACAGACAGAGAAAAATTTATCGCTAAGAAAATACTGAAGGATAAGAAAGTATGTCGGAGAGAGTATAGTCTTTAGTTTGAAAAGAAGCCCCTAATGCTAGACCCAATCTAATGCTTGAGCGACATCCAGAAATACTTCTGTTGCATACGATTTCTTCTCTAGTGCTGATGCAATGTAGTCAGTCACTCTAAGTAGTTGGTGAGTGGTTGAGTGTTGTGTGCGGAATCCAAATTGATGGTCGGGTATTGTGTTACCGTTGGTAAGTGTCTCAAAAAGTCTTATGTAGAGTAGTTTCTCAAAAATTTTTGAACAAACAGGGAGCAGGCTAATAGATCTATATGCGGAAGGGGTGTCTGCATTTTTGTTCGGTTTGTGGATCATTGTTATGTATGAGTATTTCCATTGTAAAGGGAATTTAGTTGTTCTGAGTATGGCGTTGTAAACACAAGTTAGGAACACTAGAGCTTTTCTGGAAAAATGTTAATTAAAAAAAGTAATGGAAGGAGCGTCCAAGTGGAGTAGGGTAACTTAGTAGGTAACGCTTACCTAAAGCTACCACTTTTAGCAGGATAATTGAGACGTTGATTTCCAAAAGGTACTATATCCATTCTAGGAAATTTTACAGGAAGCGCGAAAATCTCTCATTACTATATTATTAAACTAGCTAATTTGGGTATTTTTGCCTTAAAATGTAGAATTATTTTTTTACTATAATAATAACATCATATTAAAGTTATGAAATGAATTTTTTTAGAATGATTTGGAACGAAAATAAATGCGTAATTAGTACTTCTAGAAAATGACCGCATTTCTAAATCGCGTTTTTTAAGGACTAGAGAATTCATTAGATAACATCAAATAGAATATTTATATAAAACTAAATGATGAGAATACAAATATGTAAAAAAATCTATTTCGTAAAAAATGTCCTTTAGTACCTTTTGGAAATCAACGTCTCAATTATTAATCTCATTATATCAACCGTAGAACGACCCTGATTGTATCTCTATATAAGTCTCTGGAATTGGTTTACACGAAAAAACAGGCAAATCCTGACGGTTGATTGTGGACTCACATTAACTTCTCCCAGAACAGCCCTTGAACTAGAAATAGTTCGGATCCTTACTATAAATTTTCAATATTACATTATATTATAATATAATATATTTTGTCAATTGTTAACGTTTATTTAAAAATAATATAAAATTTGGTGTTTTCTATACCCGAATCATGTGGGATTCACTTGATCCCAGTACTAAGGATCAAAATTTAGTACATTTTTTAAAATTGCATTTACTAGTATTCATATCTGATTTAGTATAAGAGATCCAACTGAAGGATCTCTACGAAGGGCTTGATGGATGGTAGTAGCTTCTGTGGTTCTAAGGATTGAAGTTTATTTTAGTGTTCTTCTTTAATTTAATATAGTCTAAATTACGGTTGAAGGTTGCATGATGATATTTTATGCCTCGGTTTCCGAATAAGAAATTGAAATTTCCTGCCACATTATACCTAATAACTACCAAGGAACAAACAACTATTTAAGTCTCATGTTTGTATGTTTCTAGCTATACTTAATATTCCTGTCGAACCTATATTTTATATTTTATTATTGCATAAAGGTTCAATGCCCATATTTACCGAAAAAATTTTCTACTCTAAATCCCTTCAAATACAATTATAATGTTCATCCCCAGTACAATCTTCTATTAACTAAAACAAATTAATAGCCAGAAAAAAGATTAAGACTTTATATAAAGATAAAATATATCAAATTTTGGTTACTGTAAGTAATTAAATTAAAAAAAATTATCCAAATTATTTTGAGCGAATTTTTAAAATATTGATTATCTGAGTAACTACTTTTCATGTCAACAAAATTTAATAAATGATTGCTTATCATTACTAACATTCATAAATAAATTCACACAGTATTATCATAATAAAAAAAAAAAAAAAAAAAAAAAAAAAAAAAAAAAAAAAAAAAAAAATCAATTGCTCTTGAATAATCGTAACAATACAATCGTTTTGAAAAAAAAATTGTCCATTAGAAAAAAATTTACATAAATCAATTTCTTTAAATGAATCGAGTATCTTGCTTGGGCTTACTTACACTGCTGAATGGCAGATATTAAATTGACTTAATATCTTGGAAATAATTGTATCCACGCAGTTATATACAGTATTTAGTTAGACGAATGTGCCTTAAAACTGTTTTGAAAAAAAAAAATACTCTACATTAAAAAATCCTAGATCATTTAAAAAAAACTCCTAAGTTCACCACTAACAAAGCATACTGGCTGACATCTTATCGCAGTTGACAATCATATATCTTGGGCCTTTACCTTCGATTTAATTAAATGCTATGCATACTATTATAAACTAAACACTATCCTTGGGACTCAGATAACAGTGGACTAGTGCTCTATTCACTAGAACACGCTAATCCAAAAAAAAAATAAATAAAAAAAATAAAATAAAATAAAAATACATATACATTATGAAAAAATGTTATCGTTAGAGAATACAATATCTATTAATGCTAAATTCATGAAAAAAAAAATATCTAAGATAATATCTGTGGTGGTCGTGAATAACTAGATAACTCGAGTTATATCAAAAATGAGTTAACTTCACGTATCGCTCCCTCAGACCTTCTTCTACGTCGTCTTAAATTGGTTAAAGAAATTTCTTAGTGGAAGAAATTGTAGGTGGAAAGTAAGCTGTAATTAATAACTCTATTTTGGTATTACGTAAAACTTTAAGTCGCTCACCTGTAAAATGAATGATTTTGACTTATCCACTTATTCACGACCGCCACAGATATGATATAACTAGTATGAAACAGAAATATGTTTTGGAATCCTTGGCAAGAGAACTAAATGTGTATACAAAACAAAAACACGAGAACACATGTTATAATGTATTGCTTTTGATTTATTTCAAAAATAATTTTTGAATATTGATGAAGCAGACCGAAGGTTAAATTTCCGACAGTAAATGGACCCTAGATATTTTAGATAAGGACGTTGGCTATACATCACTTGTCTATATTTTTTTCAATAAAGGCTAGCTTTGTACAATATTTATGTCAGAAGTTCTAACGCTTGTTCCACATAAAACATTTTAATGATGTCCGTTCGTTATTCTGCATGTGCTAAGAGATTTACCGGTGATTTTGAAAACACTTTTTTTTTCCGGAATGGTATTTAATTTAGAAAATTTAAAAGGCTTTGTTGTACAGATCATAGGCAATATGACAACTTTGAACACGACCCATACCTTGGTTTAATCTTAAGTCTTGTGATAACCTTCATTCATTGGGTCGTCTGAAATGCAATGGAAATAAATTTATTGTAAAATGACGTTGAATTTAGTGGTTATTGATAAGAAAGCGCCTGATAAACTTAATGACATCAATTTTAGAGGAGGATATGATTTGGAAGCATTTCCCGGTTAAGAATATATGACAACATAGAAACCCCAGCAATATTCAAACGTATTGCATGTCAATGTTTAATGTATTTCTGAAAGGATTATAATATTCGACGAGTTTAAATATAATATGTACACTTATGCTCTCAACTTGTACTTGATTCCTCCCAGAAAGTAGGAATTAAAAAATGGAATATTAATTATTAATAAAAAAAAATTGTTATCCTTTTTTTGAGACTTAAATGTTGATAAATGACAATTATTTAATAAGAAATTTAATTTTAAAGTATAACTTTTCATGAAGGAATTAAATCTTTTTCTTCTTATTTTAATTTGATATACTTGATGATTCCTCCGATCCATTAACAGTTGATCTGGATTTTCTAAATGTTGGTATATTTGTAACGTTTTCCTATATTTCAAAATAATCTGTTCCATTTGAGTTTTAGTCTTAGCCATCTATAATATAGTTATGTATTTCGTTACTTATGATTTATTATATCACTGGATTTTATCAGGATTCTTATCTCAGGACCTCTAAAAATCTAGTATGAATATAAATGTCTTAATAATGGGATGAATTAAAATCTGATATATTTTTTAATGTAACAGTTCTATTAGGATACGTTTAAAACCATCGAAAAAGCATTTTTAACTAATTTCACAAAAAAAGAAAAAGAAAAAAAAAGGTTTTATCAGAAAAGCAAATTTTTTTTGCAAGAAAACCGAATCGAAATTATATTCTTATTATTTGATATTTTTTATATTATTCGCGATATAAAAAAGTAAACTAGTTGGTAAAAAATTACTGTTTCTTCAGTCAGATTTAAGCAACAATTTGTTTACGAGTCAGCTATTGATCGGACAAGTAGCACGTAATCATGAACAACAAATAGTGTAGTAGCTATTGTGCTTTAATCATTTTCATTACACTATACATAATTGAAAAAGAGTTAGCGTGGTGATATGTTCAACTTTAGAGTGACTTATACCCTCTAAACCTGAGCCTCAGTTCCACGAAAGGGCTGATCAAGGCGGCTGCTGGCAACAAAACCAATCTCTGATGGAAGTATACTGAGAAGCAGAATCATCCCATATTGTTCATGGAGAGATCCTGAAAACACAGAAGATATGGATAGGATAACTGTATTAGAAGGATGACTGTATTATACACAGGACATTGCTAGCTTAACAATATGGACATTGTAGGCACACCAATCAGCAGATTCTGCAACAAAACTCATGAATACACAATATTTATATTATTTTTTAGCACTTTGGATATGAGCGTTTTTTTTATCCTTTTTTAACCTCTGCGAACTGATGAACCCTTTTTAGAACTTGTAGAGATTAAAATGCGATTGGCTTGACCCGATGGCCAGCACTGGACGCCGCACTATAAGCCTACATTAGGATACAGCTCAAAAAATTGTGAAAAAAAACAAAAAAAACATTACGATATATGACAAATCTTAATATTTTCAACATTACCTTTTAGGATTTCGCTGAATCTTGAATTTTGGTCGCAATCAGAAATTTAAATTCATATGCATTATATTACATACAATTATACATTATTAACTTTGTTCTATCATTTATCACTTCAGTAATGCTTGAAGATTAAATTTTTGTTAGCGTTCAGGACACGATAAAAATATATAATCGGTTTATAAAATTAAGTTTATATACCTCTGTCCCGAACTAGATATCACCCCTTCCATAACTAACTCCTTCCCCAATCTAATCCACTAGTTTCAATCCTTGCTTCGTCTTCGATTCCTGACAATCCTTCGAGGCGTCTGAAAAGAAGATGACCTCGAGACCTTCTAGTTTAGAATAGTTATAGGAGTGCAACCACTGGGTAGTTTTTCTACAAGTCTTTTCATTTAATTTTTCTCTTATTATATTTACTTGTTGTATTATAAAGTACAGTTGTAAATTTCAATAAATAATATTTTTAAAAAAAGTCTATATACCTAAGCAAATATATAAAAGCATATCATCATCAGATCACTGCAAACTAAGTTTATTTTGTAAATTTATGAAGGCATAAATAAAATTCCTTAGGCTCTTTCGTTACTATCTGCTTGAATATCGAGTTTAATTGATAGACATATTTAAAATTAATATACCCGCTAATCGAAATTTTTATTTATTTTTAAAAATATTTATATAAAAGTATTTACCTCAACCAAACCCCAAGGTTCTCACGAGAAAATTGAATACTGCTTACTCTAAAGCCCATAGTCTTATTCTATGTTGAATAAAACCTGAACAAGAAATTCAATATCCTTCAAGAATCCTGAATAATAACAGCATTATGCTAAAGAATACATCGTATTTTTAACAAGGCGACAAATACCTTCCCTTTCGCTGACACCTCGCCATTAGAATTCAGCTATCATAGATCATTATATAAAGTCGAGTAGGCGTCATGGCAAGAGTGGATAGACTTTGAATAAGAATACACTGGAATTAGGCAAATGGAGTTTGGGCCGTCCATCCTCATACAGAACGGATCGCTAATGAGGGCTTAGGCCAAACCCTGATCAATGTCTCAATTCATAAAGTGATATATTTCGGATCTCCTGTCGTATCCTTGTCTAAATGTAATATGTTATACAATGAAGTCTCCTAGTAGAAATATGAATGTACCAATTGTAGTCATATTTATCTGATTTTAATTGTGATGGTTCTTAAATAAAAAAATCTGGGGCGCAAAATCAAATTTAAAATAGGATATCATTAAGTTTCGTGGAACCATATGTTGTGTATTTGTAGATTTGTATTTAAGATTTGCATTTCTTGACAAACCTTTAGCTTTCCAACGCAATATTACAGCTATATTACTATTATAACGTACGGAAATGATCAAAATTTTCTAAAATTCTTTTTTGCACTTTACTGCTTTAGTTGGTTAACAAATTAGTTAAACTTGTATATTTTGCCGTTCTTTATCAATGTTAATAAAATTATGAGATTGATTTTTTAAATAAACAAAATTAAGGTACTTCAGAGGGAAAAATTCGGAAATTTAAGTGCGACTAATTCAATAAGAATGAAACTACATTACATTAAAGATATTAAATATTTTGCGATATATCGAGTTTAATCAAATCCGTTTGAGAAAATCGTGAAAAAAACAGACTCCATATCACCTCACCTCTCCAGCTCTCTCACTAAGACTTAAACTTTTATTCTATAAATTAAGGCGTATTACGTCCCGCACTGGCGTATGGTGCCCACTGTTTACGCATTTTATTGAAAGGTCACTGAAAAAACTTTAGAGATTGGATTAAAGATTAGAGAAAAAACGAGGTGCTCCAAAGAATGACCCGTTCGACCTCCTTAAAAAAGGTAAAAGATCAGCTGATGCGATGGTAATCTTTATATACTTACTTCGTCTCTCAGATTTTGGCTTTTATTAGTAGGAATTGGCTTGATTTTTTTAAGTCTGGAAAACATCAATAGGCTTCAGGAAGACCACAGCATTGAATATTGGAGAAAACGTCGGCAAGCAAAGTCATAATTTATTTCGTTCATTCAGAAATAGTGAAAACAGGATACATCTTCATATCAGCTGATTGCCTTAAGTCGGCAAGCCTGTGCTTGCTCTTCTTTTAGCTTTTTTTTTCCTTCATGTTCTTATTTCATTATTATTTTTTTTTTTTTAATCTATATTTTCATCAAGAGGTTTCCTCGAAGGCTATTAGTAAAATATCTAGATTTACAGGTTCAAACTCGTCTCCAATATAACAGCGAACCTGCCGTGAAAATACTAAAAAAATAATTCCAATTCACTTTATTCCACTCCGCTCCCTTTCTCAGACACAGTACGGTATCTTGGCTTCTTCCCTAGACAAAATACTGACTTGGAACATGCATATTAGACTTAAAAACAAGAACTTAACCGACGAATTGGCCAATTATACAGACTGTTAAACAGAAAATCTCCAATTTCTATTGAAATAAAATTTACAAGATAGTTTGAAATGCTATCTGGATCTATGGACTTGAACTGTGGAGGACAGCTAAACATACTAACATCGAACGCATTCAATCCTTCCAATCCAATGTCCTCTGCACAATAATTAATGCTCCTTATTATGTCACCAACCATACCCTTACACCACTACCTAAATATTCCATTTATTTAGACCTTGTTCCATCAAAATTTATCAGAACCTTATTCATAAGCCCAAGTCCTTCAGCTCAATCTCTATCCAGCTCCACACACCCTTACCACCCCTAGAAGGTTGAAACGGCAGTGGCCCGAGACCTCTTGTAACATGTATATTGGAGTTCCAGCATTGGCTAGATTCTCCACTCACGTGCTGTATGCTTGAGGATTGGATATAGGTATGAGTGACTTTTGTTACATATTCTCATTGATTCTTTATTGTATATATGTATATAGTATTATTATTTCATATTTATTTTTTGTATATATTGAGTGAATGTTGTACTTGATCACTATTTTAAATGTCATAATTAGGACAGATTGTAATATTACTCAATAAAAAAAGTGAAAGATGAACAGCTCCACGAAATTTTCGGAGCTACCAACAATTTCAGATTACATTAGGAACGTCCATATTAAATTTCTAGATTCTTTAAAGTCCTTAACAAATCCATATTCAACACAATGACTCTAGAATCAGGTCCAATACGATGCACATAAATATTAGTTTTGATTAGTACATAAGTTAGAATTAAATTAGACATTAGTTAGTTTGTCATAAGCCTTTCATCAACCTTGAAATGGGTGAGTCCTATTAGCTCTATTGTTAAAGTCGTTGAACTACTATTTTGGAAACAACACACTAGTTAATATCATTACACAATCTTTAAAATTAACATAGTTACAGTACAAGATATTTTTTTTTTTTTTTTTTATTCGTATATATTACAATTTGTCATAATAGAACAATAATAATAGTGCTACAGGATCTCATTCATACAATACAAGATATTTAAGTACATAAATTATACGTGCTAAATTTCATGTTGTAAATCAGGGATATGAGAAAAAAAAGTAGTTATATATTGAAGTTACATTCACTACCTATTATTTTAAAGACTCAAGAAGAAGACTCCTGGTAACCTCTTGATATACCTATACTTTGACTTTACGAAGTTTTTACTACATACTGCTATTAAGTGTTTATCATAGTCAGACCTGATGAGGGTATATAATTTAAAAATTAGAATAGTCTCTCTTGTTTCAAATCAGTTATTAATCTCATAATCAACTATTGTGTTTTCAAGAACTTGTCTGATCAACCCTGATGAAGATCTCAACGGATTAGGTTTTTTCATTCATTTATATCTTTTTAATGACCGGCCCCTAACCAATTACTCATCTAAAGAATGATGTGGTTCTGTAATATCTTTTAGGCTGTACTTTGAAAGGCATGAGCGTTGTTTCATACTTCTAACCTTGGTGAAACATGTTGTATTAACGAGGAAGATCAAACACTAAATCATGAAGGAGAACCATTTACCTGTGAGTACCGGCCAAACATCTCATTATTGAAAGGTGACTGACTATAGGAAAAACGCATTTCTTAGGATTTGACATTCACTGGCGGCACAAAGCGCCGAATCAACCTTACACCTATTCACCTATAACGACCACCATCAACACATAGTAATGTATACGACCTTTCATATTAAACGGGTTAAACATTAGGTACTTAAACAGAAAATACTTCACAACAAGGTCTGAAACTAGAGAGATGCGGTCACTTATGCATTGCAGGATTATATTTTTAAGATTTATTGGTTAGTTTCTAATTCATAAATGCAATTTATAACCTCAAGAAATCTTTCATATATTAGCTGGCTTGGTGAAGTTAACGTTAAATACCACAATTTTTACTACAATTCAAAATTTTTGAATAGCTTTTTAGACAATGTACACACTTAATAAATTTAAAATTACACTCTTCATGAAATGTTAAAGGAAGGAGATTAATTTTGCCGTTCATGAAATAGTTAGATATTGCATGTAAGTGTTGATTTCATGGTTTCTAGTTTATATATTTTTTTCTTATCTCCTTTATTGTTCAAAAAACAAGTAACAAATAAAATAATATGTTTATAAGTATTTTAGGTCTTTATTTACATCTTGGTAATGATACATTCATTAATATATTTATTTCGTGAGGCTACTTTAATGATTCCAGAAGGTCATGTTTATTCTACATTAGCCATATTCCAAATCTTCATCAATAATGATGAAAACTACATGTAAGCACACACTACATACATGGATTAAAAGAAATAGAGTTGAGTGTCTTAGAACGATTCTCATAAATAAATATAATTTCTGATTTAATTTTTTTAAAACATAAGCTACCAAGGAAACATAATATATTTCACAAGAGCTATATACTAATTTCTTTTTCTACTATGTCGATAGTGAACAGAATTAAAATTTATGGAAATCCCACTAGTTACCTGCTTTTCATTAGATATTACTGCAATTACAACTTACAATTACTGCTTAGTGCTTTGATTAGAGGGTGCAGTGAATTAGGGAACGATTTTTGCAAACAATACGTCTTACAGTTCACCAGAGAAGTTTTTAAAACGCAGGCTGGACAAGGATTTGAAACTATGTAACTGAGCCTTATTTTAACTCTTGTAATTACATATACCACTCATATAATCAAATAAACCATACAATATTTTTTTTTTGCTTTTGTGGGGAAAAATATATTTTTTAACTCAATGTCGAAAATTATAATCTCCTTGAAATTTTCCATGGGTAGTCCGCGATACACCACAACCTTTCTGGACCCCGGTTACTACGTTGGACAAAGGCTGAACTGGGAACTTCCCATATCAGCCCCGCCTCCCAATGTCTGATAAGAGATCGGCAATTTCCAAGATACGGTACTTTTAAGAAGAAGAGGGGAGAGAAGCGACGAGGTTGTTTCATTCTCAAGAAGGAGCCAGTGGAACTACAGCAAGGAGAAGCAGTCGAGTTCCATCTACATGAAGAGGAGAGCCGTATAGGAGGGACAGAAGAAGCATAGAATCGAGAGAGATCCGTCGGGGGGTCTGAGAGCCTAGAATGGACGTCTGATACAATTTCCACCTCCGCCAGCCGACTAAGTTTCAGAAGGTAACTTTTTATTGTAATATTGTTTAGCAAGGTTAACAATAAGATATCCCTCAGTATTCCCAAGCATAGTTTAAATAGATTGTATGTGTGTAAGTTGATTTTAAATAATTATCTCATTTATTGAAACCTGGTTTAATTTAATATTGCCCAGTATACCACCTACTGGGATCGGTAAACACGATACCTTTGGAAAAGAACTCCAATAAGTATAGTATAGAAATACTTTAAAATATATTAAATAATACTCTTTTGAAAGTACCTCTGCCTTAGAAAAACAGCCGGTCAAAAGCAAAGCAATATCTATGCTATCATTTTCATTTAATACTAAGAACTACAAACACCAATTGGACCTAACTCTATGGCTAAAATATGTATATAATAGCCAATGAACTATATATCTACCTGCCTATCTAGGATTTGTAGCGGATACTACATTCGGTAGCGCATACTTCACACGCTCGTTCACAGATAGCGCTAGCTGCGGCTACTTGGGTCACCGGCCGAATACAAGAAGATCCTATATTTAATAATATTGTATATTTTAACTTACTGATGTGATTGTAAATAACATTCTTCATGTAACTGTTTGAAGATAATAAATAAACCTTACGAGGCATCATGACCTAGGGCCGAGACTCTAGTCTGTTAGAGAAACTCTCGCTATTTACAATATACATTGTTTTATGAGTATGGCACGACGTTGCTCAGCTCTTCAGATCACCAACCTTCTTCTACCAGGTGGTATCTCCCAAGGTCAGATTATCTCTGCCTTTTGTAACATAATGTGGTCTATCTTTAATTAACATCCTTCATAGACCTTCTTTCCTACGTCCTTTCTATCCACCTCATAGGATGGAGGGCATGGCTTCTACCCATGTGTTCCTATGAGGAATCTTATCCTCTGCTGTTGTTTCTTCTACAATACGGAGCATATCCTTCCTAGCCAGTCCCCTCTGCTAGTTGGTAGGTGCGGATTCGCCCCCTACCTGGCAGAGTAACCGCATACCTGGTGCTGCGATACGTGCTTCTATCACGGCGAGCACCAACTATATCCCTTCCTTGAATGAACATGCATTGTCGAGACCTTCTGTGACCTTTCTTGTCCACAATAATATCAATACCTCGACAAATGGTTGATTTGTGGGATACCTAATTGTTGCAATATTTTCCAATAGCGTTGATAATTAACAACAATTGTTTTTTTATTTACATTATAATTAAATGTTTTTAATGGATATTTAGAGATGTAGTGATTTTGTTTCTAGCATACTGAAGGTGGGTGAAATACCCCGTTGAACGTTGATTAATGTTCTTCTCTTTTGTTAAATTGTTTTGTTTTTTCGAAGAAATATTGAATTTTAAGTCAGATTTATAAAACATCTTTTTCCGCAATTGAAATATTAGGATATGAAAAATTAAAATAAAACAGTTCAATTTTTGAAAGACGCTGACTGTATTTGTTGTGTGATCTAGGTAAGAATTGATTGATTTTCTAAGAGTACTAAAAAAAGAAAGAAAAGGAAACCGGGACTTTTTAGCGGAACAGCATTTTACTTCTTGTCAGAAAAGAAAAAAAAATTAAATTGTGTTGCTTTGATGTCCATAAATTTATAAACTGGATTTTAGAAATAATTACAGTACGTTATTGCTCTGTAACCGAGCTATAACATTTTTCAGTAAGCATTCAATCTACAGTCGGTTCAAGCATGGAATCTACAAAAAGTAACTATAATTAACTTTTACGTCGCGGAAATTAAACTGGGTGAATATAGGGCAACAGAGAGGACAGGTAGGTGGGAAAGGTAAACCTCAAGGAAAAACATTCAATTATAAAGTATTAACTATATAACTATAGGGCGTGGATATTTATAATAAATGTGACCTTTCTCACAGAGCCACCTTTGCCATTACGCCCTCCGTGTGAATTCACTGTTTTCGGCAAGACTACCGTCCTTGTCCGGCACCATACCTAATCGGGCCTGTATATATGTATATAGATGGGAATAAAAAAGTTGATATACTGCCTTCGTATGTATAAGTTAGGAAAGGTTGTCGGATAAGGAAGGTTACGCGCTTCAAAAATCTCGTAATTGGAAGTTTCTTAAATGTAAATTTACCTTGTTTTATTATTCACTGGGCACTTTCGAAAACTTTTGAATTCAATGTATTTATACTTCATTTAATTCAGAATTAAGTAAATAAATCTATCCAGTTATGTTATTTATTTAAGTTGTATTTACTTAATATCAGTTTATGCTCCTGTAGCTTATTTGATGACGCTACATTGAGAGCCCGTTCTAAATTTCGTCTACCAGGTTAATTGGGATAGCGATCTTTAACGAGTACCTGACATCGGTTAGGTTCATGCCATTATTTGAAGTCTCCTCCGAAGCACAACATAAACAAGGATGTTTTACTTGATTGAAGAAAAATCCTAGTGCCAATTACCGGGTTTGACCCCGCAATATCGGGCATAGTATGCTGTTATGCTAGGCACTACACCACAGGTGACCCTAATATTAACAATCAATATTAGTTGTTATAAAAAACTAAATTAAAAAAAAATAATAAAGTAAAAATATTTTTAAAAAATGAGTAATATATTAAAATAAAATTCTTTAATCAATTCCGTTTAAAAATAAATTGAATTTTTGGAAAGTGACAGACTTACAATATAATAAAAAATAATGAATAATTCGGGTGAATTTTAACAACAAAAATTATATATATAAGCGCAAAAAATGACACAACAAAAAAAAAAAACTGTTCTATTCCTCTGGAAGGACTATTTATTTTAATCCAATCTAATCTTATTTCAAAAATAAGTATGCAATTAATGTTAGTTTTATTTACAATATAACGCATAAGAAAATCAGCTATAAAAAAAATTAATAATAAAAAAAACAAAAACAAGTTGCTGTGAGGGACTCATGAGGGAAACAAGAAACGGATAGGGGCAAAAAAAATTAATTGTCTTTTGTTATAGGTACCTTCTAAATGCTAAATCTTGTAGCGTAAAGCAATCAAGCAGCCTATCTACCAAAAAAGAAAAAGGAGCAGTAGGAGTAACTAACTTTGTATTTAGACACCTTGGATATATGTTATGTAGTTAAAATAAATAAAATAATATTATTGGTAGACTAGGACAGGAATAGGAAAAGAAAGAATCTAGGCTTGATTGGAAATTGATTTCCAAAAGGTATCAATCGAGTTTTTTACATATTTGTATTTCTCATCATTTAGTTTTATCTAAATCTGTTATTTGATTTTATTTAATGAACTTTCAACGCCTTTTTAAAACGCGATTTAGGAATACAATTATTTTCTAAAGGTACTGAATTACACATTTGGTTTCGTTCCAAATCATACTAAAACATTTCATTTCATAACTTTAATATGATGTTATTAATACAGCAGGAAAACAATTCTAAACTTTAATGCGAAAATCATCAAATTACCTAGTTTAATAATATGGTAATGAGTGATTTTTGCTGCTCTCTGCAAAATTTCCCAGAAATGGTATAGTACCTTTTGGAAATCAACGTTTCAATTAATCCCTAATCCGATAAGGTGTGGGTGTATAGAGAAACACTTGCAGACATACGATTGGAATCTTTAATGAAATGTTCTAACAGTCTATTTCGACAACATAATCAGCAAAACACTAAAAACTATAAACAATGTGAAGAAATGAAGAATATATTTCAGGCAAAACTTCTTGTTGAGGAAGTCTTCTGTTTATCATTAACAAAGAGTAAAGGGTACTGAAACAAATGGTCATATCGGGTAGGGGCGCAGAAACAAATAAGAAAAAGTTAGAATATAAGTATATATTATTTTTGTATTGTTTTAGTTGTATACATTGTCGGTATTAAAAGTCCTTATTTGTGGGTCCTGTCTTGCGAGACTAAATCTGCATGTTCCGCAATTATTATTTGTATTTTTAGGACAGCTATTTGTCTGGTAAAATACCTAAGCCGAATTTGTTTTGCACGCAACAAAATTAATTATTGTTTGTGTTTGCATTATTAGGTATCGGAAAAGGTAAACGCAATGAATCTAAACTTCGCCTTCGGTTACGAATTCAAGGTCGATCATTTCCGAATGGAATAAGGATTGTAAACATTTGCGTAAGGATTTGATATTCTTTTCACCAGGAGATCTTATAAAGGAAACCGATAATTATTACGACTCCAGAAGATAGCGGGAGATATAGTTATGGAGAGTGGTAGACTCGGAGCGGTGCCATATCGACCCGCAGGTTAGCCAAGAGCCATTAGGTAAGTGAGCTGGTAGCCTTTGCTATTAAGATTCTGCCGAGAGGGGTACGCTGCGTCCAGCCTCGCCCTACGCCTCTTTCGTCAGAACCGCTTTATCTTGGCCATCGGCCTGAGTCCTCGTCTTCAGCCCCAACTCTGACCAGTGTCAAAGGACCACACGCGCGGCCTCATTAATATAGGTGATCCTTTCTCGTCGGGATGAATCATCCCCGTTCTAGAGGTAAGAGGAGTTTGCGAAGTAACGGACAGAAGAGAGGTCAGATCCAGTAGATAAGCTGGACTGAAAAATATATAGTCATATTTTTTTCTCTAGCATAGAACACACTAGCGTGTTCATGAATATTTTATTTCAATTAGAGTCAATGGCATTTTTTATAAATCTGTTCTCCTCATTCTATGATAAAAACCGAACTGGTTTCGCTACAGTTAAGCAATAGGAGCTATACCCGTAACTCAAAATAACGCTGTTGTATTTTACCAGTATAATGTTCAAGTAAGCTATGCGTACATACAGCTTTGTTAACTCAGCCGATATAAAAAACATATTAGAACTATCTTTTTTAATCTCTTGACCTTTCATTTTATTGTTTCGCTCAATGGCTTCCATTATTAAAGAAAATCTAAACAGATAACATAATTTTTTTTTCTCTCTTTATATATATATTCACACCTGTCAGAAGCCATCTTACAATCAGCAAATATGTTGTACAAACGTGAGATCAGACATGGTAGGCATGGGGAAGGAAAGTGCCCAGTAGCACCCATTCCTAGGCTTTAATTTAGCGGAGGAGATCTCTCATCCAGCTTCTCTTTAGCTTCATCTGACTCAATCAGTCTATTGTCGTGTCCGGTAAGTTTACTGTGAAAACGAGAATAGAGTGTTTGTATATGCTAGTCAACTGTTGGTTGTTGTAAGTCTGTATGTAGGGTTCTGTTGTTTACGTACTAACGAGCTGTCGTTATGAGTCTTAAATTTTTTGATTGAAATGATTGCAGTTTTTGTACCGAGTCTTTTTTGTTGAACCAAAAATCTGTGAAGCGTAATTCCATATTGGCTTAAATAGTTATGTGTATTTATTCAGTTTTTGTCTTGTTTTTAATTTTGATGATTTAGATAAAAGTGAGTAAAAGTGCAGCCGGTGGTTGAAAGTCTGTCAAGTCATCCTTCGATCGAGTGTAAGTCCTAGGTAATGTACAGAGTTGGTCTGAAGAATTTGGTAGTTGTCGTTAACAATTGGTAGGCAAGTGTTCTGTCGTATTGTGAACGTTACGGGTTTATATTTTTCGTGATTTATACGAATTTTCCAAAGAGTGTACCAATTTTGTAGTTGCATTAAGTGATTTTGTATAGTCAGAGAGGACAGTACATAGGATCGGAAATTGGTATGTCCTGTGTGTATACAATGTATAGGAGAGGAGCAAGTATCGATCCTTGCGGTACTCATGCCAAGACTGGTCGGGTTGAAGAAATTTCTGAGCCTTGGCGAACAGAGAAAAACCTAGCGGAAAGGAAAGAGTGTATAATAAGAGAGAACGTGTAAGGTGCCAGACTTTATCAAAGGCTTGGGCAATATCCGAAAATACCCCAGTTGCGTATTGCTTTTTATCAGAGCTTCAGCAATTAAGTCTGTGTAATTGTTGTGTCATTGAGTGTGACATGCGAAAACCGAATTGGCGGTCAATGTCACGGGACTGGGATTCGAACTCACAACCTTTGGCGTAGATGACTAGTGCGCTAGTCACAAAGCCACCTCTCCTCCGGTGATTGATTTAAAAAATCAAAGATCTATCATTCGGGAAATTAATGAATACTTATCTATAATGAGTGCACTGTTTAAAGTTGATTCCAAAAATTTCAGGAGAGAGACATCAGTCTTGAAGCAAAAGAAGGGAGTGGAAGGATTTTCTCTCTTCATGACGATGTTCTGAAGAGAGCTTTGGTGAAAGAAAATCCCTGATCATTTGTCCGAGAACGTGCAGGGAACCTAACCTTAGAAAATCAACAGTCGATGACCACCTCAAAGCGATTTTAAAGGTAAAATAGTTTGAATGTTGAGTTTCACACACATTAAACAAATGCTCAAAAAATCAACTGCGTTATAAAGTTTGTGCTCCACTTCTTTCCGAAATAAAAACGATCCTTTTTTATCCGGAATCGTTCCTTGTGATAAAAAGTGGATACTTTAAGATAAAAGAAGACGTTCTGTACAGTGACAGTAAATAATATATGATCTTACTTAAACATGTTACCATAATACAAACATAGAAAAAATATTTTAAAAATTGAACTGTAGAAATTAGCGCAATAGCAAGCAAATCATAGAAATAATTCGTTCCCTTAATTTATAGTTTATTATGTATTTTAATTGAGCGAGTAGCTAGATCCTGACTTGATAGATGTTTCTAACCATCTGGAACCCGTTCAGCCGAGTTTGAACTCGTAAAATAAAACAAAATATACGAATATCATGCGTTGACATCTTAGTAAAGACTGAATTATTTCTAAGCAGTGAAATGCTACAGAGATAAAAAAACATTATCGTTTGAAAGAGGAATAAGCAGTGTTGGCATTCATACAAACATACAATTCTCAGGACAACCCAAAATGACTCCAGCAAGGATCATGATAGAATTTTATTAGAATCATTTTTCTTTCAAATAAATAAAAAATTAACATATTTATAATAGTACCTGTTATTGAATACTAAATATTTGAATAAAATTGTACATACAGACAACGTATAACGTTCAGTGTTTTCTTGGTTTTATTAATGGATAATAGATAGATATTATCAATGCAGGAGTATAGTGAGGAAATATCGTCAGCAGAGAGAAGGGAATGGAAGGAGTTAAATAAATAATTAATTTTCTTTTTTACAAATTGCCAAAGGAATTGGATGGTTTCCAGTTTAGAAAGGAATTTTTTGTTAACATTAAAATGGTTAAATTTGTTTTCTAATAAGCCACTTCCATTCTTTATTAATCGAGAATATTAAAATACAAAGAATAAACAAATGAAAAATCACTAACAGTTATTGGTGATGTAAACAATATTTGAATGTTACCAAAACTAGAATTAAAAAATTTTAACAATCGCAATACTTTTCCTTACCAATATATGAAATGCAGAGGTAAGTTAATATATAAATGGTTAATTTTCGGTATTCCGGGAGAGAGGTCTGTATTGTGAACTCATCGCTCGATATTGTTTATATCTTATTTCTTTCTGACCGTTGGCATATAGAAGATCTCTCCCCTGATTTCTGATATTGTCAACAGCGGCTACGATACAGGATATCGCATAAAGATCTGGACACCCTCGACCATGCGCCACGGCTTAGGGACCAACACACCCGGCTGGGAGATAATCGGACCGTATCTTTGGACTCACTTCCTCAGCAGTGATTGTGCTCTCGGATGCTCTCACTAAATCATATCTGCTCCAACGCCTCCTCCTATAATTCACACCGTCCGAAGAGCATGAGATTTATATTGACACGCCCATGTTATTCGCATGAGAGAATATTTTATTATTTCTAATGAAGAATATCTTAATTCGTGACTATCTTCCCTAACAAGCGAGTTCTCTGGTAACTTTCCAAAATTGTTTACATCACCAATAACTGTTAGTGATTTTTCATTTGTTTATTCTTTGTATTTTAAGATTCTCGATTAATAAAGAATGGAGGTGGCATTTTAGAAAATCATTTTAACCATTTTAATGTTAACAAAAAATTCTTTAATAAGATTATTTAATAAACACCTGTTTTAATTAATTTATTTTCGTTTTTAAATTTGTTTGAAAATTCTTAAATTGATATAAATAACGGAGGTAAGTGAATGTCGTGTGTTGCGCGCTCCAGATTTATTTTTTATTTTTAGATTAATCCAGTTCAAGATAAAAAATAAATAAATCAACTTGTATTTCAAGTGTCGCACTAATATTTTTCTAGGTATTAAAGGATTTTTCGTTCTCTATTTCTTTGTATCCTAAGAAAGCACAGATAAATTGGTTTATGAATGATTGTATTTTAATTAGATATAACACATCAATGATTTATACCTGAAGCTTTATATTATATTTAACTTAATAATTCATAAAAAAATATTTTCGTAGAGTTTTTGTTATGTTTAAATTATTTCTCGCAAGTCCAAATTTGCATCTTAGTTGGAACTTCATTTTAAGACAGTTTTGGATTAAATGCATAAGTATTAAAGTAAAAAAATCAATATTATTTTATATTTTCTAAGTGAAAAAAAGCTGTGTCAAGCGAACAACACATATATATGAGCTTAATGTTATTACCAGAAGTATTTAAGACTGATGAATCATATGGACCTTACCTTCACTTAATAACTTTACTAGTACTAATTAATTGCTCTCAACACTATTAATCATATTTATTAAACATATATCAACCAATATCGATTCCCGGACATTTATTAATTCTTTACCATTTACACCTGTCTGTTAAGATCATTTGTCAGGCCGTAGCCCACAACACCTGGAGATATTTCCAGTCTGGTTCTATATTACAATTGCATACTACCTTATACGATTCTCCATCATCGTATTCAATCTGATATAAAAATCATATTATATACAACACATTATGGGGCATTACAATGCAGACGGTTATATGTACGTATATTATTAAAATAGATAATTTTTTTTTTTCAAAGTTCCTGACATTTCGTATTAATAAATTTAACTCATATCTTAACAATTATATAAACCAAATCAATTTAATTTGTTTTAAAAGGTATATATATATATATCATAACTGTCTGCGAATAACATTTATTTTATGATAAAAAATCAAAAAAATTATTTAGGGTAGCTATGAAAATAACATTATTTCTTTCTTTTCATTATTAATGAAAAATAATACTACATAAAAAAGATTTTTTTTTTCCTAAAGCAGTAAAAACGATTATAGGGTTTTGATTTGGTCAAAAATGGAATAGAGATGGTTCGTTGTTCTTGTTATTGTTCAATAATTATCTTTATTGCGCATTTAAAAATTTAGTAGTTTTTATATATCACATTTTTAATCTTGATATGACTGTCTGATGTGTCTTTGAAGTTTTTAATCGTTCAGTGCATTTTACTAATTATGGGTATTAACTAAGATAAGGGTAAAATTTATTATTGTAAACTGTTCTTTTTTAATGATTAAATTTCATTTTCTAGGAGCTCTAAAAGCTCAAAAAGAAACCGATAAAGTAAGAAAATTCATAGGATATTGTTGGAAAAATTTCTATATTATACTAAAGTTTTTCCAAATACCAATTACCATTTAACCACTAATTAACATTTCACTAATTTAATTCAAAAAAGGTAATATGACTTAAATACAAAAAATTGGTATATCTCAATTAAGAGTATTAAAAATATTTATGCAGCATATCATTCCAATACAACTCAAGATGAATAGGTAATATTATCTAAATTAAATGAAAAAATGCAATATCTTTGATGATCAAGTAGTATGTACTATTTTATAATTGCTCTTCGATCAAATAATAATAATAAATAAGCAAAATTGCAACATCATTGCAAGGATTTGAGAAAAATCACTAATTTAAATTCTTCATTATAAACGTAAATATTTTTCACACTTGTGCTATTCTCTCTACAATTAGTTACCACCTGATTTGTTTAATGGTGATCACCTGATTTTAATCATTCTCAAAAAAGTTATTTGAATATATTAATGAATAGCCTGGCTTACCTCCGTATGTGCATTAAAAAAACTAAAAAAAAAAAAAAACTGTACCTCTACAATCCGTAAAAGGTCATGGGAACACCCCTAGACGTAGAGAGCCATACTGTGTCTCGGCCAACAGTAGTGCAATGAGGTTTTTCCCATTTTGGGTAACCACTTTATAAAAGGTAGGAGTGCCCCAGAAGGGGGTACATACCCTAGGATCACCTCAAGGCTGAATTAGTAGAACAAATAATATTCTGCCACAGCCAGGATTCGAACCCGGGACATGAAGATCACAAGACCAGTACTCTATTCACTAGACCATGTCTAAGTATAAAATTAAAGACATCTAATTTAATTTATCACCTTCCTATTGAGAGATTCTATTGTACCTAATAACCGATCCCACAAGTATAAAAACAATGCCCGGAGTTCCATCTGTTTCTCTTTGTCCCATTGAAAACATGCACCCTTGAAGAATCAATAAATCAAAAGTCCCTGAAACAGAAATAATTTGATTTACATATCTGAAATCGTTTCTTCATGACTGTAGGAACTGAGGGATGGAGTTTGCGTCAGAGCTTGCACTATCGGCCAAGGCATCAGCCACGAGCATAATGAAACTGATCACTGGAAAATTTTATGTGTTATTCATCCAAGTCAACAGTGATGGATTACTGATCTCAATGGCGTATTAATATTAAACTATTCAAAATTATTTTCGTGACCCGTTATAAGGACCCTTAATTCCCTTTTGTTGATTTTATTCTAAATGAGCTTTATCTTTTTACAATTTGTAATTTGAATAAATATCAAAGGAAGGTTTAGAAACCGTTTGGGATTTAATGTTTCATTGTTTACAATCGTAACGAATCGTAAAGGTTCGATATTTATTAATGGTTTCACATAGAAGAAGTATTTTTCTTCCGCAATAGGTAAACAGTATAAAGACATAAAATTCATTATGTAATTGATATCTTTGGTTTTCAATTTTCAAGTATTGTATCCAAGGACTATACTTATACAGACCAGTAACCAGAATCTAATTCAATTCCTACAACAAACTAGAGTAGATCTAAAGGTTATTGTTGGTAAGGGGGACTTTTCAGAGGGAGAAAGAAGAAAAGGGGATCCAACCTGAGGGTATGAGTACCAAATTCAATTAATTATTGAGGATAGCAACCTGTTCTAGCTGCAGTGGGAAGATCAAGTCTGGGTCAATAGGACTACAATGCAAAAAAAAAAAAAAAAAAAAAAAAAAAGAAAAAGATTTGGCGTTGCTTACGTGAACGTGTTGGTCTAATAAGCAATAATTTATTACGGTAACTCATTGGTTATTTATTTATTTTCCGTTAGTTATTTATTATATAAAGTAGCGTTTTAAAGCAACCTCATTTAATCTTAGTGGTTATTTTAGGGGAAAGATCATATATTTTACCTTGTATGGTTTAGATATTACTCAAAAAGTATTATAATCTAATAATAATTAGAGTTATAACGAAATATTTTATAGTAAAAACTTTGTAATTTCAATTAAAGAAATTCGTATAATCTTCGGATTACTTCAAAATTAGTTAATCATTTAGTTGTTCTAATTACTTATTTGGCTCACTTCTTTACAAATTTGTAAATAATTAAATACTTTTGATTGTATATGGCCAGACATTTTGTGTTTGTTTGTGACGGACTTGTTATTTTTAAGTACCAGAATAAAATCATTTTTCTATTTCTAATTCAGTCTTGTAAGGAGAGTTGAGTCATAAGCAGGATCTTGTAAATTCGTAGCTATTATCTAAAATCATAATTTTTGTTTTATTGCAATCAACATATACTCATTTATGATTTTATTATAATTTTTAATTACTGAATACATGATGAGAAAGCTCGTAGAAGTCTATGCACAGTGGGGTCTCGAGTTAGGTACAGAAAAAACCGAATACTGTCTATTCTTCATCTGTATCTAGTCCCTGCCAAGAGGACTGTGCCATTCCACAAACCTATAAATTAACATATCAAGGAGTAACCATAGATAAGCATGACGGAAAGAAGGGACAGATAAAAAAATTAAAAAAAAAATCGAAAAAAATTATTGGTATACTATATGATATATTATGGAATAAGAAAAGTTTTACTCCAAACGAAGTGATAAGTCAGTTACTCTTCAAAGATCCCTTTTCTAATTAAACATAGAAGGGCAAAATTTAAGACTCCCACTATTGCATCGTCGAATAACACTGTCGCATAAAGTTTATGTCAAATGAATAAATATACGTATCCTATTCGTATGATGAATTCAGTGAAACATTATTTAAAATGTTTAACTATTTCCTCCTATAGTATGGTACATTATATAAATCAATAAATTGGCACTACACTGTATGGATGTGAATCTGAAAGTGACGAAATCTCAGCAGAAAAAATATTGGCCCTGGAGATGGATTTGTGGAGGAGAAGCTAAAGAGTAAGGGTTGTGCTTAACATTCTTGAGGAAATTAGTATAAAAAGGTTGATTTGGTATGGACAACCATAACAATGGATAAAGCACTTTGGCCGCTTCGATTACTTAAATACTGTCCACTTAAGCAGCGAGAAATGGGGAAGACCTCGGCAAAAGTGGATAGAAGATGTAAGAGAGGTTATGGCAGTGATATGACTACGCTGATAGAGATATACGAGTACTTGGGACCGGGATGTGGGAAAATAAAGAAAAATATATTATCATTAATAATAACTATCAATTTATTTTTAACTTTTTCTGCAGTTTAAATCTGATATGGAAGGATAAAGATAGCTGAGATTTACTGAAATTTAAGTATTAAAATTCGATGATTACTTGAAACTTAAAGGAATACTGAACTTTTCTGAAACATTCTAAAATTGCATTCAACAGCATTAATTATTGTTTTCATCAGGAATAGAAATCGGCCATTAATCAGAGAAGCTTCCTACTGACTACCGAAGGGACATTATCCAGTAATGAGTTTAATTTTTCAACTGAACGCTCTTCGTTTAGTGAAAGAGAGAGGAAAAGTCTGATTGGAGGAGGAGGATGCAAATGGAGGAGCGAGGAGTTGTCAGCCAGGACGGAAATGATAGCGGGTAATTACCAGGCAACGGGATCTGATAAGTTCCCTTGGGAACTGAAGCACTAGAGCCACTGGCCATTGTAGCGATCGCCCAGAGATAGGCGGACCAACGGATCATCCCAACTTCGTCCCATCGGCAATCAATATAAATCTTTGTTTCTTATAGCCTTTTCTGATCAAAATAGGTATAGCGGATATACTATGTAATATAGAAGATATCTAACATAAAGAAAACAAAAAGCGAGCAGTAGTGTCCTATGATGTCTAAATTAACACTAGGAGTAATATAATAGTGTATTGATACAATTATTTGTCTTCAATTTGGAGAAGAGCGGAGACAATAGACTTATGGTAAACAAAATATAAGGTAATACTTGTGATTTCCTAAGTGTTTAAAAACCTTTGAAAAAATTGTGTAAATTACAATACCACTGTTAACTTTTCTTCATCGTCTACAAAAGCTATGAGTGGTTCAGCTTCTTGTTAACTAAAGACTACATTTAAATCACCACTGAGAGTCATTAGAAAGAGTAATATTTTTAAAAATAATAACATGGTTATATTACGGTAAAAGAACAAACCTGTCGGACAACTGCAGAACTACTCTTTGTTCATATCAAGTAGCTCGCCTTTTACATGCCTTTCTGTTACAGACCAAAGAAAAGATGTCACACATCATGAAGATGTACAACAAGCAATGCAAGGTTCAATAATTAATAAGAAAAAACGCTTTTAAGATGAGTTTTATATACAAAATACCTTATTCAGACTGTACTAAGTAATATTTATGTAATGAAAATTGTAATTTTTTTTACCAATATGCTTTGAAGTATTTAAGATTCTTTTCTTATTCCTTCAGTATTTCTCCATACAAATCTTAATAATTCACCAGGATTGCTGTGACCTTCCAGAACCGTATATGACTATTAGTTCTTAGATTAATATTATTTCACCACAGAATGGCTTCATAAATAGTCTCCAGTCGTCGAAAATCAAATTAAACTGAGATGAGCTCTTTATTTTAATCTTTTAGTACTCCAACGGCTGCATAAAAATACCATTTGGTCTGGATCATGCTCAAATTCCCAGTTTTTCTTAGTTTGGGTTCCCACTCCATAAAGAGTAAGTGAGTACTAGGAGCGTTTTACCAACCACGGAATATGTAGCAAAATAAGAAATTTTCAGTCACAAGATTCTAATCTTGGCCTTGAAATCAGTAGTTCTTATCTCTATCCATTGAGGCATATATTAATCCTTAATTGTTTCTTAGACATCGAACAAGAATTTGTAATCTTTTTAATTTTGTTTATTTGGTTTTTTTTTTTTTTTTTTTTTTTTTAACTCTACAAATAAGAATCGGTTTGTCTTAAGATTTATTATATATATTATTTTTATTATTACTTTTAAAATTGAAAGGAGTTCCGAAAAAATTCTTTAACAAAAACTCAAGCGAGTTACAACCTGTATGAAAGAAATCTTTAAAATATTCTTTAAATATCTGACAGTGTACAATCTCTACATTCCCGGTTATGTAACCTTCTGGATTCCCAAGTGGCCTTATCTCTCTTAGGAACGAATATTTTACGTAGTTCCTTATTCTCGAAAACCTTAAGCCGTTGTTCATCCTTCAAAGTAAGCGACTATGTAAAACATCCGTACAGAAGTCCAAGAGAATAACAGTTTTATAAATTCTAACTTTTAAGTTCCTTGATAGAAGCCGCGAGCTAAGGAATTTCGATACTAAATAACAATATGCATTTTCCATCTTTAAGAGCTTTATTAACTAAAAATAAATATATTTTTAAAAAATCGTTAATTTTTTTTGGCCATAAAGTACCCAAAAAAAACACAAATTCCTAAAATTCACAAAATAAACTAGATTTTGCAATCTTTACTGCAGACACAGCATAATGATAATAATAAAAGCTTTATTGGCATCATTATAGACAAAAGCCTCTCCCATAAGGGGGAATTTATAGTACTTGGCTATAGTAAGAAATAAATAGATAAATAATTAAAATACTGAAGAACAGTATTAGAAAGTTTAGAAGAAAAAACCTCAACAACAAAAAAGTGTCCTTAAAAAATATACCAAACTAAAACACAAAACTAAATATTCTTTAAAACTTTTATCCACCAGGTTTTGTCCCTCGCAACCAGCCACCAGCTATTGACTGCAATCTGCGTCGATTCATCCCACCAGCTGCGATGTAGTCGCCTCCTCTATCGCGAGATCCACTCCGTGCAAGACTTGGTCCATCTCTCGTCTTTCGTCCTGGCCTAGTGACCAGCCCAGTTCCATTCCAATCGTTGGGCCTCAACCCTTAAACTTTTAATGTTTTTTTAAAAGATATTATCACCTTCTGAAGAATATCTTCGTATTTTATTCTTTCCCGTTTCTTGATGAATATTAAACTCCATAGAAGCTGCATTTGCACGGAATTCAGCCTCAGATCAAGGTTTTTTGTTATTGCCCAGGTTTAATACAACATTATATATGAATGAATATTGGTCGATTTGATATGGAAACATCTAAGTATCAACACAGACATCGAAAAAAATCTGAATAACGGTAGCAGATGTTTTCCTCTCACGTAAATTTGACTGCGGTCCGAAACCCAAGAAGGTAGATAGCCAATATTTCTTAACAATATTACCATATGATAGCTTTTAAAGACTTGGCAATTAAGTACAGTAATGCTATTAAAAAGCCAAACTAGGTAGAAGGGATAGTCGGTCGTTTGTAATGTTTTATGGTTTTGGGTGTAGCCTCTACTAAGCCTTTTACAACATTTGAGCCATTATTTTTGCTTGTTATAGCGTCAGGAGGCAGTTTTCACACTCCGAATGCACCATACTTAGTTTGCTCCAATTAGTGAAAGCATAGAATGTGCATAAAGTAACTTTGATACCACAAGTTGTAATATGGAACCAAGCCCCTTCGGAATTTACTACACGGGATCAAGTGAGTACTAAGTACTATTACGTGGCCTTTATTACTAGGCAAAGGCACTAAAAAATTAATGAAAGCTTCACGATCAGTTGCTTCATTTTGGCCAATTTTCACTTAATATCTTGTTTTATCGGATAAAAGGATAATAGCTAGTGATAAAGGCTTCTTTTTTTTTTTTACGGTTTAGGAAATTTTATGGTCAACAATTTAGTCTTAAAAGATAATACAATCTGCCACTTTCTGGGTCAATGAGTATTTCAGCTAGAAGAACTCATTCATCCCAAATGCACATCGTAAATAAAAATTACTAGGATAATTAATAAATACTAAAGAAAGAAAAAAAGAAATATGTGTATGTGAAATAAAATAAATAATATATAAATATATATTGTTTGATCAGTTCTCGACTGTTGATAATTTAAGTTTGTGTTGTTCTCAGGTTTCAGTCAATGAATAAACAATTTTATCTATGCGACGTTTCGAGAATTTATTGTTCTCATAATCAAACTGAAAACGTCGCATAGATAAAATTGTTTATTCATTGACTGAAACCTGAGAACAACACAAACTTATATATATATATATATATATATATATATATATATATATATAAAGAAAACAATGAAAAAAAAATTAAAAAAAACCTGTAACACTACAACCCATGAAGGGTCTAGGGCTGATTTACATATAGAGATTCGTACTGCTACTAGGCCAATGGCAGTGCAACGATGTGATTAGGCATTAATTATGCTCAACCGCCAGGTTTCCCTCAATTATTTTGGGTACCCACTTATTTGGGGTCTGCCCCAGGAGGGTCTCCATACTCTAGGGTCGCCACCCGACTGAATTAACAGAATAAATAATATTCTGCCACAGCGGGGATTCGAAACCAGAACCCGGAGAACAATAGACTAGTGCTCTATCCACTTAAATTATAAGGAATAACATTTATTTCAGATTAAATGATCTAAACTATAGAAATTATTACTTCCAAAATAACTTATTTTTATCAGCTTATCACCATTTTCCATTACCTTGTACATGTTTGTATACAAGATAACGTTTTTTTGCTAATCTTTAGCTTTAAAACAGTATATTATACTATGATTTAAGTTTGTTATAATAATAATATAATAAACAATAATATAACAAATATATTTTGTCTTTTCTCCTTCATTTGGTTATCAAACGCATGTAACATAACATTTTTTATCAAAGCTATGTTATGGTTATTTTTTTTTTTTTTGTAATCAACAAAAATAAAGATACTTTAGAGAGAGAAAGTTAAAAACTTCACTATTTAAGCTTTGTGAAACTATTTCAGATGGTATGAAAACCCATTATATGTTACACCGATATATCGAGTTTAATCAGTATCATTATTTAAAAAAAAAAATGTGCAAAAATGCAAGGTATGAAGTGGATCTTTTTTTTTTTATTTTTTAAATCAATGCAAATGCAAATGCAAATTTGCTGTGACATCTCGAGTGCATATTTGGCTTAAATATGACTTATCAGTATCGTTGGACTTTTCGCTTTCTTGCTAGACTTTCCATATACACACCTTTTCGCGCGACTTGGTTATTTGGACTTGAGGGAGCTTAAAGGATGAATTTACGATGAAAACTAGAATTCGGAAATTTCATATATTTCATATATGTAAGTGAAAGAAAAAACTGTAGTAATAAAAAAAGGGGTCTGTGAGAAGTATCTAAAAACGGAATGTGGTACTAAACTATTTAAAAAAAAATATATATTTATTGATATTTACAACTGTATAATAAAATAAATTTAGTAAATGTGATACAAGATTATACTGGCATGATTAACAAGTAGAGATGCTACCCATTGGCAGATTTCCAAAAACTATGCTAAACCAGAAGGTCTCGGTGTCATCTTCTTTTCAGACGCCTCGGAGGATTAACAGGGATTGTAGAGTTAGCAAGGTTTGAAACTAGTGGGTTGAGTGGGAATGGAGTTTGTCATGCAAGGAGTGGTACCTGATTCGGGCCAGGTCAACAACATAGGAAACATCTAGGTCTTTATGGATGAGTTGATTCGTGACAAAATAAGGTGCATTAAGGATTTTTCGAAGGATTTTTGATTGTAAGGACTGGAGACGGGAAGAATTCGATGGGATTGTCAAGTAGATGAGTGTTTTGTAGTTAAGTGGAAGTTGTACTAAACTTAAGCTTCGTATTTAAAATATTTATGTTCCTCGGGTGTTAAGTTATGTTTCACTTTATTTAAAATTGATATTTAAATTAGAGGTAATTGAAACTCATGTGTTGAGCGCACCGAATTCTGTACCATTACATTAAAAGGAAAAGTTCAGGATTTATATTCACGTTTAAAGGAAAAAAACAAACTTCGATAAATGATTAAGGAAGCTGAGAACTTAGTTGCTGTAAGGAACAAAGCTTTGCCGGCGTATCGATTTGTAAAAGAGTTAAATAAGGTACTCTCGAATGACATTTGTAATTTTTCCATGAAAGGCTGCCAGCTTTAAAGGCAGCAAGTGTGGGAGGCGCGTGGGAGCTAAGGATTATAGTCTCTACTAGGGCTCTAATCATATTTCATTTATCTCTAATAACGCGAAAATATATTTATCAAGTAAGGTATTACCGACTTCCTATTACGGACGTATTACCCTAATGATGGACTCAGTAGCCAATGTTCCGCAATAGTTCATTAGAACCAGTCTTATGTTCATGTGGGTGTTCACAGTCTCTCTTTAATCTAATAATATATATTTCGTACAGGCAAAGAAAACGGTACGTGACTGATTTATATTCTTAGATAAAATTGTATACAAAAAATTCATCGATTTATAGTATAAAAGTCAATGTTAGATATTTTTCTATTTTTTTTTTTTTTAAGCTGTCTTTTTAACGACTAGTATGATACATAATTCTTTTCTATAATTTAAAGTACCATGAGATTTTCCGTGTAAATGTAAATTGATGTTCTTTGTCTTTTTCTTTGAATTATTATTGCTTTAATTCAATGTTAGATTATATATACCTGGATAGAATCTGTGCCTGGACAACCCTGAATAAACTAATGCTAAATCCTATGAAAACTCAGGCCATTCTAATAGGTTCCAATTCCCTCCTCAGGTCCAATACCACATTTCCGAGGCTCACGCTAAATGATCACCCAATCACCTTCAAAAACTTAGTTATTACCGTAGATCGAACCCTTTTCAAACCCCACATTGCCCAAATTTCTCGAAGAACAATAAGTACCCTCAAATTTTTCCACCGCTCTCGCCATCTTCTTCCACTATTTACCCGTAACCTCCTTAAATCCACAATTATTTTCCTCCACTGCATAGTATATGGTGGCCTCTCGACAATGCTCAAGGACAGGATAAAACGAATCATGAACGTATCATTACTCCGAAGAGGTCTCATGTGTCCTATTTTTACGAAAAAGTTAAAAAGGCTCCTTCCTCCAATCCGCAGACAACATTCCCTAAGATCATAACTTTACCATACTATTAACTCCCAGCAACCTCCCTACATCCGCAGTCTCCTACAATTTAAATCTTCAGTTTACTCACTTGAAACAAAATCGCGTCATTCCGATCTTTAATTTTCTATCCGAAGGACTAAAACTTTTAATCATTCCTCCCTTGTCCGCTCATCTACTTTCTAGAATTCTCTACCTATTCATATCAGCCATGCAACACTTTTCTCCTCATTTACATCCCAACTTTTCCAATACCTTTTATTATCCCAAATAGACGCTTAAATATTATGATATTTATATTCTTGACATCATACTTTAAGATAGAGGAAATATTTGTTTATTGTCTATATTTAAACTCTGTTACATATATATATATATATATATATATATATATATATTATATATATATATATATATATATATATATATGAGGAAGGAGCCTTTTTAACTTTTTCGTAAAAATAGGACACATGAGACCTCTTCGGAGTACTGAGGACAATCTTAATGATACGTTCATGAATTGTTTTATCCTGTCCTTGAGCATTGTCGAGAGGCCACCATATACTAAGCAGTGGAGGAAAATAATTGTGGATTAAAGGAGGTTACGGGTAAATAGTGGAAGAAGATGGCGAGAGCGGTGGAAAAATTTGAGGTTACTTATTGTTCTTCGAGAAATTTGGGCAATGTCGGGTTTGAAAAGAGTTCGATCAACGGTAATAACTAAGTTTTTGAAGGTGATTGGGTGATGATTTAGCGTGAGCCTCGGAAATGTGGTATTGGATCTGATCTTTAATTTTCTATCCGTAGGACTAAAACTTTTAATCGTTCCTACCTTGTCCGCTCATCTACTTTCTAGAATTCTCTACCTATTCATATCAGCCATGCAACACTTCTCTCCTCATTTACATCCCAACTTTTCCAATACCTTTTATTATCCCAAATAGACGCTTAAATATTATGATATTTATATTCTTGACATCATGCTTTAAGATAGAGGAAATATTTGTTTATTGTCTATATTTAAACTCTGTTATATATATGCGTGTGTGTGTTTGTGCGTGTATTCACTCATAATTGTAAATAGTAATTAATTGTGTTCCTTCTTAAGGAACCCAGTCCCAGAATAAAAATTATTTTCTATTCTATTATATTCTATATTCAATCTATTGAAGGACATATGGTGTCCTACGTTACACCATTATTGAATAATTGTGGATCTAAACAAATTAAAAAACTAAAAGTCCAAAAAGCACTGTAGGTAGGCTCGTCAATCAACGGTGACAGTATTTCAACGAATACGCTATAATAATTCATCAACTTCTGGAGGTTATTATATTCATACGAAGTTTAGAAGCTTCTTAAGGAGCAAGGCCCAATTCATAATTATCAAAATCTTTTTTAGATTAATTATTTAACAAAACATATTGGAGATGACAAACGGAGCACAAATGGACAACCCAGAATATGAAGACTCTAATTCCTAGAGAAAGTGACATTATTATTAAAATATTGCCATCAGAGCATAGCATTAAATGTCTGTATCTATTTACCTTCTGAATCTAGCTACAGATAACTATTGATATTGTGTTTTCTCTTTGATTCCTACCATGCCTATATGGTCTATACGGGAGTTTCTCTGGTCTGTGGGTGAGAGTTAGGGATTATTGCTATAGTTAAATTCATATCACTTATAAAGTTAAATAGTTATCATCTCTTTTTTTCACAATCGTATGTTAAATTCTTAATTTACACCCTTCAGACAGAGATAAAACCTGAAAATTCAACTAAATAATCAATTTACAATTATTCATTTTTACCGTACACTTGAAACTGATAAAAAGGTCATTTTGATAATTGAAAAATACACAGGATTTGTAACAGTAATATGTTCCAAAAAAACAAAACAATTAAAGTAACTAATAGTTTTTTAAACTAGTAAATTAGATACTAGTAAACATTGATTCATATAGGTTCTAAAAACTTGGTCAGTACCATCTAAGGATCCCTTTACATAGAAAATTTAACTTTTTTTCTTCTATCGTTCACCCCTACATTGTGTTTTTAGACTGTACGCAATGTTTTGTGGGTCAGGAAATGAGGGCGTTGGGTTAATTACAGCATGTCACTAATCAAATTAAAATATTATTTATTTTGTTCTTTTTTATTTCACAGCATCCACATACATGACATAGCCCAATTTCAAATGGTAAATTATACAAAATTACATTACTTATCACTAATTGAAAGAAAAAAAATTATATATTATATAATATATAACTAAGTACGTAAAGAAATAACGAAGAAAGCTTATCATTTGTTTTGTTAACCTTTGGTGGCTTAGATTCATTTACTATATAAAATAGATGTTATTTCCTTATTTTACCTCTTTCAGGCTAGGATCAAAGCGACAAATTCAACTGATTAATTAATTGACACATAATTCCGTTCTGCCAAACACGCAAAACCGATACAAAGAATATTTTAGTAATTGAAAAATACAAAAGAGTTGCGTCATAAATATGTTCCGAAATTACATTCAAACTATCGGACATGACCACAGGCTGGATAGTAAGGTGTCGAAACTCATCCCAATATACCTATCCTTAGAGGCAGCCTTTCAACGACTGCGAAGATATTTCGCAGCTGTGACCCTGGTTGCGGTAGGGCGAGCCACATTGCCACAGCTCGGGTCAGGGTGCCCGTCTCAATTGCGGACCCTTAGCGGATCCATTCGTCCACCCTCGCCCTGCCCGAGGACAGTCGCTAACAAACCATCATCACGCCGTCCCTCGGGCGATATCAATCCCTCACAGCCTGACAGCACTTTCCGATCGCCAGGACCATGGCTGTTTACCGTCCAGATCTCTTCTCAGAGATAAGGCGACCTTCTGATCCAGAACGACTACCATTCACGAAAATGAAAGACAATTTACTGCGGGAAATTGCAGGTTAAATGCTCCTCGGGACCTCGGCTACTTATTGAAATACGCCTTTATCGTTTCAATATCCAATCTCTAACCGCCATTATTCTCTGATCAGATCTAAATCCGTTTACAACATTCAATTAATTCAATAAGTCTATTAGAACGGAATGCGTAACAAGGAAACACTTGGAGCAATATTATATGTATCAGAAAAAAAATGGAATTTTTCATGCATGATACACAAAAGAAATATTTCTGTGTCAAGGCTAGGTATAGGCACTGTGATAATTATCTAATCATAACTTTTTTAATTTATTTAAATAAATAATCACATATTTCAAAAGTATATTATTTTATTTATATGCAATACTGCTTCAACTCATTGGCTCTTTTGCACACCGTACTAGCTTTTCATTTACACTATTTTTCTATATTCAGCTTACAATTCACACTATTATGTTACATTTTTTGTTATACTTGTTTATTTGAACTTAATACTACACCCTTAAATCTCCCATATTTCATTGTCCATAGAATCTTAATAATTAATAAAAATATAAATATAAAGTTTTTATAATAGTGAAAACATTGAAGAACATATTTTCTAGTACAGCAGGCTTCTAGAGATAACCTATTAGACATTAGTGAGATGCATACTAGAAATGTGTGCTGATATATGTTCAATTCTTAATCTCACTGTCGGATATAAGCATAATAGTACTAGGTTCTGTAAGAAAGTATCTGTCCTAATATTGTGTGATGAAATACTTTGCATCCACACCTTCTAGTAAGCATGTAAAATGATGCTAGTAATTAGTAATTAGGAATTCTTATACCCATTCCCAAGCCTTATCGTAATTTTGTCGTCAACTTCTATTTATTTTTTGTATTAATATTCAAGAAGTGGATGGAGCACTATTCTACTGTTCTCCAGGTCCCTGGTTCGAATCCTGGCTGAGGGAAAATATTATTCAATTATTGTGGAGCGACCCTTTACAGAACCCCTCCTAGGGTACACCCAATCTCTTAAAGGGTGTACCGAAAATGGGAGGGAAATTAGCAACTGAGTGTGATCACGGCCTAACCACCTCATTGCTCGGCCGTTTGCCTAGAAACAGTACTAATCTGTATATATACTGAGCACAAGACCCTTCAAAGGTTGAGTAGTACAGGTTTTTTTTTTTTTATATATGTATTTTCTCAACTTTAGGAATATAAGGTACAGTTGTTACGCCGTGTACGAGGGGGAGTCCGTGGTATGTGGCTAGCGCGCTATGTACTTCCCAAAAGGTTCTGAGTTCAAGCCCCTGTCTCGGAAGGACTTTTTCAAGTAGTAAATGAGTGAATATTCGCTCATAACTGTCCCGCAAGTATGTGAGACCCTCAGCAGAAATGGTGGCAACTCACGAAAATTAGGCGTTGAGATTGATAACCCTATTCTACAAATTACTATCAGAAACTACGCCGTGTGAACTCTTACCAACTGCCAACGGTGACACAGGAAAGTTAAGAAAAGTGTTTAGTACGAAAGTTCATTTATTTTTTTCTGATATTGCTATTCAAGGCTGATTCTAAAATAATTAAGTATTTTGTTAGATTCCAGTTTCATATTAATATTTGAGAATGAGATGTGAATTATAAGTTAAAATCTGACCTCATATTAAGTCCAATATAGATCAAAACCTTAAATTGCCGATAAAATGAAAAGCTCCCCAAACAAATAGATACAAGGAGAAATAAACAACACCCTGGTAACACTCTATTTGAATTTCAAAACAACACCATTAACAATGAATGTGAATGAACTGGAACAATTACTACAAAATGGGTACCTGTGATAGATAGCTCATTGCGCACTCATAAAGTACTTTCCAAAGCGGTAGTAACTCTTAAATCTGTCTCTGGAATTGGGGCTGGTTGTGGAGATTGCGTTAAATAATAAATTATTGGCCTTTATCGGGTTAACCTCTGCTCGAGCAATCAGTAGATACGGAGCGCTAGTTGAGCTGTGTTGATGCTCCTGGTCGGAGTGGCCTCCCAGCGGACCTGACGCAACGAGGCATTTCCAATGACCCGGCGATCCACCTCCGACGCATGAGTAACTGCGTGCTGTGTAATCTCGGGGGCCTTGATCCAGTGGGCGCTTCGGGAGTGACCTCACGCTTGTAAACACTTAGCCGGGCCTAACTAGCCTCTAGCTCTACGGCCGACCCTCCGGGGGCACCGGGCACACCGGGGAATCCCGGGTCGATGCAGGAGGGAATGGAAAAAAAAAAAAATCTGTGGACTTTCTGTATGTCACCGTGTAAGTAGGACACTTCGCCGTTCCTAGAAATTGCCGAATCATTGACTACATAAGATAAGGTGACATGGGAAATTCCCTAATTCAAGAATCGTGTCAATCGGCCAATTTAAATTCATGTATAAACAAATAAGAAGTGAAAGTTCTTGAGAAAATTATTTTAATTTTGCTAATTGAGACAAACCACAACTACGGTAATGTTTGCCAGCGTAAAATATTGCTACTTCACATATATTCCTTATAACCGTTCATAGTTGATGTATAAGGGAGGCTAATAAATGGAGTAGCAAAAAAAAAAAAATGTTAATAAAAATAATACAGAGAAATAAAATACATTGAATAGAATAAATTAATAATAATAATATTTCCCTAACATATCTTATCTTGAAGGAAGAAAAATATGCGAAGTTTATTGAAAGAGGGGTACCATCAGGAATATTGAATATTGAAAAATATCATGACCCGATATGGGTGATATCCGAGAATGGGTTAAGAGTTGAAGCAGCTATACGACTTGACAAAACGAGAGTACTGCCGTTGATCATCTCGAAATGGCTTGATCCCGGAGATGACTTTAAAATCAATGATGGAACTTGATCTTCCCTTCAATGTGTCAGAAGAAATGCAGAAGGCAGTTTTACTCTGTACTGTTGGGTAGTTTGAAAAATTTGAACATAAAAGACTTTCTCTAAACTTACACCCTGACTTTTGTCCACGTTGGAGCTAATACCACTGAAAGCTGAGAAAAAAGGAAAAACTGTTTACTAATCATAAAAAGTATAACAGAGAAGCTTAAGATCGATTCATATAATTTAATTTGTCATGAATAATTAAATTAATTTGGAATGTGTACAACGGGGATGGACAACAATAACAATTTTATTTTTATATCTACAGGTTTTTTATTACTACTAGCTATATCTTCAAGTGATTCACTAGAAGAGTAGAGAGGTGTGAGTCCAAAGAAGGCATAGATTAGATTTTCATCTATTGAAGAAATTTCTTAACTATTCAGAATCCTTTGTTACCTGTCATGATAGTTCTTTTGGATGATTACAAAATGAAAATAATTATCAATTTTTATAATACCCTCTATGTGACTCCTACTATTTACCTTTCAAATTGATCAATTGCTGGTACTTTTTTTCTAAATTATTTAGTATTTTGTATAAATATTCAAAACTATCCTCACATACATCCATTCCTTTCAATCGAAAAGTCCTCCAAACAATAGTTAATACTCCTTAATATGTCACCAACGTACTTACACATCCTAAATATCATTTATTTTAGATCTTTTATCATTAAAAATCTACAAATTCCTTCAAAATCTTATTCATCACCCCAATCCTCTAACTTGATCTCCTGGAAGGTTGAAACGAAAGTGAACTCGAGACCTCTTGTAAACATTTATTTGGATTCTGGACTGGCTACCATCAAGTGTTTGTTTGTGATTCTTGTTGTTTTTTATTTAACTCACTTTATGCTACTATGGCTAATCGACATGCTACTACCAATCCTACAATTAGATGGGATCTTAGAGTTGAATCGAAGTGGACTTCGAGACACTATTTTCTTTAAAAATCTAACACTGGGTTTGAGTGTTTAGCATGGGAGGGTTCCTAGCACCAGTCAAGTGTCCTATTTGTGGATTCTTTATATGTGTGTTGCTTTTTAGATGTTCATATCCTTTAAACTTTGTCCATATTATATTGATTTTTATTATTAGGTTGAAAATATTTTATGAGTGTAGTATGCATTTTGTAATTTAGCACGGTGATTAATGTCCTAATTAGGACAAATTGTAGTATTATTGAATACAATTTTTTTGTCAGAAGATTGGTATTTTTAATAAACTTACCACCAACCATTATTTTACAACGAAAATTATTATTACTTATGATGATATTCTTGATATATGTAGAAGAAGGAGAACTATTTTATTTTTTTATTCACGAATGGTTGCATATTATTTAAAGATCGCCCTCGAACAAATTTATATACTATAAAATACAATTTCAGATGATTAATTACTAAAAATAAAAATCTTCACGACACAGAATACCAAATAATTACCTGTATATTTTTTAAAAAAATGACCTCGGGTAAAAGAAGAACTATAATTTTGTATTATGTATTTATAATATACTTAATTGCATGTGTATTTTTGTTGGAGAAATGAATAGAGGATATAAAAAAAAATCTAGTGCACACAACACACGACTTTTATTTACCTTCGTTGTAAAACGCAATCTAAGAATCCAAAATACAGTTAGAGATGAGAATAAATTCTAAAAAAATAATTACAATGAGTTGTTACAGAAATATGTGATTTAGGTATTAAATAATCTATTATATTATTATCCACAACAATAAGTTAGTTTTATCGGTCTTTTCATCATTATCAGTTAATTTTACAATTTTATGTAAAAGATAATTTTTTTTCTAAAATCTTAAGCTTTCCAACGGTATATGATGTATCTATTATGATGTTTTATGTTAAAAAAAAAAAAAAAAAACGTTGTTGCTCTTTTCTCCTTTAGTTGGTAATCAAAGTCGTTCAACTTTTATATTTAGCCGCTTTTTGTCAATCGTAATAGAATGATATGGGTAATTTTATTCTGAATTTATAAAATTAAAGAAACTTTAGGTGAAGAAAGTTTAAACGTTCGCTATTTAAGCCCTGCCAGACTATTTCAATTAGAATGAAATCTACAAAGTATCAATGCTCATTAAATTTTACATCGATATGAAGAGTTTATTCAAAATCTAAACCACATTATCAATTACCTGCCATCTAATAATAAAAATAAAAATGCCCTCCTGTAAAAGAAGGACTATTATTATGCTATTATGTATGTATGATATATTTTAGGTTTTTTTTAAACCAATAAATGAAGAGATATGAAAAAAAAAAATAAAAAAAGTTATAGGTCTACAATATAATAAATATATTAGTTCATTCTGAAGTTTGTAGAAGTTCTGCTGTTGTGTAACAGAGGGAGCTGCACAGTTAACTTCATACCTGCCCACTAGGTTGCACCCCAACGCAACAACCCCTCACCTTTATTCTGAATATTCCTCAAATTATATCAATAATATATTGTTTTCTTTACGAACAAAATGATTATATTTTTCTATCTTAATTAGCACTAAACATGCTTTCATTTTATTATTAATATTTTTGAAAATTTCAGATCAAGAATGAATTTTGCAAATAATGTTATCTATAGATGAGATTCTTTAATATATTGATTTTTTCACAATATATAATTAATTGCTTAATCTGGAAAATATTTTTATTATTAATCTAATCAAATTTATAGTTGTTTATTATAAAGTTTAAAATTTTAAATTAATAGAATACATTTCTGAATGTTATTCATTCATAGTTCTACCGTGTAATTGATATAAAGGTAAGTAATAGTTGTTGTTGTTTATTTATTTAACGTCCTTTTTGCTTACAGTGGAGAGTTTGATCCTAAATTTTTAATATGGTGTAAATGAAATCTCTTACCACTTTTGATTGAATGTAATATTAGACAGAATTTAATATTACTCAATAATAAACAAAAGGAACATATTACTTTACAATAAAGAAAAAAAAAAGAAGATTGAACGAATTAGGTCTATGATATTGGAGATCCGTTTCCCCCTAATTTCCCCTAGGACAAATACAGATACTCGAAATTTCGATCAGGATATTGATATATTGCTTTTCATCGTACGCCGGCTGAAAAAACAAAACAACAAGAGGAAAAAAATTAATTAATTATTAACGTTATAATTAAAAATAATGAGTTGGTTATGACGTTTGGCGTTACTTTAAAAGTAATGTTCATGTATAGTATATTACTTTCACTTACCTATATATGAAATATATAGTAGGGAAAGTATTGAAATCATGAAAATTTTTGAATTCCAGTTTTAACGGAAATACACGTTTTAGGGTTTCCTGAGTCCAAATGACCAACTCCCGCAATAAGGTATGTGTGTGTGTGTGTGTTCATTTACTTCCGCGCGTAAATAAAAAGTCCTATGAAACTGAAATTTCATATTTAAGACAACTATACGCCCGAAATGTTATAAAAACATGTTCATTCAAAATCAGCTAACCAGAAGAGCAACTTTGTACTATGCATTTTGCACCTTTTCTCGTAAAGACGGGTCTAACGAGTTTGTTTAAACTCGCTATGGGATGTAAAATTAAACGGGCTTTAATACCCTGTAGGTTTTATTCTGATTGAAATAGTCTGACAGGGCTGAAATGCCGATATTTCTACCCCTTAAGTACCTTCAATTTTTTAGTTTTTATGAAATGGCCATATAATCTTGTTAGCATTTCTAAATAACAGGTAAATATATAAGTTGAACGAATTCGATATCCAACTGAACGAGAAAACTGCAAAAATATTTTTAATGCAATTTTTTGATTTTTTTCGTTGGAAAGCTAAAGATTTTAGAAAGAATATTATTTTATACATACTATTAGTAAAAGTTAACGGAGAGTGATGAAAAGTCGATAAAACAAAGTGATTTTCTTAGATAATAATATAATAGATTATTTAATAAAACACATGTTTCTATTGAAATTAAAAATAATTAATTCATTAACAATTTACTAAAATATTTCTATTTAAATCCAATTTAAAGAATTCTTTAACAATTTATTTTCTTTGATAAATTCGTTTAAAAATTCTTGAATTGATATAAATAATGGAGGTAAGTGAAAGTCGTGTGTAGCGCGCACCATATTTTTAAAAAATCCTAATGCTGGTTGTTAAAAAATTTAATATTTTCGATAAATTTATAATTTATAAAACTAGACAAGTTTCTGTAATTCTGAGTAATGTTCCACCTTAAGAGTGTTTTGAGCTTAAACAGTCCATTTTCCTTTGAAATTGTCCATACCATTAATCAAACTAAAATATTTCGGTAATGAAGTTTCACATCATTTGAGCTATCTATATACCTAGGAAGGTACCTGCTAGAACTAGTCAGGTGTGACTTCTTTTAAATTTTTTGTTAAGACGGTGCTCTCTTGTAAGGTATCTCTTTTCACCCCGCTAACCTTCAATGGCAGAACATAGCTCGGATATTTCCTAGAAGTCTAGCCCATAGCCTCTAGTGGCGCTTTCAACTTCTCAAAAACTATGGATCAGAATCTATAAGGAAACATAAACCATTTGTCAATAACATCGATGTCATAGAAACGATGGTGTAGTGACTAGCATAACATCGTATGGCAACCCTCGGTAGTGGGTTCAAACCCGGTTGATGGCGCTCGAATTTTTAAAGTGCATGTGTAATGATGAAAATATGGATTACCGTTGTTTATTTAAAAATGACTTGGGGTACCTTCAGATACTATAAAACTTTTGTGACAGACGCTTCTGTTTAAAGACCGCATGTCTATTTCTGGGCAAAAAAACATAATTGTCATGCAGGATATCAAGGAAATGTTTGTTAGTCCAGAACTATTGAAAGCTCCCTTGATATAAAAGAACAAAGAAACTTACTGAATTCGTCCAAATTTTCCAATAAGGTCCAATTTCATATCACAGCTCACAGAGTCACCTATGGTGTATTAGTTTCTATGCCCAAGGTCGTGGGTTCAAACCCGGTACATTTCTAATGGGAATAAAAAATCCTTGGTTATGCCATGCTCCGCATAAAAAGTAAACTGATAGTCACGATCCTGTATGATATACTCGTTAAAGATCCCTATCCTAATTAAACCTGGATGAGCAAAATTTTGGACGCCTTCCGATTAGCAACAGCAGCATAAAGTGACGTTAAATTAAATAACAAAAAATAAAACAACGTTGTATATTGAATAGATGACCATATGTTTATTCAATAAAGAATATAATAGTTTGGTTGGATGTTAATGATTTAAAAAAAAAAAAAAGTGTTATTAATGGTATAGCTAGTGCCCTAAATAGCATTGTTTCAGAATAATATTAATGTTTATATAAAGTAGTGTAATAAAATTTGTGTTTGAAAATGAATAGTTTACACTATATTTAAAAATAATGAAGTGAACATCACAAAAATATTATTCGAATAAAAGACCGCCAGTAATGGATACCCACTTAACTATGCACTTAAGTTGTTATGGTGATTTTTTCCAAGATATGGATGTAGGATCTTTAGAATTCGGATACTAATGAGGTTCTTTGGAAAAATGTAAGAAAGTATGAAGAACATATGGGGTCATTATGCTTCAAAGTAAAATTTACATATTATATCATTCTTGTTTTTGTTTTATTCAAGTATATGAATGTGTACACTTCAAATAAATTCTGTAGCAAAAAATAGACCAACCCCTTAATTAGCAGCATAAACATAGAATAAAATTTCTCATTAATAAATTCAAAAATCTGGTGCGCGCAACACACGACTTTCACTTACCACGCTTGTTAAAATCAATTTAAGAATTTTCAAATACCGTTAGAGATGAAATTAGTTTAAAGGATTAATCAAATAGAATTTATATAGAAACCTGTGTTTTATTAAAAAATCTATTATATTATTATCTAAAATAATCAGTTAGTTTTATCTTCTTCGTAAGTATCTGTTATTTGGTCCAACTTAAATGATAGGATAGTTTTTATTAAGGTTCTAAATGGTTGAAAAATATATTATTCTAAAACGTAAAACAAAATTTGTTTAACTGTATTAACATAAATAACCTTCCCATATATTCACATATGTGATTATTAATTCAAATATAAGTGTGTTCACAATCATATTCATTAATGACTGTGAAATTGCCATTTTTACTTTCACTTACTATATATAGTAAGGAAAGTATTGCGATCGTGAAAATTTTCGAATTCCAGTTTTCAACGGAAATACACGTTTTAGGGTCCCCTGAGTCCAAATAACCAAGTCCCGCAAAAAGGTCTGTGTGTGTGTGTGTGTGTGTGTGTGTGTGTGTGTGTGTGTGTGTGTGTGTGGTAACTCCCGGGCGGAAACGGTATGTCCTATGAAACTGAAATTTCATATTTAAGACAACTATACGCCCGAGACGTGACAAAACTTTTTTCATCAAAATGAGCTTACCAGAAGAGGCACTTTATACCATGCATTTTGCACCTTTTTTCGATTTTCTCAAAAACGGTTCCGACGATTTTGATTAAACTCGCTATATCGATGTAGCATTTAATGGGCTTTAATATCATGTAGGTTTTATTTGGATAAAAATGGTCTGACAGGGCTTAAATGCCGATATTTTAAATTTTCTTCCCCTAAAGTACCTTTAATTTTTTAGATTCAATAATAATAACTAGATTATCTTGTTAACGCTGATGAAAAACAGGTAAATATATAAATTGAATAAATTCGATACCCAACTAAAGGAGAAAACAGAAAAAATATATTTTTAATGAAATTTTTCGTTTTTGAACATAAGAGCAGTAATATACATGTATGATATACCGTTGGAAAGCTTAAGATTTTAGAAAAAAAATATCATCTCATACACAAGCTTTTAGAAGTTCATAGAGAGTGATGAGAAGAATATAAAACTAACTGATTATTTTAGATAATAATATAATAGATTTTTTAATAAAACACATGTTTCTATATAAATTAAATTTGATTAATTCCTTAATAGTTTCACGTATTTTTATCTCTATCTGTATTTGAAAATTCTTTCATTGATTTTAAAAATCGAGGTAAGTGAAAGTCGTGTGTTGCCCGCACCAGATTTTTTAGCAGATGTTATCTATATAGGGGATTACATCAAATGTCTTCAATAAAAACAAAATTTACGGACTTTTTATTGGAATAATACACAGATAATTAAAAGAAAAGGAAAGAGACCATTACAAATGCTTTTTGCTTATTATGTTAAATAATGAAACATTATTTTTGACCTAGAAAACAATACCCTACTTTTTCTTTTTCTCACAATTGGAGGTTCGTGTTTCAGGAGAATCCAAATATCGAAGGAAAAGATCCGTCCGTCGACCTTTCCGGTAAAGAATAAGATATTTCAAAAATGAATTCTGTTCAAGAAAAAAACAAATTCATTTAAATAGTTTGAGAATAAGAGGTGATACAGTGTTTCTGCTTCAAATTTCTTTAATTACACATAAGTAAATTGCCGACACAGCTATGTAACGAATATAAGATGATAATATAATTATAATGCAATAATAAACCATTGGGTGATCATTTGTATTACTTTCACATACCTGTATATGAAATATATAGTAAGGGAATGTATTGCGATCGTGAAAATTTTCGAATTCCAGGTTTCAACGGAAATACACTTTTAAGGGTAGCCTGAGTCCAAATGACCAAGTCCCGCAAAATGGTCTTTGTGTATATGTCTGTGTGTGTCGTAAATCTCGCGGATTAAGGGAAAGTCCAATGAAACTGAAATCTCATATTTAAGACAATACTCCCGAGCCGTTACAAAACCTTTTTCATCAAAATCAGCTTAAAAGAGGAGCCACTTTATATTTGGAACATTTTTACGATTTTCTCGAAAACGGCTACAACGATTTTGATTAAACATGCTATATTGATATACAATTTAATGCGCTTTAACATTATGTAGATTTCATTCTGATTTAAATAGTCTGACAGGGCCTAAATGCCGATATTTTAATATTATTCCTCTAAAGTACCTTTAATTTTGTAGATTCTATGACAATAGCCATATTATATTGATAGCATTAATAAATAACAGCTAACTATGCAAGTTGAGCGATTTTGAAAAAGAACTAAATGAGGAAACTTAAAAATATTTTTTTAATGCAATTGTTTGTTTCTGGAATTACGAACAGTTATATAGATGTATAATATATCTAAAGATTTTAGAAAAAAAAATATTATCTTATGTATACCATTTTAAAAGTTAACGGAGAGTGATGAAAAACCGATAAACAAACTGATTGTCGTAGATAATAATAAAATAGATTATTTAATAAAACACATGTTTCTATTAAAATTAAATTTAAATAATTCTTCAACAATTTATTTTCGTTTCTAAAAAGGTTTAAAAATTCTTAAATTGATATAAAAAAAAAGGTAAGTCAAAAAGTCGTGTGTAGCCTGCACCAGATTTTTTTTTTTAATTCCATTGTCAATGATCAGCTGATGCGCTCGATGATAACAGTCATACGTTACATCGTCTCTCAGATTTTTGCTTTTTTCAGTAGGAATTCGCTAGAATTCAGTCTGGAGAACATCACTAGACCTCAGGAATATTACGGCAGTGAATATTGGAGAAGTTTCGGTAAGCAAAGTTATAATTTACTTTGTACAATCACGAAAAAGTGAAAGAAGGGTCACTGATCAGCTGATTGCCGCTAGCTCGGCAAGCTCGGGCTTGCTTTTCTTTTAATTATCTTTCTTTTATCTTTAATTCTTATCTCATTATTTATTTATTATTATTATTTTCTTAATCAATGAGATATTTTCATCAAGTCATGTCCTCAAAGTCTGCAAGTAAAAGATCTAGATCTGCAGGTTCTAACTCGTCTCCCACAAAACAGAGACCCCGCCGTGAACAAAATAAAAAAATGATTCCACCAGCGACCGCGTCAGCTACCTCATTAGGTTCTGAACCACAGCCCAGCACATCATCACAAGGAATAACTGATGAATCTCCGTTTTTTACACCGAATCCATTTCAGATCCTCCAAAATGAAAAAGAAACCATGGAATCTTCTCCTATACCCAGAGAACCACTACCTCCACCAATATTTGTTAAAAATATTAAAAATTTTAAACTGATGTGTGCGCATTTAAACAAAGTAACAGATCCTAATAGTTATTATTGTATAAGTAGAACCAATGATACTAAAATATCTCCGACTACTGCTGAAACCTACAGAAAGATTGTAAAATATCTGACTGAGACCAAAGCTGACTTTCATACTTATCAGCTGCGCCAAGAGAGAGCATTAAGGGTCGTAATCAGAAACCTACATTCCTCAACACCCGTTGAAGCAATCAAAGAAGAACTGACAGAATTAGGATTCCAAGTGAGGCAAGTCACCAACGTTCTAAAAGATAAAAGTCCACTGCCTCTATTCTTCGTGGACCTGGAACCATCAGCAGGAGTCGAAAAAATCTATGACCTCAGCAGACTGTACTATACCCGTGTAAAAGTTGAAAAACCTTACACAAAGAAAGAAATAGTCCAGTGCCATAACTGTCAGGCATATGGTCATACCAAAAGTTATTGCCATCACATACCACGCTGTGTGAAATGCGGTGAACAGCATAAAACAGAAGAATGTACAAGATCAAGATCAGCACCCGCTGTATGTGCTCTGTGCCTCAAGGACCACCCGGCTAACTACAAGGGATGTGAAATCTACAAGAAACTCAGAACCAGATACCAAAAACCTCAGGATCCGAATGAAACAGCTGTACCAACCAGAAGCAGAAGAGAACCATCAAAACTTGTAAATTCTAACGTGTCATTTGCCCACTTGCTTGGAGGTGGTAACCAGAATCATGAAGTCGAGGCACTGCCGGAACAACATTTTCCTCAACATTCTCAATCTATTGTACAAGAATCTATCCCTCAAAGTTTACCTAATCTTCAAAAAACTCCTCAACATCAAATTTCTCATATCCCTCCACCATCAAACGTCACAGATCTTACCAGTCTAATGACATCGTTCATCTCCGAAATCAAATCTCTTGTTATGCCACTTATATCACTCCTTACAAATCTAGTATCGAATCTAATCCCTGCCTTGAAAAATCCTTAAATGACTTCACCTAACTCCTTATCCATTCTCCTTTGGAATGCGAATGGTGTTAGAAATCATACTGACGAACTGACAGCGTTGTTGCAAGACAAAACAATCGATGTTGCACTTATAACTGAAACAAGACTAACGACTAAACAGTACTTCAAAATACCGCAATACATGACATACCGTACTGACCACCCAGACGGTAAAGCCCATGCCGGTTCTGCTATCATTGTCCACCAATCCCTCTCTCATCATTTACTCCCACTTCCCACCTATGATTTCCTACAAGCCACATCCATAGTAATCAAGACTTTTCCCTTTCCGGTAACCCTCACATCTGCATATTGCCCTCCTAAACATTCCATTTCCAATTCTGAATTTGTATCCTTCCTGGATTCCTTAGGAAATCGTTTCATTCTGGGTGCAGACTTAAACGCCAAGCATCAGCAGTGGGGTTCCAGAACCACGAATTCTCGGGGACGAAATTTGCTGTCTGCACTCAACTCCCGAAATTTTAATATCCTGCCTCCTGACTCCCCTACCTACTGGCCAACCGATCCTAACCGCAATCCTGACATCCTCGACTTCTTTATCCACAGCGGATTAGGCTCTCTCAACTTGTCTTTAACTCGCCTTGATGAACTATCCTCAGACCATAGTCCACTGATCCTAAAAGTATCTCTCACTCCAATTCCAAAACCCATTCCACCATCATTCATCCGAGGCCCTGTCAACTGGAACCTTTTCCGCCAAATCCTGACCGATAATATTGACCTCAGAGTAACCCTCAAAACCCAAGATGACCTAGATAATTCCGTCTATTCCTTTACCACCGCCATCCAACAAGCTGTCTGGACTGCTTCCTCTCCTAAACACTCCAATATAAATCCAGACCAAAATCATTTTCCACAACCTATTATAGACCTTATCCACACCAAACGCCGAGCAAGATCATTATGGCAGCGCACCCGACACCCAACAGATCGCCGCTCCTATAACTTCTATTGTAGACAATTGAAGAGGGAGTTGGCGAACTTCCGTTCCCAGTCCTTTAATTCCTACCTCTCCTCTCTATCAGCTCGTGATAATTCCCTGTGGAATGTCACGAAAAAGATCCTAAAATACCATCATGTTTCCCATCCTCTCCGACGTGGTGATGACTCCTGGGCTGCGTCTGATGAAGATAAAGCCGAGGAATTCGCCACACACCTCTCCAAAGTATTCACTCCTAACCCGGAATCCCACATCAATCACACCGCAAAAGTGCAAGACTTTCTTATGTCACCGATTCCACTTTCCCTACCTCCTAAAGCTATTAATCCCTCTGAGGTCAAATATCTTCTCCAAAAACTGACTCTCCGTAAATCTCCTGGACACGATCTCCTTACTCCCCAGATCCTCCGACAACTTCCGCAGAAAGCTATTATATTCCTTACTTATATTTATAACTGCATCCTCCGCACCACCTATTTTCCTCTGTTATGGAAACATTCCACCATCATCCTTTTTTTAAAACCAGGTAAACCTTCCAACAACACTTCATCCTACAGGCCTATTAGTCTACTCCCCATCCTCTCAAAAATCTTCGAAAGGCTTCTTCTTAAACGTATCCTACCCATATTAGAATCTCAAAATCTTCCTTCCCATCAGTTTGGATTCCGTCCTCAGCATTCCACAGTTCAACAGGGGCTCCGAGTTGTAGACCATATTTCCTCAGCTCTTGAATGCAAAGAGTATTGTTCTGGTGCGTTTCTGGACATTGCGCAAGCTTTTGACCGGGTATGGCACACTGGATTACTCTTCAAGCTGAAAACCCATTTACCCCAGTCCCTATACCTCATTCTCCGATCCTATCTCTCGAACCGTTCCTTCCGAGTTCGCTGTGGTGAAGAATTTTCTAACCTTTATCCCGTTGAGGCCGGTGTTCCTCAAGGCAGCGTCTTGGGACCCATCCTCTACATCCTTTACACTGCTGATATTCCTACACATCCTGATACCTTTCTGGCAACTTTTGCAGACGACACCGCCATCCTATCATCCAGTTCCAATCCTGAAACAGCATCCTTAAACCTTCAGAGACACCTTTTCCTTATCGAACACTGGTGTAATAACTGGCGTGTAAAGGTGAACGAAGCCAAATGTAAACACATAACCTTTACTCTTAGACGAAAATCCTGTCCGCCAGTTTATTTCAACTCATTACCGATTCCTCTCTCAGATACAGTCCGGTATCTTGGCTTACTGTTAGACAAAAGATTGACTTGGAACCCACATACAAGACTTAAAAGACAAGAACTCAACCGACGATTCGGACAGTTATACCGACTACTCAACAGAAAATCTGAACTTACAGTTGAAAACAAATTATTAATCTACAAGACAATACTGAAGCCCATCTGGACCTACGGACTTGAACTGTGGGGGACAGCTAAACGTTCTAACATCAAACGCATTCAATCCTTTCAATCCAAAGTCCTCCGTACAATAGTAAATGCTCCTTATTATGTCTCCAATTATACCTTGCACCACGACCTTAATGTTCCATTTATTTCAGACCTAATTCCATCCAAATTTTCCAAATTCCACCAGAACCTCATTCATCATCCTAATCCTTTAGCTCAATCCCTATCCAGCTCCACTCATCCATACAACCCACCTAGAAGGTTGAAACGGCAGTGGCCCCGCGACCTTTTGTAAATATATTGGAGTTCTAGCACTGGCTAGATTCTCCACTCAATGTGATGTATGTATGAGTGTGTGTATGTGTATATAGGTATAAGTGAATTATTGACTTTTGTATTGATTCATTATTGTGTATATATTTTATTGTAATTTTATCTTGTGTAAATATTGTATGAATGTAGTATGTTTGATATCATTCAGCAATACTATTAATGTCCAAATTGGGACAGATTGTAAAATTTTCTCAATAAAAATTGTTATTACTTATTATAATAAAAATTCCATTGTTTACTATAAAATGTATTTACAAATACATATTAAATTCAGCAAGGGATATCCCGTATTTTATATTATTCCATAATATTCAATTTAATATCGTGAGCTCGAACTTATCAGGCCCATTCTAGATTTCTGCCTAAGTGAATGTAACGAGTGTAATGCTCGACACACAATTTTCTGATACGGCTGTAAATGCAAGCAGAAATGGTAATTCGCTACTCCTCATGAATGTGATGAAGTAATTTGAGATTGCAAGCGAAATCCGTATTCCAGGTAACGGCAGCAATAAAAACATAATACTGGCTAATAACAAAGTACCGCGCACAGAAGGTAAAAGAAATCCATCACTGAAATATTGATTTACGGGCACTTATGTGGGATATAATCACAGATCCAGGACTTCGAATGGCTTTGACATTCAGGAAACACACATATATCTTATAGTCGGAACAGCAACATATATATTCGGCTTTCATTTGGCAGCATTGAAATGTATGAATGTATATAAATGCTGAAAAATATTATTTTTAAACATCTAAACAATATTTAAAACGAAATTTCAATAAACAAAAAAGAAAAAAATCCAATAAACCGGATCAAACTGCCCTTACCAATCACTTCTGAAAAAACAAATTCACATTACCTTATAAAATACATAACGAAAAAAAAAAAACAGTTTCAAACAAACTTTTAACGAAATGATTTTAGGAGTGTACAGGAATATATTAGGAGCCTATGCCTGATTTGCAACTTTTTTTAAAAAATTGGCGAAACCTTATACTATGCATTTTGTAACTTTTAAGATTTTCTCAAAACGATTTTAAATAAACTCGCGATATAGTTGTAAAATCGAATCAAAAATGGTGGTCCTCTTCAATTTGGAATCGCTTTCTTGTTACAAGATATGTCAATTGTAATAAATACTTTCAACAAGAATGACGACTTGAACATAAAACCTGTACCGCTATTAAAGTACCTTTAATTTTGTAGATTTTATAAAAATAACTATAATATCTTGTTACCACTGATGAAAAACATGTAAATATATAAATTGAATGAATTCGATACTCAAACATTTTTTGTTTTTTAACATAAGGACAGCAATATAAATGTGTAATATACCGCTGGAAAGCTAAAAAAATTAGAAAAAAATATCTCATACACAAGCTTGCAAAAGTTAATAAATGAGTGTTAAAGGCCGATACAACTAACTGAATATTTTAGATGATAATATCATTGTTTTTTTTTTTTTAATAAAACACACGTTTCTTTGAAAATTCAGTCGTTTGTTGCCCGCACCAGATTTTTTTTTTTTTTTCAAGTTCAAGTCGTTATTCTCATTGAAAGTATTTAAAACAATTGACATAAAAGACATAATGGAGAATTGGAATGCCTTGACGATTTCGAATAGGTGGTTTATATTTGTCATAACTCACGTATGCCCAGATGAAAGCTCAAATATTTGAACAACGTTAAAAAACGTCTGACTCCAGATTCTTTCTACCTATAATAATTTAAATAGACAACCATACATCCTTAAAATGGTAAATTATTATCTCCTCGAGTTTGTTCCGTATTGTAATGAAAGCTATCTTATTCCAGAAAGGTCCACTAACATTAATCATCCAGAGGTACGACAAATATTTTTTCACAACTTTTTTTTCTATAACCTGCTTCTCACCCTCATAAAAATGTATAAATATTTTGGAATCTGTTTATTCTAATGAGGTTTTCAGAGCCTGTGAGACATGTATATTAGTGATGATTTGAATTTTCCGATTAAGCGTGATGGAGAGATACGATTGAAGAGGTTGCTCATTCATGAATATTTCTCAATGAGAATCCCTACCTGGGAGCAGGTCCCGTGGTCCCTGAATGTATGAGCGGTTGGCCTCGGATAGAGACGAATACCAATCCGTCGCCGAGGACAGAGCCGTGGGTCCGAATATTAGAATACGCTATTGTGATGTTAGTGTAGTATTGTAGGGCGGGGCGCATGTATAATATATTCCATATATTCCTGCCAGTGTCCCACATAGCCCCTGGGAGGCCTGGCGCCAATGGGGCTCCTATGTCTCTTATATACAAATATCTCCTATTATCAATCTATATATTGTTTCCAGTCATTTTATTAAGAAACTTTTTTTTAATTTTTTTTTATTCAGCTATATTACAATTTGTCACAACTGTACAGCAATAATAGTGCTATGAGATTACATTCATTCAATATTTACAAAATATACAATAGTTAAATTAGTAAAATTTCATAAAAACTTAGAGAAATGTATATAATAACAAAATATATAAATAAAAGCAAGATAACAAATAAATCCATCCTAACACCTTCCTTTCTACCTATGCTCATGACACTTTTGTGTTATCAGTCAATAATGACCCTACTATTGCCTCTCAAACCCAACGAATCCCACCAAATTACTTTTACCCTTCGTCATAAGCCTATGACATTTTGCATTACATTGTCCTTTAATAATATTACTCTTGTACCGGTTGAACAGATTCGCTATCTAGGACTCCTGCTTGACAAACGTCTAACTTGGAATCCGTACACATGACTGAAACGACAAGAAACTGCCCGCCGCTTTCGTTTACTTCAACATTTACTGGACAGACACCCTAACCTCCCACTTTCCTACAAAAGACTTGTCTATATCAGCGTCATTAAGGCCCATCTGGACGAACGGAGTTGAGCTTTGGGGCTCTACTAACCCATAAAGTTCTTCCCGTATTCCATCCTAACAATCCAAAATCCTTCGAAAAATCCTCAATGCTCCATACTTTGTCACCAACAAACTCATCCATAAAGACCTTAATGTCCCATATGTTGCTGATTTGGCCTGTACGAGGTATCAATCCTTTCATGACTAACTCCACTCCCACTTTATATATTATCTACCCATATTATATATTCCAAATGCACTTTTTCTAAATACATTTTAAAATTTTAATTTAGATTCCATGGGAGTGATATTCGTCTGAGATCGGGTCTGACTAATAATTATTTTTATAATTTAGGTTGTGTGTTTTATTTTCAAAGCAGTTTGAAAAATAATCACGAAACAGGCCACGAAAACTTTAAAAGTCTCATAAGACCGTATTCGATTAAATTTATGCCAAAGGAGTGTTCTCTGAAACTGAACATTGGAAGAAATATAGTAAAAAAATAAATACATATTGATTTTTTTAATATCCAATATTATATATACACTAGTGCTGATTTCGTTTACGTTTCAGACTACAATAAACATTTCGCCATTTATTATTCGACGAGACTGATTAGATCAGTTCCTGATTATAAATTATTTATTGGGATCAATTCAAAACAAAAATTGATAAAATACGGCAATAGTTTAGTAATCTGAGTGACGTGTAGCTTAATATTCAAGATTTATCTCGCAACCTACTGTTTTGTAGGGAAATGTTCTTAAAGACAGTATTTTACATGGCGCCAGACATCAAGGACAAATTTCTACTACCAATCCAACAGATGCAAAGACAGTTCAATCATTTTTATTTCTTTTTCGGGAACATAAACATTATCAATTTGGACATAATTATCATTCAATGTCTAATAAATCTGAATGTCCAACACATTAAAAAGATGTGGTTACCAAAATGATATTTTAAAATCCTGATAAACATCAATAAATATCTCTAAACCGAGGGCAGTAAACCAGAAATATTTAATTATGCATCATTTTTGTTTTAATTCATATTTATTTCCCTAGACTACGGTCTTGTTTATTTATAATAGGGAATTGTAGTGTTTTATCAAAACTGCCAAATAAAAATATTCCGGTCTCATAGTCTTATATTCTTGAAAGTCTGCTGCAAGTTGTACCCTCATCATCAGGTAGATAATTATTTAATAAATAAATCAATTATAAAAGATAGCCATATTAACTTGAATAAACTATATTGAAGTTTAAATATAAATTATGAAATTGCATAGTGTAATAATTAAGGGGTAATATGACAAATAAAGTTCTAAGGCTTGAAGTTAAACGATTAATCTGTTTATATTTAGATAAGACCTCTTACGGTAGATAAGAAAAAAAAATGTATATAGGGTATACAACACAAATACGAGGCATGATTTTTTAAGTAAGTATCGTTTTGGAATTAAAAAAAGACGTGCAAAGATATCGCAATAATTCTATTTTTAAATGAAAGCCTGTACCTTAATCTACTTTTATATATAATTCCCATGAATTTTGAGGCACTTGTCATAACGAGGCACCAGCTTTTGAATACCCTCCTCAAAAAATTCTGCCGCCTGACTTGTAACCACTGCATCACAAATTTTTTGACTTCGTTATCGTCTTGCGTGCAATCCAGAACAAAAGACGTGGCAAGTTGAGAAAGGGTATTCTTTTACTGCAATGCTCGTACACATGTGGCTAATCGGACCAAAGATCTCATCAAATCATTTAAATGGGAAACTCTAGATCATCCTCCATACAGCCCTGATCTGGCGCCCAGCGACTACCATTTGTTCCTGCACTTGAAGAAACACCTGGGCAGTCGGCGTCTTCAAGACGATAACGAAGTCAAAAAATTTGTGATGCAGTGGTTAACAAATCAGGCGGCAGAATTTTTTGATAAGGATATTCAAAAACTGGTGCCGCGTTATGACAAGTGGAAATTATGTAGAAAAGTAGATTAAGGTACAGGATTTCTTTCTTTTTATGTAAAAATAAAATTATTGCGATATCTTTGCACGTCTTTTTTTAATTACAAAACGATACTTACTTAAAAAACATGCCTCGTATTAATGCTAAGAAAAATTTAATATTTATAAAATAAATATCGCTATTGTTTTAGAGAGGAATTACGTTGGTAATTGAGAGTAATTGGTAATTGAATGAATACATATCTATATTAATTTATTGTTTTGTAATCGTGTTACATATTATAATAATTTGATGATGAACCAAGGAGATATATGAAAGATCACCTCCACTAATTGTCACAATTCCTTCGAAGATACATCACCTTGACTTAACATATATATAGTATTAGAGAAACGTTAGTTGCTAAAAATATTTATCATATGAAACCTCAATATTCGATATTAAGGAAACAAGGTGGTTGCCAGTATTAAGTGATGTATTACTTTCTAAAGTATTCGTCATCGGTTTTACATTACCTAGGTCACCGACATTGAAGAGGCATTGATAGTGTTGCCTGAGACGAGTTTCTAAAAGCTTCCTAGAACAAGAAAGAAATCCAAAAGTAATGTGTATGTAGATGTGTGTCTCTATTTCTCCTTTAGAAGTGTCGATCGAATGGTATCAAGTTCAGCTTGTCGTTAAACAATTTATTTTATCTAGTATTTGATTTTCCCCCTGAAGAACTGGATGAAGCTGTAAATACCTTTACTACCCTAATCCAACAAGCAGCTTGGACTTCATCTTCACCTCTCTCTTCCACAAAATCCCGATGTACAAATCCTTTACCTCAAGAACTTCTGGACCTTATCCAATACAAGCGCCGTTCTAGGACTATCTGGCAGAGGACCAGGCATCCTGATGACAGGAAATCATACAATTATTATTGTAAATTAGTTAAAAATAAATTGACAACCTACAGATCTCAATCCTATAATTCCTATCTTTCCTCATTATCCACTTGTGACCATTCCCTCTGGAAAGCAACTAAAAAAATCCTTAAATACCATTATATCTCTCATCCTCTTCAACGTCATGATGGCTCCTGGGCCTCGTCAGATGAGACTAGGGCAGAGGAGTTTGCTAAACATCTTGCAAACACATTCACTCCTCATCCTGAACTTAATCCTACCCATACAGCTGCGGTTGAAGAATCCCTCTCCTCGCCGATTCCTCTCTCTTTACCTCCTAAAGCTGTCAACCCCTCTGAGGTCAAATTCCTAATCGATAAACTTAAACCTCGAAAATCTCCTGGATTTGATCTACTCACTTCCCAAATCATTAAAAAACTTCCCAAAAAGGCTATAATATTCCTGACCTACATATATAACTGCATCCTCCGTACAACCCATTTTCCTATGATGTGGAAACACTCAACCATTATACTTTTCCTTAAACCGGGCAAACCTGCTAATCATACCTCATCCTATAGACCAATCAGCTTGCTCCCAATTCTCTCCAAAATATTCGAGAAAATCCTTTTGAAACGCATCCTACCTTTACTCCAATTACACAAAATCCCATCTCACCAGTTCGGTTTCCGCTCAGGCCACTCCACTGTTCACCAAGGTCTTCGGGTTGTAGATCACATATCCTATGCCCTTGAAAGCAAGCAATATTGCACCGGTGCCTTTCTGGACATAGCACAAGCATTCGACCGGGTGTGGCACGATGGCTTACTTTTTAAACTAAAAACCATATTACCCCAATCCCTATATCTAATCCTTCGATCTTACCTCTCTACCCGCTCGTTCAGAGTTCGTTGTGGTTCTGACTTCTCAAGTTGTTATCCGATAGAAGCTGGTGTTCCACAAGGTAGTGTCCTAGGTCCTATCCTTTACATCTTATTTACCGCAGACATTCCCACCTTTCCTGAAAACTTCTTGGCAACATTTGCCGATGACACAGCTATCCTCTCATCCCACCTAGACCCGATAATAGCATCCTCAAACCTCCAATCGCATCTTGCTTTGATTGAACAGTGGTGCAATCATTGGCGTATCAAAGTAAATGAATCAAAAAGCAAGCATGTAACCTTTACCTTACGACGCAAATCCTGCCCTTCAGTCCATTTTAACTCTACCCCCCTTCCCTTTTCTGACACAGTCAAGTACCTTGGTTTCCTCTTAGACAAGAGACTGACATGGAACCCACATACTAGACTCAAACGACAAGAACTCAATCGACGATATGGCCAGCTATATAGACTTCTAAATAGGAAATCACACCTCTCAACGGACAACAAACTACTCATTTACAAGACCATTCTTAAACCCATTTGGACCTACGGACTTGAGCTGTGGGGAACAGCAAAATTTTCGAATATCAAACGTATCCAATCCTTCCAGTCTAAAGTCCTTAGAACAATAGTCGATGCCCCATATTATGTTACCAACAAAACCTTACACCATGACCTGAATATCCCATTTGTCCTTGATCTAATCCCATCCAAATTCTCAATCTTCCACCAGAAGCTTACTCACCTTCCTAATCCCTTGGCACACTCCCTATCCAGTTCCAAACATCCCTATAACCCTCCTCGTAGGTTGAAGCGGCAGTGGCCCAGAGATCTTTTATAAATACGTCATTGGAGTGCTGGCAATGGCTGGCTTCTCCACTCATGCCCTGAGTGTATGTGGCTCTAGCGCCCTCGCTCAGCCTCCACTGGCTCTCAAGACCAGTGACGCGGTTGAATGAGAGGCGCTGGGATCTTCTGGCATTGTGCCTCGACATCCACCAGTGGATCTCGAGGTTTGATTCGGTGATCCCAGGGGCAGTTTGTAAATATTGTAAATAGGTATGAATGTGAACAAGATTGTTATTATTATTTTCTTTATAGTATTTATTTAATTTTGTGTATATATATTTTTTTTTCTTTCTTCTTTGTTTGATCTTTGTTAATTATTTATTTTTATTTTATTTCCAATGTACATATGGAATGAATGATTTCTTATATCATTAATATTCATTGCCCCAGAAGGTGGCAGATTGTATTATCTCGTAATAAATAATAATAAAAAAAAAAAAAAAAAAAAGTATTTGATTTTCATTTTTTCAAATATATCTTTTTTTCTCTCTTTAATTACGATTATTTAATCCTATGTCTAACTAATCGCTATAAAATTTACCACTAAAAATAAATGCATCTTTGTATCATAGATTTGTTTTCTATGTTTCGTTTTATGTACTTAATAACAATTTACAATTTCAACTACTCTTTAATTTAATGAAGCTGATTTTTAAAGCCCAGTTTAATCTATTTTCCATGTTGTAGACGTCACTATATATATAATATAATAATCCTATATACCAGTCACTGGGCGCAGTAGAGAGGAAAAAAGAAAAAAACAGAACTAATATTTGCTTTAGTAAATTCTTTAAAACTTGATGATTTTCCTTAATTATAAATGATCAGTGAATAAATAAAATTCTAAAAACTAAAACTAAAACTAACGTTTCTCTAATACTATATATGTGTTAAGTCAAGATGATGTTTCTTCGGAGGAATTGTGATAATTAGTGGAGGTGATCTTGCACCTAACTGTTTCGAAATAAAAAGGCTAATCTAGTATTTTATTTAGCAACGTATGTTATGTTGACTAATATATTCTACAGATCCTAGATGCGTTTAGGCCCAATTGTGATTACAACAAACTTTTTTTTTTCCGTTGCCGTATAATCTATGGTTAATAAAATATTTTAAATTTACTTTATATAATATGCTCTATCAAATTCCATATAAGCACTCTTGAAAAGTCATATATTGCTTTCTCATAAATGTATCGTCATATTGTAAGAACAGATTATAGACTTTAAGTGAAACTAAAAAGTTGATATGGTCCACTGTCCGATTCTCTACGGTTATGGGGGAAAATCAAATTTTGCCTTTTTTGCTGTTTATTGAAAACCATAGATAAAAGCAAAAATCTCAAAATTTGATTTTCTTCCCTAATCGTTGACGATCGGATTACGGGTCATATAAACTTTTTTGTTTCTGTTTTAACATTTATTAGACACATATTATGGACAGATTTTCTCTTTGGTCCTTTCTTTTTTTTAATTCTTACCTTATCGCATTCTTGATTGGCCTATGAAGGTAGGTTTGTTTTGCACCATCATAGGTAATTAAATGAAGACTTGTTTTTGAGATTCGGAATATTTAAAACCTAACAATAGAAGATTAATAGCTCCTTGAAATGTCCAAATATTTTTATAAATGTTAAAATTTAATTTTCTTTATGATATTATACGACATTTAATTTCAATACAATTGTTATATACAGCAATCAGTTAATTTTCATTCCGCTTTTCATCACTCTCCATTACATTTTATTACTTTGTATTTAACACGATATTTTTTTCTAAAATATTTAGCTTTTCAACGGTATATTATACATTACGGTCCTTATCTTAAAAAAAAAAATAAATAACATAAAAAAGATACATGAAATGATTAATTTTTTTCGAATCTGGAACGTTGAAGATACTCTAGATGAAGAAAATTTAATCTATCGGCATTTAAGCCCTATCACACTCATTAAATTAGGAAACCTACATCATATTAAAGCCCATTAAATTTTCAATCCATATAGAGAGTTTAATCATAATCGTTAGCACTGTTTTTGAGAAAATCGTTATAAAGTCCAAAATGCATAGTAGAAAATGGCTCTTCTGGTTGGCGGATTTTGTTGGAAAAGTTGCTGTAACATCTCGGGCGTATAGTTGCCTTAAATATGAAATTTCAGTTTTGTACGATTCTTCGTTTTCGTGCAAGACTTACCAAACGGACACACAGACCTTTTTTCATGACTTTATTTGGACTCGAAAATTTTCACAATCACAGTACTTTCCCTTACTATATATTACAGCAAAAGAGAAAAGGAACTCCTAATTTCCCTAATTAATAATTTCTGAATTCTATTAATTCAAAATATGTAGGATTTATATTCTATTTAGTTGTATGAGGATAAAATGTTTCAAGAAATTATCATATTACATATCTCTTTTATAAATTATATTAAACTTAAGTGTGTGTTAAAAATTAACAAAAGCTTAACGGAATCAATACTTTATATTTCGTCAATAACACCATTATGATCACAAGGATATAACATCGATCCTTAGAATTCCGGTTCTCAAAGGATACTTTGCCGTAACGACGTACAACATTGTTAGTGCTTGCCCCAATTACGCATCATGCGATCATTCATCGCATCATTGAAACGTGAAACATTTACGACCTTACTAGAACGCGGTATCAACAATGTTACTTGCGAGATCCTATAAAAAGGAAGAATGACGTGCCCATATATTATACAAGCTAGGGTTTATTTTATAGAATTAAAGCAATAAACGTCACAATTTTACAACTCCACTGCGATAACGTATGGGTCATAAGAGGAAATTTGTACCTATTGTGTACAACTGAATAGATTTAAACAATGTCATAGAGTGTACGCAGGGATCGGCTATGTTTTACGACACAACAGCCTTCATTGTAAATCATAAACGGTAAAAAGATGAGGTTGTGAGAAATGTGAGGTCACTCATACAACTGGTACATCAATTTCGCAGCATTAAATTTACTGCAAACATGAATGATACTACCCTTTAAAGTTTCACTTTCATATTGGAAGAGAGAATTCAATGAGTATGACTCGTTCTATTAATTGATTCTTTATTGTCATATATTGGATCATTTATGATGCAGTAAAATGCGATCGTAAATATGGAGCGTAATAACTCAACCAAAAACTTTTGGAGGTAGGGACATTTGCAGTGGAACGATCAGTTCCGTATCAACTCGATGATTGTACTATGTAAGAATTTAATATAAGAATAATGATCAAGTGTTTTGAAAAAGGGTTCACCTCGTACCATACTCAAATCTTGACCAGTTCTCAGATTTATTCGAAAGTATATATTAGTTAACTGATGTCTCATTTTAGTTGTTACCTATTATGATTTCCCATTGGTAGTTGAGCTTGTTGTAGATTTGGTTTCTCATCCCTTCTCCTAAGAATTTTTCAGTTAATAAGAACAAGTATGGTATGAATCATTGGTTTCTATAAAAAATTATAATAATCTATGGAGTGCATGAATTTTACAATAATGTAATTCACTATTTTCATTTTTATGGAATGTTTAAGTGCAGTTTGACAACACAACCGTACTAGGACCCTATGAAATTATTTTATGTTGTTGTACAATAAAATGAGGACCTACGGACTTGAACTGTGGGGGATAGCCTAATTGTCTATTATTAAACGCATTCAATCCTTCCTATAATAATGCTCCTTATTATTTCACCAACCGTGCCATACACCACGACCTAAATATTCCATTTATATTATAGACATTATTCCATCAAAATTCTCCGAATTCCATCAGAACCTTACCCATCACCCCAATCCTTTGGCTCAATCCCTATCCAGCTCCACGCATCCTTATCATCCAACCAGAAGGTTGAAACGGCAGTGGCCCTCTTGTAAATATGTATATTGAAGTTCTTTTTTTAGTATTTATTTATTGAGATATATTACAATTTGTTTCAAAATGAACTTTAGTAATAGTGATATAAACTGAGACCAAATGAAAACAATGATAAAGTCAAATTATATAAAACATATTATATATACAAAAAAAAAAAAAAAACCTATAATTGAGATAAATATAAATAAATGTAATAAAGAAGTAAGAAATACATTAACATCACACACACAATTATACCTATTTACTATTTGCTAAAGGAATCCCAGACTGGGGGAAAACTGGACCTTTTCCTCCAATTGTAAAGGGAAAAGCGGAGTCCAAGGATCCCAGCGCCTCCCTCTCAGCCGCGCTAGGGCGCAATAGCCACAAACATACGTTACGTGAGTGGAGGATGTGACCAGTGTCAGAATTGGAGTACTAGCACTGGCTAGATTCTCCATTCAATGCGCTCGCTATATGTTTGAGGATTGTGTGGCTTTTATACTATGTAAATATTTTATTGATTCTTTATTGTATATTATTTTATAGTTTTGTAAATATTGTATGAATAATATTTATGTATAATGAATGATACTTGATCACTATTATAAATGTCCTAATAATGATAGATTGTAATAACATTCAATAAAATTAAATCTCTCTGATGGAATATTGAATATTGTAAAAAGGGAGAAAAAAAACAAACAGTCCAATTGACTTCGATCATAGTGTGGTTCATTTAATAAATCAAATACTGAAATTCATTATTTTAACTTTTAAAAAATTCTCATAAAACCCATTTAAACCAATTACCACAGAAACATAAGCCAGTTGTGGGTCTGAAACAAAAAATAACAGGAGTATCATTTTAATTAACCCTGGCGTGTAGAGAATTCGCCTCAGTGGGGTTCCGGTTTAATAACTGGCGAAATTTATTAATTCTTCGCTGAAATCGCTTCAGATCTCCCTGATCCAAGTTACTCGACTATTATTTTTTAATGAATTCAGTCATGGCGTATAAATCCATTTTTTTTTTCTCTGGCGCGACAGGCCGTGTAGCCCCTTGGCTGCGTGGTATAGACTCCTGGGAGAATATACTCACGTTTCTCGATGAAATGTTTAGGGAAGGGTCATCACTCCTTACGCCTATTTTTGCGAGTTGCCACCAGTAGGCTGACGAGTATCACTACCCGGGGGAGTGGCTGTGAGTGAGTCCCCATTTAATAATATTCTTATAAGAGTCCCGCTGGGACTGGTACTTGAACTCACATGTCTGGCGTGGGAGACTAGCGCGCTAGCCACTCAGCCACCGGCTCCCCATAAAAAAAAAAATTCAATAAAACTTCTTTATTCAACCTTTACTTATAGCCTTGGGTTCAGTTATTCTTGAGGACTGTAGTGTCTAAATCTCATAAGTGGCCCAATCTTGTATAAAAAAGATAGATTCGGGCCGAGATCAAAATCATCCCAGTTTATAACGACTGTAACCTGTGAAAAGGCTGTGCTACACTGCGAAATAACAGGTAAGTGAAAATTCATGAGATTTGGTGATAGTGAATTATCATGAAATTTCTTATGATTTCAACGTATCGATATACAATTACAGTATTTTCTATAAAAATTCATCATTTATTTTTGTATTTATTATAAATAATGTTTAATTTCTTAAACATGGTGTTTCTGCTTTTAAAAAATCATGTTTTTATGATTTGCATGTTACAGTTGTTTAAGTAAAAATAATACATGATATATCTTAGGATTTTTTTAAGATTTTGAGAACAATAAATTCTCGAAACATCACATAAATAAAATTGTTTTTTCATTGACTGAAACCTAAGAACAATAGAAACTTAAATTATCAACATTGTCGAGAACTGATCAATATATATATATATATATATATATATATAATTTAAATATATATATATATATATATATATATATATATATATATATATATATATATATATATATACATATATAAAACAACCTTGGCATCATTCCTACCTATGCACAATATTTTCATACAGCTCCTTGGAACTCTGAATTAAACTATAGCTGTAAACTGGAATCGTTAGTCTTATACATCTAAACTCGATTGCTTAGGCTTGGGTATCAGTAGTTTAGCACTGTAATCACTGAACTATCCCACCCCTAATTTAAGAAAATAATTTTTAAAAACAATAATATTTTTAACAATAGTATATGCTAGCGTTTTATTATTGTTTTGATTTTCCTCAATATTACTATTATGATATAAATATTAATATTTGAATATCTCTTTATTTATTTGAGTCCAAGAATGGTGTGTTGCATGTTTAGAAATCTGTAAAATTATTTATGTTGATTACTTACTTTTTCATTTATGCCTAAGGAGAAGTACCTGCCTATTTCTATTTCAAGGCACGTTTTTTTAATCCCTCCAGGAAGTGAAATTGACAAGATGATCGCTTAACCCTGAACCGGGATTCAACCTGGAGATCATCGCAACTAGCCACGAAGAACAAATTACGACGTTAGCAAATATCTGGGCTCTCATTAAGGGGACCACACAGGAGGATGGTACATAACCACTTCATTTAAATGCAGTCCATCAGAGTCCTCCGTGTAATTAGCCGAAGGTACCGCATCAATCAGCTCCAGGTTAGCACGTCCAGGTACACTGCTCCGGTGAGGTCGCAGGTTCTCATCTCTCCTCTAAGCTCTCATCCAGCCATGGAACATTAAGTACCACAATAACTCGTCAATTTTAAATATCACATTACAGCAGGAGTCACATGTGGTGTATTTGTTAGAAGAACAGCTTTCTATGTCTAAGGTCGCGGGTTTGAAATCGGTAGATGGCTCTAGAATTTTTCAATGTTCTTTAGAGGGAACGTAAAATAGTGGTCTCAAGCCTGTTCAATGCCAGCCAGGCACTCGTTAAAGATCCTAATTAACCTGGATAGGTAAAACTTAGGACACCCACTGTAGCATCTTCCGATTAGCTACTGTAGCATACAATGACTTAAACGCATAAACAAACATATCACAACATGTCAAACCTTGAAGGCGTGTTTAAAAGAATATCGTCACGATATAAGAATTTAAATTGTTTGAGGGAAAATAAGATATTACGATTTTTTCTACTAGATTTCTCGAATTTTTTGGTCACATTATTATTTTAAGATTTTTTAATCGAATAAATATTATATTAATAACAACTAATTTTTTTAATTAATCCGTCTTGTGGTTTAGACTATAGACCAATTTTAATTCGAGGAAACCAAAAAAGCGATTGGACATTTAACATATTTTTGTCCAACGTTAAGTTCCTCAAGTCGAGTGCTTGCAATAAATCTTCAGAATATGTCTAACCCAGAAGCTGTGTTGTTTCTGTTCGGAGGACGTGATCAACATTGATCAGAAGCCGACGCTCAAGAGGTCGGAGTTCAGTTAATTAAAACTTGTCTACACAGAGTCATTTCGTAACCGGGCGACCTTGTTGAGTGAATGCCTCGTTATTGATCGAGTCAATATTGAATGGAACTTTCTCCAGGACTACCCCGGGCAGATGATCCTCGCTGGAGGGGGCACCTGAGGCCCGCCAGACAGTAAACAGCCCCGTAAGGACAAAGACGACCTAGCTACCTGCAAGCCATTCAGGAGCCAGAGCCACGGATTTTATATCCTACCTTCCTAGACCCCAGGGGACCGACTCCTTTTCAAGCTTGCACAACTGGGAAGGTCGAGGGGGGGAAGGATGGAAAAAAAATACCTCGGGGAAGGGAGCTACTGGAAAACCGTTGAGGTGGCAGCGCAGGGTCGTCGTTTTTCTGACCTCCATAAATGCCAGGATCAAGGAGTTAAAAAATGATACATGTCCTCACCTTTTGGGACGGTATTAAAAAGTGGTTTTGAAAAGAAGGGCAATCTTTCCGCCCTGTTGGGTCCCGATAAGTTAAGATGAGGGAGGACGCTGGGGTTACTACAACCACCTTAAAGGTAGCTTCACAGGGATCCAATTTCCAATCTCTATCAGTGTCTTCAAAAATACAGTTTCCATCATATTAATCAAATTATCTTCAGAAACCTTAATAAAACGTTATATAATTATATATTTTTTACTGTTAATTTTTGTTTTCTTTTTTCACTTTATTCACTGATTTGCACCTCAGGCAGCAGTAATCCGACAGTTAGTTAAATAATATTATTCAGTTTCAGTTAATTTATATGTTTTATAAAATATTTCGCTTTGCTAACATTTTATTCTATTTATTTTATCAATATGGCCTTAGATCAATATAAGAATAAAAAGGAATTTAGTTATTATTTTGTTTATTAATATATTATTTATATTTGATTAAAAATGAAGTTATATTTGTGCTAAACTAAATTTAAATACTGTAAATATTTATTTTTACTTAAAGTATAGGCTGAAGAAATAAAATCTCCGAATCTACAGACAAAAAAAAATAAATAAACTCCTTAATTGAATCAAATAAATGCATAGATTATTAAAATTGCATAACTAGTTGGACAATCAGAAAGTTATATAGCCTCAAGTACAATTTTTAAAACCATTGTTAATTAATAAATATTTTTTATCTAAATTTAATCAATATTTTAGTTGCAAAGGTGAATGACCATTATAAAGAAATAAGTTTTTGTACATCTGCGTTAGAGCTTACATTTCAACCATAAAATATTACTTAAGATCAATTATACATATTTTTCTTTCTACTATGTCAGTTTATTATTTATTTATATTATTAAATTTGAAAAATAAGAATAAAAACATAGATTTTATATATGCAGATTAATCTATAAGTGTGATAATACTGCATATATAGCAATGCAATGTATTGTATGAGCGTTATTATAGGTATTTTATACTTAGTATTTATGTTTATATTTTAAATAAATAAGATTTTATTGAATTTTTATGTTTCTCATCATCTAGCTCTAGAGCTTTTTGTTTTCGTAATCCTTTTTTATTTTTTGCATAATTTATCCAATGCCATTAGTAGAAAACTTATTACAAGGATCTGAAAATCTGTTGAAGATTTTTTTTAATTATCAAATGCGTATATAAACATCAATGAGTTAAAAAAATCCAAAACAAATATTTTTATTTCTGTTCGATAAATATTAGGCCGTTTTACAAAAGAAATTCTTGGATATATTTTTTTTTTAAACAATTTATTTAATCCAGTCATCGCAACGTTTCAGCCTCTAGGGCCATTCTCAAGCTTCTGTAATCAATTAAAGTTTCATTGCATTTATACATTTTCAACAATTTAATTACAACACATAATAAATTATTTTTAATAATTATGTCACCTACCATGCATATCCATCTTAATTATCATTTCATTTCACCGCTTTTCAGCAGCGTCGTCATAATTTTTTTTAAATATCATTTTTCAAAAAAAAAAAAAAAAACCTGTATTCAAAAATATCATATTATTTTTCATCATCAATTGAAAAAGGGATCTATTTATTCAAAAAAGAAAAGAAACATTTTTACCAACTTACTCAACAGTTTTCGGCCGTCTTATAGGTGTTCTCGTGCGCGACTAAACTTGGGGTGGGGATGCCAAAGGATTTATATATTTACTCTGTCGATAGCACTTGCATAAAAGGTGTTCAGGTTGTCAACGTTTGCTGGTTCACTGATTTTTCTAAATTTTTTGTTATATAAATTGATTCTATGAAAGTTTAAAAAAAAAAAAATATATCCAAGAATTTCTTTTGTAATACGGCCTAATATTTATCGAACAAATATATTTATCGAACAACAAAAGAACAATTACGACAATGATGAGAAAATTGTTTTTATTTCCTTTCGAGGGTTGGTGAAATAAGATTTCAAAATACATTTAAAAAAAATACTATGCCTTATATTCATCCTAATTTCTAATCAGTTCTTTTATATTATGAATGCATTTTTCTTAATGTTGATGGGTAAATTTGACCTTATGATGTAGACTGCAGAGATCAAAGTATGGAAATATGCATAGATGTATGTTATAAGTGTGAGTAATATGAATATATTTTTTATTATTTTGCTCAGCTTCTGCATTTATATTCTGTTATTGTACAGTCTAGTGAATGTGTAGTTAATATATACATATATTCTTCAGATTTATCCATTATATCTATAAATTATCATATATTTTCACCATGTTTAAGTCCGTTTATGTACTGCCAATCTCATGACATTATAATGTCAGTTATCACAATTTATTTGAAAATATATTCCAAGTTCAGAAAGAAAATAGACATGCCATAGTTTCTAATCAGCAATTTCTCAAAGCAGATAATAACTGTTTGCTAAGCCAAAATAAAAACGTGCCAAGGTAAATTTGAAAACATTGACAGAGGCCTGAGCAATTACCGAGCTGGTAGCAGCGCTCCGGGTCTCGAGGATAAGAGAGCGGTTATCGGGGCACTCCCCCGCCCTGATGTAACCCTTACACAACCCGTTCCTGATTGTTCCTAATAACCGGTACCGGATAGTAACAGGTGCCCGGTCGTAATAACATATCATAGTATTGACATCCTTCTCGCCTAACTAGTCTACAGGCCCAGGAGATGTTATCTTCATTCCAGGGTATGTAGTCCGATGGTTCACAACCTGAATGCGAGCTTCGGTGTGCGAGTGTGTGTAATAGTAGGCAATAGAAAGGCATGATTTCTCTAGAGTCGTATTAGTGCCTACTTCCTAAAATATATTATTGTATAAGCTAACCATTCGATGATATGAGAAATTATTATTTTTCTGATTAATACATTAAAAATCCAGAGTATTAAACATTCGGATCACTACACTAGAAACCTAAAATAATAAAAAAAATATACTAATACTCAAGAACATAAATAAATTGAAAGGAATATAAGACCTGAATTGATAGAATGGAGGCAATCATAGCTATATACTGATGATTTTGAGCACAAGGTGTTCAGAACAAAGTTGATTTCAATTTATATAGGAGGAGTGGTTTTTGATGCGCTTGTGGGTGATTATTTGTCTCATTAGAAGGATTATTCCAAGTTGTGTTCTGGATTCTTTTAAACTATCAATATTTGCATATCTTTTCTCTCTCTTGCTCTTTCTCTCTCTCTCTCTCTCTCTCTCTCTCTATATATAATATATATATATATATATATATATATATATATATATATTATATATATATATATATAAATTATTAATATATTAAATATATATATATATTATATATTTATATAAATTATAATGATGTCGCGATTCTTGGTTTCCGTGAATTCCTTCTAAGCCAGGCGATGGATTCTGGTATGGTTTTCACTATCATCTAGGCCATTCTTCTCTGAAGGTTTATAAGTAAAAGAAACGAAAATTAAATTTTCTGCAATCAATTCATCAACAAATAATTAATGAAATATGAGTTGAAGAAATGTAGATACTTAATATACCGTTGAAAAGTGCAATATTTAGAAAGTCGATAGCCAATAAATGAAGTACTAGAATTTATTTAAATTGAATTTATGTGTTATTCCTTTTATAACGATTTTATATTTCAAATGAACTATTTTAGATACATTTTAAAAATTTATTTAGTTTGCTTCATTCATAGATTCATTGTTCAATCGTACAAGTTATATTCTTCCATACAGTATGCAAGATTTAAAAAAAAAAAATTGTTACGTACCGATTCGCAAGTAAGTTTTAAAAATAATGGAAAGTTGTTATAAATCAATAAACTTGTATTAAATAATTAATCATTTTTTTTGTTGTTTATTTGGTTCGTAATATTTTTTTTTTAAATCAAGCATACCGTATGGGAGAATATAACTCGTGCGATACTGTACGATGGCAACAATAAATCACCAAACTAAATTAAATTTTTTAAATGTATCAAAGTTCATTCGAAATATAAAATCGTGATAAACGGAATAAAACATAAATTCAATAACTTGCAGTATTGAAAAAGTTTTGAAAATGACATTTAAAATCACCCAAACAAAGCGGTTAGATTTCTAGAATCCGTGGACCAATTTCCATAATGTTTTATTTAAAATAACAAACAAATAAACTAAACCTTTTTTTGATTTATGTTTCTGATTTTTGACCTGGATATAACATAATAGTAAATCGATGTTAGGAGATATACATAATATTTTCTTTCTAAGTGCACTCTTCGTTACGATGAACTTCTGATCCCAAAGCGATAAACTCTTAATCGGTCAAACAATGCGTTATTAAACATAAATCATACCACATTCAAATTATAGCCGTGCGAAGCAGGGGTGGGTCACTAAAAAAAAATGCTTTATTTCCTTAATAATACACAAAAAAACAAAACAGTTCTGCCCAACTGTATTAGGTTGCTACATTACACAGCAATATTTTTTTAATTAATGGTTGACACCCATGATGGCGGTAATACTTTTGTTTAGCGTGATTCGACCTAATCACCTCTTTTTCCTAACATTTGACCCATAAGCTGTAAGGATCTTCCATCTATACTTGAGAACCAATAAAAGAGATATGAAAAATATTATATAAGTTAAGATAAACTTCCATATCCCACCTACATATTCAGAAACCTTTTAAAGCCATATCAATTAAATCCGTTCTTATAATTGCCACCGAGGCAATTGAAAAAATCATTTGAGCCTTATATAGGTGAACTTAAAAGATACAATCTTCGATAAAAAAAAAAAATGGGTTGGTAGAAAAGAAAAAAAATATAATCAGAGCCATATCTGACTGGTCAATAATTATAAATCAAAATTACTTTCGAAGTAGAATATTTCAGATATAATGTAAACAGAATGGATCAAGCAATCGGCCTATATTCGAGTTGGGGTGAAGCGAAACCCATAATAACATATAATTATCATGGTTCTTTTAATTTCAGCCATTGTATGATGTTAGGATTGATACTGGCAAAGTAATAGGTTTTTAATCCAATTCGAAGCAATTTGGAGCACCTGTTTAATCGCTACAATCTATATCTTGTGGATTCCCTCGACTTCATCAAAGGCTCCCTGCTTAATCACTCTTCTCTTAAATTATATTTTATCTCGAACCAATATCGGTATTAATTTAATTAAAAGTGAATCTTGATTGGTTCAAATAATCAATATATTTGGATTTTTTATTAATGGAATTAGAGAGTTTAGCTTCGAGATCGAAAAATAAATATTGCTACTAGGGTAAATAAATATAAATTGATTTATTGCTGCCTATAAATTATTTTAATAATTTTATGAGAGGATAATGATAAGAAGAGAAACAATGTAACAGATATAAATATATACTTTGTTGATTTTTTCTTCGAAATTCAAGTTATTTATATTTAATTTAATTTATCTGTATCTAAACAACATATATAATAATCATAGTTATATAAAATCGTATTAACAGAAATGACTGCATAATTGAAAAATATAAAAATTATAGAAAAATCAGTTAGTAATATTATATCTTGGTCAATCCATTTGAAAGCGTCCAGGTTTTATTAAATTTGCCGCCCGATATATTTGATTTTTAGATCAGTTATTTTCTATCCTTTCGTGATAAAAAAAAAACACAAATAACATTTTTTTTCGGGCCATTACTTTTAGCATTGCAACCGTTTTAAGTCAGCTCCGCGGTCAAAAACATGTAATGGGAATATCTTTCTAATTCCTGTAATTTTTTTAGATATCAAATCAAAACAAAAACTAACAATAAGATAAGGACATCCTTTGTATTTTTTGTATCCACGGCTCATTACCTAAATAGTGAAGAAAGTTGTTTAAAAAATTCTCGAAAATGAATAAAAAACGAGATTTTTATCGAGATAAAAGTACAAAGAGACTCACTTTTAATTATTTTTTCTTATATAGCTTAGTCATAGTCCTACTTGCTTTAAAAATTTCGATCTTGAGAACATAGTCCTTTTTTGTATATGAATTTTCAAAAATTCATTTTTCGCGATGTTTACACGGAAATATCTCAAAACGGACAGAGTGAAAAATTATGAAACTATTACAGATTACATATCTATAAGATTTGTTTAAGTGATATAAATTTGGTCTTTGCGACTGAGCTGGTTCCGGAGTTATAAAATTCTCTTTACTGTTAAAAAACGTTTTCCTTAATTTATTTTACACATCGTATTATTTCCTAATTATAAAAATATATTTCTGATTTTAAATAATTTATTTTCAAAGTTTTATAATCCGTGTTTGATGAAAGCTTAATGAATTGTGGTTCTGTGTCTTTGAGGAAAGTCTTTTGATATTTTCATTGCACGATTAGTGAATTTGGTATGTCAGTTCTGTTATGACGTCAGGAATTACCCTCATTTTCAGATTTACATTTTTTTTTCGATCTACAGTATAATATTAATTTTAGATTACAATTCACTTGTCTGAATCTTATTTTATATAACTAGTCATATACAGGTAAATAAATATGTTTTCTACTTTTTATCAATATTGCTATATATATATTTTTTAAATTACTCACCATAATAATTTTTTCTAGAAGGTTCATTGTTCATAATTTTTAATTAATTTTGTTTTATGTTATATGGTTTTCTACATTACATCAACCCTGCAATGTGCGCATTTCTTTTTACGCATACCATCTTGTGATACAACTATATTGTTAGTACATAACATAAGTTAACATAATACCATTTATATACATTGAATAGAGATTATTAGAAAAGTAATATAATGAATTATTTACTAAAGTTTTATGTAAGTAATTCAGACAGAACGAAGTTAAACAGATTACTATAACAACATCTATAAGTCATCCTACATCTAGTTTTTTAATCCGATATAGTCCACACTGTTGAGCATTACAGTAGAGATCAGTTGTCTGACCAGTTTACAGCAATCAAATAGAATATAGTCGTATGATTGTTCACTCCAACCACGACATTTATGAATTTTTTTTGTTTTTGTTCAGATTGAATCGAAGTAAAGATATTTTGGCTCCTTCGTGTAGTTTGTAGGATATTATTTTTAATTTAGTTCAATCCTCAATTGTTTTAATAAATTCATAAGTATATCTACGTTATCCAATTCCATGTTTCCCTTTTATTGAGTGCCTATATTGAATAGGTGCCTTATCGTATGATATCCGGAGAGCGGTGTCTCTTGCCGTTTATTTTATGTAACGCCATTGAATTTTTTTTTTTTTTTTTTTTTTTTTTTTTTTTTTTTTTTCTTACCCTCTGGTTTTATTTTCGAACAAAATACAAATACAAATATAATATGTATAGCTGTCAGATTTGTCCTTCTGTTACCCGGAGGTATTCTAAAGAGGATTGCTATATGCGCTGGATGCACTAGTAATCTTTCAAGGGCTTCTTCTAAGCCTTTATTTATTCATTGCAAAATGGGAGGGACCATTCTTCAGGTTTTTTTTTTTTTTTTTTTTTTTTTTTTTTTTTTTTTTTTTTTTTTTTTTATTGAAATATTATTAAGTGTTGTTATAATTTATTAGAACCGAGAATAAAATAAAATCCTAACCGAAGAGCATGAATGAATACGTTTCATCGGAAATACGATAAATACTGTATGAATAATATCAGCACACATGAATGTAATCGTAAAGAATTGAGCCCATATTTTCAGATTTAAGTTGAGTTGAGATATCTCAATGGCACATGTTTTGATAAATAAAAAGAAAATGAATGAAATAAATGCACGAGACCGTTTTAAATCGATTCCTTTTATCGGCGCCATTATGTTAAATGAAGAGATTTGAACAATCTTGTGGCCTTCCCGAGTCACAGCAATGTGACATTTGAATTTAATGTACGTTATCTCGCTCATATGTTATCCGGTGTACATTACTCACTCAATCTTTTATTTCTCTTACGGGTCTAATATTTCACCCACAACACTCTATGCAGATATGCGTCCACAATAATTTCAACTGTAGTTCAAATTATCAAATTCAAAATAGCTGAATCTATGATTTATTCAGCATTAACATCGTAATTATATTAAACATTTCAAAGGCTTTATTAGTATATTCTATTCATTTAATAAACATCATTCTTAGAAAAAAACAGAAAAAAAAAAAGAAAAATGTTACCGAACGCAAATTTTTTTGAAAAGTTGACTAATCGTAGCTACAAACTAAAACTAAAAAACAAAACAAGATGATATGAAAGAACTTTAGATGAATAAGCACTATCTGAATATCTCATTCAGAATGAGACCTACATAATAATAAATCCCATTGATTGTTACATCTATATGTGAGTTAATCTTATTTGTTTTTTAGAAACTCCAAAATGCATTGTATAAAGTGGCTCTTCTCGTTCGCTGATTTTACTAAAACAAAATGCCATAACATCTCAGGAATATAGGCTCCTAAAAAAGGAGATTTCAGTTTCAAACAACTTATCGTTTTTGAGCTTAATTCACCACATACACAGACCTTTCTGCAAGACTTAGTCATTTGGAATTAGGGGACCGTAAAACGTGTATTTCCGGTGGAATCGCTAATTTGCAAATCTTCACGATCGCAATACTTTCTCTAACTCACATAAAATAAAGGGTTAAGTGCAGGTAAATTATGTTTACATACTTAAGTTTAAAATTCAATCATTGTTTTGAAATGTAAATGGCACTATCAATTCATTCATCCATGAATATCTGACATAAATCAGATCGGATACCGGGATTTCTCAGAAGAATGCTAGGAACTCTGCAGCTGTCGAGGCTCATCTTCAAGTTATTACCCCGAGACAGACGACTGTTGCCTAAAAGCCGACATACCGACGGAAGACGGCGAGGGGGAGGTGTAAAGCCAAAAGACGACGGGTATAAAATATGTGAGTTGTAAAAGAAGCTACCGTGAAGAGCGTGCTCCGGTGACAGATGGCAATGGCACCTGTGGGGGGTGGGGAGGGGGTGGCCCTGGGGGGTACCTGAAGGGGAGGAGGGGTGCTGGGGGGCACCTGAGGGGGAGGAGGGGTGCTGGGGGGCACCTGCAGGCACGCGACCCTATACCTTCAATCACGGTCTCCGCCGGTCCATAGTTCACGCTGTTGAAAAGGGTAGAGGTTGCTGTTGAGGATGGATATACAATATTTACAGCTGTAATTTGGAAAATGGATCATGCGTATCTTGGATGCCCTTTCAAGAAGAAATTATCTATGTACCCGAGGGTTAACTATTAACTATATTAAATACATATCAAGCAATCAGCAGATACAATATGGACTAGTTTGTCCTAAAGAACGAGGTCAGTCATGTAAATACCTTATGCGAGATCTGGAAGCCCTAACTTTTACCCGATTTAACACAATAAGGGCCGTAAAATAAAACAGACTGTCACATTTTCACTAAATTGAGACTAGAGGTACATAAATACCGTACTGAAAGAAACTTTAAAATACGATGAAAACAAGGCCACTGTCCTCTTCAAATATTTAAATGGAAGTCTTTACTATAATAGAATACTAAACGTAAGTCTGTACGCCAATAACCCATAGAGTTGTAGGCGTCATTGATAAATAAATTTACTACTATGTTTTATACTAAATTTAAGTTTAATTTAAAATTAGTACTAAATTTAAGTTTGTACTAAGTACTAAATATTGATTCATCATTTCGACCCTTAAAGGATCATGGTTTGTATAATTTGGATTTCTTTCTTTCCTATCCATACTCCTTTTCCTAAATTCTCTATAAGGTTATGATTGATTTTTTTTTTTTTTTTTTTTTTTTTTTTTTTATGAATTCGTTCCTTTTCTTATGTTTGGATCACTAGAAATAACTATTTAACACACTTTGTTGAATCATTTTGAAATAATAAAGAAAATGCAATGGAATTGACATTGCCATAGGCGATGTCTTAAAATATTAAAAAGTAAATTGTTCGGAGTAGCTGGCAAAACATAAATAAAAAGAATATCTATTAATTGTCAATTTTGGCACAATTGTAGGATCTTTAGCACTGATGAAAAGAAGGATATTAATACGCTTATTTCCTTTTATTAGTTGTGTAGTCTAATATGAAAATAAATCAATAAAAATCTTATTACATTATAATTATGTCTTAAATGTGGTGAAAACATAGACGTCAAGGTTGTAAGCATAAATTTAATGTAATTTGTTACTTACCTTAGTTATTTAGTTACTAATTAGTTTTCGCGCCTTCTCTCTGCTTTTTCCTACTCCAGTTCCTTCGATGGTAGAAAACGTAAAAGAGTGTGACGACTATATAAAGATATTCACATTGTTAGGAAAGATAAGTACACCAAATACATTCACAAAACCATTTGGAGGCTTTTAATAAATTTCTTCTTTAACCTTCTTGCTCTATCCAATTCTCCTGCCTATTAGAAGGAGCCAGTACTGCACAAAAACCAAACCGGTCTTATCTGAATCTTGAGAACGTAGTCCTTTTTTGTTTATAAATTTTCAAAAATGGTAAAAACTCTTTTTTCGCGAAGTTTACGCAGCAAGTAGAGCAGTCATGTTATGTATGACAAGTTATGTTTGAAAAAATAATCAAAGGTGAGTCTCTTTTTCTTTATAGACTCTTACTCGCTAAAAGTAACATTTTTTATTTTCTAGGATTTTTTTCAAGCACTTTTCTCACATTTAAGGTAATAAGTTGTAAGGACAAAATATTTAAAGCATATCCTTATCTTAAGTTATCTGGAGTTAAGCATGCGTTAATAAGGTTTCTTAGGGAAAAGGAATATACCTGTTTTGACGAGGTCTACTGCGTGGACACGGACGGTTCTGCGAGGTATGCTGACATTGTAGCATTCTCCAAGAACGGGAGAACAGCACTGATCCTCGACCCGACCGTCAGGTATAAAACAAACGACCTCGATCAGGCAGATGAAGTGGATAGGGAAAAGAGAGAGATCTACAATAAGTGTATCCCTTTCCTAAATGAGAAGTTCCGCGAGACCTTCGGAGAGAGAGAGTTCACCGTGAGAGGCCTCTGGTTCGGATCTCGCGGGACTATCCCCAGTAGAACAAGGAGCCTTCTAGAAGAACTCGGTGTTGGTAATAGTGAATTGTCCATGATGGCCGAGAATATAATATTGGACTCCCTGGGGATTATTCATCATCACCTCTATGGATATTAGTAGGTTAAGATTTTTCCTTACAAGACTTATATTTATGTTTTTCTTTATTCGTCTTATCTTTTTGCTTAAATTTTGTCATTGATTCTGTTGGTCCTTTAGGTGTGCATTTTCAAATCTGTATCTTTTTGTTTTTTTATGCTTGTATTTTGCTTTGGATTATAGACTATATTACATATTATAAGATATAACATAGCTGTTGATAAAGAAAGTAATTGTATTGTAAATTTATAACTTTATAGGTCAATATCACATGTCATCAAGATTGAGAAGTACGCTGTGGCATTTCTCTAGTTTTTGTTTTGACTCTATATCAGCAAAATTAGAATTAGAATTAGAGAGATTTTCCCTTCACATGTTTTTAGCGCGAATCTGACTTAAAACGGCTGCAACACTAAAAGTATTTGCCGGAATAAAAATTTATCCACGGTTTCTTATTTATGAACTAGTTCAAAAATAATTAAATTCAAAAGTGTAGAGTGGCGCGATTAATGAAAATTGGGCGATTTCAAATTGATTGACCCATATATATTTTGTGGTTTCCTAGTAATTATTCTGACATGATAATTATGAATATTATTTTTTTATTTTTGCCAAATATTTTGTCAGAAATGTAAATCATTTTTATTCTCTTAGACTGCCCATCTGCTAACGGATCCGTTACACATTTTGCAGATAATGTGCATAGCATTGTTGTAGAGCAGCTGGCTTGTAAAGGGGAAACTAGTGTTCAAATCGCACTAACAGAAGATTGCAATGTCCTAATAGCTAGTTGATACGGAGCTGAAAATTTGACATTAATCGCAAATCATATGCATAAACAATGATTCATCAAGATGAATAATACTATAATTACTCACAGCTATGAAGTTATTCAATTCAAACAAAAGGTTAGACTAATTATTGGTTATAAAATTATTGGTTTTCCTAAACCACTCGATGTGAATGATAGAAATGACTTTCTTTAATACTGAATATCACGTTTAAAATATCTAAAAGGTATAAACGATAAGTCTACATTCTTCAAACATTTAAAAAAAAAAATTAAGTGAATATTTATGCAATCCAAATAAATATCAAATATATTGCACGAGTATACTATATTAGCATATTTATAAAAAAACATCTGTATGCAGATTGATTTAAGAAGATATCATTTATCATAAGAAAATAATATTATATCAGATAACTCTTTGTTCAGTTGAGCTTTGATTTTTTTTATTAATTTTTTTTTTAACTTATATTTTTTGTCTATGCCACTTATATCTGTTGCGGTCGTGAATAAGTAGTTAAGTCGAAATCTTTCATTTTACAAGAGAGGGACTTAAACTTTACGTAATACCCAAAATAGAATAATTAACATACAGCTTTCTTTCCAACTGAAATTTCTTCCTCCAAGAAATTTCTTTAACCAATTTAACACGGTCTGAGGGATCGATACGAGTTAACTCATTTTTGATATAACTCGAGTTATCCAGTTTTTCACGACCGCCACAGATATAATAATAGTATTCATTAGAAAGCTTCATAAATTCTTAAAGCTCAAAAAGAACTATTAAAGAAATGATAAAAGTTACCTCATGTTTTCCTTTTTTAATTAACAACAATAGCTCAATGGACAACGTATCTGAAGATCATTTGACTCTTGACCCGGTCTCAAGTCCTGCAAACGATTTTTTTGCTATTTCAGCAATGTATCAATCTTAGCCCATTATGGCGTAGCAGATCACTTCTAAAGAGGTAGATCTTTGCGCTACAGCCATTGCAGTTTCACTGATGCATTTTCTTGGCTGGTTGTCTATCAGTAATGTTTGTGACAGTAGAAGAATTTTATCATGATTAGTATGTTCAGATTTTTTGTGTAATAATTTATTGACTGCATAATTGTTATTTTCTGCATGAGCCCAACACCTGAGTACGGTAAGGACAGGATCAGTATCAACATACTCCAATAACATGGACTGACAAGGAGTGGACTAAATGTATCCCACCGATTTTGATAAAATCCTTTCAGGTTGAACTATACATCCAAACATTAGAATCTGCAAAATATTAGGGGCCAATGTGCCCTAGGAATCGCGTAGAAAAATCGAAAAGTTTGCGAGCAAAAAACACATTTTATATAATATCTCTGGTTCTTAGGAAGGTATAACAATACTCTTGGGCCCCAAATTAGCCAATTTCAAAACAAAAAAATAAGCCATTAAAAAATTTATGTTTTATGCTTGGTAATAACTCTAGAAATATAAATAATCATCAAAACAGTACTTTAAATAAGGATTTATGCATATAAACATATAAACAACAATACAATATAAACATATAATACAAACATATAAACATTTATGTTTTATGCTTGGTAATAACTCTAGAAATATAAAGAATCATCAAAATAGTACTTTAAATAAGGTTTCTTAAAATCTATTCTCATATTACGATTGCTTTTTAGGACTGAGAAACAGTTTTTAAGAAACCTTATTAAAATTACTGTTTGACGAGATTATTTATATGTTTAGGGTTATTATGAAGCATAAAACAAATATTTTTAAATTATTTCGGTTTGAAATCTGGTAATTTTGACACTAAACATATTTTTCTACCTTCATTGAAATATGAGATATTAAATAAAATGCGTTTTTCGAACACAAACTTATAACTTTTTTACGCGACTCCTACGGAGCGTTGGCCCCTAATATTTTGCTGAACCTAAAGGTTTAATGTATAGTTTTAACTAAAAAAATTTCATCAAAATCGGTGGAACACCGAAAATATACTTTTTAGGGTGCCCTGAGTCCAAATGACCAAGAGCCTGTGTATATGGTCTGTCTAGATCGAAAAAAATAAGTTGTATAAACCTGAAATTTAATATTTTAGTATGATATAACAATTTTTTTACAAAAACAGGCAGACCTTTTTTTCAAGTATTTTGCAACTTTTTACGATTTTCTCAAAAATAGTTTCAACGATCTGGATTAAACTAGCTATATCGATGTAAAATTTAATAGGAATTCATTTTATGTAGATTTCATTTTGAATCAAATAGTATGATAAGGCTTAAATGCCGATATTTTAAATTGTCTTCCTTTAAAGTACCTTCATTTTTGTAGATTCGAAAAAAATAACCATATCATCTTATTAGTATTGATAAAAAACAGGCAAATGTGTAAGTTGAACGATTTAGATATCCGACTAAATGTGAACTGAGCAGAAATATTTTTTAATTTAATTTTCGCTTTAATGAATGTTTTCTATAGAAACTCGATGTATTTCTTTAACCTTTTATAACCTCGAACTTTATTTAAATGTTCTTAAATTTATTTTAACAACGAATTTAAGGGAAAGACATATGTGCACGGACTAGATTTTTTTTGGCTAGACTCAGTTCTAACATGGATAATAATTACCATGACTCAATTAATGTGACGAAATTGTGGGAAAGGAAAGCCGACTCAATTTTCACCGGGCGCATATCATTGTTATTTATAACATTTCATGTAATTGTGAGCATTGTCCTTACAAAGAGTGTTAGTCAGAAGACAATCAGAGAAATGCAATTTCTCAAAGGGAATACGATAAATAAAACTGTCAACTTTTCCGAGTATACCCACTATTACAGTTGAGGGCTAAATTAGCGTAAAGATTAATACTCGGGCAATTACCCGCGTTACAAATCATCGCCAACGCACTCTATAACATCACAAAGGGACTATTACATGGCGCCGACCTGCATCAATAACCCAATGCACACTTAACTCCCACATCAAATTGTTTCAAGGGAGATTACGGCGTCCAACTAGCCGCTCTATATCCTGATTAACCACGCAATTCTTTGCATGATGTATCAATTAGGCTGATTAGAGTATTAAGCATGGACAAGAAAAGAAAAAACGCCCTGAATAAGATTTTTGCCTTACCATTTGGAAATAAAGACATAAATAGTTGCGTCCTTTTAAACAGTGCTGACGTTTCGGGATTAGACGTGGTACTTCGTCAGGTAGAATCAATGACACGGACTGGTTACTTGCTTTTTTTTAAGAATTTCACATCCTTTATTATCCAGTAATGCAAACTGAAAATGTTATCCTTTAGATAAGTAAACAAACTATTCTGACCAGAGTGGAAAGGTCGAAATTCATTTAGTAGGACAGGGATGGAATAAAATTTAAGGCTCGATGCCTGTTACGAACTTAGTTATAAACAGTTCATGCTTGACATGGGTCACTGACTCAATATTTTTTACACGGTTGACTCCTGATTATTTCTACCTATGAAAAACGACGATGGTTGTGAAGCTAAACACTTTAATTGAAGTTTATCTTACCGTCTCGATGAGGAATAAGCCTGGATTTGGGAAAATTCGTCCTCTAAGTGGTTCAAAAATCGATTTCAACCTATAATATTTTGGTTTATAATTATCAATTATAATCAGTTTATAATTATCAATATGTTTGTAATTATGAATTCAGTTTTTAATTAACAATAATGAACCTTTGTGATCGACCAAACAAATAAAAATAATTACTCCCCCCCATTCCTAAAAATTTGTGGATATACGTTTTAAGAAACGTAGAATCCGAATAACCAATACAAAAATACCAAATTTTAATTTTTAAAAATAAACGTTTCCTACAAAAGGAAAAAAAACAATCATTGAAATTGGTTCAGAACTAGCAGAGATATTCCGTTTTAAAATTAAGAGTGGCGATACAAGACATTCCTTTGGTTTTTTAAAGTAAAAAATTACACATTTTCTGAAAAAGATCACATTTCTAACCACATAAAAGCAAATTATCTAAATATGACCAGTTGTTTATGATTACGTTTTATGGAAGTCTAAGAGAAGCAGAGAAGAAAATCAAGACAAAGGTTTTGTAATAAAAGGTAAACGAACGAAGTATATTGAGGATGTATAGTCGACTGTTTAAATTATCGCAGTAGAAATAACCGGGAGTTAGTCGTTTTTTTGAACATTTTAATTTTTCCGACGCTCAAACTTGTGAGCCATCATCAGGGCATTACTAAGCTATGTGAAGAATTAACTCAGTTTATACCTGCATGGCTCAGTAGTGTCTTGATTCTGGCTTACAAGTTTGAGCCGAAACGTCGGCAAAATTAAAATTTTCCAAAAAACGACTGACTCCCGATTAATTCTACCTACGATAAAGAAAGGAAGAATTATGAAACTATGAAAACAAGATAAGAAAGAAACTACAATTAAATTAAATAAGAAATATCTACATAAACTATGAACTATAAATTAAATTAAATTTGTTTTAAAAAAGTTATTATTATCGACATTTTTTTCTTTTTTGTGTTCTTGTACTTTCTCTTCTGACAGGATATGCTGAAAGGTTCTACTTTTTCTGCAAATATTCAAATTAAGGAGTTATATTTCTTCAACATAAGTTCTGAAGGTTGACAATATTTCCCTATTCCTATTTATAAATAGGGTCCACTTTAAAATTATAAAATAATAATTATTCATATGTCCAGCTTCCACCTAACAATAAAAGTTACGATAATCTGCATTGTGAGTATAGGTGCTTTAAGTTATTGACAATCTTAATTCCTTAGCAAAGATTATAATTATTCAGTTTTGAACAAATGCATATGCTCTCAGTACATTTATATAGACCTTAAAAGTAAATTTTTACTGTTTATAATAATCAAATATCTTAAATTATTGTGTAGTATATTAGGATTATTTTATTGTTTACTTACAAACAAATTGTAATATGTCTGAATAAAAGTTGGTTATATTAAATTTTTCCCTTACTAACAATTCAACGTAATTCTTGAGTGTGGATAAAATATTAAGAATGTAGTATGGATGTTGTAATTTAGCACTATTATTAACAAATAAAATAAAAATAATAAATACAAAATTCGGTTGGTTGTGTGGATAATATTTATTTTGAATATTTAATGAATGATTCGTTAGCTAACTGAGTTAACACCTGACCTGCAAACATTTGTCGATAATATTCCTTTTTGAATGGACTTCAGTTAACGTTTTGATTGAATTAAAGATTATATTGAGGGACGCGAGTTAATTTAGCTTTTAGATAGATATGTTCGATCTGAAAATAAATGGTCACTTGGATAAGGAAACATAACCTTTATTGATATTGTGGAGGCTTCATGTCGATTCGTTGTGACAACAAATCCATAAGATTTACTTTTTTTCGACTGTGATTTCCTAACGGGACAGCTCCAAAACAAGGCAGCCATTGGATATCCTTAACAGAGAAGTGATGTTAGAACGAAAACCCGACGCGGGAGGCAGAAAGGATATCAACATAGAGAGCTATATGGAGCAGCCTCTCCCAAATCGGCTGTCGCAAGCCCATTACTCGGGGTCAGGGGTCGCGGGACCGGTCCCTTGTTCAGTTTGTTCCAAATTAAATTAGGTCTCTCCAGCTCCAGTTCCATACTACGCCCTCACTGCCTCTCCAGAGTTCCACTTCCATAACACGCTGTCTCTGGGCTCTCAATACTATAAACAGTTTATTAAATTTAGTAATAGTTTACTATTGTTGACCGCAGAAAGAATTATAGACGTTGTTAGAGACTGGGCTATAAACATTGTCTGCTCAGTACAAATAAAAGTGTAAAATATAAGTCCAAAACGTCGGAGCACAATAAAATGATTTCTTATTTATTTATTTATTTTTATTTTATTTAAAAAAAATCCTTTTTATTGAATATTACAATATGTCCTTATTAGGACATTTATAATAGTGATCATGTATAACATTCATACAATATTTACAAAACTATAAAATAATATACAATATAGAATTAATAAAATATTTACAAAGTCTAGAAGTCATACAAACGCCTTATTTATTAGTGATCAATTTAAGGACTTTAATCTAAAACAACTTCTTCTATGAAATAGATTTGAAGTATATCGTAGATGTTGAGGAGTCTTTAAATTATAATCTAAAATAATGAGGAATCAATCCATTAATTAATTAATTTTTAACTTAAACTTAGCCTCAATCACTGAATTTACATCACATATATTTATTATAATGGATTGCATAATAAGCTCGAAGCGTTGGACCAATGCTGAATTTAGTCATCATCAACAGTTGCAGGACGACACTAGCGCTTTGCGTCTTCCAAGTCTGAACCGAGCAAACCACATACGGACGATGCTTTATCCTAAGGCATAATCGCGATACGCACTACAAAATGTGTTAACCGTCTGTGGAGTGGATTATCCTTTTTGGAAAAAAAAAATTAAATGTCGAAAATGATTTTTTTTCTCTCTTCGATTTTGTGCAAGAATAAAGAATAACTGGTAAAAAAATGTTGAGTGGCATGATCTAGAAGATTTCGAATTGATTGACTAATATATTATTACGAAATAGTTTAAAATAACCATAAGGTAAGCTTGGAATTTATTTTAAGCAATAATTATGGTAACCACATAAGTTGTTGGATACTCCAAGTTGACTATTAGCACCAGCATTTAACAGACATACTTAAAAGCGTTAAATAAGTTCCGTTGTAACGTCAAAGTAGTAAGATTTAAAAAGAACCTATGGAATACTTTATGATTCAGAAAGTCAAATAGTGGTTCCATTGTCAAAATTAGCGCTTTTAAGTTTTATCAAGAGTCAATGTTATGAACAACTTAACAATACTTAGTTATGAAAAACTACGTACTTTCGCTGAAACAATTATGCAACAAATTGCATAATAATATGGATTATTATGGTCAGCTCAACTAATAATCTTAATAAATATAATGGATATCAATAGTTGACCGTTGGGACATTTAGAAGGAAAATCGTAGTAATGGTGGTAAAAAATAAAATATCATTTAACTTTTATTACTTGGAAATTGTTCAATCCTTTTCTACCAGCTGTTCCCTAAGAAATCCTGATGATGTTAGCTGAAACGTAGGAAAAATAATATATCATCAAATAACATTTTATTATAATGTTTTTTACACCTAACCGGATTATTTTTCCTTCTTAATTAATTATTCTAACCTAATTCTTAAATAATAGATCCGAAGATATAAAAATAAATTTATAAGACCATAAGTTTTAGCTAAATAAGAACAAAAAAAATAACGAGTCCTGTAAATTTTCAATAAATAGATAAATGAACAAAATTTAAACTCTATATATATATATTATATATATATATAAATATAATATATATATATTATATATATATAAGTGGAAAGGTTGAATGCTTTGTGTTTTCGAATGCACGTTGTCCTTTGAAGTTCTGAAATCTTAGGTCATGTCTCGTGCATCTGATATTCAAAACTAAATATTATCTATGTTAAAGAGTTAAGTTTGCCGGTACCTGTACAATACTTACCTCGACTCAATGCCAAGCAAACCTTTATATATGTTTTATTAAATACATTAATACAGCTAAATTACAAAACATCAAAGATGTACATCGAATGAAGCTATTTTAGTGTTATCGTATTTTGTGCCATACTTTGGTAAAAACTCCATGCATAAATAATAATCAAATTTAATTTATATTAAATAAAAAATACGTATAAAATCTGACAAGCCATATATACAATATAATTATATTAGAAATAGAAATAGCAGTCAGGTTATAAATAAAAGTTAATGATAGTTGAGAACGTATTTATTTATTTTATTTTGAAATGCCTTTGAATCATTGGCAGTTCATTGGTTTTCAAATTATGTTTTAGAACGTTAAATGTAGTTCTTGAATAGCGGTTTTTCCAGCTTTAAATTAGTTAATTAAATTCAACTAAAGAAGACCTCCTACCATAAATTAGCCATTGGAGTGCTACTAATGGGTAGTTTCTTCACAGGACCATATATCAATAATATTTACTTGTTTATTGCTTTAATACAGTCGTACATTTCTTTAAATAAATGAAATTTAATTATGCATGAATAAACTCATTAATGTAATAGTGCTCAGTCACTATATCTCGATTTCATGACAAAATAAATACAGTTTTCGTACACTATTCGTACATCCTTTTTGGTTTTCTAGATCTGTAAATGTAAATCTAGAAATGCAATGTAGGCCGATACGTTTATTTCGGAATGAATGATTTACAGTATTTTATTAAAATATATAAGGAAGATAGTCCAGCTAGCCGTCAGAAAACTCAATATAATAGGCTACAGTGGCAACGCACACGGCAGGTCTTTATCAAAGCTAAAAATAAAAATTCAGAAAGGAGCAAAATAGGAGTCTAGAAATTTATTAATAATAACCATTTGAAGGAGATTTTATTAATATAGATAGATGTATTTATTAGTATTATTAAATCCCACAAGGGGAATGGCAATAGTGATGAAAAACCTCAAACACAGTAATAACAAAATAAAAAAAGCAGCAGAAGAAATAATCTTATTATTTATTTATTTTTTAGTTTATTATTTTCAAAAAAGAGCCTCGTAATCAACAAAGAGAAAAAATAATCATTTAAGTCTGTTCATAAATAGCGAAGATACAGCGTATTGAACTTAGCAGTGGTTCATTCTTCTTGAATTTCAATTGACAGAATTAATTTAACTTCTTCTTTCTTAACCTCTTTGATTAATGTTTTAATATACAAGTTAATTTCCTACGAAGCTATAATAATGAACCAAAATGTAATAAGTTAAAATTATAACTTACTTATTATCACTGTTTATCAATCTTCATATATTAAAGTGTAGATTCTTACATACATATTTTCTACGTTTTTTGTAACTTCCTATCTAACTTAAATCAGGTGTGTCGAAACGTTGCGAATAAATATATTAGACATTTTTAGAGTTTTCCTCGCATGCTGCCCGTACAATCCTGGAGAATAAAATAAGATAAGTATTGGAGGTAGAAAGGAGTCAATCGTTTTTTTAATTTTGCTGACGTTTCAACTCAACCTTGTGAGCCATCATAAGGGCTTTAAACATCAGAACAACAAAAGAGATACATATCAATATGATAATGAAAAATTTCAACTTTTTAGTTTTTAATTAACTCTTTTGTTCTGATTTTTGCAGCCCTGATGAGGTTCTCAAGTTTGAACCGAAACGTATGCCAAATTATAATATTCAGAAAATGACTGATTCCCAATTATTTCCAAATACGACAATTTTAACAGTTGACTATACATCCTCAGTAAAATAAGAATTCTTTTTCAATTATCACACTTATGTGGGATCTTTTCAATGACCTAAGTCCAATCACCCTCCGTTTATTAATTTTAAAGATGTGGTATTCTATTAAGTTTCCAAAAGGTCAATAATCAATATTCATTAAATGTCGGAGTTTTGAAACCAGCCGAAATGAGTACTTTTCTTTTCCACAAGTTGGACGGCGTTATGTAAAGCTTAAAGAAGGTGGTATTGGAGCAGACGAACCCGAACAACCTGACCATCGGGACCCGGAATGTGGACACTGTGACAGGATGAAAGAGACCGTGACAGAAGAGTAAAGTGGTGCAGGTGCCTGAGGTCCGAGTAGGTAGCTGAAGGTCCATTGACTTGGACCCGATGAATGGTCGCAGGTGACCAGCCGCTTATTAAAGACCGGGAGCCGAGCCTAGTTAGTTAGCTGGTCCACGATTCTGCCAAGATTTGGCATCTGCTTCCTACCACGTGCCCATCCGGTCAGCCGCCGTCTGCAGTTGGACGCAGCTTATGGATTATTAACGTATACGTGTCCATATTTTTGGGTCTATGGGTCTTTAAAAGGCCTGAGAAGGCAGTTTAAAGATCCCACTTCTTGCTATGGTCAAACTACAACTACAGTTCTTTTCTAGTGTGCGAAGAATAAACGGATTGATTATAACTAATGAAAGTTAAAAAAAAAAAAAAAAAAAAAAAAAAATATATAATATATGTTATATATATATATTATATAATATATATATATATATATATATATTCATTATTTAAATTGACAACTGTAAATATTAAATATATCTGTAATATGAGCAAAATATAAAAAAGTCTAAATACATATTTAGAGAAATAACCCATAAAATATTCTATGATTAAAAAGTCTCGCCACAATTTAGTCTAAAACCTTACTATCAAAATTATTTATGTTGTGTATAGATTCTTGTTTATTGCCATCGTCTTAGTTATTTCTTTTTTCGGAACCCCTTATTCATTTGTGAATCCTCTTTCTAGAGATAGAGGCTTACATATTAAATTAATGACTCCGATTATGTGCTAATTTCTTAGTTTGAATCGGACTTGAATGGACAACTAATACTAAAATTAATCGTTGAACAGTTTTTTCAGTACCTGGGGTACACCTACTACATATGGGTTCCACTTACTCAGAAAAGGGTGTTGTTCCTCAGTACTAAGAGATAATGAATAGCAATTTTTTTTTTAATATTAAGGAATATGATTTTTAGCTCACTGAGGAAATTGGTAATATTAAGATGAGCGAAACACAGCAACTATTTAATTCATATTACAGGACAGGAAACCATACAAAATTATACTTAAAATATAAAGTATAATTGGTTTTTTTTTTTTTTTTTTTATTGTCCTATTTGTCACAATCACCGTCTGATGATATACTCTTTAGTTATTCATCTGCTTGGGAAGGCACAGTCATGAAATAAGTATTAATCTGCTTAGGCCGATCTTAAGCTCCATCGTTTGACACCAAGGTACTAATATTCTCTTTTTACTCCCTAGATAAATACATAGTTAGCTATAAATAGATAGTGGAACTTCGTAACTAATTTCAGCTTAATCTTAACATAAAAAACATTTTTTTTTTGTATGTTTAGATTTTATGAGTTTTAGAATTTATTAAAAATAGAGTTCTGGAAATGGGAAATCTTAATTCACGAGAGTAAGACAAAATAAAACCGAAATTTTACATTATCCCGAAAACATACCTTATTGAATTTAAGGCCTTTGGCAACACTCTTCAAATGGTTTAAACAAAAATTTATTTATTTTTTAAAAAATAATGTATGAAGTTAACTAACTATACTGCTCTTTGGAATTCCTTGACTTAAATACTTTTTTATGAAACAAAAAACTTGATAAACTTTAAGAAAACCTGATAACAAGGTTAAATGTTGAAATACGTATTAACTTATTAATTTTTTTTTAATTAAAATTATCTTGGTATTAAGTTCCTCCTTCTTCTGAACAATATTTTGTTGACGTTTCGATTCCCTTTATATTCATGGGATCCTATTCAAAAATAAGCCATACATGCTATTACTGATTTTGTTATTATTGTTTTTCTGATTTTTTTTTAAATATTTAATCTTTTGTAAATTACGTATTATGGACATTATTATGGAATTCATAGTTCTTGTTAAGGTTTTTATAACGATTGTATTTACTATGAAGTGGTTTGTTTCCGAAAATTCTTAGATTCGTTAAATTTTGTTGGTCTGATGGGTGAGTCAGTTAAAGATAAAGCAACAAAACAAATATATGTGGCTGCATTCAATTTTTAAAACAATCCCATGAATGTACGGATGAACGAAATGCCAACAAAATTATTTAGTAGAAGGAAGAACGTTTATTAAGACCTAAAAACCGAACAATTTTATTAAAAAAATTATAAAATAAAAAAAATCGAGTAATTTACATAATAATTGATAACAATAAAAATCTTTCCTTTTTTAGTCAATAATTTTTTCAAGAAAATAATAAAAGCATTTTGAAGTTACATCCTTGTCATAATGCACTCTGAAAATAAAAGTTAATAAAGAAGATATATACGACGTTAGCTTAATTTTTTTTATTTATTGAGATATATTACAATTTGTTACAAAATGAACAATAGTAATAGTGATATGAGACCACATTCATACAATATATACAGGAAAGAATTATAATCAAATTACATAAAAGAGAAAATAAAAAAATAATATATATATATATATATATATATATATATATATATATATATATATATATATATATATATATATATATGTATATATGTATGTATACAATAAAATAGTATTAAATAAAAAAAAATCTAAACAACAACCTATAATTGAGATAAATAAAAAGTTGGCAAATAAATAAACATCATACAAACAATTATAACTATATACATAGGGACCCCAGACTGCGCCTTTTCCTCCACTTGTGGAGGAAAAAGCGGAATCCAAGAGATCCCAACGCCTCTATCTCAGCCGCATCACTGGTGTGAGCCACAAACATACAGGTGAGCTTTATTAGGTAAATAAATAATTATGTCTGAAAATCTTTAAAATTGAATATATCGTAAGTGCTAACTTACATACTTTCAAATAAAATCGATAATGAATGAATGAATGAACGAAAAATTATTTTTATTCTGAGACTTATCGCCCCTAAAGAAAACTGAGGAAATCCACTTAGTCTGGCTTCATTTAATACATAATTATGTAGTTAAGTAACTATAAAAGTTAGTATAAATAAAAGATACAAATGAAAACAGATAACATCAAATAAGTTTAGTTATGTATTATCAAAGTGTAGTTTATCACATAATTACGGAAGATTGATTTTTGAGGAGATAGATAAATAATCGGTGTTTGAAAGTGTTAGGGAAGGGAGATGGGAAATGAGTTCCAAAGAGTATGCTAGCAAGGATGACAAAGGACTTTTCAAAGGATGATGTTCTGTGAGAGGGTAGGTACAGATCGGTAGGTTGGGATCTTGTATTTAGGTTCTGCAATGAAGATCGTGGAGTAAGGAGGTCAAAGATATAGGAAGGTTTTCTGGCTCACAAGGATTGGAAAAAGGAGATGCCAAGTAGGTATTTTCTTCAGGATTCAGGATAGAGCCACCTTTGACTAGACTACCAATAAGAGACGTCTGACCATCGTCAATACAAAAAAAAAAATAATGATAATAATAAAAAAAAATTTCTAAGAGGCCTATGTTTTCTTTTTTTAATTGTCGAAAGGAACCTAACTGCTCCATCGATTTCTTAATATCCAATTTTTAAATATCATGCTCGCAAACCCTCCCTTAAGGTTCGGATGATTTCAAAAACCTATTTTCTAAAGCAAGTTATCGTGTTTTGGATGACTATCCATCCATTGTGAATTGGTTACGCAGGCCCAGCCTCTTGTAGCACTGCCTAGAGGCCTACAGGAAATTTTACTGCTCCAGTTTCATAAGCCACCTTGATGAACAAGGTTGCCCTTTACCATCCCAAAGTCTTGCCAAATCCAAAACTGTCTATCATAAAAATGTTCCCTTACTAAACCTTCACATAAAGTATCTCTTGGTAAGCCGAGCCAAGATGGGGAGCAATCTAGAAATTATTTACTTGATCGAATAAGTAATTGGAAATATAATTGCTTGCTTAGCTGCATTTTAAAAAAATATTTGGACTTGAAGAGAAATTCACTATTTTATTAAATAAAAAGAAAAAAAAAATGCTGCCCAATTGTATTGTATTTTTTCCTATTTTGTTGATAGCAATAATCACTTCTCATCGTCAGTACATTATATCAATACATTTCAATTTTTGTTTGAATTACGTTTATTAATTTTTCTTAGAGAAAACAACTTAATGAAATTTTTATTGGTTTTTTATAATTATTTTTAAATATTATGATCAATATTATTTCCTATCCATCATCACCTATCTGGATGTTGGGGGAATGAAAGTTATTTACTTTATTTCTTTAAATTTATTTATCAATTTACTTTTTTTATGTCTGATACTTTTTGACATTAAGGTGTGCATTTTTATTTTTGTAACTTATGTGTTGAGAAATTTCGGGCAGATAATACCTATCCTGTGAACCAGGAAGAACCGTGAAATGAGGCTGATTTTAATGACGTGATAGATGAGGAGGAAATTGAATTGGCTATATCGAGAATGAAGACAGGAAAAGCACCGGGTCGAGACAACATAGTGGCAGAATATATCAAGGCGGGAGGCCCAGAGTTAGTCAGAGCCCTACAAGTTCTTTTTCCAAAAAGCTTGGGATGAGAAGAGGATCCCTACGGAATGGGAATACAACGTTATCATTCCGATACACAAGAAAGGGTCCCAGGTAGAATGCTCGAATTATCGCCCTATATGCCTATCACCAACAGTCTACAACCTTTATACGGCTATTCTGGAGGGAAGGGTAAGACCACTAGTGGAGCACCTAATCGGAGAAGAACAAGCCGGGTTCAGACCAAGACGGCAAACCCAGGACCACATTTTCTCTTTGCGAAATGTTCTCCAGAAATCTTGGGATAGAGACAGGAGTATGTATCTCGCCTTCCTTGACCTCAAAGCAGCGTTTGACTCCGTTCCAAGAAATAAAATATGGGAGGCTCTCAGAGTTAAGAATGTCCCAAGGAGCTTGGCGGAAGCCATTAAATCTATATATCAAGAACCAAAAGGAGTAGTAAGGCTGAACGGACAGGAGTCGGATGTCTTTAGCATAGCAAGGGGGGTCAAACAACGGGACTGTTTAAGCCCTTTGTTATTCTTGCTCTACATGGATGAAGTGGCCACCATATGTAAAAGAAGAACGGAGAGGACCTTCCTGGGCAGTAGAAACCTTCGCCCAGTAGTGATTCAACTTCTCCTCTACGCGGACGACATTGTTCTTGTGGCGGACAACGTAGATAAATTACAGCAAGCGGTAACTGAATGGCATGAAGAGCTTAGCCGAAAGGGAATGAAAATCAATACCAGCAAAAGCAAGATTCTACAAGTGGGAAGGCAAGCGGAAGATGTCCATATATACTGTAACGGAGAGGAAATGGAAGTGGTTACGGATTTCACCTACCTCGGCACAGTAATAGAAAAATCTGGGAAAGTAGACTCAGAAATATCAAATAGAATCATGAAGGCAAATGCAGTCTACTATCAGATATGCAATACTGTAGTAGGGAAGCGAGAGGTGGGTAGAGGTGTTAAGCTCCATATCTTCAAATCAGTATATTTGCCTATACTACTATATGGAGCTGAAAGCTGGATATTGACGGACCGGCAGGAGAGCAGAGTCACAGCTGCTGAAATGAAGTTCCTGCGAAGAATAGTCGGAAAGACAAGAAGAGATCGTGTCAGGAATGAGCGGATACGCCAGGAACTGGAGGTTGCGCCGTTAAAGGAAATTCTGCAAACCCGCCAGCTGAAGTGGTTCGGCCACGTTGTTAGAATGGAGGATCACAGAGATCCTCTAAAAACTATGGATTACGTGCCATATGGGAGAAGGCCTCGGGGGCGACCAAGGATGTCCTACCTGGAGTACGTGGACAGGCTTTGCAGAGGAAGAGGGAAAGATCTCCGCCAGGCCAGGAACCTAGCTGGGAATAGAGAGGATTGGAGCCGGTGGCTGAACGCTCCCCTACGCTGATACGGCACAACAGGGAGAAGCAAAAGAAGAAGAAGAAGTGTTGAGAATCATTTACCTCCCTTAATAATACTCTTCCTAGCCTTTAAATTAGCAGAGGAGGTCTCTCATCCAGCTTCTTTTGATTATTCTTTCAACAGGCATTTTCTTTATTGACATGTCGCTTCATTTCCATTTAATGTTTTATTTTATTTAAAGATTTATTAAGCACATTTGCTTATTTTCATATAACTTCTGACATTTTTTAATAAAAAAATAGAAAAAAAATTCACAAGTTGAGAAAGATGTTAAACAAAAGTAAGTGCACTAAAGTTCAAGTTAATGCATTAAAAATAAGTCTTTGTAAAAAAGAATGTGTTTAGTACATCTGTATATGTATCGTCTTAAGAACTGCTTATTCTAATTATCGTGAGAGAAGTTGGTTCAGGGTGCAGTGAAAAGAGCACACAATTAAGTTTATATCTTAATTGTGTATTCTTTTGACTGCACCCTGAACTAACTTCTCTCATTTACTCACACAGTCAACCATTCTCTCTTCACTATTCTAATTATCTATTGTTTGTATTTATAACGAGATTTTTTTAACTGTTTTTTACAAAGGAAAAAGTTGTGAAAACCTTTTTTTATAAATATAATTCATCAATTAGTGAAAACAATAAATTAATAATTTTAATCTGTTATAAAATGTAGGCTCATAAAAACATTAAAACCCAATTAAAGAAGAAAGTATTAAATGAGCTGTCAAGTTCTGTCCATAGTTTTAGGCTCAAAATCTAACAAGATAAGAGCTTAATATCAGAATGAGTATTTAGTGATAATTGAGTTATATAATGCAATACTATTTGAAAGCAATAGAATCAGGAATTTCCACTTCTTTTTGTACTCAAAAATGTATCGTTCGTTTATCGTTTAAAAGGTTTACTACCCGATGATTAATGGAGACTTTTAACGTTGCCTCAAGCAGGACAATGGAATATGTCTTTTCTATTAGCCTGAGAGAGGCTGAAAAAAAATGAAAGGACTATAAGATAGAGAGAAATATTTTAAGGTCCGGCGTGTGGCACCGTCGAGTAATATATTACTATGGCTATGTTTATTGACACCTTCTTAATGTCTTTTTCGGAAAGCTTTTCAGCCAGCCTTCATTAGATCAGATAAAACTCTCTGTCTTTCCAGTGGAGATTTGGGTATGTGCGCCACCTGTGAGAACAGATAACTGACAATAGGGACATCAGCTGTCAGGCCAGTCAAAACAGTGGCTACCTGCCCAACCAGCCAGTGCAGAGAGAATCTCAGGACTTCGGGGATTTTTTTCAGTTGGTTTCTTTTCTCTTTTTCAACTTTCCTCCCAAAAAAGAGATCCCGAAAAGACCTTATGTCAGAAATCAATCTTGCTCTTTGAATGTTTCTCGTATTACCTCCGGCTACCAGATCCGTAGGTGTTCAGGACGGAAAAAAAAAATTTAGCTATGGGAGGTCAAATAGCAGGCACTTCTAGGAAATAGAATTGGCGAAAACGTAGTGTAGTTAAAATATATATCTTATTTCTGCTCAGGAAAAGACTTTTTAGTGAAGAAATAAACAAGAAAATCCGATAATTTTCAAGACAAGCAATAATAAGCAATACTTTTCCTTACTAAATATTTCATCAAGTAAAAAGACAAACCCATCGGGAGATATTATCATTACTACTGGTATTTCAATTATTTCTATTTACAAAATGGTCAAAATAGTTTTTTAATTTGATTTCTAGACTTGTAATCTCTAAAAAAAAAATAATACTATACTAAATTTATATGTTTAATGGTCCTATTTTAAAACGGATATGTTTGAATTTCACTCTATATTTCTCTAAGTTACTAGGATAGCTGTTGGATAATTTGTCAAAAAATACGATTTTAATAGTACAAACGTTTATATTAAATCACGAACATTTGAATTTTTAAATCCTGAAATTTGTAGTTAACTAGAGGAATTTCTTATTTTATCGTACGTTTAATTACTATTTTTTCGCAAGATTATTTTATTTATAGATTTATATATCTTTTTAATTTAATTTTTTTTTTTTTTTACATACATAATGTTCTCTGAGGAGCGGTGTGGTCCAGTGGTAGATCCTAGTGTCGGTTCGATATGGTTGTGGAAAGATAATTATTTATTTTGTTATTTCAACCATGGGTCGACTCGGGGTATAGAAACCTTTTAGGGTTTCACCCAGCCTCTTTAAAATGGGTACCCACTGGTAAAAAACCTGAAAGTTGTGCATGATCTCGGCTCGGTCTAATTGCCTCCTTGCATACCGTTGGCTTAGAAACATAAAGAATCTCTATATCTAATTGAATCCAAGACCATAGGTAATAGGTAGAAATAATCGGTAGTCATTTGTGTTAAAAATATTTTAATTTTTCTGATTTTTCGACTCAAACGTGTGTGCTATAATCGTTTTATGCTTACATGGCTCACTATGCTCTGCTGATGGCTCACATGTTTGAGCCGAACGTAGGCAAAAATAAAGTATTTTCCTTACGACTGACTCCCGATTATTTCTACCTATGATAATTTCAAATGTTGACCATACATCTTCAAGGTAATCTCACTGTAGAAGAGACCCCCTACAATTCCGATAATTCTAAGAATTTCAAAAAAATCTGCTCGAGTAAATGATTAAATAAAATAAATAATGGTTCATTAAAATAGTATTTATTTTTAGAGTGCTTCCACTGGGAAGCTTCCCTACATGTGTTTCATGCCTTTATATATTTTTCTCAAATTTACTTGTTATAAACCTCCGAACAGTAGTTAATGCCCCTTATTATGTATCCAACCATGCCTTACAACGAGACCTAAATATTCTGTTTATTTTAGACCTCATACCATCAAAATTCTCTAAATTCCATCAGACCTTATCCATCGCCCTAATCCCCCGGCTCAATTCATGTCCAGCTCCACACATCCTTACCATCCTCCTAGAAGGTTGAAACGGCAGTGGCCTCTAGACCTCTTGTAACATGTATCTTGAAGTTTCTAGCATTGGCTGGATTCTCCACTCACGTGCTGTATGCTTGAGCATTGTATATAGTTGTGAGTGAATTTTGTATACATTTTTATTAATTTTGTATAAATGTATATTGTATTATAATTATATAAATTTATTGTTTTGTATATAACGTGTGAATGTAGGATGAATGTTGTACTTTATCACTATTAAAAATGTCCTAAATTGGATTGATTTTAATATTACTCAATAAAGAATTGTTTGAAGAAAAAAACATGTTGTATTCCATTATACAGTTGTAAATTCCAATAAATAAATTTTAAAAAATATATTTATTTTAAAATATTGTAAAATTGTGAGGGAAAAAAATCTTACAATAATTTCGTATGGAAATAGACTCACATACATTTATTTTTACCAGTCCGAAAAAAAATAAAACAAAATAATTAATGCATATTTCAAATATATATGAAAAAAACAAAAAAAAAAACGGATGGATATCCTGTGTTGGACTAATTTAACTTTTCCCTGAAATGTACAAGGAGAAATGTAATGAAGAAGGGAAAATACAGAAAAGACAATTTATTCTTCACTTCCCGATATATAAAATATTGCGGTCTTGAAAATGTTTGAATTTTGAGTTTTCACCGAAAATAACGTTTTAGGGTCCCATACGTTCAAATGACAATGTGCCCCGAAAATGTCTAATCTCGTCAAAACAGTACGTTTAATACGGTTTCTTAAAAACTGTGTTCCTCACTCATAAAAAGGATCTTAATCTGAGCAGAGTTTTTAAGAAACCTTAGGAATGGTACTGTTATTTATAATTATATTATTTATATTTTAGAGATATTACCAAGCATGAAACTTAAATATATTCTAGTGGCTTATTTTTTAAATTATTTCACTTTGAAATGAGTTGGAACAAACACCATATAAGAAGTGCTAAAAGAACTTTAGTATTAGAACTTTTTATGTAAAGAATCTTTTCTATTGAATGATATTACAATCTGTTCTTATTGGGATATTTATAATAATGATAAAGTATAACATACAGTATTTAACAAATTATAAAATAAAGAATTAATTAAATTACATTTTTGATTTTGAACAATTTTGATTTTTATGTTATTCTTGTTAATAAACAATGATTTATATAATATTGTATTTTAATGGCAACACTGCTTCGGTTGTGAACACTGTGTTAGTAGTGAAGGAAGGTTCTATTAAAATACTGTAGCTCTCCATATGTTTTTTGTTCTGTGAAATAAATACCAAGTTTTCTGTTAAAAGTGTTATATCTTTAATTATCCCTTTAATCCTTAACAGGGTTATGGGCCCAGAACGGCGATCTGTTTTATAGTGTTTTATAGTGTTAAAGGACAGAAAATGTCAAGAGAAAAATATTTAATTGTCCCTTTCGCGGGGGACAATTACAACGCGTGGGAGTTTCGATTGAAAAGTATCCTGCGGGATAATGGAGCAATAGAGGCGATCGAAAAGGAGGACTTCAGTAAATCTACGGATGACAAGCAATTGCAATTGGAAGCTAAGGCCCAGGCTATCATAATAGCGGCAACCGCCGACAGTCACCTTGAATACCTAAAGAACAGATCTGCTTATCAAATGATTAAAAGCATGGAAGACAGCTTTAAGAAGAAAGGTACACGATCTAAATTATTTATAAGAAGAGAGTTGTCTGATATGAAATTCGACGAACGGAAACCTTTAATTGAACATTTTATTGACTTGGAAAAACTATTTGCGCAACTCGTGGATGCTGGCAGTGAGCTCTCGGAGGAAGAAAAAGTAAACTATTTACTCTTATCCATGCCGAAATCTTATGAAGGCATTATCACGGCTTTGGAAACTGTGGAGGAATTGAAACTGGACTTTGTGAAAAACAGACTGCTTGGGGAAGAGGAAAAACGGAACAGAGGAGTGACCAAGACCAAATCCCTTGAGTCTTCAATCTTCTTGTGTTATGGATGTGGACGCCCCGGACACAAAAAATTCCAATGTAGGAGCACTCAGCAGGCACGACTCAAGCCTGGTGACTGGAGAATTCAAGACCGAGGACGTAGCGACTGGAAGTACAACGGAGGCCGAGACGACAGTAAGGCAACTCATCGTCAGACCCAGGGGAGAGGTAGAGGAAAGTCATTTCTAACAGGCAATGAAAATACTGAAGGTAGTAAATTTGTAAGTTTTATGTCCTTTAACCCTGACACCGAACAGCAGAATAAGAATGGTTTTAAATTTGTTGTTGACTCGGGTAGCTCATTCCATCTTGTAAATAACATTAGTTTATTCTTTAATTATTGTAAACTGGATAATCCAATTAAAATTTCAGCTGCCAAAAATGACGTTGATTTAGAGGCTGTTGGTGTAGGGACAATAAAATGTTATTTGAGTGATTTTAAAGTTGATATTATATTAAATGATGTGTATTATGTACCCCAATTAAGAAAAAATTTATTATCTGTTTCCAAAATGGAAAAGTATGGTTTAAAGATCATCTTCAATAAAGGGGAAGTTAAAGTTTTCTCGCAAACCAATGAATTGATTATAGTTGGGCATAGATTAGGGTCCCTTTATTTTGTAGAATTTAAAGTATTATTTGACGATTGTTATTATGGGGCAAAATCAGACACCTATGATAATTCAGTAGAAATTTGGCACAAACGATTTTCTCACTTAAGCTATTGTAGTTTGAAAACGTTAGTAAATAAAAATATGGTTGATGGTTTAACTGATTTAAAAGAGAAAAATTTAGAAAATAGACATTGTGAACCATGCATTCTTGCTAAGATTACACGCCTTCCTTTTAATGGGAAAATGTATAAGGCTAGGAAACCCTTAGAACTGGTACATACGGATGTTTGTTCTGTTAGCCCTTCTACGTGGGACGGGTATAAATATTTTGTTACCTTCATAGACGATTTTACTCACTTCACCGCAGCTTACTTATTAAGAGACAGGTCTGAGGTTTTTGAATATTTTAAGACTTATTATAATTATGTTAGTAATCATTTTGGTCATGGTATATTGAAATTAAAGTCAGATAATGGTGGTGAGTACATTTCTAGAAATTTTAAATCCTTTTGTGATGAAAAGGGCATAGTATTGCAATATACTGCTGCATATAATCCCGAAATGAACGGCGTAGCTGAAAGAATGAATCGTACTCTGACTGAAAAGGTGCGTGCATTATTGTTAGATTCACAGCTTCCTAAAGAGCTTTGGGGCGAGGCCCTGCGATATGCGATATACGTCACCAATCGTAGTCCCACTGCTTCCCTTAATGTTACACCATTTGAAATGTGGGAGGGGAGACGTCCTAATGTGTCTAATTTTAGAATATTTGGGTCATCTGCATATGCCCATATTCCCCAAAAACTCCGAATGAAGTTAGACCCTCGTGGTGTGAAATTGAAAATGGTTGGATATGCTCCGGGGGGATACAGATTATGGGATGCTAATGAAAGGAGGATACGCATAGAACGAAACGTATTGTTCAGGGAAGAAACGTGTTCAGAGTCCCCTGAGACGATTAATATTGATGTGGAGTCTATCTCGGATGGGAAAGAGAAGGATGGTGGTAGTAGTCCTGAGAAAATTTTAACTTCTGATAATAAGTTAGAGTCATTACAACCTGAGGGAACGGATACAGATAATGTTAATTCTAGGGAACAAAGAAAGAAAACTAAACCAAAATATTTACAAGATTTTGTCACTGATGTTTCAGATTTAGATGATATATTAATGGCATCATTTTTATCTTGTTCTAATGGTAATGTCCCAGAAAATTATTATGATATAGATTCTTATGACGATAAAGATATGTGGTATGAAGCGGTGAATGAGGAAATTAGATCTTTAGAGGATAGCAAAACTTGGGAAGTTGTAGAAAAATCAAACGATGCTAAGTTAATTGATTGTAAATGGATTTTTACAAAAAAGGCGGGTGATGTATATAAAGCTAGATTAGTTGCAAGGGGGTTTCAACAAGAAGGTAGTTTTACCGAAATTTATTCTCCCGTTTTGAAATTACAAACTCTCCGAATTCTTTTATCATTAGCTGTTCAAAGGAACTATTTAATTCATCAAATGGATGTTAAAGGTGCTTTCCTTCATGGTGAAATTGATGATGTTGTTTACTTAAAGCCCCCACCTGGTATAAATGTAAATAAAAATTGTGTATTGAAATTAAAAAAATCACTTTACGGTCTTAAAAAATCTTCAAAAAATTGGTACAATAAATTTTATGATTTTATGAAAAGTAAAGGGTTTCAAAGAGCAGAAAGTGATTATTGTTTATATTTTAAGGATCTTATTTACATTTTGTTTTATGTGGATGACTTATTGATTTTGGGTGAGGACAATCCAAGGATAAATAATGTTAAAGAAATTTTAAATGCAGAATTTAAAATGAAAGATTTGGGGTCTAAAAATTTAAAATATCTGGGTATTAATATTATTCAGGATAATGACTGTTTGTATATTAACCAGAAAGAGTATTTGGAATCTATATTGACAAATTTTGGTATGTCTGAAGCAAATGCTAGTGAGTCACCCATGGATGTTAATGTTAATCTTGATGATTGTGCGGTTGATTACTCTTTAGAGCATAAATGCAGAGCTTGTATAGGTTCTTTAATGTATGCTGTTGTAGGTTCAAGACCTGATTTGTGTGTTTCTGTTTCATATTTAGCGAGATATCAATCTAGACCATCAGAAAGGTTATGGCAATGCTTGAAAAGGATTTTGAGATACGTTAAGGGTACTATTAATTATAATTTAATATATAATAAGAATTGTAATTCCGAATCACTAGTTGGATATGCTGATGCTAGTTTTGCTGTAGATAAAGATAGGAAATCTATAACTGGTTATGTATTCAAAGTATTTGATAACAGTGTTATTTGGCGTTGTAAAAAGCAGAGCACTGTAGCTTTAAGCACTACTGAGGCAGAGTTATACTCCCTCAATGAAGCCGCTCTGGAGGCTTGTTGGATTAGGAAATTATTAAATGAGTTAGGCGTTAGTTGTAATACCACTACCATATATGAAGACAATAAAAGTACAATATTTTCTGTATGTAATCCTGATCAAAAAAGAATGAAACATGTGGACGTAAAATACAATTTTATTAAACATAGGTTAGGTTATTTTATTTATGGGCACAAAACATCTGGGGTCTTTAGCGCCCTTTTCTATTTACATAAAAATTTCATTAGATTTTTTTAAACAAATCAAATGTTTTTAAAAAGTCAATTGTTTTTCTAATCGTTGTAGTGTTGTCACCTAGTATCCTCTTGAGGTTTCTTTGAATATTTTCTGTCTGAAAATAGTTGTGGTAGAGTGGGCAGTCCTCAAAGATGTGGCAGATGGTCAGTCGCTGGTTGCAGTTCTTGCAGCTCGGAGGTGTGCTTTTCTCTATAAGGTATCCATGGGTCAGTCGCGTGTGCCCTATTCTTAAGCGAGTCATGACAACACCTTCTCGCCTGTTGACACTATTGGCGCTCTTCCACGGTTTAACATCGGATTTGATACTTCTTAACTTATTCGACTCTTCTGTATTTTCCCAAAGCTCGGCCCATGTCATTGTCGCTTGTTTTTTTAGATAAGCGCATATATCAGATTTTGTAAATATCGGAGTGATTTCTGTACAGGATAATGCTGCTTCTTTGGCTGCTTGGTCTGCTTTTTCGTTGCCTTTTATCCCTACATGCGATGGTGTCCAAACAAGAACCACGCTTTTGTTTATACATTTTATCATCGAGGCATTGGCTTGGGCTTTCTTTATCACAGTATCATTGGAATAAATATTTGTAAAAGCCATTAAGAAAGATAAAGAGTCCGTAAATATTACGAATTCTTCCTCTTCACACTGTAGGATTTTGTATAGTGCTGAACTAATTGCGTAACTTTCTGCTGTGAAGTTGCTAGCAGTGTGTGGAAGTCTGTGCTTAACAATATTGGGTTCGATTACAACAGAACATCCAACGCTATTTTCTGTTTTTGAGCCATCTGTATAAATATGGGTCCTATTTTCATATTTGTCCTTAACGTTTTGATATTCAGTTGCATAGATGAATTCTGAGGTGTTGTTTTTCTTAAATTTTAGAAGCGTTAGATCTATGGTGGGTAGTTGTAAGGTCCATGGAGCGAAATTATTTTCAAAGATCGTTGTTTCGATGTCTTGGATTTCGTCTATATATCTTTTGTATCTGACTCCCAGTGGGGCAGCTAACCTTCGGTTTTCTGCAAACCATCTTGTTTTGGGTTGGAAAACATGTTTCCATGCAGGATTATTTTTATTAAATTTTAGTTTGCCGATGTATCCACATGCAAGCTGCTGTCGCCTGACAGCCAGAGGAGCAAGACCAGCTTCTACACATAAACTATTAACAGGACTAGTTCTGAATGCACCCGTAGCAAGTCGGATACCAGCGTGGTGGACTGAGTCTAAAGCTGAGAGATCTTTAGGATTTGCAGATGAGAAGATAGTGCAGCCGTATTCTAATTTGGGTCTTATCAAACAGGAATATACTTTCAGCATGCTAGGCCTGTCCGCTCCCCACGAGCACCCAGCTAGAACCTTGAGAATATTTAATCTTTTTTGAGTTTCCTCCTTTAACCACCTAAGATGATCTTTCCAGTCCAGTCTGCTATTTAAAATCAAACCCAGAAATCTTACGTTTGATACGAAGCTCAGTTGCATACCTCTGTACGTTAATTCTGGAGGAGGAGTAGGTGTTCTAAATTTTGAAAAAAGTAGGCATTTTGTTTTTTCTATTGAAAATTTTAATCCAGATTGAGTAGACCAAGAATCTAACTTTAACAAACAATTGTGTAGTATTTTTTCCATCCTTTGTTTGTTTTTAAAGGGCAGTAATAAAGCCAGATCATCAACAAATAAAAACGTTCTTATTTGTTTCGGGATTATATATGTAACTTGGTTGATGGCGATAGCAAAAAGTACGCAGCTCAAAACACTTCCCTGAGGTATTCCGTTGTTCATTACTTTTGTTGAAGATAGGTTATTGCCTATTCTAACTTGGAAGGTTCGATTATATAGAAAGTTTTTTATCAGTATAAAAAGACGGCCTCTGATTCCCCATTCCCTTAACTGTTGTAGGACAAGAGAGGGATTTAGGTTGTCATAAGCTTTCTCAATATCGAAGTAAATGCCAACACATTCCTTTTTTTCGGCGAAGGAATTAAGTATTTCATATTCCATAGTTACAAGATGGTCCATTGTAGAACGTCCAGTTCTGAATCCACTTTGCGCGTTTGATAGAAAGTTGTTTGTCTCTAACACCCATATGAGCCTTTTAAAAATTATTTTTTCTAGTAGTTTGCACATACAACTTGTGAGCGATATGGGACGGTAGCTTGAGGGGAGTAATTTATTTTTTCCTGTTTTCAGTATCGGGATGATTATAGATCTCCGCCAGATATCAGGAAAGTCTCCTGTGCACCAAATATGATTGTAGAGTGCAAGAAGTGCATCAAGAGCTGGTTTAGGTAAATGTTTCAACATGTCATTATGTATATTGTCAATTCCCGGAGAGGTCGGTTTCAGCTCTTTGATATTGGTCAATAGTTCTGTCTTAGTAAGTGGAAGGTTATACACGTATTCAGTATTAAAATCAATTGTATCCAAACTTGTATCTTCTGATGTCAACAATGGTGTTAGTGGGGTAAATATATTTGAATAAAATGTTGCGAAGTGCTCAGCCAGCGTGTCTGGGTCTCGTTCAATGTTTTCGTTAATAAGAAGTGTGGGTTGGTAGTCGATATATTTCCCTGAAACGCTCTGTATTTTATTCCAAAATAAGCTTGGTGAGGAATTTGTTGAGATTGTTCCCAAAAATTGTTCCCAGGATTTTTTCTTTTTGGTTTTAATTAATCTACGGGATATAGACCGGGTCTTTTTATATTCAATTAGATTGCTTAAACTGGGTTCCCTTCGGAATGTCTTAAGTGCCTTTCTTCTATTTTTGATTACCAGTCTACACTCGTCGTCATACCAAGGAACAGTGCTTCGGCTGGAAGTGGTATTAGTGGAACTTTTGGGAATTGAGAGATCTGCTGCTTTCAAAATAGATGAGGTGATTAGGTGGTTTATCTCGTTGCTACTGTTTAATGGTGATAAATCTGATTCCGTTACTGCTATATTGTTTTGGAACTTTGACCAATCAGAACTCCCTGTGATCCACTTGGGATGTTTTGAGATTCGGGGGTTGCTATGGCGGAAACTAATAATTAAAGGAAAGTGATCACTTGAATACTGATCATTGGAAACCTCCCACTGTAAGAGGGTGAAAATGCTTGGTGAGCACCATGCAAGATCTATACAGGAGAATGTATGGTAGGCCGGACTTAAATACGTTGGCTGCCCTGTGTTTAAAATAATGGAGTTGGTGTTATCTATGATTCGTCTAATAATATTACCTCGCGTTGAGCAATATCGAGAACCCCATGAGGTGTGATGACCGTTCACATCACTCATCGCGATATACGGGGAAGGAAGGGAATTTAAAAGATGAAGTAAATCGGTTTCAGATAGATTTCCCGGAGGGAGATAAATATTGGCGAGAAAAATTGAAAAGTGGAGAAAAACTTTAACAATAATTGCCTGTAGGGGAGTATTAATTGTTATCAACTCGGAAACGATACTTTTGTGTACTGCAATTAAAACCCCACCGCTTGCTATTCTATTTTCTTCAAAATCAGTTCTATAAATTTCGTAGTCTTTTAAATTAAATTTTCTGTTCTGAAGGAGTTTAGTTTCCTGAATACAAATTATTAGTGGATGATATTTATCGATAATAAGTTTTAATTCTTCATATTTCCCAGTTAAACCATTGCAATTCCACTGAATAATACTGGTTTGAAGAACCATAAAGAAAGATAAGTAGATTTAATTATAACAAGAAGAAAGATTGTGGAATATATTAAACGCCGTGAATTATATATTAAATTTAGAAGTGTAGATAGTATTAAAACCGTACAAATAATTAATTAGTTTCCATTGTCTCCGTTCGACCAGGAGATTTTTTCCTGGTTTTGCTTCGGGTTCTCTTTTCCTTAACCGTTATCCAATCGTCATTTTGGTCCTTTAAGCTAAGGACTGTGTTCACTGTTCACTAGAAGTCGATTTTTCTAGGGCAGATTTCGCATATGAGGGATACTCCTGGTTGTTATTAGGAGCTCCCTTGGTTTTGGACAGTGTTCCGGTCGAGGACCTAGTTTGGGAATTATCGATAGAGTTTGAGGTAAAGGGTGTAGGGGTAGATGGGAGTGAGACAGGAATAAGAGTAGGGGAAGAAGGAGTATGGAGAGGTATAGGAGAGGGGAAAGAGGAAGAGTTTGGGGAAGGGTTGGGTAAAGAAGTAGAGGAAGGGGAAGAAGAAGAGGTGGGGGGAAGAGTGGTAGGGGTAACGCTCAAGTCATTATGAGCACAACTAAGGCTTGAAGTTGTATCATTAGCTAACATTTCGATCGGTTTGCTGATTTGAAATGCATTATTATCAAGATCTTCAGTTTGGACACAGACACTTTTTTTTTTTTTTTACCACGTTGGAAAATGACATCTGAGTTGACAGAGGATGTAGCATGTCATATATTTTTTTTGCAGCAACATATGTTATTTTTTCGGCTTCCTGTATGCCTCTAATTTCTTTCTCTTTAACGTACAGAGGGCAGTTTTTCGAAAAGGAATCATGGTTACCCTGACAATTTACGCATTTAATTGGACCATCACAATCTAACCCTTCATGTTTTGTTTTCCCACAAAACCGACAAAGGGGCTCCTTTTTGCAAACTGTTTTAGTGTGTCCGAATTTGAGACAAACATAGCAACGCGTTGGGTTTGAAATGTATTGCCTTATAACGACATTACAATATCCTATTTTTATTTCTTTAGGCAAAGTGGGGTTATCAAATGTTAATAGGTAATTATGGCTATTTTTCCTTTCGTTATTTTTAAAGTAAGTCATTCTTTTTACCTCTACAACGTTCTGTGGTTTCAACTCATCTCTTATTTCGTCAATTGAACAAAAATTTAAGTCAGGGCACCATATTACGCCTTTACTTAAATTTAACCTAATATGGGGCTCTACTTGAACTGGGAAGTTTATAGCAAGGCTATCACATCTTATCAATTTTTCGGACTGTGTTTCAGAAATTACCTCGACTAAAAGTGTTCCATCTTTCAGTTTTTTTACTACTTTAACATCACCAATAATGCTTTTTATGCTTTTATAGATGAAGAATGGAGACACTTTTTTGAAATCTAATGCATTACCTTCGATGTCCACTTCTGTTCTTCTTATAATAAAAAACCTAGCACAGTTTTTCTTTATGCTTATATCATTGTTACCCATGATGGAAGTTTTAAATCTCCCTTTTTTCCTTTTTAACGGGGGTGGTTCACCCATAGTGCTGAATATAACAATACCTTATAATAATCAAAATAAGAAAATTTTGAAGACACTAATAAGTAAATTGTTATTACTTAGCTGGAGAGACACGCTGATATTCCGCAGACCACCGTGGTTTCACGACTGGCTCTTCAACACTTCGCCAGGGTGGTAGTTCAACTTTATATGGTTCTAAAACACTTAGTGTGTCCTAACCTCACCTAGCCTATGAGTCAATTTACACTGTTCACAATTTAATTAAGTTAAAACATTTTCAAACTATAACAAATACGGAAAATAACTAAAATAACTTAAAGAATTGAATCACTAGAACTATAAGCCTATGAAAATAGCTAATAACTCAGAGCGAGATATCACTTTATATTACAGCACGTAACCTTCCTCAGGTTCTCTCTTATTAAACATAAAATAGAATGTAAGGAAATTTGTGTTATGTATATACCTACAAAGCAACAAATTGCTGATATTTTTACAAAACCATTAATAAAAACCTCTCATAATTATTTTGTACATAAATTAGGATTGGAATAGAGTTTAGTTCGTATTGTGTATTTTTAGTTTGTTAGTTCTGTTAATACAAATCATTGTAACATTGGTTGATAGTAACCATTGTAATGTTAGTTCTTACTTACTCATTGTAATGTTTGAAATTATTGTAATGTTAGTTCCTATTTATTTATTGTAGTGTTTGAAATAATTGTAATGTTAGTTCCGTTAATATAAATCATTGGGGGGAGGTGTTAATAAACAATGATTTATATAATATTGTATTTTAATGGCAACACTGCGTCGGTTGTGAACACTGTGTTAGTAGTGAAGGAAGGTTCTATTAAAATACTGTAGCTCTCCATATGTTTTTTGTTCTGTGAAATAAATACCAAGTTTTCTGTTAAAAGTGTTATATCTTTAATTATCCCTTTAATCCTTAACAATTCTGAAGATCAGGTGATAAGACTTCGAAACCTAAATATGTATAATTGATGAGAAATAAAATATAATAATAAGATGAGTGTTATAATTTGAATATCATAATGAAATAAGGTAAATTAATAGGAACAGAGATACTAAACAAGATATGTTTTTCACGCGCAAACTTTCCAATTTTTTTACGAGACTCTTGGGGATCGTTCGTCCTAAAATCTTACAGTCCAATGGTTTAATTCTCAGTTTTACCTTAAACAATTTTAAAAAATCAATGAGACAGATTTGTGATTCTCTCCTTGTGAGCTAGACTTCTCCAGAAATGGTGACCTTACAAATTTAAAATAATCGACTGCTCATTTAAATCAAAGTCAACCACTCTAAACACGATTTTTTATGATTGGTTATTTAAATGTCAAAATAGATACTTATCATATCGTATAATATTTGTAATTAGGAAGATAGTATTAAAAATAATTCTGCTTACTATGTCATTAACTAACAGAATGTTTATAACTAATAGGGCATTAAAGGAAACCCTCTAAAGACCAAGATTACTAAGGAATACCTCAGAAGGTAAAGTAAAAAAGGTCATTTAACGTTTCGAAAGTAATTCATATTTCATATAATATTTTCTTGAAATTTAAAATTTATTATGTTTCCGAATGGAATAAACTACTCATTTTACTAAGGTATAATTCTCCAATGAAGGTTAGCAAAATAGAAATACATATTAATATCCGTCAACAAAGAATTTAAGGAATAACTACATTTTCAAAGTTAAATAGCTTTCACTTATTTTAAATAAACTGACTTCATAATATATAGCACTTCTTTTTGGTCTATTAACGCGCAAAATACATAAAATGCAGACTGTTTCATACCATAAATGTATTAAAATTAATTAAAGCTTTTACATTTTGCTTTTTTTTTCGACTCATAGATTAGCTAGATTTCAGTGTGTCTTTCGCATTCGCCAGCAATCTTATCAAGGCTGAGGCTGCTAACCCTGGCTATATCATTACCCCAGCACAGGTGAGATATGTATCAGAAGAAATGTCTGTTCCAGACCTATCAATTATTGATTGCGGATTTCTCTTAGTGCTCCAATACGCTAATGAACTGCAACCTACCTCGAAGTTTTTTTCTTTTTACTGGTTCCTGCTAAAGAAATTCCAGTAGTGGAATTTAAGCTGTAAGTCAAGTTACTGGAATAATTTAAAAAACAAAACAACATATAATGTATTTTGTTGTTGGTTTATTTATTTAACGTCACTCTGTGCTACTGTGGCTAGTCAGACGATTCTACAGCGGGAGTCCTAAATTTCGCCTATATAGGTTTAAAAAGGGATCTTTATCGAATAGCTGACATCGTTCAGGCTCATGAACACCATTTTACGTTTCCTCAAAAGGACTGTATAACCAAGGACTTTTTAGTCTCTGTAAAGTCATCTGCCAGGTTTGAACCCGCGACATTGGGTATAAAAAGTTATTCTTGTCACTGCACCCAGGTGACCCCTAATGTTTTTGTTTTTTTGTCATAGAAATATAAAATACAAATTAGAAAGTTGTTTCTATATTCATATGTTTTATTGATATTAACTAGGGGAGCCCGTGGGTGAGTGGCTAGCGCGCTAGTCTCTCAAGCTACAGGTTCTGAGTTCAAATCCCAGTCCCGGCGGGGCTTTTATAAGGATACAAAAAAATGTGGATTCACTCACAACCTCTCCCCCGGGTATGTGAGGCCCTTCAGCCAAAGGGTGGCCACTCACAAAATTAGTCGTAGGGAGTGATGACCCTACACTAAAATTACATCATGAAACGTGAGTGTAAACTTGCAGGAGTTTACACCGCGAGGCCCAGGGCCTACACGGCCTGTCGCGCCACTGGAAGATGGAAGATATTATCAACATTATATAATATAATACACGTAATGCATGAGAAACAACGCAATTATTGGCATGACAAAGCCTGGTGAAGAAACCAGCTAGCGGTTTATGTTTATTTAATTTAGGATATACCGAGGCCATCGTCTATTCAGACGCCTCGGATGATTATTTTGAAGAGATGGTGATGAGAGAGTACGAATTAGTGAGTTTGAGTGGGCTGGTAGTTAGAAAACGGTATATTTATTCCGGGATATGTCTACAACTGATAAGATATTTAGGTCTTTATGAAAGGTTTTTTTGGGAACGAAGAATGGAGAATTTAGAATCTTTTTGTGGGTTTCGGACTGTAAGGATTGTATGGAGGATTTGGGGGAACTCCATAGATAGGACAGATGAGAAAAATACAAATTTGTTTTTGTAGTATTTGGGAAGTTTTGAGCGTTTGCCTAGTAAATGTAGTAATCAGTACCTTCGAAGATGGAGTCCTAGGTAACGGATATGTTCAAATAGGGTAAGTTGAATATTTCTAAACGATACAGTTTGACAGGCAGTCGTAGGTTTGCGAAGGGTAAAATTATTTTGATAGGATAATTAAAAAGGTTTTGTTTGAATAAGAGGAAAAGTAATACTAAACCCTACAAACAGTTTTATTCTTGAAGAACACAACACTGTAATATATGACAATGTACTGAATCCAAGACCCGTCTTCAGTTGAACTGATATTTTTTTTTTAAATTTGATTCGTCATAAAAAGTACCATTTCTAAAGACTGCTCTTTGTGACAAAAATACTAATCTTGGATAATAAGCGAAGGCTTGTAATACGCACATAATGTTTCTGAAGCTTTCTTACCATTTCCAAGTTGAGTTGGTCTAGTTAGTTTATGCTAAAAACAGTTTGTTTTTGTTGAGTTGTGATTAGGACGAATTAAATAATTAAAATTTTAACAAGGATTCGTAATTAAAGTTTCGACTTTCAACGAATCAAAAAAACAAATTGACTGGATGTTTCATTGCTAAAAACTGGTTTGGAATGGAAGTTAAATGGCCATCCTCTTCCAAGTTTTACAACCAGAGACGGGCCTGGAATGAATTGTATAGCGGTACCTGAGGGCATCCTTCTGTTGGATGCCTCGGGCTTAAGGTGCATGCCTCAGGTGTCAGGACAATGCGGTTTTTTTTTTCGATAAGGGGTTGCTCAGGTATTGTGCAATACTGCCGGCTATATTCTGCCTCTTTCAAAAAGAGTCGTGCTTCCAAGGGTCCACAATTGGAAGAGTAAAAATAAGATTAAATTAAGCGTCTGGTACCTGCATGTATTATCGTGTCTTCCAAATAGAGCTTATTGTATACATGAAAACAGCTTAATGCTGAAGAGGATTTAATTCGAATTAAGATCGAGACTGTAAAACAAAAAATTAGCTATAAAAAAAAATCTAACTGTGAACCTATGCATAATCAGTATTTGCTAGTATAATAAAAGACATCATTCATGCAATTGATTATTTTGAAAACCTAACAGAAGAAAAGCTACTGCAAACATGGGATATCTCTATGGTCGTCGAATACTGCTTATGTGTATAGAATTTGGTATTTCATAAGTGATCCATGGCTTAAGTCCGCGTTACATGACGAGAGTAGGGAAAAGTCAAATATGAAACTTTTTGAAGTTTTGGTGATAGTAGTAGTAACTATCATACACTCTCATATACTTTCAAAGTATTATAATAAATGCACAGTATTTTCTAAAAAGCTTTATCATTTATTTTTTTTTTTTTTAACTTTTATTATAATGTTTGATTCTGAATGAAGTTTTCTTATGTAAAAAAAAAATTTTAAATGTTATATTAACTGTTTGATTTGATATAACTTATCCTTAATAAAAAAAAAAATACATGTTAATCATTAATATTTAAAGCAATATTGATGTTACTATCCGAATTTATTAAAAAAATTTCATCTCTCCAGCTACTTATTTTCTATACTTCATTTTAATTTGTCCTTTGGCAAATTTTTAATGTACATGGTGACACTATATCCTAGATTTTTTTTTCTATCCTATTTTATTGCCATTTAACAAAGCATTTTAATGGTACAAAAGACATATCATATATCGTTTCCAGTTAAGTCTGTTATCGATCTCTAAGTATTTTAGGCTTAAATAGTGACTAGGTACGTATCACTGATCAGAAACGCAGATTCAATTGGTAATTGAACTTTTTAAGTATCCTTTTATTTACTTTAATTTGTCATGAATCGGCTAAAGAGGAAAATCGTTTTCGTTTCATCTTGGCCCCGTCCGCCTTCTTTTTCTTGCAATTCTCTTCCATCTCCTGGACGTTCTTCCCCCTTTTTTTCGGTTCATTTTCTTCTTGGTCTCGCTGTCTTTCCCACAAGGATCCAAACTTCTTTTGGTTTTTCCCCAAATTTCTTTATCATTTAAGTACCCCTTTTATCAATAATCATAATAAAAATCGAATTATTCTTAAAGTTGTTCTTATGTCATATTTCATGGGTAAAAACGTTTAGATAGTTTATTACCTAATACTTTTTCAATTAATATGGGTTCATTTTTTTAAATAGTAAATTCCTTAGCTATCGAGGCTTATTAAATAGACGTGGTAATTAATATTGATAGCGGCTCAATGATTGATCCCCATGTGATGACTAACCACTTTCTGTTTTTTGAAACGCTCCTCTGCCGAGCGATAGCCGACCAAATTGAAAGATAAACAGGCCATTACCCGCCTTAGCGCTGGGTCATCATGAAGCACTATCAATCTAGGCCCGGGTGCCGTACTGATGAGCCCGTAATCGACACAGGTGCCCGCCGATTTTTTGTACCCTTTTTCGGGCCGACGTAACGTGCAATATCCGCCAGGTAGCAGACGCTCTAATGACCACACAGTTTCCAGCAAACGGTAATAAATCAGCCGGTGTACCACTAACGATGTTCCCCTGCTCCTGCCTGTTATTATAGCCTTAGCCTTTTATTTGAAAACTGATAATTCCATATCTAGCGGCCTCCCACTTTTAATTAATGAACGGCTTCATCCTCAGGCATTGCTTCGCCGCCTGTTTTCTCACCTTCCTCGTGCCGCCAAAGCTCTACGATTGAGTGCTTCGGAAAATTAACAATCCTTCGGGAGATACGAGGTATACCTTACACTGTGGTCTATCCTTAGTAGCGTAGCCAATCTACGGTCGTGAAAAGCATGAGACTGATGATTTGTGGTTGTCTGTTTTGGCAAACAAATTATTAGCCTTTTATTTACCTAGTAAAATGCATATAATGACAATATTCATTAGGAGACTTCACTATTTAATGATGATATATCAATGATCAGGTGAGGCATTCCATAGAGAAATAAATAAATTGGTGGCATGAACGAAAGAGGAAATGCCTTGTAAGTAGAAGATGGCAGTTATATTGTCAATTCATATAAAATGGAGAACAATTGTATTGTAAGTTCAGTTAATATTGTTTATGAATCTAGTTGTGATCAGAGCAGAAGCAGAAGGATTGTCCGACGAGTACCAGTAGAGATTCCACCCTAGAAGATCAATAGCGGACCATATTTTTTGCACGAGGATGATGCTAGGAAAATGCTGAGAATGGATTTTGAACAGAACCATTGCTTTTTCATATTAACAAGCAAGCACATAGTTGCAAAACAGAAATGGAATGTATGAAAAGCAAAAATTTCTAAGATGTTCTTTGAAACTTATAAGACTCATCAAGATGACCTTGCAAGACAGCTGATGAGCTATGCAAATTGAAGGAGATTTGTCAAAAGAAATTTATATCCAGAAATGTGTTAATGTGGGCGTCCTCTTTCTACAGTTTTATTCAAACTGGTCCTGGAAGTAGTCATGAGGTCGATCCGGGAAAGGCCTGGAGGATGTATCTACCACAGACTGACACAACATCTTGCGTTTGCAGATCATATTCTAAACACCGGAAGAACAGCCAGTGCATTATTTGGAGCATTTGGGAAGTGCAAGATATACGCTAATAAAACGAAAATACTGGAAAAACTATAATGATATAATGAGGGAGCTGGATATTGTGAAGTGAGAGTAGCGTTGTTAAAGTATTTGAGCTCTGTAATCATTGAGGATAATAAGATTAGAGAAGAAATTAAGGCAAAGATAACTTGTAGTGATAGATGTTATCGGTCTCTAATAAATGTATTTCGAAACCGGGATCCAGGGCACTTCAAGTAAAAGTGTATCGTACTCTTCTTCGGTAAGAGGTCATTTTTGGAAAAGAGTCATAAACGTTGAGACAAAACGATGAGGCTTTTAAACAGGTGGAAAAGAAATCTTTTCAGGATGATCTTAGGCTCTGCAAAATAAGGAAATCCGCTGGCAGATGAAGACGAACGAAAAATCTGTATAAAATACTAGATATTGTTGCAACCATAAAGATTGGCCAGATAAGCTATGGCACGTAAAAGGATAGATAGTTGTAGACTGCTAAAATGATGATGAAGAGACGGCGCAGAGGGGGGCCTAGGATTCGCAAGCAGCAGATATAGACTTTCTTTATCCAGATTACTAAGATACAATAACCTCTTTTTGGCCAAAATTCTCCTTGACAATGAATGAATATATCATTATCCTCCTAATTTCTGGTTCCAATTATATCAAGCTGTGAGTAGGAAATGATCGTTTGTGCCCATCATTACATCATGGAAAGTTTCGACGTGCCTGATATTCCCTACTGAAAGGCCTGGCTGGCAGCGGTCACGTCTGACTGACCACTTCCCGATCGGTCCGGTTCAAACGGTCCGAGTCGTATCATCAGCAGTGTCAATAGGCGGGATAAAAAATGACTTTGGGCGATCATTACTCGGTCCAAGCACTGACATGTTGACGGAACCTAATGGAGCTCTCCCAGGCTATTTATAATACTCCCGTCCACATCTGATATTATTTGTAGCTTAGTTCTTTTTGTCCATTTATATTTCAGCCACTATGCTAATGATCCCCCCGCATTCCACCGTCTACTCTCCTTCTCGAGTAAAGAGTTGGATCAATTAATGTAAGACAAATGGACGTGGCATCAAAGTAGTTTCACTTTAAAAACTTGAGCCTGATACAGATAAGTACTGTATTTACATAATGAAAAAAAACTTGGAACTATCTATTATGCTTATTAAATTGACAGGTTAATCTAGTGAGGTATATCCTAAAATTATATTAGTTCAAAAACTGATAGAAAGTATTAGAGCGAAAGTTTTTAAAATAAAATTATGAGTATATCTTTGATAATTTACTTAAGTATTTAGGTTATGGGATACTGCTGAATTGTTCTTATTTACATAGATATTCACGTAGTCCAGTTCATAAAGCGGCTAAAATACCTGACAGTAGAACTAAACCTGTAGCAAAATTCTGCCTGACTCGAAAAATGGCATTAGAATAGGTGGTCCTCCATGAAGACTCGAAGAACTCATATTTAAAGTTCAAGGGGCGGATCAAGACAGAAAGCCTCACAATTTCTTTTAGATTCTTTCATAACTTTATTGCTGACTGTTATATTCCTATATACGCTATATTACTTTTCCCTAGTTCTAAGCTTCTCTCTATTAGCCTTTCTTTTCAAAAACATTTTAACAACCCCAGAACTAGGGCGAATAGAACAGAAAGCTCGATTTCCCTATTAAAGTAATGAAAAAAAAAGTGACAAACAATCATCACGTAAATCAACTGGTTTCAGTCCTAATTATGGCTCATGTTAGGACCTAAATGTTGGTACTATAATAACAAAGTTTCAATAACTGAGTTCTGACTAGTATTATTGAGGACACAGCATTTGCATATTATAAATTTATCATTTTTTTAAAAGTAAATAGTTTAAAAACTTTGGGGCGCAATACATGACTTTAACTTATACCCTGGTAAAATAAATTTTACACATTTTTGTAGTAGAAAATATTCTTTCTCAAATTGTGTCTTCTCTTCCCACCGGTATATTTATACGTATTTATTATTACTCATATTGTGGAGAATAGCTTTTTTTTTATTTCTTCAGTTGCATTTAATGTATCTCTAAACATTTCAAGAGAAGCCCAAAGGCCAAAGGAGGTGAGACCGAATCTCAGTTCGACTTTTTAAGCATGTTATCAAATCGGGATTCATTCACAACCTCCCCCTGGGTATGCGAGACTCGTCAGCCAACTGGTTTCTACTCGCTAAAATAGGCGCAGGGAATGATGACCCTATCGTACAAAATATTATCAATAATTGCGGAAACCATAATAGTCTGTGAGCCAGCAACTAAAAATGCTACCCAATTAACCAAAAGTTTTAGTATGTTTTATGGAAAGCATCTATCATGGTAAAGCAAAAAATACAAGTCTGCCAACTCAAAACGAATGATCACAAAATGGCGACCATTCAAAAAGGGAACATCACTCTTTTCTAAAATAATTACGGTTACTATCATGGAAATGGCTCATCCTATAAATCATCAAGTATTTAATAAGCTTTCATTTCAGTGGTAAAAGACATTTTTATTCCTTATATTCAACGATATTGAGGTATTACAAAAAAAAAAAAATAAAATTAAATAAAAATTGGAAATAGAAATATCACTGTTTATGAAATAATTATAGTTATTATCATGGGAACGGCTATAAAGTAAATTATAAAATATTTAATAAGCTTTCATTCGAGTGGTAAAAGACATTTGTATGTTCAATATTCAACGATCATGGAAACGGCAGATCCTATGAGAATAATCGTTATAACAATTAATACAGAAAATTAAATCACCTTTGATTTGAGTTGTAAAATACGTCTGTATGACTAATAGTTATATAGATATGGTTCTTATAAAAAACCGGGACCGAGAAAGTTCTTATTTTTGTCATTAATTTGGTTGATATCATGGAAACGGCTGTTCTTAACAATATAATGGTTATAAACTAAATTGTGAGACGTAAAATTAGCTTTAATTTGAGTAGTAATAGGAATCCGTAGGTCTAATACTCACCGACATATTGTCAAGTGCAATGGTTACATGGATCAGAATTTCTGTCACTAAAAACGTGTCTGCGCGGCTTCCCACCACGGTGAATGGCAGGCTAGGTAATTTGAATCGTATTAATGGTCAGAATTTCGCCTTTTTGAATGGCGCAATTTTGTAACCATCCGTTTTGAGTTGGCAGACGTGTATGTTTTGCTTTATCATGACAGATGCTATGCATAAAACATATAAGCATTTTGGTAATCTGTGTTGCATTTTTAGTTGTTGGCTCACCGAGGCCAAAGGGATCTTAAGGCCTGACGTGGCAACCCAAAAAAACATTAAAGGATGTTTTTGTTGAATTATTATTTTATGTTAAAGCAATTATAGATTTTTCATTCCTCCTAGCGGTAGGGATCACTTCTATCTTGAAACTATTCTTCTTCATATTTTATCCTATTGCTATTTAATTAGCATTTTATTGGGATAAAAGGCTGGCCATACTAATTCGCTTGAATCTTTAAGTATTTCAGAATTATTTAGTGACTAAGTTTTAAATGAACTGATGGAACAGGTCGATCGATAAATTGATTATTGCGGGAACCCCTTTTTTAATAATTATAATGAACTAATTATTAGTGGTTAGTTCCAGATAGTAACGTTATTACAAAAATCAAAGAAGGATACGGGTTAAGCCAGTAAACAGAAGCAAATCACAACTTGTATAACGGTCGATTCCAGCGTAGACATTTGTAGCTATTGCCGACTAAAATATAAAACAGTGTGGCATATGGCCCCTGATTGGCGCTCAAATCAGTGCGAGCCCGCCAATTATTAGGGGAGGGGGCAGGTGGCGCGCGCGCGGGCTTTGTCCTGGGCCGCCCATTGTTGTGCGCAGGTTGCAGGCTAACGTATCTCCTGCAGGTGCCCGGATTACCGGCCATTCCTGTCTGCGTCACTTCATTTCACCTCCTCCCATCCTCCTCTGTCACACTCCCGCAAATGACCAAGGATAAAAGAAGGATGTAAACTACAAGATGATCCGCCCTTGTCCAGCCCCTAGAGAAAGTCATTATACCATGAGCTGTAAACAAAAACTACATCGTTCCGCTCAGTAGGGGTTACCAATAGACCAATTGGATGAATTAACATTCATGGCTCATTCATCATTCTCAAGCAATTCACATCGCATAACAAATTCCTTTTAGCTATGAAAAAATCGACTAAGGTAATATATCTTCAGTTGTGTACAATTACATTAAATACTACGTGCCTACTCTGGTAATTAATAAGCTTAACAGTTGCTTTTAGGTAATCATAAAGCATATTTTTATTATTTATAAATATAAATATTATAAATTATTACTATTAACAACTGTATTTGATAATACAAAAAGTAAATAAACATAACTGTATGATAAAAAATATGAAAATACATGCAAAGAAACTGCCCATTAGAACAACTCCTGTAGGTAATCTAAACAATATCTCGAGGCCATCTTCTTTTCAGAAACCTAGAAAGTATTATCAGGAATCGAAGAGGAATCAAGGATTGAAACTAGTTGGTGAGAGTGGAAATGGAGTTTGAAAAAGCTTATAAAAATAAATATATAAATATTTGTAATTTTTCTCACTTAATCATAACAATAGACTTTTTTTACAATTGTTATTACTATCCTACTACTATTGTTACTATTTGTTTCCATATTGTATCACTGTCATCTTACTACTGTACTAATAACTAAATATTCATTTTATTCAATAATTCATTCACTTTACTTTGAACTATGGTTTTGTGATTTTTTGTACTATACTAATATCATGTATTGTATAATTGATTGTATTTAATTTGATGTATTAAATTTGTATGTATTGTTTAATTTTGTATGTACTAATACTAAATATTATTTTATTCAATAATCATCACTTACTTGAATAGTTGTGATTTGATCATTGTTTTATGTGTACTAAATGTCTGTATTAAAGTTAATTTATATTGTTTGATGTATATGGTGTTTTTTGTTTCTGTGAACAAGAATATCCTAACATATATCTAATTGTAAAAATATAAAAAAACACCCAATACAACAGCATTATCATCACATAGCATAACAAGACAACAAAAATTTTGAAAATACAAACATTTTAGATAGATCACAAAACAATAGAAACAGAAAATTCTAGAAGCAATGAACTTCACCAACACTGATAATAGAACAATAAATTACAAAACAGATACAAATAAAGATAACAGTAGTCCATAGCATAAATAGAACATATAATCAATAAAAATAAACCTGTATTTAGGGATTACATAGGAATAGCAGAAAAATATACCATAATACAAAGTGTAAATTATAAGCAAAAGAAATAGTGAGCCAATAGACATCATAAGGACAAAAAGCAGTAAGCTAAATTGTAATGGAAAATGTATAAAGTGAGAATAACAGGTAAATCATACATGAATATGTTTTTAATTAATAGTGACTATTAAAATTAATATGTATAAAGATATTTTCAAAGATGTATGTTCAAAAATGTAATTTTGCTAATTTAAACTATAAAAATAATTTTTAGTCTTGAGAATGGGGAAAAAGTCCCAAAACAGAAATAATCAAAATGGGGAATGAAAATAAATAAATGGAAGTTTTTATTGCTAATTTGAATATGAAATATTAAATGAAGCTTGCAAAAAAGTTATAAAAGAAAAGAAAATGCCATATTTTTTTTTTTTTTTTAATTCGATAAAATAAATAAATAGCGAAGTGATAAATGTAGTGATTTTAAATTATCCATATTTAGTTTTGTTTTTTTTTAAGTGAAAGATCAGTAATTATCATCTTATTTGCCAATTATTCGTGGAGACATTTTTCATATTTTCTTAATGTTGGTAGCGCAAAAAAAAAATTATTGGTCACCCTCAGTCGATTTACTCATTGGCTAATCGTCTGTTGGTAAAAACAATGGAGTGAAAGGCGACAGAGGATATAGATGTCGATCGAGATGGATGAGAGCACTTGACAGCGAGGGGCTGGTCCGCACAGCTGCTCTAACGGTCCGGGAATAGCATACATCCCTCTTAATGGAGGGTGGCTCAGTCCGTGTCCACGGGGGTAACTTCATTGCCCATTTCCTCATTACTGATTGGTACCTAATGAAATATTATCTAAGTAATTCTTCTTTAATCATTTTTCAAAGCGATAGACTATTCTTTTATTTTTTTAAATCATTTTACTATTACAAAACGTTTTTGATTATCGATGAGTGGCTATAATTGATGTGATATAAAATGGGCACTTTCTAATAATGTAGACTAGAGATTGGTTGTTGAGTCTTCAAAGGGGAAACTCATAATCCAATAATAATTTATTCAGGAGAACCATTGCACTTAATTATGGTATAAATATCATATAAACCATTAATATTATTTCGACATATTTATACTGGCATAAGTATGTAACAAATAAAATAAAGAAATAAACTTAGTAAGAAGCAGCAGAGTTGCTTTATTCCCAATAAAATTGCAAATATTAAAATAACATGGTGTGCAGAAAATTGTTAAGGTACCTTCAGTTCTGTAATACTGATTAGATTTACTTGAAAATTTTCAACTCGCTATGAAACTGAAGAAAAGTAGTCAATTTAAATCGGAAAATAAATTAAAAAAATTACCGAAATTTTATCTTAAATCCATCCTCCACGTATATGATACACTTTTATATACAAAATTGTATTTAAAAATAAAGAAATAAAATAATAAATAACTAAGGTTGAGTATTATGGCTTTATAGCAAATATTATGTCTTCACTAGAATATATATAACCCAAACCTTAATATGATTGTAAGAAGGAACAAATCAAAACCCCTCAGTTCTGTAATACTTAATAAATTTTCTTATTGTTATTCAATATTCAAAAACTGAGTTTTAACTTTTTATAAAAAAAACGACATAAGATGTATTTAATGAAAAAATAGTGTCTATCATTTAATCTTACGATTTCCCACCTAAGTGGCCATTTTTTCGCCTTCAAAATACAAATCATACAACAATTAACACAGCCTTTTTGCCAGCTCGGTTGTATTTATAAATATTTATGTTTGAAAACATTTAGTCAAAACAATTACACATAAAATGCTTACTTATTTGCCAGTCTAATTGCCATGCAAAAACCAACATGTTTTATTGAATTAATATCACTTGAGATAAAGTAGTAATTTATTTTAGAAAACTTGTTCATATAATTTGTAAAAATTAATATATTGGTGTTATTATTTAACTATTTGCACTACTAATATTAAAAATATAAGTACCATTTAAATCATTATTTATTTATTGTCTTTAGTTTTTTAAATTACATAATATCATCAGGTATTCTTTTTCTGTTGAAAGGAATTTTTAAATATTCTCCCAAAGATATTTAGTATATATATATATATTATGATCACTTACAATATTTAAAATACAATTTTTTTTTTTATTAAATGCATTGCTATTCTGATATACACCACATGGGACGAAGTGTCTGAGGTAGCATTTTATTAACTAGTACAATGGTTTTGAATAATTTAAGGTATGTATGAATAAAAAGTAATGATCACTTTAATAGATACAATTGCAATTGCTTTCATTATTAAGTATGCTAAATAACACTTTATTAGCATGTCCTATATCTCTAGGAATGTTGGTATAACATAGCTTTAAGGTGTGTTCCAGTTTTGATCACAAACTATTCAAAAACTAATAATGTTATACTAACGTTTCAATGAAACAAGCAATAAATAACGTTCAACAATGCAAGAACGTTATATGGTTCCTTGTCGGCCTTTAACAACCGTATTAAGGGTTTTGAAATAAAATACGAATTTCGGTTTGTCTTCCTACCTTTTGAATATAAATGTCTTTGGAGTGCTATAGATACACCGAAATACAATATCGTTTGTTCTTTTCGCAATGTGTTGTTTCGCTCCGATGTGACAGCTAAATAAAATGCTCCTTGTTGACATTTCCGAGCCATGATAAGGAAACACATTTCATTGTGTTTTTTATCTAAGAGAGGAATTCCAAGCGTTTTATAATAGACATATTTTCCTGCTTTGTTTTTATACTTTCACTCAACAATAAATGGAATATTTGGTAAGAGAAAGTATTGAGATTGTAATAATTTTCCAATTCAAGTTTTCAACGACAGTGCTCATTTTTCTGTTCATTCCACATATACTCACCTAGACCCCTAAAAAGATCATTTGTGAATAAGAGATTTATGTAACTAAACAAAATACGAGGTTTGTGAAAGGCATATTCTATACATGCTACTAGATTTTGTTTCCTTTCAACATTCCTTCATTGCTACTTTAAACACTTAGGTATGACAAATATTTAATTTTTTTTTCAAAAACAGAAGGGGCGATTTTGAATAACTTTGTTAGATTAATTATTTTTTCATAAATTAGGTGGATTGATAAATAAATATAAATGATAAATTGCATAAATTGATAAATTGCACATTACATCTTCATTAATATGAGATAACTCCTATTTCTTCTTTGATGTACATTCAATTTCGTTCATTTAAACCATCTATTTTGGGGAACTGGGGCTGTGTGGCAAGCGCAAAAGTCAATAACGCTAAACGTTCTTAGTTCGAATCCCAGTGCTGGTAGGGATCACTTGTAGCTGGGTGGTTAGCATAATAGCCTCCTATGCCAATGTACGTTAAAACCGCAGATAGTCCTAGGATTTTTTAATGGGAGTAAAAAATCCTTAGTTATGCCGTCCATCGGGGGAGACGTTAAAAGGTGGTCCCCGAGCCTGTGAGAGGCCAGGTACTCGTTAAAGATCTCTATCCTAATAAAACCTGGATAGGCCAAATTTAGAACTCTCACGGCAGCATCGTCCGATAGATAGGTATGGCACAATACACTATACAATATCATATAGAATCGAGTGTGGAAATCTAGGATACCATTTCGCGCTGTCAAGGAACTCCAAGTACTATCGCGCCTCATCTCGCATAATCTACAGTAATATTAACGATGAAATAATTATCTAATCAATTAATGAAGAAATATATTTCTGCAATGGAAACACATTTCTGGCAATGAGAGTAGATTGATATTCTACAGATGTATAATGTACCAGTGAATTATTGGGTTGTAAAATCAGTTTATAGCGTTTTTTGCAGGTTATTTCTATAAAAACTTCAGATTCTTGTAAATATTTTTAATCAATTATATATAGATATCCCTTGTTGTAAGTTAATGTTTACTGGCCAAATGCTTGAATTGGTCATCATCAACAGTTGAAGGACGAACCGTGCGCTTTGCATCTTAAAGTCAAAATTTCCACTTCTGAATCTAGAGACAGCTTGCGGACATGCTTTGTATTAAAGCATCATCGCCTTACACACTGAATTTTTTTTAATTTCTGATTTTCTTTTTAGGAAATGAAATATCATTAAATGATGAAAATGAAAAGTTTTCTTCCATAGCGAGCAAGCAAAATACCACTTAGAGATAAGGAATCTCAGTTGAAACTGATGTATAAAACCACTTAACTAATTCTTTTTTAGAATATGTAAGCAATATTGACCAAGTAATTATGATTTTATCATAGACAGGATTAAACGCAAAACGCAACGATTTTTTTACAATTCAATATAACAGCTCACGAATTTAGAAAAAATGTAAGCAAATCAATGTTATGAAAATTCCATGAGCATTACTGTTGTTTGCTTTAAATATTTTTTATTTCATACATAATTTTAGGAAAACAAACATTTCCATAAAATAAAAAATGAAATTAAATAGAATTTTACAGACAAACTTTTAGGTAATTAATTTTTTTTAAATAAGTAATGTCAAGTGTCAAATTGTTGGTGAATGTTTTGTGGTGGATGGGTGCTCTGGATGTTTTTTTTTCAAACGTTTCTCTAATACATGGAAACAATACTTATTATATTTTTTTCAAGTAATCAATACCATACAGACAGTTAAAAGTTATTTATGATATAACATCAAAGACCGTGTCTTATTGGAAATATAGAGCAGTCGTATTTAAGTATGTGGCGAAGGAGTGGCCAACGGCATTTAAATAATAGAATGTTCGATATTATCTGCCCATGAACGGTTATCAATTTATTATGTAAGCTACAATTATTGTCATAATTGTGATACTTGCTCCGAGGTAGCAATACTGACCACTATTATCTGCGATCTAGTCAGGAGTGCAGTATTTGTCTGCGTAGATCTATGGGTTATTGTTACTGATAATTCGCCTTCAATATGGTATTTATTTTTTTTATTTTATATAGTTGATATATTTAAAGTATATCTGATTATAAAAAACTAGAGGCGTTAAAGGTCCTGTACATAAAATAATATAGTGTAATCTATTTTTATTTTTACTTGTAACACCATTGTTCTCTTTAGATTGCTACCAATGTCAATAGAAATCCAAGATTTATTTCTAGTTTAAAGATGAATCTTGATAACGTATCAACAAAGATGATTATAATATTTATATAATTTTTAATTTAAAAAACTCAACATAATTTTCAAATGTATGTTAATTAAAGTTCAACTTTTCTAAATCTCCAAAGCGATTTTTTTCTTAGCCGTTTTCTGTACAGTTAAACACTAATGAACGAATAGTGTTTTCTAGGCGATCTAGGTTACCTAATACATCTATGAATCAGATCCTAAGATATCGAAGGACCTTGTGAGAGAAGCCACATAAGTTATTTAACGAAGTTTTACAAGGTTATCCTTTTAGTCTTCTTCTATGCAAAATAATTATTCAATATTTACGAGTGTGCTCAGATGTGTTCTAGAGAAATTAATCTAGAATTTTATCGCCTTAAAACACCTTATCTACCTACCTCTAGAGAAATTAAATAATATTTATAGCTATATAATATATATATATATATATATATATATATATATATATATATATATATATATATATATATATATATATATATATATATATACAAGAAATTAATTCATCGACCCTTTTATATTATAATTTTTTTTTAAATAATTCGGGTTTTAGGTCATTAAACTATCACTCCTTCTTAATTTTACATGAATTAATACACAGACGGAGGATCGAAACGTCCAAATAAAGAAAATTAAGAAGGAGTGATAGTTTAATGACCTAAAACCCGAATTATTTCAAACAAAATTATATATATATATATATATATATATATATATATATATATATATATATATATATTTATTTATATTGTTTGATCAGTTCTCGACTGTTGATAATTTAAGTTTTCTACTGCTCTTAGATTCCAGTCAATAAATAAACAATTTTATGCAACGTTTCGAGAATTTATTGTTCTCATAATCATGCCTAAACAGTGGATAAACAAAAAACAGAATATTAATATTTTTATTCAATAATTAATATATGATGTTATTATTAGAGATACAAAAAAGAATACATTGAACACTGAATAGACATACAGTAGTTAAATAGATGTTTCAATTAGAAATTAGTTTTGGACATCCAATTTTTTACTTATGGCGCGATTTTTATATTTTTCTATGGTAATCATTTCTTTAAAATTTCGTTTAAAGCTGTTTTGTTTCATCTATACTAATATTATAAAGCTGAAGAGTTTGTTTGTTTGTTTGTTTATTTGAACGCGCTAATCTCAGAAACTACTGGTTCTAATTGAAAAATTCTTTTTATGTTGGATAGTCCATTTATCGAGGAAGGTTATAGGCTATATAACATCACGCTGTGACCAATAGGACCGAAGAATCAGTCGAAAATCTGGGAAAATTTGGGAGAAAAAAAAAACCTCGCTTCCCAATGATTCCAAATGATTTACCTTTTACTTTTAAATAATTCTATTTCCCGTTAATTTATATTTTTCCATTTAAACACGTAGGAATAGATTTACGTCGAGATCGGGTTGCGGAGAAAATCAGTATGTTCTGCCACAAGAAAATAAAACTATGAATGTCATTTACGCGGAAGTACTTTAAAATATATTCTTTTAAAAACTTCTTAATAGCAATCATAATAACAGAAATTGATGCAGACGAAGTCGCTTTAGAATATATCAAAGAAAAAGTGACATGTACTAAGAAGGTTTAAATTTGGGTGATAAAATTCCGGTTCTGGGATACGCCGATGATTTGGTACTGCTAAAGGAAGACACGAAAACTAAATACTACAACTAAACACAACAACTAAATACAAGTCCGTTAATAAAGCCGGTAAAGAAATAGGACTCGAAATAAATACCGAAAAGACAAAATGTATGATTTGTAGCAGAGACGGTGGCGATCATAGTGATATTGATATATCAGGGTATACTTTTGAACACGTAGAGAAATTTAAGTATTTAGGTTCAATGATTACGAAAAAAAAAAATCCAGGAAGAAATAAAGTCCTGGTTAAACGCGGGAAATGCGTGTTATAATTCAGTTGCGAAATTACTTAGCTTCTGTCTAAAAACTTAACGGTTAGAATTTATAAAACTGTTATTCTTCCGACGGTGAAACGTGGCCGCTTACTTTGAAGGACGGACAACGGCTATAGGTTTTAGAAAATAAGGTACTAAAATATTTGGTCCGAAGAGAGATGAGGCTACTGGAGAGTATGGAAAATAAATTAAAAAAATTACTATTTCTTTTGATTTATTCGAGTATAATAATCGAAACTATTATTTTAAGCATATTTAGGACTTTTATTAGTTGTATGTCTATATTTATAAAAAAAAGTACCACTCAATTTCTGGTATCTAAAAAATTACTATGGTTGTGAGGCTAAAATTTTTCCTGGAGGTTCGTCTTACCGCCTATATTTGCAATAAGGCAGGATTTGAAAATCTTCGCCCAACAAGTGGTTGAACAACCTGAACGTAAAATTGTCTTAATCTGATATGTATCAGCAAAGTTACCAAGATTTTATAACAAATATATTTAAGCATATTACTGTTGATATCTGTTCGTTTAACGTCACTTTTATACTACTATGGCTAATCGTATGATGACTAATTTTTTCCTCTCCAAGTTTAGGGTAGAGATCTTTAACGAGTTCATGGAATCGCAAAGGCTTGGGACCACCATTTTACGTCCCCTTCGAAGGAGGGCATAACTAAGGTTGTTTTTTACTCTCATTAAAAAATTTTAAGGGCACCTGGCTGGTCACTACATACAGGTGACCCACCTTTTTAAGCATATTGCGTTTCATATCTGTTTCGAGTGTAGGTTCCTATGAAAATATATTCAATTGTTATTTATTTTTAAAAAATGGTTTGTGACGATTATTTTTTCATATTAAGTGATTATGGGTATAACCGCTTCTACTGGTTTGCTATTGTAAATTTGACAGGAAGAAGTCAAGATCGGGCTTTAAATGATAACAAAGAGTAGATGAAAGTTGATATTTATTATAGCCAATCTCACCATAAACGAACATAAATTAATACAAAATGCAATATTCGCGAGCAAAGCTGCGTGACACAGCTAGTAATATATAATTTTGGGTGAGTGAAATTTGAATGAATGTCCCGTTTTTCTTAAATGAGTGGTGAGGGCAGTTTGATCTGGTAATTATTATTATCATTATTATTATTATTTCATAAATATAAAATCATCTATGCTAAATCAACCAATTGTCAAGAAATTGATGTTTAAAAAAACATACATTATAGTGAGATTAATCCGAATTGTCTGAGCCATTCATGAGAAACTCATAAAAATGTGCAAAATGCATTGTATAAAGTAGCTCTTCTGATTGGTCGATTTTGACTTTAAAACAATGCAGTAACATATCAGTCGCTTCTAAAATATGAAATTTCAGTTTTGTACAACACATATTTTTCGAGCAGAACTTACCATACACACACTGATCTTTTTGAGGAACTTTGGGCACAGGGTCCCTAAATAGTGTATTTCCGTTGAAAACTGGAATTCGAAAAGTTTTACAATCGTAATACTTTTCCTTGTTATATATCATATTTCATATATAGGAAAGAGAATGTAATAACTGTCAATCGGTATAGTAGCATATTAACAAGAGCTACTGTTTTTCATGGAAGATTTTATGCACTATTGTGAATGAAGAGGGGCTGAGATAATACCCTATTAGATTCGCATATCATTATTAATCAGCTTTGAATATTGAATATCCCAAAGAACAAATCTGGGGCGGGCAACACACGACTATCAATTACCGCTGTTGTTGAAATCGATTAATTTAGTTTTAAAATACAGCCACAGATAAAAATGAGTGAAACTAATAAAGAATTAACTAAATTGGATTTCCATCTTCAAAAAATCTGGTGCGGGCAACACACGACTTTCACTTCCCTCCGTTGTTAAAATCAATTAAAGAATTTTCAAATACAGTTAGAGATAAAAAATAGTAAAACTATTAAATAATTAATTAAATTGAATTTCTACAGAAACATGTGTTTTGTTAAAAAATCATTATATTATTATGTAAAACAATCAGTTAGTTTTATCGGCTTTTTATCACTCTCTATTAAATTTTAAAAGCTTGTGTATGAGATAATATTTATTCTAAAAGCTTTAGCTTTCCAAAGGTATATCATACATGTATATTACTGTACTTATGTTCAAAAATGAAAAATTGCATTAAAAAATATTTAGTTGGGTATCGAATTCATTCAATCTATATATTTATCTGTTTTGTTTTTTTTCAATAATAACAAGATAATATAGTCATTTTTATATAATCAACAAAATTAAAGGTACTTTAGAGGAAGAAAATTTAAAATATCGGCATTAAAGCCCTGTCAGACCATTTTTATCCAAATGAAACCTACATGGTATTAAATTTTACATCGATATAGCGAGTTTAATCAAAATCGTTGGAACCGTTTCCGAGAAAATCGTAAAAAGGTGGACAATGCATGGTATAAAGTGGCTCTTCGGGTTAGCTGATTTTGATGAAAAAGGTTCTATAACATCTCGGGTGTATAGTTGTCTTAAATATGAAATTTCAGTTTCATAGGACTTCTGGTTTTTGCGCTGGACTTATTACACGCAGACATTTTTGCAGTACTTGGTTATTTGTACTCAGGGCACCCTAAAACGTGTATTTCCGTCGAAAACTGGAATAGGGAAATTTTTACGATCATAATACTTTCCTTTACTATATACTTCATATATAGATAAGTGAAAGTAAAACCCCAATGAATCACTGTTAGAAGATGAAGCGTTATAGACTAGAATATCCAGCGATATAAATGTAAAATAGTTAAATATAGATTCAATTAAAGATTGAAGGTGGCGGGACAGATGCGTCGCGTGCTGGGCAGGTGTTCCCTCGCCATAGAGCACGGCAGAAAAAAAAAACTCCCCTACCTGCTCCTCCCCAACGGCTCTGATTCTAAACTCCCCTCTCCTCCCCCCATCCACTCCTATTTACTCATTCATACAAGGACAAAGAGATTGACTGGACTACTATTCGTCTCATTATGTATTCCTAAGGCTACCGGCTTTCAGCACGCCTTCATCTACAACTTTATATTTCAAGACTTTATTTTCATCAGGTCTCAGAACCCAATATTGATATTGTTATATTGGATTTTGGATGTAAAGTGAAATCCTAACGGGATTTTCATGCAGTTGCACTCTTAAATGCATAATTCAAGGTTTATTTAATGTTACCTCCATTGACCATAACACCTGATTCTCAGGAAAGCGATTTAATAAATTTTACGATCCACTTTAATTAAGAATATTACTCTCTTTCACACAGCTAGTTTTATACTTCAAGAAAATAAATCCATTCATTTTTATTACCTTCCCTTTAATTTACCAATGAACTAATCATGTAATGAACCTCGACAGGTACAAACATTATATGTTTTGGTCTTTGGTAGTATTTCAGGGAATTTTAGTCATAAAATTAGTTATAATATCTCTTCAAATTTAAATTAAAATCAATTTAGATATTGTTTTATCTAACATCAGCTTTAAAATGTGTGTAACTGCTTTAATTTTGATTCATTAGCTCTGATGAATTTTGGTAGTTATTCTTTTATTATTTAATTTTGTTCAATTGATATCAATTTTAAATAATTATTAAGATAAGGTACGATATTTTATACATAAAATAAGATAAACATTAAATACAACATTCTGTGAAACTACCAGTTTACTGTTACGTCAAAATATCCTTGCTCCGTTTTTAACCTCTAATCGAGCGAATGATTTGCATATTCTTCTGGCACCAATCGAGAGGTATGCTTTTCGTTATGAGGGAATAGGTAAAAATTTCTATAGGAAGGCCAACTTTTTCCGAAATCCGAGTATACGCATATTAATTTGAAGTTCAAGTAGAAGCTCGGAAGTAACATTCTCTAACCACATATTTTATCCTAATATCTAATTTTAATTGTGAATTTTATTTTTCTAATATTATTTAGGGGGGTTAGCGGTCCCCCTATTTGCATCTGATTGTATTATATGCATAAATTATGTGTCTTTAGTCTTACTCTTTATGATTATACCACATCATTAGGAGACCGATATAATAAATATTGCAATTGACTTATAATTATATTTTATAGTGGTACACTATTTTACAAAATAAAAGATACGTCTCTATTCGTAAAACCGCCTCCCCGTCCTCATTAATCCATCAACTGTTAAACATATATCTTTATCTTGATCACCCGCTTGACAGTACACTATATGTGTGCTTGTTGCGTTTATGTATGGTACTCAAACTTGTACATAAATTATTGCAAAATAGCACCCAGAGTTTGAGCTCTCATTTAGCATAACTTTCTGTCCTTTTTATTTATTATTTATTTATTTATTATATTTACAACTGTATTGGTTAGTAACTGAGCTATGTGATAAAATACATGAAAAAGACATAAGGAGAAACTGCCCGTTGGCAGCACTCTTGTTTGGTAATCTAAACTAGAAGGTCTCGAGGCCATCTTCTTTTCAGAAGCCTTGGAGGTTTCTCAGGAATTGAAGAGGAATCAAGGATTGAAACTGGCGGGTTAGAGCAGGAGTGGAGTTTGTCATGGAAAGGTTGATATTTGGTTCGTTCCAAATCAGCAGCGTTGGAATCCGTCTTTATGGATGAGTTTATTCGTGACATAGTAAGGACCGTTGAGGATTTATCGAAGTATTTCGGATTGTAAGGATTAAAGACGGGAAGAATTTGATGGTTTAGTAGAGCCCCAAAGCTCAACTCCTTAAGTCCAGATAGGTCCTTATGGTAACTTTTTGCTCTAAGGAGACTTTTTATAGAATAAAGAATGTTCATTTAATATTCTAGGTCTGTGATAGCTAAATAAGTTAAGCTCAAAAAATAGAAAAATGATACTCAATTATTACCAACAAATTACCAAAAAAGACAAATTCAGCGCCTGTTATTATTTTGTAAATAAAGCATTAATAGGCTAATTTGAAAACTGGCTTGATGCTATACTGAAACCGACTCTTACTTTTCATGAATAGATATTCAAAGCTATTAATGAAAGGTGAGTGGCCTCAAAAATCACTTTTGCAGGCACCCATCCTCCCCTCGACTCTCCTACCCATTCACTCCAGACCAGACCCTCATTCTAAGATCCTCCAACCCTTGCCTCCTTCGGCAGGAGATGTTCGCCTCCCCGCCAACGGCTCGTCGAGGACCGCCCCCGACTCGGGTTACCGAAGACGGAAGGAGCGGCACGTGGTACATCTGCACTGATTGCACGGTGTCCCGTTACTTCCTGAGGAAGTCGTGAGCTCGGCGCGTGCCCCCTCCTCACTATTAATACCAGCGGCAGATGGGCCCACAAAGCCCAGGTGCCCGACCCCTTGTAAACATCTCGTCCTCAGGGGCACAATCCGTTAGTGGCCTATACCTGCATTACCTTTCCTTATGTCTTCTCTTCGGCCGGTGGGCTTCGTCGTCGCTTCCGTATTACTCACTTTCACCTTACCCTCCAACCACTCTTTATAACCATGGATTAATTATGGATTAAGGATTATCCTAGAGGATTAGTAAAAGTAACTCTATAAACACCAGAGCATGATCATTTGATCATTTCACACCAAACACAGATTTTAAAAACCTGGTGCGCACGCCACTCGACTATCACTTATCTCCGTTATTAAAATCAAATTATGAACTCTTTGATGATTTAAGGTGAAGATCCAATGTAATATAGAATTGGAGACTGAATTATACTGCACCAATTTTTATTAAAATGCACAATGTTTCGGCTATTATGCCATGTTCAGGTGCAAAAACAATATTTTATCTAAAAATGCACAATTATAATGTAATCATTCTCATAATATAAAACATTTAAAAACACATGAATTAAGAATAAAAAATCTTTAAATGTAACAAATTAATTCTATAAAATTAATTCTAATATAAATTTATACAAATAAATTCTATAAATAATAATATTAATAATAAATTCCAATGAAATTATATTCTAGGATAAGATCAACGTTAAGTTCTTTTAAATATTTATTGAGATATATTACAATTTGTTTCTAAACGAACAGTCCTAATAGTGATATGAGGCCACATCCATACAATATACACAGAAATTAATTATAAAGTCAAATTACATAAAATATAATATATATACAAAAAAATCATACACACAATCATAACTATATATAATTCTTAAAAAAACAAAACTAACATGACACAAAATAACGTTAAACAAAAGTCGATATACCCATGTTAATACCTGCATGAAAAAGACAAAAGTTGATTTCATAAACATAAAAAATAATAATATTGATTTAATTACTGTTTTTTTTGTTTTTGTTTTTTATCTGGTTTGCTTTTGTTTATAACTTAAGATCTTTTAAATGAAGTGAGCCAATAGTTAGTCAATACAAACAGATAGTCAACAAATCAATAGCTGAATTGCCTGTTAGAAGAACTAAAAAGTAGCTGAATGACATTCGACCTCTGCTAAATTAAAGCCCAGGAAGAGGTGCTGCTGGGCACTTTCCTTCTACGTGTCTATCATATCAGCAGCTGAAGTTTTCTCCAGCTCATTTGCTAATCTTCAAATGAACTCATGAAATGTGCGATTAAAAAACAAATAAATAAATAAAAAAATAAAAATAATCTCTTTCAGTTTATTATCACTAACATTCTCTACGAAGGTTCAGTTAAAGTACAATAAAAATCCTATTATTCGTCTACCTAACAATATTCAGGTAGATTTTAGTTCAGAATGTTGATTCCGAATTTACTAGTTTTCAATACAAGTGAGGTTGCGACAAGAGTGAAGTCGTGAGGTGCAGATCAACCCCTCAAATGAGGAGAACGCGTTTACAACTTTATACAGATTCATTTTAAATATTAATATTAGTGAGGCTCAATTTAGTTGTTGCTATTTCATTATCTTTTTGATTGTATATTTTTTCTAAGATGATTAGTTCTAGACACCGTTTTGGCTAGCTTATTTGGAATCATTAGAAAAAAAATAACATAACGACTGACACAATACTTAATTGGCCTATCGTATAAAAGTTCCGGAAGTGGAAGAAAGACTAAACATTGTTTAATTTTAAAGTTATTATTAAAGTTTGCCATGTTTCATTAAAGCTATGATGAATACTACTCCCAAGGAATATAACATCGTTTAAATATTACAATAGTTATCAGTTATAACTCTTATGATATAAAATTTATTAGACCATGACACAAAAAAACGAATGATCTTTTAACTGTGAATGCTTGATTAACCATGTTATTTCCACCTCTAATTCACATGACCGGTTCACCTATTCCTGATGACCCAATCATAGCTGCTTGAACTCGATACATAAACATGATGACTGATCAATGATCTGGCATAGTCCCCTTCTAATGCTAGGCATTGCTTTCATTGAAGCATTTCCCTTTTTCAGTTATTAATGGCTATCGAATCCGGAATATTTATTATTCTCAGGGAGGCATGAAAATTAAATTGTATGCCAATCTAATATTTCAGTAAGGAATTCTTAATGAAGAATGGTATTTAATAAAGGCACCACCCACTGGAGACCTTGCTTCTATCTATCTTGTTTAACGATAATTTAAACATTTTATTATTACAATCTAAAATATACAATTCGATTGTTATTCACTAACGGAAATATAACGTTTTTAATAGTGTTAAGATCATAAAAATTAAATTGAATTTCACATCGCGGGCAGTACGAATGTAATGATATTTTACATTGGTAAATGTATTTACACGGATGTGAAACGTGGCCGCTTACTTTGAAGGATGAACAACGGCTTAAGGTTTTCGAAAATAAGGTGCTGCGTAAAATATTTGGTCCGAAGAAAGATGAGGCCACTGGGGACTTTAGAAGGTAGTACAACGTAGAATTGCGGAGCTTGTGCCATGTGAATATAATTGAGTTGATAGCATCGCGGAGACTCAAATGGGCGAGTAAAGTTGTTGGGCTCGGTGAGAAACGGATTCCGAGAAATTCGGTATTCGCTGATCCGACTGGTAGGCGTCCGAAAGGTAGGCCGAAACTTCGATTGCAGGATTGCGTTAAGGTTGATCTCGGGGGCTTGGGCTTGAACGGTGAACATTCGACGAGTCTGTGCAGGCGGACTTTGGTGGTATCGGCATCGAATCTTCGGGTTCGGTAAGCCTATTATGATTATTAAATGTATATACATCCAGTTGTGCCAGAAAAAGTACCATGGTTAGTGAAAACTTAAAGAAAAATATTTGGCTTTTGTGTTTCTCCCTGACTGAGAAAAACAATGTATCATAGATAACCTACCACTACTTTTCCCAGTCTAAGATTTTGTAGACGGAAGGGCGGGTTGAAAAAAGGAGGTAAAGAAACAAAGATAATTTGCTAAGAAATTTTATTTGTAATAATCTATGTACATTATAAGGAAATTGGTACATTGTTAACTTTTTCATTCAATCCGTAATGTCCAATTTACAAACAAAAAAGATTTCTATTTAATTCTGATAAAAACTGTCGGCAAATTTTCGGTCCGAAAACCAATAGCGTGTCAAAACAGTACTATAGTAGTAGAGTAGTAGTCGAATTGTAATATTTTTTTCAAACCAATATATACGGTATTCTTTACGGTAGCTCCTATCGAAAAATAATGTATAACAAAAATATTTTAAAATTAATTTCTGATAAACACTGTCGTCAATATTTTGATCTGACTAATACTAACATAGGTAGAGGGTGGCAAACATGTTACACTTTTGAGAGTATAAACAAAGTTGCATAATAAAAACTGTAGAACCCGAGCCAAATGAAAAATCCATGTCAAGAATTAAGTTGATTAAAAAAAAAAAAAAAAAAAAAAAATTAACAGCTAGATATAAAACTAAAATTAATAATATTAAAACTGCTTTATTTTATTTCATGATATTTTTGTAGTGCAATAATTTTTCAAAATCATACGTCTAAAATGTGATTCTGAAATTAGATAATAAAATAACCCAAAACCGACAGTCCCAGACTTGAAAATTTCTAAAAACAAAACATTTTGAGTAACAAAGAGTTTTGGTTTATTGGACAATATTTCCATAACATTTTATTATGAAAAGTGAAATGTTAAAAAATAAATATATGTAAATTACATTAATTTGTTGATTATTAATACCAAACTTCATATCAAAACCTAAAATATCAAACAAATGATTTTTTTTTTATTAACGATTTTTTACAACTCTTGAAGACCTTTGGCAGCTATGCCTTCCTCCACATCATGCAAGTGACCCCCTTCTTGGGTCTTCCTCTTTTTTGCCTTTGTATCGGTTGATACAGAAAGGTCAATCGCACCTCTTTCATTCTTAGTGAACTTCTATACCATCTCAACCTTTATTATTTCTATTTCGTTGAGTATAGTTGTTTCTTGTTGGCTATTCGGCCTAGTAGTTTCTTGGGAACATGCTGCAATCTGGACATGACAGAAGAGCACCTCCAAAAGCCCATCTCCAATGAAAACAACCTCGTCTCTTTCTTTTCGGTAATCACCCACGTTTCTGATGTTTATAGAAAGACGCTTCCAAAAAGGTATAGTATAGTTTTTTTTTTGGTTTTGAGACTCTTGCACCTGCTTGTTCCATAATACAGCATTTAATGTTCCGATTATTCGTTGTTTTCGTTTTCCAAGACGTCATTAAAAGAGCTGTCATCCCCAGTTATCTGTCTGTCAACTGAGTCATCCGTTACCAAAAAACGTATATGCTTAAAGAAGAATGCTTGAGGTTCATTAAGATGCCTTGATGTGGAGAGGAAGTGAGCATAACCCTGTCTACCATTCTTACTAGGTCAAGTCAATCTATAGTTGGGATGTTTTTTTATACACCATCATCTTTCTGCAATAACTTTTTTTTTCAATTTTATAGTATTTGTTAATAACAAAACTCAATGGACCATGGCTACTCAACAAGACATCATCGAGTGTCCCTTCACATGATTGATTGGAAGGCAGGGATCAACCATAACCGAGACGTATTCATGAACATAGGAATTTAAATAAAATAATTTATGATTCTGAATCGTGGCAGCTGTAAGAAGAAAAAAAATCCGCTGGGAGTACCGAGATAGATTTCTTCTCTAATTGAGGACCATCATCCATCACTACTTTCCACTTTGTCCGGTTAGAGAAGGGGTTATCCATCAGGCGCCCAGGAGCCAGTAGCAGTTGTAATTACTTAATAACAAGCAGTGCCAAAGACTGACGAGTCATTAACTGCTAAACGGGGACCTCCCCTCGTGGCTCTACATGGACTCGTCCTCTCTCGAATGTAATCCATCTCTCTCACTCATCTATGTCCATCTCTTTTGCTGAATCGTATTAAATATTAATAAATAACAATATAAAATTTAAATTTGCAAACATTTTTTTAATTTATTCATTTCATATATATTTTTTTTTAAATCTCCAGCGCACAACACACGACTTTCACTAACCTTCATGTGTTTTAAATAAATTAAAGATTTGTTGAATACAGTTAGAGATTAAATATATTGTTTAAGTGTGAGGAAAAAGTTAAAGAATTAATTTATTAAATAATCTATTTTATAATCATCTACAAGAATCAGATAGTTTTTCGGTTTTTCACCACTCTCTATTAACTTTTGCAATTTTGTGTATAAGACAATATTTTTTTTTTTAAATCTTTAGCTTTTTATCGGTATGTTATACATCCATGTTATTTTTCTTGTGTTAAAAATAAAACAAAAATTACATTAAAATTTCGGTAGTTAGTAATCAAATTCGTTGAACTTGTATATTTAGCCGTTTTTATCAAAACTAGAAATTTTTATAGTTAATGTTTGGAATCAACAAAATTAAAGGTAATTTGAAAAATAAAAATAAAATAAAATTCGGCATTATGACCTGCCAGGCTATTTCAATCAGAATAAAACCTACATGATATTAAAGATCGTTAAATTTTAAATTGATTTTTGCATCAAAATTGGCAGAGCCGTTTTTGAAAAAATCCTAAAACGTTGCGAAATCCATTGTTTAAAGTGGTTGGCCGATTAGTATGAAAATTTTTCAAATAATACCGTTGAACAGTTATATTTAAAAATAAATAGTTAATTTTCATAATATTGTATTTACTTAAGCTACTTTATGTTGCTGTTGTATAATCGGTCGATTATACAGTAATCTCCTACCTGTCGGCAGCACAACAATGGTTTTGATTTGAATAAACACCAATATCATTGCAATTTTTCTACAATTTGAATGAATATTACAATAACTATAAATAATAAATCTCTTTATTTGTTTTATATAAAAACAAATCACAAATACTATAATACTACAATTATAGTTATTTTGATAATGTACTTAAATTAAAATTATTCTTGAACAGAGAGATAAAAAAATCTTAGTATTAACATTCTATAATATAATAAAATAAATCATCAAATTTCTTTTTATTGTCTTTTTGTAACAAATGTTCTATCATGAAGTTAAACTGAAAAATTTTCAATATACTTCCTTATGTATTTATTTCTAGATGCGGAATAAATAGGTTATTGCAAAAAAAAATAATGTAGACCTTCGAGTTTGCCTGAATTACAAATGGGTCATTTAACGCTGCTATCTAAGTCAATAGTTTGGAATCCATAAGAGGTCACTTTTAGTTTATCAGTTGACATAGCCTTAGTTGACTTATTAATCTATATTTCTTATAGGTCTCTTTATTTTCAAATAATATTTTCCTATATTTAAGCTACTAATTTTTCTAAAATTTGGATCAAACTTTGAATGTAAAATAGCTTGAATATCTTGGGAAATATTGTGATTTTTCAATATTTCAATATCGTTATTGAATTCCCTTATAAGTAAGGCTTTACTTTTGATATTTAGAAAATCAGCCGAGTCAATGGTTTAAGGAATATTTCTTTAAAATGCTTTAACATATTTTTGGTTCCTGATCATCTTGCATAAAGTCTTCATTTCGGTACCAGCTTATCCTTTTAGAGTGATATTATTGTTCCTATAAAGTCCTTTGAACCTGTCATATTTTCGTTTTTCAGAATAAATTAATTTAGAGGGATAAAAAAGTTATAGTTACATCCCATAATTAAGATGTGTACGGAATATTAAAAACGTATAATATTATATTATTGAAATTGGACACTGACCAAATCGGATTTGTTGCCAAATCTTAAGGGTCATTTGTAATATAAATAAATAAATATTACATTATTAATTAAGCGTTTATAATTTTTAAGGAAATATATTTTGCTTATGTTGGATATTTACCAATGGGAGTAGAACATGGAGAAATTTTATCTTTTGTTATGAGTGAGATATTCACAAATGTAACCTTACCCCCTTTAACTTCCCTCTTATCCCACCCTCCTTCTCCTCCTATTCAATCCCTCCTCTCATCTCCCTCTTCCTCACTCTCTCTTTCTTCCTCCTAACACTCTCCCTCTCATTAACTTCCCTCCAGCTGTATCCCTTTCTCTATCAGGATCTGGATTTCTGCATCTGTCCAACTGAATTAGACCATGCAATCAAATTAATTTATATATCATGGACTTAAACCTTCAAAAGATTCCTTCAGCGATACGACGGAAGTACCTAATCGTGAAGATTACAGATATTTCGAAAATTATATATTTTTTTAATAAAACAATTACGATTATGATATGATTTTCTTATCTAATGGTTACTAGATCTAAAACTATATGTGAATTCAATAAGTTTAAATATTTGTAGGGAGTCATAATAGCTAGGCATAACAGCCTCTCATTCTTAAGGTCGGTAGTTCAAACCCGACAGGTGTCTCTATGTGTTTTATTGGGAGTGAAAAATCTTTAGTTAACTGCCCTCCGAACGAAACGTCAAATAGTGGTCTTGAGCCGGCGATGCCAAGGTCTTGTTAATGATCCCTATCCTATCAAAACTGGATTGACAAAATTTAGGACTCCCACATCATCCGATTAGCATCGTGACGTCAAACGAATAAACAAACCAAATATTTGTACTTTTAGATTATGTAGCAAAAAATAATTACTGAATATATTGTGTATAATGCCAGCCACCGCAATGTAATTTGCTCATATTTATATATAATATATGTATTGCTGTAATAGAAACAAATTATTCTTTACGGCATATTAAATGCAGAATTATGGCAATGCTACACTATTAATTTCTAATAAATATTAGACTTACGTTTTTATTTTACTTAATTATAAAATATATGATTTGATTTCGTGGGGACTTAAAAATAAGAGCTTCAACCGAAATAAACGTTGTTTTTTTTTGTAATATTATCTAAATGCAAGCATGTCTATATGGTAAAGTAGTTAGAAACGGAAACTGTAATTTCACATTTAAGAACACTGTGTTCCTGAAATGCCGCAGTAACTTTTTCAATACAATTAATGGGCTAGAAGTACCACTCATTAATCATTTTGTGACTCAAAAAACGTCTTAAACGATTTTAAATATACTCACTATATTAAAGTAAAACTAAATGGAATTTAATTTTGTATTGGAATAGTGAGTAAATGACTGGGTTAAATGTGTCAATTTTCAAAACGACCTACCCTAAAGTACCTTTCCTATTATTGATTAGGAAAAAAATAACTAATTCTTATTCTTACCATTGAAAAAATGTGTGAATAAGAGGAATTTTATAAAAGATTGAATGAAACCACTACAGAAATATTTATTTTATTTATTTATACAAATGCATCTCCCCTTACAGGGTCATTGAAGCGATACAAATTTTTTACAGAAATATTCTTCCATATTGTTATTATCATTTTTTTTTTTTTTTTTTGTGGCAAATATGGATAGTAATGTAACTCTATGAAAGCTTAAGATTTCAGAAAATTCATGCAACTCATAAACTTGTAAATGATAATAAATAATAATGAAAAGCTCATTATTACTATCTTAAGTCATTGCAGTTAATAATTTATAATTTAACCTAAATGTTTCTATCGACATTCGGTGTAATTCTTCACCAACTTTAAGTTAACTTAAATGTTTCTAGATCGATTTTAACAAGTGAGTTAAGTGAAAGTCAGGTGTTGCGCGTATTTTATAAATTAGAATTTGAAAAAAAAGGTGTGGTACATAATAAGTGTTTTCACCATGATGTTAAAAATAACAATTTACTGTGGAATATCCATCTCACAAACAATCTCCTTAACGGTAGGAAGATGGCAGACTGCAGAACACATGTGGCGAGGGGTGGATGCAGTTGTCGCCAGGTGATAGTGCACCGCCGAGTGCAGCAAGTCCAGATGCACACCTACGTGACTTGTCCCCGAGTCTCACTCATCCGACACGCTTCGCTAAATCTTTAAACTCTTGTTTGCTATCTCTCTTTGCTTGTATTTCTCTTTCCTTTCTTGTCCATTGGAGGACAATGCCTCACGCGAGGTGCTAAAGTATAAATCAATTGTTAAAAATTATATCAAAATCGATACATATGAAAGTACTTAAGATGTTGGATTTTAAGATTTAATAATCAAACGATTTATTTTATTCGATGCTTCACAAATCATATTTCTACAAATCAGAAATATACCATGTCAATGGATTATTATTTGATCTATTTCCTTTAATTTCTTTGAAATAATTCAAATGAAAAGTCCTGATTGCAGAACACTTACTTTTTCTTTAACTGAAATATGCGGGAATTACATATCTTATTAGTTGTGGCTGGACCGTATAAGATTATATTTTTTCTTTGTTCATTAGTATCTCGATCTCAAAAATCCTTATTCCTTTTTCTATTTCTTCAATAATCACTGAGCTACGGAGGTATTAAATCTCTTATAATATGTGACTTGACCATTTAGTTCAATTCTTTTTTGTCTTTTGTTTACTGCGGTTTTCTGATTCTGAAACTCTAAACTCGAATGAAACTCAACCTTTGAAAATAGCTAAGTTATGGTAGTATATTTAGGCAATATTTAATTTTAGCGAAGCAAATCGTGCCGTTTCAGAACCTTTGACGAGGCGAGATGAAATTTAGTTCCATTTTCATATTGAGGGTGTATAGTCGACTAACTTTATGCTTGGAGTTTATGCTTGGACATGGCTCAGTAATGCCCTGATGATGGCTCACAAGCTTGAGCCGAAACGTTGGCAAAATAAAAAACTTTTCAAAAATGACTGATTCCTGACTATTCCACCTATAATAGTTCCATTTTCAATAGATCCCTTTATTTTTGGTGGTTAAATTTTTTTAGTATAAATAAATTTCTTTCAAAACCACTTTTGAAAAAACAAATGACTTTGACTCGTTAGAAAAATGGAACCTTCAAAATATTTTAATTTTTAAAAATAGGTACGAATGAGATCAAAGTTGTTATTATTTTCTTTATATATATTATTTATTTTATTTTATATACATATATCTTTTCTTCTTTATTAATTATTCTTGTATTTTTTTTTTATCTTTTATTTATTTTTTGTAATTATTTTTTTTTAAACATATATATATATATATATATATATATATATATATATATATATATATATATTATTTATTTATTTTTTTATGATGTACATATGGAATGAATGGTTTCTTCTAGCTGTATTACTCATTGCCCCAGTAGGCGGCAGATTGTATTATTTCTTAATAAATAAAGAAATAAAAAATGTTTTAAATTAATACCTAATTTTATGAATTCGTTATATTTTCATTTAAAAAAAAATTAATATTTTTATAAACACCATTATACAAGAGAAGTTCAATTCAGATAAAATACGATTAATTAAACTTAATAAAGCAGACATAATTATAATTAAATGTTGGTAATTATAATATTGTAGTTGTTAGTGTAGTTAAAAAGAAAAGTGTTATTTATTCGGTTGAAAATTAGACTGATTATGATGAACAGTTTTTTTTTAAGTTATAGAAAAAAATTATAAGTGTTTTTTAACCAAAGAGAAAAAAAAAATATAATTCGTACACCATTATTAATAATATACAGAAAAAAAAATAATAATAATTTCACCCATATATACTCCCTTTACTCAGTAATTTTTGAAGATAAAGAAATAAATACCAATTAAAATATTCAACAAAACGAAAAATGAATAATTAAAATCAGATTAAAAATAGCAGAGATAAATAGTTTTGAAATCAGCATTGGTGAATGACCATTTTTCTTTGAATTAATATTAGTTAATTGTCTTTAAACAGCTATACCCTAATATAGTTATTTGGAAATAATAAACCGGTGTTAAATCCTTTTCAGCGTTTTTTTTTCTAGTAAATACGATAATTGGTATAGATACTGGCCCCATAACTTTTTAGTTAGTTCAAAATAGAACTTAATCTTGAAATCAGCATAACTCCAATTCCAACCCTTAAATTTCTCAATTTATTTATAAATGAACTTAGACCAATTTAAAAATAATCCATCAATGTCAGAGTGCTTTATTGTTTATTGTTGTAACAAAATATGACCTTTCCCGGAGCCGAAGGCTGGAGTGATTTCGCCTATAAATGGCGAGCGATGACAACAATGTTAATGGTGATCGGTTGTCGCCTGGGGGAGCGTTATGCAACCCGGCCCCTTATGATGGCTCAAGGCGTGTTTCTCTTGTAAGAGGGAACCGTCCTATCCCAAGAGAACGTGGATTCCACCTCACATCCTAGTCCCTGACCGCCCGCGGGCACCTTTCTTCTGGCGACGGTAACAAGGATCTATCCGCAGATCTGATTAATACATGACCCGGCACTTTTTCCTTTCTACACCAAAGATGCTTCCTTAGGATTGCTGCGTGGAGGTAAGAACGCTTCCACCACTTGCCGGCCAGGTATTGTCTTGTACGGCCCATCAATCATGGGAGCACCCCGCTGCGGCATTGCCTATGCATAGGATACTCTTCTTGCTGCCTCCAGATCATATCGTCCTTAACACTCAACCATCAGCTTTACCCTGATTGTTTTATGGAATAGGGTCAGGTGTTCCACTGTCATGGGCCGGTCTTCTGTTGGTCGGTGAATTTACATTAAATTTAGTTCTTCAGGATTTGTATTATTCAAGCATTCTGATTAATTTTATATTTTACTACCTAAAAAGGCAAACGTTGTTATCACATATAAATTACTTCTAGTAAATATTTCGGAAGTTAAATATGAAATAACAAAAGTATTGTCAGTGTGTAGGGATTGGATTTACGACTCAAAGAGGAATGGAGCCGATTTTAAACATTTAGTTTCATTCAACAACTCTACACTTCCTCAATTCAATGTATTTAAATAAGGTAACGGAAATACTCATTGTTTGATATCTTAAAATTTTAGCTTTATTATTTTGATTTTTATAAGTTCGCAATAAGCAAGCGGTTCAAGGGTGGTATGTCGATTTAGGTTATTTGCACTTTTCCTGATATGTACAAAAAAAAAAAAAAAAAAAAAAATGTTTAGGACAGCGTTGTTATTTCAGGCATTTTAATTTTTCCAATTTATAATCCATACATATCTAAATTCATATAGACTGGAAGAATGTGAAAAAATATATTTGCATAATTTTTCTGACAAAAAAAATTGGTTATAATTTATAATGCTTCTACGTCATTACGTTTATAAAAATAAGTTTCATACAAAATGTTATTCCCAGTCGTCAGACCGAAATAAAACCCAGAAGAAACGAACCAAATGAATGAAAAAACCCTTGTGCTCCTTCTATTCTTAACTTTACAATGTACTGAGAGGTATTCCGAATAGTTAATGAAATATAATTTCTCAGTATTTATGAAATTTAATAAATTTATGCCCAAAATAAATTCAATTCTAAATGCGTATTTAATGTTTATAGATTATATCAACACTTAATTTATTTCAGACTAGCTGACCTGACAGACGATGTCTTTATTATTATCAAGAGAATTGAGAATTAATCAAACATTCTTTTAGTTTGTAGTTGGTTTTAAGTTTTTGTTAGGCTGATGCTCTGCACACCGTCTTTGGGATGGTCTCATCATTATGAAATTTAAAGTCATAAAATATACATTATAAAAAAATAAAAATAATTGTTAGGGCTCTGCTGTCCTTAACAATTTTTTTTTTTTGACAATTGAATGTAAGATAGATAGAAAAGTCTGTTTTTATTTTCAAATTACATCAAAAAGCCAATAAACAAATAAAAAAATAAACAAATGGCCAATTGAATGTAATTATTTCTTTATTAAAGCCGTTATGAAGATGGTATTCAGTCGATCGTAAATTTAAAATCAAGTGCTTCTTTCAGTTGACCACAATACTAAATGTACAAAACTACATATCTTAATCTGTTCTTTTTAGTTTATTGGATCCATGAATATTCAAACTTATAAATTGTTAAAACATGATTTTACTGTTGTTTTTCTTAAGGAACTACATATAAATCTTTTAGTTATACTTGTAGTTGCTTTTTTTGGATCATTAGTTAAAGAAAAGAATATTTTCAACTTCTTCAAGTGAGTACAGAAAAGGGTTTCAACACTTATGAATGCTGAATGCGTAGGAAGACTTCCCTCCAGGTAACTAATTCAGATGCCAAAGATATAATTTATTATATAATTTTTTTTATCCCCTTAATGGTTCTCGATTTCGATCTGTCAACCTTGACCTAACATAACAATGTGTGGTCTCGAAACCGATTGTAATTTCTGATTCATTATAGCCTTGGTCCCTTGCGAATTAGACCTTAAACCAAGAGGAAGTTTGATGGTATCGCGACTGTTTGATTGATCATTCATTGTCAACGATCTGCCTCTGCCAACACAACGTGCAAGAGATGTATTTAATTCGATTTATCTCCAAAGATTCTTTATAACTGTCAGGTTTTATGCAGTATTTTAATGCAGGTACATGTTGAGGAAAGCAGGGTGAGTTTTAGAAATGTAGTTGGATCCTTCAAATCTCCTTGATCGGTCATGAAACGATAACAAAATAAAAGTTTTAAATAAAAACATATATATTGATATATGTTTTAATAAATAAATGTTTTTTAAATTAAGAAAAAAACTGTAGCGAATGCTTCACGCGCTCGTTCAGAGGTAGCGGCGCCTACTTATGTCACGGCCGAATATAAGATGTATTATTTAATGATATTGTGACTTGTTCATTTTCCATTGTAAATATCATTGTTCATGTTACTGGTTTATGAGAATAAATAACCCTTTCGAGGAGATTTGACCTTGGGCCAAGACACTAAAGAAGCTGTCACCATCAATTATTAACATGGTGGATTAAGATCCCCAAGAGTTAGCTTAGCTCTTCAGATCATTAACCTGCTTTTACCAGGTGGTATCTCCATAAGTCAGAGTGTCTCTGCCTTTGTGTCCTTAGTGTGGTCTACCTTTATTATTCACCTACATCTAACTTCTCTCCTTTATCCTTCTTATCCTACTCAAAGAATGCGGTGCATGGCTTCTACCCATGTGCACCTATGAGGAATCCTATCCGCTGCTGTTTAGTTTCTACCTCACGGGCATTCCTTCCTAACCAGTCCTCTCTCCTACTTGGTAGGTGCGAGTTCGCCCCCTACCTGGCAGGGTAACCTCATACCTGGGGCTGCGGTTCGTGCTTCTGCCACGGCGGGCAACATCATCCATCTTACTCTCTTTCCTACATGAACACGCAATGTCGAGGCCTGCTTTGACCCTATTTCCTGTCTACAAGAATCACTGAGGTTTATGTGCTTCTTAGAAATTGTCCATCACCTTTGATGAATATGTTGGATATATATATTTTTTTTTTTTTTTTTTTTGTAATCCTTAATACATAAGTTTCCAATGTAATGTTCGTTATATGCTTAAATTATTATTTCAATTAAAAAAAAAAAAAATATATAAATATATATATATATATATATATAAATAATTCTCTTTTGCTGTTAGTATTTAATATATATATATAGCTAAGCAAAATGTTTCTCCTACATCTGACTATTTAAATTTTAAACCCATATATATATATATATATTAAATACGAACAGCAAAAGAGAATTATTTTATATCAAATAAACGATATTAAATCCATTTTAGACAAGAAATTTAAAGTATGGGATTTAAGACAATATTATGTATATTAATAAAAAGAAAACTTACCTGCTATTATACTCATTTATAAAACAAGTTTAAACTGAATCTTTTGATATACTTTCCACATAAACAAAATCAACTTTTGCGAGCTTCAAATATTTAGGCTCTTTTTAATAATTGTCCTTAAAAAGTGAATTTTCATGAAAACTTAAGAAAAAAGGAATAGTGTCAGTGTGATGTTTGGATGATGACAACTTTATAGTATTGTAATTCTTCAAAGATACCACAATCATAAGGAAGTAAAAACTAACATTGATAGACTTTATGACCCTAGATTAATTACTTGCATACGGTGGACTGTGCTATGAATCGCTTGGAGATTAAGCTTACCAGGTGACGATCCTTCCTGCTTCCTCCACGTGCAGCGGCTGCACTCACAGTCAGCACTAATAACAATCCCTCCTTCGAGCATCTGCCTTATAAAAAATATTATGAAAGAAAATATCCTGGCTTGTCTTGTTACATCTGAAGGGTTGTTCTAAGGGTCCAAGCAAGTTCCTGTCCAAACGAGGAAGTCTCGGCTGTAACAATTAATTCACTGCACAACCTGTTTATTTTATTTTTTGCCTTATTTTGTTATATACTTCTAGAAACCGAAAACACTGGACGGTTTTACATAAATTAAGTTCATTACTTACAAATATTATAGGCATTCCAAAATATAAGGCCCTCTGTGTCTGATATATATATATTATCAACTGGGATGTTCAAGAAGTACAGTTTTCAAAAAAGGCAATAGCTAAACAAACTCGACACAACTTCTCGTTACACGTAGAATATAGCCAGAGGTCAATTTTTATTCGAGCAAATAACACGTTTTTTTAATATGATATTGGCATATCCTTCAATTTCGAAAGTAGGAGTGGAACAATTTGTTTCTTTGCCAATTACAAAATTCTGTAAAAAGTACAGCACCTGACTACTTTTTTATCGCTATAGGTTATATATATTATATATATATATATATATATATATATATATATATATATATATATATATATATATATATATATATTATTTATTTATTTTTTTTCTTACATGGTAACCCCACATAATGACCGTTTATTATAACATCATGTTCCACACCTTAATGGTATACTACATGAATGATAATTTGATTACATTAATTTACATATGAAAGTAGTATAAAATTTAACAATTATTACAGAATAATGTTTCAAATGATAGAACAAAATAAATAAAGTAACTATCATTAAATATGACAAATTTTAATAAAATTTAGTCAACAGAAGAGAATCAATCACCTGTGCTGCCCATCTTTAGCCAGTGATTCGAAGTCAATGTCTTTAATGAATTTAAGTATGTCTGTCTTGAATTTAGAGAACACATTTTGTTCCGCCTCTGTCTAGTTTCCGTTTTTAAGTATTATATTTTTAATTTATACATTATATATTATGTGTATATATTTATTCAAAATTTAATTGATTTACGATAAATCATGGTTTCGGTGTTCTTTCCATATCTTCAAGACTCAATACAATATAATAAAATAAATAAGTTAACTACACATTGGTTACTATAATTAAGATCAGCTGTGGGTGTACTACCTGTAGGTGCCAAAGAATACGTGGTTGGTTCTTTCTACCTTTCTAGTTTTTTTATTTTTTTCCTTTTTATAGTTATGAAATTTTGAAATGGATAATAGGAAAATTTATGTTAACTCTCATTTAACCGGTTAAAAAAAAAAAAATTGTATGCATCACGGTTTTTTTTTGTAACTTGAAATTTCGTTTTTTAATTATTATTTGATAATAAGTAATAATAGCTATTATGAGTTTTATTATACTGTAGTCTTAAAAATGAGGAAATGACCTCGGAAGGTTACTAGATATACAAAAATTAAATTTGCGTAAGTGTGATCAAGTGACCACTCCTAAAATAATAAATCTTTAAATTAATATATTTTTATATAAATACATAATACATATAAAATTGAAAGTAATGAAATAATACTTAAGGCTTCCACAGACTATATCTTTGTATTTTATTATCGACTGTTTGTTTTTTTTTTTTCCATTTTTTACCAGACATTTTGCCCGTTTATTCCGAATTCTTTCTTATTGGATTCCTGAAGAGACCTGTCTGGTAAGAACTTTCATGATAAAATTTAAACTTGGGCAAAATAATAAAATGACTGCGAAAATTACAGTGGAGTTAATTGTTTTTCAATATGTGATATTCGCTGCGGTTTTGATAATATGGTTACTTTTTGGATGATAAGTTAGTTGGAGGTATAGCCATCGAAACATTTTAATTAAGTAAACTCACATTAATGGTGTCAACATTTTGGCCTAAATTCAAAGTTTTCTTCAAGGTATAAAACAAAAGATGTATAAAGGGTACTGCGTTGAAGAGGTTGTTGTTATCTATTCTGCCCCGGGTATAACTTTTAAGTATTCTCGAGTCCTGAAGATGGCCTCAAATTTAGACCGAAACGTTAGCAAAATAAATCCAGTCTCGATGGCTGTACCCCTAAACAACTTTTCTCAATCATACACCATATTTAACGATTCTTCTATCATTATTTAATATATCAATATTAATATTTTAGTTTATTATGTATATTTCCTTCCCTACTGTGAGTTAGTATTATTTTTGCAAGAGACGAGCACTCACTTTCAATATACATGAAGCAAACGCCATTCAAAACGGCTTACTTCCCTTATCCTCCAGCGGTGCCACCTCCGATGGCAGGGTCCAGATTGAACCGAAGACGCAGATGTAGAAGACCGAAATAACCACTGCTTCCTCCCGGGGTAAAGACAATGGAGTCTAACGGGGCTGTTTGTAACTGTTTGGGGAGGGGGGCTAAAAATACTTGGGCGAGGCTCGCGCGGGGCAGCTGTACCGGCTAACAAGGTGTTAAAACCCACCCCGAGCATTAGGGATAAAAAAGCTACAAAGGTATGGCCGAGGATAAACACAGTGCCTCGTGAATTATGGGGAGGTAATGGTTCTGGTCATTGTTTTAGGGAGCTTCAGCTGTCCAACACTCGGACAGTTAGGCGTTAACAAATTATACGCCTCTCTACAACTTAGTCTTTTCTTTAGAGGGAAAAAAAAACCAATTGGGTAGAGGTCGTATTACGGTATACTATCATCAAAACCGCATCATCACTTACTCCCAGTGGTTTAAAGGTACGGTTCGTTGATTAGCTAAGACTGTGGTTAGGGGCCTTTTTAGTAACGCTTACATAAAGATAGGTATGTTTGGTCTTCTTAACAGGTTCTGATCTATTTATTTTTATTAGGTTTAAAATTAGTTTAAAACCGTGGAAAAAAAAAAAAAGAGACGCAAGAGTCGATCATTATAACATGAAGTACCGTACACCTAGATGACTGTAAACACTTTAACATTTTAACTTTAAATAAAGGATTATATACGTATATTTTTACATAGCTAGAAATTAGGGTTTATTATTGTTAAACTTGTGTTTTACTTTTTACTCTTATGTGTATGGAGCATCAGGAGATAACAGGGTGTAGTAGAACATTATTTAAATTTGACCTAAAAAAAATTATGATTTTAGGAACTAGAGTCTTCTTTTCCTTTTGTATTTATTTTTTAAGCAGTTCTTATATAGGTTTTATAGAATTTTAAATAATTTTATTCTAGGACTGGGTAGCTTAAGAATAAGAAATATTTATAATTCTGTGCTTAGATGGTCACTTTTTCTAGAAATGAGGGTCTTCAGATTCTGGGGTGTCCACTCGTTTATGTTTAGTAAATGGTTTATTTATTCGTATAAGGTCGAGTCATTTACTCATAAACTGAAAGAGAAACCCTTATGATGTAATTTTTCCACCTCCTAAACGTAAACACCAGAAAAAAAAAAAAATCTAATTTCTTGAAAAAGTGACTTATACCATTATGCCACCAGAGCAAAAATTTGTAATATATAATTTATCTACCAAATATAATAAAGGGACATAATGAATAATTATTTATAAATAGAGAGGGAGAGGAGAGAAAAAGATCACAATAGCAATACTTTACCTCAGTATAAACATGATATATAGGTTTGTGAAAGTAAGAAAACCTAGTATAGATATTTTTTATATGCGGCTGATCTTTTTTATTTTTCTCTATCTTCAATAATAACCGAGTTTTGGTGGAATTATACCTATTATAATTTGTGACATGAGTATAAAAATCAACTTTTTTTTTTTTTCTCTCTTCTGTTCATAGCGATTTACTGATTCTAAAACTCTATAATATTTTAATATTTCCATTTTTTTCTTTCCTTTTTTCCCTTTTTTTTTAATAATTATTCCCTAGATTTTTGTTAAAAAAACATTTGTACTTTTTTTTTTCTCGAAAATAACGAAGTTACAATAGAGAATATTTCATTATTATTATTATTTTTTAATCATACTTACTGCTTCTACAACTCTTTAAATGTTTTTATCTGTCTTCAAAATTGAGTTACGGGCGTGTTTATAAGTAAAATTTGAAATTTTTTCTTTAATTTTTTCTCTTTTTTTAAAAATAAATATTTGTGGTTTCTCGTGCCAAAAAATAAATAACTGAGTTATTAAAATAAGTCACTTTTAATCGGGCGCCAATTTAAAAATAGAGAGGATATGAGTGGAGTATTTTTTTGGTCGATTAAAAATGTTCATTATTAAAAATAATAAACCAAAATATATTTATGACTGGAACACTTATATTAATTCACATTAATTAATTCGTTAATTGTTGTTGTTAAATTAGTTAATTGTTACATATTACTTTTTAAAAATAATTAAATTAGTAAAAATACTCAAAAAATGTTCTTATTAAGTTTCTTTTTAGGAAAAGAAAGTTCCGTTCCGATACACCAAAAGACGGTCCCGTGATTAGATTAATAGCATAGTTTAATCTTTTATCATATCTTATTTTAATCTACCCTTGTCTTTCGAAATAAACCGAGAAACCGGTTTCCAAACAGGTTACATACAGGCATATTCTGGCTAGAGGGTGAAGGCAAATATTTATTATTGGAAAATACTCTCGAAGTTGGGTATCGGATTCGCTATTAATACCCTCCATTTATCAACACCCCCAAATATATCGGGCACGCGAGCAGTGCGGGTGACAGTGTCCCACGGGACCCGGGGACAGATGCTGGACGTCCAAGCAAGGAGATGTGCTCAATATGCCGCCGCCGACTCCCACGGCATTGTCTGAGCCACCCTTGTTGAGGGTGCGCGTGTAAACTGTTCGCTTATTGGTTCCCAGCAGAACAAATCTAGTCGCACTTGACTCAGGGCTTCCGGCTGGTGCATTGTGCTAGTCGCAAGGTCGCGGCACCCTCTCCCTTTCACGTTTGCTTTTCACTGAGCCGTAATCATAATAGCGAAATCGTTAATTGTTAGGTATATAGTCATTAAGTTTTATGATACTATAGCAAAGTAACGTTTTTAGAGTTTCACGTGTGAAAATGATCAAAGTGAATATCAGTAGGGAATTGACACATTTTATAAATAATAAAATCTTACTATGCTATAATTCTGCATTTCTGCCTTATTTAGGTCTTAGGTGGCTTTACTTGACGGACACTGTAAAAAACGGTGAAGTATAAGGACAAGTCAACTGCTTTACAATATGTAACAGTCATTTCCTACGAAGGCCTTCAATTTAGACCGAAATACCTACACGAAATATAATTCTTTCTAAGTGAGACCTCCTTGATTACTGCATAAATAAATAAAACACTAATATTATTTTGTATTACTCAGGAACTTCCAACAGTACTTTGTCAGGGAAGGCTATCGATCATTTCTAGCTGAGGGACATACAATGGACATTTTTGTTTCGAAAAATTTAACAGGTTGCTGTTTTTAGAACAGGTTATTCAATGTAAGAAATGTCCTTAAAGTAAACTAGTTTTTATAAACCGGTTTTTAAAAAAACCTGACAGGTTTTACATTTTTTTCGTATGAATGATGAATGAAATCTGAACTGGTTAATAGTCAACGTGAAATGAAGCTTAGATTACATGTGAAATATAGTATATACAGCATTAGTCGACTCTTTTCTAGGTTCCTATTTTAATATGGCTGTCGCAGAATATTAATTATTCTGTTATTTAAGCTGTAGGGCCGTATATAATGCATACGCAGGGTATGGAAATTCATCTTAGGTAATATAAAGTGGATACCAACAATGAGGGAAAATCCTGGCTGCTGTGTGATCTTGACCTTAAGGCCACGCAATGAAGACCTTCGGTCTTTCTGGGGTTGTAGAGGCACAGTTTATGATTAATAATAATAACAATAATAATATTCTTTATTTATTTTAAGACAAGTCCCTTTAGAAGAATATAAAAGGAAATAAAAAATGGACTTAAGACTGGAGTCTTAGAGTAAAATAATTAAAAACAATAGAATTAAATTTATTCTATAAACAAATAAAATAACCCAAAAGATAAATTCTAATAAAAATGTGCAAACATGAAAAAATAGTATGTTAACATGTCAAAATAAATAACAATAAAAATGAAAAAAAAAAAAGAAAGAAGAAGGAAATTAACATTCTTCTGTTTGTAAAATTATATATGATTCAATCTTACATCTTTAAAACGATAATCATTTTAAATAATATTTGTTATCATATTAATATAAGATGTTTATTATATTCAAAATTTGATATAAATAGACTCACTGATGCTAAAAATTTATTGCATCACTATTACACTATTATTCGGAACTTTTTAGAGCCGTATTTGATATATTTTAATTAATATCACTGTGTTAGTTGTGTTACCTTAGTATGTAAATAGAGACCTTAATGAACTTTTAGTTAAATTTTTAATAAAACTCTTACAATTATCTTTCTGTCCTTCGTTCTTCTCCTACCTTAGAAATGAGCCCATAACGAAATAAAAAAAATAAAAAAAATCCGTCAGGAATAATCTAGATTACAAGAATAGATTATTTAATGTCCTATTCATTTTATTTTTAATACAACTTTTTGATTTGTAGTTTATTCTATTATACAATTGATAAGATTATTTTATGGATTTTAACAACTTACAATCCAGTTGGTTTAAGCTTAATTGAAGTATAGGTTTTTAATGTAATCTATATTATACAATATTATTGTAATTGAGTGTATGATGTTACTTTATTTTCACTTGTATATATCTCAATTATAGATTTTTTATGTTATATATATGTTATATTATATATATATATATATATATATATATATATATATATATATATATATATATATATATATAATATTTTATCTAATTTGACTTTATTATTATTTTCTGTATATATTGTATGAATGTGGTCTCATATCACTATTACTACTGTTCATTTAGAAACAAATTGTAATATATCTCAATAAAGAAAAAATAAAGAATATTATTATCTAAGCGTTTTACCTATTTTATTAGCACTCGATTCGGCATATTTATGAGATAATAAACAAGCTAAAAGTCTATAGTACAAATATAAAAATTTTCATTTAGGATTCGGTTTATCGTTACATATTTTTACTTTAACTTACTATTTATAGTAAGGGAAAGTATTGCGATCGTGAAAATTTTCGAATTCCAGTTTTCAACGGAAATACACATTTTAGGGTCCCCTAGAGTCCAAAATAACCAAGTCCCGCAAGTCCCATGAAACTGAAATTTCATATTTAAGACAGATTACGCCCGAGACCTTACAAAACCCTTTTAATCAAAATGAACTTACCAGAAGAGGCACTTTATACCATGCATTTTGCTCCTTTTTTCGATTTTCTCGAAACGGTTTCGACGATTTTGATTAAACTCGTTATATCGATGTAAAATTTAATGGCATTAATTTAATTTAGGTAATCATTCGGATTAAAATGGTCTGACACGGCTTAAATGACGATATTTTAAATTTTCTTTCTCTAAAGTACCTTTACATTTGTTGAATCTATAAAAATAACTTATACAATTTATAAAAATTAGAATAATTATAATTAATTAATTTAAATAATTTATAAAAAACTTTAAAAAGTAATATATCTTGTTACCACTAATGAAAAACAGTAAATATATAAATGAATAATTCGATACCCAACTAAACGAGAAAACAGAAAAATATTTTTTTTAATGCAATTTTTCATTTTTGAACATAAGAGCAGTAATATAAATGTATGATATGCCGTTGGAAAGCTAAAGATTTTAGAAAAAATATTATCTTATACACAAGCTTTTAAAAGTTAATAAAGATGCTCAAATGAACATAAAACTAACTGATTATTTTTAGATAATAATATAATAGATTTTTTAATTAAAACTCATGTTTCTATATAAATCAATTTAATTAATTCTTTTATAGTTTCACATATTTTTATCTCTGACTGTATTTGAAAACTATTTCATTTATTTTAAAAATGGAGGTAAGTGAAAGTGTGTTGCCCGCACCAGATTTTTCTCTTACTAGAGCTTATTATTATGAATGAAATTATTAAGACAGAACATAGCTAAACTTTATATCTCACTTATCTTCTGAGCGTTTAATGTTTTTAGTATTTAAAGGTGTGGAGCAGATGCTTCTGTAACGGCTATCTGATTTACCAATCTCACCACATCGTCCACTACAGCCACTAATGTTTCACAAGAAAGCTTTAGACACTCTGTGAGCTGGTTTTGATGAATATTATTAAACGATTCAGATTTTTTTATCATTTGTAAAAACTTAACTCAAATCTATTAGTTTCTGACCTTTTCTTCCGCTTTTATTTCTGTAACTTTGGAACTGAATCGCAGGACCTGTCTCATATTTTGTATATTCAAGTGGGAACATAGGGGCTTAAAAATAACAGGTTTATAAAAAACTAACTGGTTTGTTTAAGGAAACTGTTCTTTTTAAAAAGAACCAGTTATCACTATTGCAACCTGTCCCATTGGACGAAAAGAAGTGTAGCATTGTATATGCTTGCACGCAAATATTTCTACAGAGGTAATACAGGCTAAAATTTTCTGAATATGCCAACATATTTTTAATGCTCTACTGGAATAAATGGGGCGTACACAGAGGGAGGTGGTTCCTTTTATCCTGAAAATAATTAAGACAGATAATAAAAATAATAAAGGATAGGTTTTAGGGAAAAACGTGTGGTTGGGAAAGCACGTTGTTCATATTTAAATTAATTTAGAAGAATGAAAAATAAATGTTATTTTGGACTTTAGTCCCCCAAGAAAATAGTAGTGTACAAAAAACTTGAGCAACACTCTTGAGTCTAGTACCCACACACACTCACACAAATAAAAAACAAAACACAAATTAAGGTTATGCTTATATGACTTAAATTAGTGGGGTCAAGCCAATCACGTAGCGGTTACCTGTAGCATGGGGGTTAGCATAACAGCCTACTATGACAAAGGTTCCGGGTTCAAACCGCAGTGGCCCTGAATTTTTTAATGGGAGTAAAAAATCCTTAGTTATGCCGTCCTTCGGAGGGATATTTAAAAGGTGGTCCCGAGCCTGTGCGGTGTCAGATACTCGTTAAATATCCCTATCCTAATAAAACCTGGATAGGCAAAATTTAGGGCTCCCACTATAGCATTGTCCGATTAGTCATAGCAGCATAAAGGGACGTTAAATAAAATAAAAAGAAACTAGCCAATCATGTAGTTGGCTAACATAAGAGCCTTCTATGCCTACGATGTGAGTATACAGGATATTCTTATCATACTTCCCTCTAAAATGATAAAATTACGAAAAAAAATTTTTATATTTACATATTAGTTGTGATCCTCATTTTAGAATGGAACATGACCAGTAACACTATTTTAACTTAGTATTTACATTTATTCGAAAGATTGATGCATGAGAAGATGGAGAAATAATTTTTTTTAATAAAGTTAAAAGGGTTAAAAAATGGTTAAATTTAAAAGGAGTAAGTATGGAATCCCAGAACGAAGTGGCAAGCAAAGTAAACCTGCTGGTATGGCTAATAGAACACTAAATTTTGTCAATCCAGGTTTAATTAGGATAGTTATCTTTAAAGAGTATACATCGCACAGGTTCAGGACCACCATTTTTTACGTCCCCTCTAGTGGATAGCATAAGTAAGGATTTTTACTCCAATTAAGAATCCTAGGGCCATCTGCCAGGTATGAACCCGCGATGTTGGGGATAAAAAGCTGTCATGCTAGCCACTCCTCCAGAGGTGATTTTTCATTATCTCATAATTTGATAACACTATAGGGAATACACTCTGTATATTATGAATTCATAAATCAACTTACTATGATTAATAATTATTTAAGTAATGATACTGTTCATGATAATTTCAAGGTTCATTATAAACCGAGATTGCACTAAATTTTTACAGGGTAGATCGCTCAAAAAGGTAATTCTTCAATCATATGCCTATTCTGACATGAAATAATGACATAATACAATTGTGCGAGCTGGTCAGATCCAACTACGCGCAGATGGAATGATCACATGAACAAAACATTCAAACACGCCCAGCAATTCGTATCCAACCGTAATATACCATTGACATACTGACTTTTTAACATGAGGACAACCTGGAAATGACAATGACTGTTCATGCGCCCGTAACAACAGATCCAATTAAGGCCGCATGCTATGACTCTTGATTATTCCGACATAGCTCGCTCATTAGGCTCAATGTCGGGTAGGAACAGGTTGATCAATGATATGCAATTATTGATAGTCTCACTATCTTTCAAGATAGTAGCAAGAATAATCCATAATTAATTTAAATTTATAAAATCACTGTCAAGATCCCAAAATAAATTTTTGGTTTTCCAGCTGGTTAAGATATTTGACCAAGATGATTGAAAGAACAAGTACCAAATTTACTAAAAATTTGTCATAATGACAAAGGATGTAAATAAATATAAAAGGTAAAAAAGTATGAATAAAGACGTATAAGCCTAACGTGAATGCCCAAATAAAAAATCTGGTGCGGGCAACACACGACTTTCACTTACCTCCATTTTTAAAATCAATGAAGAATTTTCAAATACAGTTAGAGAAAAAAATACGTGAAATTATTAAGGAATTAATTAAATTAAATTTCTATTGAAACATGTGTTTGATTCAAAAAACAATTATATTATTATCTAAAATAATCAGTTATTTTTATGTTCATTTCATCACTTCTCTATTAACTTTTAAAAGCTTGTGTATGAGATGATAATTTTTCTAAAATCTTTAGCTTTCCAACGGTATATCATACATGTATATTACTGATCTTATGTTCAAAAACGAAAAATTGCATTAAAAAAATATTTTTTCTGTTTTCTCCTTTAGTTGGGTATCGAATTTATTCAATTTATATATTTACCAGTTTTTCATCAGCGTTAACAAGATAATCTAGTTATTATTATTGAATCTACAAAATTAAAGGTACTTTAGGGGAAGAAAATTTAAAATATCGGCATTTAAGCCCTGTCAGACCATTTTTATCTAAATAAAACCTACATGATATTAAATCCCCATTAAATTTTACATCGATATAGCGAGTTTAATCAAAATCGTCGGAACCGTTTTTGAGAAAATCGAAAAAAGGTGCAAAATGCATGGTATAAAGTGCCTCTTCGGTAGGTCATTTTGATAAAAAAGTTTTGTCACGTCTCGGGCGTATAGTTGTCTTAAATATGAAATTTCAGTTTCATAGGACTTACCGTTTCCGCCCGGGAGTTACCACACACCAACACACACACAGACCTTTTTGCGGGACTTGGTTATTTGGACTCAGGGGACCCTAAAACGTGTATTTCCGTTGAAAACTGGAATTCGAAAATTTTCACGATCGCAATACTTCCCCTTACTATATATAGTAAGTGAAAATAAAAAATGTAAAGATTTGATATTATAAAGATTCTAAATTACTCGAAACATTGGCTACCAATCATTGGTAATCCGCCAATTTTCATAAGTGGTAACACGTTCTTGTTCGCTTGTGAAAGTAGAATTTTGATTGGTACATTGATAGTAAAACTGAGAAGCGGAACCCTGATTATTTCCCTCTTGAAATCTTTGAAAGAATAGAAGTGTTAAATAAAAGAGTATTTGTAATAGAATGTTATATAACATCGAAGTAAACCTTAAAAACCTAAAAATTGACCCTGAAAAGCTAGTTTAGTTGTTTATTTTGGTGTTTTTTTCATACCCTCTGGTTTTATTATTTTACACAACATACAAAATACGATACATGTACATATCGTATTTTGTTTATTATTATTATGATTGGTTTAATATTATTATTATGATGGTTCAACCTTTCCTCCGTCCATCTGGTCCCTTATCAGCTACTCTTTTGGACCAATAATGTTTAACTTTTTTTTTTTTTTGCAACAAGTACTAATTTTATAGGAGCAGGACCTAATTTTAATCCAACCCTAAGACAGAGCATAGCCCCTGAGGGAGGTAAGACGGAAGCTGAGCGGGCTGGCACGGGGTGCCTTATCCTAAGTGGCCGGCACACCTGGTCAGGGGCGGCAGCCTACCGGGGGGTTCCAGGTGTCTGCAGGTCTCTCCTCACAATGGCTTCATCATTTTAATGCACTCTCGGATCCACATCTGGGGACTATTTTCCAAATATAGCTACAACAATAGCTTAAAATCTGAGCTCAAAGCCGTATTACCAACGTATTCCTATTCGAACCATGAGATCTTGCTCATAGAAAATTGTACCTTTAATGCTGGGAAAGGGTTAGATATCTTTTGGTTACTATACAAACCCTGAAGAAGTTCTAAACTCGATTGAACATTAAATAATTTAAAACTTCCTGAGACTGTTCGAGCGGCAGTCAATAAATGAGTGAATAGACTAAACTAACGATAAGGCCCAGTTGCAACAACAAATAACTGTATTTAAGTTAGATTTCACTGTTTTAAAAATAACTACTTTTTTAATTATTTGTCTTTGGGAAAATCCCCATACAAATACAGTTGTTCATTGTTAGTAATACAAAGCTAAACATTATCCTAATAAAGTTATATAACTGTGAAAAGTATTGTAAAAAATAACATAAAAACCTTGTACAAATGTATTTGCAATTAAAAACAAAATGCAATAAAGTTTTAATGAAAAAAAAAATATAAATAAAAATGTATATTTATAAACAAAATGGAGAAAACCTCTGATTCTCAGACGAAAGTAATTTGGAAAATCACTCTCCCTCTCTCTGAACAACTATTCCTAACATATTGTTCCATCAAAGATAGTTTACTCACATTTCTATGTGGTAAAGACCTATTTAGTCTCATATTTGTAATAATATCTTTAATATACATTCTATTTAACTACAGTATATCTATTCTTTGTTCAATGAATTCTTAAATTTACTGAAATATATTTTCTGTCTCTCTAACAATTATAATATCTATTTATTGTTGCATACAAATTTTAATGTTCTTTTTTTTTTTCTTCTTTTATAGCATGAATATGAGAACAATAAATTCCCGTAACGTAGCCTAAATAAATTTGCTTAATTATTTACTGAATCTATAACATATATATATATATATATATATATATATATATATATATATATATATATATATATATATATATATATATATTTATAAATTGCACGGTCAAGTTTAACTTTCGATAATAAAGGTCTTACTTGGTTATTTAGACTCCGGGGATCCTCAAACGCCTGTTTCCGTCGAAATCTGGAATTATGAATTTTCTCGATCGCAATACTTTCCCTTACTATATATTTCATATATAGATAAGTGAAAGTAAAAATAAATGAAAAATTTATGAACACACTTATATAATGTAAATTGATTCAATTTTTCAATGGCAGCTTGAGGAACAGTAGTTGAGAACCACTTCCATAGTGAATTCGGTTAGTACGGGTTATAATAATTCACCATAATATTATTTCATCTTCTAGAAATCTGGCTCAGTTTACATTGTATTTTTATGCATTAAATGAAATCACCTGTTTTGTTATGTTTAAAATACTTGAAACGATTCTAATAAAATAAATAAATAAAAAAGAAATCGTCGTCTTCTAAAACCTAGTTGTTAAGGGTTAATAATGTAGAATCATAGAAATTTTTATGCCATGATTTAGTAATTTGTTAATTTATAGTAAAAAAAACGTAATGTAAAAACGTGATTTTTAATTTTTTTTTTAAGCCACCACCCCTTTCTTTAAATCAACCATCCACTGCTTGCAGGTTCCACCACTTCTTCCGGTGCTCTGGTCCGTACAGGAAATGTTTTTATGGCCACCCGTTTTCTTTTATTCTCATTAGGTAGCCAAACAATTCCACCCTTCTAGCTTTAGTTATACAATGAGTGCACTAGTGACCGTGATTTATATTTTTATTTATTAACATTAAGGCCCTTCAACTAGAAGGGTTATTTTAATCCTAAATTCAAAGTACCAAAATTTTATTAAAATAAATAGAATAAAAAACCATGGTTCTTACAATTTATATTAAAAAGAATGAAAATAAAGGAAAAATAAAGATATTACAAAATTTATATCTAAAGCAATAAGATTTTTAAATATTTATTTTAAAATAAAAAATAAAATAAATGGAAATTTCTAGATGTTTTGAAGTATTGTCAAAATGTTTATATTAATATTGATTTTTATGATCTATATTTTTAGCCATGAGTATGGTTTTAAGTCTAGGTATAAGTGTTATAGATAATATTTCTATATTTCCTATATATGGGAAAAAAAAATAAATGTGTCTGTGGAGACCTGGATCTTCTATTATCTGTTACATTTTTTGGTAAATACACTACGAGTACTGAAATTCTAACAAAGTTTCTTTACCTCAAATTATAAATAATGAGCATGTCTCACAGGAAATTAATTTTATAAATAGGATAAAAAAAAAATGTTTATTTAACATTTTAAGGTTTTAAGAACTTGCAGTTTTATTAAAGCTTAATGGGTGTTATATACTATTCCGGAAATGTTTTAAGGGAATCTTTCAAGATGAAATAAATTATAGTCAGATTTAATTTAATATTTAACATTTCTTAGTTGTTAACAGTAAGATCTAATTATTTTCTTAATCGGTTATTTTATAAAGTTAAAACAAATAATGAATTATTTCTAAAAACAATATTACAATAAGACGACCCTTCTTAGTTCCGGATGCATCCAACAGATACCGCGATCCGTTGCTGGTTCCGATCAATTTCCAAAGAGCGCGCTGCAATCGTACCAACCCCTATATTGTATATGTTATTTTTCAAATACGTTATTAATTTTATAGATCAAATTTTATAAAACAATAACTGGTTGATGACCTGTTTATACTTATTAAAATAAAATTAATATCATTATTTTATTCTATTCTCCTTACTCTTGTTCTCTTAATATTGCGATTGAATAATTGTAAAAACACAACATAGGATCTCATCCATCTTAAATTTTTACAGTTTAAAATTACATTTATCAATGCCTAATTTCAATAAAATATTGATTCAATTTAATATTACACATTTTGACAATATTTATTATAATAAAATAAACATAAATTAGCAAGTATATTAAATTATATATATAATTTGCATGGATATTATATCTGTGGAGGTCGTGAATAAGTGGTTAAGTCAAAATCTTTCATTTTACAGGGGAGCGACTAAAACTTTACGTAATACTCAAAATAGAGTTATAACATATAGCTTTCTTTCCACCTAAAATTTCTTCCACCTAAAATTTCTTCCACCAAGAAATTTCTTTAACCAATTTAACATGACGTGGGAGGCGGTCTGAGGGAACGATACATAGAGTTAACTCATTTTTGATATAACTCGAGTTATCTAGTTTTTCACGACCGCCACAGATTAAATTTTTCCCTATTAAACTTTTATCCCATCCTATTGATATTCAGTAATATAACATCGATAAATTACAAACACACAGTACACTGCCATGTTGTACTCCTGCTTGTACAAGCTTAATTGCCGAAAATGAGTCACTACTTTTACCACCAAGTAGCAGAATGGTAATAAATGGTAAATTGCAGGAAACAAAATTTCTAACTTGGAAAGCAATCCTTTATGTTACACGTTATCAAAAGGTTGACTTATATATGAGAAAACGGCTAGGAAATATATTTCAGACTCTACAGCATTCGAAATGTGATCTACAATTGGTACTAGAAATTTTGAAATGGATAAATAAAATGGAGCAATACATTATTTTTTATTTATTCAATTTGAAACACCATCTATAAATTCCTTCTTGGTCCAAATCCTTGTTTTTAGTAATTCTATTTTTAGTTCTATTTCGTCATTCTATAAGAAAAACATAAGATATTCTCCTCCATAAAAATTTTATAAAGAAAACTGTTCCAAGTACAGGAGTCAAAGGTAACATTTAAATATTTATTTAAACGTTTTGATGTAAATTTTTTCATACTCGGTCTTTTGTGTTCATATTGTTTGGAGCACGAATTATCTTGTGCATAACTAACTATCGTGCTATGTATGGTGGGCTAATGTGCATAATAAGCTGACATAGTGCTTTAAGTTTGTTCATATTCTGTTTAAATAAAATTTTACTCTAATTTAATTTAACAGATTAGTTTCTGGAGCTTTATATATTTTTTTATTTTAAAATAACTTTAAAGAGAGGTTTTCTCCGCGGAAAGGTACATGTTCAGCTGTGAAAATCGACAACAATGCAGTACCTTCAAAAAATAGGTACGATACCTCGGACTATATTTGGATATAATACTAACGTGGAACATACCTACAAAATCAAAGTGACAAGAATTAACAAGACTTATAAACAACTTTCATTTCTCTTGGATTTAGATTACTACTAAATTTACGAACCAAGCGACAATTATACACTACTCTTCTGAGACCAATCTGGACATACGGAGCAGAACTTTGTGTTTCTGCAAAACACGTAAACGCAAAAAAAAAAAAAAAAAAAAAAAAATGCTAACTACTCAATAAAAACATTTACGACAAAATATTTCACGTACCATGGTATGTTTCAAATCACACGATACGCATGACACCAACATCCCAACAGTAAATTCTTACATTCACAACAAATATAACACGTTTCATTCTTCGACACATCACCACCCAAATCAACTTGTTTCTTCCCTCCCAACAAAAAAAACGACTTAAAAGACGATGGCCGAGTGATCTACTTAACTAATAAGAATTGACAAAAATTCAGGACGCTGGTAAAGAATAAAATGGTACTTCCCATTAGCTAAATGAACAGCATAAAATAATAAACATGATATTAATAATTTTAAATCATGTAACACATAGTGATCAATTAATATCCATTGATTTTTTTATTTATATTTATTTTTTGGAATTTATAATTATAACTCTATGATGGAATACAAGTAAATTTGAGTGAAATATAAAATTGCATGAATCCCATGTAGAGAAGCTTTCCAATTGAATCCATCGGAGGATTGTCAGGAATTGAAGAGAAAGAAAGGATTGAAACGTGAGGATTAGGGTGGGAATGGAGTTTTTCATGAAAGAAATGGTATCTCGATCGAGCCAAATCAGCAACATACGGGACATTAAGGTCTTTATGGATGAGTGACAAAGTAAGGAGCATTGGGGATTTTGTATTGTAGGGATTGGATACGAGAAGAATTCGATGGTTTAGTAGAGCCCCAGATCCATTAATTTAACTTTCATTTATTTTTTATTTTTTCCCTGATTGATGTAAATTTCCTTTGCTTATCCTTATAATTGGAACAATGTTAAATTTCGAGGTTTAAAAAAGCTAATGCTTGAACAACTTTCTATTATATTATGTCCATTGTAAATTTGAAAAATAAAAATTCTTTCTTTCTCCTTTCACATTCAAATTATATTTCAGATAAATTAGATGAGTAAGGTTTTCCAGATGTAAATAAAATATCCAATCGCTGATTCGTAAGTGCCAAACTAGGATTCCGGTCCTTTTGGAGTACGAGGGGTGGTGCATTTAACCTAGATGTCATGTGCTTTATGACAAGTGTCATACACGAAACTTTCTCTTTTTACAACGATCAGATCAATTTTTACAATAGCCAGACTTTCTTAAGATGGCGATATGTGTTATGCCCGATAAGACCGCCATATCCCCTTCTCGGAAGACAGATAAGACAGACAGCTGACTGAGGTTTGCGGTAGATCAGTGAAGGGTGGGGGCGGTTAAATGTAGCTTTCTTTAAATAGCGAGGGGAGGCGACCGTTAGAGGCACGCGCCAGATACAATACGACCAGCTGCACAAGCATCTGCTTACGTCAACCACCTGAACCATTGTGTAACGTACGCTTTCCGCGGATTTCCATGGGTCGTCGACATCGCTTAAGAAAAAATAAATAGAGTATCAGCTGGCACCTGAGATAAATGACTGACCGGAGGCCGCGGATGTGTCGTGTGGTTTGGATGACCTGTTCAGGTAACAACCACCTGGAGAAGAAGAAAATAAGATATGCCACGTCTTGAGAAAAGATGGATACAAAACAACAATTTTTTTAACTCAGCAAATTGAAAGATACCCCAATATTTACATCCAAGTTACATTTCAAAAACAATAGACACAATTCTTTACAATAGATATGCTTTATAATATCATAAACATAGATTTTAGTCAAATAAAAATGTGTAATGCTAAATTTGTAATACAAGAGAAGTAGAAAATACGTTTCATTTCCTCGCTACATGCCCCATTTTATTTGAAATTAGAATAAGGTGTTTCGGAAAGAATTGATTAAACATCGATGAAATAATAAACTATCTTAACGGCTAAAACTATATGGCTGTGTATAAATATTATAAAATAGCATGGCCTTACAAATATAAAGTTAAACTTGTAATTATATATAAATATTTATTTATTTATATTAATATATTAATGTTAAGAACAGTTGTATACAGGTATAATATACCGTTGGAATGCTAAAAATTTCAGAACAAATATTATCTGATATAGAGTATGGTAAACGTTAACGGAGATAAAAAGTCAATGAAACAAACTGATTGTCGTAGATAATAATAATGTAAGAGATTGTTTAGTAAAAACACATGTTTCTATTTAAATCCAATGAAAATTACTCTTTTACAATTTATCTTCGTTTTTTAATTGGTTTAAGAATTCCTTAATTGATATAAACAACGGAGGTTAGTGAAAGTCGTGTGTTGCGCACACCAGGTTTATATATATATATATATATATATATATATATATATATATATATATATAAATTTCTTACTAGAAATCTTTTAAAATGTAAATAATTAAATATGTTTAATATATCCTGGCCAGATGTGCTATCTTTATTTGTAACATTTATTTTATTCTTAAGGAACTATGCCCCACAATAAAATATTTTTCTATTCTATCCTTCGTTACTGAGAAATGAAAGCGACCCTAAGGAGAGAAGTGCTGTACTACTTAGGAAGGAGTGGTGGAGTTAAATGACAGTTAGGGATAATCGAGGTGTGCTAACCTCGGATGCGGAGAACAAGTGGAATAAATTAAATTTGAGGCAATTATATATTAATTTCACGGCGGATGGCGGTGGGATAGTACGCCGGCGAAATCACCTGCCCCCTCTCCCTGCCCCTCGCCCTGCCGACGCGGCAATAAGCCGTACAGTTAGCCAGGGGCGGCAAAAAGGGCAATTACTCTCGCGTCTCATCTTATTTTCTTTATCCTCCCCATCTCTCATCATCATTCCCAGCAATCACCGCAGGCGAAAATATTAACTGCAATTAAAGTTCGATTCTTAATATGCCATTCCCATCAGCTATATGATGGGGTATTAGCTGATTACTCGGAGGAAAGCAGATAGCACAGTTTTGTTTTAGCAAGTTGAACGCGATAGCTAAGAAATCCGGTACTCGAAACACACTACATTCAAGTTGATAATATTAAGTTAAGAATTTTTAATGGGGAAAAATCCAAAATGATAAAGACTAGAATAAAACAGCACATTTCCAATGGCAAAAATATTAAAAATATAAATCTTACAGCACTCTCTTTTTATTTATTTATTTTTTTTATTTTTATTTATTCGTATGTATTACAGTTTGTCACAATGGACAATAATAATATTTCTAAAGGATCCCATTCATACAATATTTGCAATATAAACAAGAGAAATGTCAAATTACATAAAATGAAACCAAACTAAATAAACGTACACAATAACAAAATTTGTGGATAAAATAAATACAAATAAATTAAATTAACAAATAAATAAACAAAAAAAAAAAAAAAAAAAAAATGTCACATTCATACGTATGTACAATATTTACAATCATCTAGGGAACACCGGACGGGGCTTGTTCTCCCACTGGTGGAAGGACAGAGTCCAAAGGATCCCAGCGCCTCCCTCTCAGCCGCTTCACTGGTGAGAACCAGCGGAAGCTAAGTGCTACAGCACTCTCTAACCATAGTATAGCTGATAAACATGAATTTAATTTTGAAAATATACAAATCAATACAGAAAAAACAAAACAAAAATAGACAGATACTTGAGTCAATTTATATAACTAAAAATTTAAAAAATACTGTCAATTACAAAATAGATTTTAAAAAAAAGTTCAAAATTATGCAGATATAATTTCTAAATTGAATTTCTGATTTTAATGTGTAAAAAATATAATCATTAGTTTCTATCCTAGATAATATTTTTTGTGGATACATAAAAACTGGATACATTAACTAGTATTAGAATGGAGTGAGATTAAAAGTTACCTTTAGTCTGCTTGATTCATAAGTAGCAGTATAAATGTTGAAACAATATTAGTATGTTATAGTGAAATATAAATTTTTTTTAACAATCATTGACGAAATGAATTTTAGATAAATGATATATATAAATAAGAAATCATGATATATATGACCAATATTTTGTGCAATATGGAAATATTTTTAAGTACAATTTAAATACAGTTATTTTAGAATATAATATTGATAATTGAGTTGAAAATTTGAATATTACTTGTTATTGTTGTAGATATGTTTATGATATTAAAATGTATTTTAGATATTTATTGGATAATCTGAAGATGAGGCAAAGAAATACCTCGAAACGTTATTGAAGTTTTATTTGTGTTATAATAAATACTCTTCTGTGATAATAATTGACATTAAGAATTCTTAAATAAAGCTAGAGTTAAAAAAAGTTCAAAGAAGTACATTGAGTTTTGATAGAAACATTTATTTTAGATGAAATAATTATCTATATTTATAAATAAAAGACGAAAACTGGTGTGTTCAACGTAGTATGCCCAAGGTATCGGGTTCAAACCCGCAGGTGGCTCTAGGATATTTTAATGGGAGTAAAAATCCTTAGTTATTCTGTCCTTCGGAGGGGACATTAAAAGGTGGTCCAGAGCATATACGATGTCAGGTACTCGTTAAAGATCCCTATTCTATTTAAACCTGGATAGGCAAAATTTATGACTCCCACTGTAGCATCGTCCGATTAGTCATAGCAGCATAAAGCGACGTTAAATGAGTAAACAAATATAAATAAAAGTTGACACTCATTGAAATGATTTTCACTCGCTTTCCTATTCATCGCAGTATCTTAGAAATTACTATTACGAAGCTAAAATACTTCCGGGAGGTTTTTATTACTGTCTGCATGTGCGATTAGGCTGGGATAAAAAAAATTCGCCCTTTATCTGGCTGATTTTTTTTTTTTTTTTCTAAAATCTTATACAAAGTTGATTTTCGAATGATTTGATAATTTAAATTTCTGACCACGTGAAAATAAAATCGTCTTATTATAACAAATATGTTTAAATAAATAGTATTCTTATGTTTTGTGGGTAGGAAGGATCCATAGGAATGGAAACACGTTCAATTGTTATTGGATATTTTTTGTTTGTTTATTTATTTAACATCACTATATGGTACTATGGCTAATCAGACGGTGCTACAGTGGGGGCTCTAAATTTTGCATACTCAGGTTTAATTAGGGTAGGGATCTTTCAGGAGTACTGACACCTCAAAGGCTTGGGACGACAACCTTTTTACGTTGCACCAGAAAGACGGCAAAGCTAAGGATTTTTCACTCCCATTAAAAAATGATAGGGCCACCTCCGGTTTTGAACCCGTTACCTCTGGCATAGAAGGCTGTTATGCTAGCCTTCATACTACAGGTGGCCCCGTTATTGAACAATGAAAAACATTATAATCAAATACATACCATATAGGGATGACAAAATAGACGAAATTATTTTTAAAAAACTCACCAATCCAACATCAGAGACCTAGAGATATGGTGTCAGAATCGGAGAATTAAAATCAATTGCAATATATCCCAAAAAATTACGTTTACCCTTCGTCAAAAACCTATGACATCCGGCCCTACAGCGTCCTGTAATGATATTTCGCTTGTCCCCGGTTAAATAGATCCGCTATTTAGGACTCCTGCTTGTCAAACGCCTCACCTGGAATCGGCATACAAGACTGAAATCACAAGAAACTGCACGACATTTTCGGATACTCCAACACTTCCTAGACAGACGCTCTAATCTTTCACTTAACTACAAAAGACTTATTTACATGACCATCATAAGGCCTATCTGGACCTACGGAGTTGAGCTTTGGGGCTCAACTAAACCATCAAAGTCTTCCCGTATCCAATCCTTAAAATTCAAAATCCTTCGCAAAATCCATACTTCATCACGAATAAATCATCTACAATGACCTTAATCTTCCATATGCTGCTGATTTGGCCCGTACCAGGTATCACTCCTTCAATGAAAAACTCCACTTCCTCTCTAAGCCATTAGTTTCAATCCTTGATTTCTCTTCAATTCCTGATAATCCTCCGAGGTGTCTGAAAAGAAGAAGGTCTCGAGAACTTCTGTTTTAGACTCACTACTATAGAGTGCTGCCAATGGGTAGTTTCTCTTCATGTTTATTTCATATGTTTTATCATTTCAGCATATTTACTTGTTGTATTTTTATACAGTTGTAAATTTAAATAAAAATATATTTTTAAAAAACAACTAAAAATTACGTTGTTTTTTCTATTCTGAAAGTTAAATTCACCTGTGGGATTAATTCAAAATAGTAGTAACAATAATCAACGATTATGTTTAAAAGCTTAAACGCATCCAGTAATTATAGATAGCCCACCACTTCTGATGTGCTACAGTAAATGTGATACAAGTAGAATCTGGTACTAATATAATAGTTGATACAGTTACTGATTGGCCGCTAGCAAAGTTTTACGGATTATATCAACTCTTACGATAAAAGTATGCTAATTTAAATAAAATATTTTCGAGTAAAGCCGTGTGTCACAGCTTGTATATTATAGCTTTATCTATATTTCAACAATTACTTAGAATTATCTGCTTTTAATGACACTGTTATATTCATCGAAAATAGTTCACTATCTATTTTATTGACTTATAAATAACTTGTAATATAATTATCAGAAAATTAAATCTTATAATAATTTATTTTCTTTTTATAAGATTTCCTAAAATCATTTCTGTAATAGTATAAAACGCCCATTAACCTCTAATAAAACTGTAATATTATAAAAACATTAATATTTTTAATAATCTGGTGCATTACGACTTTCTATTACGTTGGCTGTTAAAATAACATTAAGATTTTGTTTTCTATTTTTTTGCTTTCTCTATAAAAATTACAGTGATAAAGCTTATTCTCATACAATATTCAGAAAATTAAATGTGACAGTAAACTTTCTTGTGTCTTACACGTAATACAATAAGCATATATTACACCGAACAGCGTTAGAAGAGGTGATGGTTTAGATGTTGACAATAAACAGAAATACATTACTAATTTTTTTACAGATTAAAATGTTTGTCTGATGTAGTTTTAATGATGGAAATACGTTTTTATCAACTTATGCACTATAAAATTTCTAAAATGCTTTTCTTTATCTTCCGATTGAAGGAGCCATTGGAGATATTAGTATGTGAACATTACATATAACTTCAAGAATAACTAGCTTGAAAAAACTAAATTCATTAATACTTTCGAATTTCCTCATACATACATGTATATCTGAATCCATCTAATGTCAAGTCCTTCCAAACGCTGCACTTTCTGTTGCACAACAATTTTATTCCTCTTGCTTACCCCAGCAGTGAACTCGTGCAAGGAATATAAACCAGGTAGGTGATATAATTTTCAGTTCCGTTGTACATTGACTGTATCAGTCTTTCATCACTTAAATTTGAATCACAAATTTTACGTCTTGTTAGAGGTAAGTACAACTATGTACCTATAAGCTAATAAAAAATAGTAAAAGTAGACCAAACTCTGTTAGAATAATTTCTTAAAATTTGTTCTCTCTTAAATAATCTAGTTATAACATAAATAAACCTAAATCTTGTCGATGATGAAGTGATTTTCAGATAATTAATTATGGGGCATTAAAAAAAAAAAAAGTCTATATTAATTGATTTGATTTTCCCAAAGATATGGCTGGACTTTTAACGGATCTCTTCATTAAAGACTGTTTTCATATGGTTCAGAGGTCTGAAATCTATTATTATAACCTAATATATAGTGAAACTATTCAAAATATTTTAGCAGTAAAATATTCACAGATTTTTCTTATTTGTTAAGGCATTGATCCCTCTTTTTTGAATATAAATAACTTATGCACTAAAAACTTATTCTTAAATAATAATAAATAAATATATATATATATATATATATATATATAATATAAATAGCACTGGTCAATTGGAAAATCTTCGCTTGACAAGTATTTTATAAAACATTGAAATTAAAATGTTTAGTTATTTTGCATATGACCTAAATTTTGTTATAATTTAATTATTTAAGTTCTAAAAGTAGGAATTAATGTTGTAAAACCCCAAATAATGTATTCGAATTGATTAATACAATAACCGATGTACAATGTAGCTGTTTTTCAAATTTTTAATACTACTTATAAATGTTAGTTATATATTTGAATAACCTCCCCCTTCAGCGAGGAATTTAAGATCTCTAAACAGGAAATATCAAATTTAATGAAAAATCGTTATAAATGTTTGATAAATGATATATGAGTTTTTTTTTCTATCCTGAAATCTCTGAACGGTAGGCTCTCTAATATTGCCTTCGTCCTACGATATGTTAAGGTTCCTGGCAGTCTGGGAATCGTTTAGGAAAAGTTTAATCTCGTGAAATAAAATGTAACGAGAGTAACGCTTTGACATGTTAGAGAAGATTGAATTATTTCCAAGAAGCAAAATGGTTTAGAGGGAAAGAAACATTTCCTTTCGAAAGAGGAACGATAAATGTTGAGGTTGTTTTTTATTCACACAAGTTACTTATTTGTAAAAGCGTGTTAATTCTTGTGAAAAAACATATGTTGAAAGTAATATTCTTAACAAGCTTCATATAAAAACAAAAAGTTATAGTTTACTTGGTTAAACTAATTACTTTTATATTTCCTCTGATTTCGTCTCGGAAAGTTCTTGATTTAGACGCAGGTGATATTTTTTTTTATGAAAGGCAAGCTTCATAAAGTGTCCTTATACATTTCCATGTTTTATTAAATATTCCATGCGTCTTAGATGCCTGACATGCTATTTCATCTGATTTAAGAACACGACTAAGTTGCATCAGATACATTATCAACAAAGATAAGTTTAACATTTTTAAAATCTAGGAAGAATTAAATAAGTAACCAACCTCATTAATGCATGAAATTTATATAGCATAGCATCTCCTGGTAATATAAGAGAGTATAAGGATTTTCACTTGCCTCCAGATCTCAGAGTTCAAAAACGTTTAAAGGCATGTATTTAATTTTGTTGGAAACATATGTTTTAGATTTAATAATATAAAATTTGTATTAGTCTCCATTACATTTTATAACTTAGTGTGTTTTTTTTTCGAAAATCTTTAGCTTGCGTACTGTATATCATACACCTATATTACTGTTCTTACATTAAAAAAAAAATAAAATAAAATAAAATAAAATAAAAATAAAATAAAAATAAAATAAATAAATAAAAAAAAATAAAAATAAATAAATAAATAAATTGATCTCCTTTCCTTTAGTTGGATATAAAATTCGTTTAACTTGTATATTAAGCCGTTTTTCATCAATGCTAATAAGATGATATGTATTATTTTTTGGAATATATGAAATCGAGAGTAATTTAGAGGAAGAAAATTTAAACTATCGGCATTTCATCCCAGTCTGACTATTTCTATCAGAATGAATTTTATATAATATTAAAGCCCAGTAAATTTTACATCCATATAGGGTGTTCAATCCAAATCTTTAGAACCATTTTGGAGGAAATCGTGAAAAGGTGTAAAATTCACGGTATAAAGTAGCACTTCTGGTTAGTGGATTTCGGTCTTAAATATGAAACTTCAGTATCGTACAAATTTTTGTTTTGTACTGGATTAACTTTTTACGACTTTTTATGCGAGACTTGGTTATTAGGACCCGAGGGATCCTTAAATGTGTATTTCCATTGAAAACTTCAAATATTTTTACGATCGCTATACTTCCCCAAACTATTCATATTAGGTAAGGTAAAAAAGACCCGATAGGTAAGATTTATATAAATAAATAATCCATCTCCATTTAAAGAAAAACCTAAAATCCTGTTTTGTTTTCCAGATATGTCATTAGTAATAAAAAAACATCACTGAATTCATTGGGGATTGGTACACTACATGTTGCGGAAATGTAAATTGCGGACATTTCTTTCTTTTTATAGCCGTCATAAAGGAATAACTGCCTCAAACGGATGCCGTTCAGTTATTGCATTATTTAATGCAGTTATTAAAAATAAAAATTGGAAAGGGCGTAATAAAACAAGGACCGCTGAAATATGCGGAGAAGACGGGACCACCCAGCGGGGATATAATCCCCTGTCCCAGTGGACGCGGCTACCGGCCTACACCTCCACCTCCATCTCTACTCCACCGCATAAAAATCCCCATTCTCTTATAAATATGACAATAAATAGAAGTTATGGAGGATTTTTCGAACCTGATTAGTGCCAGCTTCAGGGCCGCATATTTCTACAGCTCTGTCAGCCAACAGAGGCCTATAATTAAATATATCTCTACAAATATAGAAATTTATCTCGACTCTGTTTATCCTCACTGGGGTTATCTCAATGCGGTAGGAGGAATTTGTCCTATAAAAGAGGCTGTTATTTAGTGAAAGTACCTAAGCTCTAACACAGAAATTTATGTTAAGAGCCCTATGAGAGGTTTTAACATGATATATACTCAAGCCCCGCTGCCTCCAAATGCTAAACCATTTAGCTCAACTAATCCTATAATATGGAGTTGAATATAAATCGTTGAATACAACGAGCAAAATAGCTTTAATAGAGCTTTGTCAACACCGGCCACTGCTTCTTCGTCCATATTTTAGGGGCTGTTTGATCTTGTGGACAGAGGTGAAGCTTATTAATTCTCCGTTTTAAGAAAAAAAAATATTTTGAATGGTGCATCCGAGTATAAGCTTCTTTCAAAAGGGTTTCCAAATTGAATAACTTTTTTTTTCATGATTAACGACCCGAAATGAGTTCCAAAGCTCCGTGTCGTCGAGACATTCCATTGGTACATTATAGGCTTTTGGAAACATACAATAAAAATTTAAATTTGTGAGGAATACATAAGAATTAGTTTACTTACATAATAACTGATATAAAAACGAAAATACAGTGCCACTAAAAATGTAAAAGTGTATTTTTATATAATATGCTACTCCTTATTACGTTACCAACTATACGTTACACAAGAGCCTTAATATTCCATTTATTCTAGACCTTATACCGTCCAAATTTTCAAAATCTCCCTATTCAGCTACACTCACCCCTACAATCCTTTGACGTTTTGTAAACATTTATACTGGAATTGTTACACTGGTCACATTCTCCTCTCATGTACTGTATATTTGTGACTATTGCGCTCTGACTCAGCCTCTACTAGCTCATAGCAGTGACGTTGTTGAGAGAGAGGCTCTGGAATCTCTTGGATCTTGTGGAGGGAATAGCCTAGTACGGGGTTTCTTTAGCAGATTGTAAATATTGTCTGTAGCTATGATTGTGTGTATGATCTTTGTATTTATTTTAATTATATGTTGTTGTTTTTTTTTATTGTTTTTAAATGCTGTATGAATGTGGTCTCATATCACTATTACTATTGTTACTTTTGGAACAAATCGTAATATATCTCAATAAAAAAAAAGATATATATACATATATATATATATATATATATATATATATATATATATATATATATCTTTACCATATATATATATATATATATATATATATATATATATATATATAATATGGTATATTATTTATTATATCATACAAGTCCTTTTAACTTATTCCATGAAGCCTATGGTGTGCAATAAAAGATTACAATTACTCTAAATTATTTGACGTTGTTTTTCATTTAAAATTAGTGCACACTGGCACCCAGGACTCTTTTACAAACTTCGTCAGTTCCTACCTCGACAATAGAACCTTTAAAGTAAACCATAATTTTTCCTACTTTTCCATATTTGCTCAGTCTCGGTGTACCTCAAGGTAGTATCTCAGGTCGAATTCTTAATACGATTTTTACAGCTGATATTCCACTCCATCTTTGCACTGCCCTCAATACTTACGCGGGTGACACATGTATGTTTTCCGCCCATAATTACCAAACCGCTCTATCCCAAATCATTCAGTCCCACATCACAGCAATGGAGGAATTTATGGCAGATAATTTTTTTTTATAATTTAAAAGAATAAAATGCATTTATCATTATGCTTTAAAATTTATAAACTAAAAATAGTCCTGTGAGATCAACTTAGTGTGCTGTGTTAAAGCAACCTATTAAAGTTGGAGTACACCGCCTCGTGAATAAATTATATTTTCTTTGTTCGGCTTTCGATTAGTTAACTCGAAAAGTCTTGTTTACTTAAAACCTTCACAAAATACATGTTAACAGTTAAATGCTGAGGTTTATCGTAGTTTGCTTTTTATTTAAAATAAAATATAATCATACAATATATTAAACAATTTAATGCAGAGAAATATAAAAGGAAGATGATAACAAAATAAGTTTTTTTTTTCATATATTTCCTTTTTTTTGGCTTTCGATTTGTTTACTAAAAATGAGGTCTTCACTTTAAATCTTAACAATATAAATAAATATATATATATATATATATAATATATATATATATATATATAATATATTGGTCCTTTATTTGTGTTAAAATATAGAGAATAGTTCTAGAGATATTTACAATAACTAATTCTCTTATCTCTTCAAAGTTCAAATTTACCAAACTACAAAATAACCTACAAAATTGTAACATGAACAGATGTCAGGTAAATGCTAATGAAAAAGAATTATATATTAATAGCTGAATGCAGAGAAATATATAAAGAAGCTGATGGCAAATATGTAATTTTATATATTTCCTTTGTTTACTCAAAATAAGGTCTCTCAATCTCCAAAAACTATGTGTTCGTTTTTTGAAAACTTTTTATGCTACAAAAATGCTTATGCTTATGGTAAATGATTTAGCTTTGGTGTAATCAAATGTTATGTATTCACTGGAAAGGTTCTTTTCTATGACAAAACTTTTCGACATCGATTTCTTCTGATCGTATAAAGGTTATGGTTGGTCTACGACATCTTTTTCCATCTCTGATTAGCTATGTAAATTTAATTTAGCTTCGTGTTGACGATACGGTCGAAAGCGATAGGACATTACAATAAGAGAAAAGGTATTAGATATCGATGTTTATCATAGATTACATTGTTCCCGGAGGAGGAGTGGGTGGAACAATCAAAATACATGAGGCTGATTGGCCGACACCTTATGACAAGCAATCAGTAAACAGTAGGTATCGCCGGATCTACTTCATTACCAGGCGTCAGTTCGGGATCCCGGCCAGTTTTACCATGCTAATGATCCTCGCACATCGACTCCTGATAATCTAACGCCAGTTGGAAGTGTAACAGATGATGGAGCTCCCTCATAAGTCATGTCTACCGATCGGGTCTGGACGCCTTATGATACTTTAAAGGTATACGTTCAGGTTCAACTCCAGCCGTGGTAGTGTTATACCATTTGTTATCGATATTGTAAGCACGTGGATCGAAACTGAGATAATAATAATAGTCGGAGATATCACTCCCAACAGATATAGATGATCCAATCCAGCCTATGTATTTTAAAGACTCCTTAACATGTTTAGAATGTTTTTTGCCACTTTTGACTACATTAGCACGCTCGAATCTTCCACCTAACTACAAAAGACTCATCTACATGACTATCATAACGTAATCTGTACATCCGCAATCGAGTTTTGGGAATGTACTAAACCATTGAATTATTTTTCGTATCGAATCCTTCCAATTCCAAATCCTCAATCTTCCTTGAATTTAAACGAATAAACTCAAAAGAATAATATCCGTCATAAAACTAATGTTTCGCATTTTGCTCAGTTGGTCCAGTCTATATGCCTTTTTTCCATGAAAGATCCCATTTTAATTTTAAAGAAACTGGTTTCAATTCTCGTTTCTTCTTCAATTCCTGATAATCATCCCAGGCGTCAGAAAGGAAGAAGCTGCGAGACCTTCTGCATTAGAATAGATATTTAAAATGAAATACTGCTGATGTACACTGTGCATGTAGTTTTGGCACCTAATATAGCCACTCTAAAGACTGGAAAAATTCAAGCATTGATCTAAATCAAGAAAACTACTAAATAAAATAAGCAAGTTATATATTAATTAAATTATTTTTATAGTTTTCTCTCAATAACAATGATAAATAAATTATGAACTATGTATTTTTTTAGAATTTAGATGTTTTTGACCGTTCTTGAATTTAAATATAATTGAAGAATGATATGCCAGCAGCATATTAAGAGACAAGTGATTATTTTGTTCATTTATGTACAAAAGGAAATCTTTTGAAGTTCCTACTTCCTTGAAAGATCTACATTATAGTTAAATAATTATAAATTATAAATAATAATTATAAATGGTTTAATTTATAAAACAATATATTATATCAGAGTTTTGCATGAAATTGATTTGGTTTAAGACTATCTGGTAAAACCGATATACGATCTTAATTGCAATTTCGGATCATAAAATGAAAAAGGAACTCAGATCGTCAATTTATACAGTGATGATATGCAGCAAACTACAAACAATTGGGTTATTTTTTATTATAATTCATAATCATTTATATTCATAAAAATGTACGAAAATTAATAAAGTCATTGATAAGGGGTAAATTAATTTATAATCTAAATATTCAGTTGTTCATAGTGATTTTTTCCTGAATGCTAATTAATCCTTTCAATAATAAAAAATTAAACAAACTTTGTTATAGTGAATCATTTTTATTAAACAAATTTGAACTTTATCTTAATCTTCTCGTTAGTAAATGTACATTGCTTTAATCATTTATAAAACATCTTACGTGTATTTTTTTTTTTTTTTTTCATTTTCTTAACACATTTCCGCTTTTAAGCAAAACGTCAGTTAAAAAACGAGTAAAATCAAGACAATTTTTATTGTAAATAATAATAGGAAGTTATATTTTGTTTAATTTAGTGAAAATTTCATCTTATTAATATTTTATTCAAGTGGTGACGTTTCATTTTTGATAATGTTTTGTACTTTATATCTTGGCGTTTATTCATTACCACACATATTAATGTAGTTAAGTCTTAATTATGTTTTTTTTATGTTTCTTAACTATGATTTGTAGAGTACATATCATAAGTATTGTAGGACGATCAGTTGATTTTATTTTTTAAATATTTTCTTAAAGTGACTGAGGAAGCAAAACAGAAGTTATTGATAGTAAAAACTATGCAATGAAGTGTTTCTATTGTCTAAGACTATGTTGAATAAAATTATAGTTTAATTAAGTGCAGTAATATTTATGGAGTTTCATCTATAATAATATTTATGTTTAAAATATAAAATGTTTCTTCTATATAATTTTACTATTCTTTTAATATATCTAAGAATCTAAACCCTCCATTTTAGGATTATTTCAACACTTTAGGCAGACTATCAAGCATAGCCATAAGTAGTATACATCTTCAAGCAGATATAAAAGAAAAAAGTGGTTTCCAGACCCCCTAGACCAGTAGGTTTCGGCTAACACATAAAAAAGTAATAGCTAAGGGCAAAGCCTGCAGAAAAACTAGGAGCCGTTTATAGGACTAGCTCTCCAATGTCGTTACCTAGAACTAGTTTCGAGTAATTGTTATCTATATCATTATTATTTTTTTGAGGCTTCGCATTTTTTAGTGTCCGAAACACTATAGGGGTCCAGTTCAACAGGTATTTCGCTCTTATACCAATTTATATGTATATCTTGTTTGAATTATTACTGCAATTTAATAAATAAGAAATGTATAAAAACCCTGATGGAAACCCTTTAATAAACAATAATGTGTTAATGAATATTATTAATTTGTTTTAAAGCAACAAACTAAAAGTTTTCTATGAAACCCCAGGAATATTGTTAATGTAGAAGGTGTGTTATGCCGTTTTGCTATAACTAAAAATAGAAAATCTTAATTCGTTTTTCAAGTCCGTTAATTTAGATATTAATATATTCATATTTACGTATATTGTAGGTGTTTTTAGTAAAATATCGGTCATCATTATTTAAATTCAGTTGACCCCTTTAGGGATTAGTTAACTTTTAAAGTACGTTAAAAAAAAAAAAAAAAAAGGTTTACCACAAACATTGTAATAAGCAAAGTTAAGGTATTTTACCAATTCCAGTTAAGTACATTTTTCCCACAGGTGAATGTTTAGGAGATATTTTAGGAATGAAATTTAAGATTTCCTACTTAAATTAAAAATGTTTCTAACAACATCAGATTGAGGAGCTGACGAACACCATTGAATTTAAATACCTTGCATGACATCAACTTCTTCTATAGCCGTGTATTCCATGTTTATGAATTTCTTACTACTGCCAAATGTAAGAATGAAAGACGATCGACTACATGAAAAAAAATCTTAGAATATTTTTGAAAATTCGATATGTAATAAATACTTTAATCCAATAATCATGATAAGCACCTCGGTGATAGACAACTACAACTTCCAGAATATTTTATTTGAATTTGCAGCCATTTAGAAAATATTAACGTAATGATTTGAATCATTAAACAAAAATAAATTGAACCTCAGTAAATTTTGGTTATTTTTTATTTTTTTATATAATAACAAAACTTTGTAATCAACCTAAAAAACAATTACCCCCACCCAACAGAAATCGAGGGCTTACGTTTTAAGATACATAGAGCCCGAATAACTCTTAAAAAATCCCTCTATTTGTCATACAGACTAATAAATAACTTAATAACTGTTGTCAGTTCTCGATAGAGCATTTTTTAAATAATTAAAAAAACAACTGTACTTCTACAACTTATGAAGGGTTTTGGGTTCAGTACATATAGAGATTCGTTCTGTTTCTTAGCCAACGTCCGTGCAATGAGGTGATTCGACTGAAATCACGCTCAGCCGCCAGGTCTTTCAGATACCCAATTTATAGAGTTCAGATATCCACTAGACTGCGCAGCACCCATATTCGCTATTTACTACATTCACCTATTTAATGCGAATAAAGAACCCCAGGTGGAGCAAGACAGTTATTAAATGGACACCTCTCGGAAAGAAACGCAAGCAAGGATGGCAACTGAAGAGATGGTCAGACGGAATTAAAAAGCAATATCTTGCCACAGAAAAGCAAGACCGAAAATATTGGAAATCAGAATGAAAGGAAATTGAAAAACAAACAGCAAACTCATAACCCAGAAGGTACGGCTGGTCACAGATCAAGACTAATTCTCCTTCTGGAGAGGTCTACATATATGTCTTCTTCTTCCAGTGGCGCGACAGGCCGTCTAGGGGCCTCGTGGTTTAATTTTCTGGGAGATAACACTCACGTTTCTCGAAGCCTGTTGTAGTGCAGGGTCATCACTTCCTACGCCTAATTTTGTGAGTAGCCACCATTTGGCTGATGGGTCTCACATAATCGGGAGAGAGGCTGCGAATGAATCTCCATTTAATTACATCGTTATAAAAGCCCCGCTGAGACTGGGATTCAAACTCACAACCTATAGCATGAGAGACTAGCGAGCTAGCCACTCAGCCATGGTCTCCCCTTACACATATATGTAGAAACTCATTTTTTTATTTAAACGTAAAATTGTAATTTAAAGATGTTTATGTAATATTATTTCAAAAGTTTTAGTAATTTTATTTCATAAGATTTATACGACAAAGGTCAAACATTGTTTATTTTTTCAACTATTAAAATTGTTTAAAAGTAAACATATTTAAACTTTATGTATCAACAAAATTCTAAATATGTGTAAATAAAGGTTTATCTTATTTTAATTTTACCTTAAAACTTTCCATGAGCCCTTCGTTAATTAAATGCTTTTTATCGAATATTTTTTTGCCCGCTGTATATAAACTAACAACAAATTAAATATTTTTTAAGCAATGCCGCGAGCTACAGCTAGTTAATATACAACAAAAAACAACATAAATTTATATAAAACCATAAATCTCAGGAATTGGTGGAAACAAAGCCGTATAAATAAGGCACGGCCTTGCCGGAGGAGCATTATGCAAATAGCGGAACGGATAAGGGATGAGGGCACAAGTCAGGTAGCGGCAAAGGCCTAACACCATTCCTTCCTCATAATCTACATAATTTCCCTGATGACGGGTTGGATCGCCCAAGGACGTGGATCCCCGTCCAAATCCTCTCAGCACGCAAGGTGCAAAAGGTGCAGGTTGGGGTCTGCTGCAAGGTCTTCCTTTATTATACTGAAATACAACATTCGATGCACGCGAGTCTCCCTCTCGTATGATATTATTCAAATTTTCTCTCCATCTTTATATGATCCTACGATTTATAACTGGAAACGTGAGAAAAAAATATATAAAAGGAAAAATTATTCAGGAATCTATCTACAAGTGTCACGAAAATGCTGTTAAGGTAACCGTTATCGGATCAAAGCGAATGAACCTGCCTGTTAGAGCTTGAATTACAAAAGCTATGATAGCGCGATCTGATGCATATTCCAGATAGTTTGTTCAAATATCTTCGGGTGTTCATAAATTAAGATTTAATTTTAGTTCCTGTTGCTTTATTTTTGGTTTCTTTTATGCTGATTTTGCACATCTGGTTTGCCGTTTTTTTTTTTCTTCTTACAAAAATCTTAAATATATGCGTACTTCTCAGAGAGTCGTAATGCATGGGTCTTATTGTAGACAATACAATATAAGAAAGGATATGAATTTCATAAACTTTTGAAAATTATTATGTACAAGCATTAAAATAATCAGGTGCGGAAAACGCGACTTTCACTAACCTCTGTAGTTAAAATCCATTTAAAATCTTTTCAATAAAGTTGAAGATGAAAAAAGGTTAAAGAATTGCACTGGTTCGTAAGAAACATGCGTTCCATCAAATAACCTGTAACCACGCTCTATTACCTTACAATAATTTTTGCATAAGATACAATTTTTTTTTTATAAATATTTAGCTTTTTAACGGTAGACTATAATCTTATTACTGTTTTTTATGTTCAAAAAAAAAAAATTACTTACTATTTCTGGTCTTGTCTGTTTTTGTTACTTATCAAATTCGTTCAACTTACATATTCCCCCGGTTTTGATCGATGTTAACAAAAATACATGATTGATTTTTTTTAATCTTAATTTAGAGAAATAAAATAAAATATCGGTATTTAAGACTATTTGAATCAAATTTAATCCTACAAGTAATATATATCCTACACAAAAATGTTTTTGACTAGATTCGCTATATCAATGTAAAATTTAATGGGCTTATGTAGGTTTCATCCTGATTAAAGTAGTTTGCCAGGGCTTAAATGGCCTTATTTTAAATTTGCATAATTTAAATTACCTTTTATTTTGTAGATTCGAAAAAATAAAATATCTCATTTTATTAGCATTGATAAAGACAGCTAAATATAAAAGTCGAACTAATTTGACGACCAACTAAAGGTTAACAGATCATAATTTTTTTTTTTTTTTTTTTTTGAGATAAGAACTACATTATGGATCTATAATATACCGGTGGAAGGTTAAAGATTTTTAGAAAAAATATTATTCTACACACAAAGTTGTAAAATGTAATAGAGAGTGATGAAAAGCGTACAAAACTGATTGTAGTAGATAACAATTTTATATTCCTTCTCCAAGACCTCGCTCTACTAACTGAAGTTATGAACCCTCCCAATAGCCTCTAATAATATAACCACAGGCTCATGAACACAACATAAAATACTTCAATTATGTAAAAAATTGCTGGACAAACACACATATAAAAACCTGACGAGAAGACGTGCTGCCGGGTAGTACCTTCCTCATGTCTGATATTTTATTATTTTGTTCATTTTTTCATCCTATTTGCTGGTTTTCACAATACTGCTGAGAGGTCCAAATTGATAAGTGAAGTGGAAAAAAAATGTATTTAATCTAAAACGTATGTTTCCAACGAAACTAAATAATTCGTTAAATATTTTTAAACTATATTTATTGGCGCACTCTATTTTTTATTATCTCGTTATCTCATTTCAACTTTGCATTTGCTTGGATATTTTTTATGACAATATTACGCCTAGCTTTTATTATTTGGAGTAACGAGAAATAGGAATAGTTTGCTACATGTTCCTGTTCTTTAAAATATCTTTAATGGTTTCCGAAATTCTAAAATTATATCTTATTGTTTAGCAGTACTGTTATGTGCTTGTAACGCGTGTTTAAAGTTTTCTTTTATATTTTATTTTAGAATTTTTGCTATGTCTGTCGGATTTGAATTTAAATCCTCGTTTCGGATAAGATTTTTTTTTTTTTTTAATAGAGTGCATTTGCAATGGAAGGAAAGCGAGGTCAGAGAGAACCGGAAGGCTCTATCGACGGAGGAACGGACCAATTTTTCATTGGCTACTTTCGCGGTAGAAGCAGAACGGTGTCGGGAAGATGGGAAGCCGCGGTAGTAAACATGGCCTCAAGATAGCAAACTTTACGAGTTTTATCTTCATTAACCCGACCTAGGCCATCTAATGAGCCTCCATCTAGAACTCCGATCCACCGCTAGGACACTTCTTCCTACTAGCTTCTTCCTTCGGGCTGAAATAGATATGTAAGTGCAAACCATAATAGTCCTCTAATCTCTTGCTAAGTAAAATCTCTGAGGAACAATAATTTAAAGAAGATGTATCCCCTTACTTTTTCAATGGATATTCTTACATAGTTGTGTTATATTTGGTTTTAAAATAAGTTCGTGGCGTTTTTTACTGGTGATTTTAATAAAAACTTCAGATTCTTGAAAATAGTTTTAATAAATTATATGATTCATTGCCATCTTTCAGGAAAATTTTTAAATTTAGGTCCTCGTCAACATTGAAGAATGACCCGAGCTCATTGCTGCTTCCCAAATTCTATGGAAAACAAAAACTTATTTAAGTAGGTCATCATAGTATTTGCAATAACTTGATTTTAGAATTAAAAAAAAAATACTTTGCAAAACTTATCTCAGCATTTCCCAATTCTTCAAAACTATGATTGAGACTGGGGTGTACTCATGTATAGATGTTGGCTGTCTTACTAGCTGTTACACTACACCACAGGTCCCTCCTGCAGTTTAGCATTCAATAATGCATATATAATAATAATCAATATCTTTATGTTTTCGTGATGCGGTATATTATGAAAATATAAGTTTTCCATTAAATGACATCTAATACTTTTGAAGGTATTCAGATAAATACATAATAATATATCAATTTCCAAAATATGACTATGTTGGATCCAGCTTTTCGGTTGAGCGAGGAGTGCTTGTTTTTTGTTCCCTCATCTTACTTGGATAGATCATCCTTATTTATTTTTTTTTTTTTTGGGAAAAATTCTTTATTGAGTAATATTATAATCAGCCCACTTTAGGACATTTTTAATAGTGATACAGTACAACATTCACACGATATGTACAAAAGAATAAATTTATATAATAATAATACAATAACATAACAGAATCAATAAGAATATATACAAAAATCACTCATACCTATTACAATCCCCGAACATACAGCACGTGAGTAAAGAATCTAGCCAATGCTAGAACTCCAATATACAAGTTACATGAAGTCTCAAGGCCACTGCTGTTTCAACCTTTTAGGGGGATGGTAAGGATGTGTGCAGCTAGATAGGGATTGAGGTAAGGTTCTGATGGAATTTAGAGAATTTTGATGGTATAAAGTCTAAAATAAATTGAATATTTAGAGTCGTGGTGTAAGATATGGTTGGAGGAGCATTAATAAGGAGCATTGACTATTGTTCGGAGGACATTAGATTGGAATGATTGAATGCGTTTGATGTTCGAAAATTTGGCTGTCCCCCATAGGTCCAGATACGTTTCAATACTCTCTTGTTTTAGCAGTTTTTTTTCGATAGATACTTTAGAATTTCTGTTCAGTAGTTTGTATAATTCGCCAAATCGTCGATTAAGTTCTTGTCGTTTGATTCTAGTATGCGGGTTCCAAGTCAGTGTTTTGTCAAGAAGGAAGGTAAGATACCGGACTGTGTCAGAGAAAGGGTGCGGAATGGAGTTAAAGAGAAGAGGAGAGCAGGATTGTCTTCAAAGGGTGAAGGTGACATGTTTGTTTATTTATTTAACGTCACTTTATGCTACTATGGGTAATCGGACAATGCTACAGTGGGAGTCCTAAGTTTTGCCTATCCAGGTTTTTTTAGGATAGGGATTCTTAAAGAGTACCTGACATCGCACAGGCTCGGGACCACCTTTTAACGTCCCCTTTGAGGACGGCATAGATAAGGATTTTTTACTCCCATTGAAAAATCCTAGGACCACCCCGGGTTTGAACCCGTAACCTTTGGCATAGAAGGTTGCTAGCTAGCTACCCGGCTATAGGTGATCCCATTATCACATCATGTATGTATTTTAGAAATTTATGAAACATTTAAGCTAAATGTCCTAAAAGTTGGTTCCAGATTTTAAAGTAAAATGAAAACCTAATTGTTATCTTATTTCTTCCCATGTAAAATGATAAAGCGATTCTTGGTTCCCGAGCATTCCTTCCAAACCAATCGAATGTTTTGATACAATTTTTAATATAATTTCCTGAAGATTTGTAAGTAAAATACATTGCAATTATGTTTTTATTTGGAAGGGAAAATTAAATATTCTTTAATTGTCATCAAATAATTATGATTAGTAATATAGACGTATAATATACCGTTGGGAAGCGCAAGTTTTAAGAAAAGGTAATATGCAATAAAAAAAGTTGTACATGTTAATGGAAAGTTTTTATTCGTAAATTTATGAGCATATTGTATTTGTAATGTTGTGATAAGGGAGGTTATGGTGTTTTAGTGTTGCCACCTTACAGTATCGTACAAGTTATATTATTCCATACAGTACTGAAGATTAAAAAAAAAATATTATGTGCCAAAACGTATGCAAGTTTTCATAGATCCATAAAGTACCATTGTTAATAATTCTTCTTTTAGATAATTTAATGAAACAGATGTCCAACAGAAAACTAAAAAGGACTCCCATGGAAATTAAATTTAAAAATTGATTAAGAAAAAAAAAATAAACTAGTCGATGTTAACGAAGCCCCTGATTTACCACGAGTTGTAGTGCCGAACAGTAGAAGAAAAAAATTGTAATAGTAAGAAATGAAATAAAAAAGGAACCGTTTAATATAACAAAAAAACAATTTTTGTTTTTTTAATATAACAAACAAACTAAACCAATTTTGGTTTTTTGGCCGATTTATGTTTTCACTTTGAGCCGGTGAATAAATATAATAATGAATAGACATTATATACTTAAGATAATATTTTCTTGCTAAGTGGACTTTTGTTACCATAAATTCATAACTCCAAAATCAACTCTTAGTTTGCCAAACTGAACTTTCTCAAACATAAATGAAACCACATTTAAATTTCATTCTTGCGACGCTAGGGCAAGTCACTAGTTATAATAATATATTGAGATTACTCTTTATTTAAATAAATTTTCTAACTTTTCCACTATTTAAAGTTTTTATTTTCACTGCGAGAAAGCTTAGGACAAATTTTAGCTTATATTAAAAACTCGACCCTGGTACTGTACTGCTCTAATTTCACATCTGAGCAGTTTTCAATTTTTCAAAACCAGTTTTTTAAGTAATCATATATGGTTCAAGCCCTTTTGAGAATTTTTGACAGCTCGTCAGTGGATGCGGTAAGGTAATTTTCGATAATACCAGTCATTAATTTGATCTTTCTTCAAAATTTAATGCTCCTTCACATGAGCTTTCAGGAAAAAGGTCAACAATTTTTTTTTTTTCAGTTCTGACGTCTAAGGTCTTGCCAAAATGCTACTTGATGATGCCATATATCACGCAAATTTATAGTAGCGGGTTATCAGGGGATTTGGTTTTCCCCATGTGATCTTTTATCTGACTCTTTTGAACCATTATTTTGGTTAGAAATGTTTTATTCGCATATTACCTTGTTTTAATTTTAACCATCAATAATAAAAGTCGTGCTTGAGAGACTTATTGATTTCCACTTGAGTAACTTGGAATTTGCCGTAAGGTTAGTCGGGGTATTTCAATAGGTCACCTGTCGATCCCTGGAAAATAAAATATTATAACTATTATTATAGGTAATGTGAATTGAAAAAACAAAATCTTGTGCACACATCCCATAAAACTCACTTTCTTCTCAACAAACAACTATCCATAGATAATGAATTTATTTGTCAAAGAAATATTCTTGTAGAAATACACAACCAATAATAAATAAACTTCATACAATTCTTTAAGAATATGGCACTTCTAATGAAATATTAATTATATAATCAAAGAAATAAAAAAAAATATAATAAATTATATTAATAGAAACAATAATTATGACTATGAAAAAAGTGAACAAAATAATATGACAATAAAAATAAATAAAAATGAACTACTTCTTTTCTAATTTATAATAATATATTTTGTTTAATTTATCAACATTATCAATATTAAGAATGGTGTTTATGTTTCGTTGGTCACAAGCACTTGTTATATACTGTCTCAGATATTTCTCTTTATATTTATTAAATTTTGTACAGTGGAGAAGTATATGATACAAACTGTTGGATATGAATTGGTCACCGTTTTTGCAGAATTGATTTGCTGTAGGTAATAATGTTTTATTTTCTAAATAAAGTTTAATGTTCTCTTCGCTGCTTAATCTTAAACGACTGACATATCTTACTTTTTTTATGCTAACTCTGTAAGATCAAAATCAAAATATGTATTAACGATATTATGTACGTTTAGGTTTAGGCTCTGTTAAAATTATTTTTTAGTTTAAAGGAAAATATCGGAAACTAAAAATGAGAAATATAGGTTTACATGGAATGATCTAAAAGTAATAATCGCTGTTTACTTTATAAACACTCACTTAAGATATCCACTTACTACACAAACCTCCCAATTAACGACAAAAGGCTGATTAACTATCATAAAGCCAGTCTGGACTTTGAAATTCAACCGAATTCTTCTTGTATCAATGCTCAGTACTTTTTCAAGAATAAACTCAACTATCATGTTTCATATGATACTGATCTGGCTCGAACCAGGTACCATTCCTTTCATTAATCAACTCTAGGCCAATCTATTGCTTTACGATTCCTGATAACCTTCTGAGTTTTATGAAAATAAGGTGGTCGCGAGACCTTCTCATTTCGAATATTTTACAGAGTGCTAAAGATCCTCATCTACCAATCTACCAAGATTCTCTAAACGCGTATCAAGCCGTTGTTTACTGTATTTGCTATGTTTTTAACCGGATGATTTTCTATGGCAGTGTTAAGTGTTAATTACCTCTATAACAGTATTAATTAAAATATTTATGTAATATACTTTTTGGAACCATTGTTTTTTTGTTTTTTTTCCTAAGGTATCGTGTTTACCGATCCCAGTAGGTGGCATGCAGAGGAATATTAAATTAAACCAGGTTTTAGTAAATGACATTATTATTTAAAATCAACTTACACATATACAATATATTTAAACTGGGAATACTGACGGATTTCTTATAGTTAGCCTTGCCAAACAATATTACAATAAAAAGTTACATTACGAAACTTAGTCGGCTGGCGGAGGTGGAAATTGTCTCAGGCGTCCCTTCAAGGCTCTTAGACCCCCCCCGACGGACCTCTATGGAATCTCTACTTCTTCTGTCCCTACTATATGACTCTCCTCTTCTTGTAGATGGAACTCGACTGTTTACTCACTTCTAGAGGAAGGAACAACCTCTCATTTCTATCACCTCTTCTTTTCAAAAATACTGTATTTTAGAATCTCCTCTAAGATATCATGACAAAGGAATTAGGGCTGATATAGGAAGTGCCCCAAGCCGGGGGTCCAGCCTTCGTCCTTACTCTAGCAGGCTTGTAGCTGTGTTCTAGGAAGTTCCAGTGCTATCGCGGGGTGTCCATGGAAAATTCGGAGGGGGTAGATAAACGCCTTTTAAACTTTTTCCGACTAAGCCTTATCAATATTTATTTAATTAATATAATAGTTATCCCTTAATATGAATTTTCATCCCTCAGAATTCTCAATACATAACACTATATGTATGTCAAATTTACTGATTTTAATATATCTGTAAATAAAATGCCATGCCATGATTTTCGCTGATGATATAGTTCTAGTAGCAAATTCACAGGAGAACCTACAACAAGCAGTTAATGAGTGGAGAGAAGAACTATATAGAAAGGGTATGGCTATAAATGCTCAGAAATGCAAAATCATGAAAGTAGGGCGAGACGAAACAAACGTGAATGTGACCTGCAATGGTGAATTGCTCGAAACTGTAAACACATACGAGTATTTAGGCACAACCGTAAGCAATGATGGAAGGATAGAACATGAAGTAAATAGCCGGATTAGAAAGGCCAACCTCGCATACTACCAAATCAGCCACATTATAGGAACAAAATAAATAACTAATGCCACCAAATTAGTCCTTTATAAAACAATTTTCCTTCCTATCCTGCTGTTTGGAGCAGAGCACTGGACAGGCCCAAAGCAAGTTATAAATAGAATGACGGCCTCAGAAATGAGATTCCTGCGAAGGATAGTTGGAAAAACAAGAAGGGACTGCGTTAGAAACGAAGTCATCAGGGAAGAATTGAAAGTGGTGGCACTGAAGGAGACAATAGAAGAACGCCAATTACGCTGGTTCGGGCACGTGTGCAGACTCCCAGAAGACAGAAGAGTGAAATGGTTCATGGAAGCCAAACCAATAGGAAAGAGAATGGTTGGCAGACCCAGATCTACGTATATGCAGTACCTGGAGGGACTCGGAAGAAAGAGAGGCAAATCAGTTACCCAAATGAAAAATATGGCCATTCAAAGGGATGAGTGGAAGCGATGGACTGAGGCTGGTGCTCCACGCTGAAAGGCACTAAGGAGCTTGGGAAAGAAGAAGAAGTAAATAAAATATATTAATAAAAAATATTTTTTTAGTTTTCAAAGCCCTAAAATAAAAGACATATTATTTACATTGTATTTTTGGAAGAGGGTGTTTGATTGGTATGTTAGTTATTTATATTTAATAAATATAATTTTTAATAACAACTTAAGTTTACGGGATTTTGTTATTACTTTTCATTCACTTATATTACATGATTTGATACATGAGGAATTTTCTAAAATAATGAGCTGTTGACGTGATTTATTATACCCTATATTACTGCACTTATTTCCAGATTTGTCCTTTTAGAGCGGAGAAATATTTAATTTTCTCTTAATTGATTATCAAACTGTTTTAAAGTTTATATTTATGAATTTCCTACCGTAAAATGGTCAGCTAGTTGTCTCAGTCAAAATATCTGATCCTCACATTATGCTCTTAATGATGGCTCAAGTACAATATATTTTAAATTAGCCTCCCACAATCTAAAAAAATCTTTTAAATGGTATCTTTATCTTGTTGATAATACCAGTGCATGCATGAAGTGAAAAAAAAATCTTGTGAATAGTAATAAAATAAAATATACCGGAGAACTGAAAAAAAAAAAAAAAAAAAAAAAAATGGTCTTGGTATAGTGCAATCAAAACGCAAACAAGCTAATAGAGCATTATAAATGTACACTATGTCCTTTTATATATATTTCAAATAGTAGAAGATTAGGTCTGTTCATACTACGATAAATTTGCAAAGATATATGCATATAACATCGTGCGGTTTATTTTATCTTAAAAAAAAAAAAAAAAAAAATCTAAAAACTAATAACCGATCCTAGGCTGCGAAATGAGAACGGGTGTGACGCTAGATAGGTTGGTTCCCATGGGGGAGAGCTGATTGTTGGCCTCAATCGCACCCACCTCTCATTACCACTCTGATTTATATTAGAACAGATAGGTCACATGTTCGCCACCGGACACGATCTCTGTTTGGAAAAAAAAAAAAGAAAAACTAAAAAAATTCGACAAAACAAATGTGACCTTAAGCTGTTTGGCTTTAATTGTCCACAAGACGGTAAGTGCTACCGCTGTCGTGCGGTTGTAGCACAATTATCTGAGACCATGACCGGGTCAGGTGACTACTTCATTAATCAAACACCGGCAGAATGTGCTCTTGGGTATGTAGGCCTCCCTTCGATTGCCAGGCTCAAAATAAATAAATCACTTATTTTCCGACTTAAATACATAAATGCAGCGTGTACGGCCACATCGGCCGTGATTGAGGAGCACTAATTGTAGAAATGTACCGTTCGGTCGGCAGCCTTGAGATCAAATAATAAGAAAATAAAAAGAAAGCAGAATGGAAAGTGAGTTGCAGGCTGTTCCGTGTTCGCTATAAAAGTTAATTAAAAGCCCTGGTGCCGGCTATGGGAACAGGGGTGGATAGAGCAATACGGACCATGGAACCACACTTGACCGGTATAACAGAAGCAGGAGTAATTACTTCTTTAAAGCGATAGTCATAGCATGAGTCATACCGTTACTGATAATATCGATGCTTTAATGATAAACCGTTTATAGCCTCTTTAGTAGTTTAACACTTTCCTGACGCAAACACTATGACCTATTCATACGGGAACATCTCAACGAAGTGAGATCATTCCTGACTCTAACGCTTTTTACTAAACGAAACATGAAAGAACAACATCAGATGTATTCATCACACAATTTTTACTTAATTTCCAGGGTTATTATATTTTGGTTTATTATTATTAATAAAGAACCTTTGTAATCGATCAAACAATTAAAAAACATTACCCCACCCACCTCATAATTTGAGGTCTTACGTTTCAAGATACGTAGAACTAGAATAACGAATTTGAAAAAACAATTTATTTGTCTTCCGTCCGCCTTACTCTGTCCGCGGCATTTTCCGAAAATACCAGACGAATTAAATACTCCCACAACTTATGTAATATAATAATATGTATAGCTTTTACTATCAGTGAACATTAAAAAAACATTGATCCATATATTCAAGTCACAAATTATAGTAGATATAATTCCACCAAAACTAGGTCATTATTGAATATTGAGTAAAATCGAAAAGATTTTACGTTTCAAGATACATAGAACCCGAACAAAGAAACCGTTTTTCCTAATAATTAAATAAATACCAATTTTTTCGCCCTTAGTGCTAAGTCATAGAGAATTAGATTTCCTACAAAATGAAAAAAGAATCATTTAAATTCGTTCAGAACCAGATATATAACGTTTTGAATTTAGGATTGGGGACATACCATTTTCTATTGAATTATTTATTCTTTACATATTAGTTAATTCCCTATTAACAGCTATATAAATAGGTATATCCTGATATAGTTATTTGGAAATAATTAATAATAAATTGTTTACCTTCGTTCTTTTTTCTCTATCAATTTTCCACTTCGCATTTAGTCTATACAGGAGTTTTTTTGTACCAGAAGGTAAGGGTCGAAGATTAGTGCCAGAGTTTAAAACCCTATTTTTCTTTCTCCCCTTTCTCTATCCCTCCCATCCCCGTAACGGAGATTGCCTGGCAACGCCACCGTACACTCAATATTAAAAATAAATCGTTAATAAGAAATGCTTCTATAAAATATCTTATCTTCATGCTGTTTCCAATGGTGTAATATATATATTAATTAGGGCTCTTCTTTTCTATTATCAACGTAAAAAAAAATTATCTTTCTTTTTTCCATAAAAAAATCATGACATCAAATTATTTTATAAATTATTCCATATTTATAAATATCTTACTTCTACCAATTGTAAGAATGAGAGACAGTCGATAACTTCAAATAGAAAAAAACAAAACAAGAATAATCTGGAATAAAGAAACTTTGAAAATTAGTCATTTAATGAATGCTAAAATTCTAAAATAATAAGTACCAGATTGGTTGTAAACAAAAACTGTAGACATTGCTATTTGAGTTTGGAGTCATCTAGAAAATATTAACATGTTGTTTTGAATTATTAATCAACGGTTCAAATAAAATCGGTAATATTTTTGTATATGTTTTTTAATCTACAATAACCCAAACACTGTGAGATGTTAGATTGCCTCTTAACTGAAAATTTAATTTTTTTCATAAAGCCATATAGCTCACTAAAGATTAGGGTTTATACGCCTCCACTAGAATCCAATGGAACACAACTCCCTTCACTTGGTAAAACAGAGGACACAGGTACAACGATGTCCCTTTCCGTCGAACACTAATTGAAGCGGTTGGAAAGTCAGCAGATATTTCTAATTTTAATATATATATATAATTTTATATTATCTAATATACTGAGTTGAGATTCCTATAATAATAAAATATATTCCTATAAAAAATGAATTTTTTTATCAATCATACAGCAATCTTGTGTCAAAAACTCATTTTTAATTGTAAATAAATCTTATAAATATTAATTAATTTCATAATTATTAATTAAAAATTAATGGCACAATTAAACTAAATTATGTAAAAGAATTGCCCAAACCTCGTATTTATAGAAAACGTAATTATGAATAATAGAAATTTAAAAAAAAAATGTATATGAGAAATGAAAAGTGATTTCTGTCCTACAGAAGGATTAAATTCTTCAAAACGTTGACTGACTAAGTAATCTGAAATTTTCATTACTAACCATACTGGAGGGTAGCTCATCTTTACAATAACAAATTATACAAACTACATTGTTTTTATAAAAGAAATTAATTCGATTTTTAAATACACTTTTCTGGTTAATAATTTATTAATGATAAATAAATAAATTAGTTTTCCCATTTAGTTTACAGTACCCAACAGTAAACAAGCGTTTATTCAAGTAGTAGTTGATCGAATTCAAATATGAATTCACAAGATTATTCCATTTTAAAAAACAATAAATTTAAAAAAAATATATATATTTTTTGGAATTTACAACTAAATTTTTGAATAGTAATGAATGAGAGTATAGTTCTATAGTGAGACCTATAAGGGAATGATATAAATTTAGAGAACCTAGTCATAGGCAGCACTACGAAAATATTCTAAACGTGAAGGTCCCGAGGCCATCTTCTTTCCACATGACTCGGATGATTTTCGGATATAGGAGTTGAAAAAGAAGAAATGTAAACCAGTGGTTTAGAGCGGAAATGGAGTTTGTTATGAAAGGAATGGTCCCCAACAAATAATTAACTTTAAAACGAAATTATACTAAATTTTGCACCTGTAATTTCTTGTATATATGGTGCTTTTATGCATAAAATATTTGGTACTTACTCTCCCTTATTTATGTTTACATTAATTGATCCTTAATAACTTTTCGAGAGCTTTTATTTATTTATATTTCTCGTTCTGTTTTTTTATCACGTTTGCTTGTTTTATTTTTATAATGATAAGCTTCTAGTTAATTTATCTTCACCCTATTACCAAAAATTCCTTTAAAATGACATGTTTTGTCAATATTTAATTAATTTGTACTGTAAATTGTTATTAACCATTGTATACGAATGTATATTTAGTTTGAACAAAGTTTAAATTAATAAAAGCAAGAGAGCTAACAGCTAACGGAATTGTAGTAATTTAAAATGCAAATTCTCTCGCAAGATTCTGTAATACTAATGAGCCAACTACTAATCCCTTAAGCTGTATATTCACATCATTTAGTAATCGTATTATGTCGATCCAATTGCTAGACTAAGTTTTCAAATATTGCTTGTCACAACGACTTAAGCATAATGTAAGCATGAGAAAACACCTGTCTTTTATTTCTATAGGTGCTCTATTTATATTTTATATGTCATGCATCTAGAATAGTTTCAGAGAGAAGCTGTGAAACTTGATTTTTGGCTTAGAATCATGTTTAATTTGTAAAGCTCTTGTACATCTTATATATTCTATCTATAATATTTAAGCATGAGTTATACAGAGATCATAAATTAATCAGTTATTTAAAATTCACATCTATTTAAATTGTTTATTTAAAATCATCTACTGGATAAATTTATAAATATTCAATTTTTTTAGATTATAGACCTCATAAAAAAAAAAAAAAAAAATGTTCTATACGCCTAACTCACGCCTATTCTTTCTTTAAAATTCAGATGATCATAGGTTCTAAATAATCAGACTAAATAACTTAAGAGCTTTAATATAGATGTATAACATACCGTTGGATAGCTAAAGATTTTAGGAAAAAAAATATTTTATACACAAAATTGTAAAATTTAATGGGGAGAGATGAAAAGTGTATAATACGGATAACCGTTTTTCGCAAACAATAATATAATAGATTATTTAATGAAACACATGTTTCTATTGAAACTAAATGTAATTACCTTGTTTCATCTCTAAATTTATTTAAAGGTTCTTAATTAAATTTAGAACGGAGGTAAGTGAGGGTCATGTGTTGCGGGCACCAGATTTTTTAATTTTATACAAATCCTTGATTACTTAAAATTTTGAATTTCAATAAATTAATAAATACTATCAAATCATCTGGGATTTGTGAATATGCGATTTTTCTAGTATAATCTCATATTCTTAAATACATAAGCAGGTTAATTTATCCAAGAACTCTGTATGATAGCCTTGCTCCAAAATGTATACACACGCCTATATATAAATGTAAAATAGTAATATAATTTGGACTAAAGGTAAGAAACAAGAGACTAATTGGGAGTACTTGCTGGGATGAGGAGAAGCACTGAGACAGAAGAGTGAGTCACGACTCGAGCACTGCTTGTGCAAGGCCTGGCTACGTGGTCCGTTCTCTTCATTACCTCCTTTGCTAATAGCTTATGATCCGACGTACGCTACTTTGCTGCTGCGAAATCGGGGGTCTTTGGGTTCCCAGGTCCGTAGGGAAGGAGAGGGTCCGATTTCGGTATCTTCTGCATTTCGGGAACCGTTATGGAAAGGACCCATCACTGGCATTCTCCTGAAAAAATAGGTCGTAAGGTTGGAAAAACCAAGTGGATGAGCATACGTTTCAGGGTTTAAATTACTTGACTATAGTTTGGTTTACTATTTCACGTAAGTTAAACTCTTTGCCAATCATAGTAAATAAAAATTATCGGAATACTGGGAACATAGTTTGCTTCAAATGACATTTTTATCAGATAAAATATTTTTCTTTTCTTTTATACCATTTATAGTAGACCTGGCACGATCCAAATTTTTTAAATTCCATGAGAACCTTATTCATCATCCTAACCCTATAGCACAAGCTCCTCTCACCCCTTCAATCCTCCACGAAGATTGTAACGACAGTGGACCCGAGACGATTTGTAAATGATATAATATGATGTAATTGTAATGTTTTATATCTTATGGTTTACGGCTTTTTGTATTCATATGGCGGTGCCGGATTTTTCCCAAACATTAATTATTGAAAACAATGAACTAAAAACGGGTCAATGTATAAAAATTCCGAATTCCAGAACACATGATTTTTTTTTTGTTTTTGTTTCTATCTTCATTAATAATAACCAACCACGTTATCTCAGAATTACGTAGTTATGTTCATTTGATGAACTTCACCATAAAGATCTTTTGATTTTCTTCTTATTTGGGAGAATTAGATTCCCGGTGCAGTCAATAAAACACTTGATTAAGTAGATAACTTAATTTTTTTTTTTTTTTTTGGGCCAATGTTTCGGCCTAAATTTCAGACCTTCCTTAGGTTGAAGGGGAAAGACCACAACAATGACCACGTTTTTGTTCTAATTTTTTCGCGATGTTTACTAAGTCTAAAACTTTATTAAATCGTTTCCCTATCTTTGAAAATAACGGAGTTATAAGCGTATACATATGTAAAATTAAAATTTTGTCTTTATCATTTATAAAAATAACTGAGTTATGGGAGTATTTATGGATAAAATTTCAATTTTGTTTTTCTGTTTTATAATATTCTTTTCTATAAAATTGAATAAAAAGTTATTGAATTTAATAATTTCTAAATTTTTTTATTCCATCATTTTAAAAATAAGCGGCTGATATCAAAGTCCAAGGGTTAGGAATATCCCCGGATTCCCTGGTATTGATTATTGAAAATAATGAACCTAAAACGAGTAAATATTAAATTTGAACAAATTTCATGAGAGCTCCTCCAACTGTAAAAGTGTAGAGCAAACATTTAAAAAAAAATGTAGTATTTGTGTTTTTGAACATAATATGTAGAATATTCCGTAATGGACAGTGATGAAAAGTAGATATAACTGATTGATCGTTGTAGATAATAATACAGTAGTTTATTTAACGAAAGACATGTTTCTTTCGAAACTTGAAATAATTCTTTAACGTTTTTCATCTCTGTTTTAAAAAAGTTCTTAAATTGGTTGTAGCAACTGAGGTAAATGAAATTCGTGTGTTGCGCGTACCAGATTTTTTTAAATTATTATTATGAGCAAGTTTTTAATTGTATTAATATTACACTAAGGATGGTGTACGTAAACAATATTCCAGAAAATCAGTTCCCGACAATATTTATAATAGAAGACCAAACTAAATTAAACCAAATATATTATTATATAATTAACTGCCTAAAAATGAAATCATTCATTATCAACTAATACAAAAAAAAAAAAAAAAAAAAAAAAAAAAAATTATATATATGTTTACATACGAAATCTAAATAACGTAGTAAACAAAAACAACAATATGTCAACAATAGTATATCCCAATGACTGTTTTGATGTATATAAATCGATGTTAAACGCATAAACAATACTATCATAGTCAAAGGAAATATTAACTTAATATAAATCGTAACTGATGTAACCAGTCTAACCGAACTTTATCAATATTATGTAAAATTTCAGTCTAAAAAGTCTTAAAAGATATCTAAAAAGATATCTTTTTTTCCTTTTCTTTTTTTTTTTTTTTTGCTTATTTTATTTTATTTTAGTTTTATTTTTTAAAACAGATGTATTATTATTTTGAAAACATTTGTGTTTTTTTTATTTTAACTCTACTATATTGGAAAAAAAAAAAAGAACTGTTAATTTATCTATATCAATATACTAATTTATTTTTTATTTTATTTTCTTTATTTTTTTTTTAACAGATGTTTTATTATTTTAAACAATATTGTATTTTTTTTTCTTTATTTATTTTATATTGAAGAAAAAACAGAAAAAAATATTTAATTAATCTTTGCCTTTATCGTATTTGTTTATTTTATCTTTTCAAACAGTTGCATTATTATTTTAAAATCAAATATATTTGCAAATTTGCTTTTTGTTTATACAGTGGTGCATTGAAGGAAAAAAAAAATGAATAAAATGGTGAAATAAATAAAGAACTTAATTTATACTTATCAATATGTATTTTTAATTTTTTACTTATTTTATTTTATTTTTTTATTTTATTTATTCTTATTTTTTAAATTATTTTAAACAGATGTATTATTATTTCAAAAGCGTATGTATGTGTGTATATATATATATATATATAAATTATATATATATATATATTTATATATATATATATAATATATACTTAAAAAATGTATTGTGAATAGCCTAGCCAGGCTCTATTTGTAAGGGGAATACCCAAAGACAAATAAAAATATATTCTATATTCTATTCTATTCACTAAGGATGGTGGACTAGGGTGGGAATTTGTTGGAGGTGATTAAATGAGAGTGCCTTGCGGGTGGCCTACCGGGAGCGCCGTCACGACTGCATGAGCTCTTCCCTGTAATCTCGAAACATCTCACGTTTGAAAGAAGATTTAAACCCCTTCATGTACCTGTTCCTTTGAGACTTTTCATAAACTATCCATTTTCCTCATTCCTTTATATATTTATAAATAATTGTCTACTCCCGGATCGAGATATGAATCATCTCTCCGAGGCTAGTCTCCCCGCTGTGACTATTTATTGTGCGCTTCGTGAGATCGATTTCTCGACTATCGTCTATAACTTGTACCGAGGTTTGCTCAAACTTCAGCCGTTTTTACAGAACTACTGTTAATAAGTAACCGTTATTAGCAGCATAAATTCGAAACTTATCTGATCCACGGAGAACAATTATATAATACGTTGTTGATTATCACGAACACGGAGAATAACTTATTCAGCCTGATTTCTTATTCGTGTTAAATGTCAATGTTGATCAGATAAAAGCTATAGTTATTCTAATATTCAGAATCTGTTCGTGTTAAACTTGCCGCACACAAATAGGGCGATATGTTAAATTTATGGGACAATTTTGCATAAGTATCTAATATTTTAATTATCTAATACACTATCGTTAATGCTGAATCAGGGCGCGTGCAGTATAAACGTAAAGTATTGAAACACTTCAGTCCCTGAAGAATAAGGTTTGTAGTCCAACGGCTATGCACGGAGTTTCTTTATTTCTCCCTTTTTTGGACCCTGCTTTAATAAATGAGTTACCGATATCAGCATTATTAACTGAAATAACAAAATAAATTATTATTTTGCACAGGTGGACTCGAACTCGTTACCGTCAGATGAATAGCACATAATACCTACCTATATAGCTGATCTTATCTATGATTTATATTTATCGATATTAAATAGTTAATAGATGTGTATACCAAAATGGGCGAATCTAGGAGAAAACATATTATATAAATTAAGAAAAAAGAAAGAAAAATAATGTATTTACGTATTTAAAACTTGACGAATTTCGGAAGAGACATCCCTATAATCAGCAAAATGTTTTGTGTTTGGTAATTATAATCCATTAGCCTAAATAACTAATATGTGATAAAATTAAATTAATAATATAGTATGGTTGTAGGAAAAATTATGCATAAAATCTACATATAAAAACGGTTAAAATAATAGAAAATACAAAATTTATAAATTAAAACGAACGAACTAAATTTAACAACACACGTTTTTTTCTTTTATGAGTGTAGCGTTTGTGTAGAAAGTTTATAATAATTACCGATTTCCTTTATTAATGGAGTTTCGGAGACTGGTGTTTTACTGAAGTAAGAAGTTGTTTGAGTATGGAGAAATTGTTCAGCTGTAAGAAGCTGCAAGTCTAGGAGCATAAATGATATTTTAAAGTAGCGGGTGTTTTAACTATTATCCGCATTGATAGGTTTTGAATTATTTCAATTTTTTTATAAAAATGATAACTACAGTATATATTTATAGATCTCGATCATTTACCAATCTTAACATACGGATAGACCCATGACCTTTTGTTTTCACCCTCCCCTTAGTGCTGCACTTTTAAGAAATAATATTTTAGCAATGAATTTTCTCTTTTATATTTATTGATGAAATGACCTTACACCAAAGCTTCATTGGTTGTTTCTTTGTTTTTAAAACTTGCAAGAATTACTTTTAATGAACTTTAGTTTTAGAATTTATAGTTTTTTTTCTCCCCGGTTGATATAATATTTATTGTATTAAGTTAATTGTTAATTTAGTTGTATTTTAAACATTGTCGATTATTGTCGTTTGGGAGCCTTCTACCGTTTCCAAGGTTTTTTTCTTAAAAGACATGTATTATCTTTATTTTATTTTGTATATCTTGTATAAATATTTTTTTGAATAAATAAATATTATTATTATTTATTATTATTATAAATGGTATTTTTCTTTTTTTTTTTTGAGAATTGTATTTTATTTTTTTGTCTTGATTATTTATGGCTAAATGATAATGATTTATTTCTTATTTTATTTAATCATCACGTGTATTTTTTACAAATATTTTCACAGCCATTACTTTTCGAAGATATATATTGGCTTATCATATTTTTATTTTTGTCATTTGTCTTATTGTTTTCTTTTTTACTTATTATTATTCAGTGTATATTTCTTTTCTTTTCATTTTTTGTTTAATTTTACTCTAAGACAGTAAATCTCACATTTTTGTATTTTGTATTATTCTAAAGGGAATTGTCCCAGAATAAATAAAGAAATTATTATTATTATTAAATATATCTCCAAAATATTTATCATCCATAAGATTACTTTGCTTCAAATTTTATTTTATTTAAAAAAAATATGTTCTCTAGTTTGCCATCTAGGAACTCTTCAATAAACAACTGATCAATTGTTGTGATTTGAAATAACTTAAAGCAGAAAGGTTACGATTTGAGATAGGTAAAAAATGTCCAAGCATTGCTTTAGCACAATATTGTTCATTTAAAATTTAATTTTGCATAGGTTTTCAGAATCTCTTCCAGCATATGACATCATGTGGTTAGTGCTCAGTCAAACTATCATCAAACACTTATTCTTTTATTAACAATTTTTGTTTTTGTTTTATATGTATACATGGAAAGTAGATGAAAAGTTATTTATTCATAAATAGATGATTTAATTTTAATTTATAATCCCTTTCGATTGCTGGATTATGTATGTATATAAGTTATATTTACTGTTTCATATTGGCATAGTTATTTTATATAAAAATGCATCTTATTTAAAAAATAAATGAAATATGTAGATACCATATAGAAAAGGAAAAATATAACGATTTACTTCCATATGCAACTGAAATAATATATGTCCTCTAATACGGACAGCATATATGAATTCAGAAAGTGTTTTAGCCTGCTATCACACTTGAAATCTTTAACATTTTCACCCTTCACATTTACATAAGTATATGTTAAAATAGTTCCTGCTCCTTTTCAAGATCTATACAAACACCTGAAGGAAAGTTCAAACAGCTAAGGTTGCCTATATTTGTGCAAGCATTGATTTCATCATGAATTGAAGGTAGGAATGTCTTCCGGCTCTATGGTTTCTCAATTATTGTAAATTGGTCATGGTTCACTGGAAGGAAATTGGACGTTATTATCTCTACATGGGGTGATGATAATTTAAACTGAATTAGTAGGCTAAGGAATCGAACTGAAATCGCTTCTTATTCCTCGGCTGGTCTTTAGCGAGCAGAAACTGAAAGCGCAAGGTCGGGCGTGATGTTCGCCAACTTTTACAATATTATAACTAATCTAGCACAGTTTCAAACAAATAAAGAGTAAATAGTATTATAAGATATTTGTTTATAATAATTATGCCTCGTTAATTATTTAGAAAATAGTATTCGTATTGAAAAAAAAATATTGTTTACTCTGAGCTACCCTTGGAAGTTCGGTACTTCGGAATTTACTTGGAACTACTTGGAAGCTACGGATGGTTCGGATAAAGTAAAGTGGACTGTATAGATTAAAAAAAAAATGAAAGCAAACGACGGATCAAAATACATTTATCGAACTAAAAATACCTGTAGAAAACACAAGAAATAAAATTAACCTAACGAAATATACATGCAGAATTAAGAAAAAAAGACAAAATTAACCTAATTATATATGCCACAATCCCACCGTTCAGACGCTAGACAAATTACGATACTCTTGAATCTTTTTCTTCTATTTGTTTTCACGTCCGTAGCGAATACTTTTAACTGTATTTACAATAACTATATTTTTAAAATAGATATAACATAAAGACTAAGTTTTTTTTTTATTTAATAAAAAGATAATTTTTTTTTTTTTATTTATTCGGATATATTAAAATCTGTCACAATGGACAATAATAATAAAGATAATGGTAAATACAGATATTATAGTGTTTATTATCTTCAATTAAACAACTATAAAAACTTTTTCAGGCCATAATATATGGCGTGAACAAATATATATAATTTATTTTCATGAAACAATGAAGGCAAAATCTGACTCAATTGAATGCAGTAGGTTTTATAGCTGAATTTAAAAGATGTAATCTAGCAGAAGAATATGTGTATATGTTTATGAGCTGAACCCAAGACATAGGTTGTAGAGGTGCAGGAATTATTTTAATTTTTTTGTTTTATTTTTACCGTAGAATACATCAAATGAATAAAATTTAAGGATATTATTATATATAAAACTACTAGCTGTAACCTGAATAGGTAAGAATAAAAGATTATTATTATTATTATTATTATTATTTTTTTATCGTTTCACCCACTTTGAGGTACTTTGGATCAATCATTATTTGTGGCTATGTCCGCCAGCCCAGTATCTCTTCATTCTCTCGGATCTTATCCTCCTTACCTCGTCAGAAATAAGGTACTTTTTGTTAGGTCTTGAAGCTGTCCTGGAACCCCTTCATTTTGTCCTTAATGATGTTCTTCGCAGATCCATTCCTTGACATCTCTTCTGTAATTTTTAACTCTTTTAGATCCTTCTCCATCTCATTAAAATAGTTCGGTTCGGTTTCCTTATTGCGGAAAAAGTCGAAGATTCTTTTTCTTAATGTGTCGGAAATTTTGTTGGCTTTATTATACAGGATCTCATTGCTAACGTGAGAGATCTTATTATTATATAATTTGGGACCTAGAATTGTTCTTTGAATTTTCCGCTCCTTAATCTCCAACTTTTCCATTGGACCATAGGTAGTAATGGACTGCATTTCCGCGGTATGCAGGGCTTCAGGCATGACTACTGTATATATAAATATGTAAATATGTATATATGTATATATGTATATATATATATATATATATATATATATATATATATATATATATATATAATAAATATATATTAAGTTATAAAAAAGTAGCTGTAACCCGCAGTATTTCTCGCGAATATTGCATAAATCTCCCTGATTTATATGGTTTTATGTTAAGACTAACTATAATCCATTTAACAATAAGTTTCTCTTTAAACTATTTTTAACCAATGAGTATAGTGTTACTGTTTAGAGCCAGATCTTAATCTCATTTTGTCGAATTTACAATAGCACATCAGTAGAAATATTTAATAAGTTTAATCTCTTATGTAAACATAATTGTTTCTCGAAAACGAAGGGTGATATTAAGGTAATATCTGCCAGTAGCAGATGATCACATATTTGTTACTGGTATTCTGATCAAGGGCGGCTTTATCCTGATTCCCGAAGAAAATACCTTCTAGGTATCTTCTTATTCCAATCCTTGCGAGCCGGAAAACCTTACTGTATATTTGACCTCATTACTCCTCTCTCATCCGTACATACCCAAAATACAAGATCTCAACCTAGTGATTTATAGGTACCATCCCACAGAACTACATCCTTTGTGAAGTCCTTCATCCGTGCTGCCATACTTAGGAACTCACTACCCACCTCCCTCCGTAAAGTATCATCCTTAACCACTTCCAAGCACCAGTTATTTCTCCTTCTCCTTAAAGATCTAACTTCCGCACATATGTAAATTGTCTCGTCCTAATTATGCACTACTTAATTCATAATCTTTTTATCTGTATTATTTATTTATTGTACTTATTTTAATTTTGTATATATCAGAATTGTTAAATATGTAAATATCACTAATAAAGACTAATGTGTGTAGTTATCACTAAATAATGCCAGACAGACAGGAAATTATATGTTAATTGTTTCTTTATCCTTAGAGGACAAAATGTCTCATAATAATAAAAAAATATTTGTATTCATTCATTCATTCAATAAGGAACAAAAACTTTTTTAAATGGGTAAAACAACGTAAACAATCAGCGAAATATTTTATCCTTGACGAAGTTAGCAGCTTCCTGAAATAGCTTGATTTACTTTCATACCAGAGAAAAATTTTTCATGGCTATCGAATAATCCGTGACTTGTGAGGCAAATAGATCTTGCTTGGCCGACAACAGCAGCTTTCCCCCAGAAGCTGACCGGCAATTTAACAAGTCTACACATTATAAATCATCACTTCGCCAACCCAATTTTCAAAATAAACAATATTTCATGGATAAATGTATCATAGCCCCGTTTGTTGATTGCTGGACCGATATTTAGGTTAATTAATCCGGCCTTGATACATTGAGCTGTGCTCATGACATTGTGCTTGTGTGTTCATTTTAAATTTGCATTTTTCGACTTTCTGTTGTTCTGAACATGTTTGGCTTTCTCGCAATGACATCCAATGCATTCCAAAGTTATATAGAGATTTTTGAATTTTTTTTTCTCGAAATTAAATATTTTTAAAAAATTGAATAAATAATACAATGATGTTTTTCTCAAATTGCGAAGTTTTGTGGCAGCCTTATGTAAAACAAAATAATTCTGTGTCACAGTTGCAGAGACAAATTATTGAAAGGAACCTCTAAATGTTGTAATCGAAAACAAAAAAGGTAGAAAAGTTATTTTTTTAAATACAAAGCGGATATTACAAGGTTAATAATGTTTTTTCGACGTGCATACGTAATATAAGATTTTTTTTTCATTAATAGATAAAATAGATTTATCTAAACTTTACGTTAGAGTAAAGTTAAATATTCAGATAAATATAGTTAAAAAAGATAGATAAATATTCAGATTTACGGAGGAAATATTCAATGTATTATTAATTTAAAAATCTGATGCTCGCAGCCCACAAATTTCACTTACCTTCGTTGAAAAAACCGACTTAAGGATTTTTAAATACACTTAATGAAATATATTGTTACTTGAAAGTGAAAAGTTTTTAGAATTCAATAAAATAGTTTCTATAGAAACAAGCTTTTTATTAAATAATTATCTGCAACAATCAGTTAGTTTTACCAGCATTCATCATCTCTAGCCATTAAAATTTACGAATCATTCTATAAGATAATTTGTTTCAAAAATCTTTAGCTTTCCAACGAATATTATACATCGATATTAAAGCTGTTAAGTTGAAAAAAAAAAACACAAATAAATATTTGTTGATCTTTTCTTCGGAGTCGGATGTAGAATTAGTCCAACATATATATTTAACCGTTTTTTTTAGTTAATGTACAAAACTGATTTGATTTTAATTTTTGGAAGAAAATTTAAAATATCGGAATGTAAGTCTCGCCTATTTAAGCCAGTTTATTTCAATTAAATTGAAACTTATATCATATTAATTTTACATTAATATAGCCAGTTTAATGAAAATCGTTATTACGAAAATGTGTCAAATCTCAAAAGGTGCAAAATTTATTGTGACACTTCTTGTTCACTGTTTTTAATGAAAAGGTTGCTGTAACATCTCGTGCTTATGGTTGAATTAAATATGAAATCTCAGTTTCGTATGTATTTCATAAATCAATAGAGACAGCAAAACGGAAAATATAATTCAATAAAGTATCGAAATTACTTATTAAAAATTTTAATAATGCTTTAATCATTTTTTTTCTCTAATATTGTTTGTGTTTGTTATTGTTCAATACGTTTATTGTTCAGTAAATATTTATTTATGCTAAAAATATTATTAATGTTAAAAGAATAGTTGGGATATAAGAATTTGGTTAGAAGCTTAATCAAAGAAACATTTCAATAAAGTGTACTTTATTTATTGTGACTTCATCGGAGCTAAGAAAAAAACAAAGAACAATAAAATTAAAAGAAAAATCATAATAAGCAAACTGTACATTAATAAGATAGCAGGAATAAATTAAAATATTTATTGTATTTTTTTTTTATACGGATATATAACAATGCGTCTCAATCGACTATAATAATATTGCTATAAGATTAATACAAGTAATAAATTATGTTGCAAACCTGAATATAAAATGATCATTTCGGTATGAATATATTTGAAGTCATTTATGAGAAACTATGAAATAATTAGGTGAGTAAAATAGATATATAACAGTGTAATAGGTGGTTAGGGGTAGGTATTTATATTATATATTTATTTATATATATATATATATATAATATATATAGAAATTAATTTGTATTACCCTTTTTATCTTTTGAATGGGTATTATGAATTATTTAAAAAATAAAATAAACAAGAACTTTTTTTAAGAACAATAAGTTATTATAGTTTTTTTGTCACATATAGAACTAGAAACATCACGAAAACTATTAAATTAAATGTTAAAAAACACATAAGAAGCAAGGCAATCAATGCTTCTACAACTTGATAAATAAATATCGAATCCTGTTTTATTTTGACACATTTATATATCAACAAACAAAAAGAGAAAAAGCTAAATAGAAATACTCAATAAAGTATAAATAAAATGCCTTAATGGCTCTTTTAAATCAGAGAAATAAATGAAAAGATAGTGGCTAAAACGCCTATTTATAAGGCGCACTCAAGGGTAACGGAAAACGATAATTTAAAATAAACCAGTCCAACTCCATGTTTAGATTTTGCAAATCGCTCCACATGTGAAATTAAGACCAACAGGTGCCGCTCTGATCCGCCTTCGCTGCTTTCCCACATCCTGACTAATGCGTCTCTTTTATCGTTAATAGCTCTTTTATAATACGATTTAGTTTATTTTTACATCATACTATATGTGTTTTAAAAAATATATAACTTAAGAAATACCTTCTCCATATATGGTCATGAAAAAAACTGGAGTTTTTGCGTTATTATAGATATCATAGATTAAACATTGTGCACCATTGAACCATAATTTTCTCCAACATCTACCTTTTATTACGTCATTCAAAAAAAAAAAAAAAAAAAAAAATGGAGTTGATAAAGCCATGATGATAAAGACATAAAAGCCCCATTCGATGTAGACTTACTGCTAAATAGATACATCAAGTTTAATTTAAACATCCTGAATCACAACTTCCACCGACCACTCCAGCCATACAAAAAACACTGCTTCGGAACATTTGAAAAAAAATAAGTAAGTGTTACTTAGTGAGTTTCCGTCACAAACAATTTTGATAATTTAAATCTAATTTCTACTTTACTTGTTGTTTTGTAATACAGTTGTAAATTTCAATAAACAAATTTATTTTAACTTAATCATTGAATCGTCTAATTCCTTTGTGCATCGTAAAGTTGTTATCACATATTAGTTATTTTAGGACCATTCTTCAATATTTATATATATATCGGTTGGAATATAATTTTTATTTCAACTTAACATTTGGGAACGAAACTTAAAGATATTGTAATGATAATTACGTTTCATGTTTAGAATATTTGATAGAATCATGGTTAATATTAGCTATTTTAGAACTTTCTTCAATATTTATATGCAATGGTTGTCACATAGGTTTTATTTCAACCTAACTTTCTGAAATGATACTATAAGATATTCTGCTGATAATCACGATTAGTTTACATAATAATCAATAGAATTATGGGACCTTCGATATGATACTATATTCTGTATATACTTTAATATTATATTCGAGGTAGGTAGGTAGAGTTCTTATGGGCACTCAACTGCTAAGGTATTCAGAGTTCTTCAATATATTTTCTTTTTCTGCTACAATTTCCTAAAAATATCGATCTTTATGAAGATATCGAATGTCTTCCCTATTTTTATGCTGTTACCTACAATTTACAATCTGCTTCATGAAATTGTTTTCGATGTAGTAGCCATTTTTCTTGAATATGGTCAGTCGTCAACTGCACATCAGATTCATATTCATATTCGATGTAATAAGTTCTGGCTGCTCGTAGGAGGCAATTTCGTAAGACACTAAAGCTATACATACCATCAGGATAAGGATAATAAGCTAAATTATGTTTGTCGGTGTAAATATATATATATATATATATATATATATATATATATATATTTTATAATGTAGTGAATCTGCTAAAATTATATTTACTATGGTCATACCATTGAATCATTTGTGAACAGTATTAACTAAAAGGCATATTGACAATTTTACTAATTAATTAACCCGATGAACATATACATTTTATATGCGCTTGGGATCATATAGTCTTTTTTGAAATTGTAGTAGTTGGAACTATAAACAAATGGACTAGTTTTGTTATAGTAGTGACATTTTATAGTCAGAAATTATATTGATTACTGTAACTAAATGGTGGTTATAAACAAATAACTCATTGAAATTTTTTGACATGGATACGTCTTGCTTTCTTGGGGTCTATAGTTTTTTTTTGTAACTCTTTTTCACATGCTTTGTTGGTGTTTCTGGGATTTGTGAGGATTTGAATCAGGAAATCACTGGAAAATATATATATATATTTTTTTACATAATATTTGTTACTGGATCTACCGTTTAGGATCTTCATTGGTTTGAATGAAAACTGTTACTTAATTTCCAAATGTACGTAGATGGTTTGAAATAAATTTTGAAAGTAGATTCTACTATACTTTAGCAGCTCTTCTGATACGAGAAAACAAGATATTATATATGAACATGTCTATGATTTATTGTTTTTCTCAGTCTGAGAAAAATACTGAGGCAGCATTTTTTTTTTTACATTATGGGTGATTTACCGACTTAAATTTATGCTATACTTCTCTTTTAGCTTTCAAAAACAGTATAAAATGAATTAGATATTCTAAAAAATGTCAGATTTTGTAATTCGTTGATGACTTATGAAACAACTTATATAATTTATAATAGAGTTGACTGTCACCGCAGGATAATTTCATCACCCACAAAACATAGGTGTGAAGAGTCATAAGGACATTATGCATAGTTGCTAGTTTCCAAGAACTCGAAGAATCCAGTGGAGGCTACTCGCGTGGCGCTATCGTAACATTCAACTTCTTTATCTCAACTCCTCGGAATGCATAATAGTTTAATAGAAGAGGCTATGTAGGCCCTAAAACATTCCGGGTTTTTGGAGTCTATTAATCAAAAGGAGGTAGTCCTTGTCTCTTCGAGAAGAAGTGTGGCCCGGTCCTGGAACAAGAACTACGAGTATGTCTTCGGGCTAACTCATGGCAACGATAATTTCGTTGGGGATATGTTTATGAGAGAAACAAGAAGGATCTGAGGAATGTCGGGTATTTATGTAAAGGATGGGGCCAGTACTTGGGCGTCCTGGTGAGAGAAGCTTGATCTGGGAAGAATTTAAAATTCCCTTCGGATCGGATCGTTCTACGTTACAGGCTTCATACCTCAGCTTCAGGCTTCTCTTGAATTTCACTGATATCTTGTACATATAGCATCCTTTCATTTTTCCTGCACCAAGAGATGTAGTAAATATTTGTTGAAGAGTACTATTTTCAAATATGGGAACACACGCAACCTGATCATTTTTATGAGTTTTGTCGCTACATTCAAAGGAAACCACTGAAAGTTTTTACTATCTATTCACCGAATCATTCAAAATAAAAATTAAATGTAAACTGCTTAGCTACTCAAACTCATATAACCGTAAACATCATAGATTTAGAGTTCAAAATAAAATAGTCAGTTGCAACAACACAAGTGATACAACAGTTCCCAACACACAACTATTAAAAAAATTACCAGCACTCACGGATTGTAAGAGATTCTTATAATATTAGCGGATATATTTTTTTTTTTTTTTTTTTTTTTTTTTTTTTTTTTATTGAGATATATTACAATTTGTTTCTATATGAACATTAGTAATGGTGATAAAAGATCCCATTCACACAATATATACAGTATACAATGATAAAGTCAAATAAGTAAAATATAATATATGTACAAAATAAGAAAACAAACAACAACCTATAACTGAGATAAATACAAATAAATGATATATATAGAATTAAATAATAATAAATATAAAAACAAAACAAATCAAAACATTAACCTATAATTGAGATATATAAAAGTTTGCAAATAAACAAACATCATTCAAACAAACATAACTATATACAAAATATACAAGTGCTATAGGGACCCCAGACTGGGCTTTTCCCTCCACTTGTGGAGGAATAAGCGGAATTCAAGAGATCCTAGAACCTCGTTCTCAGCCGCATCACTGATGTGAATCAGTGGAGGCTGAACAAAGGCGCAATAGCCACAAACATACATTACATGAGTGGAGGATCTGACCAGTGTCAGAACTCCAATTTAAACGTTTACAAAACGTCTCGCGGCCACTGCCAAACATCTTCGAGGAGGATTGTAGGGATGGGTGGTACTGGATAGGGATTGTGCTAGAGGGTTAGGATGATGAAGAAAGTTCTGATGAAATTTGGAAAATTTGGATGGTACCAGGTCTAAAATAAACGGAATTTTAAGGTCGTGGTGTAGGGTAGAGTTGGTAACGTAATAAGGAGCATTAACTATTGTTCGGAGGACTTTGGATTTTAAGGATTGGATGTTAGAATGTTTAGCTGTCCCCCACAGTTCAAGTCCGTAGGTCCATATTGGTTACAGTACTGTCTTGTATATTAGTAATTTGTTGTCAACTGTAAGATGAGATTTTCTGTTTAGTAGTCTGTATAACTGGCCGAATTTGCGGTCAAGTTCTTTTCTTTTAAGTCTTGTGTGTGGGTTCCACGTCAGTCTTTTGTCTAGTAAAAAGCCAATATACCGGACTGTGTCAGAGGAAGGAAGCGGTAGGAAATTGAAATAAACGGTTGGACAGGATTTGCGTCGAAGAGTGAATGTGACGATTAGCGGATTAGTAAAAGATATAGCAGCAGCTTTAATAGACGGCTAAAAAGAAGCTGGGCTAAGGATGTTCGTTTTGAGATATATGAATTCAAGTATTGGATGGACTCTTAGGCCAATTAAAAAATAAACGTCTCAAATATATTTAAATTTCTCTGTATTAGTGCTATACCTTTCAGCCTGTTAGTAATTAAATCAGGCTCTTTTCTGTATTTGAAGAGTAAAACGAAATCGTCATAGATCGTTGCATTTACCCATATGTCTGAAAAGTTCTAATTCTTTTGTTCCACTCAATATTTTCCACTAATTATCATCTAAAATTTTTTTTTTTTTTTTTTTTTTCACTTAATATTTTATTTACACCTGTAAAAAAAATTACAATCAGCAAATGTACTAAAATCTAAGTAAACATGGCGTGGTTAGGCATGAGGGAGATAGCACCCAGTGGTGCATCCTCCTGACATTAAGCAGAACTATATTTTTAGGTCAGGAGATCCCTCATCCAACTCCTTTTCAGCCTACGCCGAGTTATGGATGGTATGTCGGTTGTAGCCATGTTTTGCACAAGTTTGTTTATGTGTCCATTAAGTTTGTCGTGAAATCGTTTGTAAGTCGATCGAATGTGGTTTGTTGTAGTAGGAATACGTAAGTCATTATGAAGGGTATCGTTTGAAACATATAGTGGTGAGTTCGTTGCCAGTCTTAAAAATTGCGATTGAAATGTTTGTATTTTTCGTATGTGTGTCTTTTTAGCAGGTCCGTATATTTGGCAAGCGTAAGCCCATATTGGTTTTAATAAATAAGTGTATACGTTAAGTTTCTGTCTGATAGGTAATTTAGAATGTCTATGAAGTATCGAATACAATAGTCTCAGTCGAAAATTTAGAGTTTTACGTTTAGTCTTGACGTGTGGGCCCCATGTCAACCTTTTGTCAAAAATAAGTCCTAAGTACGTTACTGTGTTTGATTGTGGTATCTGGTGATTGTCTATGTAAACTGGAGGGCAGGTTCCATGTCTAAGTGTAAATGTAACATGTAGTGATTTGTCGTGGTTAATCTTTAATTTCCATTTCCTACACCAGTTTTGCACATTGTCTAAGTGATGTTGTAAAGTCATACTGGCCTGTGTAGGGTCTGTGTTTTTAGTAATAATTGCAGTGTCGTCGGCATAAGTCGCAGTTAGGATGTTTTCGTTTGTCGGTAAGTCATATGTGTATATTAAGTACAGAAGTGGGGCCAGGATAGAACCTTGGGGAACTCCTGCAGAGACTGGCTTGACTGATGAGGTCTCGGAACCCTGTCGGACAGAAAAGTAGCGGTCATAGAGAAAAGATTGTAAAACTAGATAATAAGTGCTTGGAAGTATGGGTTTTAGTTTAAAAAGAAGACCCTGGTGCCACACCCTATCAAAAGCTTGAGTAACATCCAAAAATGCCCCAGAAGCGTATTGTTTTAGTTCAAGTGCAGTGGAAATAAAGTCCGTTACTCTGTGTAGCTGTTGTGTTGTGGAGTGAAAAGAGCGAAATCCGAATTGATGGTCTGGTAATATGTTGTGGTCAGTCAGTATGTTAATAATGCGTCCGTACAATAATTTTTCAAATATTTTTGAGCATACTGGAAGAAAGCTAATTGGTCTGTAGGAATCAGGTCTGTATTTGTCTTTGTTAGGTTTGTGTATCATTGAAATCGTAGAATATTTCCATTGAATGGGGAATTTGGTCGTCCTGAGTATAGCATTGTATAATGTAGTAAGAAATACTAAAGCTTTTCTGGGGATTTTTTGAAGCACCTCAGCAATGATAAGGTCGTAACCAGGAGTCTTTCTTTTCGGCATTTTCATAATCTGTCTAGATACCTCGGAAGGAGTAAAGGATTTTGGTGGAAGAGACATGGGAAGAGGAGAGTCCAAGAATTTCTGTACATAACTTTCGTGTTGTATGTCGGTTAAGTCTGTGTGAGGTTGAAAAACACTTGAAAGATAGTCAACGAAGATTTCAGATTTGTCTTTATCCGACACGGCCCAAGAACCATCATCGTTTCTCAATGGGGCAGAAACTTCTCGATGTTTCAGAATTCGTTTGGTATGTCGCCAAAGACTGTTGTCGTCGGTTGTCAGGTTTTCCAGATATTTGTCAAAGTTAGTTTGTTTGAATTTTCGTATTTCTGTTTTAAGTTCATTGTTAAGTTTGTTGAAGATTCGTCTGTCTGAAGGAAGTCTGTAAGTTTGCCATTGTTTCCGTGATCGTCTCTTGGCTCGGATTAGGTCCCTGATATATTGAGGGTAGAATGGCGAAGTTATTCCTGGCCTTCTTTTTTTTTGTTGTGAGGACCATGCAGCTTCTTGAACGGTTGAAGTGAAGAGTTCAACTGCATCTTCTAAGTCTTTTTCAGTTTTTAGTGCTTTAGGGACAGTGAGCTGGGCATTAATATGCTTATTGAATAGATCCCAATCCACGATTCCGTAGGTAAGCGACTGTCTTCTTTCCGCAAAGAATTTCTCCACCCCCAACATCAGGTTCACCGGTAAATGATCTGAGCCAAGGTCTGTTTCAGTTGTAACTGTAATCGGTAGAGTCGTTAAATCTTTGGCTACAAATATGTCAAGTACGTCAGGTTTTTTGTGACAAGAATTTGGTGAGTAAGTCGGTTTGTCAGGTGAAAATATGTTCAATGATAAGTGGTCAATAGCAGATTTGAGTTTTCTGCCCCTTGGTGTACACAAACGAGAACCCCAAGCTTTGTGTTTTGCATTGAAGTCACCTCCTGCCAGGAATGTTCTACCAAAGGAGTTAAATAGTTCAATAAACATTTGGTCGGTAATGATGTATTTAGGAGGGCAGTAAATAGAAGCTAGTGTTATGTTTTTGTATTTAGTCTGTAACTGTATTCCTGTTATTTGTATCTGCGCCGTTGAGTCTACGTGTATAGGGTAATGTTTTAGGGTCGATTTTATTAATATAGCTGTCCCTCCGTGTGCAGTATTGTCGGGATGATCTGTTCTGTATAAATGATAATTAGGTATAGAAAGTTTGTTGCGTGATGTGAGATGAGTTTCTGTCAAAAGTACAATGTCGATACGTTTTTGATGAAGATAAATTTCCAGTTCAGTCTTATGTCGAAGTAGTCCGTTAGTATTCCAAAGGAGGATTGACAGGGAGCCAACAGTTAAAGAACTAATGTCCATAAGTTACTGCTAATGCTTGTGTTAAGTGCGTTATTTGGCTAATTAGGCTGTAAAGGGGCTGAATGAGGGCATTTAAATTATTTAGTATGTTGGATTGTAAATAAGGCTCAGAGCCAGCTGGTGGTACCAACTGACTACTGTCTTCCCTCATACCTGATCTTAGATGCGGCTGAGGCTGAGCTTCCACGTTGGGCCGAGGGCAGTTTGGGCGTTCCATTCTGGGGTTTACACCGACAGGTTCCAGAGGCTGATGTTGAAGAACGTTCGGCAGGGCTGGAAAATGTCCTAGATCCGGAGGAGGTGGGGCAGCTACCGGTGTAGGGCGGTAACTCTGGGTCCTCTGAGCTCGCAGGTTCTTGAGGGCCTGGCATCCTCTGTAATTGGCGGGGTGTGCCCCTCCGCAGTTAGCGCATTTGGCCGGCGTCTCCCTAGTTTTGACGCATGCAGCGCTTTCATGGGCCTCTCCGCATCGTACGCAGCGTGGTTGGTGATTACAGTACGATTTTGTGTGGGCAAATCCCTGGCATCTGAAGCACTGAGGTATTTCCCTCTTTTTTCGAATTTCTTCTACTTTTATCCTTGTATAATAAATGTAGTTTAATTCAAATATTTTTTCATTGAATGTATTTTTAGAAATGTCGACAAAGAACATTTGTAGTGGCAGTTTGGTTCTGGCTGAGATAGCATTCGTAATGTTTACAGCTTCATAGCCCTTAGCTTTCAGTTCTTCCCTTATTATTGATGTTGGTGTAGATGGGTGAAGTCCTTTAATAACTACTCTTGCGTTTTTGTCTTCCGACAGTTGATACGTATGGTAGTCGGCATTTACCTTTTTTAAGCAGCGAACAGCTGTTCTGTAGGAGTCTGGGGTAGCTGGGTATACAATTAAATTTCTGGCTGTTGATTTGATACTAAAGTAACTAGAACCTATTTCTTTTTTTAAAAACGCAATCAATGCTTCGATATTCTGTATTCCTTTTAGGAATATAGGTGGTGGCTTAAGTTTGTTATTTTCTATTGAGTTTGATTGTTTCTCGGATTCTCCTGCAGTCATATTTAAAAGAGGGTCAAATCTGTTGCTGGTTTCTATTGTATTTGATTTCTTTATGTATAGCCTAGGATCTGCTGACGATGATGGTCTTTTTCATCCTGTAATCACCTCCCACTCATTATTTTCTTCTGGCATAGTTGAAGAGCCTGCCTCTTGTAGGTCCATATTGGTTACATTTTCATACGCCATTGATCTCTTTGCTTCTATTTACTTACCAGATCGCACGAAAAACAATGTTTTGAAACAATATTTCACAGACACACAATGTTTTTAAAGTTTTAAACTTATTAAATTACATAAATTAATGGTTAAAAAAAACTAACCTTGCACATTTCACATTTTTTCCACTTTGTTAGTTGTTGCTCACTTATATATCCTTAAACTTACTATAACTTTTTAAACTAGACTATTAACTTGTCCGTTTGAGCTAGTAGTCACTCTTAAATACAGTTTATAAACATGAATAAATCACATTTATGATAGAGAGAATGAGAGCACATGCTTTTCACTACACGGTCACCATGGCGATCCAATCATCTAAAATAAACACCGGAAATGAATTAATTTTTCAGCATCAATTATAAATACATTATAATTCATAATTATACTTAAGAACTTAACGACATTGCTATTTATTTGGAAATGCATCTTAACAAAATTAAAAGATTTAAGCATCAAACAAAGAATGTAATAAATGCATTACAAAAGCATGTATACCTCTCACAGTATCTATTTTTATTTTACTTTACACATTCGAAGCTTGCAGTGCATCTAATGAGACTCCAAAGTTTTTTTTAATTTACATTTTCTTGAAAATAAAGTCTTGAAGTTCATGTTAGAATTTCACTGTGCATGACCTCAAAAACCTTCTGAAAATTTAATGTAAAATATATGTATAGACTATTAGTGGTATAATAGTGTTATTTATGAAATATAATGGAGCAGTATACATAATGCAAAATATTTTTGTACAGCTGAGGTTAAGTAATCTTATTTGAAATGGTAGTAGTTGGACCATAAATTAATGGACTACTTTTTTTTTTTCATAGTATTGATAATTTGTACTCATAAATTATATTGATTACTGTAACTAAATGGTGTTTATAAACAAATAAATCATAAAATTGCTCTTAAGAATTTTTCGCCATGGATACGTCTTTTCGCTCGGCGTCTATACTTTTTTTGTAATTGTTTTTTACACCCTTTGTTGGTATTTCTTGGATTAGGCGACATTGACATCATCAGGAGTTTAATGGAAAATAATTTTCCATTGTGCATAATCTCAAAAAGCTCCTGATAATTAAAAGTAAATTATATTTATAGACTATTAGAGGTATACAAGTTCTATTTATGAAATATAATAGAGCGGTCTACATATTGCAAAATAAATCAATTTTTAGAATAATCTACTTCAGGGTATACATAAACCTTTAAATTGAAGCGGTTCCTTTGATGTTTCATCCTCAGCTGCCTGATTTTTTAAAAGTTTAAGCTGACTTTTTATACTTGGATTAGTGGGTTATGATCATCCAAGACCTTATACTAAGTTCTCCCTAAACTGTCTTCACCCTGGATTCTTTCATCTTCCTCATCCTTCATCAGCCAGGTACCTGACACCGATGAGCGACTCAATGGCTACACTAGCCGTGGCCTGGATGCAGGATCACGGCCCTCTAAGATAGGATCCGGTGAATGGTCCAACCCTTCCCCGAACCTTTTGTTTTTTTCCTTTCCTTCCCCGTCAACCCCCGAGCCATTGTTTCCCGCCGAGCAGTCATTACGTAAGCAGTTCCCAGGGGTAGCGCGGGCACTTAGAGGCTGTCGCTCCCGATCTAACCTTTGTTGTGCCTCCGCTTGCCTCCTTGATAGCCCCACTTAAACGTTCCTTACCGAGGGAACTAGAACAAATATATAACCGTTATGTTTGTTGTCGTACTCCTCAATACTCCTTGACGTGCACTTGATTCTAAGGCAGTTCCGTATTCGCTTGTTCTTCGATTCTTTCATCTCCAGAGAATACTTTGCTACGAGCTAGATGTACGTTAGCCATATTAAACGGCCTGATTTAATTACCAATAGGCTGAAAGGTGTACACAACTCATGTAAAGAGCAATTTACTTATATAGATCTCTTAGAAATCGTCCAGACCATGCTGCTCAACAATTTTTTATTTCCTTGATACTTTTATCATTTATTTTATATAGTTAAAAAATTATAAAACTCATACTCATTCTACCCCTATATGATAAGAGACGTAAGCTAAAATTTAGTGGCTGAGATTTAGCTGGTTTTAGAAGTATAACTTTGCTGCCTTGCAAGAAGTGCCCTCTTCTTATCAAGGAAGCCAAACAACATTAATAACACTAGCACCAGTTGAATCTCAGCCTCTAATTTTTTTTTTAAGGTACATATCAAATACAGATATAATATTGTATGTATAAGTTTCATTATTTTTTACTCAGTTCCTTTTTTGAGATATTCTACTATCAATATTACTAAACTATGCAACAAATATTTTTGAAAATCTTTATTACAGAAGGACAATGGTCACTGAATCGAAAACACTACAACATTTAGTCGAAGGATAGGACTATACAAGGAAAAATATTTAGTGTGAGACTTCTTTCGGACTTTTTCTTTTATAGCGCGCTGATAGTTTCGTTAAATGAAAAATTTCATGGATTTATCTCGTTTCTAAGGTATTTCCTTGTAAGGATTAAAAACGTAGAGGTTAGGCTAGGTTATATATTTTACGGACACTCAACAGACAACGTGGATAATGCATTTATTATCATTCTAGTTTTTGTTTCGTTCGGAAATATGAAAAATTATAGGAGTGTCCTAAGTCCAGTTATACTTAAATTGGGATATTTAAGGGTTTCTGTTTTAATGCAATTAAAAATATACTAGAAACGATAAGAAACTGTACTTATACTATAACACTTATTTGAGAAAAATTCTAAACTTCCAGTCTTTTACAAAAACCTCGTTTACGTCATTATTATCAGACCTATTTGAACATATGAAATTGAGCTTTGGAGATCTACTGACCCATATTATGCCATCTGCATTGAATGCTTACAATCCAACTCGAAATGTTGAAATTTTCTTGAGGAACTATACCCTGTTTAAAGTTTCAAACATCTTCAGGATTTACTGACCATAAATATTAGGTCAATTAAACGTGAACCATTATCGGACACAGTGATTTCATATAAATTAAATTAAATTAGGAAATATAAGAAATACTCATAAAAATCATTGGAAAACAACCGTTTCAAACTGAAGATTCGCAAAAAAAAAAAAACACTAAAGTTGCCTATGAAAATCTTGAAGAAAACAATAAGAAACCGAATTTCACTCCATATCTACACGTATGCTAGATGTGATAGACCGGTATTGTGTCTTATTGTTTGGTCATATGAAGTGTGATTTGATAAATTTTGTCATCATATATATGTTTCTTTTTCAACTTTTGCTTTCAGGGTTTCTTTTTACGGGTATTTTAAAGACAAAAGGCTTCTTTTTTATAATGTCTCATTAATATATGAAATAACTTTAAGAAATGTTTCTAAAATATAAAGAGTATAAAGGAATCCATGATGATTAGCAAGCATGATGAAGAAATGACGACAAAAACAAAACACCCTGAGATATTTTACAGTACTGGAAACTATGTATCTTCAGGTTATCAATTATAAAAAAAAAAAAAAATAATTGACACCGGTTTACGGTTAAAATGAAATAAGAAAGTGATCGTTATGGAAGACGATATCGGGTTCAGGTATGTAGGACAGATAAAATAGAAAAAAAAAAATCAAATAAAAAATTCACCCCTGCTACAACAAAAAGACCCACAGATAAATGGTCTCACATACAAATGAGACCAAGGCATTCCCCAACTAAGCTCGAACAGGTTCACACAGAAGGGGCATGTAATGACCTGTGTACATTAGCAGGTAGCAAAAACTGCTAGCGTACTATTTTAATAAATTCGTTATCACATTAGCATGCATACATGATAATGAGCCGTGGTATGTAATTAATATCGATTGAGCCCCTGCGTTTATGTGATCGGAAGCCACTTGCGAACTTGGATGGGGAGGAACCTGTCGATATCAAAGGCTATGATTGAAGGGGATCGATACCCGGTGGAATACGGTTAGCTGAATTAGAACAAAGTTATGCAAATCCCTGCAATTGCTATTCAGAATATGATTTAGTTTTGGTTCTCTGCATTAATGTGAATCAACAGACCACACTACCTGGTCTAGGATCGCGCCGTGAGAAGTGTCATCTATTTTTTTTTTTTTTTTTTTTATCATTATCATATTCAACCTAATACATAGTTAATAACTTGTGGCAGTTGGTAGTATGAAGATCACGCCAAAGCTATTTGAATTATTAGAAATCTTTCTTAATGTGTAGAATAAATAGAACCAATTTAAGACATTTTTATAATATTAATACGGTCTGTTTGGAAAGGGCCATCCGTAACTACAAATAGATTTAGATTTAGGTAATATATATTTTTTTTTTTTTTTTATATTTTCAAATGGCTACAAGCCTTGACTTTATGCATGCTGTGGCATTGTACCAATTAAATGTTACTCTTAAGTGATATTTACAAGCAGGTTTAATAACCTATAAAATAAAACATAATTAAAGAAAAAAAAACATAAAAATTATTAATTAACTTAAAGATAAATAAAGGTCTGAAATCAACATAAAAAATAACAATATTTTGGTTTTATTCATACATCGTCCTGGCCTTACCGTTTAACATTTTTTAATTAGTTATTCTTTATCTTTTTATAAATAAAAAAAACCGTAGAAAAAAAAAAATTGTTTGGCAAATATTTTTACTGTTGCAACCGTTTTAAATGAGCTTCGCGACTGAAAACTTGTGTTGAGAAAATCCCTTTAATTTAGGCAATTTTGTAGATATCGAGTCAAAACAAAAAATAAGATAAAGTATGCTTTATATCTTGTGTATATACAACTTATGACCTTAAATATAATGAAAGTTGCTAAAAAAAAAAAAAAAATTTGAAAATTAATAAAAAGTGATACTTTTAGGGAGTTAAAAGTCTATAAAGGAAAAGAGACACACCCTTGATTATTTTTCATAGATAGCTTAGTCACAGCCCTACATGTTGTACAAATTTCGATCTTGAGAACATAATTATTTTTTGTATATGAATTTTTAAAAATGGCAAAAACTCGTTTTTACACAGAAATATCAATAAACGTTTTTGTTTTGTTACTAAATATGAAAAATTACAGTAGTTGACATTTTGTTATTGATTAATATTTATGAACGATTGGGATGTCGCAAATAGGAGCAAGAGAGAAAAGAAAAAAAAAATGTTTCAGGGAGTATAATTAGTTTTCATGGTTGGAAATTCGATGACATTGTTGCGACATGTTTGTCCACTAATCTCCAAGAAGAAGATTGGCTAAAACCTGGCAGATAAGGGTAGTAATAAGTTTGTTTGTTTATAGAGGTTTAGCGCCCTTAAGTACGCCAAATATCGAGGGGTGGGTTACCCTACAGGGTACTAACTTATCAAACAAGGGTGTGAAGGTCAAAATTTATTACGTGGGTCGGCTAAGGAACGTAGGGCTACCTCCCCAGGCCGAATTTGAACAAGTCGCTATGTAACGGTCACAAGATATATGTTGATAAGTAGAAATATTTATGTGTATCATGGTCATATTTGTATTGGTGTAACTTACACATCCCAGCTATATTTGATAAGTTGAATACCAAAAATTGACATATATATATAGTATATGGTTTAGTTATATCGAAATCTGTTTTTCACCGCCATATAAAAAAAATTTATTTTACATTTTTATAGAATAATAGAATTCATAGTAATCTACAAGATCGTTAGAATTTACATTCTCAGGTATTAATAAATAATAAAAATACGTCCCTGATATAACCTAAGGGGTAACAAATAATTTTAAAAACAATAAAAGAGAAGCTTAAAAATTATTTACCGTTTTATTGGTTCATTATTGTATATATATTTTATTGTATTTTTATTTCTGTGTAAATATTGTATGTATGTTATCTTTCATCGCTATTATTGATGCCAAATTGTGACAGATTGTAATAATACTCAATAAAAAAATTGTAGTTGAAAAAAAAAGTTATTTACTCTTCAGTCTCTATAATGATGGAGTTTTGTTGACCGTTGAGAAATTAGATGAGGAAATTGGTTGGGGGTGCGGTCATAAATTAGAAACACATATCAAACATGTTGATGTTGATATCAACATGACTCCTTTAGGCAGCGTCTCAGAGTCAACCCTGATGAAGGCCCCATTGTAGGCCGAAACGTCGGCACCTAATTAAAATAAGACTTATTTTAAATGTGTGTTTCTAATTTATGACCGCACCCCCAACCATATTCAGTCTCTATAATACAATATTATTTACAAGAAGTTATTAATTTAATGTATTCGCTAAATTCATAAAATATAGTAAGTAAAAGTTAAAAACAAACTTCGTAGCTATATAAGATTCATTATTGTGCTATTAATAAATAAGCTATATTTTGAATATTAACTTCTTAAGGCAGAACAGATAATCTAATGTCTAACGTAATTAATCAATGAGGACTGACATTTTTCTAAAACATAGACCCTCTGTTAATTATCATAATAAACTATCTGCTTTATTATTGTTTATATCTGCTTTATTGCTAGTGTTTATGAAGAACTTTATGGTGATTCATCGCTACCACCACAGCGAATATCACGATATTTATTATCCATAAAGTACTATATCCATATCAGGACTTCCAATGAGTATCAACAGTTCTTTCCAAACAATATTTATATTATGTTAATAAACAGTAATATTAAAATGGCTAAATAAAAAAAACTTTAGATTTTAATACAAAAAATCAAGTACATTGGTGTAATCATAAGTTGATGAGAAACGTTTGCACTCAAGAGATGATAACTTAACACTCGAATAAGGAAGATAATCTTTCTATTTACTAACTAATAAATTGTGGCCATGGGTTTTGTCAACACTACAACAATCCCGATCACCATTTCACAAAATGTGATATTATAAACAATGAACGAATGAGATAATATTACACTGTTCTTTATACGTTAATGTTGTAGTGACCTTCTCCAAAATTATTACTGGTACAATGCCATCTGAAAATTTTGTATTTCCTCCCAGCTAAGACTCGTACATCGTCGATCTTAGCTTTAGAACGTTGTAAGATTTAGAAAACATGTAACCTTCGGATATAAACCTTCAAATATTTAAACTAACTTATGGTTTTAGCCAACTAAAAAGTTGCATACGATTTAATAATTAAATATGTTGAAACGCAGCATTTTCGTTACCTCAAACCATGGCCATCTTCCGGTTTTTAGTGAACTTTCTTGTAAAGGTTTGGGTTATAAAATATTTAGGTAAGATGAATAATGAAAATCGATGACAAACTAAATATGTTTTATAATTATCAGCAACAACGAACTTAGTGTTTAATTTTAATTTTGTCAATGTAATAAAAAAAATATAATACAGAGAAAGGTAGGTGGTATTATAAAAAAATGAATACAAAACACAGTTATGTTTAATAGTGTTTCTCCAGACACAGGAATGTGCCTTTATGTTACACGCATAGAAATATATTTCGAACTCAGAGTTAAAAGCTTTTTATCATATTTGCCAAGATTTTGTCTCAAGCATATGGGCCATCATCATCAGGGTAAATAGGACTCTACTTGAAGTGAGTCCAATGTTACTCCTTTTCAGTTCTGGTACTCATCCCAAGAAACGTACTTGCCATTGATTTATCTTCATACTATGGCTATTATAGAATGGATCTTATAAAAATGTTTGACCACATCTTAACCTTAAGTTAGAAAGTTCAGCTGGTTCAACAATATATCACTACTACAGTAACTGATAATTAACTGTAGGACCATTGCTAAACAACGATCTTCATCTAGCTTCATAAGCGATGGACTAATCTTGATTAAACGGCTAGATGTGGATCTTCTAGGAAGATAGCCACTGTGGTCTATTGCTAACTACTTTAGCGGCAATCATTGGCGGCAAATGGAGGTTGCAACAGAGGACAGAACACGAAGCGATCGGGGCAAGTTGGAATCAATCACCAGGAGATGGAGGAGGACCAGAAGATAACCCCGGCCAATGGTCGCAATTATGCCACCTAATAACCTCGGCTAATGAGGATTCGTGCGGTGTCATGGTGGTCGTGCCCTCCTCGTAGTCATTAGCAGATAGGGCCTGCTTTATTGGTCCATCCTCACCCGAGGGTCGACAAATCGTTCCGGAACAAGGAAGCCGCCCCTAAAGTTTCACTTACCAGCGGGAGGTCTCACGAATTCTTTCTCGCACCGCTCTTGGTTCTTCTTCCGAGGATCTCAGCCTCTATAGATTTATTGCCTTTGGAAATAGCGGTAAAATAAAAATACATTTTTTTTTTTTTTTTAGATCCCCAATTTAGTTACATGTTTTGCCAAAATAGTTTCTGAATAATTTCCTTTAAAATAATTTTTAAAGTGCTATCACAGATCTGCTATTCCTCTTGGTGGTGGGAATCACTCCAATCTTGACACTTCCAGTCTTAAGCTAATCTTAAACTATACCTTAAACTATGTTGCCACTTCTGAGGAGCCGGTGGAACCTTAAGCCTACTAAAAACTGGGTTTGAAAGCACTTCTAAGGAATTGTAAAAGTTATGTCTCCTTTTCTCAAGGAATTCTGTCACTTTAGGAATATTAAATAGTATAAGAAGTCTTTCTGCATTTTCTTTTTTATTTATACGCTTAATTGTACTTATGCCGACGTTTTAATCATTAGGGAAGGCGAAATGTTCCAATCTCTGCGGTGAACAGGAATCAACAGTCAAACAGGTCACCAATAATTTTCTCCATTAACGGGATTATAATATCAGCTCAAATATTTTACCTTCCATGAATTAATACGATTGCAAATTCTAAACCAAAATACAAATAGGTTTAGAAAAGGTTATATTATAATAGTCTGTTTGTTTATTTGTTTAAGGTCACTTTATGCTGCCTTGGCTAATCTGACGATACTACAGATAGAGTCCTAAATTTACCTTATCCAGATTTAATTAGGATAGGGATCTTTAACGAGTACATGAAATCGCACGGGCTTGGAACCATCACTTTACTTCCACTCCGAAGGACGGCATGACCAAGGATTTTTCAATCCCATTAACAAATTCTAGTGTAACGAAATGGGTTTGAACCTGATACCTTTACAACATAAGGATGTTATGCCACTCACTATACCACTGGTGACCACAATTATAACAGGTATTTCAAATATTGCAGTTATGAATGATCTAGACGAGAATTTTTGTATTTGTTCTCGTATCTTCGAGGCTTGTTCTCACTTTATAAGTTCATCATAGTTAATTTTTTTAAAGATCAACTCCGATCGTTGTGTATTTTAGAAACAAGGACTCCAGTAACGCTGATATATTTATTGGAATCTCTATAGGAGGACCCCCTTACGAATAGATTAATTTAATTTGAAAATATGTTTTTATGGTTAAAATACCAGACTTTCCATGATGAATCTGTTTCCTTAATGCAGATACAGATGGCTAAACTGATTTTATTGCCTTAACTACATGCATACATAATTATTGTCTAAGATGAAGATAGTTTTGCGGAAGTCATACTGTCCATAATGATTTTTATTAAATCCATACTGCTTTGAATACTGTGCCTCTTAAAAATGTCATTTCACAGCTTCATGCTATTGCTGTTGCTCTTTCATTTACTCTTTCGTTGTCACTTATGTCTATATACGAATGGATATATTACTTTATTATTTATTTTTTAAATTATGTTTATAACCTGAACTGTCTATAATAATTCATTTGATGGTGATATATGATTAGTGATTCATTAGAAGAAGGAGTCTGTGAACATTAACCAAGATTAGAGGATCTTACTAGATGATCTTTTACACCACAGATACTTACTAGGGTCATGTATAAACATTGTTCATTCCGCTTATCTCTTGAGATTTTCTAGGCTTCGGCAAAACCTACTTTTCAACTTGGGTTTATCTAGACTTGAATTCACCTGCTCAAGATGCAGTCTGGCACAGGCTGGATATTAATTCGCATAGATTCACACGGTAAAATCTTTTGGCGAATAATATGCATCTAAAGATTTCTCAGCAAATATCGTTATTGACCTCTGCTTGAATGCGTGGTCATACTCTCCGGATAAGTCGTTACCTCGGACAATGGACGGACCTCATTCCCAATGGACCCTGTCCCGAAGGACGGGTAGTGCCCACTGGGACCGGACAGGTTACGAGGAACCGGACTCAACACTAGTACGTCAAGTGTTGAGTATGTTAAGTAGCACCAATCCGTGAGATATTTTAAACATGTGCATATAATATATATAATGTGTATATATATATATATATATATATATATAAAATAAAATATTTCTGCTAAAAAAATAATTATTCTATTTTCTCTAAAATTAACAATATCTTCAAAAAGTAATCTGTTAATAAAAAATATTGATCTCAGGCGATCGAAAAATTGGATGCGATTACGATTTATCTAATGAAAACAATTTAAAAAAAAAATTATAATGAGGGTGGAATTGTTGGTGGTATAATCATTAAATAAATCCCAATAAGTAAACTTATCGTATTTAATCGCTAACGTTTCGGCCTAGTTCATATGCCATCTTCAGGGCGATTAGCCATGGAAAAATACTAGATTTTTTAACCCAGTCGCTCTGATAAAATTCTAAAAACCAAAGAACACATATATAAAAAATAATTAAACAATAAATATTATTATAAAGAAAAATACTTAACTGTATGCAGTTTCCTCATTCTTCATTATCCTCGAGTTATTTTTATGTTAGATAAATAAAAATAGTTACATTTATCTCTAATATTTAACGGTAAATAATTTTGGTATCGGGTGTTTGTTTTGCATCTAAGGAAATTTTTTTATCTTCTTGACGTCTTTAGTTAAATTTAGAATTCTTATAATATTTCAAATTAACACAGTGTAAAGTACTTCAAAGGAATAACTTCAAAAATTCGTTATTGACATCCTGTCAGATTATTTTCTCGAACATATGATCTAGTATAATTAAATATTTAATTATAAAATGTAATAATGAGTATTATAGAAATTTACTTAGCCAATTTCGATAAAAAAAGGCATGAATTGGCTGTCGATTTTGTTTAATTGCTTCCCAAGGCTCGAAATATTTTGCTTTACAGTTCGTCTATTACCACAAACAATCATACCATTTTTCAACTCTTTGTTATTATGGACCACTAGGTCTCTCAAAAACATTTTTTATCATTATTAATCGAAGTATTATTGTCTTCAATTTTTTATTATTATTTTTTTTTTTTTATACTTGTGGACTGAATGTTGATTATTTCTCTCTAACAAAAGTATTTTACGCTAATATTTATTAGCCCTGATATATTTTAGATCACTTTTGGATCGATTCATAAATCGTGTCTAATACGCAAAGTATTGATTTTGGGGATCAAATTGTATATTTTTAAATATTTTAAATGTCCATTAAAACATATATTGAGTATGCATAAGTTTCTCACATATATATTGAATATAACCAGTTCCTGTAACAGGTAAGTCATGCCCTGAGAATCAAGTCTACAATACTTACCCCCTAGGGAACCAGTTTATGACTTTAGTTACACTGAATCTCGTTGGTAATAAACTGTATTTCCCGTACATGATATATTAAAAAAAAATTAATTGTCTTTTTATTTTTGATATTATAAATAAATTCTATACTTTCATTAAATAAGTATTTACCTTAGCAAACCTGTGAATCTATCACCCAAGTAACGTGAAAACAAAATAAATCCAGTTTAATTCCTTTAAATGAAAATTAGTACCTTAAGAATAACATGAATGCTTTTTTACAAATAAATTCTTTATTTAAAACGAATATTTTAATTTTAAAAATAAAGATAACATATGTGGCTGAAATACATTAAATAGACAATCATTATTTACAAATGTCAAGGAAAGAGGGAAAAAGACTTATATATTTAAGATATATAAATAGAGCAGTGGAATTAGAAGTTAATTTAATTTTAAGAAAAAATGAAGAATAAAAAAAGGGAATGCTCGGTCATTCTAATGGTCGAGTTTTTCTAATAAAAATTATAATTTTAAATTTAAATTAACGAGCATTTCTTTTTTGGGAGGGAGGGGACAAGGTTATGTAAAATGAGTTATTTGAATGTGGTTAAGGATGATGCATGACGTGTATTGGAATTCCATAACGCAGTGGAACGGGCAAGAAAGGATCGGTCGAAGACTTTGTTTCTGTGTAATAGGATAAGTAGGAATGGCGAGATCTTATTTCCAGCTAAAGGACTTAGGATTTAAATTGAAATAGACCGTGGATATAGGAAGGATACAGGGATTATATTGTTTGGTAAAGGATTGACACAAGAAAGTAATGTCTGCATGTGGAGGGGTGGAGCCTCTTTAACTTATCCTATAGGGTTGGGTCAAAGGAGTCCCATTTTAAAAATTATAACAAGGGTTTGGAAACATATATTTTATAAGAAAGAAAACCCTAATTTAATATTAATACTCACTAAAAATCATATTGTTAAGTTGAATACCCATACTTTTTTACTATGGCCTAAAGCATAAATCACCAATTGTAACATGAGCGCCTTTGAAGAAAAATTTATATGTGAGAAGTTCTAAACCCTGTCATTTATTTACTTATTCATTTCTTTAATTTTTTTCTCTATTTTTTAAATAAAGTATGAATACATCTCTTACTACGTAAATGTGGCATTTATCATTGTTTTTTTTTGTAAATAAATAAAAGTTACTTCCTAAAATAACACCGCGAGATATGTCTCAGCCGCTCCGAAAGGAAATATCGGCTGCCTGGCAGTCCATGTGGGACGAGAGTCCTGCTAGCAAACTGAAAGTCGTCAAAACAAAAGTGGGGCCTTGGTTCTCATCATGTCGCTCAAGCCGCAGAGAAGAAGTTACCCTGGCCAGATTAAGGATTGGCCACACTAACATGACCCATCTTCACCTCATTACCAAGCAGCCACCTCCTAATTGCCCACATTGTAACAATATCCTGACTATCAGCCACATTTTAGAAGAATGCCTTTCTTATAGGACAGGTTTAAACAAATTTGGGCTTATACCTAATATATCCTTCATACTCTCCGATAATGAAAACATCTCCGCGCTGTTCAGGTTTCTTAAGAGTCACCTACTATTTAATAAAATATAGTCTTTTAATTTAACTTATCTTTATTTTATTTATTTTTTTAATTATTTATTTATTTATTTTACTATTTTATCTAATTATTATACGCCTAGTTTATTAGTTTTGATTTATTTATACTTAAAGAGAACTATAGGCGTTTATGACCCCTGGGTTTTATGCCTCAAAACCCCAAACAACAACTTCCTAAAATTCCCTTTGCTAATTTGACATAGGAAGTTTGAACTGTTCATTTCAATATATTATTGCCTATGACTTGCGCAAACAAAAAGTCGTATGGAACTTAATTTCATACTTAAGACAACTATACGCCTGACATGTTGTAGCAACTTTTTTATTGAAATCAACTGACCAGAAGTGCCACTTTACACCATGTATTTTCCAACTTTCTACGATTTCCGCAAAAACGGCTCTAACGAGTTAATTAACTAATAACTAAGTTAATATACTCTTTCATATACTTCTGTTCATTTTAATATACTTAAACCAATAAAGGAAAATATTAAATGTATAATATATTGATTAGAACAATATGTTATAAAGCTTCAATAGTTCAAAAGCTGATAATAATTTTATCAATAATGTAAGCAAAACATTATTAATAAAAAGACAGCGGATATTCTCATCAAAAACAGAGCGGCAAACTTACATATTTTTTGTTCTGTTCAGCGAAGAAGCAAACGAGTAATAAGAACCACATGTGTAAACTGAGTGTGTTTTTTAGGTTGTGCGGTTTCTACCAAAAAAAGAAATGTTAGACGAAATTCCTGTTTTGTTTTGTTGTTTCCCTCTTGTAAACAGATGTTTTTTTTTCACAAATATCTATTTCACGGTAGAAGGTGTTGAATTTTTTCTGTAATATCTACTAAAAGAACCGAAGTCTGGTATGCAATTGGAATTTCTGAATTATGTAGATTCGTTAAAAATATGTTACATAGATTTAAAAGATACAATAAATGTTTGAGATAATTAATGAAAATTAAAAAAAAAAAATCGTAAAATAATAAAAATTTAAGATTTCTTTTTGAATTCAAAATCTGATTCTGTAATCATAGTAGAATTCTAATTTTTTCTCAGATAAACTCAGAATGAAACCTACATGATATTAAAGTAAATTAAATTTTACATCGATATAGTGAGTTAAATCAAAATCGTTGGAGCCGGCTCTTTTAGTTAGCTGATTTCAATAAAAATGTTCCTACAACCTCTCAGGCCCACATTTGTCTTAAATATGAAATTTCAGTTTCATACGACATTTTATTTTCGTAATTCACAAACACAAACACACACACCTTTTAGCGGGACTTACGGAGGACTTGCGGGGAGTGGGGAGAGGGGTTATTTGCTGTCAGGGAGCCCTAAAACCTGTATTTCCGGTAAATACACAAATCAGAAAATGTTCACCATCGCAGTACTTTCCCTTAATATATACCTATATTTCATATATAAGTAAGTTAAAGTAAAAATGTGGTTTATTATTAACTATAAACTTTTTTGTATCGATTTCAAAGTAAATTAATTATCTTTTATTGGAATGTAGACATTTAAGAAAAAATAACTTTAAAATTTAAGGAATGATCATGATATTCTCCACTTTCACGTATCACATTCCAATGTGGGATATATTAAAAAGTATTAAACTAAAAAAAATAAAAATGTTTACGAATAAAATGAAGTATTAAGCATAATGGCACTTAGAAATTAATCATAAAGAACGATAAGGACTCTGAAACGTTGGTAAAAAAATGAATATTTTAACAAGAATTGAATATGAAACATTTTTAATTGAAGTTACGTTTGTTCTCTAGCTAAAATATTATAGTAACAGAAATAGATGTGCGTGTTTTGTTTGCGTAAATATGGAATGATATGAGATATGAATATCTTGTGCCTATCTTCAGTTGTTTATAAAATCAATAAATATGCAGCCGAAGATGTAAAATATATGAAGCATAATTGGTTTATACTAATCTGAAATGCGCTAAAACAGAAAATATGAGCCTATACATGGTCAGTTAGGGATATATACACATACACATACAATTAGGGATATATACACATACACATATAGTTAGGGATATATACACAATAAAATCCTAGCCATTGCAATAAGACGATAGTTGCTCCTGTTTCAACTGCATTTCCATTGTGCATTGCGTGACAAGATGACGATTATCGGACGTAGCTATCATAATTCACGATCGGCTCCATGATTGGAATCGGAAAAGAGCTCAATCTTCTCCATGCTCCGCCGGCCGAAGACAATGAGGGTAGGAGACGAATGGAGCTTAATTAGGAACCCCGCTGCTAGCCAATCTGTCCCCAATCCTTCCGGCTAATTCAAGATGTTCAAAATGATTTATTTAGGAGTGGTGCCGTTTTATTGGATTCGAAAGCAATGAACGGTAGTTGTATTTACGATCCTTGTATGGCGTTGGCTAGCACGATTGTGGAATAGATATTCCATATATCTGTCACAATATGTGGTATAAATTCCCTTGCTCCATGGGACCCCTGTGTTGAAACGGTACAACAGGTCAGAAAACAGTAAATCTAACACCGTTCGTGAATCTGTTGCCAGAACGAGACTTTGCTCTATCGTATTGTAGGAATAGGACAGTCTACGAGGCATAAGTTCCATTCTGCTGTAATAGGTTGATAGCAATAACATGCAATCTGTCTATAGAATGGTGACTAAATGAAATCTTGAGATTTACAACATCCACGTATATAATGAAGTTTCTTGTTATAGTCATTATTCAATAAATGTAGAAATAACAAAAAAAAAATTATTTTAGGACTCATTCTCTTAAGACTAACAATTATTTTACTAGTAAATACAGCATGTCTGGAAAAAACAAATTAAATAAAAATGTTTTATATGTGAATATTGCTGGAAAACAAAGAATAAATCGAAGTAATCCAATTTAACACACGAAAATGGTTAATCATGGTTACATTTCAATAATTTTAATCAGTTTCAAACTACAACTCAATATTTGTGAATTAAAAACTTCTATCCCTTCTTTTTTTTTTTTTTTTTTTTAATATTATCATACATACGTTCTTAATATGTTCTAAAACACATTAATTGAATAAACATATATTTTCTTTTATCTTTTCTACTTTAGTTTGAAATCAAATCCGTTGAAGTTATATATTTAGTCATGTTTTATCATCACAAATAAGACTATATGTTTCATCTTTGCTAATCTACAAAATTAAAGGTACTTTAGAGAAAGGAAATTTAAAACATCGGAATTTAAGTTCTGTCAGACTATTTCAATCAGCATGAAACCTATATGATTTTAAAGCTGAATAAATTTTACATCAATTCAATAAGTTTAATCAAAATCGTTAGAGCCGGTTTTGATAAAATCGTCGAAAGTTACAACTTCATGGTATAAAGTCGTACTTCTGGTTCACTGTTTTTTTTGTTTTTTTTTGTAAAGTGTCGCTGTAACATCTTATGCTTATACTTGTCTTAAATATGAAATTTCAGTTTCATAAGGTTTTTGGTTTTCTTGCTATACCACACACACAAACACGAGCGCACAGACGTTTTTGTGGGACTTGGTCTTTTGGACTCAGGTGATCGACTCTAAATTTGTATTTTCGCTTAAAACTGGAATTCAAAAATTTTCACTTACTACATATCTCATATTCAGATGTGTGAAAGTAAAAAGTAGATAATTATTAAAGAAAGCGCCATTATTACATTTCTTAATAAATGTATCGATTACACAAAATAGTATTTCTTGAAAAAAGATGTTAGACTGAGGATAAGATTTTTTTTTTTTTTCTAGGCGTAAACCACTTGGGTCATTTTCGCCTTAAATCATTTTGATAAACGGATTAAATATTATTGTCTATTGTACAAGCCGGCCTGTCGTAGGAAGTCAAAAAGTTTTGCAGTTGTCTGTATGTGGTCTTGTAAAACGGTTGGTAAGTCAGTGTCGATTGCAATATGTGCTCTGTGAGTATCAAAAGCCCTACACTCTGTCGAAATGTGTTTAACAGTAATCGGGCAACCGCATGTTGGGCAGTCCGTAGGAGGTTGCCGTGCCATGAGGTGTCCGTGAGTTAGTCGGGTGTGTACAATACGAAGGCGCGCCAGGATAACCTCTTCCTTTCGCTTTTGTCGTAGGGACGAATGCCAATGGGAGATATCCCTTCTTAATTTGTTGTCAGTAATGTCATGCCAAATCTGTCCCCACTTGGACCGAATCCGCTATTTGATGATAGAAACATAGTCGCCAACAGGCACTACAGTAAAGGGAATGCCATCTGTTATTGCTTCTTTGGCTACACGATCTGCGAGTTCATTGCCAAATTCTTAAAAAAAAATAAATATGCGCGTGAGTACTGAAACGTTCTAAAAAATATATTAGGTTCCATAAATTAATTGTCGGGGATTTACTCAATTTGCAATCAAGGGCAAGAACGCTGGATCAATTGATATCTCTAAACAGGTGTTTATAATTTACTCATCTCAACAACGCAAGTTGAATGTACGACGACACATTAGTTATTAATTAGATTTGAACCGGTTGGAAAAGTGGTCGTGGTGGACAGCTGTTTCGAGAGTACCGGTATTGTACCTAGGGGAGGGAGCCAGGTGCTCCAAACTGATTCCTATTCACCCCAAGAATTAGCAATAGTGAGAGCCCTCGGACAGGTGGATGCCTGGGGCTGGCCAAGAGCAACGCTGTAATCCTCCTTGCGGTTAACTGCCGTGATTTATTCTGCACCATAAGGTATCAAAGGCTTTGAATGCTAGGACCTGCAATGAGGAAACCACCTATCCATCAACCCCTAGCCAACCTGTTGTCAGTGCCTTATCTTGCCGGCGTCTGATAGCCAATCATATGTGGTCGAATTGGTGAGCGGTTAACTACACATGAGGATATTTACGGCAAGTCTTTTAGAGAGTGTCAGTTTCTTGAGTAAGACTTATGTCCAATGCTTGGCATAACACGCGCAACTGTTACCATTTTCTTATCATATCTGAACATTAGCTGAAATTAAAATGTATTAGACCCTAATACTGTACTCCTTAACCTCGTTCGCCTTAGTATATCAAATAACTAATGTTTTATTTGTTTGGTTTCACAGCGTAATGTCAGTCACCATAACATAACTAAGTGTTAGCTTTTAATATTTTATTTGGTTTTCTTTCTAGTTGTGTTTTAGTAGTTCCAGGATCAGTTCTTATCCTACAGACATTTTTAAATCAGACAAGAACAAAAGTTTCTTAAAATGTTTCTCTGATAAAACCCGCATCATGTTTTTGGCACCCTTATAATCATTTTTCTCCAAGGCGAATCAGAGAATGATATAGCCTACCTTTGAGTTAGAATTATATCCAAAGCTTAGCTTAACACGCGCAACTGTTCATAAAAATTCCCTTATCATATCTGAGTATTAGCTGAAATTACAATTAATAACAAGTTGCATTTGTTTTACAAATGTCTGATTTTTACCTTCTACACTCCTAACTAGTAAATAACCATTTCATCTTATTATACCTTCATACAAAGTCACGCCACCATGAGGCCATAGTGCACCTGCAGATCACACCATATTCCTTGAATCTTATTCAGCAGTCCTATTAACCTTTATATACCCTGTCCCTTCTCCCAGGGATCACTCTCTTCAAGTCCTCGCAGTAATTACGGTACGTAATCTATGTCAGATCTAGTATAGCCATATTGTTATTATCAAGATTGTCATTATTGTCTTTTAAAGTGTTATTATCGATATTTTGTAACTTTTGAATAAATAAAATATTTTTTTTTTCAATAACGAGCACGAACACCAAAATTGGCGCCCGAACAGGGACTGCATATTTTTATCGCAGTTTTAAGAACCGAGTTTCCGCAGATCCGAACTTTTTCCGCAAATCCAGAATTAGGACTACCGCCTAGGATTCCTCACCTGTGAAGACTCAAGATTTTGGCTTACCTACCGAGGACTACCAACTTCGAGATCTTCAGATTCTGGACGAGTTCACTCACCCCGAGCATCTCGCAACGCAGGCAAAGTCTCTTATCTGCACTCAACCTTGGCCGGACTTCACTGTCGTCAGGTATCCAGCTCAAGGACAGATCTTCACACCCCGTCGAAGATTATTTTGACAAGCGTACTCAATTTTTGTAAGTTAATTTCCTTTACTATTGTAATTTTATGTCTGATGATTATTTAAATTCTTTAATCCTGCGAGTAAATAATTTAATATTAACTACAAATATGGCAAGCTTTCAAATTAAATCGGCAGACTACGATCATATCCCTAATTTTAATGGAAATCCACACAATCTGTTAAAATTCGTGACAGTTTGTAGACAAGTTTACCAAATCGTGTGTAAACCGGACAACTCGTTTAAGGAACTAAACGAACAAAGATTATTAAGTAAACTTTTAGCAAAACTTACGGATGAAGCTGATTATATAAATACAACGTGCGAATTTAGTCGTGTTGAAGAATTACTAAATTATCTCGAAAGAACCTTCAGAGACAGCCGCTCAATTGAACAATTATCGCATGAATTATTTAATAACAAAATACATCATAAGGAACACCCTCTTGATTTCCTCCAAAGAATTGATAAGATCCGCACTTTAATAATTTCTAAACATCGGATAGAAAACACACCAAATAGAGAAACAATTATTAGCGCATTAGAGAAAAGTATTCTTTATTTTTTTTACACTAACATGCCCCTTCACATAAGAACATATCTTATGACTAAAGCAGAAAAGTTAAGAACATTAGATGATTTGAGAAATTTAATTCAGAATGAGAACCATCTACTCTTCGATGACCTCATAAATTCGGGAAATATGAGAAGACCCGGAGAACATGATTACAAAAGAGGCTTCGACCATAAGAAAAAGTTCGATAAAAAACATCACAAACGATTTAATAATTGGCAAAATCCCAATAACCCGTATAACCCACATAATCAAAGACAAGAGCATCAATATCGACAACAAGAACCTCCACAAGACTACCGGCAGAATAATAATAATAATAATTATTACCAACAATGGCCCCGTCAAGAACAACAAAGGTATTTCAACGGTTCAGGTCGATACCGGAATCAAAATTATAATAATAATAAGAAAGATGAAAATCCAACTGTATCCATGAGAACAGTTAGCGCATTCGGGAATAAACCGAAACAGCCTAATTTCCAAATTCAGCAAGAAGACCCGAAAGACCAAGAAATCAGAGAATTAAGAGAGAAATTAGAAAAATTAGATCCAAATAATTCTTTTTTAGAGAAAGGCCCGCCAGACAATCAAAACACATAAAAGAAGAGAATAAAAGCCAACTGCCTTATGTTAAAGACCACGCGAATCGTAAATGGCTTATTGATACCGGATCTTGGAAGAATTATATAAGACCAGACATTGTACCACCAGATGTTGAAAGAGAAAAGAAAATTTTACAATAAAAACAGCAACCGGAGAAGAACTTGGCACGGAATCTATTTCAGTTTATTGCAGAAATAATTTTCTTAAAAACCCCGAAAAAATAAAATTTTATCTATTTAATTTCAGTCCCAATTACGAAATACTACTAGGAAATGAGACAATGAGGGAAATGAAATTTAATATCGATTTCGAAACCAACAAAATAAAAACTCGCTATACAGAGTTTGATTTTATTATGGAAGACGAAGTTTTAAAATTAGTTTTGAAAGAAGGCGAAAATCAGATAAAAGTAGAACAAAATAAAAATCTATATTTTATTGACTATGAAGATGATAAGATTAAAATTAAACCTGGCATCTATGATCAAAATATAATAATCGACAGTAAAGTTAACGAAACCATATATTTACCTTTATACTATTTGCAAAAAGAAGAAGTAGAATTAACAGATTCTAATAAAAAAGGAAACCATGAAATAATAAAACAAATCCCCCAACTAATCAGAACCGACCATATACCTCCTCAAGAAAAATCAAATTTAATTAAATTATTATCGAAATATCCATCAGTATTTAAGACTGAAAATGATCCCCTTTCAGCCACTGATTTATTGGAGCATAAGATTAAAACAAAAACCGAAGACCCGATATATTCGAAAAATTACAGATATCCCCACCAATTCAAAGAAAATATTAAGGAAGAAATTAAAAAGATGTTAGAATCCAAAATAATAAGACCCAGCAATTCCCCTTACAATTCTCCCGTTTGGATTGTCCCGAAAAAGCCAGACGCATCAGGAAAAAGAAAAATACGAATGGTGATTGATTACAGGAAATTAAATCGAGAAACAACCCCGGATAAATTCCCCATTCCTAATATTGAAGACCTTTTAGGCAAATTAGGAAAAGCGACGATATTTACAGCAATGGACCTTTGCTCAGGCTTCCATCAAATAAAAGTCGAAGAAAGTTCTATCCCAAAAACAGCATTTTCTACAGATCAAGGCCACTTTGAATTCCTTCGCATGCCATTTGGACTCAGTAATGCCCCAGCAACGTTTCAAAGAGCCATGAATATCATTTTTTCAGATTCTATTAACGTTTTAGTCTATATGGACGATATTATAATTTTTTCTGAAAATTACAAAGATCATTGGAAACATTTAGAAGAAACTCTTAAAAAGTTAGAAAAACATAACTTAAAGATTCAGCTCGATAAGACAGAATTTTACAAGAAAGAATTGTTATTCCTCGGACATATTATCAGCGAACGCGGCATAGAACCTAATCCAGAAAAGATAAAAGCAGTAAAAGATTTTAAACTCCCTAAAAATGAAAAAGAAATTAAAAGCTTTTTAGGATTAACTGGTTTCTATAGGAAAATGATACCAAATTACGCAAAGATAGCTTCCCCATTAACGAGATGTCTTCGAAAAGATCAAAAAGAAATCAAACCAGAGTTATATGAAAACGCTTTTGAGAAATTGAAACAACTTGTATGTAGTAGCCCCATTTTGCAAATTCCAGATTTCAATCAGGACTTTTTCTTAACAACTGACGTAAGTAATTTCGCCATTGGTCCAGTATTAGCACAGAAGAAAGATGGAAAAGAACTCCCTGTATGTTTTGCATCCAGAACACTTAATAAAGCAGAACAAAATTACTCAACAACGGAAAAGGAATGTTTAGCCATTATTTGGGCTTGCAATCATTTTCGACCCTACTTATACGGTAGAAAATTTTTCATATATTCAGATCACAAACCTTTAGAATATTTAAGAACGTGTAAAACACAGAACGCCAGATTAATTAGATGGAAATTATTGTTAGAAGATTTCGAATATGACATAAAATACATTGAAGGAAAGGCTAATAAAGTCGCCGATCATTTATCCCGTTACCCTATTGAAGAAAGGAAATTAAAAGAACCAGAATTTGATATTTTTCATACAGAAAATTCTCCTAATAACTATTCACAAGAAATCGTAGATTTATTACAAGAAATGGGAATAGAAGAAACCCAAGAAGAAGCTAACAATGAAAACTTAGAAGGAATTAATAATGATGAAAACATAGAAGAAAATAATAATGGTGAACACCAAGAAATAATTCAAGATGATATATCTTCTTTAGCAACGCAGCACTCCACAGAATCCTCCGATAACAGAATCTTAATAGTTGATGATAAATCTAGACCAGTAAATGTTGAGAAAAATCAAATAATAATAAAAAAGGGACACGCGAAAATTCAACGCGAAACAATATTCAATAATAAGCAAAGAACAACAATTGAATTTACTTGGCCTTATCATGAAAAAGATTTTGAAATAGAAGAAAAACTTTTAGAAATCTTAAGACCAAATATAACTTACGGCATATACTGCTCACCCATATCAGATTCTATAGAAAGTGAAAATAATTGGTATAATGCATTATTTAATAAAGTTGCATCACTCATTAGAGAAAAATTTCCCACAAATAGAATTAAAAGATATTATAAACTATTGCCAGATGTAAAGAACACGGAAGACCAGAAATTACTTATCCTTGATTATCATATCGCCAAGACATGCCACAGAGGTATAAATGAAACATATTTAGTTTTGAAAACCAAATTTTATTGGCCCAATATGAAAGATCATATCACAGAAATTATAAACAAATGTGACACATGTGGAAAAGGCAAATACGATAGAAGACCTATAAAACAAAAATTTAAAATTACTCCCACACCTGAGAAACCCTTTACAGATTTAATGATTGATACCTTACACATGAGTAATTATTACATTTATTTAATAGTAGATACTTTTTCCAAAAGAATATTTTCTTATTACGCAACGAGTTATAATGCCATAGAAAGCATGAAAGTATTGAAAAAATATTTAGCATATTTTCCAAAACCCCAAAAAATATCATGTGACAACGAAGAGAATTCGACAATAACTTGTTTAAAGATTTTCTAAACTACTTAAATATTGAATTACATTATACTACCCCCAATCACCCTAACTCTCTTGGATTGCTTAATCGAGCAAGCTCTTCGTTATTAGAAATTTTAAGACTTATAAACATAGAAAACAAAGATGATAAAGAGGAAGATAAGTTAGAGCAAGCAACGACAGCATATAATAATTCCCTTAATCAAGATCTTAAAATGACCCCTAACGAAATAACTTTCGGTATCACTAATGAAACTTATAATGAATCCCCGGAAATAAAAGAATATCTTGTTCATGAGTACCATCGGAAAATGAAGCAGCTTTTCGAAATAACTAAGAAAGGTATAGAACAAAATAAAGAGAGAAAAATAGGCAAGTTAAATGAAAATAGAGAAGACATAGAAATCCCGGAAGATGTGTATATAAAGAGACAACAGAAAAAGAAAATAGATCCTAAATACGAAAAAGGAAAGTATGTTGATAAAAGATTTCAAAATAGAAATAAAGGTAGAAAGAAAAAACTCCACCCTGATCAAGTCAAACGACCGAAAAAGGTCACTAAGAAAAAGAAATCAAATAATAATAATAATAAACCTAGTACAAGTCAAAAAAACCCAGAAATAACTGATGAAGATATTGAGAATGTCATAAAAGAAATAGAAACGTCTAATGTTACAGGAGTCAGCCAAGATGACTTTGAGTTCGACGACGAATTGTTTCAAGTATCTTCTGATCGCAGCGCTTACGGTTCAGATACAGACCCTGCTAATACAAGATTTATCTGACGGACCAGGAGCATCCATCGTACAAATTAATCCATCTTTTATAATTGAAGATTGGAACACATTTTTACATTATAAGAATCTTACAAATTTAACAAGAGAAATTCAAACCCTTAAGATTAGCATTGACGTATTAACAATTAGTAATGAATATAAAACTTTGCATAATATTATTGAACAAAAATATAACAAGATATTAGAAAAAATTAATCATATTGTAAATATAAATCGGAATAACCGATCAAAAAGAGGTTTAATTAACGGACTAGGCAATGCTATTAGTTGGCTCACCGGCAATATGGACGCCGATGACAAAGAAAAGTATGATAATATTTTAAATAAAATCGAGAGAAATATGTATCACATAGAGCATAATGAAAATGTTAGATTAGGATTAAATAAAGAATTAACATCTAAACTTAATAAAGAAATAATTGTTTTAAATAAATATAAGGATAGTATAGGAAAAATAAATAATTTTACAGATTTAGCTCTTACTAAGTTAATGTATCATGATTTATTAGCCGTATTAGATTTAGTAGAAAATCAATTAAATGATATAGAATTTTCCTTAGAACAATGTAAATTAGGAATTACCCATCCAAGCATATTAACGACTAGAGAACTAGAACAATTAAACATACCGTTCGGAGAACCAATCACAGAAAATGTAGAATTAAACTGGTTACTTAGCTCCACATTTTGTTCCCTATCAGATACAGGATTAATTTATTATTTTATTAAAATCCCTTTGAAATCATTGCCAAAAACAACTTATTATGCTATGTCATATCCAGTTACAAGGAATAATAAAGTCATTACTCTAAAGATTAAAGAACAACTAATCATTAGATTTAAAAATTCGTTTTACAATGGAAATTGTATTAAATTCAATAATCATCATTACTGTAAAGACATGATAGAGATTAAGGACAAATGTATTTTAGAATTATGTAAGAATATAGAATTAAATGATTGTAAAGCTGTAGAAATAAGAACAAACCCTATAATCAAACTTATACCCACATTACACCAATATTTAACCTTTAATATTAGCAATGTAACAACTAGTGTAACAAACACACAAATGTATCATCTACCATCTACTAGCCTCCTTAATCTTAATGAAAAAGAGAAATTTGTAAATATAAATGTACCACTTTCTTATGTTGACAATGTAAATATTCCTTTTATTTCCTATCATTCTGTTAATAATAAAACTATTGTATCAACAAATTTTACTTTTGAGGAATTACAACAAATAGACTTAAGTAATATAGAAATAGAAGAATTAGAACCTTATGATATAACTGTATCCCAATTTATTTCTTATATATTTTATGTAATATGTTTATATCTTTTATGCTATAATCTTTATCGTCAGTATTGTAAACTGGAATTACTGTGTTCTAATCCTTCAAATGATAATCCAAGTACCCATCCTCAACCACCTGAATGTTTTGATGGCAGAGCCAGAGCTTGGTTTCAATATTTACAGAATAGACAAACCGTCCCAAATCCTTAAATTTAGAGTTCAGTGGGCTTCACTCCCATAAGGACGGAGGAGTCACGCCACCATGAGGCCATAGTGCACCTGCAGATCACACCATATTCCTTGAATCTTATTCAGCAGTCCTATTAACCTTTATATACCCTGTCCCTTCTCCCAGGGATCACTCTCTCTTCAAGTCCTCGCAGTAATTACGGTACGTAATCTATGTCAGATCTAGTATAGCCATATTGTTATTATCAAGATTGTCATTATTGTCTTTTAAAGTGTTATTATCGATATTTTGTAACTTTTGAATAAATAAAATATTTTTTTTTTCAATAACGAGCACGAACACCAAAATTCAATACTACTTTATCTCGGTTTTTCAAACATATTATATGAAAAAAATAATATTTTATTTTGGTTGTACAGTGTGGTGTTAGCCACATCAACAGTCACCATAACATAAGTTTTAGCTTGTAATATTTTATTTGGTTTTCTTCTTAGTTGTGTTTTAGTAGTTACAGGATTAGTTCTTATCCTACAGGCATCCTTAAATCAAACAAGAACAAAATAGTTTCAATAAGACCAAAATATATATTTCAAAAAATAAAAGAACGAAAAAGAAGAATAACCAATGTTAGATTTAATTTAAAAAATATTTTTTCTGAAAAAATAGCAGATCTTAACAAAAAAAACAAACAACCTAAATAAAAGAATTTTTCAACTCTAAAAGGAAATCTATATATTTCACTAAAAACTTAGTATCTTTTAGTTTATAAAGTCTTTGCTACTTGCCCTAAGAAAGAATGTACCAAGAAATTATAACTTTAAACGTTGACTTTTCGGGCATCTTTACTACAAAATTACTTATTAGCATATCTTTATACGAAGTGACTATGACCAGTACTTGATTACCAACAATGCTTACCACAACCCTTATCTGTGGATACCCACATACAAGAGGGGTCCTAGATTTAGCTCGGTTTAAATTGTGGGGTACTTTGAGGATAACCAGTAGGTACGCTCGAATAAACATTCAACATCATGCGATATAATTATAGGATGCCACTCTTATTTATTATTTTACTAATCCTTACTTTTATATTTCATTAAAAAGTAATAACGATTCTTATTAAAGACTGGCATACCCATATTATAATGTACCGAAACCCAAAATGACTATTACTTTTTTCCCTCTTATCTACTTATCTATAATTAAGTTTTTTTTCTGTTTTTTTTATTTAATATTACATACATAACCGAATAACAAATTGTATTTATAGCATTTCCAAGTCAATTGTAACCTTTTCCAAGTCAAATGTAACTTTTTCCAAGTCAAATGTAACCCTTTCCATTTCAAATGTCACCTTTTCCATTTCAAATGTCACCTTTTCCAAGTCAAATGTAACCTTTTCCAAGTCAAATGTAACCCTTTCCATTTCAAATGTCACCTTTTCCATTTCAAATGTCACCTTTTCCAAGTCAAATGTCACCTTTTCCATTTCAAATGTTACCTTTTCCAAGTCAAATGTCACCTTTTTCTTCACTTCTAGTCTTAAATATTCCGTTTTATTTATTTATTTATTGAAAAATAATTAGTTTAATTAAAATTATGACTTTTTTAATAATTTTGGCATATCCTATCGCTATTTTCTTCTGTTTTTTAGATATTTGATAACAAGTTCTGTTTTTTACGAACTAATATTTAAAAAAATTAATTATTGTCTATTTAGTTTTAAGATAGTTGTTGATTTTGAATTTTTAGAGGGAAGGGATACTTTTTGGGAATAATTAACGTGTTTTCGGGTATTATAATTACGTTTTTCGAGATGTATTTTTTATCACTCGCGTGCAAATTAACTTGCGTTTATTTTTAATGTTTTTTATTGATATAGGGATTAATTAATGTGTTTTCGGGTATTATAAGTACGTTTTTCGAGCTGTATTTTTTATCGCTCATGGGTATTTCAACTCGCATTAACTTTTTATGTTTTTTATTGATATAGGGATTAATTATTGTGCTTTCGGGTGGTTATGAATAGGTTTTTTGAGCTCTATCTTTTATCGCTCATGGGTATTTCAACTCGCATTTACTTTTGATGTTTTTTATAGATATATAGGTTATTAATTGTATTTGCGGGTCTTGTAATTACGTTTTTCTGGCTGTATCTTTTTATCGCTCATGGGTTTTTTAACTCGCATTTACTTTTTATGTTTTTTATTGATATAGGGATTAATTAATGTGTTTTCGGGAATTATAATTACGTTTTTCGAGATGTATATTTTATCGCTCGCTGGCATATTAACTCGCATTTATTTTTAATGATTTTTATTGATATAGGGATTAATTAATGTGCTATCGGGTGGTTATGAAAACGTTTTTTGAGCTCTATCTTTTATCGCTCATGTGTATTTCAACTCGCATTTACTTTTAATGTTTTTTATTGATATAGGGATTACTTAATGTGCTTTCGGGTGGTTATGATTACGTTTTTCGAGCTGTATTTTTTATCGCTCATGGGTATTTCAACTCGCATTTACTTTTAATGTTTTTTATTGATATAGGGATTAATTATTGTGCTTTCGGGTGGTTATGATTACGTTTTTTGAGCTCTATCTTTTATCGCTCATGCGTATTTCAACTCGCATTTACTTTTAATGTTTTTTATTGATATAGGGATTACTTAATGTGCTTTCGGGTGGTTCTGATTACGTTTTTCGAGCTGTTTTTTTTTATCGCTCATGGGTATTTCAACTCGCATTTACTTTTAATGTTTTTTATTGATATATAGGTTAGTAATTGTCTTTGCGGGTGTTGTAATTACGTTTTTTGAGCTGTATTTATTGTCGCTTGTTCGCATTCCAAGTTGCATTTACTTCTAATCTTTTTATTGTTATAGGGGATCTATACTTGTGTTTTTGGGTGGTTATGAAAAAACTTTTTTTGGACTGCTTATTCTATAGCTCGCGCTCGTTTCAACTTAGAGCTAATATCATTTTATATTTTGATAGAGTGGTGTTTCTTTGTTTTTGTTTTAGGGGATTCTGATTACGTGTTTTGAACATTAATCTTTTATGCGCTTGGAAATTTCTACATACCGTAGATATTATGTTATAATTTGAAGTAAAAATTATTTGTTGTGTTTTTGCACGTTCCGATTACTTTTTTTAACTGGGTGTTACATCGCGATTGCGCATTGTTCTAGATCACTTTTTATTTAAGGTAAAATGTGCACTAGCTATAAAAAAATGTCATAAACTCTATTAGTATTCCACAAAACACTATAAACGATCCCTCTATCAAATATTTATGAAATAGGAACAGTAACTTAAAATGAGTAAAAGCGATAACAAATAAGGTTCAAATAATGTTATAAGAACACCCGAAAATAGAATAAACGATTCCTCAATTAAATTATCAGATAATTGTATGAAAAAGTGAGAAAGTGGGTCCAATATAAAATATTTAGTTGAAAAAACTTACTCAGGACGCTATAAAAGGAACTATAACTAATCCTTTTATAAAAAAAATAATAATAAAAATATTAAATAAAAATAAATAAATAAAAAAAAAAGCTAAATGATGTATATTCCAACAACGTTATAATGAGAACTAAAAGCAAAATAATCAATCCCAATATCCATCAAAAACTTAATCATAACCACCCGAAAGCACAATAATTAATCCCTATATCAATAAAAAACATAAAAAGTAAATGCGAGTTGAAAAACCCATGAGCGATAAAAAATACAGCTCAAAAAACGTATTCATAACCACCCGAAAGCACAATAATTAATCCCTATATCAATAAAAAACATAAAAAGTAAATGCGAGTTGAAATACCTATGAGCGATAAAAAATACAGCTCGAAAAACGTATTCATAACCACCCGAAAGCACAATAATTAATCCCTATATCAATAAAAAACATAAAAAGTAAATGCGAGTTGAAATACCTATGAGCGATAAAAATACAGCTCGAAAAACGTATTCATAACCACCCGAAAGCACAATAATTAATCCCTATATCAATAAAAAACATAAAAAGTAAATGCGAGTTGAAATACCTATGAGCGATAAAAAATACAGCTCAAAAAACGTATTCATAACCACCCGAAAGCACAATAATTAATCCCTATATCAATAAAAAACATAAAAAGTAAATGCGAGTTGAAATACCTATGAGCGATAAAAAATACAGCTCGAAAAACGAATTCATAACCACCCGAAAGCACAATAATTAATCCCTATATTAATAAAAAACATTAAAAGTACATTCGAGTTGAAATACCCATGATCGATAAAAAATACAGCTCAAAAAACTTAATCATAACCACCCGAAAGCACAATAATTAATCCCTATATCAATAAAAAATATAAAAAGTAAATTTTAGTTAAAATAAACGAGGGCGATAAAAAATACCGCTCGAAAAACGTAATCATATCCACCCGAAAGCACATTAATTAATCCCTATATCAATAAAAAACATTAAAAGCAAATGCGAGTTAATATGCACGCGAGTGATAAAAAATACATCTCGAAAAACGTAATTATAATACCTGAAAACACGTTAATTATTCCCAAAAAGTATCCCTTCCCTCTAAAAATTCAAAATCAACAACTATCTTAAAACTAAATAGACAATAATTAATTTTTTTAAATATTAGTTCGTAAAAAACAGAACTTATTATCAAATATCTAAAAAACAGAAAAAAATAGCGATAGGATATGCCAAAATTATTAAAAAAAGTCATAATTTTAATTAAACTAATTATTTTTCAATAAATAAATAAATAAAACGGAATATTTAAGGCTAGAAGTGAAGAAAAAGGGGACATTTGACTTGGAAAAGGTAACATTTGAAATGGAAAAGGTGACATTTGACTTGGAAAAGGTGACATTTGAAATGGAAAAGGTGACATTTGAAATGGAAAGGGTTACATTTGACTTGGAAAAGGTTACATTTGACTTGGAAAAAGTTACATTTGACTTGGAAAAGGTTACAATTGACTTGGAAATGCTATAATATGTTGAAGCTCAAATAGGCCTAGAAAAAAAAAAAAAAAAAAAAAAAAAAATGCACCTAAAGCCCCTAAAAACGCGATAGAGTGTTCATTTTTTTTTTATTATATATTTATTTATTGAGATATATTACAATTTGTTTCTAAAAAGTATTAAATAGAGCGGTCAAAAGAAGGGTGGAAACATTTTCTTTCCCCATTTATCTTTTTGTTCAAAGGGTTGAATTTATGAAGTGTCATATTTTCAGCAGAAGATAAAGATTAATTTTTTTTTTTTTTTTTTTTGTTGAAGTCAAAATAAACCACTTACTGGTTAATTGAAAGTCAATTTACGTTTATAAGCTTAATAAGAAGTTTGAAATGATTCTTGGAATAGAGGTCTGTTCTAAAAGAAGGTTCAGTAGTTGATTTAGTAGTTCAGAAGATCTAGTAGTTCAGTAGATTTATTAGCTCAGTAGACCTAGTAGTTCGGTAGACCTAGTAGTTCGTACACCTAGTAGTTTGTAGACCTAGTAGTTCAGTAAACCTAGTAGACCGGTAGACATCAATGTGAGGTCCAGCCCCCTCCCTCGCCCCCTCTCTAACTCTTAGCACAATCCAGGGGTACCAAAGCTATCATAAAAGGCTTGATATAGATAATTAAAAATAAGAACTGACAAGTCAGAGCTGATAGTGACCGACTAGTCCCTTATATAGTACATCACCATCAACCTACTTATAACAAGTATATAATAACCAAAGTTTTAGTATAACTTATTTTCTTTTTTTAATATTTTTAAACCTTTTCTATATATAATATTTTAACTTTCTGTTGAACGAGCTTCAATAAATGAATCATTTATGAAAGTTAATTTTTCGGTTTAGAGGAAAAATTGTTGCAATTTTTAAGTAACTAAATGTTTTAAGTAACTTTTCCGTTTAGTACTTATGTATCTTTTAGTAAAAATAATATATAATACGTGTTGTAACTATCGAGAATACATTTTAAGAACTAAAACTATCATTAAAACCAGCTTTGCGGGTACGTTAGGTCAGAATGTAGGCGTTCTATTTCATTTGGTTGGCTCTATCTCAAATAAATATTTTTAATTCATTTTTACTAAAGTAAAATATTTTTGTTATAATTTTGTTAAGCTAATGGGATTAAATGCATGTTTTTATACAGCCGTTAATGGTCTCTTCGAGACATGTACCGTATACAATTAGTGGCATTTTGGAATTCTGAAGACCATTTTGTTTTTGCTTTCTGAATTAATATAATAATTTCTTATTTGTTTTTTGTTTTTTTCTAACTGTTATCGACTTCTTAAACACTTGCTAGACAAACGCTCAGGCCTTTCCCTTACATATACATGATTATCAAAAGACCAATGTAGACACACGGAGTTGAGCTTTGGAGCAACATTAAACCAGTGAATTCTTACTTACCCAATCTTTACAATCCGAATCCCTCCGTTAACTCATCAACGCTCCTTTGTTTGTAAGGAATAAACTCATCTCAAATTGACCTTAATGTTCCATGTATTGCAGATTTAAAACTCCACGTGTTTGAAATCGTACTTCTTATTGGATTCCTTATAACCCTCCGAAGTGTCTGAATAGATAATGGTCACGAGACCTTCTCAATTAGATTTTTTTTTTATGGGTTGCCAATGAGCGGTTTCTCTATATGTATAACTAGCCATTGTTTGCTACATTCTCACATTTACTGGATGTATTTGTTTTTATACAGTTGTGAATTTTAAATATTTAAAACAATTATTTATGTGTTCAGTCATTTAACTTCACTTAATGACGCTGTGGGCTAATCAGATGATGCTACAGCGGGATATAGACTGACATTGCAAATAATCGGCACCACCATTTTACGTTCCATCGGAATAATAGTGATAACATTTATTAAAATGATAAAGTTTATTAAGTTATTGAAAATCTAAACATTTAAAAAAAAAAAAAAAACAAGCATGCCACTCATATGGAACTATATGAAAATCATCCACAGATGGAAATCTTTCGGAGTGGAGTAATAGGGTAAGTAACGAACATTGCCAAGCAATAATCCAATCAGAATAACATCAGCGTACTTATTAATTGTTTAATGTTCATTATTACTCGGTAGATACTTTTTCTATTTTAGTTCTATAATAGACCATATTTGTCGAGTGGGACTAATTGGTGACGGAGAAGCAATTTTCCGCTATCCCTTTGTGACAAGATTGGCTGTAAGGGATCTTTCGCTAGCGGTTATCTGAGACCAATTAGTCGGGGAGCTTAACAAACTAAGACAAGGCGCCATGTGGCTCGCCGAATCCTGTCAAAGCTTTCAGTGCTCCTGGCGGTGTCAAGGCTAATTATGCCACTTCCAGGGTAATCGTTTAAAAAATAAAATGAAAAACTGTAACAGTACACTCAACGTTATTCAGGGGTCTTATTCTAATGAGGATCTAATGCGTTGTTAGGAATATGCAGCTTGAAAAGAAATAAAGAGAGTTCACTGTATAAGAACAAGGATTGCTAATTAGCAAGGTGTTTGCTAAACTTGCTTTTGTTTTTTTAAATGTTCGTTATCGGGAGCGTTTATTGAACAGGATATATTACGCATGAAGAATACATCTAATTAATTTATCCACGCAGATTTCACAAGTAGATTTTATTCAGTTTAATTTGGTATTGATCATAAAATCGATGCTTTTTACGACCACAGATTTTATTTAACTATTAAATACAAACGTTTATTCATATTTTTTATACGAATCGATACTAGCAGAACTGCCAACATAAAAAATACGTTATGATGCCTACGTGTTTGATTTTTTTTATTTTACCCAAGTTTAATATATAATTTATCTTTATATTTTCAAATGATTGTTTAAAAATATTTTTTCTTGTAAAAATGTTATCATTCAACTCCTTTATGAGCATCACGGATTGCCTTGATTTTATATCAGCTGAAGAATGGTCAAGATTAAAAATACATTATCATCGCTGGGGGACAGATTTTTTTTATGTTATACAAATTTAATATATAATTTTTCTTTAGTGATTGTTAATTTTTCAAAAAATTTATTTTCCTCTAAAAATGATATAAATTAACGCCTTTATCGGTAACTCTCATTGCCCATCTACCCTACTCTAACTTTATACTATGCTACTTTAGCATGTTTTTCAAACTCCTTAGCATATCAAATGTACAAATGTTCTTTATTTGATGTTTTTGATGTACACATGGAGTCAGCGTCGCCGTTATTAACCCCAACAAAACTTATTCGTCCCTATAATGCTATCTGTATACATTACGCTTATTAACCTTTATTTTTGTATAAGCTAAACGTATCACAACAAAGCCAATATACAAACTTTAATAAACACCACCGTATTTCAGCATTAGTTCTTGTCTCTAGACACTCCTAAAAGAGACAAGTCTAAAATCGTTTCTCAGAATTTCTCTGCAAAAATTAAATTAATTTTTTCGTTCCAGCCTTATTTAGGAACCATGGTTTCCCATGACAATTGAGAATTTTACAAAGCGTTGGACAATAAAGACGATTGAAACAGCAAATGTGTACTCTTTGCAGCCATAATACTGAATAGAGTGTAATTATTCCCTCTATATATAACTGAACATGTATTTTCATTTACACCCATATTCTCAAAAACGGTGTTAATGATTTGGCCCAAAGTTAAGTACAAATATAAAAATAGTTATTATTATCAATTATATTTATTTTTATTTTATTTATTCGGCTTATTTTTTTTTTTTTTACCAAAGCCTTTTCCTTTTTTTTGGGGGAGGGGGGGGATTGTTATATGTCGTTTTCATCAAATCCTATTATTTCGTGTACGTTTACGTGATCGTTCAGAAATGTCGCGTAATGTTTATTATATAGAAAATTGTATTACGGTTTAGTATTGCGACATTATTTAATATTATTATACTTTCGTAGATAAAATTTATTACAGTAAAGAGAACCATATGGTTGCTAAAATCCAGCAAATACGGAGCAAATCCATTATTGAATTGAGTCGAGGATAACATAAAAAGTTGAGAAACTGTTACTAAGCCAACGAATCACATCTACATAGATCGTTCTTCAAGCCAAACTTCCCTACTTCCTAATTCGTATTCAATAACGGAAAACGATAAACCACTTGCTCAGTGAAATAAAGGCGATGACCGGAGTCGAAAACGATAATTTATTGCCCACATTGGGCCTGCTTAAATATACAGCTGTCAGGAAATAGCGACCTTTCGCCGGGAACGTGGACGACGGCAACAGGTCCCGGACAATGGACCACGCCCACGACGGATACGACAGAGCGGAGGTTCGTGCCCCGATACAAATCTGACCCACAGTCCATAAACCCGGAGTCTTCGATCCGCCTTTATATTCCTTTTATCTGCCGTCCGTTCCTTTACGAGTGCGTTTTGCGCCGAGTCAAAAGCCGTGCTAAAACTCTTTCTTTATCGCGCGCTAGAGAGCGAAAAATAACTTTGAGATGTGTTCTCGGAGGGGCCGTAAAGCTAGACCGTAATAAATAGGTATATATTAGTCGTAAAAAATGTGTCCCATTTAGAGGCATAAGGACAATTTCGTTTTAGTAGAGAAACCAAAGAATATTTCTATTTTATTCAATATAAATATTGAAAGGTAACGGTATCTAGGGATTTGATATTTCACTGCCGAATACTTTTAAATGTTAATGCTAAACTGAAGGAAGAGGAATACGATCGCTTCGTACCGCCTTTACGTACAATTTTTAAATACAATTTGCAGGAAAAAGAACAGGTTTAAAGATCTTTAAAATTTCATAACATCATTTAATTTTACATAATTTGTTTTAAATTTATATCTTCATTGTTCATATAATCAGTAAACAAAAGTTTTCACTGTTTAAATACTTTTAAAATTAAAGAATCCTTTGTCTAGAATTATTCTGTTCGATATTTACTTTGATTACAGCAGTTTTCTGTGATACAGTTTCTATCATATTTTTTTTTTTTAACAGTCAATTTCCACTCTCCGACATAGCACAGATACCTCTTCTGCAGATCCAATGTGGGCCAGAGTTCCGCAGGATCAATTCTTGGACCTTTACCTTACATCATCTTTACATATGCCGTACAAACACATCCTGAAAAATTGACAGCTAAGTATGCAAATACAGCTATTCTTACCAGACATGCGAACAGGCCCTTGTTTATTATTTACAAAATATGCAAGAATGTTTAAAAAAATGAAATAATCAAACTAAACAGTGATAAATCACCTGAGCTTCAGTCTACATAAACAACTATTCGATTAAACAAATCAACACAGTTCATTACTTGTGGAGTTCCCTGGAAATGGGTATATTCCATAGGATGACATGGCGGCCTTACATTAGACAGAATCGTCAAATTCTCATTAATCGACTAACAATTCTACTTCTATGTCTCTCTTATACAAAACTATTCTTTGAAAATGAGGCATTGAGTATAAACACTTATATATACTTACTAAACCCATATAGGCCTCAAAATATCATGGAATGGCGAAACAGACGGAAACAATTCTTCCCAATTAAAAATTTGAAGAGCGTTCGCTTAAATCAGAAATCACTCGTTCACTCGGGTATGTCATTAACAAAAGTACATATATACAAAATCATGACGAACTTCACGGACATACTAACAAACTCTTACGAAACATGGCAACGACAGACAAAAATATTTATATAAGGCAAAAAATAAGATGGGCAAGTGATCTCCTGAAGTATGCTATTTTTTAAAATTCAAGTTAGAAGATGCTAATAGGTATTGAATTCCCTCAATCCAGAGATTTCATTTATACTAATTGTCACGGGCTGAGCGACAGATGTGGATACATAAATAAAAGAGAAAAAAATGTTAAAAAACACAGTTGAACATGTTTCCGCGGCAAGCAGAGCACATACGAAATATAATATGCTTTAGTCTTATCTTTGTTATATATTTAGTAAATTTGCTTAGCCAGAATAAGATTTAGTTTTTTTCTGCAGACATTTACTTTTGGATTAATTAAAAAGCACATGTTTTATAAAAGTTTTAGAAATATATTTTTGACTACTTAGAGGACGAATTTCCCCAAATCCAGCCATATTGTGAATTTAGACAGTTTGGTGAACCTTAGGAAAAATTTGAACTTTAAAAATCATTTTTGAGATGACCAGGAAAGACAGACAACAAGATTTTAGAATTTTTCATGGATTTTTGATACATGTAAATAATATTAAAGATTTGGATTGATAAAAAGTGGGGCAGGTGATCGGTAGCGGCAGGAATTACGCCGGTGCGGGGCGATACAGACAGCCCACTGTCCTCAAGATGTTTGCTCAGAGCAACTGTGCACACATCCACCAGGAGGCAGGTTTTCTCTTATCAGACCCTTCTTATTTGATAAAAAAACAAGTGAGATCAGATGAACAATGTTGGTATATATCATAAAATGATGACGAGAAGGGGTTGGATCTATGTTTTTTCAAGACACAATTTTGATGAATATATTTCTATCAAAACTTTTTTTTTAAATTTATTCATTGAAATTATTTATAAGTATGATGAAATAATACAATATGTAAACGTGAATATTTTGTTTTGATTTTGTTTGGCACATCGGGCGGTCTCACGTGTCCCATCTCTATAATGGGTCAAAGTAGCTTTTCCCCCACACCAGTAGACAGTAATTGCTCTGAACATTCCTTTACTAAACCATTAATTCCCAGCACCCTTCCTATATATACGATTTTCTGCAGCTCAATCTATCAATCAATTCACAGGAAGCTAGATCTCGACATTCCGACCCTTATATCTTTTTTCACAGAACCAAAACATGTGAACGTTTCTTTCTAGCCCGTTTCACCACCTTTGAGAATTCTCTCCTTCCAAACATTCGTCGTGCAACCTCTCAAATACCATATTTTTCAGTATCCTCTCACTTTCCATAATAATAACAATAGTACTGTTATATTGTTGTAAATATTTTTAGATTATTACATGTATTTATACAAGTTTCTATATCCTTCCCCACCACGAAATTACCAACTATATAAGTAGTTATAAAATTTTGACAACGAAAACTTTTTTGCTTTACAGCCTAATAAATATACTATTTACTTTCCTAAACCTTAGCCCATCATTTTAATTTAACAACTCTGCTTAAAGTTGGTTGGACTATATTTGTTCTATATTTCGATAGATTAAAAAAATATGAATGAAAATATGAAAAAAGATGAATATATGTCCATAAATGCTTAATTTGTTCATTGATTTGGAATTGAAATCTTCTATAAAGCACCGATCTCATATTTTTGGAGCCCGAACCAAGTAACTCGATCCCATTATTACCATTTTGGTGTGCTAAATGACATACAACTTATCTGCTTAGAGACGATTTAAAAAAAAAAAAAAAAATGATAATAATATCCTTGTAATTTTTTTGTTTACTGATGTATCGTCGTATGAAACATGTTACCAAGTACATATTTGGATGAGAGAGATGTGCTAGGTTTGATTGGGTTCGGCTTTTTCTTCCATAAAGAGAGGAGTACCCACGGATTCTAAATCGAGTGCTTTTTAGATGTTTATTTATTTTTTTTTTTTTTGTATGTATTCTTTATATATATTTTGTATCATTGTTTTATAAATTCATTATTTTGTATATACTGTATAAATAGGGTAATGTACTGCGATATTACCATTTTTAGTGTTTTTCTAATTGAGACAAATTGTAATACTACTGAATAAATTTGTTTAAAAAAATAATGATAATAATAATTATAATTGTGCGACAGGGTAGATAAATCCGACCTATTTGAATCTTCTGAGTAAGGTCTCTGGTTTCTTTGAGGTAAAAAAAATTATAATATGGCTTCGTATGAATCCCGTTATATCGCTAGCCTAGAAAAAAGATCCTATTTACTGCAGCATGCAGAAGGAAAATTCACCACCTTCGTGGACTATACATACATTATTCATTATCCTGTGAAGTGAATTGAATGGTAAAATTGTTGTTTATATTTTTTGTTTCACTTGTATATAAAATATGTAATAAGGGAGAGCGTGGTGCCGTGAAGATCGAAAACGTGTAGAATGTTGTATTAGAATTATCAATGATGATAGATGTTTTAAAAATCCATATAATTAAGTATGTGTATGGAGTAAATTCAGCTCGAAAATATTTTAAACGTTTAGAAATTGTAATATTAAGTGGTGTAAGGGTGTCATCAGATATTTTTTATAACTATAGTTGGTAATAATGTTTATGGCTATTGCGCCCTAACTCAGCCTCTACCGGCTAAGACTAGTGATGCGGCTGAGAGAGAGGCACTGGGATCTCTTGGATTCCGCTTTTTTCCTCCATAAGTGGGAGAAAAAGCCCAATCTGGGGTACCCTTAGCAGTTGTATATATTGAATATAGTTACCATTGTTTGTATGATGTTTATTTATTTGCCAACTTATTTATTTATCTCAATTATAGGTTGTTTTTTTTAATTATTATTTTATTGTATATATTTTATATATATATGGATTTATTTTTCTATTTTATGTAATTTGACATTATCATTATTTTCTGTATATATTGCATGAATGTGGTCTCACATCAGTATTACTATTGTTCGTTCTAAAACAGATTGTAATAATTCTCAATAAATAAATATTGAAAAAAAATAATTTGGTAATGATACAGATAATTAGTAATGATATTGAATACTATTATTGGAAACAGATCTTTTCTATTAATACAACAGCTAAGGGATGACCGGTATAAGGGTTAATCAGGAAAGTCTTTTGAATATTGAAATATTCCGAGGACACACGTGGCTTCATTCATTCAGTGGCGCTATGAATGGCTGATAGCAGATTTTTTTTTTTTTTGCTGTGGATTAGATAAGGTCAAGTGCCCCTAGAGGAAGCAGACGTCAGATTTGCCTATGAAGAGAACACCTGCAAGGATATCCTGGGCGCCTCCCACTTCCTCTTCAGCATCTTGTCAGGGTGAGGATCATCCACTACCGGTATCTAAATTTATTTTACATCCCTCTGAAGGAGCTAGTTGAATGTATCAATATATTCCAACAAGACTGGATAAAAAAAAAAGTCAGGAAAACAGTAGGCCAGAAATTCCGTTGCTCTGCTTAAATCCATTTCTATTGTAACGCAATCTTCGCAATTAATACATTGTAAGATATTTTTTTTGGCCAATCCTAAAATAAATAAATTTTATTTCATAATTTTTCAAAGTTTCGGCCTCAAAGGCCATCCAATAGTGTTTGAAAAATATATTTCTGTGATATTTATATACATTTTAATTTTTTTTCAACTTTCACATAGCTTTTTTTATTAATAGTATATTTTTCTACAGTCCAAAATTTAGTAAATTATGAAATGATTTTTTTTTTTTTGGAGTTGTCCAAAAATACATCTTAGGATTATAAAACAAAAAGAAAAATTAAGATATAATGAGGTAATTAATATATTTAAATTTTGAAAGACTTCCGTTTAATGTTGATTAAGATTATGAACCCTTCACAATGAAGCAAATGAATTTTAATATTTTAACTTATACAAATATTTCATATCCGTATGTGCTGAATCATTTAGATTGTATATTAATATATATATATATATATATATATATATATATATATATATATATAATATATATATATTTATAAAAAAAAAAAAATAAAAATTAAACGTTAACATACACCATGATCAACGTTGCTATGCACATCAGGAGGCATATAGAAGTAGCTCAGTGAATTACATCAATTTACAATTACAAATTTCATTGAATTTGTTTTTTTATATGAGCAATAATAATAATACTTTGAGACCGCATTCATACAATATTTACAGGATAACAAAGTGTAATTAAGTAAAATACAATAAAGACCTAGTAAACAAATCAATGATAATCTTAAACACACTCATATCCATATAAAATATGCTGGGAGATTCCCGGACTGGCCCTGTCTCATTTTATATCTCGATTACAATTATCAAAAACTATACATATATATTACACCACAAAGGTCCAAACATTTAAGAAAAATATTACACAATATCTTGATATATATATATATATATATAATATATATTTATATAATATATATATATATAATATAATATGTTGGCTCAAAAAAATATTATTGAAAGATAAGTTAAAATATTAAGGATTATAAGGAGTTGAAGAGAGTATAAGTATTGAAAATAGTGAGTTATAGTGCAAATGGAGTTTGACATGGAAATATTGGTACCTGGTTTTGGCCAAATCAACAACATATAGAAAATTAAGGTGGAAGAGTCAGAAGGCATAAAATAAGTATTAAAAAAAAATTCTTATGTTCTAAAAAAATGCTACCACATTGAATTGATATCGGTAATTCACACTATTGAGATTTAAAGAGCAATATCGTTCATACGGCCAATGCAATCGAAAAATAGTTCAAATAATGAATGTGGATTATTTATTTTTCCTTAAAAATCAATAGTCACTTCTAAATATATTTGCAATGGTTTCTTAATGTCTGGCCCACAGCGAACATCCTAGTTCAGCATTGAAACTGTACAGACCTTGCGTGCAATGAACAGACCCGCGACACTAGTTGAGGTAATGTTTTCCCCTTTCTTTATTATTTTTAATGTGAAAAAAATCAAAGAAAACTAGAATAAATAAATAATGAATGTTAGAGTTTACTTAGGCCAAACAGCCTTGCTATTTGCGTTTTTTACGAAATATTTAAACGAGGACGTGAAACATGAGATCAAGTGTACTTAATCCTTGCACCAAAATCAAATAACACACAATTTGTGTCCTTATTATATAGCTCTGTCCTCGGACGAATCTGCGCTAATCTTTATTTTTTTCCGACCTTACCTTGGAGTGAGGTTCATCGGACGGACTTATCGGAGGAGCCCATCTTTTGCTTGTTGAGGTCCCTTCTGATCCCGAGCTCTGACATCATTATAATCATGAGGAGGGATCACCGTCTTTAGTTTCGGTTGTTTTCTCACTAGGTCAGGGGTTAATCTAAAGACTACACTCCGGGGCAAATGATGCAAATGTGACGAATGAGCCTTGCGGTTGGAGGTGTGGAACCAAATTTCACAAAAAATTAGGAGCTCTCGAATGTTTTTGGCAACTAGGAGAGCAATCGCTGCTGTTAAATCTTACTTCAATCAAAAGATAATCTGTCGTAACATACGTAACATACAAAATTGAAGTTATGAAGTTGTTAAATTTGAAAAATACAACAAATAATAATTTAAATAAGCTAAACGATTTAAATGATTTAACCGAATCTACAATTTAATGCTGTGAAATATCTTAAATAAAACTTTGGAAATGACCAAAGTGTATACAAATATTCTTTGTAAAACAAACGAACATTATATATATATATATATATATATATATATATATATATATATATATATATATATATATATATATATATATATATAAATTTGTTGTTAATGTTGTTTTCTTTAATAATTTTAATAAACATTAAATGTAAACGGACATTTTTAATCTTCCCTCCTCTGAATACGGAACGTAAATATAATAGTAAATAAAAATTAAAATTACTGTTCGCCTTTCCAGTAGCTTCCGCGAACATATTTAATTTAATTAATTAATTTAACTTAGCTAAAATATTTAGATATAATGATGGCTAGCCCCAAAAACTATAGTCTCAAACTTAAAATTATCTACGATTCTCTCCATTTACATTGCATTTTGTTCTAACACAAAGATAGAAGAAGAATATAAAATTTTAATGGAAAATAAATACGTTGCAGATTCTTAATTTTAAAATAATATATAAAATACATAAAAGTTCAAACAACTGCTAACCTCAACATTTTATTCTATCTTTATTATTTACAAGCGTTTTTGTCAATATTTGAAAGCAAGATTCCTTGAAATTTCCTTATAATTAAATTGAAATACAGTGTTGACAGCCTGTCTTCAAGGGATAATTTACGTTTTATGATTATATAATATATATTATTTTGCATATAAAATACCGTGAATGACTAGTGGTCAATAAAAATGCGAGAATACATAAGCATAATAATATTTAATTTATTTATTTGAGTTATTATTACCTACTACGCCGTTCTCGAAGATCATAAAAATCAAGAAACTTCTATTTCTGTCTGCCTTAACGAAAAATATGATCAACTAAAAAGTGAGAATACATATGAAGTTAATATTAATGAGGATATTATAATAACTACAGGAATACATATCTGTTGTAATATTCTTCCAACCAGAATTGCGATAAGAGGCTAGCATAACAGCCTTTCATGCCTAAGGTCGCGGGTTCAAACCCGGCAGGTGGCCTTACTATTTGGTTATGTCGTCCACAGTAGCATGGAGCAAAGTTAGATGAATTAACAAAGAAACAACTTGATATGCTATGGAGCTAAATCATAAGTTTAATTATGTGGATGTCAAGTCGAATGGTTAGTATTTAAGGTATTGTTCTAGGTTTTAGAGGGATCATATAGCATACGTGTATGCTATAAGAAACCGTGTATCACATGTATAGAATCGAAATAAAAAGAAATATTTTGTAGTAAATTTTGGTGTTCGTGCTCGTTATTGAAAAAAAAAAAATTTTTATTTATTCAAAAGTTACAAAATATCGATAATAACACTTTAAAAGACAATAATGACAATCTTGATAATAACAATATGGCCATACTAGATCTGACATAGATTACGTACCGTAATTACTGCGAGGACTTGAAGAGAGTGTCTGTTCCCTGGGAGAAGGGACAGGGTATATAAAGGTTAATAGGACTGCTGAATAAGATTCAAGGAATATGGTGTGATCTGCAGGTGCACTATGGCCTCATGGTGGCGTGACTCCTCCGTCCTTATGAGAGTGAAGCCCACTGAACTCTAAATTTAAGGATTTGGGACGGTTTGTCTATTCTGTAAATATTGAAACCAAGCTCTGGCTCTGCCATCAAAACATTCAGGTGGTTGAGGATGGGTACTTGGATTATCATTTGAAGGATTAGAACACAGTAATTCCAGTTTACAATACTGACGATAAAGATTATAGCATAAAAGATATAAACATATTACATAAAATATATAAGAAATAAATTGGGATACAGTTATATCATAAGGTTCTAATTCTTCTATTTCTATATTACTTAAGTCTATTTGTTGTAATTCCTCAAAAGTAAAATTTGTTGATACAATAGTTTTATTATTAACAGAATGATAGGAAATAAAAGGAATATTTACATTGTCAACATAAGAAAGTGGTACATTTATATTTACAAATTTCTCTTTTTCATTAAGATTAAGGAGGCTAGTAGATGGTAGATGATACATTTGTGTGTTTGTTACACTAGTTGTTACATTGCTAATATTAAAGGTTAAATATTGGTGTAATGTGGGTATAAGTTTGATTATAGGGTTTGTTCTTATTTCTACAGCTTTACAATCATTTAATTCTATATTCTTACATAATTCTAAAATACATTTGTCCTTAATCTCTATCATGTCTTTACAGTAATGATGATTATTGAATTTAATACAATTTCCATTGTAAAACGAATTTTTAAATCTAATGATTAGTTGTTCTTTAATCTTTAGAGTAATGACTTTATTATTCCTTGTAACTGGATATGACATAGCATAATAAGTTGTTTTTGGCAATGATTTCAAAGGGATTTTAATAAAATAATAAATTAATCCGGTATCTGATAGGGAACAAAATGTGGAGCTAAGTAACCAGTTTAATTCTACATTTTCTGTGATTGGTTCTCCGAACGGTATGTTTAATTGTTCTAGTTCTCTAGTCGTTAATATGCTTGGATGGGTAATTCCTAATTTACATTGTTCTAAGGAAAATTCTATATCATTTAATTGACTTTCTACTAAATCTAATACGGCTAATAAATCATGATACATTAACTTAGTAAGAGCTAAATCTGTAAAATTATTTATTTTTTCTATACTATCCTTATATTTATTTAAAACAATTATTTCTTTATTAAGTTTAGATGTTAATTCTTTATTTAATCCTAATCTAACATTTTCATTATGCTCTATGTGATACATATTTCTCTCGATTTTATTTAAAATATTATCATACTTTTCTTTGTCATCGGCGTCCATATTGCCGGTGAGCCAACTAATAGCATTGCCTAGTCCGTTAATTAAACCTCTTTTTGATCGGTTATTCCGATTTATATTTACAATATGATTAATTTTTTTCTAATATCTTGTTATATTTTTGTTCAATAATATTATGCAAAGTTTTATATTCATTACTAATTGTTAATACGTCAATGCTAATCTTAAGGGTTTGAATTTCTCTTGTTAAATTTGTAAGATTCTTATAATGTAAAAATGTGTACCAATCTTCAATTATAAAAGATGGATTAATTTGTACGATGGATGCTCCTGGTCCGTCAGATAAATCTTGTATTAGCAGGGTCTGTATCTGAACCGTAAGCGCTGCGATCAGAAGATACTTGAAACAATTCGTCGTCGAACTCAAAGTCATCTTGGCTGACTCCTGTAACATTAGACGTTTCTATTTCTTTTATGACATTCTCAATATCTTCATCAGTTATTTCTGGGTTTTTTTGACTTGTACTAGGTTTATTATTATTATTATTTGATTTTTTTTTCTTAGTGACCTTTTTCGGTCGTTTGACTTGATCAGGGTGGAGTTTTTTCTTTCTACCTTTATTTCTATTTTGAAATCTTTTATCAACATACTTTCCTTTTTCGTATTTAGGATCTATTTTCTTTTTCTGTTGTCTCTTTATATACACATCTTCCGGGATTTCTATGTCTTCTCTATTTTCATTTAACTTGCCTATTTTTCTCTCTTTATTTTGTTCTATACCTTTCTTAGTTATTTCGAAAAGCTGCTTCATTTTCCGATGGTACTCATGAACAAGATATTCTTTTATTTCCGGGGATTCATTATAAGTTTCATTAGTGATACCGAAAGTTATTTCGTTAGGGGTCATTTTAAGATCTTGATTAAGGGAATTATTATATGCTGTCGTTGCTTGCTCTAACTTATCTTCCTCTTTATCATCTTTGTTTTCTATGTTTATAAGTCTTAAAATTTCTAATAACGAAGAGCTTGCTCGATTAAGCAATCCAAGAGAGTTAGGGTGATTGGGGGTAGTATAATGTAATTCAATATTTAAGTAGTTTAGAAAATCTTTAAACAAGTTATTGTCGAATTCTCTTCCGTTGTCACATGATATTTTTTGGGGTTTTGGAAAATATGCTAAATATTTTTTCAATACTTTCATGCTTTCTATGGCATTATAACTCGTTGCGTAATAAGAAAATATTCTTTTGGAAAAAGTATCTACTATTAAATAAATGTAATAATTACTCATGTGTAAGGTATCAATCATTAAATCTGTAAAGGGTTTCTCAGGTGTGGGAGTAATTTTAAATTTTTGTTTTATAGGTCTTCTATCGTATTTGCCTTTTCCACATGTGTCACATTTGTTTATAATTTCTGTGATATGATCTTTCATATTGGGCCAATAAAATTTGGTTTTCAAAACTAAATATGTTTCATTTATACCTCTGTGGCATGTCTTGGCGATATGATAATCAAGGATAAGTAATTTCTGGTCTTCCGTGTTCTTTACATCTGGCAATAGTTTATAATATCTTTTAATTCTATTTGTGGGAAATTTTTCTCTAATGAGTGATGCAACTTTATTAAATAATGCATTATACCAATTATTTTCACTTTCTATAGAATCTGATATGGGTGAGCAGTATATGCCGTAAGTTATATTTGGTCTTAAGATTTCTAAAAGTTTTTCTTCTATTTCAAAATCTTTTTCATGATAAGGCCAAGTAAATTCAATTGTTGTTCTTTGCTTATTATTGAATATTGTTTCGCGTTGAATTTTCGCGTGTCCCTTTTTTATTATTATTTGATTTTTCTCAACATTTACTGGTCTAGATTTATCATCAACTATTAAGATTCTGTTATCGGAGGATTCTGTGGAGTGCTGCGTTGCTAAAGAAGATATATCATCTTGAATTATTTCTTGGTGTTCACCATTATTATTTTCTTCTATGTTTTCATCATTATTAATTCCTTCTAAGTTTTCATTGTTAGCTTCTTCTTGGGTTTCTTCTATTCCCATTTCTTGTAATAAATCTACGATTTCTTGTGAATAGTTATTAGGAGAATTTTCTGTATGAAAAATATCAAATTCTGGTTCTTTTAATTTCCTTTCTTCAATAGGGTAACGGGATAAATGATCGGCGACTTTATTAGCCTTTCCTTCAATGTATTTTATGTCATATTCGAAATCTTCTAACAATAATTTCCATCTAATTAATCTGGCGTTCTGTGTTTTACACGTTCTTAAATATTCTAAAGGTTTGTGATCTGAATATATGAAAAATTTTCTACCGTATAAGTAGGGTCGAAAATGATTGCAAGCCCAAATAATGGCTAAACATTCCTTTTCCGTTGTTGAGTAATTTTGTTCTGCTTTATTAAGTGTTCTGGATGCAAAACATACAGGGAGTTCTTTTCCATCTTTCTTCTGTGCTAATACTGCACCAATGGCGAAATTACTTGCGTCAGTTGTTAAGAAAAAGTCCTGATTGAAATCTGGAATTTGCAAAATGGGGCTACTACATACAAGTTGTTTCAATTTCTCAAAAGCGTTTTCATATAACTCTGGTTTGATTTCTTTTTGATCTTTTCGAAGACATCTCGTTAATGGGGAAGCTATCTTTGCGTAATTTGGTATCATTTTCCTATAGAAACCAGTTAATCCTAAAAAGCTTTTAATTTCTTTTTCATTTTTAGGGAGTTTAAAATCTTTTACTGCTTTTATCTTTTCTGGATTAGGTTCTATGCCGCGTTCGCTGATAATATGTCCGAGGAATAACAATTCTTTCTTGCAAAATTCTGTCTTATCGAGCTGAATCTTTAAGTTATGTTTTTCTAACTTTTTAAGAGTTTCTTCTAAATGTTTCCAATGATCTTTGTAATTTTCAGAAAAAATTATAATATCGTCCATATAGACTAAAACGTTAATAGAATCTGAAAAAATGATATTCATGGCTCTTTGAAACGTTGCTGGGGCATTACTGAGTCCAAATGGCATGCGAAGGAATTCAAAGTGGCCTTGATCTGTAGAAAATGCTGTTTTGGGGATAGAACTTTCTTCGACTTTTATTTGATGGAAGCCTGAGCAAAGGTCCATTGCTGTAAATATCGTCGCTTTTCCTAATTTGCCTAAAAGGTCTTCAATATTAGGAATGGGGAATTTATCCGGGGTTGTTTCTCGATTTAATTTCCTGTAATCAATCACCATTCGTATTTTTCTTTTTCCTGATGCGTCTGGCTTTTTCGGGACAATCCAAACGGGAGAATTGTAAGGGGAATTGCTGGGTCTTATTATTTTGGATTCTAACATCTTTTTAATTTCTTCCTTAATATTTTCTTTGAATTGGTGGGGATATCTGTAATTTTTCGAATATATCGGGTCTTCGGTTTTTGTTTTAATCTTATGCTCCAATAAATCAGTGGCTGAAAGGGGATCATTTTCAGTCTTAAATACTGATGGATATTTCGATAATAATTTAATTAAATTTGATTTTTCTTGAGGAGGTATATGGTCGGTTCTGATTAGTTGGGGGATTTGTTTTATTATTTCATGGTTTCCTTTTTTATTAGAATCTGTTAATTCTACTTCTTCTTTTTGCAAATAGTATAAAGGTAAATATATGGTTTCGTTAACTTTACTGTCGATTATTATATTTTGATCATAGATGCCAGGTTTAATTTTAATCTTATCATCTTCATAGTCAATAAAATATAGATTTTTATTTTGTTCTACTTTTATCTGATTTTCGCCTTCTTTCAAAACTAATTTTAAAACTTCGTCTTCCATAATAAAATCAAACTCTGTATAGCGAGTTTTTATTTTGTTGGTTTCGAAATCGATATTAAATTTCATTTCCCTCATTGTCTCATTTCCTAGTAGTATTTCGTAATTGGGACTGAAATTAAATAGATAAAATTTTATTTTTTCGGGGTTTTTAAGAAAATTATTTCTGCAATAAACTGAAATAGATTCCGTGCCAAGTTCTTCTCCGGTTGCTGTTTTTATTGTAAAATTTTCTTTTTCTCTTTCAACATCTGGTGGTACAATGTCTGGTCTTATATAATTCTTCCAAGATCCGGTATCAATAAGCCATTTACGATTCGCGTGGTCTTTAACATAAGGCAGTTGGCTTTTATTCTCTTCTTTTATGTGTTTTGATTGTCTGGCGGGCCTTTCTCTAAAAAAGAATTATTTGGATCTAATTTTTCTAATTTCTCTCTTAATTCTCTGATTTCTTGGTCTTTCGGGTCTTCTTGCTGAATTTGGAAATTAGGCTGTTTCGGTTTATTCCCGAATGCGCTAACTGTTCTCATGGATACAGTTGGATTTTCATCTTTCTTATTATTATTATAATTTTGATTCCGGTATCGACCTGAACCGTTGAAATACCTTTGTTGTTCTTGACGGGGCCATTGTTGGTAATAATTATTATTATTATTATTATTCTGCCGGTAGTCTTGTGGAGGTTCTTGTTGTCGATATTGATGCTCTTGTCTTTGATTATGTGGGTTATACGGGTTATTGGGATTTTGCCAATTATTAAATCGTTTGTGATGTTTTTTATCGAACTTTTTCTTATGGTCGAAGCCTCTTTTGTAATCATGTTCTCCGGGTCTTCTCATATTTCCCGAATTTATGAGGTCATCGAAGAGTAGATGGTTCTCATTCTGAATTAAATTTCTCAAATCATCTAATGTTCTTAACTTTTCTGCTTTAGTCATAAGATATGTTCTTATGTGAAGGGACATGTTAGTGTAAAAAAAATAAAGAATACTTTTCTCTAATGCGCTAATAATTGTTTCTCTATTTGGTGTGTTTTCTATCCGATGTTTAGAAATTATTAAAGTGCGGATCTTATCAATTCTTTGAAGGAAATCAAGAGGGTGTTCCTTATGATGTATTTTGTTATTAAATAATTCATGCGATAATTGTTCAATTGAGCGGCTGTCTCTGAAGGTTCTTTCGAGATAATTTAGTAATTCTTCAACACGACTAAATTCGCACGTTGTATTTATATAATCAGCTTCATCCGTAAGTTTTGCTAAAAGTTTACTTAATAATCTTTGTTCGTTTAGTTCCTTAAACGAGTTGTCCGGTTTACACACGATTTGGTAAACTTGTCTACAAACTGTCACGAATTTTAACAGATTGTGTGGATTTCCATTAAAATTAGGGATATGATCGTAGTCTGCCGATTTAATTTGAAAGCTTGCCATATTTGTAGTTAATATTAAATTATTTACTCGCAGGATTAAAGAATTTAAATAATCATCAGACATAAAATTACAATAGTAAAGGAAATTAACTTACAAAAATTGAGTACGCTGTCAAAATAATCTTCGACGGGGTGTGAAGATCTGTCCTTGAGCTGGATACCTGACGACAGTGAAGTCCGGCCAAGGTTGAGTGCAGATAAGAGACTTTGCCTGCGTTGCGAGATGCTCAGGGTGAGTGAACTCGTCCAGAATCTGAAGATCTCGAAGTTGGTAGTCCTCGGTAGGTAAGCCAAAATCTTGAGTCTTCACAGGTGAGGAATCCTAGGCGGTAGTCCTAATTCTGGATTTGCGGAAAAAGTTCGGATCTGCGGAAACTCGGTTCTTAAAACTGCGATAAAAATATGCAGTCCCTGTTTGGGCGCCAATTTTGGTGTTCGTGCTCGTTATTGTAAAAAAAAAATATTTTATTTATTCAAAAGTTACAAAATATCGATAATAACACTTTAAAAGACAATAATGACAATCTTGATAATAACAATATGGCTATACTAGATCTGACATAGATTACGTACCGTAATTACTGCGAGGACTTGAAGAGAGTGTCTGTTCCCTGGGAGAAGGGACAGGGTATATAAAGGTTAATAGGACTGCTGAATAAGATTCAAGGAATATGGTGTGATCTGCAGGTGCACTATGGCCTCATGGTGGCGTGACTGTATAATTAAATTTTGTATTTTGAATTCCAGAATAAATATCTAATTTTAATATTTTGTAACTTTTTATTTAAGAACTGAACTAATCACATAGGTAAGTAGAAATGTTTTGATAGATATATATATATATATATATATTATATATATATATATATATATATATATAAGACCATTTTGCAAAGCTTAGCTATTTATATTCTTCCTTGGTGACTTTATAGTCCTCATACTATTTTTAGGTGAAAAAAAAAGACAAAAATATAATTGATGGCATTTAATAAATAATCTTGCTAAATTTCAACAATAATTCTAAGATGAAGTTCCAGGAAACTTGCATTGCGAGGACTTGTTCTGGAATTGCTCTTTTGTGATATGTCCAAATTCAAAGAAGAAACTTTTCTCAGAGAACCATAGGTTGACATCCGCTCTTTTTTTACCGTTCCGATCTGTGTTAACGGAAGCCAGGGACCGTGAACACTAGCTATCGCCCGGGGCGGTGCCGGAGATGAGTTTCACAAGTGACGAGGGGCTGGCATGAACCTGCATGTCGCAAGACAAGTGTAACCGGTACGAGAGCCTACCCTCCTCCAGATCTCAAGGGTACATTAAAGCGATACCTTGTCCCCGGACCATCAGCAATACTTTGTTTTAGGCTCTCAAAATCTTCAATAGTTTGATGATCCAAAGGGAAGACCTTAGAGTCGGTCAGTGATCTGATTTTATCTGAGTAATGTGCAATCCATTTTGAATAGTGAGCAAAGAGCCCTAGAGCACGCTTCAGTGATGCAGCGTTATGAGGAGGTGGCATTTCTAAAAGGGGTTTGAGGCGCTCCGGATCCGGTCGAATATCGTTATGGGATACCAAATGCCCAAGCAAATGTACGGACGTTAGATTTAATTTGCTTTTCCCTTGGTTGATTTTGTGATTGTATTTGTCGAGGGCTGCAAGGAGTCGAGAGAGATTCAGATCATAGTCCTTTTTATCGTACCCACATACAGTAATGTCATCCAAGTATGAAAACACTCCAGTTAGTTTCTCTTGGGTTATAACCTTGTCAATAACACGCTGGAAACAGGCAACACCATTCGTCTCACCGAAAGGGATTCGGGTGAATTGGTAGAGTTTTCCCGCAGCCTCGAAAGCCGTAAAAGGTTTTTCTTCTTCTAAAATGGGTACCTGGTGATATGCCGACTGAAGGTCAATCGTGCTGAATATTTTGTACGCAGCAACTTTTCTAACCAAATCATCGATGTTTGGGAGCGGATATGCGTCAAGAAATGTGAATTTATTAATTGTCTGCGAGTAGTCAATAACCATGCGTTTTTTGTGGTGGTCACTCTCAGTAATTAGTACCTGAGCTCTCCAAGGAGAGTTGCTTTCCTCAATCACTCCCTCAGATAAGAGTTTAGAAGTTTCATCCCGTATGAACGTAAGGTCAGCTTCGGTGTATCGCCTGGACTTTGTGGCAATAGGCTTGCAGTCTGTTGATAGGTTACCAAATAAGCGAGGAGGTTCTACAGAGGCACAAGTAGCAGAACATATATTGAGTGGGGGCTTTAATCCACCAAAAGAAATTGAAACATCTGAGTATTCCCCGAGTATGTCATGTCCGATTAGAACTTCAGCACAAAGGCCTTTCATGACTGTTAATTTGCATGAAGGGTACATATGTTCATTTATTTTGAGGTCGACCTGATTGAACCTTCGATTGCAGAGGAAAGATAAGTTGAGGCCATTGAGACTCTCCCCTCTCCCGGAAAAAGAGGAATTTTGTGTTTGAGAGTGAAGATGTGGTCTATAAAGCTAGAGGAGCTTCCAGTGTCAATCAAGCAACGAGCATGGGTGCCATTTATTTCTACTGAAATAACACCTCGATTCAGCAGATTCAAGTGTTCCCTGTTGACTGTCGCAATGATGGAAGCGGAAACTTTAGGGATAGAACTTTTTCTACATGCTTTAGCATAATGCCCCTTGATGCCACATTTCCGACATTCAGCGTTTCGTGCAGAGCATTTAGGGCGGGGATGTTTGTCAAGACCGCAAAAGTAGCATTTATCACCCGATCTGCTGAACTTGGAGATTGCACATAGAGTAGAGTCTGTTACCTGTGCAGAAGCAGTCTCATGAGATGAAATAGGGGTGCAGCTAGCGCTAGAATAACTGCTCAAAGGTTGAATGTACCCCTCAGCCTGTTTTTGAGCTGCTTCCAATGCGAGGGCTTGGTTGATAGCCTCATCTAGACCTAAGGTGTCATTTTCAAACAAACGCTGACGAATCTGAGTGGACAGCAGGCCATTGATGAATGCGTCACGGATGTATTGATTTTTGTGATCCACGGCATTTACGGCCTTAAAGTCGCAATCCTTACTAAGGATTTTTAAGGTTTGGATATATTGGCCTATTGACTCAGTAGATAGTTGTTTCCGAACTGCCAAAATATGACGAGCATAAATTTCGCTTTTCTTTTTTACGAATACTGAGTTCAAAGTATTTATAACCTCAGCGTAAGAATTACAGTCACTGATAAATTCATAAACATCATAGGATAGGAAATTAATGATTACCTTAAGCTTATCTTCGTCATTAAGATGTTCCGTTGTAGTATCGACGAAGTTTTGAAACGTCTTCAGCCAGTGGGTCCACTCTTTAGCTGCAGTCGGAGAGTCGGGTCTTGCATCGAAGCGGCTCGGCTTGAGAAACTTGTCCATAGTTATTTGATTGTTTATAGTCAATAAAATTGTTGTATTTATACTAATAATAAATACATATAAACCCAGATATTAGGCTTTTATTGACTATAAACCACAACAGTAGTAAACATTTAAAACATTTTCAGAACAAACTAAACATATGTTAAATTAAACAAGTGAAATTATAACCATTCATTTTCATCACAACCCACAATTGAAGAAATTACGCATCTAAGTTGAAAATGAGTATGATGATATACAAAGGTTATGTTTAAAAGATAAAACGATGTTATAGAATAATTTGGATGGACTACTTGGTACTGGTATCTTATTATAACATAGAGTAAATAAAATTAAAATCTGACATGAAATAATAATCTTTTATTTATCATAAACAGAGTAGATCATTGCTATTCACCTGAATTTCTTTTATATAACCCCATTCAACATAGTCATTATCAACATCTTTTGCAATTTTTAGCAATTTTAATTTAAATTATTTTATTTAGCAAATTGGATTAGCCAAACCGCAAACAAAGATAATGATCTGTAGTTTTTGTTCTATTTTTTCAATGTATCTCATTATTAGAAACACGATATTTATAGTTATATTAGATTAATTATAGTAATAGGTTAAGTTGTTTTAAATTCACTTTCCTCATCAACCATAATTCTAACTTTAGTCTAATAAGTTGACATTTTATTATGTTAAATATATAATAGTGATCCAGTAAAAGTAGGCTTAACAAAAATTACTCAATATATTTTAGCTGTAAGTATTTGTGGTATATTGTCACGTTTGCAAGATAAATATGATTGATAAACATTGATCCAACGAATTGGAATATTTTCACTTGAAAATAACTTTGATAAATGTAATTTAAAAAAATGTAATATTTATATTTCTTGAAAATGTATACGTCTTATAATAATGGAGTAGTTGTTGACCGTTTTGACTACATGGTAAAGAAGTTGATAGAGGTTGCAGCCACCAAGAAAACACACCAGTAAGAAAAAAATAAGATAGGTGTGTTTTAATGCTAGTTTATTTGTTACAACATCCCCAAACAACTGCTCCATTTCATATAATATTTCTTGATACTGGTCATGTCAAGAAACCATTGTTTGAATGCAGTTAGGTGCTTGATTGTCGTTCAAATGAGTTTTCAGGAGACTTATATTTTTTGAGTTATTCGAAAACCAATTTTGTTTTACGTTTTACTAAAATATTGTTTTTAACCACTTAGAAAAATTGGTGTCATGGCCGCTACTGATGTTCAACTTACGTATCACTCCATGATTTTACCTTATTAGCTCGAAGTCACTGAATCTTCAGCCTTCAAACTTTGTGAATGGTGAATTGTTAACCCACTGAACACTTAACAATCGTTAATACTGAGGTGAGTGCACTTATTTCACTAAAGCAAATTATAGACTGGTGGCAGCCTGGAGTGGGGGGATCGAGGCTCCTAGAAGATAAGTCCTAATCCTTTTCATGCTTACAAGGTCTAGTTCGAGTCTCCTGTCATCTACGACTAATAATATAAACATTTTGTGTATATATTTAAGTTTAACTTTTTTTTTTTTTTTTACTCAAGACTTTTTATTTATTTTTCTAAAGACATTTTTTATTCTACCATAAGACTTTTTTTTCAATATGTTTAATTTATTTAGTTTAATTATTCAATATGTTTCAATTGATATGTATATATTTTTGTAAATAGATATAGTAGCTAGATTTTTCTTCTTTATTTAGGTAAATTAATATTAAAAGTTTATTTTTTTTTTCTCTTAATTCTTCTAATTTTATTCATGGATCTCGACATGAATACTTCCTGTGACGACTCGGCAGAGGAAACGCCCTTCTCGGAAATTAGCGAGTCAGATTCTCAATATTTGAAGCCGCGTCAGAAACGGCGAAGAGCTTTAAATCCTGGACCTGGAGACTCTCCGAATAAGAAAAAAAATAAAGCGGCCAAAACCAAACAGGTTTATAACCAAATAAATCCCCCACCAAAAACACGCAGTACCACTGCAGCCATCAAAAATGAGCATACGGCGCCGTCTACATCTAACACCACACCGTCTTCAGCGGCAGCACCATCGACCTCAACCGGCAACAATACTGTTGCAGCGAACAACTCACACGTCATCCCGGGGCCCCAGGGGTTTTCTGATCCGGAGCCACCACCCATATTCGTTAATAATATATCAAATTTCATTACGTTTGGTCAAGAAATCGCCAACTTGATCGGACAGCCAAACTTTAGATGTTTTTCCAGACTGAGCGATATCAAGATAAATACTAACTCAAAAGAAAATTACAAAAAGCTCGTAACCTATTTATCTACCAAGAACTACGACTTCCACTGCTACCAGCTAAGGCAGGAAAAATCATACCGAGTGGTTTTAAGGGGACTCCACTCAACGACCCCCACTGACGCAATTAAAAGAGTCCTGGAAGAGATAGGCCATACCGCTAGACACGTTACTTGCGTCTTACACCCCTCTGAAAAATACCCCCTTCCACTATTTTTCGTGGATTTGGAGCAAGCACAAAACAATCCGGATATATTTCAGGTGACGAGGCTATTATACACAGTCATCCGTTTTGAACAGCCCAGACAAAAATCAATAATAGTCCAGTGCACAAACTGTCAAAATTTAGGGCACACCAAGTCCTATTGTCACCATCAGGCCCGGTGCGTCAAATCTGAAAACTGCCCGAAATCAAGAAATGAGCCGGCAAAATGTGCTCTCTGTGGCGAAGCACACCCTGCCAGCTACAAAGGATGTGCGATTTATAAAAATCTATACAAACAAAAATTTCATAGCCTGCAGTTAAAAATCACTGAACAGAAGAATTATACGTAGGCTCCTGTCGCTGACTCTTTGAACTTCCCAGACCTTAATCAACGCCAAGGTAACATCACTCACCAGACGACTACCTCAACCAACATGGTAAAAGCCACAACACCTCTCTCTGCAATCACCTCGCAAAATCAACAGCCTCGACGACAGGCGCCTCCAAAACCCCAACCCAGATCTCAAAACTCCCAACCTCAGCCTGAAGTTCCGCTCCAACCGATTCCCTCCCATCATCTGCCCTTACAGGCCAAATTACCAACAGAAAAACCAAACCAAGTTCCACCCCGTCCTATTGTCCACACCAAACCAAATCCGCCTCCTCTATCATCCCAGAACGAACTTCCTCGTACCCCTCGACGGGTACAACCCACAAATAACAATCCTCCTCCAACATCTCATACTCATCCCTCTCCTAATTCAAATCCTCCTGACATTTTTTCCATCTTGAATTCCTTCCTCTTGGACCTTCAAGAAACTATCAAACCTCTTATCACCCTTCTCACGCGAATCCTTTCTGAAATCCCATTTAATTTCCAACGATGAGTGTAAAGCCCCTAGCTGTCCTCTTGTGGAACGCTAACGGCCTACTTCAACACCGTGACGAACTCGACATATTCCTCCATGACAACCATATTGATATAGCACTACTGACTGAAACACATTTCACTCAACGATCACGTTTTTACATACGAGACTATATTACTTACAGAACTGACCACCCAGACAACACTGCCCATGCGGGTTCTTGCATCCTTATTCATAAATCCATTTCACATTCCTATGTCCCTTCTACTCCAACTGATGCTATACAATCGACCTCTGTATCCATTTCAAATCATCCTTCTCATGTAACTTTCGCAGCTGTATACTGTCCTCCAGGTAATGCCGTTTCATTTAACTGCCTCAACTCCTTATTCCTTTCCCTCGGACCGCGCTTTATTGCTGGAGGAGACTATAATGCTAAACACCAACGATGGGGTTGTCGAACATCCAATACCCGTGGAAATATCCTCTCCCGTGTTTCATCTTCAAATAGCTATTCCATCCTCTCGCCCATGAATCCCACTTACTGGCCTACATCCCGAAAAAAACATCCTGATATCCTAGATATATTCGTCACCTCCCAGCTTTCCTCCTCACATACATCTGTTAAATCCTTGAATGACCTCTCATCCGACCACAGTCCAGTTCTGCTTTCTTTGCATTCGGGCTTTGTTCCTAGGCCAACCCCTCCTAAATTGATCCTTGGACGAGTGGACTGGGACGGATTTCGGACAGACTTGGAGACAAAACTGGACTTAAGAATCTCACTAAAGACTAAACTAGATATTGACAGAGCCGTAGAACAACTTACTGACTCAATAGGTAGCAGCATACGTGATAACACTACAAACACCTACAACAATAACACTCAACAGACTAACCTGCCACAGCACATTCGAATCTTATTAAGGGAAAAACGAAGAGCTAGATCGAAGTGGCATAGGACTAGATACCCAGCTGAAAAAACTATTTATACCACTCTGACTAACAAACTTAAAGCAGAAATCAGGAAATTCAAAATTCAAAACATACTGAATACGACAGAAAATCTCACTACGACTGATAAATCACTTTGGACTACCACTAAGAAATTACTTCAGTTCAAAGATTTTAATCATCCTCTCCTCAATGAATCTCAATCCTGGACCAGATCCGATGAAGAAAAATCCCAAACATTCGCTCAGCACCTCTTTGAAACCTACAATCCGCATTCTAATATATTTAATCACCATCACCTTGAGTGCGTTGAAGCAGAGCTGGATATTCCACTCCAATTGGCCCTCCCTCCCAAAGCATTTCATCCTTCAGAAATATCAAACATAATCCACAGATTACCTTCCCGCAAAGCTCCTGGACACGATCTAATCACTCCCAATATTCTAAAACAACTTCCCAGAAAATCCATTCTATTCCTTACCTATATTTACAATGCCGTTCTCCGAACCACATATTTTCCTAAATCCTGGAAATTAGCCATTGTTAAAATGATCCCTAAACCTAAAAAGCCGCTGGAACTCCCTTCCTCTTACCGTCCTATATCTCTTTTACCCATTATGGGTAAAATCCTGGAAAGACTAATCCTTAAACGACTCTATCCTATCCTAGAGACGTTTCAGATAATCCCGGATCACCAGTTTGGATTTCGCTCATCCCACTCCACCATCCAACAATGTCATCGTGTGGTGGATGTTGTCTCTTCAGCATTGGAGCGTGGATTGTACTGCACGGGAGCCTTTCTCGACGTAGAACAGGCCTTTGACCGAGTTTGGCACCCAGGACTGCTTTACAAGCTCCGAAAATTCCTTCCACCTACATACTACCTCATCATCCAGTCTTACCTCTCTGAAAGATCCTTCAAAATAAACCACAATAGTTCCTATTCATCCCTTTTTACTCAGTCTGCTGGTGTCCCTCAAGGTAGTATCCTTGGACCCATCCTCTACACAGTCTATACAGCTGATATCCCAACCCATCCCAACACTTTCCTTTCTACCTATGCTGATGACACTTGTGTGTTATCAGTCAATAACGATCCTACTATTGCCTCTCAAACTCTTCAATCCCATATCAGAGAGCTTGAGATATGGTGTCAGAATTGGAGAATCAAAATCAATGCCAACAAATCCCACCAAATTACCTTTACCCTTCGTCGTAAACCTATGACATCCTGCCCTACAGTTTCCTTTAATAATATTCCGCTTGTTCCAGTTGAACAGATCCGCTACCTAGGACTACTACTTGACAAACGTCTAACATGGAATCCCCATACACGACTGAAACGACAAGAAACTGCCCGTCGCTTTCGCTTACTACAACACTTACTGGACAGACGCTCCAACCTTCCACTTATCTACAAAAGGCTCATCTATATCACCATCATAAGGCCTATCTGGACTTACGGAGTTGAGCTTTGGGGCTCTACGAAACCATCAAATTCTTCCCGTATTCAATCCTTACAATCCAAAATCCTTCGAAAAATCCTCAATGCTCCTTACTTTGTCACAAATAAACTCATCCATAAAGACCTTAACATCCCATATGTTGCTGATTTGGCCCGAACCAAGTATCAATCCTTCCATGACAAACTCCACTCCCACTCTAATCCTCTAGTTTCAATTCTTGCTTCCTCTTCAATTTCTGACAATCCTACGAGGCGCCTGAAAAGTAGATGGCCTCGAGACCTTCTAGTTTAGTTACTTAGTGGAGTGATGCCAATGGGCGTTTTCTCTTCGCGTTTTTTTCATGTATTTTATCATTATTAACATATTTACTTGTATTACAAAATACAGTTGTAAATTTCAATAAAAATATTAAAAAAAAAAAAAAAAAAACACTTAGAGGAGGAATTTGTCTAAACCCAGCCTCATTGCACATCTAGACATTAAAGCAACGCTCCAGGAAAAATTTCAGCTTCACAACCATAGTCATATTTGAGATACTGCAATGAAAAGAAAATCGAGTGAATTGGGACTTTCTTTTATAAATATAGAAGAAGATTATAAGTACTACTCATAAACGCATTTATGCAAATTTAAATAAAGACCAAATAAAATATTCGCGAGTAAAGCTGCAGGTTACAGCTAGTATATATATATATATATATATATATATATATATATATATATATATATATATATATATATATATATAGTATGAATTCATTAGACATTACATAGCGTCTTCGTTATTTTTATTGATCAGATCAGCTTTACAACCCACAACGGGCCAGTACAAAATGTTATCCTTGTAATAGGGACGTGAATCATGAATCATTAAAAGTATATAAAAGGTAGTAGCTTAATGCTAAGCCAATATATAAATCGGCAAAAAAGCCATCAAATCACGAATTCCTTTGAAAACCTGTTCTTGAGCAGATTATTGCTTGCATATCTCTTATATCTTTGATTGCATTTTTTTCTAACGAAGTGCGAGTCGAATGAGACAAAGAAGGGACGTGAACCCTAGCACTCATCAGAAAATGTAAATAAATATAATTGCCCTGCATCAAATATGAAAAGGCTGTTTTGGTTTTTTATTGAGGGACGCGATCGAAAAGATATTACCTTCCCGGAATCCATTTAAGCTGGCAGAGACACGTGGTTTATGGGTGTAAAATTGCTGGAGAGGGATTGAATGAAGCCTGTCCTATTATAGGAGATAACGGCTTTGTCTTAGCGTTCTTGCCGGGGACATCTGGTTCCTCAGTGAGTCACGACCGGGCTTTTACAACTCGCCAAGAGGTACAACAAACCTCCGCGATTCGCTGACTTATCATCACTACCATCCTTCAGTTTCATATATTGTCACTTTTGTGTAATACATTGTAATGAATCAACTTCTTTCACGTGTTAAAAAATAAAAATTAACATTCCACATTAACCTTTAACTGGTAAGGTGGGCTCTACAGGACCCATTGTCCCGATCGGATTGGCTTGTGAAAACCTGACATTTCCTGTCTCGACATGATTGTAATATAGCATCGTTTTTTAGTCAGATTTTATCTGGTATTGCTTCAGGACAGTGTTATTGGGGTCCTATAGATCCTACCTCACCATTACTATTCGGATTTTTCGAAAGTGTGTTTTTCAATTGTTGAAAAAAATTTCTAGTGATCGTGTTATTATACGCTTCTTTTTAATTTTATTAAGAACCTGGGATCATCTGGGATGATCTTAAAGGATCAAACGACCAGGCGGTCAGGAAATCCGAGACTTCCCCTGGAGCTTCGGTTTAAAGCTCAATCATTAAGAAGGAAAAAACCCAGAGGAATCTAAAACATATAGTCAGGAGGCCCCTCCGAAGAAAAGGAGATGTTATTTTTGTCCAAGAATCAAGGATAGGAAGTCATCTATAGTTGGTATTAAATGTGAACAAAGTATTTGTAAACAAAGTTCGGTTTTATATTGCAAAAACTGTGCCTTATTTCTTTACACACACTGAGCATTATTTCATTACAATATAAAAGTATAATTTTTTTAATCATTCTCCGTTTTTTAAATATAACAAACTTTAAGATAAGGAATTGTTTATATATTATTTTACAAATGTGTTCATTCCTTAGAATATAACATTAAAAAAAAAAAAAAAATAATAATAAAATGTATTCACAAGGCATTTATTCAATTTAATCAGTATCCTTTCGTGTGGTACCTATTGAAAATAGGTTGAATTAACGTATTTTACAAGAACAAACAATTCTAGATGTTTCAGGACTTAAAAAAAAAGAAAATGGGGTCTAGGGTCAGAGAGAAACCACCTCACCAATTTCGACTATAAATTTCACTTCGCCAGTTAAAGGTAAATTAAATTAAACAAAGGTCATCCCAACATATCTGGACCCACCACAACCAATCTCATGACAACTCTCTCATACAAAAAAGATAACGGACAACACTTTTAGAAGGCTGAATATCAGCTTGGTGAGGAACGTCCCTTCGGAATCAAAAAGATTCCTAGAAACCGAAATAAGAAGATGTCCGACTACCTATATTATTATATCCATTCTAACTACCATTCTACACTTTTGAATATTTACAAAGATAGTTCAGGACAGAGGTGAAGGAAAATAAATAGTGAGAGATACAAAGTGGTGCTGTCCAACTTCATCGGATTGCTTTTACACAGTACAATAAGATGTTCTTTATTTTTTTTGTTTACAATTAAAAATTTCAATATATAATTAAAAAACTATAAATTTTTTTAATAATTCTTTTTTTCCGTTTTTAGTTATTTATTTTTTATATTTTCACTTATACTAATCTTAATATATATATATATATATATATATTATTTTTTTCGGAAGGCGTGACAGAACTGGGAGACCCTTGGTCGAGCGGTATCTGTCCAAAAATTCCATACCACGATCATGGATATTTTATAGGGTAGGATCATCACTCCCTACGCCTATACGATGGGTCTCACATGACCAGGAAAGGTTGTAGACGAATCCCCCCATAAATACATGCTTGAAAAGAGGTGTGTTGCTATTTCTTAACCAATTTCAATGATTCTTTTTTAGTTTTGTAGGAATTTAATTCTCCATCAAATAGCACTAACGAGAGGATTACTCGGGTTCTGCGTAATTTGAAATGTAAGACATATTTTGAGTTGGAAGGCTGAATTATTTATTTATTTTTTTGGTCTATTAGAAAGGTTTATTATGGAAAATAATAAACTAAAAGCATTTAAACTATACTTCTTAACAATTAAAAAAAAAAAAAAAAAAAGTATCATCACTCCAATATTTGAACGATATATTTATATATATTGAGAATGCCTAGTCGAAACTATTACAGGTGGAATAATCAGGAGTCAGTCTTTTTCTAAATATTTTTAATTTTGCCGACGTTTCGGCTCAAGCATGTGACCCATTATTAGGGCATTACTGAGCCATGTCCAAGCATAAACTCTTATCTATACTCCCTAACTAGCATAAAGAGTTTATGCTCCGACATGGATAAGTAATGCCCTGATGATGGCTCACAAGCTTTAGCCGAAACGTCGGCAAAACTAAAAATATTATAAAAAAGGCTGGCTCCTGATTATTCCACCTATATATATATATATATATATATATATATATATATATATAATATAATATATATATATATATATATATTTTTTTTTTTTTTTTTTTTTTTTTTTTTTTTTTTTTTTTTGTGTTGGGTGGGTCTACCCTCTTCAAGAGTATACAATCTATCCTTTTTGATACCCACAATTACTTACTGTGGCTGTTTCTTACCAGGATAATTCAATTTTATTTTTAAATAAGAATCGTGTTTACTTTAAATACGTTGTAACCAGAAATAAAATAAATAATTAGAAAGAAGAATACATATAATATAAACTTCATCGGTTCTTAATATAAATTTGTTTATATAAACGATATTAAATAAATATTGAGAACAGGAGTAATCGAGATTTTGAAAATCATTTTTTGTGTATATGAAGTAAAAAGAACTAAATATTTATTGAATTGAATGCCACACTACCTAACCTAACCATTTAACATAACTAAACATTTTACATTCTGTTTTTTTTTTTTCTGCTGTAAAAAAACAAAATAAAAAAATCAAACTTAGCATACGGTTCCAATGAACCTACATGCTGTGTTGACAGAGTAGGCAAAGACTAATGTTTTGTGACGAATTCCCCTGTTTGAGGAATAACCTCTCCAACTTTTCAATAGAAATCCCGATGAAATCCCCCTAAAGCACCCTCCCTTGAACCCCCAACGGACAAACGTTTTTCTATTTACCAGAATGTGGGTCATGAGTATACTAGTGCATATTTTTTCTTCACTTTTTTTTGTTTAATTCAGCAGGAATCTTTCCCTTCAACGGCTGTCCAGGTAGTTCCTTCCGACCCCACCTGGAGTCATGATCCGAATATTCATTTTGTTTTTCAATACATCAGGACCCTATTTTTTTCATATAAAGATTTTTTATTCGTACTGCTGGTTTTGTTTATTAGAGTCGTTTTCGATTAGTATGCAAATAAGTAAGACAAGTAGCAAAGATTTTTTTGTCGACTGACCCTCATAAGCCCTATTCAGCTCTTGGGTTTTAAATGTCTTTTATTTATGTATTCACCTCACGAATTTTATTTTTTCAATGCTTAAATAATAGATTCTACAGTTTATTAATAAACAAATGGAATTAGTTTAAAAACATGTCTGAACGTGCATCAGCTGTGCCTGTGCTCAATATTCTGCAATTTATAGTTATATCACCTATAATATATTAATTCATTTGAAATTTAATTTATTTTTCTTAAGTTTTTTTCTCATGTTCAGATCAATCCGTGTGCTGTAAATATAACAATTTAATCGATTAATTAATTAATTTAAATTAAATTCTAGAGTATTTAAGCGTTTGAATTTTTTCTGGTTTAGCCTTGTTTTCAATTTTTCTTCCAATGACTTACAAGACGTGTTTGTTAAACTCATGTCAGATAACAAAGAAATCTGAATAGTAAGAAACCTCTTCAACAGCTGATAACATAATCTACACTTGCTAAATGAATGCTACTCTCCATACTCCTAGTTAATAGTTTTCAGAGAATTAACAAGCTTTAAGACAGTAAAGCTTGAAAAAGCCGATATGTCAGGTTAAACGTTGGTGAAAAAATTGAAAACATGTCCGAAATCAGAAACTGTGAATGGTTTAAAAAAAGTTATAATTTAGGAGTCAATTGATAACAAACATTTTAAAACTATTAATTAACAATTTTAAAATCATAAGGAGGCATTAAAAGCAAAAATTTTAACAATGTTACACAGCACTTAGTTAAATAAATAAATAAATATTATAAAGTTACCTCATTATATATTCTGTTATCCCAACATTTACACTAGTCACACCTTGAGCCAGGTAAAAAAGTAAAAACGTAAGTCAATATCTAAACACTTCAGATCTGAGCAAGAGTATTGCTCAGATCTTTGTCCTCGACTGGATTAAGGATTAGACCAATTTTTAACTTGTATATAGTTATTATTATAAAAAGCTTAAATAATCTAGAATTTAATTTAATTTAAATTAATTAATTAATCGATAAAATAGTTCGACGCCATTATGTTTACAACACACGGATTGTTCTTAACCTGAGAAAAATAAATTAAATTTCCGATGAATTAATATATTAAAGGTTATATAATTATAAATTATAAAATTCGTGAAGTTAATACTTAAAGAAAAGACATTTAAAAACCCAGGAGCTGATGGGGGTTTGTGTGAGACGGTCGACAAAAAACCGTTGCTACTGGTTTTACTTATATACATACTTACTTAAAACACTCAAATAAACAAACCCAGGAGTATGAAAAAAACAAAATATTTGAATAAAAGTTCAATCATCATATTAATTTATTTGATATATATAGTTTTGTTTCTAATTTGAATTTGAACAGTAAGTTACTAAATAGTTAAAGATCTTCAACGCACACAAGACTTTTTAAAAAGATTTATTAAGAATGACAAACATAGATACGGTAAAAAAATAACTGTAGATGTAATTCTACATAATTACTGGCTAACAATGACTATGTGAGTGAGCTAGAGCTGATTGCACTCTGTGGTTTAAATAGGAGAAGCCATGAGATGATTCATTGTTATGAGAAGCTCTATCTGCTTTATAAATATATACAACCCTTATACAGTTCAGAGTATGAAGAATATGTATTATATAAGAATATCTATTATTTTTCATTTGTTCGCTGTCATAAAAACAACGTTAGAGAAGAAGCTCGTTCTCGATTTAGTTCCTTAATTCAAAAATGAGATCTATCAGCCAGGTCTTTTAGTCGTCACCTAATAAAAGTTGCTACCATTAGCCTACCGTTCGTTACTCTGATGTTCCGTGAAATTTATAACCGAAAAAGAATAATTAATTGTATCTTAGCCCATCAACAATGACATGTTTTTATGGTGAATCGGTTTTTTTTTTAAAAGATTTTTTCGTTAAACTTTCCATCTATAAGGTATAAATGGAAACTGGAACAAGTTAGTGTATGTATTTAGTTGTAGAATTTTCGATTGGATGTAAGGGAGTACAATAATTTCAGTTTTTGTTTAGATTTTTTCTTTTCATATTGACATTTGATCCTAGAGGATCCTTCGTCAAAGTAAATCCAAGATATTAGGCTCGTTAGGAATTTCACGTGTAGAACAAATGTATAGCAAAGTGACCAGTTTGCGAAGTTATAAATCATCAATGTTGCTTTCCTGGATTTTCTTTTGTGTTTTTTTAAATTTATTTAACGTCTCTTTTATGCCATTGTGGCTAATTGGAACATGATGTGGTGTGTGTCCTAGTTTTTTTACCTATCCAGGTTTAAATAAGGGAATGAGTCTTAAGTGTCAATTTTATTTTAGTTATTTTATTTTTTTTTTTTTTTCTAATTCTTCATTTGTTTGTCCAACGAAACCTATAATATGTCATACATACATAATAGATAACAATAGTCCTTCTTTTGCCCGAGGGAAGTTTAAGGTGTAAGAATACATACAAGATTCACTGTATGTGCTTTTGGCTTTATGGCATTTGCCATTTACAATTAGTGAATGGAAAGGAACCTTTAGGTGTCATAAATGTTGAGTTGGGTTCAGGCTTTAGAGTGCAGAACCCATTCCTTGGCGAAAAACGGTCAGATTTAATGTATAACCAGTGGAAATATAAATTAATGAAGGCATAAAATGATGTGGGATGTCAAAAGTATCAAGTTCTCATTATTTTCATTAAGATGAATATCGATATGTAGATCGTGAATGGAAGTAGCGATTAAAACATTGTGAATGGTGCAGCCTGGATATGAATGGGTTGACCTAGACTGGATTCTTCGTCCGCGGCTGAATATGAATTGGAGCTGCCCCACACGATATCCTTCACCTTGACGACCCCCCTAAGGAAATGGATCCACATCCTGAGACGACCCCTATAAACTATTTACCAAGATAGAGAGTACAAGGTGGCCATAGAGAGTGCTACAGATTGAGCGGTAGGGCACGTGAAGGAGGCAGCTGCCCGGGGACACCTTGCCTCAGCATCTGCTCCCGGAACCTCAGTCACCGTTCGGGCTCAGATTAATAGTTCCAGCTGGAGTTCAGGTGCAGTCTTCTATGTCTAGCAGCTATTGCGTCCTACTCCGTGTCTTATGGGTCAACAATAAGTCAAAACAACGCTCTGGCATCTTTATAAACATAGTTTTAAACATTTTCTTTATACACATCGTCTCCATGCTCCTATTTCTGTTACTGAAAGGGATAAATGAAATAAAAAGTAAACATTGATTTAATATGTAGCGGATCGAAACAAAATAATCAAAGTACAGATGTTACCTTTATGTTTCAAACCATACTAATTTTTAAAACAAATAACTCAGACCATATTTTCATTAGCTTGAATATAATTATAAACTTCAGAAAAAAAGAAAATTCTAATAGGATTTTAAAACATTCTTAGTTTTTTTTTCAACTTTTTCCTGCTAATTAAAAGGCAATGTATGTTAAAAAAACTAGTGTTATTTTAAAATTTAACATTTTTTAATTCGACGATGCACAGATCATCTTGAATCATTTGTACGATTATTATGTTATTTTTCATTTTTGTAAATTTAATTTAATTAATAGTATAATTATATATTATTAACGCCAGATATTTATTTAATAATAAGAAACTTATACTAATAAATTGTTATCTATCCAAATATAATTTCAATTTTAATTGAGAGAATTAATCAATTCTTGTATAAATCTCCATAATTGTAAAAATCTAAAATATTGTAAATTTAGTTTCTTATATTTGGTATGGCTGTTACTGACATGTCACTGACGGAGAGAAGGAAGGAATAGGAAAGAAAAGAAGGAATATTAAATCAAATAGAAATTACAACCCAATTACTCATTTGGTCGTGGTGCAAAGATGTGCTGATTCATTGAAGAAAGAGATAATTTTGACTACCTAAATAGAAATATAATTGCCAAACCATCTCTACAATATGCAATTTTAACCTACAACTATTCTAAAAACTATGTAATTTTTTCGTCATCAATAGTACATTAATACATATTAAATATTAAAAAATATAAAAAATAACCAAGAATTTTATCAATGCATAAGTTAACTTTTAATCGTAAAATAGTCCTGTTAGGACAATAGTTTGCAATGTCAAAGCAGCTCTACTAAATTGGGTACCGTCGATTTCTGAATACAGTAATTATGATCTTCTTCTAAATGAATAAATCTTCATCTATCGAAATTTAAAATTTTCCTAAACGCCATTCATAATATGTTTTATTTTATCTTATATCAAAGAAAAAAATTATTTAGTCACCAGATGGTTTTCTATTAATCATTTTTAGTTCCTAATATTGTTAATATGTTGTTTTACATATAGTAGGAGTGAATTTTATTCAAAATTCGGCATTTCAAAAATATCTTGAAGCTTTCAAGGTTTTGTCTTGAATTTCAAGACCGAATGAGTTAAAGAGTAGACATTTTGTTTTGAATTGATTAAATATCTCCACTTTATTTTTTAATTTTTTTTTTTACTACTAAATAGATATATCAAACTATGTATTTTGGTGACATCACTACCTCATAAAAGGAGTCCGAGTTTTAATTTCGTATGCTTGAAAAATGCGAGAGTGCAGATATTCTTTCTTATTTGAAATTCTAATTGATTAGATAACATTTTATAAAATAATTCTCTTGAGCAAGATATTTTTTTTACTTCTTTAGGTTGATTTTATAGTTGATTATATCCTTTGTTGAAAAAAGAAATTCAATAATATTTTTTAGGTTGAAATAACGTAAACTTCCTTTTGTCTTTACTTATTTCAACCCTTCTTCCAACGATATCAGCATGTCAATGTGATACACTACGGATTTATACCTGTATCTATCCTCGCTATTACCTTACACAATGCAGTGTAGGGTTGCTTCCCAGAATCTTGTCTATTCTCGGCCATTTAATGTTTCCAAATGTTGAAAAAGCACACAAAAGGCCCCTAAAACGGGGCAAAAGGGGGAAATCAACAGAAAGAAAACCGTTGGTATTAGGGAAGGGGATAGGAGAAATATTTTCTATTACAGGTGAAAAAGCTTGTGCATAGGGGAATCTTTTCAAATACCTCAAGTTGTTGTTCGGTTAGATACGTCAAAGGTGATCTGTTCGGAATAAAGAAAAAAAAAGAAGTTTAGTCTCTCTAGCACTTTTTCCCCCGATTCCTTGGACTAAGGATGGTCCATTCGAAAACTGACAAGTGGTTTAAATCCATTAATTTGCTTCATTTAGAAGACGCCTTTTTAATTTTTAATATATCTACAATTTATATAGTTATGAATGTTTTTGTGGGTAGTTTTAAAATGGTATTCCATAATACTACTAATCTTTGTCTTGAATTTGATGGGTTATATTAAAAAATCTGGTGCGGGCAACACAAGACTTTCACTTACCTCCATTTTTAAAATCAATGAAAGAATTTTCAAATACAGTTAGAGATAAAAATACGTGAAGCTATTAAAAAATTAATTAAATTGAATTTATATAGAAACATATGATTTATTAAAAATCTATTATATTATTATCTAAAATAATCAGTTAGTGTTATCTTCTATTCATCACTCTCTATTAACTTTTAAAAGCTTGAGCATAAGATAATATTTTTTTTTAAATCTTTAGCTTTCGAACGGTAGATCATACATATATATTACTGTTCTTATGTTCAAAAACAAAAATTGCATTAAAAAAACATTTTTTTAGTTTTCTCCTTTAGTTGCTTTTCAAATTCGCTCAACTTGCATATTTAGCTGTTTTTCATTAGTGGTTTCAAGATATTATAGTTATTTTTATAGAATCAACAAAATTAAAGGTACTTTAGAGAAAGAAAATTTAAAATATCAGCATTTAGGCCCTGTCAGACCATTTTAATCAGAATGAAACCTACATGATATTAAAGCACATTATATTTTACATCGATATAGCGAGTTTAAACAAAATCGTCGGAACCTTTTTTGAGAAAATCGAAAAAAGGGACAAAATGCAAGGTATAAAGTAGCTCTTCAGGTAAGCCGATTTTGATGAAAAAGATTTTGTAACGTCTCGGACGTATAGTTGTCTTAATTATGAAATTTCAGTTTCATAGGAGTTACAGTTTTCGCCCGGGAGTTACCACACACACACACACACACACAGACCTTTTTGCGGGACTTGGTTATTTGGACTCAGGGGACCCTAAAATGTGTATTTCCGTTTAAAACTGGAATTCGAAAATTTTCATAATCGCAATACTTTCCCTTACTATATATAGTAAGTGAAAATCAAAAACAATTAATGAATTAAGTACTTGAAAAATTGAATATCATGATTAACATAATGATTTTTATACTAAAACTGTAACTTTTAATTATGATTGTTGTCAGTAATAACATCTTAAAAGTATAAGATATGACTAAAAAAATATTAGATTTAAGATGAACTCGAAGAAATCATGAATTAAAAAGGACAGGCTCCGGACAGGGGTATAGAGTAGAAAAAAAAAAAATAAGGGGTGCTTCTAATGTATCTTATTTTTGGAAGGGATGAGAAAGGGGGAAAAAATAGAATGACTTGAATAGAATGATGCTTTACACCGAAAAAGGTACTTTAGTTGTATCTAACTGATTGTCAACTTTTGGTTTTTAATAAATAATTACAACAAATTAACTTCATTCCAGACTTTCTCCACGGCCAGCTCATTATTTATTCTGATAGAAGTGCATTAAGAATAACGTTACACCACATAGAGAGTGGATTTAAGTATCTTTAGAAAAATAACTTATCCAAAGAAATTAATAAAAATAAATAATAAACAACAAAACATCTAGCAGTAGTACTTTATTTTACTTATCTGTACTTGATTTTTAGTATTAATAGTTTTATTTTATTTATTTATCAAAATAAAATAAAACGAAAATAATGGTACTAATTAAAAAAACAACATAATATTTTAAAAAAGGATTAGTGATAATTATGTATGTAAACAATTTAAAGAAAACAAAACAAAAAAAATGCATAGTTTTTTGAAGATTTTAGGGTTTTAATTTAAAATTTTATAAATATTTTAATACATAAAAAACATATAAATTTACATGTTTTGAAATTACTCGTATATGGGAATCGCCTATTTTTTCTGAAGCTTTGAATTATATTGAAAATAATAAAAACATGTCTGAGTTATTTAGTAAAAGTAAAAGCGGTATGGATTAATATATGAAGAAAACTTCTGTAAATTGTAGTTCTGTGTGTTATTTTTTATCTTAACTAAATTTGTTTTGCGTTATTATTCTCATATGAAGGAGATGATTCGGGTAGCGCTCCTGAATGAATAGGAAATAGTAAAGAACTATTTTTTTTCCCAACCTTACGACCCAGTATGTGGATTTTCATCAGGGCTAAAAAAAGATGCGTTGTGGGCGTTTGATAATAACAGAACAAAACCACTAATTATTTGTAAAAAATTTCTTCTTTTTTGTTATTTTAAAACATCTACATTTTAGCTTGTTATTTTAGTCCTGATAAAGGCCCAGAACGTTGCTCGAATCGTTGGATAATAAATAATTGTATACTATATTCTATTATCAGAGACGGCTCCCCGAATTCATTCCACGATCAACCATTTAATATTCTATACTATTCTTATATATTGTTTATTTATTAATTTTTTATAAAGGGCTTTTAATGGTTTAGTGATTAAGCAAGCGAAAGGTCCATGCCCAACTCTAATGAATCCAAACATGACGGATTATCAATATATTCTATCCAAATCATTATAGTTGCGGGGAAATGTTAATAGTAGTTATTTATTTTAGTATTTAAAATTTTCCGTAGTTAATTTTGTTCTTAGTGGCAGCCATATGTACACAACTGGATGAGCATGGGATTGATAAAATACCAACTACAAACCTAGAATTATGGTACTTCTTCCCAAGACCACACTGTCCCACAATTACCGAAATAGGCTGACCGACGACAGTAGCCCGTATCCTAATTGTACTCGTGAGGGGTCAGCGGTGAACCATACCGCTATATTTTTTTATCAGGAGTCCACCCACGTCGAACCTGTACCCCGAGACACGGGTCATTAATTCCTAAGCGTCGAACACAAATTCCTACTTCCTCATACAGCCCGCCGTTTCGACAAGTAGTCCTTTCTGATTCCTTACCAGATTGGACAGTTCTGGAATGTTTTAGGTTTCCGTTCGCTGGGATCGCCGTTAGCTATGCCCTAATGGATTGGGAAAGGCATTAAACTAAAGTTTACGGAAGCTGAAATATCGCCTCCAGATAAAAAAATCCGACGTAAAAGGATGGATGTTACATAAAAAAGGGTGAAGATTAAGTGAGTTGTGGGGGAAGAGAGACGAAATGATATATTTCAGCCTTGAAAGAATCCACATCTCCTTTTTCAAAACAACCTACATTTCTGTACTGTACATTTGTCAACTAAATCCAGATTTTTTTCTTCAACATTTCATTGCCGAACTTTTCATAACAAAATATTTTCGCTATTAGAAAAAAAAAAACAATCACAGTATTCTGCACTGTTTCTTGTGGAAGTTGCTACGGAGAGTGGTTTATAAGTTATTACTAGCGATGGCAAATATATTAAAAACAAAAAAAAAAGGATGGTTTTAATTATTATTGTCTATTATGACACATCGTAATATATACGAATAAATAAAAGTTCTTGGTTTTAATGAAATAATCAACGTCTATCTTTTTTTTCATGACACAAGTTCTATTTTTTTTTATAAACGTATATAAGTAGTTTTATATATATTATTATAAGTAGTTATTTTGTATAAGTTATATGTTGGACAACGTCATGGTCTATATCTTAGTTGTATGATGGACAGAGCACTCACTAGTCTATTGTTCTTATTGTCCCAGACTCGAATCCCGGCTATGGCAGAATATTAATGATTCTGTTATTTCAGCTGTGGATGAACCTGAGGTATGGAGAACCTCTGGGTCATACCCAGCCTTTATAAAGTGGACACCCAAAAATGGGAAAAATAATGTAATCCAGGTATAATCGCCTCATTGCACGGCCCTTAGTCGAGATACAGCACGAATTTCTTTATGCACTGAGGTTCATCGGTTTTAGAGAATCAGGTTTTTTTTTTTTTTTTCCTATAAGTATTTTTTTGTCGAAGGCCTGGAACAAATTATGTTTAAAATAAGCTCCTTTAAAAGTTTTGTTGTAGTAGAATAAAAAAATAGGTTAATTAGAATAAAATGGAAAGTATTGATCTCGTGAAAAAAAAGAAGGCTTAATTCTATAAAGTTACCCAGAGTTTAAAAAAATCAAGCACTTTAAATTATAGGGGTTTATGTTTATATGATAGGTATTATAGGTATATGTTTATAGGGCTGATTATGTATCTGTGTAAATCTAATCAGAAAATGAAAGACTCGGAACTTAAATTACACATTTAAGTTAATTAGGTCTATAAAAGTTAATATATCTGGTATGTTAAAGCAATTTTTTTGAGACATATTGACTAACCAGAATTGTCACTGACATTATGTTTTTACACGTTTTTTATCCAACGATTTTGATTAAACTCGTATATGTGCATAACATCAAGGTTAAAATGATTGATTTTTTTAAAAAATTCTTCCTCAAAAGTTACATTACTTCTATACTTCTTAAATAATTATAAACAAAATCTCTTGTTGCTAGTATTAAAAGGAAGTATAGATACCAACTAAAATAAAATAATACTAAAATAAGTATTTCGATATTTAATATTCAGTTTATGCTTTTTGGACATTTGAATCGTAATATATTTATAGAATGTCATTAGAAATCTAGACACTTCAGAAAAAATAGAATTTAATACACAATGTCGTGTAAGGAGATCATTATTACAATTATTGAAAAAAAAAAAAAAAAAGATTTTTTTCAATTGAATAAATGAAATATAATACTGTACTTAACTTAATAAATTGACTTAATTAAGTTTAAAATAATAAGAACAGAAATAAATATTCTTTAAGTAAAAAAAAAATATCACTTGAAATTTCGCTTCCTAGTTTCTTAATAAAGAAAATAAAAAGTCTGTACTCTATGGAATCCATTGTATTATCTCGAATAGTTGGTTATGCGGAATAGTATCTATCATATCAAAGGGAGTAAGGTTTTTAAGAGATTAATTTCACTTAGCTATCTATTAAATATATTGTAAGTTTTCGAAAGTGAATTTTTCACAGAATTACATTTTGTATGGTCCCATGAGTTCTGATTAACAGGTCTCACAAAATGGTCTCTGCATGTAAGTCTAGGTCAAAAACTAGACGTCCTACGAAACTGAAATTTTATGGTTAGGATAGAAAAAAGATTGATTATTGATAGAATATGGGTAGATATACCATTATAAAGCATTCGATAATCAATTGAAGAAGAAAAGATAAAAAAATATTTTTTTTAGTGTTTTTTTTTTTTTTTTTTTTAAATATTTATTTTGGCCTGAACAAAAGAACAGTACTCTAGATGTATAATATACATTGGAAAGCTTTAGTTTTTTTTTTTTTTTTTTTTTTTTTTTTTTTTTTTTTTTTTTTTTTTTTTTTTTTTTATCTTATATAGGAAGCTGTAAAATATAATGCAAAAAGACGAAAAAGAGTTAAATTTAAATTAAATCTTGTAGATGACAATTTCTATTGTTAGATTACTTAAATTAAAATATGTTTCAATCGAAAAATAACGTAATTATTTAACCTTTTTTTTTAACTTTATTTAAGAGTTTCTAAATTGATTTTAACAACGAAGATAAGTGGTCACCTGTAGCATTGTGGCTAGCATAACAGCCTTCTAAGCCCAAGGTCAAGGTTTCAAACCAGCAAGTGGCCCTAGGATTTTTTTTTATGGGAGTAACAAATCATTAGTTATGCCATCCTTTGGAGGGGACGTAAAAAGGAGGTCCCGTACCTGTGCGATGTCATGTAATCGTTAAATATCCCTATCCTAATTAAACCTGGATAGGCAAAATTACGGACTCCCACTGTAGCATCGTCCGACAAGCCATGGTAGCATAAAGCGACATTAAATAAATAAACAAACTAGTCTAAGTCGTGTGCTTTCGACCATATATATATATATATATATATATATATATATATATATATATTTTTTTTTTTTTTTTTTTTAAATAATCTTTTAAACTTCAACATAATTTAAAACTTCATAAATTGATTTTGACTAGTATTTCGTGTATTACTCGATTTTTTTTTAAATTTATGTTTCAAATTCAAGATAAAACTAAATCTGTGACAAAAGAAAAATCAAAGAAATTTTCGAAAATTTATAATACAATAGGGTCATTCAAAAGTTTTGCTATTATTTTTCCATTATTTTGCATCTAGCCTTGGAAATGTCTGACGTTAAGTTTCTTTAAGTTAGCTCAAGACTGAATCCTCCTGAAGGCGCTAATGACTTTCTCTGGAGAGTTCCTTTTGTGCTAAAGAGGAGAGAAGGGTCTTCCTGACTTGGACTTTTTATCACGAAGCTCCCTGGACTTTCAAATTGACTTGATTTATTTATGCATCACCGATAGGGTCACCTCGACCAGTCTTATTAGCTTGGCAAAAGCCAACTCTCTAAGAAAAGTGAACAACCACGGAGTTACATGAGCGCATTTCCTGATTTTTATGGGAATAAAATTTAATGAAATAAATAATGATTTAAACAAAAAGTACTTCATATTAATTTTTAATTAGCAAAGTAATGAGGCGAGTTAAAATCAATTAACAGTTGTACTTATTGGAAAACTATTTAAAATAGAATTTCTAAGTAGCTGCTCGCAGATAACGATTACTACAACATTTACTATTCAAACGGATGAACTTGCAACTAACCTCTAAAAAATAATTTATATTACCATATGAACATATATTTTGTACGTATTTTTTTTTCTTTTTCTTTGTTATTTAGGTTTACTGATTCTTCTTTTTATTTATTTATTTTTTTGTTTTACTCTGTAAATATGGAATGAATGATTTGTTTTACCTCTATTACTCATTTCCGAAGATAGTGGAAGATTGTATTATTTATAAATAAAGCAATATCAAAAAATAAAGAAAAAAGTTTTAACTAAACCGTGATCATAATAATAAAAAAAGAAGTTATATCCTATGCTATTATTACAACGATTACTTGAAAAATGCTCAAAACTCTCTATTAATTACAAAAAAAACACATTTATATAACCATTAAAACGGCCATTCTGATCTATGGCATAGAGCTTCGGGAACTTACTTAACCATGAGATACCTCCCGCTTCTAATCCTTGCTATACAAATCCAGAATACTTTTTTTTTTTGTTACTAATAAAATCATTCATAAAGAACTGAATATCCCATTAGCTGAAGACATCCCGAGATAAATATACTTTTTTTATTGAGAAGGGAGAGAATAATCAATCATTGTTGTGATCTGCCTATTTCAATCGCCGATGATTTAGGCTGAAACGTCGGAAAAATAAATTAAGATTCCACTTTATTAAGCATTTTGCTTACTGCATCCCGATTTATCTCCTTCGAAATATCGACATTCAGTCAACCATTCTCACATAGGTATACCTATTTTAATTCCTATCTCCTGCCCACACTAATTGGTTTGGCTTACCCTACCATCCCGTTATATTCCCGACAATCCACCGAGGCGATTAAGAAGAAGATGGCCAAGTGACCACCTACCAAACATGACCGATACTTAAATTAGGCATTACAATCATGTATTTTAATAACGTAATTATCTTATTTACTTTTGTATTTAATACAACAATTATATTTTATACAGTTTTCAATTTTATTAATTAAATTTAAATCTTTTTATGCATATAAAAAAAAAATAAAAAAAAAAAAAAAATATATATATATATATATATATATTACACATACATACCATTCATCGACCTTTTTATATTAAAATTATTTTATTTAAAAAAATTAATTGGGTGTTAGATCTATTCCCCCTCCCTTTTCCTAATTATTTTTATATTATATTTTTATATATATATATATATATATATATATATATATATATATATATATATATATATATATATATATATATATATATACATAATCTCTAACTTTATCAAAAACTTTTAAAAATCTATGAAATAACAAAAGTAAGTGAATGTTTTATTACTTTTATTCTAATAAAAATATATTAAAGGAAGAGTGATCGTATAAAATACTAAAATATTTTCTAAAGTAATCAAACTATAAAATTGTCGGAACTATTTGACAGTTGAGTCAATTTCAAATTGTATGTCTTAAAGTGTCCTGATGTAGATATTGAATAAATATCGAAGCCCATTTTCTTGGTCGTCTTGACCATTGTTTGTGAATTAAATATTATTATATAAATCAATAAAAAATGTATAAACTATATACACATATATATATATACACACACGTTGTTTTACTAAATGAGGGCTAAAAGGGTGGTGCGCTATCTATAAAACACAACACCCGGTGAAACGGTCATTATCCGGGCACGTGAGTGACGACACACTCTCACTTTCCAGGAACTCATCTGATTGCCACTAGAGGGCGGGTCTAGCCTGCTTGCCTTTGACCCAGTATACCTATGCTTTAATTTTTTATGCTAATGAATTGATCCAATCAAATATTTTTGTTTATGCCTACTTATTTAAATCAGCTGATTAATGAAATAAATAAATTAAAAGAAGAAGCAAATAACGTTTCTTATTTCTCGGTAGTTTTAACAGAATAAAAATTTTAATTATTTCGAATTTTAAGCATTTTACTATCCGAAACAATTAACATCATGAAAATACATGAAGTAAAACGATTTTCAAGGAAAACAGGGGTGACACAAATCAACAGTAGTCATAGTTTAGAAAAATATTATTATAATTTATTTTACGAGAACATTTAAATTTCTATATTTTTTCATTGATTTTTATGCGCTTTTCTTTCAATATATAATAGGGTACTCACTACGTTTGCTATAGCATGCTATTTATGTTATTTTGCTAAACCCGTCGAGTTTCTACTGTTATTTCCTGTATAAAATTGATGGGTTTAGCGCAATAGCACAGATAGCATGCTATAGCAAACGTAGTGAGTACCCCTAATATAATTTTTGTGTAATCAGTATTTTTTAAATGATGCGATTTCTATGACTACGACTGTATATATACATCTGCATCATTACTTATATTGATCGATTATATATATGTTTTAACTTATAAATTTTAGTATTTTACAAATATTATTATTAATAAATAATAATAATAATAATAATAATATTAGTAAATAATTATATTTATATATTATTATGAAATATAATTATTTATTATATACAAATGATTGAAACGAAGTCAAAACGATGATCTTAAATAGGTATAATTATAAATATGATTACCTATGACAAATGTATTAAGAATTATTTTGATAAATTAATTATTAATTATTTTATTATAATAAAGGTAATTAGGGTAAAAAAGTTAGTATGAGATGATTAAACTGATTGTAGTTCTACGACTTTTACTTTGAATATATATATATATTTTTTTTTTTTATGTCGTATCTGTATTGAAATACGTAGAGGTGTTTTGAAGTAAATTACGAGTATAATTATATAATATATATATAATATATATATATATATATAATATATATATATATATATATAAATTTATTGATTATTTAATAAATTAATATATATTGAAACATAAAAAGCACAATATTTACAGAACAACTATATTAAAATAATGTTCTGAATAAGTCCTATGATTTAATCCAATTAATTTTTAATACTTAGGTTTGTTTGTATGATTTTTATTTATTTCCCAACTTTATATTTATTTTTACTACAGGTTGTTGTTTTGATTTGTTTTTATTTATATTAGTTGTTATTTTTTTGTATATACTTGAATTTATTTATTTCCGATTTCATGTAATTTGACTTTAAACATTATTTTCTGTATATATTGTATGAATGCGTATCACATCACTATTACAACTGTTCATTGTGAAACAAATTGTAATATATCTCAATAAATAAATATACCTATTTGAAAAAGAAAAAAAAAATTAATTTTTGACAAACCTAATTTTTACTATTACCATAATGTCATTTGGTTCTCATGATAAGTAGAAAGTACAAATTAAAAGAAAAAATAATCAATACAAACCATTAGTCTTAAAACTCATTGATAGATTAAGTAGTATTGTTTATTTCCAAATAATTTATGGAGTTGATAGGGTCTGTTTTTTTGACATGTTATGTGATTTATGATACGTTCCGCAAAATTATGTAACTAAAAAAAATATTAGTCATTACACAAAAAATAAAATAAAAGTAACTCGATGATAAGCTAGTTAGGAGGCAACCTAGTCATTTCTTAAGTACATAATAAAACTTGAGTACATCTTATAGCACAAATATTTTGTTGTAATTTATTCACTTAGGAGAGACTGGGGTAGTGTGGGTTTTCTTAATGCATTTATTTGTTTTTTTCAACTGATAGCTATTTCAGTCATTCATATTTCAGATCATATAACAGTAATGTTAGGAACTTACTATAAAATGTAATATAATTTTCATTGGAAAATAAGTAGGCTAATTAACTTTATATTTGTTTTGTAAATGCAAATCCTAACAATTACAAAAAACTTTTTAAATTTTATTTTTACTTCAATAAAAGAATTTTAGGAATTGTTATGAAATAAATTAATACATCCGGTATAGTTGTTTTTAAAGGTTGTAACTAAAGAAGAATCGGAATTTAAATAACGATATATAATGTTTGAAAAAAATAAGCTTTTGTAATTACTCACCAAAGAATTTTGAGAAATTGTTAAATTTTTAAAATGTACTTTTAACTATAACAGACAACGTATTTAACCTGAACTTGTGATAAAATACAAGTTTTTGTAATTGAAATAATCCGACAAACTTACGAACATAGTTTTTAACGATGTAAGACAGAGACAATTGAAGATAATTAATTTATACGCTATTCAGGAGATCTGAAGGGTTGGACGGAAGTGATTTTAATGGTAGGTTAAGATGTGATCCGAAACTATAATTGTTTTGGTAATAAAGTTTTGCTAATTTTGTAAAATATGGTTATCATATAATAATTTACATATGTCATTACCGTTTTATATTCGACTTAAGAATAACTTATCACGTTTTAAACATTTATATAAAAAACTCGATATTGATTGGTCTGATCATCTATAAATTAGCGAAAGAGCGATTTAAAATTTTCTAAATTCCTCCAAAGATACGATTAATTTCGAATCTAAAAAGAAGAGGCCCACCCTCCCTAACCAAGTTGGGAATCCAGCCAAAGACTGAGGAGGCACCTGTGGCGGCTGGAGGGGGCCGTGGTGGGGGAGCGGGCCATCTGATTGGCCGCCGGGCACGTGCCCTCCTAGACCGGTAGTGCACCGGCGGTCTGAGGAGGGGGTACCGTATATAACAGCCCCTCCGCGACCTGCTCCGGCAGAACTGTTCTAACCATCGCTGAATACGTGTCGCTCTGTGGATTTGGACTAAAAGATCGTACGTGTTGTGTTGCACTGTGTCTTGTGTTGTGTTGGATGTACATTTACTGATACTACGATGCACATCGTCAATGAAGAACCACCAATGAAGTTAGCCTTCAAGAAGGGTGGAAACTACAGCCACTGTCCTCTGAAGAAGAGACCAGTTTTCTTATTCATCAAAGAAGAAGAAGGTAAGCGTTCAAATTTCAATATTAGTTTATTTATTAAGTTATTTAATTCCCTTATTTTCGTGTTGTTCAATTTTAAATTGCCTTAAAAAGTGAAATTAAATCGCAATCTCCCATTTAAATCATTTGTGAGACTTTCTTTTCTCAAATCAAGACCTTTGTCTTTACTTTCTCTTTTTGTCTTTTAAGTGTCACAGATTAGATAAATATTTGCAATTTTTGAGAACTTCTAGTCTCATATTTTATTAGTTATATCAGTTATAAATTATTTTTGGACAGCTTCACTAAATTTATCGTTTGTTTTTAGGTATAAAAGATGATCGTATTGAGCCTGAGAATCTCAGTACTAAGCCTGAAGATCTCACGTGGAAGCCGGCGACACCTCCTCTGGGAGTAGCAATGATTTCTACCAAACCCGAGACTCCGGAACGTCCAGAACACGGACCCCTGGAACCTCTCAACCTCAACACCCCCGAGATCGCCTGGCCAAGACCTTGCTACCCTCCAACTTACATTCCGTACCCTTATCAGTACTACTATGGCGAGAAGTGCAGCTCACCTCCTCAACAGTACCTACCGGCGCTTCCGCAGCCTCGCCCACTCTACCTGCCGTTTCCTGACTGTGGCCTTTCACCTACTTCATCAACCAGTTCCATCACTTCCATCGGCCAAAGTAACGTGTATGCGCAAGCTCCTCCTACACCCGAAGACCTCTCTTCACCGGGAAGTGTCGGAAGTACTGGTTCTTGGTCCTCGAGGAAGCGCTCGAAAGAGACATCCCCAAGGTACCAATGCAATTTCTGCAACAAGTCCTACTCCACTTACTCAGGCCTCTCAAAGCACCAACAGTTTCACTGTTCTGCCAATGAGGAGTCAGCAGCGAAGAAGACTTTCAGCTGTAAGCATTGTGACAAAATCTATGTGAGCCTTGGTGCTCTGAAGATGCACATCAGAACCCACACCCTCCCCTGCAAGTGCAAGCTGTGCGGAAAGGCGTTCAGTAGACCGTGGCTGCTGCAGGGACACATCAGGACCCACACCGGAGAAAAGCCCTTCACATGCCAGCACTGCAACAGGGCGTTCGCCGACAGGTCCAACCTGAGGGCGCACCTCCAGACGCATTCTGAAGTGAAGAAGTACTCCTGCCCCACCTGTAGTAAAACATTCTCCAGGATGTCTCTCCTCACCAAGCACACCGATGGTGGCTGTCCGGGAACACATCATGATGATATGTTCAAACACGAATACAGCCATGACATCACTGCGTAATTCTTGTAAATTGTTTATATGTGTATATTATTTATTTATCTCACTCCTAAGTCAAGTTGTACATATTTATATAGATTTGTCCTTGTGAGACATTAAGTTCAGTCATAGTTGTTTTTACATATCTATATTGTTAGTTACATATCTCCTGAATGGCTATTCGATTTTGTAGACGATTTTTTGAATGAGTGCCTTTGAAATTAGAAGACTGATTATTTAAATTGTTACTTGCCATAAATTGAAGGTCTCATATTTTTTATATAAATTTTAGTACAAAGATTAAGAAACTGCCAAGTTATTTAATTTTTTTGTTTAATTAAAAAAGTGGACATGTTAACTATCGGCTCATGTAATGTGCCATTAAATTTTTGTTAACTTTTACCAACTAGAACCCATCGATTATGTATATTTTGTACTTTTTATATTTATATTAGCCATTCTAGATGCTAGTCATTTTTTTTAGAAATATATTATAAATTTATAGAAATATATATTTATGAGGTCGAAAAGAAAGACCATGTACATAAAATTAATTTAAAAGAGAACAATATAAAATATTGTAAATAACTTATAAGTGCCTTAGATCGTACTGAATATATTCCGTTCCTTAAAGCAGATTTATATTATTATTACCTATTATGAAATTTTTTAATTTTGTAATACATATTATTTTTTTCCCATAAAAACTGTCTTGTCTTTTACCTTATTCTATCACCTTTTTACCATATCACTGGAGTTAATTGCCAGAATTACTTATATTTTATAGAGGATAAAGATTTTTATTTAACTTGGAATGTTTTGAAGGACTGTTACAACGCCAGAGGAACAGTATGGGAAGGGATGGACGGTGGGGCATTGTAAGAGGGGTTGTGGCAACTTGAATGGTGGGTAAGGAGAAAGCCTCCCAGTTTTACATAAGGCGCAGTTTACCTGTTCAATACTGCTTAGCATGTTTTCACTAAACTCCATATATCTCAAAGTATATTAATACAGCTTAAAAAAAAAAAAAAAAAAAAGAATCATTTAATAAATATGATGCTTAAGATTATAATACTTAAAGTTTTTTAAATACTTATATATATATATATATAACATATATAACATAATACATATTATATACATAATAACATTATATTTTTTATCTATAATAACAAAACGAAAAACTATAAAGTAGCAGGAAATATATTAGAAACGAAAATTAATGAATAACTTATTTCATAAATTCATCTACAATAATACTCCTAGCGAGGGTAGAAGAAAAATAAATTAGTAAATTCATATAATCTTTAAAAGAAAACACATTATACTTCAAGATGAAAATTTTGGAATGTATAAATTAGTGTTTAGAAGCAATTAATTTTAAAATATTCGATTAATTGTATTTATAAATGCAAATACGAGGGTTAAAGTTAGATATCCTTAATTTTCAGATCAAATACATAGGTTTAGAAATCGTGATAAAAATGTTGCTGTACCAACTTTTAGTAATCTTCGACAGTAAGTGATATGTAAGCAACAAATTAAAAAAAAATTATTAAATTTAAAAAAATAAATTTCATAGAGATGGATGGATATGAATGTATCATCATCAGCTTTCTGGTTATTCCCCAAACAAATAGAGCTGGCAAGATTTATAACATAAAACACAAATCATGTTCAAACAAAAAAGGTAACAGTATACTTATGAACTCCGTTATTTAACTCTAAATAAATTCAGGAATAATATAAAATACTGTACAATACAAAACAATTATTGAATAACAGTTATCTAAGAAAAATATATCTCAATAGAAATATTAATATAAAAACACACATAATATTAAATATATACTACGATCTCTATCACCTCAAAACACGTTTAAGAATAATATTATGCGGATATAACAAATAAAAAAATGAATAAGTAACATACTAGAAATATATGAATAAATATATTTCTTAAGCAACCAAGTAAATAAATAATGTTATTCATTGATAATGAATTATTTGGCAACACTGCCTGGCGTAATTCTTCAATTCCATAATGATAAGCGATTTAATGAAATATATACTGTTTATATCTAAGCTTTAGGGATATAATTAATTAGCAAGGGTGGAAAACTGTATGAAAATATGGAATAAATCCTCTCATTCAATAGGGTTGCGTAATGTCTAGTTTCCCTTAAGTTTAAAATGGTGATAAATATTATTAGATGATGGTTCGATACAGCAATTTCATAAGAATTTCTTAGAGATGACAAGTTAATAACTATTGCTCACCAAATATATTTTGCAACAAAATACATGACGTATTACTCATACTGAAGTAGAGAGGGGCTTGATGTGTAGGAGAAAAACCTTCCAAGTCAAAAACAATAATTAATGGTTATGCCAAGAAGGACAGGAAGTTCAAGGAAACAAAACATTAATTTAGGAAATATAATTTCTTTTCGTGCATTTTAACCTTCAATATTATAAGTGTGTGTTTTTCTTCTTACATTCTTTTCGTCTCGGAACATCCAAATTTTTTTTTTTTCTTCAAATTAATGATCATGTTTTATTTTCTTCAAACAGAGATTTCAGGGGGATTAAACCTGTTATAATTTTTAACTGAAATTATGTTAATATTCGTTAACATAATTTCAAAAACATTAATTTAGGAAATATAATTTCTCTTGGTGCATTTTACCCTTCAATAATATAAGTGTGTGTGTGTGTGTTTTTCTTCTTACATTTTTTTCGTCTCCCAACATCCAAATTAATTTTTTTTTTCTTCAAATTAATGATCATGTTTTATTTTCTTCAAAAAGAGATTTCAAGGAGATTAAACCTGCTATAATTTTTAACTGAAATTATGTTAATATATTAGAATGAATTTTGTTAGTGAAAGTCCGATCCAGACCTATTTTTCCAATGCGTTCTTTCGTTCTTTCTTACATTCTTTCCAATTAGTTTCCTATTTTTACAGGAAAATAATATAGTTTTATTATTTTTTAGTTGTAGGAAAAAATAAAATGAGATAATGATTTGTAGAAGTATTATTAAGCAAGCCTACTAACGTTTTTATTTCAATCATACAAATTTATTTGTTGATTATAGAAAAAAATAAAATGATACATTTCATTTTCTATGAACAAAATTTAAAAAAAGTTCTCGAAATGAATTTCTATGAGAAAGATTCTTATAATCTTATTTAACATTATATTTGTAGGCTATATTCCAGATCGTAAGCAAACGGTTCGGTGTTAGTACCACTATATAGATGAGGTAGGTGGCGCTGTCTGTTGTAAGGGGGCGCAACCTCAATTCATGAAGGCGTATTCATATCTATAAAAAAAAAAAAAAAAAAAAATGATATAAACTAATTGAAAATGGGCAAAAAGGTCTTAACGCGTTGTCTGATATGGCTGAATAAAAAATTAACCAAGATAATGAAGTTAACTTTCACTACAGTTATGAAAGAAGAAAAAAATTGAATTGAACACTCCTACTTTGAATTCTATCAGTATTAGAATAAAAAAAAAAATTATATATATATTATATATATATATATATATATATATATATATATATATATATATATATATAAAATTCTTATATTTTTGTGTAATAAATATCCAAATGTTTATTTGAAGTTTAATAAAGATTTTAAAAATTTACGCTTTACTTAACCAATAAAAATAAATGTTATTACTGATCCTTATGAACTAAATATTATGAAACATTCATGTTATACTAAAAGAAGCAACCAATAACATATAACATCTCTTTAGCAAACAAATATTATGTTACAGCTGTAGGGAATTTAAGAGTGAAATTCAATGGTTCACTAAAAAAAAAAAAAATTATGAACTAAAGGAGGAATGTCAATCAGAGGAAATATTTTTTTAGTAATCGCGATGGTACTAGCTATCATATTTAATAATAAAACTAATGGTATTTCGCCTACTATGCATCGTAAAAATATAATTTTTTCCAAATTATGAAATATTTTACCTTAAATGTAGTTTTTAATATTATAAACCTAGAATAGGATTATTAATCAATGAAGTGATTTTGGAAAAACAACTATGATGTTACTGGCTAACATATGAAATCATAAAAATAATGGAAATTGAACAATATAGTACAGATAAATATTTCTCAACTAAATTTGGAAGACTTAAAAAGTTGAATATTCATAAAATTGGAGGCTGATAATTATACTTCAAATCTGTATTATTTTATTATAATATACTAAGTTTCGGCTATAATGACATATTCTGGTGCAATAACAATTATTATCTGTAAGTACAAGTATGATTTCCTTAATAATAATCAATCTAAGAAAATAAAACATTTAAACTACATAAAAACTCCAATTTGTTTAATTATAATTAATACATTAATGAAATATAATTGTTATAATAATTTACAAAAAGATTAAATGAGAAAGATGATGATGAAGATAAAAACAAAAAAAAAACACACACTAACAAGTAGTACTTAATTTTAATCGTGGGCCGACGTTGTGCCCTACATTGTGGGCCTTTATCAGAGCTACAATAAGAGAAACAAGAAAACAACGTTAAATTCTTTAAAAATAAATAACGAAATTAAATTAAACGTGAAATAAAAAAGAATAAATAAAACCATTAAGGAAAAAACAGTAAATGGGACAAGTTGATGTAATATGTGCATTAATTTTAAATGGCCATTAAAAAGAATAATTTTTTATTATTTTTTTTTTTCTAAGCCTCATGGGAGTTGGGGGTTGGAAATCGGAAATAGAGGAAGGAATATGGTATCTCTTTTTCTGCATTACATGCATTATAAGAGGGGAGAGAGGATACAAAAATGTTCGGTATATGGGAGCGAAAGGGAGTCACGTCTAGTGATGGGACTCACTAGTCTTTCTGAGTCAGTTAGTCAAGTTATGGTTTCTCAGTCTAGTCTGAGGGTCCGAACATAGTCTTGCCAGCGCTGTGGCCGTCCTGTCGCAGTCAGTGTGTTAAACAGGAAATTAAGAAAAAGAATAAAAGCTCATTTTATAAATATAATATTACCAATCCAATTTTATAATATGAGAATCACCTTAAGAAGAGTGGGTCCTTACACCGCAGTGATTATAATTTTCTTTTTTTTTAATATCAGAATGCTTCTCTTAATATAATAGGAATGATACATACAATGTGGAGGGGTCACCCATAGTGTAGTAGCTAGCATAACAGCTTTCTATGCCAAAGGTCGTGGGTTCAAACCTGCGGGTGGCCCTAGGATTTTTTAATGAGAGCAAACAATCCTTAGTTATGCCGTACTTCGGAGGGGACGTTAAAAGATGGTCCCGAGCCTGTGCGATTCAGGTACTCGTTAAAGATCCCTATCATAATAAAGCCTGGATAGGAAAAATTTAGGACTCCCAACTGCAGCATCATCCGATTAGCCATAGTAGCATAAAAGTGACGCTAAACAAACATACAATGTGGTTCACGAATAACGATTGGATAATTATTTTTCCATGGGGACGTATGTTTTTTTGTGAGCTTCTAGGTTCTGAAAACGGTGGTTTAGGCAAAACTTTTATTCAATTTTTTTTATCTATATACAAAGATAAATTGTGCTCAATTTCACCCAAATCAGAGAAGATTGGTTTTATGGCCAAGATGAATTCGTATGGTAATCATCGCTCACCATACACCCCGAACATTCGTTAATTTAAAACAGATCCTTTTTATTTATTTTTTGTGTACTTCGTTTTTACATACCTCTGAATAGTTTTAATAATTAGGATATGTTATGTTGCTTCCAGGGTGACGATATATTACCGCTATACTGATAATGCGTTACCCAGCGAAGCTTACGGACTTGTGCTAAACGATTCCACCTTAGCTAGGCTGGTTACCTTGGCAACGCTGATTACTACAATTAAAACAGATGCAATTAGGAGCAAAGCGAACCGCTCTGACCCAAGCGTTGACGAAAGGTCAGCCGTCCTCCGGGTCCCATTACTGGACAGTTCCAGCGTTGGCGCAGATAGATCGTTCGCCATGATGACTGATGGATGTGAGGGGAAAACCTATTTTCGTTACGAAATGGCAATTACGAATATTTTCAAACCATTTGGGTTTCTTTTATTTTTAATGGGTATTACTTATATGGAGATTAATGGGTAACTTTATAGCAGGTTTTGTTGTGTTGTAGATCGTATAAATATATATCATGTTGTTGTGTGTGTTGTAAATTAAATAAAATATACTATAGGGCCTAGCAGTATAAGCATGTGAAATCTGCCACCACGCTTATCATCACAAAATTTATAACATTGAATCACACCTAGGAAAAACCACCTTAAAATATTGTTCACCCGAACATAAGGCGAGGAGAAAATTTTTTTAAATTTTAAGAAAAAAAAAATTCAGGGCTTTTCCAAAAGAATAATAATAATAATAATTTAAAAAACCTACTATATCTGGTTTAAATAAATTTGAATTTTTCAAAAACAATTTTTTTAATTAAATTTCAATTGGGTACACCTTCATTTTTTTGCTGTTTTTCTCATCGTAGTGTCTCTCACAACATATATTTTTTTCATTCACATCGCAAGAAGACCATATGATAAAAACATACATGCATGTGTATTCTAATATTAAATACACAAGAATGGCTCAACCGAATTAAAAGAAAAATATGATCAGAGTGTTATAAAAAATATTGTTTATAAAATATGTGATTAAGAAATAATTTTAAAATAAAAAAAGTAATTTTTTGCTGCTTTTTTTGATTGGGGAGGGTCCTGCCCAATATATATTCCTCAAAATCATCAGAAAGTTCCCCATGATGAATAAACAAATTTAAATGTACGTGTATACTATATTAGGTTATTATTCGTTTTTTTTTAAATTATTAAGTCTTCATTGCTTTGGCAGAAAGGTCGGATTGATTGGTAAATAAATAATACTGAGAAAATATAGATTATATATAATTGTTCCCAAGAACTATATTAAGACCTGCTCTTCAAATAATTAATATATATTTTTTTTAGAAAAATTTTAATAGTATTAACGTAGTGTGTAGAAAAACATAAAAACAAAAAAAAAAGTAAATTTGTTTTGTTTTGCATGTCAAATTAAACTGGGCACATTAGATCATTCACTCTTTTCAATATTAGATTAGGTTTTATGGAAATCCTATGATTTTTTCTACATAGGCACTGTACCTGCCGAGGAACCGAAGTGCAGCGGCCCACAGATGGCTGAAGGCTGGCACGGACATCAAACTGCCATACGGCCGCCAGTTGCCGGGATCCAAACCGTGAAAATAATTCACCAGCGGACTAATTAATATTTAATGCCCGGGCACGCGACACATGGCGCCTTATGGTTGGCTCATTGGCTAATTGCAGGCGATATCCTCATCACCTCATTGGCTAATTGACGGGAATCGCCTCACCTCATTGGTCGGTTTATTGGGCCAGCCGAGGGTGAAAGCCAACACCACATCTTAAGCCCCGATGTGTCCGCTCCGCTCTCTTGCGGTGACAAATAGATTGTGAACTTTATCTGCCATTGATCTTCAGCCCCTTATTTTATGTTTAGCCTTATCTGACAGAATGGAAATGATCGTGATTCTTGTGCCAAACCGTTAGCGGACGAAAAAAAAAAAAAAAAAAACACGACCCTATGTTTTGGTTTTAATGGATCCTCGCAGTAAAAAACAACTGAACTTGGCGTATTTATATTTGCCTTTGTTTTTCTTTCTAATGTTCCGGAATAGAAACAAGGTCCCGTTTACATTCAGCAATAAAACTTCGGAAGTCGTTTAGGTTCTTATTTGCGTTCTATTTATTTTTTACAAATAGATCTTCTGTTAGTCCGGACACATTTGCTACAATAACCGAATTACTCGTTTACTAACTGAGATATTGGCATAACAACAAGATACAAGCATATGTATTAGAAATTAATAGCATCGTTGAACACCACTACTACAATTATATTTATAAGGAAATCATCATAATTCAAAGAAATCTTATATTTAAAAAACCCAAAAATAAATTTTAATGAGAATATGGCTATGAGATCATTTAACATACGTTTAGTTTACACTGGTATGGTTAGTAAAAATACTTATATGCAGATCGATTAAATATTACGTTCGAAGAAAAATTGACATCTTTAATCAGAATTTATTGCATATTATAAAAACGATGATAAACTTCATAACGTCCTTAAAGAGATTCCGAAAGGCGTTAACCACTGGGGACATTTTGGCCTACAGTTAGTTGTATAGAAAATATTTGTACACATATATTCAATATAATGCAGAGACTTTTTGATCCAAGTAAGTTTTTTTAGTAAAGAACAAAAGGTTTTTGATTACTATATTCATAAGCTTAAAACGTAGCTGTACAATTAATATTATATATATTTGATGCAGGTTTATAATTAGATTTTTTTTTAATCAAGAGAGAACAGTTTTATGTAAAAATAGGTAGAACAGTCTTCAATGCTAATAATGTTAAAAGATTTTGATATATTTTTTAAAGATGAGAGTTTTAAATAAGAATAATAGGCTAGGCGGGTTATATGATCAATTGTTAACCTATAGAAATTCATTTATTAAAAATGACATATTATTATCACTTATTTTAATGCGATTCATCCATTTTAATATATCAATATGAGCTAATATCAGTAATGAATCTTTGTAATTGACAAAAAAAAAAAATTCCTCCCTCTTAAAATTTGTGGGCTTATATTTAAAGAAACTTAGAACTGGAATAGTGAATTTAGAAAATCCCTTTGTCAGCCGTATTCAGCATTTCTCCGAAACTACTGTACTATTTTTTTTTTTTTTTTTTTTTTAATTTGCAACTAAAATACTATAAATGTCCTAAAAATACGAGGACATGCAACTCCTAGACTTTGATATCAGCTGGTTATTTTTAAAATTGTGACAGATTAAAAGTTATTTAATTCAATAACTCAGTTATTTTTCAAGATTTAAAAAAAAAAAATTATTAGGGTTCTTTTAACGAAAAAGAAAGCGAATAATTATAAAAAAAAAAAAAAAATGAAAAATTGAAATTTTATACATAAGCAAGTCCGTAACTGATTTATTTTTGAAGATAGAGAAAAATGTATATTTTTTTAGAATCAGTAAAACGGAATAAACAAAAAAAAAAAAAAAAAATTGAAAGAAAAAAATTAAAATCTTACCTGGTTAAAAATTATTAGTGTTTTTTTTTTTTTTAACCAAAAAGCTGCTAATAATTATAAAAAAAAGATAAAAAATAATTGAAATTTTACCCTTAGTTATTCCCATAACTCACTTATATTTGAAAATTGAGAAAAATATTTATAGAGATTTAGATTCAGTAAAGCGAGATTAACAGAAAGAAAAAACAAGTTGATCTCTGTATTCAAGTCACAAATTATAACAAAGGTGATTCCACCAAAACTGGGTTGTTATTGGAGATATAAAAATATTGAATGCGAAGTAGCTATAAACATCCATTTAACAAGTTATACCGTAATATAGTTATTTGGAAATAATAAACTATCTTGCAATAATTTGCAGCAATTTTTCATTCCGTGGGCACTTGTTACTTTTTTTTTTTTAAACTTTTCTTTAGTGACATGTAAACATGTTTGTATTATCGAGTATGAAGTGGTTTTCCCGCCAAATATGAGTGGCAGGTGGGAAGGACACCTTGCTAGACCTGCTTTAGAACAATACCGTGTCACCAGCTGCTTCCCGACCCCAGGTTTCAATCATACACCACCGACTGCACCGGCTCCAATATTAATCATATCCTACTTATGCACATATATTTATTACGTTATTCATGTTTAGTTTTATCTATTAATGACGTTTATCACGTCGGATTCTTACTTCACAGAATCATACTTATCTTTCTCAGATAATTACGATTAAAATAAACATATAACTTTACTTCTTCTGAGAACTTTCTATTTTTTATTTCCATTTGATGTCAGTTTTGTTAAGCAATAAGACACTGAAGATTTTTCTATTGGGATATGTCTTTTATTGAACTATGACATTGCGCCAAGCCGCAACACAATTCATCTGCAAGGACATGTGTTATAAACAAAAGTTGAGTTTTCAATGCGGTTTGTCCTCCATTTTTGTAATGTCCCAGTTGATGTAACTCGGGTGACAATGACAACTATGTTTCATGAACCGTTATGCTAAAAATAAGATGATGTGGAATGTATAAGGCAGAAAACATGTAATTTAGAAGATTGTTATGCGATCTATTCGTTTTGAATATATATTTGTGACTAAAAGTGTTTTTAGTTTAGTATATTAACGTATTTTGTTGGAAATTTTACATAGAATTTGTATATTATATAAAATTAACTTATTTACACGTTAGCTTTCAGATGTGGTATCATGATTATTCTATTAACAAAATCATTGAAAATTAAGAGCTTAAAATTAAGTAAAATTCCATTTACGATACAGAAAAAATATTAAATAGATATATTCTCGTATGTATCTTAAACTAACGAAAATAAAATTACAAAATCAAAGATTTCTCTTTTTGGTTTTTGAAGATTATTGCTTTTAGATGTTCAATCGTTATTCCTTATTTAAGTATGTTTATATATTTATTTTATATTAATGTTTTTTTTTTTTTCATTCACACTTGACAATCACAATGTTGTTTTTTTTTCATTCACAGTTGACAATCACAATGTTTTTTTTTTTTTCATTCACAGTTGACAATCAGTGAATGTAATGACATGAGGAAGGATTTGATCTCGTTGCATGATGATGATGAATACAATGTTATTATTTTTTTTTTATTTATCTGACTGATTTTTTCGTTATATTCATAGAGAAAAACTATTGCTGAGATTGAATACTAGAGAATCAAAAAGTACTTGCACTACACAAAAGTTCGAAGCCAAAGAAAGTATCAAAATATTATATTATTTTAATTATATACTCATGACATTTCACTAAACAACTAACTACCTTTCTTATAGAAGGAATATTTTTTCCTCACCGTAACATTTATTCGAATTTCTTAAGCTCCTATCCAATGATTAAAATGCCTATGACTAACACTAGACGTAATGTTAAATTTAATAATAACATTTATTAAAAAACTTTGTTTTTTAGTCAACAATAAGATTGAAAAAAAAAGATGTACGAAATATATTGAATGCATTAAAGTGATTTTTAATTTTTTTTTTATTTATAAATAATTAATTATATTTAGTATGTTAATCCTGAATGAAAAAGAAACTTGCTTTTATTTCGAAACATAACAAAAACTTAACATTAATAAGTTATCATAAAACTATCAAAAAAGATTATATTCATCTTTAGCCTTAAACCAAAACCAAAATATTAGTAGTTTTTTATTGCGGTAAATATTAACAAAGATGATATCTATATAGCAATATAGAAATATTGGTAATTGCTATATATATATATATATATATATATATATATATATGCTAAATATTGCTAGAAATATGAAATATTGGTCACTGTTGGTAGTTTTTTTATTAATTTTACGAATGTTATACTATTGCGATTGTGTGAACACACACATACATATATATATATATATATATATATATATATATATATATATGTATATATATCATTTTTTCTGAGCTAATTTTTGCAACTTCATGGCACCCCAAACCAGAACTGCAACCTGTATGTCCAGACGAGTAGCTAACCGGGACTTGCTACTCGCAAAAACTCGTTTATTTCTGATCATATAATTCCGACTTATAACTGTTTCCTCATTACAATAATAAGAAATATTCTCTCATAAAATATAATAGGTATATCTGTAACGAAAAACAGATGAATATTAAATATATCCAATAATTAGCACAAAATATATATTAAATTCAGTTCAGTAACGGCTTCTAAACCACAAGACGGATTTTGATACGGTTTTCACCATAATTTAGGACATTCTCTTCTGAAGGTTTATGCGTTAAATACATTGGAATTATGCTTTTCTCTCAACGGGAAAAATAAATTTTCTGTAACCAAGTCATCAAAAAATTATTCCTGAAATATATGTATGCAGACAAATAATATACCATTGGAAAGCACAAGATTTTAGAAAAGTTAAATGCAACAAAATAAATCGTACAACTAAATATAAAATTGTTTTACGCCTATAAACTTATGAACATATGTTATTGGGACAGAGGAAGGTTATAATAGTTAAAATATTGCCAACGTCGTACAGGATCGTGCAAGTTATATTCTTATATTTAGTACGGAATACTTTAAAACAATATTACGTACCGCATGGTAACTAAGTTGTATAAATCTATAAACTAACATTGTTAATAATTGTTTCAAATTTCTTAATATTCCTGAAATATATGTATGCAGACAAATAATATACCATTGGAAAGCACAAGATTTTAGAATAGTTAAATGCAACAAAATAAATCGTACAACTAAATATAAAATTGTTTTACGCCTATAAACTTATGAACATATGTTATTGGGGCAGAGGAAGGTTATAATAGTTAAAATATCGCCAACGTCGTACAGGATCGTGCAAGTTATATTCTTTCATTTAGTATGGTATACTTTATAACAATATTACGTACCGCATGGTAACTAAGTTGTTATAAATCTATAAACTAACATTGTTGATAATTGTTTCAAATTTCTTAATATTCCTGAAATATAAGTATGTAGACAAATAATACACCGTTGGAAAGCACAAGATTTTAGAAAAGTTAAATGCAACAAAATAAATCGTACAACTAAATATAAAATTGTTTTACGCCTATAAACTTATGAACATATGTTATTGGGACAGAGGAAGGTTATAATAGTTAAAATATCGCCAACGTCGTACAGGATCGTGCAAGTTATATTCTTTCATTTAGTATGGTATACTTTAAAACAATATTACGTACCGCATGGTAACTAAGTTGTTATAAATCTATAAACTAACATTGTTGATAATTGTTTCAAATTTCTTATTATTCCTGAAATATAAGTATGTAGACAAATAATATACCGTTGGAAAGCACAAGATTTTATAAATGTTAAATGCAATAAAAGAAATCGTACAACTTAATATACAATTGTTTTATGCCCATAAACTTATGAACATATGTTATTGGGAAAGGGGAAGGTTATAATAGTTAAAATATCGCCAACGTCGTTCAGGATCGTGCAAGTTATATTCTTCTATTTAGTATGGAATACTTTAAAACAATACTACGTACCGCATGGTAACTAAGTTGTTATAAATCTATAAACTAAGATTGTTAATAATTGTTTCAAATTTCTTAATATTTCATGAAAACAGATGTTTCTCTACTGCGGATAACATTATTTTTCTGCCTTTATCAGAACCATTGTGGATGTTAAATACTTTTTTTGCGCTTGCTATTTACTATTATTTTTTAATGAATATCTGATAAGCGTTGATATTGTCTATTTCAAATATGTTGCACACTCTAATAGTTTTCTAATGTCTTCTTACACATAACAGAAATTACTAAAATTGGTAATCCTCTCCTTGTCACTACCTTTTGGCATTCCACAAACCCTTGCATACAATTAATAAAGCTGTCCAAATATCAATTCCGTAAAAAAAAAGAAAAAAAAAAAAAGAAAAAGAAAAAACCTTCTTCTGGAAAGTGAGAATTTTAAAACTTGGCACAATAATTTTCATTCAATTACAACTTGGTTTGATACAAAAGTCCAATTTTATATTATTATTATTTTTTTTTTTTGTGGAGTCTTAAATTTATAGGAATATTTTATTTTAACTTTTCAGACCAAAAGTACATTTATTGATATTGTACAAGGATATTTAGCTATATTTCCGGTAAGCTAAACCCGTTTAACACCAGTCTTGACCTATGAGCTATCAAATACAGAAACTAAATTTCTGAAGAAACCATATAATTGGCGGCTTGGTTGCTGACTAGCCCTGTTATCTCTTGAGTTAGCTTTCAAACATTCTTTTAAAACTAAAGATTTATTAGGTTGCGGAAGGACCTATTTTTGAAATTGTCACTCCATTACGAACTCTGCAATCTATAGGAAGGACAGGGCGCCCGACCCTATCATTTGCTGAACATCAGGTTTTACCAGGCGAAGAGTTAGAGTGATTGAATGACTCTCTCTGCCATGGTATTGTATCAAGGTTAAGGCAGTTGAAATGAAAGGTTTTGTACTGTCCTAAATTGATAACTAGAAATTTTTTTTTTTATTAGTTCAGATTTCTTAAAGCTGAGTTCAGTCGAAATACTTATAAGAAGAAAAAAAAAAAGTTCAAATGTATTAAGTTCTCAATAATGTAAATATTTTTAAAAATATTTTTTTGAATTAGGGCAGACTAGGGAAGGGGTTTAAGGATGATCAACTACAGAATTATTACGATGGATAGTTTACTCATTTAACGGAACTTTAAGCTAGTGCGACTGATCGGACGATTCTACAGTGGGAGTCCTACACTCTTTTCTATCCGCGTTTGATTAAGACAAAAATATTTAACGAGTCACAGACATTGCAACGGCTCAGGGCCAACATTTTACATCCTCTCAGAAGAACAGCTTAACCAATGATATTTTACACACTTTAAAAAATAATAGGATCATCTCCCGGGTTCGAACCTGCGAAAGTGGTTAATGAAAGCTAACCAATACAGCACAGGGGACCCCTATTATTATTGTGTTTTAATAATTGGTTCAATGTTTGCTTTTTCCAATCTGGGTAAGAACACATGGATAACCAAACAACACGTATTTATTATGTCCACGCTAGTGCAGAGTGCTGGAAATGATGGTAATTTTATTATGGACTATAATAATCATGGCCTGTAATTGAGACGTTGATTTCCAAAAGGTACTATATCCATTCTAGGACATTTTACAGGAGACGCGAAAAGCACTAATTATTATATTATTGAATTACCTAATTTGATTGTTTTCGCATAAAAATCAAGAATTGTTTTTTTAGTATATTAATTACATAATATTAAAGTTATGAAATGAGATGTTTTGGTATAATTTAAAACGGTATTAAATGTGTAATTAGTTCCTTTAGAAAATAATTATATCTCTAAATTGCGTTTATAAAGGACTTAGGTGTACATTAGATAAACTCAAATAGAAGATTTTGATAAAACTAAATTATGAGAATACAAATATGTAAAAAAATCAATTTTGTAAAAAATGTCCTTTAGTACCTTTTGGAAATCAACGTCTCAATTGTTATAAGCCGTATCCATAATGGAAGTGCATCGTAGTAAAACTGTTGAGTAGCATTGGAGATAAAATACTGCCATAGTGACAATCCCATTAATAAAAAAATAAATAAATAAAAAACTTCATACATTTTGTATTATGATAAAAAGCAACGACAAATTTTGCTACATCGAGCGGGTTCAATACTTGGATGTGTTACCTCTCACTTAAGGTGATTCCCAACCAGGGAAGGATCAAGAATCACTGAGAATCCTCATGATATCATCTTAACTTCCCTCTGGAGTGTGAGGCTCGTATGCAGAATGGAGGCAACTCACGAAAATTGAGTTTAAGAGTAATACATATATTCGTAGAAATTTATCTATTCTTTTTTTTTTTTTTTTTTGAGAGCTTAAAATTAAGCATTCATAGTCAAAAAGTTAAAAATTACTTTGCCAACTATGTGTTCCCGGTGTACAACTTCATATATTTAGCCATCAACATTTTCAAATGATTTTTCAACTCATTTAGTAAAATTATTGTGTAGTATTAATAGACTATAGTGTGTGTCCTATCAAAATTTTCATATTGAAACGATATTACTATTTTATCGCAACGTTATAATATATAACGTTATAATATATCTTCGAAATGTTAATCTGAAAACTTTTCAATTCCCTTAAAAACCATTTAAAAAAAACAAAATGATAATAAAAACGCAAGGAGAAAGGTTTAAATATGGGTGACAGGATTCTGGTTTTAGGGTATGCCGATTATTTGGTACTGCTAGATGAAGATACGGAAACCATACAACTAAATACAAGTGTGTTAATAAAAACCGGTAAAGAAATAGGACTCGAATTAAATACCGATAAGACGAAATATATGATTAGTAGCAGAAACGGTGGCGATTTTGGTGATATTAATATATCAGGGCATAGTTTTGAACACGTAGAGAAATGCTAGTATTTAGGTTATATGATAACAAGAAAAAATGAAATGCAGGAAGAAATAAAGTCCCGGTTAAAGGTGGGAAATGCTTGTTATTATTCAGTTGCTAAGTTACTTAGTTCGCGGCTTCTATCTAAAAGCTTAAAGGTTAGAATTTATAAAACTATTATTCTTCCGACGGTTCTTTTTTTACCGATGTGAAACGTGGCCGCTTACTTTGAAGGATGGACAACGGCTTAAGGTTTTCGAAAATAAGGTACTGCGTAAAATATTTGGTCCGAAGAGAGATGAGGCCACTGGGGAGTTTAGAAGGTTGCACAACGCGGAATTGCGGATCTTGTATCCTGTGAATATAATTGAGTTGATAGCATTGCGGAGACTCAAATGGGCGAATAAAGTTGTTGGGCTCGGTGCGGAAAGGATTCCGAGAAATTTGGTTTTCGCGGATCTGACTGGTAGACGTCCGAAATGTAGGCCGAAGCGTCGATGGGAGGATTGCGTTAAGGCTGATCTCGGGAGCTTGGGCTTGACCGGCGAACATTGGACGAGTCTGTGTAGACAGAATTTGGTGGTATCGGCATCGAACCTTAGGGTTTATTATTATTATTATTAATAAAAACGCATAATTTTCTAATTTTGTATAAATGATTATATCATTTATTCAACTAAATATATTATATATTGGCGACCAGTAATTTCATTTGGAACAACGTAATTTCTTGTTTATTCTCAGACTGACTAGGTGAAAGATAATGGTTTAATCTGAATCTAAATTTAACAGCTGACGTAGCAAGTCTCATAAAAATGCAGACTAAATTTCTGCCTGCCTTTTATTTCATAAGATTGAAATAGAAAAAAAAAATCTGGAAGAAAGGCGAGATTGTGGCAAGATTGGTGGCAAGAAAGGGGGAATCTGTGAAGCAATGCGGCTCCGTGTGTGGTACCGCAGGTGACTGAGCTTTCGATCGTATTTCTCGCCGAACTGTCGCCAATCACATCCCGATATGGGAGCGCTGACTAAGCCTCCGAATTTCTTTCATTTTCTCTTTTAAATTCCGAATTCCTTTGCGACGTCTGCCACACAAAGCCTTTCCAACGTGTAAACTCTCGTATTTACAAATCTCGCATAGTAAGAGTTAATTTTGAAATCCTAAGGTCTCCCATTTGTTAAACATCTCTTAAACGGACATTCACAGTTTCGATGGATTTCTCCATTGTAGAAAAGGAGTAACCGTCTGATTATAGAAAAATAACAATTTACAGATGTGTATGAATTTATATTTGAACTGTAGAAACTTATTATTATGATTTAATTGTTTTGGTTCAGTTCTGCACAGAAATATGTTGGTATCATTTTATTGTAACATATTTCTTTTAAAAATAAACTTTTTAATTCAACATTCTACGTTGAAAGAACCATTTTCATTGTAGGGATTTGTATCGAACTGCAGAAATACTAATAACTGTTATAGTTAATCGTTAATAGATCGTAGAAAGTTTAATATTTTTATACCTAATTGCATTAGTGATATTTAATTGAATAACTTAATTGAATAATCTATAACAAATAGAAATAAGTCGTTTCATAAATAATATATTTTATGTAACACAGTGATTGTGGAATTAGGTTTTAATAATTTTTTTTTTTTTATCTTTATGTATCTTATTCACACCTGTCATGAAGAAAATAATTAAAAGCGATATATATTTAAAACAAAAACACCATGAAATAAGTTTTTAATAATTCTCAACGGTTTGTTACTGTCAATGCAGATCTATATTATCTCTTATTGACAGCAATTTTTGTTTATTTATTTTATTTTATTTATTTAATAAAATATATTGGGTTGATGCAAAATTAATGCAGGTTTTTAGTAGGTATTGTAAATACGCCATATCTTTACTTTAACCATATATATTTAATCAAAATAATTTCCATCTGAATCAATGCACTTTTGCCAACGTTCAACAAGCTTTCTTATTCCACCAGAAAAAAAATCCGAATCCCTGGACTCAATGAAATCACGAAAAGAATTTTCAATGTCGTACTGGTTTTGAAAATTTTTATCCCTCAAAAAGTTGTCCAGATGCCTGAAAAAGTGGAAGTCTGTAGGAGAGAGGTCAGGTGAATAAGGCGGATGTTGGAGAACTTCGTAGCCCAACTCGTGCAGCCGTCGAAGCGTTGGTTGTGCAACGTGTGGTCTGGCGTTATCGTGGAGCAGGATCGGCCCCTTCCGATTCATCAATGCTGGGCAAAGACGTTGCAATTTTTGAGTTCCGAGTTCCGCCGCCATTTCTTGTGTGGTTTTGGTTGGGTCTTCTTCCACTTTTGACCTCAGCTGGTCGTTGTCCAAAGCAAGATGACGGCCCCAACCTTCCTTGTCTTCGAGGTCGAAATCTCCTCTGCGAAACTTCTGGAACCAACGCTGCACCGTGCACTCATTAATAGCCCCCTGACCCCACACTTCATTAATATCACGAGCCGTTTGCGCAGCGCTGCGCCCTAATTTAAATTCGTAAAAATAAATTTGACGAAAATCGCACTTTGACATTTTCGATTCAAGACCTTTGAACACACTGAACAAAACGATTTTACTAAACAAATTCATGGTGAAAGAGAGGGTATTAGATAAGGTTTGTTTTGGTATAATAATGATCAATGTTAGGATTAGCTTTGTTTACACAATTGGAATTAAGATATTGCAATAGAGGAAACCTGCATTAATTTTGCATCAACCCAATAAAATAATATAAAAATATTAATATATATATATATATATATATATATATATATATATATATATATATATATATATATATGTATTGTCTATATATTTATATCTATATATTTATATCTATATATTTTATATTCATATTTTGGAATGACATAGAATAATGCAATATAAAATTGTGTATTGTAATATGAATCTGTATATGTAAACGTTAGATTAAATAAAATGCTTTTAATTGATATTTTCATGCAATGGTAAATTTCAATATTAACTATTCTTATCAGTATTCTAATATAAGTATCAAATCTCATTTATTTTTTTTTTTCTTGATTTTTTATCAACATTTTTTTTATTTATCGGGTTATATTGAGAAAATAAATAAAATAATATTTATCATTAAATATTTATCAGAGGATCTAATTGCTTAGCAGTCAATATCTAACACCTGAAAACATATTCATAAATTATTATATTTAAGACTATATATTAAAAAAGATAAGTACGCTAAGTATTTAGAATAGACTTTTGTTTTCTAATAATTTATTTTAAAATATATTCGAAGTAAAAGTATAATAAAAATAAAGTAGAACAAATTTAAAAATACCAAGAACACCATTAAATTATCAACGGTATAGATTAGCTCTATTCATTCATAGAATATTAATTTGGAGTGCACCCTAACAGAGTTTTCAAGGCGATTTACATTGCAAAATCTAATGTAGGCAAGGAAAGCAATGTCCAAGTATGCTTATTATTGGCAGAGTATAAGGGTCCAATTATGCGCCTCGCTGCGAGATATTGGCTTAGGGTGTTGTATATCTAGCAACAACACAGAACAACAGCGGACAATAAACAAAAGGCTAGATTAAGACTTTGAGAACGGTTCGCATTACAATCTGTACAGCCTCCCTTGGGGCCGATTCAATTATACAACTTATGGCACAGGTGGTACTAACTTATTAGCAGCCTGATCCTAGGAATGCGATTGTTAACACTTGCTTCTATATTTACAAAACAGGGACTGCTTTGCATTAAAGCATTGGAAATGGTGAATGATGCCGAGATTCTTGGATACGGTTACTCCAAATATGTCTTAAGCAGTGTATCCACTCCGATAATTACAATTCTTAACAGTATCTTTTAGTTTTGGTGTAGACTTAATATTTACAAGCAATGATATAATAATATTTTTGTCTCATTTTTTAGGGTGTATTTGTAAAAACGATTAAAATGAACTTAATGATCATTTTTTCTCGAAACGTCTACCCAATTTTTGCAAAAGGAACAGCAATAATCTTTACAATTTCAAATTACAATTTATATTGAGCAACATCTGCACTCCAACCGATTGATATGATTAAAAACTCTGTTCAGGATTAGAAATTGTTAAATTCATTAAATTACAGGTTTTTCGATGGCAAGCTTTGTGTTTAAATTTATATAGCATATATACGGAAATATATAGCTAGCGTAACATGTATGTTCGAATCCGCTGTCCAAATAACATAAAAGTATCAATATGTAATCTACTTGAATACATAGATTTTTTTTTTTTTTTTTACTACTATCTCCACCCAAGGCACTCAAATAATCTTATTCTCAATGGTTATTCTACATTTTTCTTTCCATCATTCTTCTTTATATATGTGTGGATATCACAGAGCCTATTACAATAAGTTTCAGCGCGAGTTTCAAGGCATATCGAATGACGATTATCGGATCATTCGACTATTTCAATCATTCGAATTAATCGATTATCGGCTAGGAGCAGCTCAGCCATCATATAGACGAGAATTGTGGCATATGGCCTCTCAGAATGGATATTAATCATTCAATCATTCGATTATGAAATCATTCGATTTATTTGAATCATCGATGTCCGATCATCTGATTATGACGATCATTCGATTATGCCACCCTAGTTTTGGGACAGGGTCCCTTAAGAACAATTGATATGTTCAATTAAGATATACGATGTGTCTGGCCAAAAGACAAAAGGATTATAATTAAATTTTATAAACAATAATCAGAAGAAAAGAGAGGAATAAAATATACAATCAAATAAAAGAGTAAAATAAATTACTTCTGATAGATTAATTTGTTGAAAAAAACAAAATATTTAAACTTATGCAAATAATTGATCCATTAACTATTTATCCATTAAATTAATATAAACAATAAATAATAAATTTTCTTTATGAATTAATATTTGATTTGAAATATCAGGTTTGTTGAGCGTCTGTTTAGGGTGACAGTAGGTCCTGGAACAGCTGGGACTTGAATTGTAGGAAGAAGCATGGCGGATTTGAGTATGTAGGGGATTTCAGAGAGTAGTAGAGTGGACAAAAGTTTTTGTTCTATGGGGAGGAATGTAAAGTGTCAGAATGTTGTTTTATGGTCTTGAATTGACAATTTGATTTACAGAAGTGTGAGGATATAGGAAGGTAGCTGGGAGTGGATAGTTTGGTAAAGGTATGATCCTAGGAAATATTGTCTGCGGATAGAGGGAAAGAGACACTTCAACTCGCATGTGGACAAATGGGTCACATGATATTACTTCGGTGTGCCGAGGACAAATCTTAAAAATTATATAAGGATGGTTATGTAATTTTCAAATAAATAATGGCACGAATCCTTTATAAACATATTTATGCTCTATGTGTACCATAACATTTCATGGGTAGTAGGAGTAAAAACGAAAAAAAAAAAAAAAAAGACCAATGTAAAACGAGGAAATAAGAAATTAATAAAAAAAAATAAAATAACATAAAAATAAATAAATTAAAAATCGGAATACATATGTATATGGCTGAACAAATAATAATATTACACATCTATACAATTGAAACTTTAAAATGTTTTTTTATTACTTTTAAAACATCATATATTTAGTATAATTTAATTAGTAGTTTCGATCATCCGAAACAAAACACATAGCTACAGGTGAAACTGAGAAAGCACCGGTCTATGAAATCACGTAAGAACTACACGGCATCCTTTTAAAGACCACTTACGTGTTTGATAGAAATCTGACGTTTTAAACTGTATGACTAAGCTCTCAGATAATAATCTACAATTAACCTAATAGTTGACCGCTCTGTCACTCTCGGAATCGTCCCTTTCTAGATTCATGATCTCTTTATTTACTAATGAATAATACTAGGACACTTTATGTAAATTGTAAAACGATGCTTATTCATAAATTTCATATACTGATACCGAAAATAATTATATGTTTGCAATAAATTGTTAAAACGTTAATTTGGCTTTGTAATAAAAACCAAAGTTCTTCGTAATTGCAAATATTTTCATGATGGGTAATGAGGAGTTTATAGGTTTATAGCCTACTAACTACGTGATTTCAAAACCTGTATTTTGCGCTTAATAGATACCTCATCCCAGAAGCGGCTATAAATTCAAGAGTTTTTACTGCTTTCAACAACTCTGTAGCTGTTATTTACATTTATCTATAGCAGGTTAATTATTCTTATAGGTCACAATATACTTGAGAAGCATTTTTAATAAAATTAATGATGCTATTAAGAAAGAAGCGGAGGAATATTCAGAATTGTTTTTAACCATCCTAATGTTATAGGCAGAACTAGGATCGGTAGTTCATTCTCTGCTCATTCTGTACGACATGCATAAGTGCGAATAAAAAATAAAAAAAACTCATTTCTTTTATCAGAATTAAACATTCTTTAGCTTCATTAGAGCTTATTTTGTTATTTTATTCTATTTATTAGGTATTAAAAAATTATATATATATTTTTAAATGTAATGCAACAGAGAGACTAGGAAAATGTTAAGTCCCTTGCCATGATACGCTTTCACTACCTAGATATGAGTTTGGGCAAAGTTATTATTATGTTTTATTATATTTTTTTATATTTGTTTGAGTCATTATTTATTCTTCCTTGTAATTATCTATTTTATTTCTGTTTAATCTGTACAGGAGAGCGTTGTGGTCTAGTGGATCGCGCAGTAGTCTTTCCGGGTCATTATTCTCCAGTTCCCGGGTTCGAAACCGGACTGAGGTAGAATATTATTTAAGCTGTTATTTCAGAAGGAGAGGTATGGAGAACCCCTGGGGCACACCCAGCCACGATAAAGTTGGTACCCAGAAATGGGCAAAAGCCTCTCGGCTTAGTGTGATCACTGTTGGTCTAGGAACAGTACGAATCTCTATATTGAGCCCAAGAGTTGTGGAGGTACTCGAATGATAACAGAAATACTTATTTTTCTTAATTTTTGCTTAATTTAATTGTTTGATAAAATTTTAAAATTAAAGTACTGTCTGTTGTGGCTATATACTAATTGTGATAATTTATTTAATAAACTATAAATTTAAAATTATTGAATACTTGCTGACCTGTCCTGTCTTAATTACAAGCTTAGCGAAATCCTTCAAGCAGTTCACGTGTGATGCGATGACCAAGGGAAAAGGCGATTCATTTATATATATATATATATAATATATATATATATATATATATATATATATATATATATATATATATATGAGAGAGAGAGAGAGAGGGTTAATTATTGGCTTAAATATTTTAAAAAAGAAAAAAAAAAACCTATTGACCTAAGTAACTTTTTTTCTTTAATCCTTCTCCTAACTTTAATATTATATATTAAGATGTGGAAATTATTGTAACCTTTCAAATAAATAAAATAAATGTTTTTCTTTTTTTCTGTCATAAGACCCTTCTTCTGACTGATATAAACTGATCAAAAAAAGAATTAGGGAAATCGGTCAAGCCGTTCACGCGTGATGAGATGAGGGAAAAGACGATTTATGAAATCTAAATCCACCTAGAGTGGAGTTGCTATTAAGTTGAATTTTTTGATAGCATATTCCTTCTTATGAGCTGTGAGTTAAGGGTTCAACATTTGAGCCGACAAAATGAAAATAAAATTTAAACTGCTTTTAGAATATAAATTAAGAAGAGACCCAACAACTCTTATAGGCTGCGTGTACACCATCCCAGAATTACTGCTCAGCCTTCGGAACATGAGCTTATGACTCAACTAAAAGATTCATCGCAAGCCGTTGGAGCGTGTGACCTGGGAATCATCTCTTGTCATTTTCCAGGCGAGTTGAAGACCTAACTGCAGCAAGGAGACTTAATTCTAATAGGCCCATTTCCTCAGGAGGTTGGTCACTTTGTCTTAGGATTCTTCATCAGCGTCTTGATGGCTTTTTCCAAACAGGAATTATGGTGAATTAACCATAATCGATTATGTTCGTTTTGAGAATCTATTGTGTTGGTTGTAAAAGCGTCGTCATGCCTGATTTCCTATAATGATATTTGTTCCACTTGTTCGAAGTAACATGTGAAGCTAAATTGACAAACGACTTTGTAATTTAGAACCTTGTCAAGCGTTTAAAGATTTGACAGGATCTGCGCAAAGCACAGTCTAGCGTCCAAACAGTCGTCATAGTAAAAATGTAAGAAAGTCAGTAATAATTTATCATTTATTTATTTTTTCTTTATATTACTTAATTTTCATAGCCGAAGTATTGGACGTAAGAACCAGAAAGCTACACTTTTCGTCAAAATTAAGATTTTACTATTATTATTATTAATAATAAGTTGCATTAAATAAATTAAAGGAATGTAAACACATAGAAACTCATTCATTATATTACTGCTATAATTTTTTTTTTTTTTTTTAATGTGAATAACACACCGAAAAGAAAACTGTATCCACTAACATTTATTTTTCATAAATTTTTTTATTTATTTATTTATTTTTTCTTATCCTACTGTTAATAACGATGACGTATGTCAATGATGTATTATTTTTTTCTAATCTCCTCTATTGTATAACAAACAAAAATAAAATCTAGCAATTGAAAAAAAAAGAAGACCTGGATTGTAACCTTATTTAAGATTAGAAAAAAAAATAAGATGACAATTGTTTGAAGTATTTAACCTCACAGTCTCAAATAACCTGATAGACTGCGTACGAAGCAGAGAGAAGAAAAATTGGAAATGACATAGACATTGTGACAAAGACAATAATGCAAATCACTCAGAAGTATTGCCTTAAAAAAATTCTATTATTTTCAAGATTTAAAATTTAATAAAAAAATGTTGTTGTTTTGTATCTTAATTTTATTTTTCCTTTTTTATTTTGTTACTATGTTGTCCTAATCTTGCTTTGTATGCCATTTACTAAATATTTTTACATAACATATTATTACATTACTAAAAATTTTGTATTTTAAATTTAGGTTTAAAATAACCGTAGTGATTGATGGGGCTTAATGTTGATAAATAACATGACAAAATTATAAGCAGTAAAACAATCATAAACAAATCGACAATTTAATATATAAACTGCAATAAAATTAAAAATCCTTAGTACATTTATATGAAGAGTTACTTAATTTTGATTTTTTTTTTAAGGCACTTTTTGGCACTTCCGAGGTTATACCTATTTGATATTTGTAATTTTGAGTATCAAACGAATTATTTGAGATGATTTACTACACAGCTACCATATTACGAATCTTGCCCATTTTGATTCAAGAAATCTTAAAACGTGTATTTCTATTCAAATGTTTTCAAGATGGCAATACGTTTCTCTACTATGTGTTGCATAAATAACAGTTACGCGATGGTATAAAAAGGTTGTTGGTCTTGATATTATACCAGTATGTTATCAACTATGAGAAATATTATATCTATAGATAACGATTTCATACATATATTGTACATAAATGCAAATATTAAAAAAAATCTTCCAATTGAAATACTTTGAATAGCTGATGATTAATTCAAAGGTTTACTCCTAGATACCCTTAGATAAGGAACCTGGATAGCCATTGCCGTAATCCATCGGCGCCCTGACAAGCGGACTGTTGGATATGATTGATACCCGATGGAGAGGATGCGATAGGGCGGACCCCCAAAGCGGCGAGAACAATGCTGTCAAAGGAAAAGCGTGATAGGACACCGAGCCTAGTATTTAATCAGTAGTGACAGCAACAAAGGGAATAACCTTTCAAATTGCCACCACGGCTGGCACCAATTGGTTAATAGCCTCCTGTCTCAGCCTCACAGTGGTCCGTGCTTCTATGAGAGTATTCCTGTAGGCCAGAAAGAATTTCCCTGATGGTAGTCACTACAAACATAGAGAATATATTTGTTTGTTTGTTCATCTAACGTCACTTTATGCTACTGTGACTAATCGGACGATGCTGCGGTGGGAGTCCTAAATTCATGTTCATTGGATAGCTATCCAGGTTTAATTAGGATAGGGATATTTAACGAGTATCTGAGATTACACAGTCTCGAGACCACCTTGTTACGTCCCTTCCAAAGGACGGCATAACTAAAGATTTTTTACTCCCATCGAAAAATTCTAGGACCATCTGCGGGTTTTAACCAGTGACCTTTGGCATAGAAGGCTGTTGTACTAGCCACCATGCAAACGGTTATCTCTTAGAACATATTAGGTATTTCATTTTTATTCATTTAACGTCGCTTTTTTTCTACTATACGTAATCAGACGATGCTACAGTTGGAGTCTTTAATGTTGCCTCTTCGGGTTGAATAACGATAGAGATCTTTAACGGACCTGACATTGCAGAGATTAGGGAAAAGCATTTTACGTCCTATATGGCTTCTGCCTGGTTTGAACTGGCGATCTTGGGCATAAAAGTCTATTATGCTAGCCACTAACCAACGGGTGACCCCTACATTTTATATTGATATCCTCATAAACTTCTACGACTTAATTGATCTTTCTAAAAAATTTTCAGCAGTACGATATCTTATACTAGACGTCTATATTTCACTACACTATACGTCTATATTTCTACACATATTTCGAAAAATGCTTTTCCTTTTTTCTCCTCTCGATGATTATTGCATTCTTGCGTAGCTTATTTTTACGAATTTTCAACTATCAGTAGTATTATTGGAAATATACTAAAAGTCACTTTACAGAAAGAAAATTCGGAATTCAAACCTATATTTACAATACATATTATTATACTTCACATTGATATAACGAATTTAACCGATATGGAAGGGATTTACAGGATTTAAAGGATTTCGAGAAAATTGCAATAATGCTTAAAAAAATATATGAAGAATCATAAATTTTACTTCGATGATAATTAAATAAATTAACTAAGCGATACACCATCTTACATATTCAATTTCAATTTAGTTAGACTTTTCGTTTTTGCTCCAAGTTTACCACACAAAATTTAAAAAAATTCAAACTGAGAATGTACATTTCTAACTAATTGAACCTAATATTCATTATTGTCTGATAAAAATTAAGATTTTTTTTCTCTTCGGAGAAAGGAATATAGTTTAAAGTCCCTGGATTTAATATAGTTAAAAATTAGTTCAAGCAGGTTCTTGTATAGATAATACTTAATCAAACATAAATATGAACGAATGAATAAAAAGTTGATGCCGCTCAAAAATATAGATCCGATAAAAATTTGACACAGTTATGATATACTTTACTTTACGAGAAAATGGAGATTAGCATTGATAAACTGGTGGCATTATTATTACCATTTTTCTAAATGCTTGGTGCTGGTAGGACGTCGGACGTAAAACCATTTCAATTTGCATGTTTGGTAGTCGGTAATTTCCAATGCAAAGCTGTTCTAACCCACTCCTACGCCTTATCTTCTAGTCCCGAAGAGCTAGTAACAAATTGGTTGCAGAATGAAGGAGTCGGCGAGTGACAACGAATTGTGGGTGTTTCTTAATTGGTCATAATAAATATTTGTCTCTTTTATCTATTTTTCCTCTTCGTAATTTCTTTCTATTTATATAATTACTATTTCGATATATTTGAGTATAAATTGAGTGTTAATTATACTATTATGCACGTTGACTGGGTCAAGATTTAATTATATATCTTTACTTTCAACCATGACTAAATATGGGCTACGAATAAATATTTCACTATAAACGTGAAACATTAATTAAGAAAAAATTAAAAAAAAAGAGGATCATGATTTTTTTTTTTCAAATGATAAGGAGTATAAATAAAAAATAAAAATGAAAATTACATAATGGCTTATTATTTCTAAATAATTATATTAGGGTATAATAATTTATATAGCTATTTAGGCAATAAACTTATATGCATAGCAATAAATTAATCAAAGAGGCTAAACTATCAATTTGTATTGAAAGAAAACAGACACGTAGCTACCTCAATTGGTTGAAGACTCCTTAGAAAGGGTTTTTTCAAAAAAAAGTATTCCTAAGTAAGGCAACATTAATTTCACGCCAAAATTAAAAAAAAAAAAAAAAAAAAAAAGCTTTCCTTTGACAACTCATAAACTACGGTCTTCATTTCAGTGATTAAGCTGGCATTGGCCAATTTAAGGGTACCCAATTTATGAAGGCTTGGTGAGCCTTTGAGAGGTATATTAAACTATAATCTAGGATCGCAGCACGACTGAAATTATAAAAAAAAAATTACTAAGATGCAGGCATTCGAACCCGTAACAGTAGACTAGTAGACGTCGCTCTCTTAATTTTCTACATTTAAAGCAATTAGCTCAAAAAAGTCCTAGATATTTCGGTAGAATCGATAGCAAGAAAAGTCATTCTATGGTGTTTTGTTTGTTTGTGATTTATGAAAACATTTGTAACCTTTGAAACTTGATTGTAATTTCGAAAAGTAATTAGAATGTTTATTACAAGAGATTGTTGTGTTTAGTTGTTGACTCTATAACAACTTCTCAAGCGATCATACCGTCCCTACTATTTCCAACTATCGAATATGAAATATCTTGTTTTTCAGATCCAATACTGCGCAACTATTTTTCGAAACTTTAGAATTTCTGGGAATGTCTCGAATAAAATATTTAACATGACCAATTTTAAATATATTACTTCGTCTTGCTTGCTTTATCTTCCTCTCTTGAAAAGTGCCAATTTTCATATTCGATACTTAGAAACGGTAGAGACCATATGATTTATATCAAAAATGTATAATTTTATGTTTTTCTACCATTCATATTTCTACGGCGTAAGATTTATCACATCTTGTTAATTATTAATATGATCATCAACTACGATGGATATAAGTAACAGGTGTGAATTTCATTTTCATTCTTCAATCCGTTATATAATTATAAATATTAACTTATTTCACCAATACCGTCTCGTTATTTTCAAATTAATCAGAAACAGGTTTCAAATCGATTTTGCTTAATTATGAGACCCACTTTTATATTTTCAAATAAAATATAATAGAGTCCAACCCGGCCCAGATTAAAGCCAGGAATGAAGAAATGCGGTTTGGACAACAGGTTCAAATGACACTCTAACCTCCCGAACATGATACGGATGATCCCAGTTCCCGAAACTGGTTCTTTTCTTGCACACTTTTTTCTCTATTAGCTGGACTTGACCAGACAAGTGGGGAAAAAAAAAAAAAAAAAAAAAAAATAGCGAAGAGCAGGTAATTTCATCCATCCTAACGCCCTCGTTCCGTTTAAATTTAATTAGATAATCCTAAAAAAAAAACTTTAAAAAAAGAAAGAGAAGAGAAAGAATTCCTAGTAGTCGATTCCAGAATAACGAACTATTCCGTTACGAAAATGAGTAGATTAGACAGGAAGGCTATGAGGTATTTTAATGGAATTAAGAAAGCTGTTGGCCAACTATCAGCTCAACAGGTGTACGGAGTCTGCCAATTAAACGAACTTATCAGGTTCTATTTAAGTTGTAAGTTGTATCTGTATCCAGGTGCCAATTACAGCTTGAAACGAGATGCGATTTCGACTATAAATCATCCCCTGTCTGTTCTTGTAGACAGTTTTTAGTTATCAATATAATTGCTAAACCTAATACTACAGGCTGGTATGCACTAGTTTGCATATCAACCTGTAGCAATGGTTTCACAGTATGTAAATTTATTATCTAAAGAAAATGTTGGTTGGTGGCTACGCCATTCATAATTCCTACCCCTCTCTTTTTTTTTCAATTCTAATGGTTCTCTCAAATTTTTCTAGAAATCCTTGTCTTGATACTTCCAAGTTTTTAAGCCTTTATAAAGATGAGCTAGGGGTAAACCTTAGCGTGGTGGCTAGCATAACAGCTTTCTATGTTCAAAACTGTGGGTGGCCCTAGGATTTTTTAATGGGAGTAAAAAATCCTTAGTTATGTCGTCCTTTGGAGGGGACGTTAAAAGGTTGTCCCGAGCCTGTGTGATGTCAGGTACTCGTTAAAGATCCATATCCTAATAAAACCTGGATAGGCAAAATTTAGGACTCCCACTGTAGCATCGCCCGATTAGCCATAGTAGCATAAAAGTGACGTTAAACGAATAAACAAAGACGAGCTTTTTAAGTACTTTAATATTTTTTTAAATTTTCAAATCACAAAAAAATTATCTCTGGTTGCATATAAGCGAGAGTGTTACTTGCATGCTAGTGATGCAATTTTATATTTTATTTAACAGATTAACTTTTATATATTTCCTAAATTGATTTCGTGGTGAAAATAATGTTACTAAATAATGAAAATAGTTTAGCAGTGTATTGTAACATCATTTTATGCAGACAAACATGTGTTGCAGAAGAAGTTGGTTATGGTTACTTTCAATAAAGGTACTCTAAAAAAAAAAAAAATTGACTCTATAACACTTGGGCTTAAATATCCTGAAATTATATCAGACTTTACAGTTCTTCTACCACTATTCACAGTTAAGCAATAGAACAATATTATAACACATTACCACATCTTTTTCATCGAAATCGGTAAACCATAAGAGGACTTTGCACATTACTACTATTCTTCAAAACGGCTTTAACGATTTTAATTAAAATCGTTGTATCAATGTAAAATTTAAAGGGCTTTAATATGATTTGGGCTTCATTCTGATTGAAATAATTTAACGTGGTTTAAACTCTGAAATTTTAAATTTCATTCATTTAAAGTACCTTTAATTTTGTAGAATCGAATAGATTAATCATATCATCTTGTCAGATTGATGAAAAAGTTAAATGCACAAGTAGAACAAATTTGATAATCAACTAAAAAGAAAAAAAAAGATTAACATAAAGAACAGTAATAAAGTTACTGTACATAAAGTTTCAAAAGGTAGTGAAGAGTGATGAAAAACTGATAAAACTAAGTTTTTACCGTAGATAATAATATTATATATAATATAATTAAACACACATGTGTCCATCGAAACTCTATGTGTTTTCTCAGCCTTTTTTCATCTCTAACGTTATTCAAAAGCTCTTGAATTGATTTTAACAATGGAGGTATACAGAAGTCGTGTGTTTTTTTTGTACATCTACTTACCTACACGTATATATGAAATATATAGTAACGGAAAGTATTGCGATAGTAATTTTTTTTTGTTTTATAATTGAAACTTTGATTTCCAAAAGGTAATAAAGGAAATTTAATACGAAATTTATATTTTGACATATTTGTTTAGTTTTATATAAATCTCCTATTTGATTTTATCTAATGAACTCTCAAGCCCTTTAAAACGCGATTAAGAAATGCCCGGGGCGAATATCTACGTTTTTTTTTCGTGAGGCGGGACTGTCTTAGCTACTTACGTTTCGTGGGGCGGGGAGACAGCAAGTTCCAACGTGTTTAATGTGATATTGTTTTGACATACAAATATGACTTGAAGGAGTAATTATGGAAATACTTAAAAAAGACTCTTATATTATTATTTATTATTAAAAATAATTCTTATATTATATATTATATTCTTATTTATGGGGATAAAAGTAACAAATGAAATCACGCACACCTAAATAAAATTCTTTAGGAAGAGTAATCAAATGAAATTAACCGATAAGTCTTTTGAGAGAGCATGTTGAAAGTTATAAAATATTTAATAAATAAACTCTTATGCATGTTAATTACAAACATTTAATATTGAGAAAATATAAAATAAACTTATTTTCTAAAAACAAGTGACTCATCTGTGATGCACGTCGTCCCACGGAACAGACAAGTATGACCCACCGGTGGGTCACCCCGCCCCACGGGACAGACAAGTATGACCCACTGGTGGGTCACCCCGTCGTGAACGTGCTAAGGTAGTAATCACGCATTTAGTTTTGATTCAAACCATACTAAAACATTTCATTCCATAACGTTAATATAGTTATCTCTAACTATAATCTAACGTTATTTATTTTTTTTTTTTTCGTCAGGAATATCTGTAATACGAAGATTTCCTCAATCTAACTCTGGTACCAGCAGGTCTTCATCTTTGCTGGTCTATATAGTGTTATTTGATTCTTTTATTATTTAAATCTAAAATTGATTTTAATGCGAAAAGTGTTAAATAAGTTGGTTAAATAATATAGTAATCATAGAGTTTTACACATCTTTCGGAAATCAACGTCGCAATTTTCCTTAATTGTGGCAGAATCAGATATAGAATTATATTTAAAACGCTTTAAAATAAATATTATCAAAAATTATTCAAAATCCTTAATGCTCCTAATTTTGTCACAAATAAACTCATCTATAAAGATCTAAATGTTCCCCATGTCGCTGACTTGGCTCGGTACCAGGTACCACTCATTTCATGACAAACTCCATTCCAATTCTAACCTCTGATTTCAATCCTTGCTTCTTTTAAAATTCCTGATATACCTCGGAAGCGTATGAAAAGAAAATGGCCCTGAGACCTTCTATTTTATCATAGTTATTGGAGAGCTGCTATGTATCCCTACTTGAATCATTCCAGTATATCTTGTATCTCATTTCCTAAATGTATTTTATCATACAGTTGTAAAAATCAATAAATATATATTTTTTTAAATACATAAATATTATAACTTTTTTTTACGAATTGTCATTTATTATAAAGCATATTATATATAACCTCAGTTTCAGGAGTAACGGCTTTAAGTTCATGAATTCATTGATCACATAGCCTCGAAAGGAATGCCTGAAATGTTATACATAAGGGCACAAAAAAGAGCATTTACATACTGAAACAAATGGTTGTTGACCGTTTGAAGAGCCGTTTAATACATAACAGTTGAGGTGGTTGTAAGGGCTAGCGGTAGCCAAGCATTATGTTAATGCGGGGGCTGCTCCGCTGAGTGTGTGAGAGCTGCAATTACAACTGGTCATTGTGAGAGTAAGTGTTCCTCAGGGTTCACTCTTCAGCCCTGTCTGTGTTTTTTTAAACAGTTCAGCTGCACTCTCTAAATTCTCAACTTTACACACCATAAATTGTTTTGAGCATTTATTTACTTTCTATTAGCATTCTTTATGTAGTGAAATCCCTTAAACTGGTTTTATAAGGGTGTTGGTTTGTTTTTTACCTATTAAAAAACCGCTTATAAAATATCTCCCCAAAAGTACTATTTCTAAAGGCACTTAAGACTTATACAGACACACACAATATTAATGTGTATATTTAAAGACTTAAGAAATATATATCATTGTAAATGTTAAAACATTTTCATAGTAATTTACTTTTTATAACTCTTAAAATGCATCGGATGAACTGAAGTTTCCAGTTTTAAAAATTTCTGTAAGCTCTCTTTTATAAATGACCTGTCGATTAAAGATTAAATAAATAAAAAACAAAAGATACAGCCTTTCTAATTCCACAGACAGACATAATAAGATATCTCGACATAACTCGTCAGGAAAATGACATAGAGTCCTCACAGAATAGACAGATAACACTTAATAAATAAATTCAGGTTAGTAACATTACTCTACATCATAGAGACCTTCTCATGCCAACAGTCAAAGAACAGATTTGGACCCTCTGCAAGCGTTTTACGACAACTTACAAGGACTAATACATTAATACAAAACATGACCACCAACAACATGACTCACAATACTCGCTGAGGGCTGTAAAAAAAGTTGGATGAGGGACCTCCTAACGTAAATTCTTAGTAGGAATCACGCTAATAAGGGGTGCTGCTGGTCATCATCTCTCCAGCATGCCTATCACGCCTCAACATCAGCCTTATTGTCATTCACTAATTGTGAACCGAATGACATGGGTGGATATAAATATATTGAGAAAAAAAATCCCTTATAACAATTTGTAAGACGTGATGTTTTTTATAAAACGTTGCTCCTAGTGATGATTGTTATAGAAAAAAAATATTTAAAGTTAGATATTTAATGTGCCTGAAGAGATTATTTAAACGAAATACTGTGAGTAATGATATTTTTTTCTTATTTTGTCATCGAATTCGTCAACCAATGATATGTGAACCTTTTATTTTTCGAAATGCCTTTTTACAAATTTCCTAAAAAAGGTCATTTTGGAATCTCTAAAATTTATTCTCTACGTTTTTTGAAGTATGGTACTATGACAGGGCACCCCATATATAAATGGTCTGATCATACTTCCGTAAATTAGATGTTTATTTTATTTTAATATATTTCTATTCCCACCTGTCATGTTGAAAATCAGTAAATGTGGATGACAATAAAGTATATGTTGTGGCGTGATAGGTTTGATGGAGAGAAGATTTTCTTTGGAATTCCTTCCTGACATTTTTCCCAATATGCATTTATGTTAAGAGGTCCCTCCAACTTCTTTTCAGCCTTCCAAGAATGTTTTGGGTAATCTTGGTAGTGGTCTTATTTTGTATTAATGTGTTGGGATGCCGTTGCTGTTCGCTGTTGTCATGTGAAGCTCTGTTTGTAAAGTAATGTTCCTAGTGTACCATGGTGAATTTGTTATAGTTTGATTTAATATAAAATCCAGATTTGGTTATTAACTTATTCATTTTGTCCTTGATCTCATCCCATTCCAATTCCATCCGAAGCTTACTCACCTTCCTAATCCCTTGGCACACTCCCTATCTAATTCCAAACTTCCATATAACCCTCCTCGTAGCGGCAGTGGCCCAGAGATTTCTTGCAAATTTGCCATTGGAGTGATGTGCCCTGAGTGCATGTGGCTCTGGCTCCCTCACTCAGCCTCCACAGGCTCTCAAGACCGTTGACGCGGCTTTGTGAGAGGCGCTGGGATCTCCTGGCATTGTGCCTCGAAATCCACTAGAGGATCTCGGAGTTTGATTCGGTGATCCCAGGAGCAGTTTGTAAATATTGTAAATAGATATGAATGTGATCAAGGTTGTTTTTACTTTCTTTATATATATATATATATATATATATATATATATATATATATATATATATATATATAATATATATATATATATATATTTATTTTATTTTATGTACATATGTCTTTTCTTCTTTATTTAGTCTTTATTAATTGCTCTTGTATTTTTTTAAAATAATTTATTTTATTCTATTTTTTTTTTCATTTACGATGTACATATGGGATCAATTATTGCCCCAGTAGGTGGCAGATTGTATTATCTCTTAATAAATAAATTAAAAAAAAAATAAATAAAAACTTATTCAAGGTTATAGTTCTAAAAGTTATGGATTGAAAAATTTACATTTTACCTAGGTAGGGTTAAAACAGGTGGCTAATTCTGATTACCAAGATCATAATGTTTGTATAAAGTGCTATATATTTTCACTCAAAAAAGTGTGTTTCTTACATATACTCGTACATATTTTAAATACTGTTTTACTAAATCGCATTAGACAGATATATCAGCGATGGATGCTAAGTAGCAATAATATTTTTCACTCTAAAGTAATAGCTCACTTACACTAATGATGTTTACTTACGGAGAGTGCACGGCTATCATTAAACATACATTTTATATAAGGAATGGAATCGGAACAGCGTTCTAAATCGGCTCCTTATTCCCACGTTATATCTTAATTGGCAAGCCTCGCCGCCTCTTCCTGCACACCTGTAGCCGTTCTGGTTCGGGTTGGGATTTCTCACTCGGTTAGTTATACCAAATTGCTATGTAATAAATAGGATAGAGAATTCCTCGACCCCAGATTGGTCATGTTCTCCCAATTATATCCCTCCTTGAGTGCAAAATCGTGTTACTGCTCTAGCGAAACCTTCCGCTCGGAACAGGACTTCATCTTATTGAAATTGTATATATTTCTTAATGAATAAGATGATTAACCTAATTAATGTAAAAATGTGTTTTTATAGATGCATTCAATGCCCTATTTAAATGAGATAATAATGCTACTCAGTACATAATCAAAATCCTTAACAACAAAATACGATATGTTGATTCTCATTCCAACTCTTACTTGGAGACTCTAATCTTACGATTGAGAATTGTATATAGGTATGGGTGACTTCTCATTGATTCTGTTTTGTATATATGTATATTGTATTATTATTTTATAAATTTATTGTTTTGTATATATTGTGTGAATGTAGTATTTTATCACTATTAAAAATGTCCTAATTTGGACAGATTGTAATATTACTCAATAAAAAATTGTTTCTGGAAAAAAGAAATCTAACAATTAATCACAAAAATATTATACTGAGGTATATTCAAAGTTGGGAAGTCACGGAGTTCCATCAAACTATCGAATTCCTTCCGTTTTTGTTAGTATCCTCTTTTGAGTTTTTTATTTATTCGTATATATTAAAATTTGTCATAATAGACAATAATAAATGTGCTAAAGGGTCTCATTCATACAATATAAACAAAAGGAAAGTCGAATTGCATAAAATAAAATCAAAATAAATAAACGTATACAATAACAAAATTTGTAGACAAAATAAATACAAATAAATGAAGTTAACAAATAAATAAACAAAACATGTCACATTCATACCTATGTACAATATTTACAATCAGCTAGGGAACCCCGGACGGGGCTTGTCCCCCACTTGTGGAAGGACAAGCAGAGTCAAAGGATCTTTTGAGTTAAGTCTAGTTTTTTTATTTTCATTTCTTCTGTATCATGGATAAAAAATGTTTGCGAGGTATTTAGAATTTCATTGAGCTATAAAATACCTGTAACCGATTTCACCTCTGACTGTAAGATTTTCCTAGAATTAATTTTAAATTTAAATCTATTTCCCTAACTATACTCACCACAATCTTGCCACGCTTCAGGAGGGGTTCTTGAAGGTCGTTACACTACACAAAATGCAAATTTTTATCAAGTATATTATTAAAACAAGGTGTTATCTAATAAATTCCTTCTCTGTTGGTTTTTTTCAGTCAAACCTTTTTCTTTTAAATGTAAAGAATTTCTGCATATTTTTCTAACTATCCCTATTACGGAAATGTGAAACTTTTGCCGAAGTCTTCATTAAATATTAATATACATTATATCTTAAGTTGCCAGCTCAAATGTGATGAGGTGAGATGCTTTATTAAAAAATAATTTTTCTTTCAGATTTTTTTTTTTCAGGTAAATGAAAAAATAAAATGCAAGTAAAACTTTATCGCTTGATATACAAATCTGCTCAAACTTGATTCTGAAAATTTTAAATTTTTAATAAAATCAATTCTGTGCTAAATATCCTCCGTTAAATAATATATCCCGTCCAATTCGTCGCGTATAAAATCATCCCATCACCTAAATGTGCCAAATGTTAACCATGTGCAAATTCGTTCATGAGAACCTCTAAATGCTCTGATTAAACTAAATACTTTTCCTGTGTCTGTTTCCCTTCTCTTTCCAGCCAAAAGGGAATACACAGATAATGAAGTCATTGACTTATAGATCAGGAATATTTTACTTTGAATTTCTAGAAGAAATAAAAATCAAATCGTATACTATGGTTTAAACAACAAACAAATTTATCTTTCATTAAAAATAAAATAGGATTTACATTTTAGCACGAAGTTGCAAAAGGATAGTACAATAACTGTCTCCAGTTAAATCCAATGTGGTTTCCTAGCCACGTAGCGTTGAAGCAATTTCGACCATCCTCCCATCACGAACCTATGAATTTAAATTGGTAAGACCTCTACTTTTGCCCTGATATTCTATCCCAAAGAACTGTGGATTTTTTTTTTTTTTTTCAAAGCATATCTTCCAGCAAAACGGTGTCGCATTGATATTCAAAGGCGAGAACGGCATGGTTTGCATACAAATAAAGGTTTTACTTTCCAATTCGAATGTATATATACGCAAACGCAAAATAATATTTGATGCCTTAATCCCTTCATAGGAAAAGGTTTTATTTATAAGATAACGCCTACGAATCATTTTCCAATAACAGGTGGAGGTTTTGATACAGGTTTCAGATCGATTTACATAATTTTCTAACCTAAACCCAATGAAAGAGTATGATTTTCGAAAAAAAAAAAAATAATAGGTTCAATGACTTTTAAATGACATTGAGATAGCCATATCGATATTTGAGGGGGAAAATATTTAATTTTGGCATTATAAATTAAGGATTGGTTTGAAAAATCTACTATTCAAGGAACTCCTGAAGAATTATTTTAAATTACCAGAATTCGTAATTAGTATTTTAAAATGGAATTGGGCCAGGCATGTTTTCTTTTTTGTTTCAAAACACTTATTAATGATTTAAGTATCAAATTTAAAAAATATTAGTTTCCTAAGTAGTAATAAATGCGTCCCATAAAAAATTGAGATTTTTTATTTTCACGTTTCAAGATACTTAGTACTAGTTATAATAGCAAACAAAAAAAAGTAGTCTTTATCCGTACAAATTTATGAATAAATAAAAATGCTATTCGACTTAGGATTAACTTTCCTACAAAAAAAAAAAAAAAAGTATGATTGAAATCGGTTAAAAGATATCAAAGATATAAATAGTGTTTTGAACTTAGCAAAGTCATTTTCTGTAATTAGTTTTTTAATTTGTATAACCTTATTAATAATTTGGTGCCATACATTAATAATTTGCAGCATATTTTAATATAGATTTTTAGATTTTTCATTTTATTATAATCTAAATATTTAAACAATATAATGCATATTTTAAAAAACGCGATTTTTTGAAATGTAAGAAATTAGAAATAAAAACTGACTCACATAAATAAACTTCATTTAAATATCTTTAACGTTTAAATAACCAATAAAATATATTTTATTAGAATCCCTTAAAAATATTCAAGCACACAAAAAAACTTGATTCATATTTTGTAGAAAAAAACTCTACCTCTACATCTCATGAAATTCTTGATTCGAGTAAATAAAGACATTGAATACAACCAACGGACGTGCAAGATAATGGTTAGGCTGAGATCATGCTTTTCCTCTGAATTTCAGACAACCACTTCATAGGTATGGACTGGATAAGTCCGCCAAGGATTTCCCTATTCTATAGTCCCACAATAACTTAAATAAAAAAAAAAAACAAACACATTTTTATCCTCAGCTGGTTTCGAATCCGAATTCGGGCAGTGCAATGCCCTATCCAATGAAAGCTCTGTTCTTATCACTTAAATATAGGTAAGAAACATTTAACACAAAACTAAAAATTCTGAATGATTGAAGTATTATTAATGTTCCTATGAGAGATCTGGTGTTCCTGAAAACATGTATAGCTATAAAATAAAATAATAACGAAAAGAAAAGGAAAAAATTTATTAAAAATAATTTTGTTTCCTATAAATCCAATTTTATTGCAAGTAGATTCATCTAAAATAGGTTATGTCAAATAAAAGATCCCAATTACAATATTTTGAGGAAATCTGTATTTAAAGTTTCGGAGTTGAGCTTTGGGGCTCTACTAAACCTTCGAATTCTTCTCGTATCCAATCCTAACAATCCAAAATCCTTCATAAAATCTTCAACAATCCTTATTTGGTCACAAATAAACTTATCCATAAAGATCTAAATATTCCATTTGTTGCTGATTTGGCCCGAACCAGATATTTCCCCTTCCATAAAAAAAAACAAAAAAACTCTCCCACTCTAACCCACTAGTTGCAATCCTTGCTTCCTCTCCCATTCCCGACAATCCTCCTAGGTGTCTAAAAAGAAGATGACCTCGAGAACTTCTAGTTTAGAATAGTTACAGGCGTGCTACCATGGTAGTTCTACAAGTATCTTTCATGTCATTTTTCTTTTATCATATTTACCTGTTGTATTCTGGAGTACAGTTGTAAATTTCAATAAATGATGTTAAAAAAAATAAATCGTTAGATTTTATCAAATTGAATAATTTGAGAAGAATTTGATACTTTTAGCTACCCTGAATACAATTTAAATACCTTTAACGGTATCTGTTAAAGAGGTTAAATCCAATTCAAGTTAAAGGCAATTGACAGAAACATACTAATGAGGCACTATCTTTAAATGAAGTTAACAGTCAGATCGCTCCCACTTAACGGTATTTCTAATTAACAAGATACTCTCAACCCCCAGGTCTTTTATTCTTACCTTGGCTAGGAATTTCTATGATTAAGATACCAGGCGCATTTCCTTGAAGTCGGTCGAGAAGCTCTCAAATAGCTTGAAGGTGCCTCTTAATCAAATTCTTAAATAAACTAAGTGTACCACATTTCATAACTATGTCAAAAATAATTAGTATAATCAAGGAATATTTTATCACGAAGAAAAATAGATGAAAACTGAAAAAGGAATTATGAATAATTCAATATATTCAATCAGCGGAATATAACTACCTTAAACAACAGAAAAAAGAAAAGAATATTTGGATTATTTTCAGGCAACTTAGAGTAATATCTTGAATTGAAGAAAAATAATATTCTATAAAAGCATTGCCTGGAATCAATTACTACAACTGAATTCGCTCAATTTATTGATTTATGAATATAAGAATTCAGCTTTTTTTTTTTAATTTATATTTTAAAATACCTGATGGAAATTTTAAAATATTTTAAAAAACTTGTTTCCTTATTTTTCTAACCTAGCATTATTGTTAATTATGCAGGAATATAAGGAGAAGTTGATAGGGGATGATGCCATAGAAAAACTTCAAATATTGTTCCAACGTATCGGCCTAAATTTTAAGCTATCTTCGGGACGATTGTTTGGTGAGAAATGTTCTGAGAATATGAGCTCACAATCAATTGCTATTCAACAATTTTTAAGCATTGAACAAACTTAAGGTCTAAACGTTGGAACAATGAATTATGTGAACTTAACTGAATTGTTTTTACGACTTCACACTTAACTAGCATCTCCTTATAGCCCCCACCTTTTTTTTTTCTTTTCTTTTTTTTGAGGTTTTAATATATTTTAGTTATTAAATTTAAACTGGATGTTTTAAGCCAACATATTATAATATTTTAAAAGTACCTGATTTGCTGGTATTTTGAAACCGAATTGCGGTTAGAGTTCGAACAATCTTTTTCGGTTGTTTATTGTGAAGACTCAAAGACAGTTGTCTCAGACTAAATTTTTTTTTTTATTCTACTTACCTAAAAACTCATACTTTAAGCGTGGATTATATTTTTATCTAAAGTGGGGTCACATTAATATTTTCTGAAACATTTCTTTACTGTTAATTGTTTTGTTGTACTCTTCTGGAAGAACATTAAATAGATATTTCTTATTTATACAAAAATTACTTCGTCTTCAATGGATTTGTTTCAAGTGCCATTTTCTAAAAAAATCTGCTGCTTACCGAGAGCACGATTTCTTCCGTTCCTTTGAAAGATTATATTTCAGTTAAATGAGAAAGTCTTTTATTAGGCTCTTATTTTACTATTCAGCAGCCCAAGAGCCTCTGTGTGTATCCAATTTCTACAGGAATAACTTATTTTTATTTTATTTAAAAACAATTTATTTGTTTTTTAATGTTTTAACTAACATTGTTTCTTTAATTCAGCAGGCAAAATTTTGGTATTCAATATCAAAACTCATTTCGAGTACAGAAAACCATTTTAATTTTTAAAATGATATACTATTGTTTATTTATTATATGTTTTCATTATTTTTGAGAATATAAAAGGGTAATACAAATATTTCAAAAAATATGCTACTATATGGATTTTTTTTTTTAATATCAAAAAAGGATGAATAATGATACATTAATTTGCTATATAACATTTATACATTTTAGAAAAAACCAAACAAAGAAAAAGTGCATAATAAAAAGTAAACACAATCTCAAAAATTAAAATTAAGAGAAAGAATAGTGTTATTTATTAAATCAGATTATTTTATAGTAATAAAAGTTGTTAATGGCACTAAACTGTAATCAAAAAATAAATATAGCAATAAAATATACAACAAATACATTTATAATACTTATGAAAAGATAAATTAAAATTAATCGCTTCCACTTAACTATAATAGGCTCATCTACATGACCATCATAAGGCCTATATGGAGTTGAGCTTTGGGTCCCTACTAAACCATCGAATTCTTCCCGTATCCAATCCTTACAATCCAAATCCTTCGTAAAATCCTCAACGCTCCTTACTTTATCACAAATAAATCATCCATAAAGACCTAAATGTTCCATATGTTGCGGATTTGGCCCGAACTAGACATCAATCTCTATGAATAACTTTCCAAAAGCACTATTAACCTTTCTGTTTGAAATTTTTCGGGAGCGTCGAAATCCTCGATTACTTGTTATAAACTAGCTGAGTTTTGGGTCCATTTTTGCCAAGGAAAAATAAAATTATTTTTTTTACTTATTCTAACATCCATATTAAATATGAAATATTATTTTTAAGAATGATTTAATTGTATCATAACTGGTAATTATTTACTTCTAAATAATACCGCATTCCTAAAGTCGATTTTTTTAAGATTGGGAGTATATTATTAATATAACCATCAAATAGATATATATTTGTAATAAACTAATTTGAAATACTAAATATGTAAAAGAAAATAATTGTCGAAAAAATGTTTTAGTATCTTTTGAAAATCAACGTCTCAATTTCTTCTCATGAAACACTCTTCCCACCCCAACCCACTAGTTTCAACCCTTGCTTCATCTCCGTTTTCCTGATAATCCTCCGAGGCGTCTGAAAAGAAGATGGCCTCGAGACCTTCTTGTTTAAAATAGTTACTGGAGTGATTCCATTGGGTTGCTCCAATTTTGCTCCAACGGGAAAAAAAAAAAAAAATTGATGGATTTTATTTACTTTTTTCGTCAACTATTCTCAATATTTGTAAAAAAGAAATAATAATAATGCTTCTTAAACCGAAACTGATGTTTAGTTATAGTCATAACCCTGGGATCTGATTTATCTAAATATTTCCAGGATCCCTGAAAGTGATTTGTCTTAAAATGTGGAGTATATGTATTAAAATATAACTTATTGTCAATGCTAACCTGTATCTCAGTATTATAATTATCCATTTGTAATAAACTAATTTAATAATATTTAATATGAAGAAGACCTTATCGAAAATATAACATTGAAATGACCATAAATTTATTAGCAGGTCATGTATTAGTTAACGTTTCTCAATTTTAGACTTTTCCCATGAAACAGGTCTTTCTAGTCAGTTCTGAATAAGGCACTTGCATCCACTTTCGTAATCCTTAAGCTCTCGATAATAGGAAAAAATATTTAAATTTATTATATACGATTATATTTAATTAATTGCTATAAAATGGCACTGTTTCCATGTAAAATATCACGTCGAGCAAAAATTACTGTATATGATTTTCAATATTACTTACCTAAAAAAAAGCTTTGACTACTAAATAGATAACTATAATATAATCATTACTTATGTCAGAGCATAAAAATAAAATTAATGACCAGCATATATTTTTACCTAAAAAAAATGGTGCTTTTATGTTTGCAACGTTTCAGAAAAGTATCATTAAATGTTTAATATTTGTTTTGGTTGGATTTAAAAAACTAAACATTGATTTGATTAAGAAAAAAAATGTATTTAATGAAACACTTACAACCCGAAACATTCTCACTATTTACAGTCATTTTAATCATTTAACTTTTAATTAAATAATGTTTTTTTAATAATAGAATCTACCACAATCTTGGGAAATGAGTATTAGTGCTATAAGAAGCCATTCATTCAATATGTGCAGTAAAAAAAAAAAAAAAAAAAACAAAAACAAAGAATAATAAATAAACCTAAATAAAGGGAAAAATAAAATGAAATAAATAAATAATAATAATCTTGACCACATTCATGCATATATACAATATTTACATTGTTAAATATTAATTTATTTATATTATTTTTATATATTAATTATATTATTTTAAAGAAGCACGTATATTTTTGATCAATATTGAATGATCGTCTCGATAGGAAATGATTCCACTGTGTACATATATTACTGAAATAGGAATGATATCTTAGTTTACAAGAATGACTAAGTATACTATCAAATATAATCAACTTACTCACCCAACATATTACTTATAATTTATAATAGCTATACAAATAAAGTCTTTCTAAACTTATTGTGTGCTCGTGATTTTGGGACCGAATACTTTATTTTTAAAAATAGTTGGGTTTATCGTGTTGTATTTTACCTTGTTGGAAAACTAATGAAAATCATAGGTACTGTGTTATAATTAATTTTTTGAAGCATAATTAAATTTAACTATTTCAATTTTGGTTGCTGAGAATTTTTTTTCTCATTATGAAGAATACAGTGCCTGAATAACAAGCAACCAACAAAGTTCTAGGATTTCTCTTTTTCTCAGCAAAACTAGAACTGTGGGTAAAAGTAGCTGAAAGATTTCTGTTTGATAAAGCCACTCTCGTACACAGGCAAATAGTTCACTGGCCACTGGAAGAATATTAATTGCACGTTTCGTAAGAGTAAGTGCAATGAGGACATGAATCGTTGCATTGTACAATATCGATATTATTAAGAAAAACGGATTTTTTTTTTAAAATTGTTAAAATTTTGAATTCCGATATGACTAATTTATGTACAAAGTTTTACCGAATATTTGACACACTCTTGCGGATAAACCTTTAATTTAATTTTATTGTGGGGACAGATAAACATAATTTATTCAAAAAGTTAAAGAAACAAAATATAAGAGGTTCAGAGCATTATCAAAAATTTGCCATTGTGTCCGACTCAAAGAGCGTTTTGAGAGCTATTCATAGCTCAAAGATTAGGCATCCAGTAGTGGCAGAAATCCATAATATATACTGTGAAATCCAGATGAAGAATAAAGAAGTGGTGTTAATATGGGTTCCCGCTCACAGTGGCATATATGGCAATGAAAAAGCCGATGCCGCGGCAAACTGTGCTCGTCGTTTAACACCTCAAGCTACGATAGTCAACAAAGTCCCTTTGCAAGACTGGACAAGGCAGTTCAGATCTTTACAGAAGGAAAAGTGGCAGGTCGAATGGAATGCAAATCCATCTAAATTAAGTGAAATAAAATAAGATTGTGCCCGTTGGAAGACCTCCAACAGAAAGTCAAGGAGAGAAGAAGTGATCCTCTGCAAATTTCGGATAGGACATAGTGAGTTCTCCCACGGCTACCTTCTGCGAGGTTTAGAAGCCCCAACATGTACAAAATGTGACACAGTGAGAACAGTAAAACATATATTGTTAGATTGTCCAATCTTCAACAAATTAAGAATTGAACTAAAAATGGAAAAAACTCTAAAAGAATTATTACAAGATGATGAAAAAAAAAGCCAATATCCTCTTGAAATATTTAAAAAGAAGTTTATATTATAATAGAGTGTAAAATGTAAATGTGAACGCCAATGACCCACTAGAGTAGAGGCGACATAAATAAATAAATAAATAAATAAAGAAACAAAATAATGTAAAAGTTTTGAAAATTTTATAGAGAATATAAGCATAAGTAACATTTATTCACTGGTTTCAAAGATTACTGATCGCAAAATTGATCTTTGAAATGAACGAGTTTCTTAGAAGGGATAAAAAAAGGAATGAAATTGGAGCCATGGTAAAACACGTAGCGTAGGGCAGACGTTGCAACATTTTGTATCTGAAACTGGTTTCCTCGAGTTGTTCTGCGGTGATGACTATTTAAGGTAATATTTATTTTAATAATTTATATATACAAAATTTTAAAATTAATTATTAATGAAAACTAGGTATGGTTATGCGTGTGTTTAATGTGTTCATTTATTTAAATGCTCACTATTGAATTTATTGTGTTTTTTTTCTACATATCTTGAGACTGTATAAAGTCTCCAATAACTATTACCATTGTTCTTTATATGAAAAAATGTAATATTACATTTTAGTTTAGATATCACTAAAAAAATACATGTATAAACTAAAAAAACAAAAAAAAACAAACAAATAATACTGAAAAACCTCTTCAGATAAACAACGCATATACACAATATCTGATCAAATCGACTCATCACTATATTGATTATAATGAGTCTATAAAATAAGGCTACTCCTTAACAAACTTTGTATCAGTAAATTTAACCATCAATAACTTGTTTAACTAAATGTTTCTGTTGGAGCCTCAAGTAAAAGGCCACCCCAATAATTTACAAATACAACGGGTAGAAAAAATATAGACCAGAAACTAGAAGAAAATATCAAGTTTTGGAATAATTATGCCGAATTTCGTATATTAATTTATATTATTTTGTATTTTCATGTTTGCCTTAATCTATAGAAAATTCAATTCATACAGAAATTAATAAGTTAAAAAACCTTAATTATTGATATTTAAAATTTAATTTTTTAAAGCTAAGTGAAAAAAATAAATAAAATTTAAAAATAAAAAAGTTTAATATTGTGAATGAAATCAATTTAAGGTTACTGTAAAACTACAGAATTTGCTACTTCCCCTCGAGTCACTGGTTAGCTCTAGCGAAAACATGTTCCAACGGAAAGAGTTAAAACAATATCTTATCCTATAAAAGTGAGTTTGAAAAAAAAAAAAAAAAAAAAAAAAGTGAGCTCGGTTGATTAACTTCGTGAACATCCTGCTGATGTAACGAGTACCTTGCGATGTTCAGTAAAAGTCCTAATGACTATAAGGCGATGGCTTCGACTGTGAAAGTATATTTCTCCGCCCGTTATAGTCTCCGGACGGCGTTAAAGTCACTCTCAACATGATATACGATCGTGCGGCATCGGCGCGGTTCGGCAACTCTCGGGGTCAAAAGGTGGTCCAATTATCGAGGAATGCCATTAGTAGCCGAGAAGTGGGAGGGAACTGGGTCTTACGTGCCGAGGGTACCTGCTAATTGTCGAGAGATCACTACCGGTAGCCCGGCCTTCATCCCCGGGCCTTGGCCAACATCTAGCCCATCATTACATAAAACTGAAGTGTAACTGTGAGCAGGGTATTCCGCTGGAGTCATTCCTGATCCACGGACCACAAGCTTGCTTAATGCCAAGGCTCCACAAACCGAGAGCAGATAAATATCTAAAATTGAATATTGATCCGATTCATCCTCAGTCGTTGGCAATAAGTGCCAAAGACGTGTTAAAAATCTGATAAAATTAAAATCGAAATAAAACATTATTAAAATGAAAAATAAGAAGAAGGGAAGTATTGATGAATGACTAAACTTATTAATAACTCATGTTTACAATAAAATAGTCATATTATATTCCACAATACATATCTAGTTTTTTTTATGTTTGTTACTTTGACTATGTATGTAATATATAGTAAGGGAAAGTATTGCGATCGTTAAAATTTTCAAATTCCAGTTTTCCACGGAAATACACGTCCCGCAAAAAGGTCTGTGTGTATGTGTGTGGTAACTCCCGGGCGAAAACGAATAGTCCTATGAATCTGAAATTTCATATTTAAGACAACTATACGCCCGAGAACTTTTTCATTATAATCAGCTAACCAGAAGAACCACTTTATAAGATGCATTTTGCACCTTTTTACGAATTTCTCAAAAACCGCTCAAACGATTTTGATTAAACTCCCTGTATCGATGTAAAAGGTAATGGGCGTTAATATCATGTAGGTTTTATTCTGATTGAAATAGTCTGACAGGGCTTAAATGCCGATATGTTTTCCTTCTAAAGTACCTTTAATTTTGTAGATTCTATAAGAATAACCATATTATCATGTTATCACTGATCAAAAACAGATAAACATATAAGTTGAACGAATTCGATACTCAACTAAAAGAAAAAACTGAAAAAATATATTTTTAGTGCAATTTTTCATTTTTGAACATAAGACCAGTAATAATCATGTATAGTATACCGTTGGAAAGCTAAAGAGTTTAGAAAAAATATTATCTTATACACAAGCATTAAAAAGTTAATAAATAGTGATGAAAAACCGATAAAACTAACTTATAATTTTAGATGATAATATCACAGATTTTTTAATAAAACACATGTTTCTAAAGAAATTTAATTTAATTAATTCTTTAATGGCTTCACTAACTTTTATCTCTAACGGTAATTGAAAATTCTTCAATTGATTTTAAAAATGATTGGAAGTAAAAGTCATGGGTTGCTCGCACCAGATATTTTATGTTTGTTTTCTTTTGGATTCAGTATGTGGAAGCCCGACAGGCTTTTGTTTGATTGTGTGCTGTTAAGTGACCGCTGGCTAGTAAATAATAGACTTTATAGAGTTGCTCGGGATTGTGGACTATTCAAGTTGGTGGTCGCAAACTGTAAAAAGTTATTCTTATATTCAACGAAATATTCATTGTTAAAGATTATTATTAATCGTCGCAGAAAGTGGAATAGTAGACGCAAGGAAAAAAACAAAAACACATCGCAGGTAGAGAGGGAAGAAAGTTAAAAACCAATTGGTCATTGATGTGATCTCCCTCCTTCAATCGCCTTGAAGAAGGCCTAAAATTCAGACTGAAACGTAGGCTTATGTGTGTCAAGTTTTTATTTGACTACACTCGGAACCAAATCCCCTCCATAAAATAATTATAATTATTAAAATATTAATAATAATTATTAAGTATACTATTATAATCTATAAAGTATATATGATTCCTACACTCTATCTAATCAATCTAGTTGCTGCTAGTATAAGTAGGCAATATTCTAGATATACCAATTATATCAATTGTTATCACATATTAAACAATTGTACCTATAGGTATTTCGTTCTTAATAAAAATTCCCTTCTTCTACTTTTTCAAGGACAAAAAGGAAAGGAAAACTAGGAAGTTTGGGAATGAAAGAATTACTGTTAAACATTAATTGCTCTAAGGACGTGGCTGGTTATTAAAAATTACAAAAGAAGATGACTTCTATTCATCTTATAGAAATGGAAACGAGTTCATGGATCACGCAAGACTAATTATCTTAATTACTTGGAATCTATTCAAACGATACCAAGGCTGCTCCGATATTCTTAAAGAGCTCATTCACCAATGGTCTTTATATGTAAATTATTCCAAATAGCTGATCAAAGATTCCGTTTTTTTCCGGGATTTAGTGAGTATATAGAAAAAATAGGACACTAAAACAAAATTTGGGTTATATATTTATGGAAAAAAAAAAATCATATTAAGTTTTCCTTCATAACACTTAAGGCTGAATCCGGTATCTAAACTATAATAGAAAAGCCTTTATCGTCCTGATTGTCTATTAGTTTTATTACTAATGACGTGGCTGGGAAAATCTCATTGGGATCTCCTGTAGTTCTGTTTTTCTCAACATATATAAGGAAAAATGCATGGTGAGGTATTACCTTGTTCATTCGTTCAATGGAAACTTCATAAAATTCACAGAAACTATTTAAGGATGTGAATATCTATAGGAGGTGCCTATCATTGTATCTATATTAGTAAATATATATAAAATATATATATATATATATATATATATATATATATATATATTTAATATATATATTTCTAATATATCTTTCCTTGATATTATATTAATCTTATATATTTCTTTAGTTGGCTCTTAATGTTGTGATGAAAAAAGTTACTTGAGAAATATGTTTGGTTATTTAATTATTGTTGTTTACTTAATTTTATTAGTACTAAATTTATTAGTTTTAGTCCTTTTTTTAAGATCCGTTCAGAGCAGGCTTCAATAAGTCTTGTTAAAAAAATAAACTAAAAATATATATTTAAAATAAGGACGTGGTTAGTAGTTAGAAACCTAATTGATAAACAAAAAAAAATTTGTTCGAGAAAGTACTGATGCATTTTACTTTCACTTACCTATGTATGAAAAATATAGTAAGGGAAAGTATGGGTATCGTAAAAATTTTTGAATACCAAGGGGTTTTTAAGGCAAACATATAGTTTAGTGTTCCCCGAGTCCAAATGACGAAGTCCCGGAAAAAGGTCTATGTGTATGCATGCGTGTGTGTGTGTGTGTGTGTGTGTGTGCGTGCGTGTGTGTGTGTGTGTGTGTGTGTGCATATGGTAAGTCTAAAACGAAAAATTGTATAAAATTGAAATTTCATATTTAAGACATGGCTCTCTTAAGGCTTTAATTTAATAAGACTAAATTTTAATTCAAAAGGATTATATAAATTAATAAAATATATTGGTTTTGAGATTTTTGCACATCCTGTAAAAAGCCCTAGAATAGACATAGTATTATACATTTTGGAAAGCAAGGTCTGAATTTTAGTTGTGGGGTATTCTAATGATATTTTATTTTATTTCGTAAACATTAGTGGTTATTTTAACTCTGAATTGAAAATACCAAAAAATTAACAGAATAAATAAAAAACATAAGCAATATCTAGGAAATTAAAATATAAATAAGACGCCGCAAATTATTACACAATGGTTTATCATTTCCAAATAACTATATAGCTGTTTATCAATAAATACCGCTACTAATTTTAAAGTGATATATCTCTGCTAGTTAAAACCTAATTTCAATGATTTTTTATTTTATTTTGATATTGCAGAAAATTTAATTCTTTTAAATTGTACTAACAGCAACATTTTTTGGTATTTATTAATTAGAAGAAACGGATTTCTTTTATTCGTTCTTCGGGTTCTATTTTTGTGGTTAATTAAAAAAAAAAAAATTGGTCTACTATTTTCGAAGAAATGCCACGGATGGCAGACAAACGGATTTTTTTCAATTCATTATTTGGATTCAACGTATCTTGAAACATCAAATTTAGTGGGGAAGGAGGTAATTTTTTTTTTAAATTTTTAGTCGATTAAAAGGTTCATTATTGAAAAAATAAACCAAAAAACATAGAAAAACTCATTTAAATATGTATTTAATTTAGTAGACATACGTTGTAGAGATTTGAGGCAAAACACAGAAGTGACGTGGAATTGCCTGAGCTAACGCGGCAAAGATTGACCTCCGCAGCTGATGCAATGGAAGAACCTGCCAGTGCCGTCACTACAACCAGCGCGTCATCACGTTCCCCGAATTTCTGTAGTTCACACGAGCTTCCAAAAATTAATCAACAAAGCTCCGGATTAGGGACTTGAAGCAAAGCCCTTCACCAAAGCCCGATTATGAAAAAGCTCCCGTCGGCCCGAGCCCTATATCCGGTCGTGATCACGATCAGGGATTGCGTAAATGCTTGAAAAGGGACATCAGCTTTAAGATTGAGATCAGCCGGCTCCTTAATCCGTGATTAACACGACAGGGAGATCCCTTGCCTCAGCCTAGGCAGAGCGCGGCGCCTTGTGCAAGAAGCGGCGACAATATCTTGCACCACCGGCCGAAACATCTCGATGCCATGCGGTATACCTTGCGGTTCCCATTTTCTCACTTGTTGCGACAAAACGAAACTGCCTCCTGAGCAATTAGTGTCAAAGTTAAACTGAAACCGCATCCCTTTCGGCGGAGGTTCGCGGTTGACAGCTATCTATCGCTTCCATTCCAGCCACGTGATGTTCTTTTTCGTCTTAAAATTGAATTACATTATTCAGACCATGGGAGACCTTAAAATATCTATTTACCAGTCAATCCGTTCAAAACATCAGACCATGTCGCTCAACATATTTTATTTTACCAGGAATACTCTTTTTCTAAATTTCAAGCGCATATAACAATATTTTTTGGCCATACTTTAATTGAAGTCGATTTAAGTCATATTTGCGGCTAAATACATAAGTTAGGAAAAATGGGGTAGATTTGCACATATCAGATTACAAAATTATTCAACTTAAGTCCATAAATCACATTAGGTAAATAACAATGGAAATGGTTAAAAAAGTTATAGAAAATCAATAAAAACCAAGACAACTGGAAACTGGATTTCGCCAAGTTTGTTAGTTAATCATATATATATATATATATATATATATATATATATATATATATATATATATATTTAACTATTACCTCAAGTTCAAACTTTTTACAGTAAGTAGGATAATGACTAAGCTATATAAGAACTATATAATTTAAGAATAAAATCAAACGAGAGACACTTTTCCTTTATAAACTCACTAAAAGCGGTTTTTTTTTTTGTTTTATTATTTTCTAATTTTTAAAAAAATCTTCTTTAATATCTATGTCATATATTGACAAAAAAGGTAAAGCACGTCCTTATTACTGGTTTTGAATAATTATCTACGAAATTGTCAGTTTTTTTCGAACACGTTTTCAGACGCTGACTGAATTAAAACGGCTGCAAAACTAAAAGTATTGGTCAGAAAAATGTTTTAACCTCGCTACTACATTCAGAAAAGGATGGAGAATAACTGGTGAGAAAATCGATAATGTTTAGCAGCAAAATTAATTAAATTTAGACGCATTAAATATTTGCGAGTACACTTAAATCAATTAACTAGGTGCTTACTTTATTACAAAAATTATAGCCAATTTATAATGAACTAGACAAAATACAGTGGAAGACACAAATATCGCTGGACTTTGCCAAGTTTGTAAATTAATATAGAAAAAGGACTATGACCTCATGTTTTTTTTTTTATTGAATTAAGAGAATTTTTCTAACCCCTTTCTTTAATTTTTATGTAATATATTCTAAGGACGAAACATTTAAAATACGTTATTATTATTTTTTTAATTTGCGTTTTAAATTAGTATATAAAAATTACCAAAGGTTATTCAAAATATTTTTCCAGTAGCGAAGTTGTCTTTAAATGGCTGCAATGGGATTCTTAGACAAAATAAATATAATAAAGCTATACGACTCAAGGTGATAAAATAAATATTACGATATCATTCTTTTTTTTTATTTCTAACTATTTTTCACTACGATAAAGAAACTGCCAGTGAAATGATGATATGTCAGTGATTAAATCTGTTTTTTATAAAATTTATAGAAGCATTCATCTTGATTACTTTATCAGTGATAAGATATTTAGCTTTTAAAATATCTTATAAATGAAATTTCTTTTACTCAACAGAATTAAAAAGAATTGTTAGTGTATCTTATAACTACGAATCAATTGTTTCATTATTCCCTTCATTCTGATTTTGGAAAATATTTTAATAAAGGAAACAATAGATATGGAAAAGCCTCGTTTCAAGAATTTTAAAGAGATTCTAAAGAAACTAATTTTTTTAAAGTGTTTACTGTAAAAGCGAAAACAACGCGAATCAATTTTCGTGGTACGAAAAATTGAATGAAAATTGTATGATGTAAAGCAATTGATTGAGCTAAAAGTAGATGATAAATAGCTCTATGATAATATATCATTATTATCAAAGTGCAAAGATATGATTAAAAGGAACCTTTATAAAATAATAACTATTCACTTAATGTTTGATATTGTATCGTTAATGAATATTGTTGTATTTAAAAATCCGATGACAATGTATGATCTCGAAATAAACAAGAAATTATAAGTTTTAATGTATTTTACGGCAAGAAGTCGTCATATGAATAAATTAAGTGTTGCAGAATTTAAGATATATTTATTATAAAAAAATCGGAACTCAGAAGCCACACCCGTTAGATATAACATAAGCTCATAACTACAAAAATAAATTAAAATTTATAGTTAACAATAATATACGACGTTAGATACTAATGGTGAGTTATGTGACTTGAAGTACGCCGAGTTGTGAATAAGGACGAAAGACCTGAGGAGAACACTTAAACACAATTTATTACCCAGAAGCAATTTAAACTCGAAACAAGAGAAATAGATTTATTTAAAAGGCTGGCACTTCGGTGGGGTCTCCTTCGTAATTTTCTCTTAATGTATCAGGAGCACGATTTCAATCTCGTTCCAACTCATTCAAAAAATTTAATGGACTAAATACCATATTGAGCTGCGTTAAAAAACCGGTCTAACTAATAAAAACCCTTAAATTTATAGGATATATGTTAAATACAAACGTAAGGAAAATAAATAACATGTATAGTGACGTTTAGAAGACGTTTCCTCGGAAGAAATTCATAAACGAAACCGGTCCAGAAGCAACAGGAGTCCTATTCGGATCGTGTCTGAAATGTCGGTGCATTTGCAGAATTAATAAACAAACTCAAGACGACTACTACACCCCCGTCCGCAAATGTCCGACATAGATTTTCCGATCCGGAAACATTAGTTTTTTTAATATTTCAATAAATTCATGCGGACTTAAAGGGCCACAGATCCAATCTCCATACACGGTACAGAGCAGTGGGAACGCTTCGTGTACGGGACATTGTCTAATGTTTACAGCTACAAGCTAGAAGCATTAATATATTTCAGAGCGCCCGTTTCATATTTTTAAACTTCCACGTATTCAATCACTTAATGATGTGAGAACTAATTATGTATTATTCATAACAAACCGCCGTTCTAACCGGATCAGAATACTAATGGATTGTAAGAACGTTCTTAGCACACGCCTTACATCGAAACTTTTACATTATGTTAATTTCGTAGATGAAGTACGCGCGTTTAAGTTGTTGATCGGTAACTGAATAAAATATGTCTTGGCAGATCTTCTTAATATAACCTTGCTGAATAATGGTCGCCATTTGTAAATGATTTCGGGACCAGAACAAATATTTATCAATACTATATCTAATAAATATTACAGCAATTGGGACATAAATTCAAACTTAGTTTAGGTTTCCAAAAGCTATACTGATTTATTTACTTCTTCACCAAACTATTTGCAAGTCATTGAGAAAAACCAGTTCTAGATATAAAAACTTCAGAGTAGTCCATTGTTTACCACGAAATCAAAATCTTGCACAATGTTACCATGACAAGGCCATCAACAAACGTAATTATCAAGTTTAATACTCTCTTAATACGAGATTATGCACACTCGTAATCAACATTAATTTTATAGGCTATTGGTAGTAAATTTATTGACGGCATTAGGCTGGTGATTAATGGTTAACAATAATTTCCCTACAGATAAATAGATTGTTTCGTATGTATTATATAGATTGCTTTACAGTATTCTGTACAGTAAGCTAGTGTAACATTGTGACTCATAAGGTAAATTTCCAATCTGTTGAAATTTCAAACTTGTTCGTTGTAGCGGATTCACAGTCGCTGTGTTTCAGAAAGACATAAGATTCATAAAAAAAATCTAGTGCACGCAAAACACGACTTTTACTCCCCTTCGTTGCTAAAATAAATTGAAATAATTTTTAATTACACTTAGAAATAAAATTAAATTGTTAAAGAACTAATTACATTAAATTTTCATGGAAACTTGTGGAATTAAGTCGGTCGTGAATAAGTGGTGTCAAAATCTTTGATTTTACAGGTGGGCGACTTAAACTTTACGTAATACCCAAAATAGAATTATAACATACAGCTTTCTTTCCACCTGAAATTTCTTCCACCAAGAAATTTCATTAAACAATTTAACACGATGTGGGAGACGGTCTTAGGGAGCGATACGTGGAGTTGACTAATTTTTGATATAACTCGTGTTATCCAGTTTTCACGACCGCCACAGATTAAATTTGTCCCCATTAAACTTTTATCCCATCCTATGGATATTCAGTAATATAACATCGATAAATTACAAACACACAGTACACTGCCCTGTCGTACTCCTGCTTCAACAAGTTTAATAGCCGAAAATGAGTCATTACTTTTACCAACAAGTAGCAGAATGGTAATAAATGGTTAATTGCAGGAAACAAAATTGGGAACTTGGAAAGCAATCCTTATGTTACATCATCAACATCAAAAGGTTGACTTATATATGAGAAAACGGCTAGGAAATATATTTCAGACTCTACAGCATTCGAAATGTAATCGATTACCGTACATTATTAAGCTACATAAGTGGGAAAAATAAAAATTAGCACATTAATTATTATTATTACTTTGTGGTGAAGATGGTGGTGTTGTAATGGCGTATATTGTAAATACATTATGAAGCTAATCAATGATCTACAAAACCTTCATTACGATGGTAACCATAGAATAAAATATTGAAGGTAAAAATCCATAATAAACGTTTGTATAAGTATAGTAATAAGCTAAACGAAACAGAAGAGATAAAAGAGTACACGAAGACAACGAAACAAGCTCCAAGATGACGTTATCGAATGCACGTTGTAGTCAATTGTCGATTAAACGTCATATCGAGATGACGCCTCCGATTAGAAGGAGCTAGGATCTGCGGTGGGATTTCCTTTACAACTCAACGATTACATCATGGCTTGTGGGATCATAGGAGAAAATATTACACTGATCACCTTTACGATAGTTGTTCCAGCTCCGTCCTGCGGGAAAAGCCAATGCCAAGTCAATACCTAGAACCTCAAACAATTATTCCTTTGAATTCTTTTTGTTTATTTATGGCACGATCCGGTTGTAATATGTTAATCACGAGGTAATCGTTGTTATTTATGCTATAAATGAGGAGCTATTATGGATAAGAATCAAACTCATTATAAAATAATTACTAGTTACATTTTCAGTATATTTACCAGAAGTTACCTATGAAGACAGATTTAACTTCATACATTGCTTTTATTATTTTCATTTTATTCTATTTATTTTATAGAGTCGGTAGTATACTAAAAAAATATTTTCCTAAAACATATGAAGTCTACATAATAATAATTAAAATTTTCTAATAGTTAAATAAAAAAAGTTAAAAGCATAGGCATAAGCAGAGAGGGTACACGAATATGAAAGTGACCATTGAAAGTTGAAGATAAAACTTTAAAAAAAAAAAAAATTCTGTTCATAAAATATTTTTATTACCTCATATACATTTTTCTACAATACATTTAAAAATGGTCTAAATCGTTTTTTGTGTTTTCATTAAATTATTTTTTCTTTTTTTTACTTCTATTAATTTTTCATTCTCATTATTCATCAAACAGCTACTATGCTTTTTGGTCTTTATAATCCTAATAGAGACCAACAACGGGGGCCAATAATAAAATGTTCTCCCTATTTTTTTGATCGCACCCGAATCACCTGTTTAATATTTTTAAATATCGGTCAACTACTTAATTTTCAAATAAACCTTTCCCGTTCTTTAGTTCGAACATAATGAAATACAAACTTTTTCTCCTAAAATCTGTTCCTCCTGGATCTACCATAAGAGAAACTAATTTATTTGAATGGAAATCCACAAGAACGATGATTGAATGTTGCTACAATGAATTACCCTCTCCCTATACGCCACAGCCTTTTCGTTAATAGCTGTAATTATTGTGAATACACTATTTTCTTTCCAAGGTCACGGGTTCAATCCTAGTAGGTACTATTAATGGAAGTAAAAAATCTTAGTTATGGCGTCTTACGTAGAGAACGTAAATTTGTGGTATCGAGCCTTGGCGTTGTCAGATATTCACGAAAGATCCAAATAGTAATCAAACTTGGATAGGCAAAATTTAGGATTCTCATAGCATCATCGTCCGATTAGCCACAGTAGCATAAAAATGACGTCTAGTGAATAAACAATTTATTTTCTTTAAAATGTAATGCAATTCCTTAAATGGTAGATTGATCATGATAGACAAATACATACATAAGTATTATAAATATCTTTCGAACTGAGATATAATAAGGCTAGGAGAGAGCGGACTCAGATAATAACTAAGTAAGGACCTAGATGCCGAACCTTGTCACTAACGGCGAGAGATCACTCACGACTAATCACAATAAGGATCGTGCTAGGAGCGCCATGTAACAGGAGCAGCTCTTCTGGACAGCGATCAGCCGGACCTCCCGTGTAAGCTGAGGGTCACGTTGCCAGCCACTGCGCTAATTACACAGTCTTCGGATCTGTTTAATAACACCTATCGCATCATCCCATCATACCTCTACTGTCAAGGATGCACTAATCCCGTCTTTGAAGATTGTATAGTACGCCGTCCTGGTGTTTCGTAAATTAAAAACAGCTATAGAAGCAACATAAATTGAATAATGTATTTAGATATCAGATATATATAACTGTGGTGTAGTGGCTTACATAACACCCATCTGAGCCTAAGGTTGCGACTTCTATACCAGCAATGGCCCTAGAATTTTTTGGGAGAAAAATTCATTTCTAATGCCTTTATTAGATGAGAAGTAAAGAGATGATCCCAAGCCTGTGCGATTTCATAAACTCGTTAAAGATCCCTATTCTAATTAAACCTGGAAATGCAAAATTTAGAACTTCCATTATAGCATCATCCGATCAGCAACAGTAATAGTGACGTTAAATGAATAATCAAACAAACAACTTATTTACTTAAAATTTTCTTAAACGGTAGATTGATAATGATGATAAATATTATAAATATCTTTTGTAGTGTTGTAACAAATGTTAGGTTTGTTACAATACTTTTTTTACATTAAGCCTTACAGTTACGTTTTAGTACCACACGACTTTCACTTACCTCGACTTTAAAAATAAATTTAAAACTTTCATTTGAAAAAATGTCAAGTTGATTTCAATAAAACGTGTTTTCATTTTGCTGGAAACATATGATTTGGATTAAATAATATAACTATATTAAATTGTTAATCAGTTATAAGTTTATTCCCTATTCTTCACTTTTCATTACTTTTTACCACTCAGTGTATCAGACAATATGTTTTATATTTTTTTTTTCTTTTTCCAACGCGTATACGTCTAGATTACAGTTCTTATTATAAAAATCACAAATATCAAAAATAAAATAGTTTTGCTCTTTTATCGTTTAGTTGGTCATCAAAGCCGTCCAACTTGTGAATTTAGCCGTCCTTCATCAATGTCATAAAGATGATATGACATTCTTCTGGAATGTACAAATTTAAAGGTAGTTTAAAGGAAGAAAATTTCAAATATTGACATTTAAGCCCTGTCAGACTAATTTAATCAGAATAAAACCTACATGATAATAAAGCCTATTAAATTTTACATCGATATAGCGAGTTAAATCAAAATCGTTAAAGCCGTTTTTGAGAAAATGGTATAAAGGTGCTTAAGTGATGGTATAATGTGGCTCTTCTGGTTAGCTGATTTTGATGAAAATGATGCTGTAACATCTCGGGTATATAGCTATCTTAATTATGAAATTTCAGTTCCGTACTAATTTTCGTTTACGTGTAGACTAATCACATACACACACACACACGGGCACACAGACCTTTTTTCGGGACTTGGTCTTTTGGACTCAGGGGGCCCTAAAACGTGTATTTCCGGTGAAAACTGACAAAATTTTTACGATTGCAATGCTTTCCCTTACAATATGTTTCATATATATGTTAATGAAAGTAAGAAATATAATATAAAATCTCTAGACGCAGTAGTTGTACTGAAATCGACAGTCAGCTTCTTTTTAATGTTTTTTTAATGATTCCTCTCGCCTTTTCTTCTCCTTTAAAAGCATCTGAAATAACATAAATATATTTTAGAAATAAGAGGACCAAAATAGCCTTGATAACGGAACATAATATCATGATCAGTATAATGAGTTAATCCATTGTTTGTTTGCTTTGTGAAAATTATAATCTAGTATAATCTGTAAACAGTTGCGGCAGATTACACCTGTAAAATAACTGTTTAGCAGGTGTTTTGCACCTGGTTTAATAAGCTAGCTAACGAGATGTGAGGATGAGAAGGTGTCTCGTGGCTGACCCAAGATCCACCTGACGGTACAAAAACCTCTCCCACTGCCCGTATGTCGTATATTTAGGAAAACGGGAATGGGCCTTGTCCACAGTATTCAGTATCAACTTCGTGGTTAGTTTTTTTTTAATTACTATTATTAATTAGATATTTGGATCAATGAAGATTAATTTTGTTAGGACAGTATGAAAAAATATATTTATAAACATAGTTACTAGCTATATTAATAAATTTGTTTGAAAACATGGTAATTTGAAAGTATTTGCTTTCCTAAGATGGCAAAAAGAAAAAATGTATGATAAAAAGTAATAAACTAATTTTTAGAAAAACTCAAAAGATAATTAATTACCTGGAACATTGCATATATTTAGTTAAAATATAATAATATAATATAAAAAGAAAATATAATTACCTCGGACCACGATTAAAAACGAAAGCCTTTTGGATTTTTTTTTCAGATGCCTCTATGAATACACAATTTTTAAAAAAATTAATTTTTTTTTATTCTTTTTATTTATGGTTAAAACCTTTTTGTCTAAGTCTGTCTCTTTGTTTTTTTTTGTTAATTTTACCTCTATCATTTTTCTTATTTGTTAAATTATAACTTAGTATTCTCATAATTGCTTACATGTAGAGTGTAAAAAAGCCTATCCGGCTTGAAACAACATTATATCTGTGTAACTTGAACTTTTATGTAACTTTAATTGGCAGTAAAAATACTCATCTTATCTAACAACAATTTTGATTTAGATATATTACAATTTGTCTCAACATGTAAAATAATAGTTACTCTATAATATCAGATTCATACAACATTTACAGAATATATAAAGGTAACGTTAAAAGTAAATAAATGTAATTTTAAATATTGGTAAATAATTTTAAAAAAAACACTTGTTGGCCACTTTTTACAGATTGACTGAAGGCTCGCTAGTAGGTATTGTAAGCAGTTAAAGATGATGATGGTTCTATTATATGATCAAACGTTATTATTATAATACTACGCTTGTTAGGTTGTGTTTTTGGTTGATATTTAGCTATTCCTTAAAAATACACTGAGCAGCAAACGGTGAACAAACTTCATCTTCCCAACGCTCATGTTCAAGATCTCTTGTGTAATTGGGATGGACATTTTTCTCGTATTATAAAGATGGTTTGTTTGTTGTTTATTATTTAACCTCACTTTATGCTACTATGGCTAATCTGACGATGCTACAGTAGGAGTCCTAAATTTTGCCTATCTAGGTTTTAGTAGGAAAGGGATCTTTAACGAGTACCTGACATTGCACAGGCTCGGGACCACCTTTTAACGTCCCCTTCGAAGAACGGCATAACAAAGGATTATTTACTTCCATTAAAAAATCCTAGGACCACCTGCGGATTTGAACCAGTGACCTTTGGCATGGGAGGCTGTTATGCAAACCACCCAGCTACAAGTGATCCCAGGTACATGTGAAGTGGAGGTACGAAGTGCCCCTGAGTCATGATATGAATTTGAAGGATTAAGATGGTTGTACAGTTATCCAGTTTTCCAGAGAGCTTGTACATATCAGTCATACCAGGTTACTATCAGATTGATATTTACATCATCTACGCGTATAACCTGAAAATGTTTCAAATCGCAATGCATTTATGGACGAAGAAAAGAGTATTGGGTTGTTTCACATAAAATGTCCGTTTTTATAGTTTCTGAAATACATAAAGGACGTAACATAAAATACTTTTGGGAAAGTGGGTGTTAATGAACGGACCATTCGCCGTTGGTTTGCTAAGTTTTCAGCTGGTGATACCGACTTGAAAACTTGCCCCGAGGAACACCTCCGTCCGTAATAGACAACGAGGTCCTCAAACATACAGTCGAAGGAAACCCATACCAAACAGTTAAAGGACTATCAGCACAACTAAATGCAAGTGCACCTACCGTTTCCAGACATTTAAATTGTATTGGGAAATAAAAAAAGCTCGACACACGGTTACGTCATGATCTCACTGAGCGGCAGCAAGACCCCATGTTTTAAAACATAACGTGCAAAAATTGAAAGAACTGGGCTACGAAGTTCTTTTGCACTCACCATATTCTCCTGACTTGTCTCCAACAGATTACCACCTGTTCAGAAATTTATACAGCTTCGTCAAAGGAATACTTTTTGAAAATGATGATCAAGTGAAAAGTGCGTTTTCAGATTTTGTTTCACTTCAAAGCTCAGATTTTTCAGTTCAGGGATAAAAAAGTTGGTGTCACGTGGGGAAAAATGTGTAGAAAAAGAAGGTAAATACTTCGAATAAAATTATCTTGCTTTCATATCGTATTTTTAATAAAAATCCTTTACCTTGAAAACGGACATTTCTTGTGACACAACCAAATACTATTAATTCATATTCTTCAGATTGAATGGCAGAAGACGGAATTGCTTCACGAACATTAATTTGTAACATATTACAAGCATGCACCTTTGTTATCCTTTCTATAAATATATATTAATCAAAACAAAATGGAATTGATGGTATTTTCATTGAAGCAACATATACAATGCTATATTTTTTTAAAAATTTGGTGTAACTTTTGAAACTAATGAAAAGGGTAGTATGAAGTAGCTCCCATTTAATAATGATTTTGTGTCCTCCATATTTTATGCTTGCTGTTAATTTTTAAATATGCGCATCTTCTTATAAGTTCCATTGAACCAAGAGAGAGAAAGTAAGCCCCGTTGTAAATTAAAGACGCGATGAGCGGTAATGCGGAGGCTAAATGAAGATACCCACATCGGTGACGCAACGTCCGGCAATTGAAACGTTTCGACAGACACTTGGTCGGCTTCGCTAAGACAATGTACAATCTCGGAAGACAATAAAACCTCCCTTGGGATGACACATTGTCGGCAGTGGGATGGTTACACCTGTCAACTCCTAACAGGGATGCTCTTGTAGGATGTCTGCATTGGCACAGCATCTACGCTTCTATTCATAAATCATACTAACAAATGACGTCTACTTTTCTCTTTCACTGAACATATGTTATAACTTATATGGAATAGAAAGGGTATTGGGGAGTCAGGAGAATACAAAGCTAAAATATGCTAATAGTCATAGTAAGAAAATTTATTTGTCACTTGGGTTAGAAATAAAACAAGTTACCTGAAAAAGTTTCAACGACCTGTTATTAAGTGCTAAAATATCTGTTCCTGCATCACACAGATTTTATTTACCTCTCTTCTTAAAATCAATTTTTAATATTTTTACATCTTTTTTTATAATTTATTTTTCTATTGATATTTAAAACTATATTTAAAACTGTATTACGAAATGCATTTAGGAAATGTGATACAATATTAACTAAATCATAATACACATGTAGGGATACTACTCATTGGCAGCTCTCCAAAAACTGTGCTAAACTCGAAGATCCCGGGGCCATCATATTTTTAAAAACCTCGGAGGATTATCAGAAGCTGGTGAGGAAGTAAGGATTGAAACTAAAGGGTTCGAGTGGAGAAAGAGTTTGTGATGAAAGGAGTGGTACCTAGTCTGGAGGATTTTTGATAGTAAGAATTGGATACGAGAAGAATTCAGTGGTTTAGTAGGGTCTTATTCCGTAAGGCCATATAAGTCTTATGATAGGCATGTAGATGAGCTTTTGGTAGTTAAGTGGAAGGTTTGAGCGTTTGTCTAGTAAGTGTTGAAAAGTTGTCGAAAACGTGGGGAAGTTTATTGTTCCTTAAACCTGTATGAAAATTCTTTGTAATACGTTTTTCAAGATGGAGTCCTAGATATCGCATCTGTTCAACAGGGCCAAGCAGAGTGTTATTGAAGGATACTGTAGGACAGGGTGTCGTAGATTTACTACGAGGGCAATGGTTATATGACGAGATTGTAATTTTTTTATCCTACAATTCTGAAACCATATTTCATGGTCTCTGATAAATAAACTTAAAGTTCAAAAGTAATGACTTCAAAATAAACGTTTATTTTAGACCGAAATAATTACCTATTCTATACAAGTTAATTCACAGGATGATTCCGTACTGTGTGCTATCGCGATAATATACGCTAATAGGTGCAGATTCGAATCTCAATACCGAGGGAATTTTTCAAGTTTATACAATAGTTTAATAGGGATTTACTCAGTATTTACTCCGGCTATAATGAGGCCTGTCAGCCAACTGGTGGCCTATCTCAATAATAAATAAAGGAATGATAACTTCACTCATTAACGTATCATAGAAAATCGCACTGTGGAAACCTAAGAATCTATACTGCGCGTGAAAGGACCTAAGCCACTTGTCGCGCCATCCGAAGAAGAATACAAACATTGAAATTGTAAACTACAACAATGGCTTAGGTTTCTGCAATTTTCTTTACCCTTTAAGACCTTCTACTGCTTTGTAAGAGTATGTTATATTTGTATATTACTACTCCCATTTCCAGAAAAAAAAAAAAATCTTGGAAAGATATTCCTCCTTCATTCTTATTTTACAGATTACAAATGAGTTTCATTTTACATATTTACACATTTTGTATTACTGCTAATAAAATTGTATAAAAACGAGAATTAAAGATCCGCAGAAAAATACATGGTACTTACGATCGATCAACGTTGATAGTGATAATGTATGGTATTTCATCCCACGAAATGCTAATATAAAGTAGATAGATTTATTGCTATTTACAACTGTATAATGATATACATTTAGTAAATGAGATACAAGATAAAAATGTCATGGATTCACATGTGGGGATACTACCCATTGGCAGCTCCCCATAATATAAAGTAAAATCCCTGTATTTATAAAACGGCTTCACAACTCCACCTGTTGCTTAAGTAATATCTAAGACCACTGATTAATTCTGTATTTAGTTAAAACGAAATAAAAAAGGGTGTAGTGTAAGATTGATGTAAATATATAACGATCTGCGAAATAATTATGACCTTACAATCGCACGTTAGTAGACATTCTTGGCAACCTCTCATTGCTTTTGACATAGTAATAGAACGCTACATGACGTCTTCATTTATTGGATTGGAAGGGTTGCGTAAACTATGCCTACCAAAAAAATTACTCATTTCCCATCTTAGCGAATTATGCCACGGGCGGTCGTGCGGTTAAAACCCCATGTCTGATGAATTCTAACAGATTATGCAAATGAAATGCGTTTACAATAAAACTTTGTGAATTGGAAGCCTGGAGGGCATGGCAAAGCCACTTCTAAAATCACGAACAACAATTCAGCCGCAAGTGAAATTACTCCATGTTCTATACCCGATTGTCTAACCTCCTGTAATCGGGCGCTAAGGTCAACGGTGACTCGAAAATTTCATCAACCTTAAACATATTATGATAACCTTCGTTGAGTAAGCTACGCCATCACTTGAGCGCTTTTCTCGTTCTCACTTATGGTTTTGATATTTATATTTTCTTTCCATGATAAATTATCCGGTAAAGGCTACTTTCTTCTTCAACGGAATGTTAAGCCGTATCTTCCGTTGTAAATCGGGGACTTTAGCTCTAAACAAGACTAAGAGTGGCCTATTTCCTTTTATGATATTTGAAGATGAGGTTTGAGAGATATGCAAATGAGAGGAGTTAAGATGTCCCGATGCCGCGTGATGAAGCCTATCTCCTAGCGTATCTGGTCGCCCGGCGCTTAATGATCTTTTATCAAGGGAATAGTGAGCCCCTGGAGATAAGGATGAACAGCTGTTTTCCTAAAGTCCCTAATGTACACTTCATTAGCTCAGGAACTTTCGCAAGGATCTCTTCATTGGAACAAAATATTTTAAATAACTTTCTCTATTGTCTTATATATTTTAATATTCTCTTTAAGGGCCATAAACGATATAGATACAACCTGCAGTATTCATAGTTTATCTTATTCTCTCAACGTAACGGGCCAACCAAATGATCAATCATTAGGGCACTGATTGCATCTACAATATGTCCTAACAATTTTTTATTTAAATAGAGAAATTTCAAACTTATCAAAGTCATATTATAATTCAAAAAGACTGTACAAATACCAAACATAAATAATGGTTTGGATCATCATGTCCTTGTATATCTTTGGCAACACTTTAAATACAACAAGATTACACATTAAATTAATGAACTAACTGTTTTTAGCAACATTAGCACCTGCTAGACAAACGCTTATACCTTCCACTTAAGTACAGGATTCTCATCTACATGACTAAAATAATGTAAATCGGGACTTATGGAAGTAAGCTTTGGGTCTCTACTAAACTCTAAATTCCTCTCGTATTCCTGACAACACGAAAACCTTAGTACAGTCCCCAATGCTTCCTGACTTGTCATAAATAAATTCATCCATAGTGACTATAATGTTGCATAATTTTCTGATTTGAGCCAAATCAGGTAGCATTTCTTTTATTAAAAACTTCATTACTTTCTGTTCTTACTTCCTCTTCAATTCCTGATCATCCTCTGAAGCGTCTGAGATGTCCTCCAGAACTCGTCTCGAATATTTTTTTAATCCTGCCCATGGGTAGTTTCTCTACAATTGCATCATGTCATTGTTTGATAATTTCCTGAAACTTTCCAAATGTATTCAATAATGCCGTTCTAAATTTATAAAAATACATATTATTAACATAGCATTGTCATACTGAGATTTTATGTAAATACATTTGTAAGAATATGAGGTATAGTCCTAAGATGTCATAATGGAAGGTTAAATCGCATGTATCCTTTATAATTATTTGTGCTTAGCATTATTTTAAAAACACTAGTTGTATCTACAACATTTAAAGTAGATTAAATCACGCCACTTACAATTTATTTAAAATTGTACCCTTTATCGTCTCGGTTAGGTTAGTATCTGACATGAAATAAAAATCTTATAATAAAAGAAACATATGGTACAGAATAATAACCAATTAATTAATTAGAAGTCGATGCAAATTAAAAAATCTGGTGCTGGAAACAAACGACTTTCACTTACCTCCATTTTTAAAATCAATGAAAGAATTTTTGAATTCAATTAGAGATAAAAATACGAGAAACTATTAAAGAATTAATTAAATTTAATTTAATAGAAACATGTGTTTTATTAAAAAATCTATTATATTATTATCTAAAATATTCAGTTAGTTTAATCGGCTTTTCATCACTCTCTATTAACATTTAAAAGCATGTGTATGTGATAATATTTTTTCAAAAATCGTTAGCTTTCCAACGGTATATCATATTACTGCTCTTGTGTTCAAAAAACAAAAAATTGCATTAATTTTTTTTTTTTTTTATCCTTTAGTTGGCTATCGAAGGTGGTCTGTGCGATGTCAGGTACTCGTTAAAAATCCCTATCCCACTGTAGCATCGTCGATTAGCCATAGTAGCATAATGTGACGTTAAATAAATAAACAAAACAACAAGATGGCTATCGAATTCATTCAATTTATATATTTACCTGTTTTTCATCAGTGGTAACAAGATAATTTAGTTATTTTTATAGAATCGACAAAATTAAAGGTACTTTAGGGAAAATATCGGCATTAAGCCCTGTCCAGACCACTTTAACAGAATGAAAACTACACGATATTAAAGCCCATTAAATTTTACATCGATATAGTGAGTTTAATCAAAATCGTCGGAAATGATTCAAGAAAATCGAAAAAAAATGCAAAATGCATGGTATAAAGTGGCTCTTCTGGTAAGCTCATTTTGTTTGTAAAGGTTTTGTAACGTCTCGGGCGTATATTTTTCTTAAATATGAAATTTCAGTTTCATAGGACTTATCGTTTCCGCCCCGGAGTTACCACACAGACACAGACTTTTTGCGGGACTTGGTTATTTGGACTCAGGGGACCCTAAAATATGTATTTCCGTTGAAAACTGGAATTCGAAAATTTTCACGGTCGCAATACTTTCCCTTACTATATATAGTAAAATATATATAAATTAAGTACTTAGGAAAATTACAATAGAAATTTTAAATATGAAATTTAGGTTATATGAAAATAAAAATGATATTTTCTTTTCTTTTTTAATTTTTTTGGAAGTTTTTCTTAATATAAACACTTAAAAGGCACACATTGACTTCCATTTGTCACTTAATCACTTTATTTCAAAGCTTTTCATATCTGTCGTTTCTAGAAACAGTGAGCCAATGAACACCCATTAAGGACAAATAGCAGTGTGCTATGAAATAAAATGATGGGTGAAATATGAAAAAGCATTTATATAATGAAAAAAATAAGTCTTGAAAATGGGGAAACAGCCCCGAAACGTCGACAGGTATGAAAAGCTTATGAAATAAAGTGATTAAGTCACGATGGAAGTCAATGTGTGCTTTTTAAGTGTTTATAAAAAATTATATTTTATTTAAACAAAATAAAGTATAAGAAATCAGTACCTCAACAGCCGGTGAAGGGACACGACAGCAAGATGTTATCTAGAGGATTAAGATTATCCACCTTATGGCGTTATGTTTAACGGAGGTTGAAGTGAGTATTGCACATCTGACAAATTTGATATTCCTTTCGAATAATGTCTGACACTCAAGTTTATAGTATAACCCTGAAAACTTTATAACACTCTTTAGTCAGGTACCGTTTTTGTTCAATAATTCAAAAGTTGAAGCTTATTCGGTATTAAATTCAAATAATATTTTTTTAAAAATAATTTCGAACATCGAATATTGATCTTTAGGGAACAGGAAAGATACCGAAAAAACAAACAAAAACGAAACAAATTGACAAAGATGACTCTTTTATACATGAGAATGATGCGTGTAGGTCGAAAACGCATTTGTTTATATTTTTTAATCCGGTCGTTGGTAAGAGTTCTTGAAACTCCTGACGACATGCTTCATTTTGTTGGGAGTAAATAAAATAAATAACAATAGAGAAAGCATAAATAAACCTTTTATTAATAAAAATACATCAAAACATACTGTTTATGTATGTACAAGCTACGATTTCTTTCCTTTGTAACTACTCCCTTCCCAATCCATTTGCGATGCGATTTCTTCTCTTCGTTATCACCGCTATTCCGATTTCAGCGACGATCTATGGCAATCTTCTAAAACCTCTATTTTCTAGAATATGCGAATAACTGGAAATGTTTGTGAATACAACTGAAACAGTCCACATTCGCGAGAGGCCCTTTTACAACTGCACACGGCACTTATTACGGCAGCGGTCACTTAACATCTGATCGACTCTCAATCAAACAAAAGCCATTTGCAAAAGTCATGCTTGCTAATACTCAATTCAAATAAAATAAAATATATACAAAAAAATTCAGGCCGTCATAGGAACTGCCGATTGTAGTGACAACTTTTTAAATCCTTGATTTGCAATGAATATTGTTAGAAAGAAGAGTACGTTTGTAAAAATAGATTACTGACTTAATGTGACGTTAAGCTGTATAAGATGGTGGTACACTTAGCACTTTTTTTTTAATGGATCTGCCATTTGTATCATGGGAATTCGGACATTTAGGAATATGCGTCATGACTGTTTCAAAAGATCTATCTGTTAAAGAATTAAATTATTCGCTCATTTTTTTTTCTGTGTCGTTGACATTTTTGTCTGTGTTGATATTTATGATCTTTAATTTTCTCTTTATCTTGAATTTCGGCAATATACTTCGAATTATTCTCTGTTTTTGAATATTGATCCATCTATGATGAAATGTTAAAAAAGAATTAATGAAAATTAAAATATAATAGTAATAATAAAATAACGATACAAGAAATTTTAAAAATTAAAGTCGTAGAATATAAACTATATAATAGTAAGAACAGTGATGGAAGACATAAAAGGAGTAACGGTCAAGGGTAATCTAATATATCCACTATAAATAATTAAATTTTGTACCGATATTACACTGTATTGATAAAGTTCACGTAAATTTATAATCGTATCTATCTCTAGTGGACAGGATAACAGATGCTGCACATGCGCCATCAGAGCATCAAGTTTTACCCCTGCTGAAAATCGCATAACACGCCTAAAGATGTTTTCACGACAATAAAAATACATATTGAGGAATATAAAAATATGAATATTTCAATAATTAAGAATGCGTAAGAACAAATGATCTATATTAAACTTTTTTTTTTACTCTCTATTTCCTCTGGTAAGAAGCAGCCGCCCACAAGTCTTGGACAAGTCAACAAACAACAACTTCAACGGCTGGAAATGGCAAGAGCGGGATGTACCCCTGGCGCCCGTTACCCCCGGCGGTTGTCCCGCATGTCTTGGACGGATGCGGGCCTCACCTGTTTCTCATCCTGGGTTATTGGGTCACGTCTCTCCTCAACCTCCCGAGGGACTTTCAAATCCAGCTTATCTCCCGGCGAGATATCTACCCAAAGATATCGGCAAGGAGGTCCAGCCTGCATTGAATTAAGATAAGTTGGATAGGTGTTCTCCTCGACGGGAATGGGATTAGTTCATTAATGTAAGCGCACTGCTCCCTGGAGGTGAGAGGATAACATCTCAGTTCGTTCCGACCTTATGCGATAAGAGATACTGAAGTCGAAACATCGAAGGCTGTTGATGATAGCTATTGGACTATTGGAGAAGCATCTAAATATTATTGACTGACACCCCCTCTTATGGTCCTCTCGAACTTCATGACCAGAAATTAGAAAATGTTGCTATAACATTGGAATATAAACCTAAAATAACCCTCATAATTTATTTTTACATTTTGGATGGAATTTCTTTTTCTTATTATCCTTCAATCAAACATTAAAATGTTGCTTGCATGTCCTATCTAAGCGTTAAATTGAAGGACATTACTTAGTGTAAAATTTTACTTGTAGTAACATATAGTAAACTATCCAAATATCAATTTTGGTGTTCGTGCTCGTTATTGTAAAAAAAAAATATTTTATTTATTCAAAAGTTACAAAATATCGATAATAACACTTTAAAAGACAATAATGACAATCTTGATAATAACAATATGGCTATACTAGATCTGACATAGATTACGTACCGTAATTACTGCGAGGACTTGAAGAGAGTGTGTGTTCCCTGGGAGAAGGGACAGGGTATATAAAGGTTAATAGGACTGCTGAATAAGATTCAAGGAATATGGTGTGATCTGCAGGTGCACTATGGCCTCATGGTGGCGTGACTCCTCCGTCCTTATGAGAGTGAAGCCCACTGAACTCTAAATTTAAGGATTTGGGACGGTTTGTCTATTCTGTAAATATTGAAACCAAGCTCTGGCTCTGCCATCAAAACATTCAGGTGGTTGAGGATGGGTACTTGGATTATCATTTGAAGGATTAGAACACAGTAATTCCAGTTTACAATACTGACGATAAAGATTATAGCATAAAAGATATAAACATATTACATAAAATATATAAGAAATAAATTGGGATACAGTTATATCATAAGGTTCTAATTCTTCTATTTCTATATTACTTAAGTCTATTTGTTGTAATTCCTCAAAAGTAAAATTTGTTGATACAATAGTTTTATTATTAACAGAATGATAGGAAATAAAAGGAATATTTACATTGTCAACATAAGAAAGTGGTACATTTATATTTACAAATTTCTCTTTTTCATTAAGATTAAGGAGGCTAGTAGATGGTAGACGATACATTTGTGTGTTTGTTACACTAGTTGTTACATTGCTAATATTAAAGGTCAAATATTGGTGTAATGTGGGTATAAGTTTGATTATAGGGTTTGTTCTTATTTCTACAGCTTTACAATCATTTAATTCTATATTCTTACATAATTCTAAAATACATTTGTCCTTAATCTCTATCATGTCTTTACAGTAATGATGATTATTGAATTTAATACAATTTCCATTGTAAAACGAATTTTTAAATCTAATGATTAGTTGTTCTTTAATCTTTAGAGTAATGACTTTATTATTCCTTGTAACTGGATATGACATAGCATAATAAGTTGTTTTTGGCAATGATTTCAAAGGGATTTTAATAAAATAATAAATTAATCCTGTATCTGATAGGGAACAAAATGTGGAGCTAAGTAACCAGTTTAATTCTACATTTTCTGTGATTGGTTCTCCGAACGGTATGTTTAATTGTTCTAGTTCTCTAGTCGTTAGTATGCTTGGATGGGTAATTCCTAATTTACATTGTTCTAAGGAAAATTCTATATCATTTAATTGATTTTCTACTAAATCTAATACGGCTAATAAATCATGATACATTAACTTAGTAAGAGCTAAATCTGTAAAATTATTTATTTTTTCTATACTATCCTTATATTTATTTAAAACAATTATTTCTTTATTAAGTTTAGATGTTAATTCTTTATTTAATCCTAATCTAACATTTTCATTATGCTCTATGTGATACATATTTCTCTCGATTTTATTTAAAATATTATCATACTTTTCTTTGTCATCGGCGTCCATATTGCCGGTGAGCCAACTAATAGCATTGCCTAGTCCGTTAATTAAACCTCTTTTTGATCGGTTATTCCGATTTATATTTACAATATGATTAATTTTTTCTAATATCTTGTTATATTTTTGTTCAATAATATTATGCAAAGTTTTATATTCATTACTAATTGTTAATACGTCAATGCTAATCTTAAGGGTTTGAATTTCTCTTGTTAAATTTGTAAGATTCTTATAATGTAAAAATGTGTACCAATCTTCAATTATAAAAGATGGATTAATTTGTACGATGGATGCTCCTGGTCCGTCAGATAAATCTTGTATTAGCAGGGTAATCTTGTATCTGAACCGTAAGCGCTGCGATCAGAAGATACTTGAAACAATTCGTCGTCGAACTCAAAGTCATCTTGGCTGACTCCTGTAACATTAGACGTTTCTATTTCTTTTATGACATTCTCAATATCTTCATCAGTTATTTCTGGGTTTTTTTTACTTGTACTAGGTTTATTATTATTATTATTTGATTTCTTTTTCTTAGTGACCTTTTTCGGTCGTTTGACTTGATCAGGGTGGAGTTTTTTCTTTCTACCTTTATTTCTATTTTGAAATCTTTTATCAACATACTTTCCTTTTTCGTATTTAGGATCTATTTTCTTTTTCTGTTGTCTCTTTATATACACATCTTCCGGGATTTCTATGTCTTCTCTATTTTCATTTAACTTGCCTATTTTTCTCTCTTTATTTTGTTCTATACCTTTCTTAGTTATTTCGAAAAGCTGCTTCATTTTCCGATGGTACTCATGAACAAGATATTCTTTTATTTCCGGGGATTCATTATAAGTTTCATTAGTGATACCGAAAGTTATTTCGTTAGGGGTCATTTTAAGATCTTGATTAAGGGAATTATTATATGCTGTCGTTGCTTGCTCTAACTTATCTTCCTCTTTATCATCTTTGTTTTCTATGTTTATAAGTCTTAAAATTTCTAATAACGAAGAGCTTGCTCGATTAAGCAATCCAAGAGAGTTAGGGTGATTGGGGGTAGTATAATGTAATTCAATATTTAAGTAGTTTAGAAAATCTTTAAACAAGTTATTGTCGAATTCTCTTCCGTTGTCACATGATATTTTTTGGGGTTTTGGAAAATATGCTAAATATTTTTTCAATACTTTCATGCTTTCTATGGCATTATAACTCGTTGCGTAATAAGAAAATATTCTTTTGGAAAAAGTATCTACTATTAAATAAATGTAATAATTACTCATGTGTAAGGTATCAATCATTAAATCTGTAAAGGGTTTCTCAGGTGTGGGAGTAATTTTAAATTTTTGTTTTATAGGTCTTCTATCGTATTTGCCTTTTCCACATGTGTCACATTTGTTTATAATTTCTGTGATATGATCTTTCATATTGGGCCAATAAAATTTGGTTTTCAAAACTAAATATGTTTCATTTATACCTCTGTGGCATGTCTTGGCGATATGATAATCAAGGATAAGTAATTTCTGGTCTTCCGTGTTCTTTACATCTGGCAATAGTTTATAATATCTTTTAATTCTATTTGTGGGAAATTTTTCTCTAATGAGTGATGCAACTTTATTAAATAATGCATTATACCAATTATTTTTACTTTCTATAGAATCTGATATGGGTGAGCAGTATATGCCGTAAGTTATATTTGGTCTTAAGATTTCTAAAAGTTTTTCTTCTATTTCAAAATCTTTTTCATGATAAGGCCAAGTAAATTCAATTGTTGTTCTTTGCTTATTATTGAATATTGTTTCGCGTTGAATTTTCGCGTGTCCCTTTTTTATTATTATTTGATTTTTCTCAACATTTACTGGTCTAGATTTATCATCAACTATTAAGATTCTGTTATCGGAGGATTCTGTGGAGTGCTGCGTTGCTAAAGAAGATATATCATCTTGAATTATTTCTTGGTGTTCACCATTATTATTTTCTTCTATGTTTTCATCATTATTAATTTCTTCTAAGTTTTCATTGTTAGCTTCTTCTTGGGTTTCTTCTATTCCCATTTCTTGTAATAAATCTACGATTTCTTGTGAATAGTTATTAGGAGAATTTTCTGTATGAAAAATATCAAATTCTGGTTCTTTTAATTTCCTTTCTTCAATAGGGTAACGGGATAAATGATCGGCGACTTTATTAGCCTTTCCTTCAATGTATTTTATGTCATATTCGAAATCTTCTAACAATAATTTCCATCTAATTAATCTGGCGTTCTGTGTTTTACACGTTCTTAAATATTCTAAAGGTTTGTGATCTGAATATATGAAAAATTTTCTACCGTATAAGTAGGGTCGAAAATGATTGCAAGCCCAAATAATGGCTAAACATTCCTTTTCCGTTGTTGAGTAATTTTGTTCTGCTTTATTAAGTGTTCTGGATGCAAAACATACAGGGAGTTCTTTTCCATCTTTCTTCTGTGCTAATACTGCACCAATGGCGAAATTACTTGCGTCAGTTGTTAAGAAAAAGTCCTGATTGAAATCTGGAATTTGCAAAATGGGGCTACTACATACAAGTTGTTTCAATTTCTCAAAAGCGTTTTCATATAACTCTGGTTTGATTTCTTTTTGATCTTTTCGAAGACATCTCGTTAATGGGGAAGCTATCTTTGCGTAATTTGGTATCATTTTCCTATAGAAACCAGTTAATCCTAAAAAGCTTTTAATTTCTTTTTCATTTTTAGGGAGTTTAAAATCTTTTACTGCTTTTATCTTTTCTGGATTAGGTTCTATGCCGCGTTCGCTGATAATATGTCCGAGGAATAACAATTCTTTCTTGCAAAATTCTGTCTTATCGAGCTGAATCTTTAAGTTATGTTTTTCTAACTTTTTAAGAGTTTCTTCTAAATGTTTCCAATGATCTTTGTAATTTTCAGAAAAAATTATAATATCGTCCATATAGACTAAAACGTTAATAGAATCTGAAAAAATGATATTCATGGCTCTTTGAAACGTTGCTGGGGCATTACTGAGTCCAAATGGCATGCGAAGGAATTCAAAGTGGCCTTGATCTGTAGAAAATGCTGTTTTTGGGATAGAACTTTCTTCGACTTTTATTTGATGGAAGCCTGAGCAAAGGTCCATTGCTGTAAATATCGTCGCTTTTCCTAATTTGCCTAAAAGGTCTTCAATATTAGGAATGGGGAATTTATCCGGGGTTGTTTCTCGATTTAATTTCCTGTAATCAATCACCATTCGTATTTTTCTTTTTCCTGATGCGTCTGGCTTTTTCGGGACAATCCAAACGGGAGAATTGTAAGGGGAATTGCTGGGTCTTATTATTTTGGATTCTAACATCTTTTTAATTTCTTCCTTAATATTTTCTTTGAATTGGTGGGGATATCTGTAATTTTTCGAATATATCGGGTCTTCGGTTTTTGTTTTAATCTTATGCTCCAATAAATCAGTGGCTGAAAGGGGATCATTTTCAGTCTTAAATACTGATGGATATTTCGATAATAATTTAATTAAATTTGATTTTTCTTGAGGAGGTATATGGTCGGTTCTGATTAGTTGGGGGATTTGTTTTATTATTTCATGGTTTCCTTTTTTATTAGAATCTGTTAATTCTACTTCTTCTTTTTGCAAATAGTATAAAGGTAAATATATGGTTTCGTTAACTTTACTGTCGATTATTATATTTTGATCATAGATGCCAGGTTTAATTTTAATCTTATCATCTTCATAGTCAATAAAATATAGATTTTTATTTTGTTCTACTTTTATCTGATTTTTGCCTTCTTTCAAAACTAATTTTAAAACTTCGTCTTCCATAATAAAATCAAACTCTGTATAGCGAGTTTTTATTTTGTTGGTTTCGAAATCGATATTAAATTTCATTTCCCTCATTGTCTCATTTCCTAGTAGTATTTCGTAATTGGGACTGAAATTAAATAGATAAAATTTTATTTTTTCGGGGTTTTTAAGAAAATTATTTCTGCAATAAACTGAAATAGATTCCGTGCCAAGTTCTTCTCCGGTTGCTGTTTTTATTGTAAAATTTTCTTTTTCTCTTTCAACATCTGGTGGTACAATGTCTGGTCTTATATAATTCTTCCAAGATCCGGTATCAATAAGCCATTTACGATTCGCGTGGTCTTTAACATAAGGCAGTTGGCTTTTATTCTCTTCTTTTATGTGTTTTGATTGTCTGGCGGGCCTTTCTCTAAAAAAGAATTATTTGGATCTAATTTTTCTAATTTCTCTCTTAATTCTCTGATTTCTTGGTCTTTCGGGTCTTCTTGCTGAATTTGGAAATTAGGCTGTTTCGGTTTATTCCCGAATGCGCTAACTGTTCTCATGGATACAGTTGGATTTTCATCTTTCTTATTATTATTATAATTTTGATTCCGGTATCGACCTGAACCGTTGAAATACCTTTGTTGTTCTTGACGGGGCCATTGTTGGTAATAATTATTATTATTATTATTCTGCCGGTAGTCTTGTGGAGGTTCTTGTTGTCGATATTGATGCTCTTGTCTTTGATTATGTGGGTTATACGGGTTATTGGGATTTTGCCAATTATTAAATCGTTTGTGATGTTTTTTATCGAACTTTTTCTTATGGTCGAAGCCTCTTTTGTAATCATGTTCTCCGGGTCTTCTCATATTTCCCGAATTTATGAGGTCATCTAAGAGTAGATGGTTCTCATTCTGAATTAAATTTCTCAAATCATCTAATGTTCTTAACTTTTCTGCTTTAGTCATAAGATATGTTCTTATGTGAAGGGGCATGTTAGTGTAAAAAAAATAAAGAATACTTTTCTCTAATGCGCTAATAATTGTTTCTCTATTTGGTGTGTTTTCTATCCGATGTTTAGAAATTATTAAAGTGCGGATCTTATCAATTCTTTGAAGGAAATCAAGAGGGTGTTCCTTATGATGTATTTTGTTATTAAATAATTCATGCGATAATTGTTCAATTGAGCGGCTGTCTCTGAAGGTTCTTTCGAGATAATTTAGTAATTCTTCAACACGACTAAATTCGCACGTTGTATTTATATAATCAGCTTCATCCGTAAGTTTTGCTAAAAGTTTACTTAATAATCTTTGTTCGTTTAGTTCCTTAAACGAGTTGTCCGGTTTACACACGATTTGGTAAACTTGTCTACAAACTGTCACGAATTTTAACAGATTGTGTGGATTTCCATTAAAATTAGGGATATGATCGTAGTCTGCCGATTTAATTTGAAAGCTTGCCATATTTGTAGTTAATACTAAATTATTTACTCGCAGGATTAAAGAATTTAAATAATCATCAGACATAAAATTACAATAGTAAAGGAAATTAACTTACAAAAATTGAGTACGCTGTCAAAATAATCTTCGACGGGGTGTGAAGATCTGTCCTTGAGCTGGATACCTGACGACAGTGAAGTCCGGCCAAGGTTGAGTGCAGATAAGAGACTTTGCCTGCGTTGCGAGATGCTCGGGGTGAGTGAACTCGTCCAGAATCTGAAGATCTCGAAGTTGGTAGTCCTCGGTAGGTAAGCCAAAATCTTGAGTCTTCACAGGTGAGGAATCCTAGGCGGTAGTCCTAATTCTGGATTTGCGGAAAAAGTTCGGATCTGCGGAAACTCGGTTCTTAAAACTGCGATAAAAATATGCAGTCCCTGTTCGGGCGCCAATTTTGGTGTTCGTGCTCGTTATTGTAAAAAAAAAATATTTTATTTATTCAAAAGTTACAAAATATCGATAATAACACTTTAAAAGACAATAATGACAATCTTGATAATAACAATATGGCTATACTAGATCTGACATAGATTACGTACCGTAATTACTGCGAGGACTTGAAGAGAGTGTGTGTTCCCTGGGAGAAGGGACAGGGTATATAAAGGTTAATAGGACTGCTGAATAAGATTCAAGGAATATGGTGTGATCTGCAGGTGCACTATGGCCTCATGGTGGCGTGACTATCTAATAACACCACAGAACTACTATATTGTTCTTTATACTCACAACTAAGTGTGGTATATTAATTTTTCCCTGATGAGGGTTCTGATTTTCCTAAGTGATTCAAGTGATAATTACTTTATTAGACCCCTCGGATATCTTCTTTAGGATTTTCCTGGTAACAGAGAGAAAGAAAGTGAAGAAGCGAGTTGATTTGTGTAAAGAAAAGTTTCATATATGTCGTGAATACAAAAATGTACTGATGGGATATCTGTGTCATCATGTATGGTGTGATCTGAAACATATCTTAGTGCCTGAACAATTTTTGGTAGAATTTGGATTGAGTTGTTTTTATTTCGCTTGTGTGTACTAGTTTTAGAACTCCAAAGTTCAGCTCCTATGTCCAAATAGGTCTACATTACTCTGGTATATATTATTCCCTTGTGTTGTAAAAGTGATGAACTGTGATCTAATAGATGGGACAGTTGCTTGTAACTTTTTTTAAGTTCATATCCCTTTAATTTCATAAGTATTTTCTATGTTAGACTATTATAAAAATAAAATCCGAGGTAAACAGAGCTATTTAAAATTTTTAACTGTAACTGAGAAGCTGAATATTTAAGACATGAACGGAGTAAGCTGTGTGAATAAGACGAAATATATAGTAACGTTTCAGACAGAAAAAGAAAATTATGTTCCCATCAAGTTTAATAATTGGAACTAATTATATACCATAAATGAGAGAAGACAGGATGTAATAATGCCATAAAAATATGGCATACATACCTAAACTCAGTTTTTTTTTTTGTTTTTTTTTTTAGTTAAACTAAAACTAGTTTCTCTTTATAGTCTTCAAATATTCTTATTGAAAAATCATCATCTTAATTATATGTTTGCTTCCATACTTTATTACTGTCATCCTATTATCATTTTACATTTCATTTTATGTTTGTTTCCGTATTGTATAACTGTCATCTTATTATTATGAACCGAATGAAGGCCCACAATTAAAATAATTACTGTGTGTTAATGTGTGTGTGTTTTTTTATGATCGCATCCCCAAACATCTTCTTCATAAAAAAAAAAATTGGGACGAAGAACTGCATGTATTTTAGGAGCAATTTTCTATACAGTACACTGAAAAAAAAAATGCACGACAAACAGTTTAATCAATAAAATATTTAAAAACGCTGCAAATTATTACACAATGGTTTATTACTTCCAAATAACAATATTAAGATATAACTGTTTATTTGGCTGTTGCTAGGCAATAAAGAAATATGAAAAGCTATAATTAAAGGATCCTATCCTATCACTACCGCTGATTTCAAAACGCAATATCCAAGCTAGTTTTTAACCAATTTTAATGATTCAAATAAAATTTCCAGATTTCACAACACCTTACATTTTATTTTTATCAGCAATAATAACCAAGTTATCAGGGAATCACATCTCTTATAAGTTGTAGCTTAACATTATATAAAATGATTTTTTTTTTTTTTTTTTTTTGCACGTTGTTCATCGCGTTGTCTTGATTTCGAAAATCTTTTCGGTTTTTCTCTATCTTCAATAATAAACCCAATTTTTGGTGTAATCACATATATTATAATTTGTTACACAATTATACATACGATTTTTTTTTTTCCGTTTGTCGCCCTTTACTGATTCCAAAACTCTAGTTACAAAAATAATGATTTTTTTTCTCTATATTCGAAAATAACGTAATTACAAGCGTATATATAAGCGAGATTACCATGTTTTTTTTTTTCTTTTTTTCCTTTTTATTCATAATTATTTTTTTTTAAATGTTTATCGCGCTTAACTCATTCTAAAAGTCTCTACACAATGTTCTCTATCGTTAAAAATAACTGAGTTATGGACATATTTATGTGTAAAATTTTAATTTTTTTTTTCCATGTAATTATTCGCGATTTTTTTGGTAAAAAAAAAAAATAATAATTTTTTTCCCTATCTTCAAAAATAACTGAGTTATTGAATTAAATCTCTCTTAATCGGCTGATATCAATCTTCTAGTTTTAGGATCATCGAGGCAAGGACTAGTATTTTTGAAGCGATTTTAAATAAGAATTGGTCTAGTAAGTTGTGTACAGACTGAGCAGTATAGGCCCTGTAGCGATTAAACACAAGGGCTAAACCCACAACTAGTGTTCTTCTCATTAAATAAATGTTTACCCTCTAAAAGATAATGGGGGAGCAGTTTACCCACGACCAGCGCCGTGACTCAATAGCACTTAGATGTACCAGGTTCCTTCCGTAAACGGTAGTGTCCGCCGCACTTTATAAGGACTATAATGTCTATTTGGAACATTAAAGTGACTAAGATATACTTCATGGCAGGAGGCACGCAGGCATGTTGTAAGCATAGCTCCCCTCCGCTACTTCAAAACATCGTCTTCCAGTTAAGCAGAAAAGTCACTAGGGAGAGTTTGCCAGGACTTACACGTTATGTATAGATATTCATCGTGAGGGATGCAGCAGTATTGCTGTTGTACTTATATCAAAGTTGAAACCTGTATATATAATAGATACCTTTATTGGACTAAAAATATGATCACAACATACATAAGTCTTTATTTTTGTGTTGTTTTCCTAAAAAAATATAATGTGACGTCTCTCTTTAACCACCAGCAATACAAGGACAAACGCTTTGTGGATGTTTGTCTATTTATCAGTCTAATTACAGTAGGAGTACCTAAATTTTGTTAATCCAGGTTTATTTAGAATAGGGATCATTAACAAGGCTTTGGGACCGACATTTTACGTACTCTTTTAAGGACGGCGTAACCAAGGATTTTTTATTCCCTTAAAAAAAACTTGGCTCGTATGCCAGGTTCGCTCCCTTATTCTTAGGCATAGAAGGATATCATTTTTGCAATTACACCTCAGGCGACCCCAAATCTTATTAGATAAAGTATCTTTAATAATAAGTATGAATATTTCTTGATTATTTTCATAGTAAACTAACAACTCCTTACCTAAAGCAGATTTGTGTAGTTTTTTTTTCTTTTAAACATTTTAAAGTTATTTACAACTGTACTCATAATAAATGCAATAAGTAAATAGGCCAGTTTACACTCATGGGCTTGAAAATGTCTTGTGAAGAAACTACCCAGTGGTGGCACTGCAATGTACAATAAATTTAATTTAGTAGTTCCATCGTCTTATTTTTAAAGTTGATATTCAGTTATAACATTTTTCGCTCTGAATGCTGTTCAACACACACATTTAAAGCTACAAACATAAAAATAATTAGCATGTAGTTATCATTATTTTTATAATTATCAGTATTTATCGAGCTTTAATTTGCAGTAAGATTAAATTACATGAGTTTAAGAATTCACCCTAAACTGGAGACTGGAAATAGCCTTGACTTATCCAGCAGGTGACAAATTAGTAGCACATTCTGACCTGCTCAATTTATTAGCAGGCATTAGCAAGCCCTGCCGAGTATTTCAAAACACTGGAAGTCGTGAAAAACATTTCAATTAGGAGGACAGAGAATTTTTTTTTCTTAAAGAAATATATCTTGTCCTTTTACTAACTCGTGTGTAGTTGAGTTGATACTACATATAGAAATCCCGGTTTAGAAAGAATATTTACATCTTTGCTGCATTAGCGTTGGGTTGACTGTCTGATCAGAAGAACTTAAAAAAACGTACGCATCTTTTATACTCTGGATACCTTATGGAGATCAAGGGTAAAAAGTTTTATTTATTTCGCTCTTTCGGCTACAAAAGGACTACATGAACCTGAGAAAAAGTTTATTGGGTGTTGAAAGGAAATTTTAACAAATAACAAGAACACTAATCGTCATTTAGCATATTTTAGGAGAGCTATAAAAAAAAGACATTCTGATTTTTTTTTTCTTTTTATTTCTTTTTTTTTTTTTTTGGTGAATATATTGGGTAGATATGAGTAATTTCCTTCCTTTTTCCACCATCTAAACCCAAAGATGACTTTGATACTTACTAACTTGAGCACAGAGATTTCATGTCCTTTCCTAGGCCATGTAAATTGCCGCGGGAAACCCAATAATCGTTAAGGAAATGCTTGGCTGAAGGAAAATCCCTAGGGATTGAGTGTGGTTCTGCCCAGATCAGCTCCTTGCAGAAACGTTGATGAAAAAATACGAAGTTATTTCCTCATTTAAACTTTCCTTACATATTTTTGTAAGGAAACAATTATCTTTTCTTTTTATTTTTTTGCAATTAATAAAATGTTGTTCATAAAGTTATGTGACTAAACTACCTCTTCAGGTCTGAATACCAAAAAAGAATTTTGTAACTATATTTTATTTATTACTGGAAACGATTAACTATATCTTTTTGAGTGCGATTATAAAACAATATGATTTATTAGTACCCTCCTAATATAGAGGATATGTACAAATTGTCTTTATATTATGAATATATACTGGAGATATGTCCTTTCACTACCACTTGTTGGAGATCGAAAAAACCTGAGAAGGAGCGTTAGAACAGCACAAGGACCGCCAAGTTCTTTCGCACCTTCATAGAAGAAGAATGAATATATTTAAATAATGACGTATACATATGGTGGTTTCTTTTGTTTCATTTTTATTTATTTATTTATTTTTTATTCGACCATCGTACTACTTGCAATATGACAATGATACTATTAAGTGATGGGTAAAATCATAATACAATATAAGTATTGTTGGTCATACAATCATCATCAGTATCTATTTTGGTTTAAATTTCAATAAAATTAGTCTATGAGTTGATTGAAAGTGTATTTACCTTAAAAAAAAAAAAAAAAAAAAAAAAAAAAAAAAAAAAAAAAAAAAAAAAAAAAAAAAAAAAGGTTCATTATATTGTAATTTACTTAATTATTATTATTATATTTCTTTTCTTTTTTTTTTTTTTTGGAAACCTTTTTGAGGGAACATTTAGTGACAATTAGAAAGCAAAATTTCCAGACATATTGTTGTCGCAGCAAGTCAAGGCTTGATAAGATATTTAATAAATTTTGGATTTATAAGGAGGATGGCTTTGTTAAACAAACGAAAGAAGAACTGAGAATATTGCCGAAGGATTGTTTGATCTTGAAAAAAATAAGGAAACTTTTTGAATTGAAACTTTTAGTGGAGAGAGAGAGAGGGGTACAGAATAAAAAGAAAAATACTGAATTTCATGTGTATGATAGACAACTCATTTTCTTATTGCATAATATTTTACAGATAATAAAATAATTAATGTAGAAAATATTGATACATAATTTATCAATAATAGGTCACTAGATGATTCAGAAATTTATCTAAATAGCGGTCAAAGGAAGAAAACTAACGACAGCTACCCAAATAAATAATAAAATCCTGATGCGATAATGAAGGTTTATTTTTAGTAATCATAAAAGATAATACCTCTAAAACTAATGAAAGTTTTGAGGTTTTTCCTGTGACATTATGCATAGTTTATTTTCATAGTATTTCTATTTGTTGGTGTATAAAAAAAAAAATTAATAATTAAAAGAAAAAATGTGAAAGAAAAATATTTCTAAAAAAATGTAATTAAAAAAAAAGCACGTCATGAATTTAATAATAAAAAAAAAGTAAATAACAAATGTAATTAAAGGATAATGGAAATAAGTTAACTAATCTTTAAAACAAATATTTTCCCAGGTATTTTGACTAAATTATTATTCACAGGTGTCTTCATTCATTTCTCTTTTTTAGAGAATAAAAGGCTTATTTATGGAAAAAAAAAATCAAAATAATAATTAAGAGACTATCCGACGGTGATGATATGTGAGATCGTGACGACATTAACGGAGCCAGCGGAGTGACAATTTTTAATATGACTAAAACTATTTCCTAAATTAGCATATTGCCGCACCATTGACCTGGATGATGTTGGGCAAAGGAGAGCTATTTCCGATCCGCCCGCTCGGAGGTGACTAACAGGAGAAAGCATCCCACTCCTGTCCACTCCTGCCTTTTCATTCCTTATGTCAACTTTTATCCCATTTATATAAAAGAGCTGTATTCGTCTGAGAGTAATAATTAGCATAGGTGTATAGGAGGTCATAATAAGTTGTTCCAGGATGTGTATTTTTTGAGATGAAAAAAAAAAAAAAACTGTGCCTTATAACATAAACATTTCGTTATAATAGCTTTATTTATTTATTATTTATTGAAATTTTAACTATATTTTATAGTACAACAAGTAAATATGCTAATAAAAAAAGTGACATGAAACATACTTGTAGAGGGACTAACAATTGGTTGCCCTCCAGTAACTATTCTAAACCAAAAGGCCCCGAGGCCATCTTATTATAGATTTTTAGACGCCTCGGAGGATAATCAGGATACGGGAAGAACTCCAAAGCTCAACTACGTATATCCAGATAGACCTTATGATGGTCATGTAGTTGAGTGGAAGGTTAGAGCGTCTGTCTAGTTAGTGTAGCGATGTTCTTGTCGTAGCAGTATAGTGTGCAGATCCCATGTTTGATGTTAAGTCCAGGACTAGTCCTCGATAGCTGATCTGTTCGACCGGGACAAATGGAATATTATTATGTGATACTGAAAGGCAGAATATCATAGATTTACAACGAAGAGTAAAGGTTATTTAGTGGGATTTGTTAGAATTAATTTTTTATTCTTCAATTCTGACACCATACCTCAAAGTCTCTGATATGGGATTAAAAGTATGTAAAAGTTTTTTTTATTTTATTTTTTATCAAATCTAAGAAATAGTCATAATAAATGAGGAATAAATGTTCTCTCCACAATCACATCTGATCTTACATTTACGAAGCAGCCTAGATATACTATGTTTCTTTTTAAATTAATTTATTCAGAAATAATACAACCTGCCGAATGAACTTGGGAAATGAGTATTACATCTTCGAGAAACCATTTATTTTATACGTATAGAGTAGACTGAAATAAAATAAATAATTACAAGGAAGAATAAATAAAAATATTTAATAATAACCTCGGCCATATTCATAACTATATACAATATTTACATACCTCCCCTAAAAGCTCAGAATTAAACCCCGATACCCATTAGAGGATGCCGAGCGTGCCCATTCCTGGAAATACCAGCGCATCCCTGCCGCGTCACAGGTCTTGTGAGCCAGTGGAGACAGTGAGGACGCTAGAGCCTCATACTCTCAGGACTTGAGTGAAGAAGTTGGCAATTTTCAGAACTACACTTGTCGTACTAGTTGAATTTTTTATTCATTTTTTTTTGTTTTTTTTTTATTTTACAGCAATCAACTGGAATATGAAGACCACTTATATTTATTTAAGAAGGTAATGTAAAAAAAATTATAGTTATTCATCGAACTTACTGACCTATCATGCAGGTGTTCTTCAGGGCATCTTGTTTAAAATGGGCTATTTCATTCATATTTTATCCATTTAAAATAGAACATGGAATGGTGATAGGCGTAATATGCGGATATCTTGGACTGATGCGGTCAATCTGCCTATCACCACGTCACGCCATGCCCAAATAGCATCAGTTCAAGCTTTCACGGAGGACAATATCTAAAATCTTAAGCTTCCTAACGGTATATTATATATATTATTGTATTTGGTCTTTTCTTCTTCAGTAGATTTTAGAATTTATTCATCTTCATTCACAGCGTTTTTTACCAATGCTAACAAGATAAAATGGTCATTTTTTTTAAATCTACAAAAGCCTCTTCAGGGAAAAAAATGAAATATAGGCATTTCAGCCCAGTCAGACTATTTTATTGCAAATCAAACCTACATGATATTAAAGCACATTAAATTTTACATCAACAAATACAATTTTACAAATACATTACATGTAAAACGCAGGGTATAAAACGGCTATTCTGGATCAAAAGTTGCTGCACGGTGTCAGACAAACGATACGTATATGTTCCTAAAATATGATATTATTTGTAAGCTAAAAACAAGTCAATTTATGTTATTCTTTACTGATTTTTCTTTAGCACTTTATATTTTTAAGCATTACTCAAATCCATAATTTTTTTGAGTTATTACTGTCTTAAAGGTTTCAATCATGTTATATTGTAGAATATAATAATATTTTTGAAAAATCAAACGAAAATGGAACAAAATTTTAAAAGATGTAGTTAAGTATTTCTTCCAATAGATCATGTGTATATTGCAATATGATGCTTTTTCCAATCAGATGAAATTAGTTGGACAGATTGATCAAGTTAAGGAGGTAATGAAAAAAAAAGAAGAAATTATCTAATAACAAAATTTATGTAGACATTGTTACTTTTTTCATTCAAACAAATATAGTTCTCAAATAAAAAAAACAGCGGCCCTGGTGACAAATGTTTAACGAAAATATTTTCCATTACTTTTCTCATAAGAAGGCTGTCGTAATTTTTTTTTAGAATACTTACAGGGCTGGAGCATGTCTTACGTGTTTAATTTTTGAGGATGGAAAAAACGTTACACAATAAAAACTAATCAGCCAAGACATACCCATGTAAAAAAAAAATTCTCTTATTTTTTTTTTTCAAGTATGAAAAAGTAATGTGATAATAAAAAAAAAAATGGCTAAAGTAAAAAACAATAGATTTTAAAATATCAAACTAACTATTATCGTGGCTAGAATTAAATTCAAATTTATAGCACAAATATTGTGTTTGAGTTATTAATTAAAAATACCAAATATCCTAAAATCATTAAGTCAGTTCAATAAATTATTTAAATATTGTTCAGAATTACATATTCCAAACGAATACACGGCTTTGATTACATGTTTACATGTTCATAATGCTTATGAAATTTAAGGGATAATACTAATGTGAGATAAGAGTGGCTTCTATGCATGTGACCCCTCTATGGTAGACGTCCCACACAACATTACCCACCGATGTGAAATAATGGGCAATTTACATTACAAGATGTTTAGGAGCATGACTCAGGAACCTGTCTGCCAAGGGGGACCTTGGGTCTTTTCTTTCTTGTTCCTACCGAAATCTTACACCAGCCTTCCTCCCTCCACCTGCTACATCTCTATACGGATCCTCTAACACCTGGGGCGCGACATTGCGCAAATATCTTGTTACGGCTACATCATCATAGCTATCTATACTGCTATTGTTAACATAAAAGCATACTACTTTTACTTTTCCTCTACTATATATGAAATATATACTAAGGGAATGAATTTCAATCGAGACAATTTTCGAATTCCAGTTTTCAAATGACCCAGTCCATAAAAAAGGTATTGTGTTGTGTGTGTATGTGTTAAGTCAATCTCGAAAACCATTAGTTTATTTAGTATTAAATTTATTTATAGTAATTTACAACTGTATTAAAAAATACAATAAGTAAATATGTAGAATAAAAATAAAAAGTCATGAAAATGTCTTGAGAAAGAACTACCCAGTGGTAGCATTTCACTAACTATTTTAAGGCAGTAGGTCCCAAAGCCACCTTCTTTTCAATCACCTTGGAGGGTCATCAGGGATATCTAAGGAATATAAATCAGGAAGAGTGGGTTTGTATGGGCAGGGAGTTTAGAATGAAAAGAGGAGTGTCTAAAAAGGGCTATGTCTGCAAAAAATGGGATGTTTAGGTCGTTATGGAGGAGTTGATTTGTGACAAAATAAGGGACATTCAGGATTGTGCGAAGGATTTTTGATTGTAAGGACTGAATGCGGGAGGAATTAGATTGGTTTCGTAGAGCCTAAAGCTCGATTCTATATGTCCAAATAGGTCTGATGAAAGAGATATAAATGAGCCTTTTGTAATATACTGGAAGTTTTGAACGTTTGTCTAGTAAGTGTTATAGTAATCGATATCTTTGAGCAGTTTCTTGTCGTTTTAGTCTTGTGTGAGGATGTATACAACTTAAATTTAATTTAGATTATTTAACGATTATATAACTTGTCGAGGTCCAAAATGCCTCATTTTCAGAATCAAAATTTTCCATATTCAATCAATACAGATCATATTTTATTGCATACCTATATTTATATCTATATGACTCCTGAGTCTGCTTCATACTTGCTGGTCTAAGCAGCTGCAATTATTTTAACAAGTTGATATATGTGATATTGAAATTGATTGTAGCTAAATTAGAGACCGAAGTAATGGGATGACCTTGGTTGACATATAGAAATATAGATATGTAATATAATAAAATATGACCTGTATTGATTCAATATGGAAAAATTTGATTCTGAAGAGGAGGCATTTCGGATCTCGGAACGTTATAAGTGATTAATTAATGTAGTAATAAATAAAAATATAAAAAGCAGAGATAGTTCAAAATCATTTATTTAGTTAAATTTAATATTTTAGGAGAGTATATACCTCAGATGTTACTTCAACTTTTTCTACAAAAAGAGCCACTTTCAACTAGATATCTTGCTTCTTTTTACGATTTTATAAAAAAAACGGCTCTTACGATTTTGATAAACCTCGCTATAACCATATGACATTTATTGCTATGCAGTTTAAATTACGATTTAAATGGTCTGGCAGGGTTAACTGCCGATATATTAAGTGTCTACCTCTTATGCACTCTTAATTTTATGGATTCGCAAAAAAAATCAGATTATCTTGTTATCATTTATATACAAAAAAAGATGTAAATATACAAGTTGAAAGAATTTAGTGGCCAACTAAGTGAGAAAAAAAGCGACCATATCTTTATTTTTTTAAACTTGATAACGTAATGTGGAATGACGAAAAGCGGATAAATATCAGTGATTCCTGTGGATAATAACTTTTATTGTGAAATTATTCAAACTAAAACATATGTTTCCACGGAAACTTAGTGCAAGTCTTTAACTTTTTGTTCAATTCTAAATTACTTAAAAGTTTTTAAATTGATTTTAACAACTGAGATGTGTGAATGTTGTGTGTTGTGCGCACATGATTTTTAAAATTAAGATTCAATATCAGCGAAACCAAATAAGAGCTATTCAATGAGTTGCCTTATAGTTCCAGTAATATACCACAAACACTGCATCTAATTACTATATTTTTAATCTCTGGAAAATAAATTATACCTTGGAATATTAGCTATTTTATTATAGATAGATTTATAGAAAAAAAAAAAACATAACGTGAAGAAATCATATGCAGATATGAATATTAAAGAAGTGATTTTTTTGCTGATCATATTACACTCAAGTTGTTTGGTGAATTATATTTAGCATGAGAAAAATGATATTACACATATCTCCTTTAGTACTCTTTGGAAATAAGCGTCTCAATTCTTGGGTTCCCAGCTCCAGCTTCCTACGGTATTCTCTGTAATTTATTTATATATTTTTTCCAGATCTGTATTAATACTAAAATACCTCCTTTACTTAAAATTTATATTTGAGATTAGGCTAATAGACCAAACTAGTGGATAACCTGACTTGGGAAAAAGGTCCTTGAACTTGCCTCCTTTCTCGGACAGCTTTTTTTCCCGGGTATCGGGTGTTGGTCCGTTTGGTGGTCAGGGCGCGAGGATGCATTTCACCCCCGACCAGGTGGACAGGCGTCGTAGGGATCTTAGTTTGCAGTTAATATCTAGTTGTCGAGGGTCGGTTTTGCGGACAGACCGCTAGCCTAGTGGTCCGCTTCCCACGCGATCATCGTCAAAGTCATTGCCCACTCGGCGATCCGATCAACGGGACCCAATCCTTGAGCGGCTCCATTGTCTTCGGGAGGGGGCCTAGTGTCAACATTGAGGAGGCGTTTCCAAAGGTTCATAAGCGGCAGATAATAATATAGGGTCTTCTGTTAAAGTGTTTTGAAGGTTGTCGTTAAGAAACCAAGTAGTTATTATTTTATTATGATATAGGTAAAAATATTTGTTTGTAAATGATTATACATTATTATAGAAATACGATTCATGGAAGAAGATGGATAAGGAGATTCCACATTTTTTTCTCTGGTCGATAACAGAGAAAATCATTAGGGTTTTGGGCAAAAGATGCAACGTTATTAGGAAAGTAATACGTTATGACTTATATTGCTACCATTTTATAGCAAGGATTAAATCTGAATTGAAACGTACGTAATGTTTTGGGCGATATCGGATATATAATTAGATGCGTAAACGCTAAATTATGGTAACTCTCACTTCTTATATTTATTTATTTTTTAGAGGAGAGATATTTTAGCTGAGCATATTACAGTTAGTAATATAATAGATTGTCGATGAATTATATTTTGCATGATACATATGGTACATCTGAATATCCACGAGATAAAGAAATGTACTTAAGTGCTTTGTCCTTTAGGTTCTGACCAACATTTCGTAGTTGATTCGTTCCCCAACTAGGAAATGATATATGTATATTTAGTAAAAAAATAAAATATATTTTTCATTATACTAAAGCCTCGGACAGACATTCATTTGGTAAAAGAGAAATTCGAGTAATCGAAAGACATTCTAACAGCGGTACCTACCAATTAGCAATCTCATCTACCGTACATTAATAGGAATCAATCAATCAAAAGAATATTTGAAACGGTAAAATAACGAATATTTAAAGATTGTCTTGAGTGAGAAGGAAAAAAAAAAATGCAAATACTGTATGAATTTATTCAACAATAAACTAAAATCTTAAGGTTGACCTTTCTGTAATAAAAGAAAGAAAAAAGGCCAACCCAATGATTAGACAAATTGAATATTAATGGTAAAAAAAACTTTTTTTATTGCTTTTTATTTTCTGCTGGTATGTTTGATTGGCCACGGCGACTTATTAAATAATCCAATTGATGGAAAAAATCTTTATGAATTAGTATTGAACACACTTAAGCGTGTTAAGTTGTAGGTTTAGCACATCAGAAATCACACATTTAAAACAGTTATAATTAAAATCACTTTAAACAACAAAAAATTAATTTGAATAAAATAACCTTTCTTTTTATTCGAAACATTAACAATAGATTATACATGAACTTAAGGACACGTAGGTGGCGGTGGCGTCTGTTACGAAACTAGTTTTATTATAAGTTGTGAATTTCCTTTCTTTTTCCTTCGAAACGGCGATTATAAAACGCAATCAGAGGACAAGCCTTTGGCTATGTGGGCTCAATAACGAAGTATTGTTCCTGGACTGGGAAGCGTTGAGGGCCATATACAAGTATAATTTCGGAAAAGAACCATAAATATAAACGTCATAGCTATCTCCCTCCTATGACATTGAATAATAATGTTATTGTGAGCGGACCTCGACAGTCGCTGTGTGTGGCGCTGAGGCAGGTGCTTTTGACCGCTGGATGGGGTTTACTCGTCTCCCATCAATCACGGTGCTATATGTTGATGGATGCGGGCACCAACCTGCTTTAAATGCATTGTTCAAATAGAAATAAGAACTGCGGTTTTCTAATGATTCATAAAATTGGTTCAATGACTTCCAGAGGGAAGAAAGAACTATGATATTCACGAATAAAAAACAAATTAATTGAGATCTCTATTAAGTTTAATAGATTAGTTAACTTTAACTTAAAAGTCTGGTGCGCATAACACACGACTTTCACTTACCTCGGTTAATAAAATAAGTTTATCAACTATGAAATAAAGATAGAGTTGAAAATATTTTAAAAAAAGTATATTTATATTCGTTAAAAACATTTATTATGGATGAAATAATATAAACAGAATAATAACAGAAGTTGGTTTGTTTATTTATTTAACGTTCCTTTATGCTGATGAGGCTAATCGGACGATGCTACAGTGGGAATCCTAAATTTTTTCTCTATCCAGGTTTAATTAGGATAGGGGTCTTTAACGAGTACCTGACATCGCACAGGCTCGGGACAACTTTTTAACGTCCCCTCCGAAGGATGGCATTACTAAGGATCTTTTACACCCATTAAAAAATCCTAGGGTTACCTGCAGGTTTGAACCCGGAACCTTGGACATAGGAGGCTGTTATGCTAACCACTATGCTACAGGCAACCCCATTAGCACTGGAGTATATGACCTATTTGTGACTTTACAATAACGTGACTTTAGATTAAGTTTTTAAATAAGATAACTTCAAAAAACCTTCATGTATCCAACGGTATATTATACATCTATGTCAGGTACTGCCTTTATGTTAAAAAACAAACAAAAACACCATAAAAAAAAGATGTTTGCTCATTTCTCCTTCAGTAGGTTATCAAATTTATTCAACTTATATACTTAGCCTCTTTAAATCAATGCTAATAAATGTTATTTTTTTAGAATTTAAATAATTAAAAGTACTTAAGCAGAAGAAAATGTAAAAAATCGGCATTCGAGCCCTGTCAAACTATTTGAATCTTCATTAAACCTAAAATATCAAACTCATGCCCATTAAATTTTAAATCGATATAGAGAGTTTTATCAAAATCGTTAGAACTGGTTTTGAGAAAACCGTAAACAAGTACAAAATGCAAGGTTTTAAGTATCTTTACTGGTAGGTCGATTTTGATGAAAACGGTGGTGTAAGATCTCAGGGATTTAGGCTCCTTAAATAAAAAAAAAAATCAGTTTAATACAACATATCGTTTTTGAGCTACAATTACCACACACACAGACCTTCTTGCAGGACTTGGTCATTTGGACTTAAGGGGTCCTAAAACGTGCTTTTTCGGTGATAACACGAATTTGAAAAAATTCACAATCGCAATACTTTCCCTTAAGTAAAATTAAAAATGATATGCACATTTACTCATTTTAAATAGTAAAATTAGGCACATTATCATTGAGTATTGTCTTTAGTTCTTATAGTATCATTATCATTGAGTATTGTCTTTAGTTCTTATAGTATCATTCAAACATTTCTTTCATTCTTACTTTTGCGGTCAAAGTCATAAATGACGTATTTGCTCCTTTTACATCTATTTTTGAACTTTGGTACAAACTTAGGAAACTCAGGGCAGTATTCTTGGACCCATTCTTCACACAGTCTGTACAGCTAATATCCCAACCCAACCTTCCAACTTCTTTTCTACTTATGCTGATGACACCTGTGTATTGTCAATAATGATCCAACAATGACCTCTCAAACCTTTCAATCCCACATCAGAGAACTTGAAGTATGGTGTCAGAATTGGAGGATAAAAATAAATTCCAATAAATACCACCAAATAACCCTGCGTCGTAAACCGATAACATCCTGCCCTACTGTTTTCTTCAACAACACTCCGCATGTCCCAGTCGAACAGATCTGATATCTAGGACCCCCTCTGGACAAACGTCTTACTTGGAATCCTCACATAAGACTGAAATGACAAGAAACACGACATAAAAGACTCATCTACATTACTATTATAAGGCCTCTATGGACTTACGGAGTAGAGGTTTGGGGCTCTACAAAACCATCAGATTCTTCCCGTCTCTAATCATTACAATCGGAAAATCCTCAATGCTCCGTATTTTGTCACGAATCAACTCATCCATAAAGATCTTATTGCTCCCCATGTGTCTGACTTGGCCCGAACCAGATACCACTCCTTTCATGACGAACTCCATTCCCACTCCAATCCACTAGTTTCAAACCTTACCACTTCAACAATCTCTGATAATCCTCTGAGGTGTTTGAAAAGAAGATGGCCCCGAGACCTTATGGCTTAGCATAGTTTTTGGAGATCTGCCAATGGGCAGTATCTCTAAATGTGAATCATGACAGTAAAGCTTATATCACATTTACTGAATGTATTTTAAAATACAGATGTAAATATCAATAAACATATTACTTATTGCATATTAAACCTGAAATGAAATCTTCTCTCCGGTATATTTTGCCAATATCCATATTCCACTTACAGACACAATAATAAATCTCCACATGACAAAAGAATGAAATGGGGTCCACACGTATAGAACAGAATAGGCAATTATAGACTGTACAATTTTTATACTCCCTACTTTAAATTTTCTTAAAATTAAAACAAGAAATTAAACACTTACTGAAACCCATTCTGTCTTAAAACTATCTCAATGGTTCTTCATGCTACGTTATGAACACTACTCAACATACATACCTTCACGTGTCAACAAACCGAGGTCTGAACCTCTACAAACGTTTTCGTTACATCCTACACGGACACATTAATACAAATCATGGCAACTACCAACATACCTATCTGAAAACTAGTAGAAGAATGAAAAGAATTTGGATGAGGGATCTTACAGAAATGCGAAATACTATCAACATCAGGAAGAAGTGCCGCTGGACATTATTCAACCTATCACGCCTACCATGCTACATGATAAAACCCTAACCCCACTCAGTGATTGTCAAATTCTTGATAGGTGTGAAAAAATTTAGAAAACAAACAATAAATAAACCAAATGTTGCTATAAAAAATAACTCATTTTATAAACTGCTCTTCGAAAGTGGTACTCTCTTTTTAAAATTCGATAAAGGCACAAAAATACACATTTAACTACTATACAATAGCAATTGATATGCAACATTCATATTGGAGAAATGTGGATTTAAATATTTATTATGCTGGTTTTAACCACTACTTTCCGAAATGTCTGATGTGATTCAAAGTTGACTATTTAAATATTGTAAAAAAAATATATTTAGTTTCCTGATTTGGTGCGGAGTGAATATCTTTGTGAAAAGGAACTGGAAGAAACCCATCTTGAATTCCGGATCTTAATCTGTAGATGACTATCAATATCAGCAATGATGCGTTTGAGCGCCACTAAAGCCGTGGCCATGCGATAAAAGAACGCCAACATATAGTGGTACCGTTAAGAAGAGGTTTCTACCTGTCCATCTGGCGTTGGTTCCTCGTCCGTAAGAGATCTCCGTCTGGAAGAACCCAGCCGAATAACCGCCGTCGACACTAAAGAGTGCGGGATGAGCGAGGACACTTCCGAATCCGGAGCTATAAATTAAGACATCCTCGAGATAGCAGTATCGAGGTGGCAGTGTTTAATGGAGCCAGAAATCCACTGCTAACATAATTGGATCAGAGCTATCTCGAATGAGCCTAGATAATTGGAGAGCTTCCTTTCTCTCGTAGCCTCCCGCCTTCTCTTTTTGTCGAGGGCTTTAGCCACACTTTCTCTGTACTGTCACGTTCTTTAATCGTTTGATTATTTTATTAGTTGTTTTGTCAGGTTTCGAATTGTAACACAAACAAGGGGATCAACCATCCGATGGCTTTGTGTATATTTTTTTATTTTATTGTCTGGTTCATTATTTTACCTTGCCCTCGTTGCCCTAATTTATTGTTTTGTTATCGGGCTAACAATATACCATATCATCTTTATTCAATACAATTTAATAAAGCGTAGTAATTGGGATCTGGTCTAAGCATGTTTTAAATTATGATACTTGATGTTGATTTTATTTTGATCAGATATCTTAATTGTATGACAGAATAAAAATGGGAATAGCCTCTTCCCGTTATTTTATATCAGGTACGCAAAAGAAAACAAATACTAGCAAACATTTCTTTGTTTCAACTAGTGGGTTCTAACACATGAAAGGTACATTTTTTTATGATAAATCTATGACATGGATATAGAGTTTCCAGTGACAACTTAAGTCGTGGTTACTTATATGCAGTTATTCAGGAGGTCTTTACATCCAGCTTCTTTTCATCCTACTAAGGGTGTCATCAGGAATGTTAGTAGTGGTCCGTGTAAGTTAATAATAAATCACTATGTTCGTGTGAGTGGTAGTTGTAGAGGGTTTAAATCTGTCGGCATGTGAATGTTTGTGTGAAGTGTTATATTGCTGAGGAGGTGCGTCTAGGTCTAGAGGATAGAGCGCTAGCCCACTGTGCTCCGGGTCCTGGGTTCGAATCCCGGTTGTGACGGAATATTATTTATTATGTTATTTCAGCCGGGGATGGATCCTGGGGTATAGAGACCCTCCTGGCGCAGACCCAGCCTCTATCAGCTGCCGGCTGAGAGTGATCTCAGCCGAATCACCTCATTGCACGGCCGTTGGCCTTGAAACAGTACGAATCTCTAAATGTACAGAGCCCAAGACTCTTCATGGGTTGTAGTGGCACAGGATTTTTTTTTTGTAGGTTATATTGCTGATGTACCATGTTTTTTTTTTTGTTTTTTTTCCTTTTTCATGAATGGATGGCATTGGCATACACCATACAGCCATTTTATATATTATGTCTTATTAGTGAAAACTATTACAATTACCAATTTACCAAATTACAACTACCAATTAAAATTACCAAATTACAATTACCAATTACCGAACTATTACAATTATCATATTCTTTTGTTAATCGATTGTAAATATTTATTTACACTGAAAACTTTCTTATTGTTCGTAAATTTTAATAAATTTTCATAACTAATATTCTGATTATTATTTATTTCAAAAATCATCTTTTCTCTTAGAGTTTTGTATGCCGGGCACACCAATAATATGTGTTGACAACTACAAAACCTATAACCATTCAAGAATAAAACAATAAACTTACCCAATTTTAATTGCTGCGTACTACTGAGACAGCCCTTAGAAAATCATATCAATTGAATATACTTATAATTGTAATGAAATTAAAATATGCATTTGATTTATTTTTTAACTAATTATATCGAGCTACCGTTGATAACAATCTCCAAAAAAAAAATTATAAGAAGAAATGTCTTTGATACATTTAATAAACCTTGTACTTTTCTAACAACGGTCCTTGTCCGAAGAAACTCGATTTGCAAACTAAATAAGGTAACTGATCCCTGGAACCATTATCTCATTAAAAGTTTTTTTCTTGTTGGCTAACAGTATATCTACAGGACCTTATTACTACCCACTCCGTCGTTAGATATGTAAAGCACTGATTGAACCCAATTTACATAGTGACTTCTATAATAAATACAATATTGAAATGTACTACAATTAACGAGCCGTAGACTTATGAATAATGAAATCTAAGAAGTTTATTAAGAGAGGAACTGGCATTATTTGAGTATAAGTAGTAGTGGAGAAGACAATGAATGTAGGAAGAAATAAAAACAACTTAATAAAGTATGATTCAATAAATCTTTAATAATAGGTCTAACTTTTGTTTCAATTTCTATCCATTGATGTGCATTAAAACTTTTTTTCGATATGAACTATTGTAATAATGCTATGAGACCACATTCATACAATATACACAAAAAAGAAATGTAAGATGAGGAAGATGGTTTATTGTGCGGTCATCAGAAAGAAACACACATTAAAACGTGGTATTTATTTTAATTGTGTGCCGACGTTTCGACCTACATTGTGGGCCTTCATCAGGTTGACTCTGTGACGGTGTCTAAACAAGTCAAGACTTCTTAATTTCACTTCTTTAGCCACCGTCTCGGAGTCAACCTGATGAAGGCCCACAATGTAAGTCAAAACATCGGCACACAATTAAAATAAATACCACGTTTTAATGTGTGTTTCTTTCTGATGACCGCACAACAAACCATCTTCCTCATCTTACATTTCTTTTTTTTTTTTTGTCTTTTCTTAGTTGGGTTTTTAAATTTTTACCAAAAATATTAAAAAAATAAAAAATCTGGTGCGGACAACACACAACTTTCCCTTACCTCGATTTTTAAAATCGATGAAAGAATTTTCAAATACAGTTAGAGATAAAAATACGTGAAACTGTTAAGGAATTAATCAAATTGAATTTATATAGAAACATGTGTTTTATTAAAAAATGTATTATATTATTATCTAAAATAATCAGTTAGTTTTATGTTCATTTCTTCACTCTCTATTAACTTCTAAAAGCTTGTGTATGAGATGATATTTTTTCTAAAATCTTTAGCTTTCCAATGGTATATTATACATGTATATTACTGCTCTTATGTTCAAAAACGAAAAATTGCATTAAAAAAATTTTTTTCTGTTTTCTCTTTTAGTTGGATCGAATTCATTCAATTAATATTTACCTGTTTTTCATCGTGATAACAAGATAATCTAGTTATTATTATTGAATCACAAAATTAAAGGTACTTTAGGGAAGAAAATTTAAAATATCGGCATTTAAGCCTGTCAGACCATTTTTATCCAAATAAAACCTACATGATATTAAAGCCCATAAATTTTACATCGATATAGCGAGTTTAATCAAAATCGTCGGAACCGTTTTCGAGAAAATCGAAACAAAGGTGCAAAATGCATGGTATAAAGTGCCTCTTCTGGTAAGCTCATTTTGATGAAAAAAGTTTTGTCACATCTCGGGCGTATAGTTGTCTTAAATATGAAATTTCAGTTTCATAGGACTTACCGTTTCCGCCCGAGAGTTACCACACCCACACACACACAACACCAGACTTTTTGCGGGACTTGGTTATTTGGACTCAGGGGATCCTAAAACGTGTATTTCCGTTGAAAACTGGAATTCGAAAATTTTCACGATCGCAATACTTCCCCTTACTATATATAGTAAGTGAAAGTAAAAATTGATGTACAAAATAAGTTCTAGATAATAATATATAGGTATAAGTGATTTCTTGAATTTATTGTATTGATTCATTATTGTGTATATATTTTATTGTAATTTTATGCTGTGTAAATATTGTATGAATGTAGTATGTATGATATCTTTGAGCCACTACTATTGATGTCCAAATTGGAACAGATTGTAATTTTACTCAATAAAAATTGTTGTTGGAAAAAAAAAAAATAATAATAATAGGTAAAGGAGTCTCTATCAGTTTATTACAAATATGCAGTTGTGTTCTATAAAAATAAAAATTTCATATTACATAAAATCTAATCCAAGTCTCCCGGAATTCCTTCTCCTGATTTCTGATTTATCTTAAGTCATCTCCTCTAGAAATCCAGTATTTTGGAGTTGAGTCCTGAGATATGGTCCATGTTTCTGCAGCATAGCTAAATAAATATAAAGTCTAGAAGAATAAATGAGAATCTTAAAAGCACCCATACCTATATTCAATACTCACAATATTAGAAGGAAATGAAAGTAAAACAGTATATACTTCAAAGTTTATTGTGTGTGGCCGTTCCTTTGAGGCGAACCAGACCTCTGTCTTTACTATAGACAGGTCCTACTATTAGTTCTAAGTTATAATAATTTCTGACTTTAGAGGATTTTTTGCCAATAAATAAAGTTACTGTCAGGAGTTGAAAATAAATGACTTAAATTTGTCAGTTTTAAATGACCACTGAAGTTTACGAAGTGCCAAATATCACAATTTTTTAGGATTATTAAAAAAATACTTACACTTCTAATATGTCCTTCAACCTAATAAACATCTAAATATCAAGAACTTTAGTCAACTTTTTTTAAACACAAGGAGTTAAATATGGTTCGATTGGCAGTATAAGATGTTTAAGTTGTATGGTTAAAAGTTGAGCGTAATTAATTACAGTATCTTATCTTACGCTTAGTTAGTGATTGTATACCTATGTACATTCATATCTATAGAAAAAAATATTGAATAATTTACAGAAGAATTAGTCCAGCTAAATTCATTAACACCACAGCGCATCTTTCAATAGGTCACTTACCTCAAATACATTCTTTAATAAACAAAATACATTATCTGAATCATTTTTAATAATATCTACTTGAAATTGAGATTTCCTATAGTCTCTATGGTCCTAGTTTCAAACATATAAGACTTGTGATGTTCACATTTCCTTAAGAATCAAAAAATTATCATTTATATAAAAAAATATTAGAAATTACTGCAATTAATTACGCATACATTTTTTTATACATTTATTAACAATTATTTCGGACTAATTTGCCATCTGCAAATGAAAACCATTTGCAATAGTTTTTTTTATTTGCAGATGGCATTCATAAAACTATAGAATTTAATTCTCCAATTGACATTAAATACATGCTCCTTGTGTTAAAAAATAAAAATAAAATGTTAACCCAGCAACGCGGCTGAGAGAGGCATTGGGATCTTTCGGCTTCTGCTTTTCAGTACCATTGTAGGGGGAAAAGCCCAGTCCAGGTTTATTTTGAGCAAATTTTAAATATTGTACGTAAGTATGAGTGCTTATTTATTTGGCAAATTTGAAATTATTTTATTCATAGGTAGTTTTTTTGATTGTATGTATTTATTTAACTTTCTTTCTTTATGTACTTTGACTTAACGTTTGTTTTCTGTAAATATGTTATAAAAGTCGGTCTCATAGCATTATTAATATTGCCCATATTGCAATAAATCGTAATATATCTCAATAAATTAAGTAAAATGCTTCAATATTAAAACAATTTTTCGAATTATTTTTATATTAAATACTCATTAAAGATTGTAAAAACTTGCTGAGTAACAAGTCACTATCTTAAAAATATTCTTTTGTAATTATCATTATTTTATTACTGATAACATATTTAAACAGGATTATTATATGGGCAAGGCATATAACACGATTTTTCTTCTAAAACGCTAGCAATAAGACATCACACGTGACTGCGATACTATATCTACCTGCTGTAGAAGATACAAGAAATACTCACGAACTGACTCCATGGTCTAGTTATTTTGTCTATAGTTCGTGCATGAGAAAGTTTTTTTTATGGTAAAAGTGTGGGTATCTTAGATAAGAGGGACCTTAGCCACTCTCTAGGATTTTAGAAAGATACTCCTATAGTCGTCAACTCTTTGAGAGCAGTTATGGAGGACGAAGGCGTACAGTTCTCTGGAGTCACGAGCGCATTCTTTGAGTTTTCTTGTTTACAAGTCAGTGACCAACTTCGCTCGTCCGGTTTAGAACTAATTACATTCGATCAAGCTATTTCACATTTTATAGTAATTTTTAATTGCTTTTATCACATAACAAAAATTAATAAGGTAGATATCCGGGCTGAATAACTTCTTCCATAAAGATTCAAATTTTGTATTACATATACAAGACGTTTCGGGATCTTCTCCCATCTCCAGAAGTCTACAAAGTAAAATAACCAATTTCCATTACATTGAAAAATACTATAGTGAAGTGAATAGTTTAAAACGTTATGAAAAAACATTATAAATTAGGTGTCCATTGATAACAAATTTTAAAACTATTAACAACAAATTTAAAATCAAAAGGAGGCATTAAAAACAATTATTAGCAATGTTACATAGTAATTAACTAAATAAATAAATAAATATTTTAAAATTACCTGGTTATATATTTTTTTTTAACTAGAAGCATTTTCACTAATACACAAATTAACTAGGAAAATAAGTAAAAAATGTAGTCAATGTGTAAAAACATCAGTTCTGAGCAAGGTATTGCTCAGATCTTTGTCCTCAACTGGATTAAGGATTAGACCAATTTATAACTCGTATATGGTTATTGTTATTACATATTGTGAAATTCTTGAAAACATTTTAATTTTTTAATTAAATCAGAGTAGTGGTAACTTAATTGTCTAGATTCAGTTTTAAAATGCATGCTATCTATATTTTTATTGATGTTTATGGCTTCTATGGTCTTTCTATTTTGTTTATTTTTGACTATTTCCAAAATTTGTGGTCTATTGAGATCAAACTTATGTTTTAAATTTATGCTATGTTGTGATAATGCAGTTGTATTTATATTTTTACTGTTGTTACAATTACTTTTATGCTGTTTAGTTCTAGTACTTTTTTGGACGTATCACCTATGTATCATTTTTCACAGTCAAAAATTAAAAAAAAAAAAATAAAAGCAAAGAAAAATCCATTTCTTTAAATTATTCAAGTAAAGAAAAGAAAAAAAAACATAAAGAAAAATGCAAGTAAAAATAAAAAATTAATTTTAAAGGTAAAAATATACGAACACATAAGAACTAGTGAAAAATTTAAGCTTAAAGATTCGCCGTTTCATAAACGTTTTGAGACCTTTGGCCTAACTTATTTTCTTTGTTATAACTAATTGTAAAAAGTCACTAAAATTTTAATTTTCTTAATCATTTATATCACTATAATATCTCTACAATTTTTATTACAACAAAGGATTAACATATACTCGTAGAGATATTTTTTTAATCTCTTTATTCTCTTTAGTTTTTTTGTTACTGTTGATACAAAGTAGAACAAAAAATTGATAACGATTCATTCACAGCAGAATTTCGCAATGAGAGAATTTTTTTTTTTTTTGTAGTATCGTACACTGGTAATAGTTATTTCCTATATACAGGCAAGAATATTAAAAAAAAAAAAAAGTGTGAAGTAACTTTTCGGCAGTATTGTTGGATTATTTGATAAATTGATATCATATATTGTACATTGAATATATTACTTTATTTTATTATTTCATTTTTTTTTTTATGGAATAACTTTAAATGATAGTTTGTAAGGTAACATGGAAATGCACTGTGGATTCTTTGTTTGATAAGAAATTACACATGTGTGTAAACTATACAGGGAAGTACAATAAACATATGTATACAGGACCAAAGTCTATCCTGAAATTAGACTGAACGGTATAGATCGTTACCCTAAAAAAAGAAAAATCTTTCAAGATGTCACAATAAAAATTGTTCAAGACGAATTTGTTACATATGTGAAAAATGCGAAAAGTATGGCCAGAATGCATGAAATCATTTCATTCATAAATTACGACTTTTTTTTTTTTTTTTTTATGATTCATAAGTAAGATCTATTATGTTCTTTAAAAACAACCTTTAACAACGAATAAACTGGTTTTTATAGGGTTCTGAGCACGAAACAAGGAAATGAAACCCTTGTTGTATATATCTGTTACAAAAATACAAATTTGCTAATGCAGGTCAGATGATTTTCTTTTCATAGGGTTATAAATTCGATTACCTATAAAATGAGTAATTATAATTTTTCAGAAGATGTATGTGTTCTGAGTGATTTCGAAACTAATTTATTAGAAACATTTCTTCTCCCCTCGCCAAAAAAATGATCAACCACTCATAGGACGATTTTCTCCAACCATCTAGACGGTAAGGGACGCCATCATAAAAAAAAAAAAATTCCAGCTACATAACCATAGTCATTTCTATGATACTGCAATGACCAGAAATCACCGGTAGCAGGGTGGCTAGAATAACAGCCTTCTACGTCAAAGGTCACGGGTTCAAACCCACTGGTTGTCCTAGGATATGTTAATGGGAGTAAAAAATCCTTAGTGTGCCGTCCTTCCGAGAGGACGTTAAAAGGTGGTCCCGAGCCTGTGCGATGCCAGGTAGTCGTTAAAGATTCCTATCCTAATTAAACCTTTTTTTTTTTTTTTTTTTTTAAATATTTTTTATTGAGATATATTACAATTTGTTACAAAATGAACAATAATAATATTGATAAGAGACCACATTCATACTATATATACAGAAAATAATAATAATGGTCAAATTACATAAAATAGAACATAAATAAATTCATATATATATACAATAAAATAATAATAATAAATAAAAAACAAAACAAATCGAAACAAAAACCTATTATTGAGATAAATAAAAAGTTGGCAAATAAATAAACATCTTACACACAATCATAACTATATACAATGTATAAAATTGCTAAAGGGACCCCAGCAAGCGCTTTTCCCTCCACTTGTGGAGGAAAAAGCGGAACCCAAGAGATCCCAGCGCCTCTATCTCAGCCGCATCACTGGTCTGAGCCAGTGGAGGCTGAGTTAGGGCACTGTAGCCACAAACATACCCGTACATGAGTGGAGGATCTGACCATTGTCAGAACTCCAGTTTAAATGTTTACAATAGGTCTCGTGGCCACTGCCGTTTCAATCTTCGAGGAGGATTGTAGGGATGGGTGGTGCTGGATAGGGATTGCGCTAGAGGGTTAGGATGATGACTAAGGTTCTGATGAAATTTGGAAAATTTGGATGGTACCAGGTCTAAAACAAACGGAATATTAAGGTCATGGTGTAGGGTACAGTTGGTAACGTAATAAGGAGCATTAACTATTGTTCGGAGGACTTTGGATTGGAAGGATTGGATGCGTTTGATGTTAGAATGTTTAGCTGTTCCCCACAGTTCAAGTCCGTAGGTCCATATAGGTTTCAGTACTGTCTTGTATATTAGTAATTTGTTGTCAACTGTAAGATGAGATTTTCTGTTTAGTAGTCTGTATAACTGGCCGAATCTGCGGTTGAGTTCTTTTCTTTTTAGTCTTGTATGTGGGTTCCACGTCAGTCTTTTGTCTAGTAAAAAGCCGAGATACCGGACTGTGTCTGAGGAAGGAAGCGGTATGAAATTGAAATTAACCGTTGGACAGGATTTGCGTCGAAGGGTGAATGTGACGTGAGTGCATTTGCTTTCGTTCACCTTAATGCGCCAAGCATTGCACCAGTCTTCGACAAGGGAAAGGTGCTTTTGGAGATTTAGCGATGCTGCTTCAGGATCGGAATTGGATGATAAAATGGCTGTGTCATCAGCAAATGTTGCCAGAAAGGTATTGGGATCGGTAGGGATATCGGCGGTGAAGAGGATGTAGAGGACGGGTCCTAAGACGCTGCCTTGAGGAACACCGGCCTCAACAGTATATTGTTCGGAAAATTCGGAACCACAGCGAACTCGGAAGGAGCGGTTGGATAAATAGGATCGGAGGATTAGGTATAAGGATTGAGGTAAATGGGTTTTGAGCTTATAGAGCAGTCCCGGGTGCCACACCCGGTCAAAAGCTTGAGCTATGTCCAGAAAGGCTGCCGAACAATACTCCTTGCACTCAAGGGCGGAGGAAATGTGGTCTACAACTCGGAGTCCTTGCTGAACCGTGGAATGTTGAGGACGGAATCCAAACTGGTGTGAAGGAAAATTGTGAAATTTGGCTAGGATTCGTTTTAATAGGAGTTTTTCGAAGATTTTGGAGAGGATCGGAAGAAGGCTAATAGGTCTGTAGGATGACGTACAGTTGGATGGTTTGCCTGGTTTTAGGAAAAGGATGATAGTCGAGTGTTTCCACAACAGAGGGAAATAGGTGGTGCGTAGGATACAGTTATAGATATATGTAAGGAATGTAATGGCTTTAGGTGGAAGTTGTCTTAGGATTTGAGGAGTAAGGAGATCGTATCCAGGGGATTTACGGAGAGGAAGCTTTTGAAGCAGATATTTAACCTCAGAGGGATTGATTGCTTTAGGTGGTAAGGAAATTGGTATCGGTGACGTAAGGAACTCTTCAACTATTGCGGTATGGGTTGGATTAAGATCAGAATGAGGAGTGAATACCTTGGAAAGGTGTAGTGCAAATTCCTGGGCCCTATCTTTGTCAGAAGCAGCCCAGGAATTATCACTACGCCGGAGAGGATGGAATATCAGGGGGGATTTTAGGATTCTCTTCGTAACATTCCACAGGGAATTGTCACGAGTCGAGAGAGAGAAGAGGTAGGTATTGTAGGATTGGGATCGGAAGATCGCCAACTCCCGCTTTAATTTTCTACAAAAAAAGTTATAGGAGCGGCGATCCTCTGGGTGGCGGGTGCGTTGCCATAATGTTCTGGCTCGGCGTTTGCTGTTGATGAGGTCTGTCAGGTGTTGTGGTAAAGGGCTTTTATAAGGAATTATTTGGGATTGTTTGGGAGAGGAGGCAGTCCAGGCGGCTTGTTGAATAGCGGTTGTAAAGGAATATACGGCGTCGTCAAGGTCATTTGGGGTTTTGGAGAATCACTCTGAGGTCAATATCATTAGTGAGGATTTCGCGGAAGAGGTTCCAGTTGACAGGGCCTCTAATGAATGACGGTGGGATAGGTTTAGGAATAGGTGTTGTGGATACATTTAGAATCAATGGACTATGATCAGAGGATAGTTCATCAAGGCGAGCTATGGAAAAATTGAGAGAGCCTAATCCGCTGTGGATGAAGAAGTCGAGGATGTCAGGATTACGGTTAGGATCTGTTGGCCAGTAGGTAGGAGAATCGGGAGGTAGGAGATGAAAGCGTCGGGAGTTGAGTGCAGACTGCAATGTCCGTCCACGAGAATTGGTGGTTCTAGAACCCCACTGTTGGTTCTTAGCGTTTAAGTCTGCACCCAAAATGAAGTGTTTACCCAAGGAGTTGAGAAAGGATTCAAATTGGGCAGAGGAAATGGGATGTTTAGGAGGGCAGTATGCTGATGCGATGATAAGCGGAAAGGAAAAGGTTTTGATAACAATGGAAGTTGCTTGTAGGTAATCGTGGGCGGAAATTGGGTGTAAGTGATGGGTGAGGGATCGGCGGACTATGACAGCAGTACCGGCATGGGCTTTGCCGTCTGGATGGTCTGTCCGGTATGTCGTGTATCCTGGTATTTTAAAGTACTGTTTAGTGGTTAGTCTAGTTTCAGTAATGAGTGCAACATCAATGTTTTTGTCTTGCAGTAAGGCTGTAAGTTCGTCAGTGTGAGTTCTAACACCATTCGCATTCCAAAGGAGAATGGATAAGGAATTAGGTGAGGTCATTTATGGTTTTTTTAAGGCAGGAATGAGATTTGATACGAGATTCGTAAGGAGTGATATTAGGGGCATAACAAGGGATTTAATTTCGGAGATAAAGGATGTCATCAAACTGGTTAGGTCTGTGGCATTTGAAGGAGGAGGGATATGAGAGATTTGTGGTTGATTAGGATTTTTAGGATTGGTTACATTTTGAGGAAGAGGTATATGTGGAATGGATTGAGGTACATTCTGTAGTACCGGCAGGGCCACGGCTTCAGTACTTTGATTCCCACCTCCAAGTAGGTGGGCAAATGATACATTGGCATCAATAAGTTTTGAGGGTTCTCTTCTGTTTCTTACTTGTCTTCCTGTTTCATCCGGTACTTGAGGTTTTTGAAACCTGGTCCTCAGTTCCTTATAAATTTGGCATCCTTTATAGTTGTCTGGGTGGTCCTTGAGGCAATGAGCACATACAGCTGGTGTTGATTTTGGTTTTGTACACTCCACAGACTTGTGCTGTTCACCGCATTTCACGCATCGAGGTATGTGATGACAATAACTTTTAGTATGACCATATGCTTGACAGTTATGGCACTGAACTATCTCCTTCTTTATGTAAGGTTTCTCAACTCTTACGCTGGTATAGTACAATCGATTGAGGTCATAGATTTGTTCAACTCCTTCCGATGGCTCCAAGTCCACGAAAAAGAGAGGTAGTGGAATTTTGCCCTTTAGGACATTAGTGACTTGCCGCACTTTATAGCCTATCTCCGTTAATTCTTCTTTAATAGCTTCAACTGGTGTCGAGGGGTGTAAGTTTCTGATTACAACCCTTAAAGCTCTCTCTTGGCGTAGCTGGTAGGTATGGAAATCCGCTTTGGTATCAGTTAGATATTTCACTATTTTTCTATATGTCTCGGCAGTAGTAGGAGATATTTTGGTGTCATTAATTCTACTCATACAGTAGTAGCTGGTAGAATCGGTAATTTTGTTCAATTGTGTACACAACAACTGGAAATTTTTAATATTTTTGACAAATATTGGAGGAGGTCGTGGTTCACTAGGTATAGGAGCAGATTCCATGTTTTCTTTTTCGTTTTGTAAAATCTGAAAAGGATTTGGAGTGAAAAACGGTGATTCGTCAGTCATCCCTTGTGACGATGTGCCAGGTTGTGGTTCAGATTCTGAATTAGTACCCGAAGGGGTTGCTTGTAATCTTTTATTAGTATCACGGCGAGGTCTTTGTTTCGTAGGAGACGGGATTGAACCACTAGATCTAGATCTTTTAGTTGAAGCTTTGGAGGACATTACTTGATGATAATATCGCATTTCATGTAAGGAAAATAATTAAATAATAACCAGATGTTGGGGGAAAAAATAATAACTTAAGAAAAGTTAAGCAAGAACAGCCTTGCCTAGCTATTGGCAATCAGCTGATGTGAAGAGGTGACTCAGCATTCACTTTACGGTGCAAATTGTAGCCCAACTTACCGTTGTTTGCTCCAATATTTACTGTTGTTGTTATCCTGAAGCCTGGTGATGTTTTCAAGACTGTTCTGAAGTGATATCCAACTGAAAAAGCAAGAAATCCAAGAGCCGACTTGAAAGATGACCGCTATACTCATGCGCATGCGCAGAACCGAATTAAACCTGGATAGGCAAAATTTAGGACTCCCACTGTAGAATCGTCCGATTAGCCACAGCAGCATATAGGGACGTCAAATAAATAAACAACCATGACCAGAAAAGCTTGTAAAATGGTACATTCGTTTATAAATATAAGAGCTAATGTAGCCTTTTTATTTTCAACTGTAATATATTTATCCTTACAAGCAAATGATATTGACAATTCTACGATATTCCGAAGTAACTACTTAAGATGTATTTGTATCATTATTTCAGCTATTTACAAAATGTTGAGTAACAATATTTTGACTATAAATTTGCATTTGGGGCTGAATGTGCGCACCCTATTATGGCCCTTCTCTTTCTAAACATATAAGTTTCAAAAAGGCGATTTATCAACGTTTGTAGTATACTGGGACTATTTGCATTATATAGATCTCTAATTAACATACAGAGAAGGTAAACGGTTAAAAATAAGGTCGCATTCCTCAGAAGTTAAGAGGAGAATCTAAGAGTCGTTAGGAGATTAAGAAATCGGTGGATATATCCCAGGTACACTCCATCACTGAAATAGCCGTAACCCAATCCTAAAACACAAGCCATAATTACTTCCCAATGGTGAATGCCGTTAACAGTCTAAATTATTAGGGATCAAATTAGCACCTTCAAAGTAGTAAAGATTTATTTCTTACTTCTCGTGAATACGTTTGGGAAGAAATGTTTTTTTCTTTTCTTCGACTTATAGATCGACAATCAAAAATCGTCGTCAATCCGAAAACAGTGCTAAAAAATCTGGTGCGAGCGACACACGACTTTTACTAACCTTACTTCTTAATAGGATTAGAATTTGAAAAAAAAATAATAAGATTTTTCCATAGTAAAATTTGTTTTGATTAAAAGATTAATAGAAATTATTATATGATAAGCTCTTAATAGAGTCATTCTACAACTTAAAAAAAAAATAATTCGGAAACATATTTCATTTGTTTTTTTCCTTAAGTTGGTAAGTAAATTATTTGATATTTCATATTAAAAAATTGTTAATTATTCCTAATTAAAAGTAATGGTACTTAATAAGGAAACAATTTAAAAAATCGGAGGATTAAGCCCTTAGTTTTTTTTCAAAGGAAGAAAATTTTAAATATCGGCATTTAAGGCTTGACTATTTATTCATAAACATAAGATACATATAAACACTTAAATGACCACACCTTAACAACTTTTGTTAATTATTTATTTTATTTCATAACCATTCACATTTATTTCACATCAATTTAGTGTTAATATTAAGAAAAACTTCCAGAAAAATTAAAAAAGAAAAGAAACTAAATTTAAATATGGAAATTAGCACCAACCATATGACCAATTATTCATCAAATTCGAAGAAAAAATAGATGAACTTTTAGATAAGCACATAATATCTTGAGAATATATCTATCAATATCTATCAACCCCGAAAAGTTGATAGATGATGTGAATGGTTATGAAATAAAATAAATAATTAACAAAAGGAAGTTAAGGTGAGCTCATTTAAGTGTTAATATTAAGAAAAACTTCCAGAAAAATAAAAAAATAAAATAAAATACATTATAATAGAGCCGTTTTAGAGGAAATCTTAAATATGTACAAATTGCCTAGTATGAAGTGGCTTTACTTTTTTTGCTGATTTTGTCAAAAATGTTGTAACGCTTAGGCATAGACGCTTCTGAAAAATGAAATTTCAGTTTTATATCAACTTATGGTTACCGTCGATTATTTGGACGTGTATTTTCGAGACCGTATTAATTTCCATGACTATGTATTTTGTATATAGATAATTTACAATAAAAATTAATAAAATTATCGTTTTTGAACTGTACTTAGGACATCCCCTCCCCACACACACAGACCATTCTGTGGTAATATGCCATAAACTGAGGATGGTTAATTTACGAATACCCTAAAACGCGTCATTTAACTGAAAATGGAATTAGAACATTTTCACGACCCCAATACTTTACCTCACAATATATTTCATATATAGCTAAGTTGAATTAAAAATATTTCTACGATGAGGCAGTGAAAACTGAACTAAAACTATTTAAAAAAGTAGTGTTAATACCCATCCAAACATATTTTATTGGAATAATCCTCTTTGCTATATGTTCATGGTAAATTAAACTCCGTTTAATGGTATTTAAAACACAGCGTTTCCCGCCTTGACATTTATCCCATACCAATCGGATTACAGCCAGTTAGTTGTAGATTAAAAAAAAATCTAGTTCTAACAAGGCCCCCTTTTTTTTATAAAACGTTCGTTTCTTGTAGAAGAGATTTTCGTGAAAATAACACCAAAAGGTGCAAAAAAAACAAAAAAAAAAACGTTCAATTCACAATATTAATACATTGGAAACTATTAAAAAAATAAGCAGAATAACTAAAATTAAACAAATTATGGTGAAGCTGAATTTATATGAAAGAGAAACTTTTTTTTAATATTTAAAAAAATAAACATTTTAGATTTTTATGCAAATTTATTTATGTAAAATGTTGCAGCGTTTGGTCCTTTTGCATTTAATGCAGCAATACCTTTTTATTACTTAAACTTTTCTCACTCATCTTGTCCGACATTTAATAAAAACAATATAATTTTCGGTTTCTAGCTAGGATTTTTATTTTATCGGAATCCTCATGCAGCTATCTAATAATTTAGTTTAACAAAAAATGTAGTACTTGTAAAAAACATCTATTAAATAAAAGAAATACGAATTACGAATAGTTTTGAATCCCATTGTATTTAAAATGTCTAAAGATACAAGTTTAGAAATATGCATTGTGTATACAATTATATTAAGCTAACTGTGACATACACATCACATACTTTAATTCTTAAAATCAATTTAAGAACTAGTAAATAAGGTTGGAGTTGAAGAAAAAGTTAATGAATTGCACTGATTTTTGATAGAAACATGTGTTTCAGATTAAATTATAAACAATAGAAATAATTATCCACAATAATCACTTAAGGGTATAGCGCTCTTGTATTTCTGCATTACCTTTTCTAGCTTTGTATATAAAATTAAAAAGAAATTTCTAAAATCATTAGCTTTTCAATGGTATATTATACATCTATATTACTGTTCTTATGTTAAAAATAAAAAATCTCTGTTCCCCTTTAGTTGGTAATCAAAATCGTTCAACTTTTTTATTTCCTCATGTTTTATTCAATGCCAAAAAGATTGAATGGGAAATTATTTTGAAGCAACAAAATAAAAAATACATGAGAGAGAAAAAATATTTATCATCAGCATTTGTCAGACTATTTTAATTTGAACATAACCAACATGAAATTAAATTTTACATCGATGCAACTAATTTAATCTAAACAGTTAGAGCCGTTTTAGAGAAATTCGTGAAATTGTTCAAAATGCATAGTATATATTGGCTCTTCTGGTTCACTGATTTCGTTAAAAAAAAAATTGTAGGTATTATTTCAGGCATATACTGCACATTTTATCATTTTTATTTCCATACACACAGACTGTTTTGTGGGATTTTTCGTAATAAAGTCATTTAGACTTAATGGAATCCTAAAAATTATATTTTGGATGAAAATAGGAATACAAAATTTTCACTATCGCATAATCTTCCCTTAATGTATATTTCACGTACAGGAAAGTAAAAGCAAAAATTAATAAAAATAAACGAAACCTGTCGAGTAGCTGTTGGACTTACGACTTGTAGCGTAAAGATTTTTTTTTTTTTTTTTTTTTTTTTTTTTTTATAATCATTTATTGAAATTTACAACTGTATTAGTTAATACATCAAGTAAATTAGCTAACAGAAATACATGAAAAAGACATGAAGAGTAAATGCCCATTGGCACTACTCACTGGGTAATCTAAACTATAAGCTCTCGAGGCCATCTCCTTTTCAGACGCCTCGGCGGATTGTCCGGAATGGAAGAGGAAGCAAGGATTGAAACTAGTGGGTTAGAATGGGAGTGGAGTTTTTCATGGAAGGATTGATACCTGGTCCGGGCCAAATCAGCAGCATATGGGAGTTTATTCGTGACAAAGTAAGGAGCGTTGAGGATTTTCCGAAGGATTTTGGATTGTAAGGATTGAATACGGGAAGAATATGATGGTTTAGTAGAGCCCCAGAACTCAACTCCGTAAGTCCAGATAGGCCTTATGATGGTGATATAGATGAGCCTCTTGTAGATAAGTGGAAGTTTAGAACGTCTGTCAAATAAGTGTTAAAGTAAGCGAAAGCGACGGACAGTTTCTTGTCGTTTCAGTCTTGTGTGCGGATTTCATGTTAAACGTTTGTCAAGTAAGAGTCCTAGATAGCGAATCTGTTCAACCGGGACAAACGGAATATTATTAAAGGACACTGTAGGGCAGGATGTCATAGGCTTACGACGAAGGGTAAAGGTAATTTGGTGGGATTTGTTGGAATTGATTTTGATTCTCCAATTCTGACACCATACCTCAAGGTCTCTGATGTGGGATTGAAGTGTTTGAGAGGCAATAGTTGGATCGTTATTGACTGATAACACACAAATGTCATCAGCATAGGTAGGTAAAGGGTTAAAAAGTTAGTACAGTCATTTTTTGCTTTTTAAACTCTAATCTGCAGAAAAATTCCTATTGCGCTGAATTTTTGTATACACCATTATTACGGTATGAAGATGTTAAAAACCTACATCGATATTATGCAGGCTAAAAAGTTATAAAGGTTAAAAGGACACGAAGATCAGTTATTCGCAAATATCTCGCGACCTATTGCTCGGAGCTCAATAGCGGTCAATATAAAAGTTGTTCCTAGTACAATTGTCTACAAAAAATATCTGTTGCATTTTTCTGTATAATCAACCGTTTTTGGGGTAGAGGGTGGAGAAAGCGACTAGAATACACTCACATACGGTATCGTATACTGTACAAAAAAGCGTTAACTCTATTGCTTTTTAAAATACTTATCTTATAGAGGTCTAGGAACTTAGTGAAATCTACCATAACTCTCAGAATCTGAGAAAAGTAGAATGAACCCATTTTGCAAAAAATATAAGGTTTTTCAAATTAATCACCTAGAGTAAGAATATGTTTTACGAAGGTTAGACTAGTAAAGTAGCGTTGTAAAGTATATGATTTTATTCTACCTACCTACACATGCTGATCATCTTAAGTAATATGCATACTTGGTACTTAGTATATGCGTTTGTAGCCGGTGGATCCCAAGCTAGTGTTTACGACAGCGGTTTGGAAGTTATATTAATAAATATTCAGTGAAACATAACACCGGGAACTACAATAACCATTTATTATAATGGGCGGGGAGGCGGAGCCTTGTTAATGCACAAGCTCCGGCAATTAATAAAGAAAGTAATTATGATGTAAGCCGCGGATCTTAATGTACTTGCGAGGTACCGCACTTCACCGCTGCGCTAGTCACATCATTAATGATGTACTTCATGATGCACCATCTTAATTAGAATTTTACTTTTAAAATTACTTGTTAGTGTAAGAAGGGTTATATGTCTATTGAATGTGCATTATTTTCACATACCTGTACATAAAAACATTAGGAGCGGGGAACAAACGATTTTCACTTAACTCGATTTTTAAAATCAATTTAAGAACTATTACATAAAGTTAAAATTAATAAGAAAGATTTTGGATAGGCACTGTATCATTTTAGGAAATATTCAGTTGTTTTTTCTGAACGAATATCCGTGTTTATTTTTGCTTTGAAATCTAGATAAGATTCGATAACGTTTATGGAAGTAGACTTTTCAATGCTTTTGGCAATGAAATTAAAGAGCTTAGTAACTTTCGGAAAGATATGAAATTTTGTAATGTGCGATTTTTTTTAAATTTAGGGGTTCTAATAATGTATTGAACGAAAAAATTATTGGGAACCATTGTAATTAAAGGAATTTAATAAAGTTAAAACTTAAAAGAAGTGTATAGAACTATGTTCAGTTAAGCTGAAAACATTTGCTTTAGACTTAATTATACTGAGATATATAATTGTTATGCTCAATGATCACTTAAGTTAATGCCCTATTGCTTCATACTTAACATTACCTTCCACAACTTTGTATTTACAATAACATTTTTTTCTCAAATCTTCAGCTTTACAACGGTATATTATACATCTATAATCATATCATTACGTCCGGAAAAAATTACCTTAAAAATGGTTTTGTTTTTTTATTCGTTTAGTCGGTTATCAAATTTGTTCAATATGTATATTTAGTTATCAATACAAATATAATATAGTTATTCTTTTCGCACCTGCACAATTCAAGTACATCAAAGCAAAAAATATTAAAATATAGGCATTTGATTTCTCTTATGCTATTTAAAAAATAAATAAATAAACGCACATGATATTTAAAAGGTTTAAATTTTACATGAAGATTAAAATCGGTTTTTAAAAAAAATCGTGATTGATTGATGCAAATAATCATCAGAAAAAGTTGGTCTAACATTTTGGTCCTATAGTTGCTTAGGATATTAAATTATATATTTTAAACGACTTCTCGTTTTCGTGCTAGTCTTAACTGCACTCGCATGCAGGCACACACAAACACACCCACATGGTTATTTGATTTATACTATTCAAAATTTTCAAGACTTTTCCTTAATATATATTTATTGTATAGGTAAGTGAAAATAAAAAGATCTAACATTTTTTGCTCAGTGTGAGCGGCGTGGTCTAGTGGATAGACCACTAGTCTACTGTTCTCCGGGTCCTGGGTTCGCATCTCGGTTATGATAGAATATTATTTATTCTGATTAATTCTGTCTTGGGATTACCCTTGGGTATGGAGACCCTCCTGGGGCAGACCCAGCCTCTTTAAAATGGATACCCAAAAAACGGAGGAAAAACTTGCGGCTGAGCCGTGATTAAGGCCTAATCACTCATTGCACGGCCGTTGGCCTAGAAATAGTACGAATCATCTATATGTACTAAAACTTTCATGGTTGTAGAGGTGCAGTTTTTTTTTTTATTTATTTATTTTTTCCCCGAGAATAATAATAATAATTTAGGTGTATAATATACTGTTGGAAAGCTTGAGATTAAGAAAATAAGTTATAGAACGTCCGTGTCAGTGATAAAAGGACATAAAACCAAATAATTATTTTTAAAAAATCATTTATGTTATATGTTATATTACATATTTAAAATATATTTTTTATCCTATTATATTTGTTTTGTTTTTAACTCAGGTTACATTTTAACAATAGAGACAAGTTAAAGGCGAGAGAATTGACCTAATTCTATTCCAAAAATATGGGTATATTTCTTCAAACACTGTCTATAATTTGAAAATTGAGCACGATATTGGAAGTAAAAACAATTTATAACGACTCATTTTATTCAAATTTCTTATTTTATTTTAGTAATTTTATATTTTATTTTTTAAATTTTTATTTTACCACTATCTCATAGAAGCGGGGAAGGATGGTTAGGGTGGTGTCTTCCCTATTGACTCCCACTTGCTAATCCAATGATCCTTTTTAAGTTTATCAACAACACATCAATCTATTTATGTAAATCAGAAGATAACTTTACGTCCATAAGTATATATAGGTCAATTTTATCTTACAAATAGCATTATTTATAAGTTATATTTTATTTTTGATTTTAGAATAATAGCGATCAGTAGTACTATTAAAAGGATGGGTTTCTTCAACTTTAAAAGTACATCTTCTTTAATGCCTTTGTTAGGTAATAGTATGTCATCTCCTGAATGTAAAATTTTACTAAGATGAAAAAAAATTATTTGTCAACTACTGTTCTGTTTCGAAAAATACTTAAAGGAGAAAAATACCCTATATGTCAAAATGAGATTTCTTCCCATTTATCGTAATTCCCGAGGATAGATCTATACTGAGATAGGGTATGCTAGGGGACCGATAAGGCGATGGTAATGTGGAACACTTGCAGCCTGCGGTAAACCGAGAGTTTCATCAGCCCTTACACAATACTCTGTTACTCGCTAACCGAAATACATTTCTTCTGCTTTTATATGTTTTCTTAATTTTATAGCCTCTAACAAGAATAGTAAAGGAGCTTAATAAGCTGTAAAAGGTATCGAACGAGGGCGGCGCATTGCTCAAAGGTTTCAGGTGGGATGCTTCGTGCTAATATATGTAAAGGAAATAGGGACATATTTTGAAAGAACCCTTTCCTTGTGAAACGAATATTGGTTTACGCTCTTCAGCGGTAAATATTCTGACATAACGTGTAGCAACGACACGGTGAAGGACAATGTATGATCATGAAAATTAGTGGGGCATACCGAATCTATATATATTGTGTCTAAGAACCTGAGCAAGGAATATGGATTAATAGAGATCATCAGTAAAATGCCCATACTTCTAAGTTATGTAAACCGACTTTTTTTGTTTAAGATATTACTATATTACAATACTTCGATTCATTGTTCTTGGCCTACAAGAATTTTCATTTAATATATATTTATTGATATTTACAACTGTATTTTAAAAAACATTTAGTAAATGTGACACAAGGTTATTCTGTCATGATTCACATGTATATATGCCCATTGGCAGATCTCCAAAAACTATGCTAAATCAGAAGGTCTCGGGGCCATCTTCTTTTCAGACGCCTTGTAAGATTATCAGGGATTGTTGAGGTGGCAAGGTTTGAAACTAGTGGATTAGAGTGGGAATTGAGTTAGTCATGAAAGCAGTGGTACCTGGTACAAGTCAGCAAAAGAGAGAACATTTAGGTCTTTATAGATGAGCTAATTCGTGACAACATAAGAAGCATTGAGGATTTTTATTTGTAAGGATTGGAACGGGAAGAATTTGATGGTTTAGTAGTGCCCCAAAACTCTACTCCGTAAGTCCATATTGGCCTTATGATAGTAATGTAGATGAGTATTTGTAGGTAAGCGGAAGGTTTGAGCGTTTGTCCAGTAAGTGTTGCAGTAGTCGAAAACGTCGCGCAGTTTCTTGTCGTTTCGGTCTTGTCTGAGGACTCCAAATAAGACGTTTTTGCAGATGGAGACAAGAAAAATAATAAGCAAAATTTGTGTAAGGTGTTCATTTCCATAGAAACACAGAAGCAGACGAATATTTACTATTTTGACAAACACAATTCTTATACCGAAACAATGCCTTCCTTGAGCCACTTGTTGAGGTGTCTCGGAGTTCCCTAGGACGGAATGTATGGAAGAAATTGATCTATGGATGGAATCTATAAGTATAAGGATATAAATGTAGTAAAAGTAATGTATTTAGTTAAATTTGTTCTTACTCATTTTTTTTTTTCGGTTGGTGGGACAGGCCAAGGAGGTGCTTGGTCTTGGCCGTCCAATATGGTTCCTTAATATTCCGCACCACGATCCTCAATGATAGTTATAGCATAGTCATTACTCCTTGCACCTATTTTTGTGAATGGCCGCATGTTGCCTAACTAGCCTCACATGCTTTGTGGTTGAGAGTGAATTCCCATATATAATAATATGCTTGAAAAAGTCCTCCCAAGATTAGTATTCGAACACACAACCACGTCATAACGTGTAGTAAAGTAATGCCTTTCTGAATTTATTTAGTATTTCTATATGAAAGGAATAGTTTTTTATAGCGTTAATACGAATTTCCATGAGTGTGGCTTATGTTATTTTTTTCAAAGAAATACTTGAAAAAGATATTAATAATAAAGCAAAACATAGCAAAAAAACTTTAATTAAAAAAAATAAATAAAAAAAGAAACCCCCGTGACGCAGCAACTGAGCCTATTAGTGAATAAATAAGAAAAAGTTATAATAAACCCACATTTTAGCGAGCGCACGAATAATTAATAGAATGGTCGGGATAGAACCCCCCGTAATGCAGCTACTGAGCTTAATAGCAAATAAATACCAAAACGTTATAATAACCCCATATTTGAGCGAGCGCGATTAAAATTAATAGTATATTCGGTAAAGAACCTTTGGGAACGCAGCTACTGAGCCTAGTATAAAATAAATACGAAAAAGTTATAATACACCCATATTGGAGGGAGCGCTATTAAAATTAATAGTACAATCGGTAACGAACCTTGAACGCAGCTACTGGACAGTACGACTAGTATCCAATAAATACGAAAAACTTTAAACAAACCTCTATTAATAATACTCTCGCCCACGATTCTAATACTAAAATAAAATGAACCACTGCTAATCCGACTACCAGCCCTTGCATAGAAAATGTCTGAAGATTAAAGTATCGGTTATACTTATTATATAATTGTGACTTATTATATGTAAAAAGGCCCCTGAGAATAGTTAACAAGTCACAAGAGTTAAAAACATAATGTATAATTAAAATAACCATAAAAACATAAAATTATGTTAATTTGTTTTTATTAATAATTTATTTAAATCGAAAAAGGTTGAATTTGAAATGGAAACAGTTGAATTTGAAATGGAGAAGGTTGAATTTGACTTGGAAAAGGTTGAATTTGACTTGGAAATGCTATATATATTTTTTTTTTCAAAGAAATATATGACAAATTTATTTATTATAAAGAGAGTATTCATTTTCTTTTTCTTTTGGCGCGACAGGCTTTGGAGGCTCTTGGCCGTTCTTAAATTTCCAAATCTCGATACTCGATGACATTTCATAGAATAGGATCATGACTCGTTATGCCTATTTTTGTGAGCAGACATCAATTGGCTAACAGCCAAGGTATCCAATGTCAAATTGTATTTTTTTTTATATATTAAGTGCATTAATTTAAAATCTTATGGTCTGTTTTAAACTAATTTGTTTTAGTATTTTTTTTTTTTATTCGTATATATTACAATTTGTCATAATAGACAATAATAATAGTGCTACAGGATCTCATTCATACAATAGGTTTAGAAAAATTTTAGAATTAATGATATATAGAGGGATCACTTGTAGCTGGGTGGCTAGCGTAACAGCCTCCCATGCTAAAGGTCACGGGTTCAAACCCGCAGGTGGTCCTAGGATTTTTTAATGGGAGTAAAAAATCCTTAGTTACGCCGTCCTTCGGAGGGGACGTTAAAAGGTGGTCCCGACCCTGTGCTATGTCAGGTACTCGTTAAAGATCCTTATCCTAATAAAACCTGGATAGGCAAAATTTAGGACTTCCACTGTAGCATCGTCCGATTAGCCATAGTAGCATAAAGTGACGTTAAATAAATAAACAAACAAACAATGATATATAGAATATTATTTTCAGTGTTTTAACCGAAATTTTCAGCAAGTATTATAAATGCTTCTATTCCCTCTTATAATATTTTTTTTCAAGAAAAATAAAACGTTACACTTGTCTCTTGGCAGGTCTCACGCCCGAATCATGTCAGAACATTCTTCGGAAACACGGAAATTCGAGAGAAGGCTACGCTGCATTAACTGAGAACCAATTTTTCGTGTTGTGGGTCACGTTTTGACCTGAGGTTACGATAGGAGGCAAACAAAAAGAAAGGGTAGTATCATCGCTAGAGCAACGGGAAAACTCATTTACGGGGTCAAAGCCAAGACATGCTAATCACCTGAGGCCTTGCTGGAGGGAAGAAGTGTAATCGCAATGAATTTTGCTGCAAAATGCTATGTTGAAATTCGTATTTCTGTTATAAAATAAATAAGTCATAATTGAATAAAATATTCAGCATATATATTATATATGTATTATGAATGAGGGAGCAGCACAGTCTAGTGGATAAATCACTAAACTCCTGTTCTCCAGGGTTCGAATTCCGGCTGTGAAAAATTATTATTTATCCTGTTATTTCAGCCAAGAGGCTATCCAGGGGTATAGAGATCCTCCTGGGGCCAACCCAGCATAAATATAGTGGGTACCTAAAATCCTGGCGGCTGAACATGATATTGGTCGAATCGTCTTATTTCATAGGCATTGGCATATAAACAGTTGGAATCTCTATATTTACTGATCCCAAGACCCTTCATGTATTGTAAAGTTACAAGTTTTTTTATACCTATACATTCATAAATGAGTGAATGAATTAAAAATATATTTTTTTACTGTGACATTTCTCTCCTTAGAATAATATTCAATGAACAGAGGAAGTACAATCTTGTCTGGCTTTATTCGATACTTAATAATTCAGTCAAATAGTAATTTTTAAAGTTTATATTAAGCTTATTATATAATAAATATTCTTTTCATTTATTTTTTTTATTTTAGCTTTTATTATGCGAAGAACAAATAAATAAAATTGCAGTATCGTAATATCTAAAGCATCCATTTTTTTTTTTTTTTTTAATGAATCAGCTTACTGCTAACAAAAAAAGAAAATTCCTGTGCGGAAAATGGATTTCCGTCACTGAAGTATTTTCGATAAAATAAAATATAAACAAAGATATGGACACTGGGTTTGTAATGACAAAAGTAATTACTATAAAATAGGGATCAAAATTAATTTTCTCAGACCTATATTACATATGAAGGTTTTTATTGGCGTACTCAAAATTAAATGTTTTGTAAAAAGACGGAGGGAGGGAGAAAGATATTGAGACCATCCAAAAGCACTTCTTGAATACTGTTCTAATATATTAGACCAACTGACCCTAATAATTAAACATTGAACAGATTCATCAAGGCTGTGGGGATAAGAAAAACTTTAAAAAGGGTCGATATAGGAAATAGTTTTTGATGTCATAATTACGGACAATTTCATTTCTCTATCACAAGAAAATCTTAATTGCAAGGAGAGGTAAGGTGTATCCCTGTGTCATGAACTCAGATTACAATGAACCACAAACCTTAATTGCAATCTATTTTACTTATAAACCCTTAGAAAACAATGCTTTAAATGATAGACAAAACTGTATCAAAATCCGTCGCAAGGTTTTCTTAAGGGAGATAGCGGGTTAGAATTTATATATATCATTTTATATAGAGAGCTAGATATTTTATAGGTTTTAAAAAAAAAGTGACTATTTATTTCAGAATGAACCTTAAATGATCTGTAAAGCAGGGAAAAGTTATTTCACTATTTAATGTTGTTAGAAAGTTAAAAAAGTCAGATGTCTCTTTTAAACTGTGTCAAAACATAGAAACACGAGTTTTGAACACGTTTCGGCATTTAATGTGGCCCATAGATTGATGAGCAACCCGAATTTCTCCTAGGAATGCCATCAACAATGTCATGCAACTGCTTAGAAAGAAAAATGGAGAAGTATTAATAAAATGAATTCGTCGCGGTAGGTCGAGGCGACCTCGAATCCGTTGCCCCACCTGCGTAGCGTACACACCGCACACAAATAAATATAAATAATAATACCATTTTATAAACGGTAAGCCTCGGAGGTGTGTATTAATATTAATAGAGGAGAGGGGAAAGGTTAGAGTCGGAATTCATTAGTGTACAAGATATCTCATGGGCCACCTCCATTGTTAAGGCGCCATGGGCTGGCAACTTTTCAGAAAAACAATTTAATAACTTTTTCAAGTCTCTATACACTGCTCTGATTTATAACTTCTGAATATTTCCAGGGTTACATGACGGATATCTCGGCTCCCACGCGGGAATGTCGCCTTTTTTTATTTCACTAATGCGGCGACTGATTCATCGCTACGGATTATTTAAATTAATATCTGTCCACAAGACGTCCAAATAACATAATGTTATAGAATAAAACAAAATTAAAAGCATGCTAAAGTTTTTTAACGTCATTGTTTCGAATATTTATTAAATATTCCTATTCATTAATTATCTTCTTCAATATAATATTTTCTGTTTAAGAATTTAAACTGATATCAATGGAAGAGGAGATTAAAAAAGAGGAAAACAAATCAGAAGCATATCAAATTTAATGCCTCCCCTTTAAAAGATTCGAGAGAAAGAAATGAAATCAATATCGCGAATTTCAAAGGCTGCACAGAAAGCAAAAAAAAAAAAAAAAAAATCTGAAATTTGACAAAGAAAAAATTGGACAGAAAAGAAAAAGGAGAATTCTGGGATAATGAAGAGTTTGTTTGTGTTTGTAGGCGCAAAACCCATAGGTAACGTTTATAAACTCATATTGATTATGATGGTTTTAACAGAATTATATGGTTTTTTGAGAGTTAGGACTTTTAAAAAAATGGATAAGTGGATAAATATTATTAAAAAACGAATAAGAAAAAGTAATACAAATAAAATGTTCTCTAGATGAAGCAAATAATAATGAGAAACATTATAATTATTAACAAGTCACCTGTTGTTCAGTGGCTAGCATAACAGCCATTTATGCGCAAGGTCAGGGGTTCAAAACTGCAAGTGGCCCTATGATTATTTAATGGTAGTAAAGTCTTAGTCACGCCGTCCCGAGCCTGTGCGATGTCAGGCACTCGTTAAAGATCCCTATCCTAATTAAACCTGGATAGGCAAAATTTGGGAATTGCCACTGTAGCGGTCTGATTAGCCATTGTTGCATAAAGTAACGTTAAATGAATAAACAAACAAATATACATTAGTGAATAATTTGTTTACGGTACTAAGTTAGCTATAAAAGTTTATAAAAATATTAGGAAACAGGCTCTACAATTTTAATATGAGACGGTGTATTTTAAAAAATATAATAATTAATTCAATTGATTATTAATTGTAATCAATAAATTTGGGGATAATCTTTCTTTTATTTGTTTCCTCGAAAATATTTTTCACCGAGAGCATTGAGTTGAAACACAGTATATAGGATGAAAAGATATAATACCGAGTCATGAATTCAAGTTCTATTGCTTTCCGCATGGGAAATAATCGTTATAACAATATACATATTTATATATAGTCTTTAAAATAAATAATTTTCCTTTTCATTCCACTTAGCAAAAAATCTTGCGCACTGAATGCTTGTCACCCTTATCTGTTTTTAATTTTTAAAAATGTTTATTATTTTAATAAACGCGAAAATATTCTGCTCGTAAGGATACATTTTTTAACTTATATTTGCTTTTCAAAACGCTTGTCATGGTGAATAAGTTCACTAAAAACGGTTATGCCTGATTTAGAGACACGTTTCAGACCAAAATAGGAAATTAAGGATTGTTATAATAGTCCGGATAGTAATAAAGGAGAATGAGGAAGGACTAACTTTGGACTATATTGCACCACCGCTAAGGAAATCCAGATAAACATAATGCCTCATAAATCTGTTTCGCCATTTCGGAACCTCATTTAATTTATGTTATTTCACAAAAGCGACCCGTTAAAACGGGTTTTTCCGAAGATGGTGGCTTTGTACTACACGAAATACACATAAAAAAGGAGAATAAATCAGAGTTGTTTAGAATCAGATATTCTGTAATATTGTACCATTAACGTGGAATCGTCGATAAATTATAAGCAAGGAGCACTTTAAACGTGTCGCCTCTGACAGTTGTTAATATTTCGATTCCGCAATAAGGTCCTCCGAACGTGCGATCTTATCGCCAGCTCCTGTTCGCCTTTGCTTTTCAGGCAAACCCTCGATTTCTCATTGTCACTATAACGGTGTGACAGGGGGCATTCAGTGAGAGGCCAAATGGGGAGCTGTAGAGGTAGGCAATCCGACGATAAAGCACCGACTAAAGGTCGAATTATATGATTAATGTAGCAATTGTTACCTACATCCCAATAACGTTGTCATGCAGCGAACTTGTAACTGTAAATGTCTCTGGCATCGGATCGGGTTATTTAGAATTAACTGTACCAACATAGTTAAAAAGAAAACGTCCACGCCTTCTCTTGCTCAATCAGATACTGTATGGAATTACCTTATAAATCAGGGGATAATAATGTATGAAAATAATTCATAATATATGATTTTACGTTATGAGATATCCACACCTTATTTACCTTTTCAACGGTCAATGAAAATGGAAGTGTTGCATAAGTAACTTGTAGTAACAAAAAAAAAATAGATTAATATAAAAGATATATAAAATCAAAGGTTTAGTTCCTATACAGATCCCCTTCCGAAAAAAACAAACAAAAAACACTCTGGTTTAAGAGTTATAAATCTTTGCACTGTCCGTGCCAAAACAAACTAAATATGATAAATGTTCCTTCGTGATAAATTACTTTATTTTATTTTATTTATTTTTTGAGAAACTATGTACCTAACACTATAGAAAAAAGTTAACTCTACAATCCATGAAGGGTCTTGGGCTCAGTATCTTGTCAATACTTCATGTAATAATTACGTTCATCTTTACAATAAAAAGTACTGTGATAACCTTATTATACATCTACAAATATAAGTTTTTCATAATAAGCATAGCATATTATTAATGCATGCATTACAGTTCGTGACAGATGTTGCTATTACGGGACAGCCCAAGGACTCAGGAGTGCAGCAATAGCAGGTGGCCCGCTCTCTTACGTCTCTGTATCGGTGACGTCTGGGATTCGGAGTTACGTACTCTTCGGGATAATGATCAAAACAAAAAGTGCATCTTAAATTAATGGAATATGAGTTCGTGGAAACGGTTCCTCTATTACTATCGGGTACTACACGTTTCTGTGAAGTAATCAAGCGATCCTAAAATAAGACGAAGGTGCGATTACTAGGAATAATTTTTCCTGTTATTCAAAGTCTTCTTCATGTTCACGTTAACGGGAATCCACAATACCACAGCTGGTAATTTATGTTCGATATGGATTGCATTATAAGAATCATTTTAATTGACTTTGTCGCTATCTGATTATTTACCAGAAGGAGTAGCATTTTTTAAAATTATCTTTTAAGTATTTTTTAATTATTAATAACAACTAGATAATTATTTCTTTCTGAATGAAAAGGATTATTTACGCTCATCCGGCCACTTTTGGATTCTCTGATATAACTTCCCATTTGTCAGCTTTGTAGCTGAATATGTCGGCTGGTCTTATCTTTGTATTACTTAAGTAATTTAGAATTTCATCTAGCCCAAGTGTAGAATTCTTAAGTGATGTGAGGTATTATTATTACGTTTTTTCTTATTATTGTTATGACTACTTTAATTTTATAATATTTTTTGAGTGTATAATTTTAATTATAGTTTGTTCTATTTAAATAAATTAATACCATTTTTTTTTACTCAAAAATTTATAGTTCATTTTTTTCAACGTTTCGACCTAAGCTATTTTCATGAAACTTAATTATATTATTTTGTATTGCTGAGCGAAGAAAATCATGGATACAGTTAATTTTAAAAATATATAATTATTAATTGTTTTAAACTGTTGACAGTGTATATAATACAGTCATTAAGGACGAACTTCGTGTACTATATGTAGAAGAATAAAGAATGAATTTTCATCGCAGATGGTTTGGTGATTGTTTAAAGACAAAAACGGTTGGCAGAAGTAGAGCGGAGATTCAAGCAGGACAGGCAAATGAGCAAGATAAAGAAAAAAATATAGTTTCACTTTTCTAATTAAAAGTGGTTTATTTACAATGTGACGATATATATTGATTGTTCAAACTCCTTAATTATAAATATTTTCTAAAAAAAAAGATAGTGCTACATTTTTATGAAAAACGAAGACATAAACTGGATTTCTAACAAACAAAAGACTCCATTTAGCATTGTGTCAAGAAATGTATATAATAAAAGGTATTCTAATTAACTTGTGCTCTAATGCTTTACTTCTATATTATATGGCGAAAACGAAACACATTTTAACAAGGAAAAATGTATTAAATAATAGTTAGGCGAGAGTAGATAAAAATATTTAATAAAATTTATTAATTTTTTTTTTATAACATATTTATCGATATTTGGAACTGTATCATCACATACATCAGGTAAATGTGATGGGCATAGTAAACTGACATGAAATACATGTAGAGACAGTGCCCATTGGCAGCACTCTAAAAATATTCCAAACTAGAAGATCTCGGGGCCATCTTCGGAGGATTATCAGGAATCGTAGAGGATGACAAGATATAAACTAGTGGATTTTAGTGGAAATGGAGTTTCTCATAGAATGATTGATACCTGGTTCGGGCAAATTGAATAACATATGGGACATTAAGGTCTTTATAGAAAAGAATATTCGTGACAAAGTAAGGAGCGTTAGGGATTTTGGATTGTAAGGATTGGATACGAAAAGAATTCGATGGTTTAGTAGATCCCCATAGCTCTGCTCTGTAAGTCCATATCGTTCTTATGATGGTCATATTAATAAGTCTTTTTTAATTAAGTGGAAGATTAGAGCGTTTGTCCAGTAAGTGTTGAGCAGTTTCTTGTTTTTTCAGTCTTGTTTAGGGGCTTCCAAGTTAGACGTTTGTCAAGGTGGAGTCCTAGTTATCAAAATCTGTTCAACAGAGGCTATTTGAGTGTCATTAAAGGATACTGTTGGGCAGGAAATCATTGGTTTACGACGAAGGGTAAAAGTGATTTGGTGGGATTCATTAGAATTTCAATTTTAATCCTCCAACTCTCGCACCATACTTCAAGGTCTCGTGTGTGGAACATCAATTATTAAGGGTATTTATATAGATTTTTTTAACCACAATGAGATGGAAATAAGAATAATAAATTTGTTCTATGATGTATAAAACCTAAATAACGAATTGAAATTTTCTTTTTAAAAAATATATCTCCTACATCAACACAATCCTGCTAATAAAAAGAATAAGAAAAAGCAACAAAGATTAATGAAAAGTACAATGATCTTCTCATTTATTATTTTCCAAAAAAAATCATTATTGATAAAATAGCTTCGACAAAGTAGCAAAAACTCTTAAATTGTATGTTAAGCATTAGTGGCTTAGTAAGTGAAGGTTATATTTCCATAAAGGTATTATTCCTTAACGGACTAAGTGATTATTAACTGCGAGGGTCAGTCATATCGTGGGTGTGAATTTATACCCATTAGCCTATCCGTGGGAAACAAATGGATTGACTCACGGCGGCTTTGCTCGTTGACATTTCCCTCAGAGCAGCTGGGATAACCGCTCCTGTTGAAAAATATTTTGAAGGATTTTTTTTTTTTTTAGAGTAGATTTATACATAAGAAGTTTGAACAATCAATATATATGGTCACGTTGTAAAAAAAAAAATTCTAATTAGAAAAATGAAACTATTTTTTTTCTCTCTATCTTGCTCATTTGCCTGTCCTGCTTGAATCTCCGGTCTACTTATTCCAATCGTTTCTGTCTTCGACCAGTCACCGAACCATCTTGGCTAAAACTTCTTTCTTTCTTTTTCTATATGAACTACACGAAGTTCGTCCTTACTGAGTTTATTATATACACTGTCGATAGGTTAAATAAGTTAATAATTATAGTTTTTTTAAAATCAATTGTATCCATATTTTTGTTCACTCAACAATAAAAAAATATGTCATTAGGTTTTTGTGAAAATGGCCAAGGCCGAAACGTTGCCATAAAGAAAGAATGAGTGAAGAAGAATATGGATATAATTTATTTTTAAAACCTATAGCATAAAATAAACAACTAAATCATTATAGAAAATTAAAAAACTTAAATTAAATAAACCAAGTAATAATATCTCACTTCACTTAAGAATTCCACACCTAGGGTAGATGGATTTCGAAAGGACCAAAATAATGCAAACATACAAGAAAGGGACACCTTTAAATTTAAAAAACCAACCAATCATTGGTAAATTTTCGTTCCGAACAGCACCAATAGATCTAGACCGTGTCAAAAGGGCTTTAAAAGAATGTAGTCGAAAAGTGAATTTTTTCATTGAAACCAGTAGAGATAGCACTTTAACGGTCATAGTGCCAATTTTATGTACGAAAATAACATTGAATTTTGACATAGAACATGTCAATAAAGCTCCAACTCTTAATAAAGTTACGCAAAACGCGACCCTTTTTTTTTTTATTTATTTATTTATTTTTATTTTTTTAATTTTTTATTCATTAGAACCAATAGAACTCCTAAACGATAGTTTCTATAATATGTAACAAAATATAGTTTTTATTTAATTTCTGAACAGTAATTATCATTATCGATTCGAGCAACACCAACAAAGCTAGACATGTTACATTTTTGAGGAAGAAAAAAAAAAAAAAAAAAATCCAATATATATACTCATATTGGTGTCAAAACCAAATTCATATATATATATATATATATATATATATATATTAATTTATTTATTGAAATATATTACAATTTGTTACAAAATGAACAATAATAATAGTGATATGAGACCACATTCATACAATACTTATATACAGAAAATAGTAATAATAGTCAAATTACATAAAGTAGAAAATAAATAAATACATACATACATATATATATATATATATATATATATATATATATATATATATATATATATATATATATATATATATATATATATATATATATATATTAAGGAGGTGAATATGTGATTAACATTTAAAGGTATATCAAAAACACATCTATATATACCTCTAATGTATTAGAGGTAAAACACCTTAGGATAGAGAGACAAGACATATGCTCAAATGTTAGGTAATAGTTATATTTGATGATCATGTCCACCTGATTCCTAAAATTTTCCATTTTGGCTTCCTAGATTGGATGAACATTTTTATTCAAATTACTAGAAACCTGAAAATGGTCTATTTCGTGATGCGTGGGCCGTAGTTCTCCTATAGCAGACGTCGGTGGCGCCGAATATGACGGAGCTCTTGAGATTGGCTGGAAGCAGGTGTTCTTCCTTCACATCTTCTCTGACCTAATTTGGCCCGGTTTCAGCTTTCGGTCGAAACAGGTGCCTTGCTTTAGTTGCCTTGGAGGAAAACGAGTTTTAAAGAATTTCCTTGCAGAATGACTTTTTATACCCTGAATAATAATGTATTAAAAAAAAGAAAAGAAATGTGCTTCTTTCAGGAACTGACTTTCACACATCTAAGTCGCCCTAAAATTGTATTTACTCACTGCCTTTAGCTTGAGGCAGAGAATATTTACAAGAAAACATGAAGATATTTTGTATTTTGACTAAAATACTGCTAAAAGATTTTAGGATGGTTTGCTGAATTTGGCTAGAATTTATATTGGTTGTTTACTTAATCAACGAAATTCTTTGTTATTCAATAGTTATTTCTCGTCATAAAACTTCTTTAAATACTTAGGTAGGCAAATATTTCCTTTTGGTTTGGCTGTTTATTTTTATCAATATGATACACTCCTTATCTGACGAATATAACCCTAAGTTGGATTGTTAAGTATGTTTGTAAAATGTGAATAACTATTTGTGGTAACTCTTGCAAAAACTAGCTTAGTGTTGTGCTTGCTATTGTACTGTGAATAAGGAACAAAATATCATTTATTAACGACATTTTTTTTATTATTAATAAAAAAATTAAGGGTGCTGCAGAAGCTCATAGAGAAATTTTCAGTGTTTATGGAGATTATGTCCTAACCAAAAGCTTCTGGTAAAATTGGTTTCCAAATTTCGTTCAGAAAATGTTGATATCAATGATGCTTAACTGTCTGGTCGCCATATGAAATCAAAACAAGCAATTTTAAAGCCAATGTTTTCTAAAATCCCATCCAATCAGTGCGAGAGATTGCTATGGTTCTAAATGTGTCCTTTTACTAAATATTTAATATTTACCTATACATGAAATATATTGTAAGAGCATGTATTGTTTTAATGAACGATTGCCATCAAGTAAAACCACGTCATTTGCTGATGATGGGTAAGGTATAAAATGCAAGAGAAATAGGAGTAATTTGATATTTTGGCTTTGTTTAGATTGTGAAATTGTAGTGAGAGCCACATGACCGAGTGAGTTAAGATGCTAATTTCAATGTCACAAGCAGTGTTTCGAATCCAGCCTTGGTGGTTGAAATTATTTTGTGGTGGTCCTATGGAATGGATCTCTCCCATTGATTCTGCTTAGAACAGGCTGGTTACCCTTAATGCAGTTCGTCCTACACTTCTTAAATTTTGCTGCAGAAAAGAACATTAATCATAACAATTTATATTTCCAATATTTTAAATATTATTATCTATGAATACTAAAGATCAATTCCAAATGTTTGTTTATTTAACACGTTGACAGTCATGGTACCATCAAGGATTTTTCTTTCTAGAAGCCTATTTAATTTAATCATAACACATTCTTAAAGATAATTATAGTCCATATCAAACAGCTTATAGATTTTGATATTTATCTCGACCTTTCTTGGTAGCAGTACGAAATTGACCTGTGAGATAACTCGTCTTTGGCATGCTGTGCACATATAAAGTCTACGAATTATTTCGTATTTGTACTCTATATTTTGATAGTTTTTTTCATGTTTATAAATGTTGAAATCAATAAATGCGTCAATATATTTTCTGTTCTTAAATAAACAAATAAAGAACATGTTGGGTTTATATGATGCACAGTGTTTAGGATTCGCTTAATGAAGCTAAGCCGCAAGTAGTTTCTCATGTGTAACCTATTTATATAGTTCAGTAGAACACACCGTAGAGTTAAATGTGCAGGTCTTGAAGTTCCGAACATGAAATGTAATTAAAAGGAAATTCGTAGTTGATTCCCTGTTAATTATCGCAATGGACTATCATGAAACTTTCTTCAGGCACGATACTCCTTAAGCACGTGAAAAAGAATCAGGGCAGTTTCAAAATCGGTATAAGAATACTTTTTATTGTGCCTGTATGTTATGTAATATTTATTTACATATATAAAATTAAACTGTTATAATTAATTTATTTTATAACAGGAGATATTCAGTAAGGAAAAAAATTATCTACTATTATAAATATGGAAAAAAATAAATAAATATTTGTTCAACTGAAAAAATAACACAAGCAAATTTTTTCCCTTATCTCTTTCATTTTGTTGAATAAAATGACCAAAAAAATGTCTTTACATTCAAGAGTAGATTAACTATTTAAAAAAATAAAATCACACCTTTAAGATTTATGGTTAAAAAAAAAGCACTTCATTTCCGAAAACTACAATCATTTGATCAAGCATTAACCCATAACTATAGTTCCAAGTTACGTGAACAACAATATACTTCATACTGAATTACAACTAGCATTCGATCTATATTCCCGGTTTCATAGCAAACTCACCGGAGAAGGCAATAGACATACATATAAATGACTTAGCGATAGCAAAAATACCTATTAGAAAAAGACTGAAAATCAGGAACATCCTTTGCTTAATTAAATCTCAGAAAAGAGTGCTGCTGGGCAATATCATTCCTCGTGCTTATCATGTCTTTATAACTGAAGTTTTGTTCATTACACTAGCTGATAGTCACATTTCTTGTTACAAGTTGAAAAATTTGATGTTTAAAAAAATATAATGTATTTTTCTCCAAGTCTGGTATATTTTAGTCGGCTTTGAAGATTTTTTAAAGGCTAATACCGCAAGACATTGTTACTTTATCAATTAGTAACACGACAAAATCAGATCAAGCTATTATATAATTTATCATATCAACAATAATAGTATTTTACCCTCTTAAAGTAAAATAGGGGAACCCATGGCTGAGTGGTTAGCACGCTAGTCTCCCACGCCAAACGTTGTGAGTTCGAATCCCAGTGAATTAGGGATTCACTCACAGCCCTCCCTCGGGTATATGATGCTCGTCAGCCAACTCACTAAAATATTCGTAAGGAGTGATGACCTAAAAAAGTCATTTCCGGACCTAATTTTCCATAAACCATGGCAGTCGTTATTATTATTTAATTCAAGCTTTGCATGAACATAAATAAGCAGACTTTTATTAAAAGTCATGTGTAAGTTTTTATTTGTTGGTGAGATATTTTTCAGCTATTTGAATAAAGTTGCGAAGCTTCTTTAAAGGTTCAAGACCTTGGAAGATGCTGTGAGCGCAAAATATGAGGAAGAGAATGAGAGGGTTTTGCACCTGCTACAGCGGCGTCTTGAAGAGTCAGGTGCTGCCCCAGAAGAACTATCCCCACTAACTGATTGCCTTTTACTACACCTACCAACTGGTCCGCTCCTTGATGGCTTTAGGGCCCTCGTAAAGATGGCCAAACCAAAAATAAACAAGAATACGCTGGAAGGACAACCACCCACGCCTCCTGACTCCGTCCTACAACCCAATAGATTACGCTGGTTTCTTTCAATTTAAAAGATCTACGATGTCATTGGTCTTTAGTTCCTTAAAATATTTCTTTTTTATAAATATTTGAATGTCTATTACTTGTTCATTTGAGTAATTAATCACCCGTGACCATATGGGCATTTTATTTTATATAAATAATAACAATTTTTATTTATTCTGAGATTAGTCTCTTTAGAATAATTATTCTGGGAAATAAAAAGTATTTTTTTTGTTTATTTATTTAACATCACTTTATGCTTCTGTGGCTAATCCGACGATGCTACAGTGGGAGTCCTAAATTTTGCCTATCCAGGTTTAGTTAGGATAGAGATCTTTAACGAGTAACTGACATCGCACAGGCTCTTCACCACCTTTTAACGTCCTCTCGGACGTAAGGACGGTATAACTAAGAAGTTTTTTATTCCCATTAAAAAAATCCTAGGACCACTGTGAGTTTAAATAAAAAGTGGACTTTAGAGTATTACATCAAAAGAACAATTACCAATACAACTAAACAATCAAAATGAACAAACAAATTAGTCCAAGAAATGACTAATAATTATGTAAAAAAAATAAAATTTAAATAAAAATATACCTGGATAATAAAATATAAATATTAAAATACACAGTTTTCTTGTAAAAAGAATCATGTTACATACTTGTCTTACAGACCTTATATGTACCTGAATTGTGCTTAAATTTTGGAGAAATTTCTAAGTAGTATCGCTCGCTATATCGTAGATTATCTATAATTATATTTCGATATTATTTATTTTACTAATCTTTTTAGACCATTTTATTTATTTTCTTTTATAAATGGTAGCTTACTTATTTCTTAGATTGTATTAATTTTCCATTTCTATTCTATTTATCTTGTATCTATGGAATAAATGAATTCGCATAGCTTTCGAGTAGCAGTTTTTATTTACGTAAATTTACAAGTGTATAAGATAATAATAGAAATATACATGATTCAGTATAAAACATATGAAACATAAAACGTGTAAAGAAGCTGTCAATTGACAAGAATGCGAAGTGTTCTTTAAACTCAATATTTTTTTTTTAATTAGCATAAACTAATACAGTAACAAAAATAATAAACCAAAAAAATTATCGTTGGTTTCAAGGCATTGAAAATTTATAATTTTAAGATATTTTATTATCTTATGAATTACAACAATGTTTTTTCCTCTTCATCAGCATTAATATACACATTTAACCAAATAATTACCACTATTATTTATATTTATTTCCTAACATTGCAGGGAATCCTTGATCAATGAGGAGAATTAAAATCAGAGTATTTCATCAGATTTCCCTTTCGAGCCCCAGATTTTTTACCAAAGGGAATAAAGAAATTGGTAAAAATAAAATAAATAAAATTGACAAATTAAATTATTATTTCTATAAAAAGCTTGTTTTATTTTACCCTTTAAAAAGCTAACGAATTTATGGTTCCATTCCAATTATATATATATAGAAATCAACCATTTTATTGTCTCTTAAAAGATTTTACATTGAATAATGTTTTTTTTAAAATAATAATTCATTTATTCAGATATAACATAATCTGCCACACGATTGGGCAGTGAGTATTGCAGCTTAAGAAATCATCCATTCCATATTTACGGGGTTAATAGCAATGAAATAATAATAAACATAAATATTTGTATATGTGAAGAAAAAAATAATCCCAAGAAAAGTACATTAAAAATAAAGGATATAAAAGATAATTTATTTTAATAAATGGATAGATATTGAGCTATGTAAATTGATTGGGATTGTTTATTTTATTTTTCTATGAAATACCATTTTTATTGCCAAGAAGTTTGGAGAATATTGAACAGTATTTATTTATTTAATACTCATTTAAAACATAAAAAATAAAAGACTCGGTTACTTTAATGTTTTAAACTAATGCTGAATCTGGAAAAACTTCTTGATTCGAGTTTGTGGTTCTTTTGTAAGGCTCGTGGAAGCGGAATTAATATACCCCACGTATCTCATATTAAAAGGAACAAGTTTCCACTAATCCAGCCCATAACAGAATCCACAAACGATCGGTATGTTTTGGCTTTTCTGATTTATTTTATATGCTTAGGGGAAAAAACGAAAAGAAAAGGAAGATAATATAAAAATTCAAATTGAAACTCAGCAAGTTCCAACAGGAATTTATTCCAGTTAAAACGTCATAAAGTGGAAGCGTAGGCTGGTAGCAGGATGAGGGAACCGGTCGGCTCATATTCGACTGTCGTTTCCATAAAAATCAGGCGGGTAGGTCCGAGACAGATTTACACCCGCCATCGGAAAGGGCTCTAATTAGGATTAATAGGGCCAGTATTTGAGCTTGGACGTGGGCCATATGGGGGACCCCTCATTAATTCGGGATGTGGTTTTTCTTTTTGTGATGGCACGAGGGAATGCGGAGAAGGACAAGTGTCCGACGCACAACAGGTGGATTCCACCCGCATCTCGGCTTCGGATCGTCTTATTTAATGCACGGTATTTTGAATACGAATGTTGTAGAAAAAAAATGAGTAAATAATTTAAAATTAAAATAAATATTGAATAATTCAATAGTTAGAGGGAAGATGTGTAGTTAGGGTGACGGAGAAGAAAATAATTGATGTTAAAAATAATTAAACACTATTAACTATATATTGTGTGGGTTACTTGTAGTATGGTGGTTAGCATAACAGCCTCCTGTGAACAAGATTTAGGGTTCAAACCCGGTGGTGGCATTAGGATTTTTTAATGGGAGTAAAAAATCCTTAGTTATACCGTCCTTCGAAGGGAACGTTAATAGGTGGTCCCGAGCCTGTGCGATGTGAGGTACACGTTAAAAATCACTTGCTAATTAAACCTAAATAGGATAAATTTAGGACTCCCACTGTAGCATCGTCCGATTGGCCACAGCAGCAGAAAGAGACGTTAAATAAATAAACAAACAAACTATTTATTGACTTATATTTGGGGGAGCGGCGTGGTCTAGTGAATAGAGCATTAGTCTATTGTGCTCCGGGTCCTGGGTCCGAATCCCTGCTGTGGCCTAAATATTATATATTCTGTTGTTCCCTTAACGTTTGCAATTTCGTGTATAAGATAAAAATTTTCGTAAAATCTTTTGCTTTCCAACTCTACATTATATATCTATATTACTGTTTTTCTGTTAATAAACAAAAGACACTTGGGCAATGTACAAAACTGGTGTAAGAAATAAAAATTAAAAATTAACCATGACAAGTTACATGTTACATTTACTTTAAGACACGGAACCTGCCCTCCAGTTTATATAGACAACCTCCAGATACCGCAAACAAATACAGTAACGTAATTGGGACTAATCTTTGACAAAAGATTGACATGGGGCCCACACGTCAAAACAAAACGCAAAACTTTAAACTTTCGACTCAGATTATTATATTCGATACTGCATAAACACTCTAAATTACGCATAAGACAGAAGCTTAACGTATATACTTATTTATTAAAACCTATTTGGACTTACGCATGCCAAATTTACGGACCTGCTAAAAAGACACACATTCAAAAAATACAAACCTTTCAATCCAAATTTGTAAGACAGACAACGAACTCACCACCTTATGTTTCAAACGATACTCTTCATACAGACTTACGCATTCCGACTACAACAAACCACATTCGAATGTCGTACAAAAGATTTTACGACCAACTACATGGACACACTAACCAATTTGTTCAAAATATGGCTACAACTGACATCCCTGACATAACTCGGCGTAGACTGAAAAGGAGTTGGGTGAGAGACCTCCTAGCCTAAAATAATAGATCCTGTTTGAATGTCAGGAGGATGCACCACTGGGTGCTGTCTCCCTCATGCCTAACCATGCCATGTCTCCTTGTTTATAAAATCCCATTTGCTTATTGTAAACATTTTACAGGTGCAAATAAAATCATTAATAACAAAAAAATTTAATTGAATTGCATGCCAATACTTTTTGCTCTTATCTTCTTTCGTAGGATATCAAATTCACCTACCTTATGTATTTACCTGTTTTTTATCAATGCTAACCAGATGATATGGTTAATTAAATCAATTCTACAAAATTGAAGATAGTTCAAAGGAAAACAATTTAAACTATCGGTATTTAAGCCCTGTCAGACTATTTCAATCTGAATGAAATCTACATCATATTAAAGTCCATTAATTTTACATTGGTGCAGGGAGTTGATGAATTTTAAATTAATTTCCAAAACTATCATCATTGTTCATTTGTGTCACCGCTGTTTTTGTTCCGCTTCATAAAATCCCACAATGCTAATTCTTTCTCAAAGCAAAATGCTTAACATTCGACATAATTAATAATTTTATATTCTGGTAGTAATTTAAACTACTAACCAAGAACTAAGAAAGGTTATTTTTTTTTCATATCTTTACTTCATTAAGCATATTATATAAATGAGTAGACAAATACAAAAATATTTGATTGGATCAAATTCATTCTTATAAAAAATTAAAGGAATTTTTATGAGCACGACTGTACATTATTGATATAATTCCCTCCTCTCAGTGGTGGAAAAAAAGACCTACAAAATTTTTTTTCTGGTATTAAAAAAAAAATAAAATCTCCTTAACTGGAAAAAAGAAAAGATCAGGAATATGTATACATGTGTTCTACTTATTTATAGCTAAAGGGATCAAATTATTTAAATTAATATTTTAATTAAAATATTGATTATCCGAAAAAAAAAGATAAGAGAAAAACGTAGTGTAGAAAGTGCCATAAATTTTATGTTGGTTCAAGCGGTGATGGACCTAACCATATATATATATAATATATATATATATATATATATATATATATATATATATATATATATATATATATATATATATATATATATATATATATAATTACTTGTTTACTAGAACGAAACTAATCCACTTTGTCAAGCAATCAACATAATTTTTGGATTATAGTTGAAAGTTTAATTATAACTATTATAACGTCTCTGGATTCTATTAAAATATATAATATGTTATGGTTTCATATTATCAAAAGAATTAATCCTTCCATTTTGCTTCTAATTATTATTTGGCTTTCGTATTTAATACGGATATAATACATTTTTACATTGATAATATAGGTATTAGAAAATAATTTTAAAACCAGTCTGATGGAAATAAAAATAAACCACATTAAATATCGTTCTTATGCTTCCCTCAGTTTTTTTTATTCCTACTTCGCAAGTGGAATCATACATACAGTTATCGACGAAATATTTATTTTCGTATGATTTTTAATATTACGGTTCTGTTTGTAAAATTACATGATTCTTATATTTTGGCTTTGGCGTTTCATCATCCTGTTTTAGAATTGGAAACCTCAAAACTGTTTAGTGAAAGGTCCGACATTTATTTATAATGGGTGGCAGGTGTCACGTCGAGGAGTCCTATAAAGAAAATAAACACGGATGCGAAAATGGTATGAATAAACAATTATTATGAAAAAATAATACGAAGATCCAAAGTGTCCTCTTTTCAACTCAGGAATCTGTTTCTCTGAAACAGAAGCTTTAATTAATATAATAGATCTTAATTTTATTTAAATTTTAATACTTATATATCATTAATGATTCGTAATATAGGATCTTTTTTTTTTTTTTTTTTTTTTTTAAATGCTCTAACAATAATTAGTGATTATTTTTTCCAAACCATTTATTCCTTGGAATACCTGGAAAAGAGTAAAAAAAACAAAAACATAGCCCTCAGATACTCATTACATTCTCGAAAAGTTCGCCCGTCACATAAAGTTGATTAAGCTTGTAGATACTTGCTGCATTGAAACTTAAATAAGTTAATTGGACAAAACACCATTATTAATTAAATAAGAACAGAGCTGGATTAATTAATTTACCAAGTTAGCAGTCATTAAAATGTCAACTGGATCTTCTAGAGATGAAGTAATTAAGATAAAAGTGAAGACAGGACAGGGTTGTACATCCTACATCGGGAGCAGGTTTTTTAACCTGGAATACGTGACAAGTGTGGGAAGTCGCTGAGATGAGGGATCTTCTCACTTGCTCCAGCTATGTGTTGGAATTTTTTTCATCCTTGCCGAAACGTTAAATCTTCTTTATCTTCCTTGAAATATTTGTTACAGAGGCAGTAGAAATAATTTAATTTAATGGAGATATACGTTTAAGAGTCAATAGCGGCCTAGTAACTACCCTAAGAGTCCAAAACTGATATTTCAGATTTAGGATTAGGATAATCAGCCATTGAAGAATGGTGTCAAAACTGGAGATTCAAAATAAATCCTAATAAATCCCATCAAATCACCTTCACTCTACGTCGTAAGCCTATGACTTCCTGCCCCACCGTATCCTTTAACAATATCCTTCTTACTCCTGTTGAACAGATTCGGTACTTAGGACTCCACCTCGACAAACGCCTAACATGGAATCCTCATACTAGACTGAAACGACAGGAAACTGCTCGTAGATACAGATTACTACAAACCTTACTTGACAAACGCTCAAAACTTCCTACTTACTAAAAAAACACCATTTATATCACAATTATCAGGCCTATTTGGACCTATGGCATTGAGCTATGGGGGTCTACTAAACCATCGAATTCCTCTCGCATCCAATCCTTGCAGTCCAAAATCCTTCGTAAAATCCTCAATGCTCCTTACTTTGTTACTAATAAAATCATCCATAAAGACCTAAACATCCCATTAGTTGAAGACTTGGCCGTTATAGAATAGAATAGAAAATAATTTTTATTCTGGGACTGGGTCCCCTAAGAATAACAGAATTGTACAATTTAAATATAAAACATGTCTGGCTAACAGACAGAAGAAACAGAATTAATTACTTATTACACAGATGGGTTAATTCGAGTGTTCATATCACACACGAATATCCACAAACATATATATAAAAAATATTTTTAAAAAAAAATTAAAAAATATTTATGATAAAATAAAATAAAAACAGTTCTTGAAAAATATTGGGTTGATCTAAATTAAAATATAACAGCGTTTCAATAAAGAACATATATTACTTTTCTTTCAAGTGTGATATTAGGAACAAAAGAATCACTGTACTTAAGCGTCTTTTTGGGATAATAAAAGATATTGGAAAAGTTGGAATTTGAATGAGGAGAGAGAGGCAGCATGGCGAATATGGGTAGGTAGAGAATTCCAGAAAATAGAGGAGCGGACCAGGAAGGAACGATCAAAAGTTTTAGTTCTATGGGTAGGAAAGTAAAGGTCGGAATGGCGCGATCTTGTTTCAAGAGTGTGGACTGAAGATTTAAACTGTAGGAGACTATGAATGTATGGAGGGTGTTGGGATCTAATGATTTGGTAAAGGTATGATCCTAGGAAATATTGTCTGCGGATTCGGGGAAGGAGCCACTTTAACTCGCCGTAAAAATGGGTTACATGAGACCTCTTCGGAGTGCAGAGGACAAATCTTAAAAATATGTTCATGATGCGTTTTAGCCTGTCCTCAAGCATCGTCGGGAGGCCACCATATACTAAGCAGCAATAGTCAAAGTGGGGGAAAATAAGCTCGGATACAAGGAGATTACGGATGGAAGGTGGAAGAAGATGGCGGGAGCGATTGAAGTATTTCAGGGTACTTATTGTTCTTCGGGAAATTTGGGCGATATGAGGTTTCCATGAAAGGGTTTGGTCCATGGTAATGCCCAGGTTTTTGACAGAGGATGTGAAGGTGATTGGATGATCATTTAAGGTGAGACTCGGAAACGTGGTATAGGATCTGAGAAGGGAATTGGAACCAATTAGGATGGCCTGAGTTTTCATAGGATTTAGCATTAGTTTATTTAAGGTTGCCCAGGCACAGATTCCATCCAGGTCTTCCTGAATATTAGCAAATGCTACTAGTGAATCGGAAGGAGAGAAGGACAAATAGATCTGGAAATCGTCAGCGTATAGGTGGTGGGAACAGTGATGGATAGAGTTGGGAAGGTCGTTGATATAACAATTAAAAAGAAGAGGAGAAATGCTTGAACCCTGGGCCACACCTGCCGAGAGGGCTCGAAAGGAAGATAGAGGATGGTTAGGAATAGTGACAGCTTGAGTTCTGTCAGAAAGGAATGATTGAAACCACCTGATGGTGCTGTTGGAAAAGGATAGTGACTTTAGTTTGGAGAAAAGGATGGAGTGTTCCAGGGAGTCAAATGCTTTCGAGAAATCCAGAAGTATTAGCACGGTCAGTTTCGTTTCGCCCATAGCAGTGTGTATGTCATTAGTGATTTTGAGGAGAGCAGATTGTGTGGAAAAGCCGGGTCGGAAGCCGGATTGGAAAGGATCAAGGAGTTTAGAATTTTCAAGGAAATTTGATAATTGTGTCTGGACTATTCTTTCTAAAGGCTTAGAGAGGTTCGAGAGGATGGAAATAGGGCGATAGTCTTTAGGAGATGTAGGGTTGGATGTTTTACTAATAGGATGGACTAATGCTTTTTTCCAAGTAGCCGGAAATACGGAATTTTGGAGGGAAAAGTTGTATATAAATAAAAGTACTGGCAGGATTTCAGGAAGGCATAATTTTAACAGTTTTACAGGAATTCCATCAAATCCTATGGAGTTGGTATGAGATTTCAGTACAGAGGAAAGAAGGTCAGTTGGTGAAATGTCGGAAAAATAAAAATTATGTGGGTTGAATGATTGGATTGAAGAGAAGTTGGAAGAAGACGGTGAAGAATTGTCAGAGGAGGAAAATGAAAAGTAAGAGTTTAATTCATCGGGTGAGACTTGAAAGGCCGGTGAGGAAGAGGATTTGCAGAGTGAAAGTTTGCGGAGGAGCTACCATTTTGACTTGGAATCAGGAGTAGAGGAGAAGGCTATATGAAAGTAGTTAGTTTTAGCTTGTCTTATTGTCGCCTGAGTCAGATTGCGGAGTGCCCTGTACGCTTGATAGTCATCTGTAAGTCTTGTACGTCTAAAGCGTCTACGGGCTGCCTCACGCCTCTTTTGCATGTCTTTTATTTCTGGACTTATCCAAGGAGCGGGGCGACGACGGAAGGTGCGGGTTTTGAGTGGAGCATAGATGTCGAGGATGCTTAGAAGATTAGAGGTGAGAATGTGAACCATTGAATCGATGGATGTACTGTTATAAATTGAATCCCAATTTAAGGCTTCAATATTGGGTGCAATAGTTTCACGGGTAAGGAAATCTAAGTTTCGGAAAGTTAAGGTTTTGGGAAGGAATGCTGATATTTGGAAATTATATGACAATTGGATAAGGTCGTGAGATGATAGGAATGGAACAGGCAGTTGAGAAGCGGAAAGAAGGTTGTGAGCAGAATCGATTATATGGAGGTCCAACCAAGTGTCGGAATGATGGGTATGGTGAGTAGGAGCATATGGAACGATGAATAGGTTGAGAGAGAAGAAGAGGTTGTCTAGGTAGTGTTTATCGTTGGATTCGGAAAGGAAGTTGGTGTTAAAATCACCACAGATTATGATATTATTGAATAGAGGCACATATGTGTAAAGGATTGATTCAAAGGATGGGTCAAATGGGACCAAAGGAGGGCGATACACCACTGCATAAAGGAGGGGTTGTGTGTTACAGGATATTTCAACGAAAAGGAATTCAATATGAGAAGAATCAGATTGGGATGAGAGATCTAGGACACGAGATTTAAGGCTGTTGTGGACATAAAGTCCTACACCGCCACCAGTCCGGCCAATCCGGTCATGACGGATAAAGGAATAGTCAGGGAGGGAAACGGAAGAGGAAGGAATATAGGGCTTCAGCCATGTTTCGGAGACTGCGATAATGTGATAAAAGTTATGGGAGAAATACTGAAGGAATTCGTCGAAGTGAGCAGGTAGGGACTGGGCGTTAACATGGCAGGAGGTTAAAACATTAGCCATACAGGAAAGGAGGTGAAAAAACAAATAGAGTATGAGAGGAAGACGCTAAAGACATAATAGAAAGAAAATTGAAAATTAATATAAAGTAGTGGATGATAATAAAAATATACAAAAGAGCCTTTGGAGAAAAATAAAAATATTCTTTTGAAATAAAAAAGAAATAAAAATAAATAAATAAATTTAGAGAAAAGAAAACGATGAAATAAATAAAATGTTCCAGAGTATAATAACGAAAACTTAAATGTCATTTTAAGACCTCCAGGTCGTCGGGTTGGTTGATGATCATTACAGGTGCGCCATCTTCTCGTCGACAACGGACTCGACCTCGAGCGAACCAGACGTACTTCACTTTGCCAGCGACCTTCATTTGCCTAGCCAGCCAGTATAAACGCCTGTTGCTCGCAGTCATCTCCCCGCTGATGTAAATCCTGTCGTCGCTGTCCCAGTTGAGATGCCTCGTGGTGAAGTCCCTTTTCACCTTCCGGAGGCGGATCATCTCGTCCCGAACCGCCTGGCGAACAAATCGCACGACAATCGAAGGCGGACAAGGGTCCTCTCCTTTCGGCCTTTTTCTCTCCACGAGGTCAAAGTCCTCAGCTTTGAGCTTGACGCCCAGGGCAGCCCCGACAGAACAGACTACACCCTCCGGTGACTCTCCCGTCCTCAACGGAACACCTCTTATTTCAATCGAGTGTGAAAGCTGGGCTTGTTCTACTTGATTTATTCTCGCCTCCATTGATTTAATTTGGGATTTTAAATTTTTGTTTTCGGTGAGAAGCCTTTCGATAAGTTCGTCTTGTTTCCTATTTCGTTCCTCCATCGATTTCAATCTCTTGGCATTTTCGAATATAATATCTCCCTGGCCATTCATCGTATTTTTTATTTCCTTAACGTCATCGGTTATTTTTGAAATTTCAACCAAAATTGCAGATATGTTATCCTCCAGATTTTTACTTATGGGTACACTATGTTTTTTGTTTTCACATGATTTGCATTTATATGTTTTTTTATTTATTTGTGTTTGGTCACCATCCGTGATATTGACGCATTTCAAGTGGGATATAATCTTACATTGGCAGCACGTGATGCCCGACTTTTCGTCTCTGGCGATCGACGTATTGCACACTGGACATACGGCCATTACGAAGTACTCTACGTGAATGAGAGATAAAAACTTAAAGACGGTGGTGGGGAGCTCCAGGAGAAGTGGGGACTGATAAGGTATAATCTTCACCAGCGCACTACCTGTCCTAATGCTACACCTCTATTTATAGTTTTATCACGAAAATGAATTCCTAAACTTGTAGTTTTCTTAAACAATAGGTCTTGTCACTTAGTTATAGGAGTAAGTATAAAGTTAATTACTACTTACTATAGCAGATAGTGGTAAATGACTAAAGGTAAGAACAGATTGAATTTGAAGCGGGCAGAGAGCGATGTGGAGGTATAGATATACCTCTTTTCATTCCAAACTCCCTGCCCACTCAAACCCGCTTATCCGTGACCTATCCTCCATATCTATTCCCGACAACCCACCGAGGTGCCTTAAAAGAAGATGGCCAAGAGACCTCCTAACATAAGACATTGGAGTGCTACCAATAGGTAGTTTCTTCCCAGGACTATCATGTGTACTAATCATATATAAAGCCTATTGGTATTTACTTGTTGTATTTATTTAATACAGTTGTGAATTTCTTTAAATAAATAAATTTAAAAAAAAATATTAGCATAAAAAGCTACAGTATATTCTTGCAGATAAAAGAACAAGCCTTGCTCCAAGAATCGGGAATAGGGTTTTTAATAACATTAGCTTTCGCCAATGTTAAATATACAATATATCAGCGTAAATCATGCTGTATTGGAAATATACAATCACCTTCATAGCTGACACACAAATACATTGGACTTTCAGAGATCTTGCTTGAGGTGAAGCGGCATTGGATAAATGTTATATATTTTTTATCAGATTGAAAAACGTATCATGAAAATATAGTTCGTCAGAATATCTATATTGAATGATATTTACCTTAATAGTCTTTATAAAATTCTAAATTCACCTAAAATATAGTTAAAATCATTATTTGTTTATGGCATAAGTAATCTTAAAATCGGATCTCCACCTACCTCTTTTTTCAATATCGAACATAAGATGTAAATATTTATATCCTAATCGATCCTAATATTATAAGTATAATAATCTAATTTCAATTATATATGCTACCTAACTGTGAAAAGTATAAGTAGCACCCCTGTTATACCAGTATCATTGTTAATTTGTATTGATACATTTATATAGGTTTAAATTTGTAGGCCTTCATTTGGCCTTCGTTTTTTACAACATTGTTTTCTTTGTTTCTGGAGTTATTGTACAATAAAGGAGATAATAAAAAAAAAATTTTTAAATTTGTTTATAAGCATATTTATAACATAACCCACTTGCAGAAGGATGAAAAGAAGCTGGATGAGGGGTCTTCTACATAACTACATAAAAGTAATCACCATAGGAAAGGGTGTCGTCACTGGACACTCTCTTTCCATCGTTCCTTTTATGACACCAAATCCAATTTTTGCCAGCAAATTCACTGAGTGTCGACCTAAGACAGAAATAATTAAAAAAAAGTTATAAAACACACGACTCTCACTTACCTGTGTTGTTAAAATCATTAAAGAATTTTTAAATACAGCTAGAGATGAACTAAACAAGTGAAACCATCAAGATTAAAGTATTAAATACACTGAGTTATTTTATTTGGATATCGAATTCGTTTAAATGATATATTTACTCGTTTTATTTCAATACTGACATGATGATATGGTCAATTTTTTCGAATCTACAAAATTACGGAAAGAAAATTTAAAATATTGGCATTTAAGCCATGTTAGACTATTTCGATCTGAGCGAAACCTACATAATATTAAAGCTCATTAAATAGGTAAATAGGGGGTACAATAAAAAGCATCAGACTTGTTTTGAGAACAATGTAACAAAGTGTGAAATGCACGGTATAAAGTAACACTTCAGGTAAGACAATTTTAGAGAAAAAAGTTGCTATACCATTTCTGGTGAATAGTTGTAACAAATATTAAAGTTCAGTGCAACTTTTATTTTTCCTGCTAGACTTACCATACACACACTGACAGACATTTTTGCGGGACTAAGGGGTAAGATTTCCGTTGAAAACTCGAATTTGAAGTTTTTTACTTCAATTCTTCCCTTACTATATATTCTATCTACAGATAAGTGAAAGTAAAAAATGTATATATATCAATTTTGCTGTGTCTACCAGATCTATTTGTCTGTGGATTGCTCTCAAAACCTACAAATAAAATTATCCTTATTATGACATTATATACCATAAGTGTTCTAGTACCTGTTTTTTTTTTTCAAAATTAACTTATGAATCGGAAGTGCCACCATATGATATGTATTTTACTTTTTTAATAGTTATTCCTAACAAGGCTAAAATGATTTTTATTTAAGTGATATGTCAATGTATGGTTAAATGTTTCTTTGTTATGTAGGGGCCATCCTCATTTAATTTATTGAATTTAACTAATTAACAACATCGAATCATTACTAAGAAATATATAAATACAAACCATAGGAGAATTTAATGATCAAATAAAATAAAATAAATCTGATGCGGGCAACACACAACATTCACTTACCTTCTTTTTTAAAATCAATGAAAGAATTTTCAAATACAGTTAGAGATAAAAAAAAAATACGTGAAACCATAAAAGAATTAATTAAATTCAAATTTCCGTTGAAAACTAGAATTTGAAAATTTTCACGATCGCAATACTTTCCCTTACTATATATAGTAAGTGAAAGTAATATATTAAATTACATTTCTATAGAAACATGTATTTTACAAAAAAATCTATTATATTACTATCTAAAAAAATCACTTAGTTTTATCGGCTTTTTATCACTCTCTATTAACTTTTAAATGCTTGTGTATGAGAAAATATGTTTTCTAAAATCTTTAATTTTCCAACGGTATATCATATATGTATATTACTGTTCTTATGTTCAAAAACGAAAAATTGAATTAAAAAAATATGTTTTCTGTTTTCTCCTTTAGTTAGGTATCGAATTCATTGCATTTATATATTTACCTGTTTTTCATCAGTGGTAATAAAATAATATAGTTATTTTTATAGAATCAACAAAATTGAAGGAGCTTTAGAGAAAGAAAATTTAAAATTTCTGTATTCATGCCCTGTCAGACCATTTTAATCAAAATGAAACCTACATGATATTAAAGCCCATTAAATTTTACATCGATATAGCGAGTTTAATCAAAATCGTCGTGACCGTTATCGAGAAAATTGAAAAAAGGTGCAAAATGAATGGTATAAAGTGCCTCTTCTAGTAAGATCATTTTGATGAAAAAGGTTTTGTAACGTCTCGGGCGTATATTAGTCTTAAATATGAAATTTCAGTTTCATAGGACTTACCGTTTCCACCCGGGAGTTACCAAACACACACACACACAGACCTTTTTGCGGGACTTGGTTATTTAAACTCAGGGGATCCTAAAATGTGTATTTCCGTTGAAAACTGGAATTCGAAAATTTTCACGATCGCAATAGTTTCCCTTACATATATAGTAAGTGAAAGTAAAAAAAGTAATTAAATTTATTTGATATAAATACATTTCTAGAAACAAGCAAGAAATAATAGATATACAAGTTGTTGGGAAGTTCAATATTAGAAAAAAAAGAAAAAAAACATGTATTCAAGTTGTTATTATTGTTTTATACATCATTTAATGAAAGCTAAAGGAATTGCACCTGTAATATTTAAAACCTAGTTCTATGTGAAATTAGTAATGAACAGCGTTGTGATGCGGGCACCAGATTTTTCCTAACGGTTTGAAAATCAGTTTAACAAATACCGTTCACAGGAAGGACCCTCAACCCCTTACCGTTAGGCGAAACAGTAGCGCTACCTAATTTCCTGAGTAAAGATGCAGGGAGCAGGTGTTGGGCGTCGAATCTCGAACGAGGTACCGTTTTGATACTTATAAGAGAAAACTTGAGAGAAAAAAAATTATTTGAAGAGGCAGGTGAGTTTTTCGACCTACCTGCGCCCTCCTCTCATTAACTGTATCTGATCTAGTTTAAATGCCTTCCTCCGGGGACGTTTTGACAGGAGGCAGTCCATTTAATTGCAAATTAAAGCAGACATAAATATTTTTATAAATTTAAATGGCATCAACTTTATACACAACTTGATGGACTCTTAATTTGCATGAACATATTGCGTGGAAGACTACCAATTACGCCAATACTATTAGCATGGGCTTAGGCAGCGAAGTGCGGGGGAGAGGGGAGGAGTTGCGCATCCCATCATCTAAAATTAGTTGGCACGAATTAAAATAAATGGTTAAAAACCAAAATAATATATTAGGATAAAAGTTGTATTTTAAAATATGGGGTTGGGTGGCTAAATGGGTTAACTACATTTGGTGGTTCGGTAGCCTTATAACAATAAACTTGGAGAGGCGAGAGATTGATCAGAAAAATAAAATGGTATAGCTTGAGATATTTTTTAAAATATTAAAAATAAATAAATAAAATAACATATATATATATATATATATATATATATATTTTTTTTTTTTTTTTTTTTTTTTTTTTTTTTTTTTTTTCCCGACCATCTTGTCTCCTCTCCCTCTAACGATTTTCAAACTAGTCCTCCCCTTCCCCTATGACGAAAATATTATGTAATTTTCAATCTTACACTAGCTGAATGAATGTTGTCTTTTTGTTTTTGTGAAAAACTAAACTTTGAGGTTTATATGCTCTTTATTTATTTTTTTTTATAAGGAATTTTAAAATTACTAAACTTTATTTTAAAATTAGTATTCATTTCAACATTTTTTAAACAGATGTCTGTATTCTTTACAAGCAGCGTTCCGCACTCCACGTACGTCGCCAAGGTTGTGTATCTAACTTTATATTGCATTTAAAGGTTTAATTTAATCTTATACGTTAGTAAAATGTAATAAATTGTTTCAAGTAAAGGACTAATTGTCATTATGGATATTAATGGCTCAGAAAACTGCAGTTAAGTTTCAATGTCATATAACTAACTTGCAAAATAAATACACGTTTGCAATGTTGTTGGAAGAATACTTATTTCAGTGAAAGGCGCCGAAATTTTATTAATGTTTAAATTAGTCACTCATTGTTGTTTTTAGCTAAATAATTGATAAAAATAAGAAGATTTAGATTATAAGAAGTTGGTAGTGTTAGCAGTCACAGAAAAATTTCAATTAAGTAAACTTAATTTATTGTTATAATTCTAATATGTTTTAGTGAAAACGTTTATTTTTATTTTGTTTTTAAATTTTAAAAAACGATCCATTTTACAGTAAACAATCCTTTTATTTATTTTTTCTCTCTCCTACGTTTCTGCTTTTGCCATTTTCAAGGAGCCTTTAATCAGTCCTGTATATTGCACACGTAAAAATATATTTTTTCACATTATAAAAAATATATACTATAGCCTGAAACCAGCCTTGTCAGCTTGTTATTATCTACTCTTTTTCTTTCCTTTTTTCTTATTTCTTTTTTTTTATTTCTATAATATAACAAGATATACACAAATATAACAACAAACTGACAAGGCTAGTTTCAAGCTATAGTATATACTTTTTATAATGTGACAAATATATTTTCATCTGTGCAAAATACAGGACTGATTAAAGGCTCCTTGAAAATGGCAAAAGCCGAAACGTAGGAGAGAGAAAAAAAAAAGAACTGTTTACTGTAAATTGGATCGTTTTTTTTAATTTAAAAAGAACATACAAATTAATTTATAGTGCTCACGTTTCGACCATTGATTGGTTGTGAGCTAGTGCCATACAATTCCACCGACGATGGCCTAAAATTTAAACCTAAACGTTAGCACGATAAATTAAGATAATTTAATTGAAGTTTTTCTATGACTGCATACCCAACTAACTCCTCCTTATATTCATTCTAACAAGAATCAATTATACTTTTATTATCATTGAAAATATCCAGACGTGAATATCTGCTAAACAAATCTTTAACTGACATTTTTCTTGTTTTGAGATCCATAAAACATATAATATTTTCAATTAGGACACAATTTTGAAATACACATTCTTAAAATCATATTGTAATAATTAAGTAAACTATATAGAATGCTATTTTCATCTGATTTGCATTTAACTTAAATATAACGAACCGCTTATGATTGTTTTTTATACCAATCTGCTGCCATAATCTTATATCTTCCATGCCTGAATATCTTCGTATCTCTTCTGTGTCAAAAGGAAAAAAATAACAACCTAACGGTAATAAGTGAATTTCAAAGGTGTTTAAAAGGTTCCATTTTCTACTGATTAACTGTAAACTCCGCTAAACTTACTGGTTTCGTGATCAACTCGGTCAAATTATACCTCCTTTAACAGCTTTAATTCACATAATGACTGCCAATTTATCGACGTTTCCCCACACAGTTACTCATAAAGGAAAAAAAAATTACCAAATTTCTTAGTAACGATTTTGATACATCTTTTAAAGGTATATACCATATCAAAATGATGCTGAGATTATTACAAAAATAAAATGAAAAAAAAAGGTTAGAACGATTATCACCTAGTTAAATGAAATGCTACCATATTTTAGCTGTAAGAATTTAATATATAAACTTCACAGTTTTGTTTAGTGATTACCCTTTAGGTGGAATGCTGTAATTTTCTCTTTAAATTATTTTAGGAGGTGAGGAAACCAAATCAATTTTGATGAAATTCTCTAATGTAATTCACACTCTTAAAATTACGAAATGGCTGACAATACAAGATTTTATTGAAAATATCTAGCCCTTTATTAGTGAAACTAATACAGATCGTATAAATTGGACTTGCAACATCGTTAGTTTAACACTATCAAACCTAGTGGGAATTATTCACAGATTATATATGTTAGAGATATTTTCGCACGAAATTAAACAATGACTATCGGTTTATTATTTTCAATAATGAACCTTAGTAATCAATTTTTTTTAAATACCCCACGTCTTAAAATTTGAATGCTTACGTTTCAAGATGCGTAGAACCCGAATAACGAATAAAAAAGAATCCGCTTGTACGCCGTCCTCCGCAATTTTACTTATCTATAAGACCAATTTTTTTTTTTTAATTCGCCACAAAATACTATGGCATCCAACGATGATCTTAACACCTACACGTTGATATCAGCTGGTTATTTTTAGAATGGCGGCCCAAGAGAAAGGGAAAAAATTATTAGTGTTTTTATCAACAAAAAAAAAAAAAAAAAAAAACGCGAACAATCATAAAAAATAAAACAAAAATTTACCAACAAATACACCCCTACGTTATTTTTTGAGATATAGAAAAATATGCATAGAGCTTTTGAATTGAAAAAGTACTTTTAAAAAAAAAAAAAAAAAATCATTGAAATTGGTTTAGAACAAGTATATATATATATATATATATATATATATATATATATATATATATATATATATATATCGTTTTAAAATTAGCAGCGGTGATATATTATTTTCCTGAATAATTCCTTGAATTATTTATTACTTTTCATATTAGTTAATTGCCTTATAACAGCTTTATGAATAGTTATACCCTAATATTGTTATTTGGAAATAATAAACCTTTGTGTAATAATTTGCAGCGTTTTTTTTTTTAAATCTCTTACCCTAAAGTGCTCTATAAAAAAAACATTTCTAAAACAGTATTGTAGTAATCATAAGAGACGAGGTAGGAGTGGACAAAAAAATAAGTGTTATAATATATCTTTAAATGTTAAAAAACAATAATAAAACAAATCAAGCCGTTAATTCCCCTTAAACATGAGCTGTTTCCTGACAATTTCTACTTTTAGACTAAATTTTATGAAATCAGGAGTTTTCATTCGGCCTTCATTTCAACGCAGACTGGAGGTAAGCAATTCTAATTTATTTCATTCAGTTATGTGGGAAGTGTTCGATGTGTAAAACCTGATATTTTAAAATATTATTTTCACTGAGCATTCTCAATTAAAAATAGTAATCTACCAAATAGAAAAAAAAATGGTGTATTAGGATACATTAGTTGGACCAGAATCTTCTGAATTTAATATTTAAAACTCTTTCAATGAATTTTGGATCCCGTTAGGTTTAGATATATTTTTCGGCATAGGAAATTCCTCACGTTATTTTTTCGATTCGTTAAATCAGTGACCTTCCTCTTAAATGAAACTTAAGAAGTAAGAAAAAAAAAAAAAAAAAGAAAAAAAGAAATGCCCTAAATATATTTCTTCAGGAACTAATATTACCACAATATCCCGTTCAGTCGATTCATGGATCGGAGTGGAATTGCAAAATCGCTGACTTATTCGGGCACGTTTCTTGTCATGCGTGGACCCGGAGTCCAGTAAATATCTGAGGACAGGGGAAAAGAAATCCGCTGGAGGATTTGCATGGGAGGGGGGCCATTGTGTTCAAATGGCAAATTATCCCCAGGCAGTTGACAGTTCTTTGAGACAGCCGACCACACGTTCGAAAAAAGTCACCGCTTTCGGATTCTTGTTCATATTTATCGCGTAACCTTTCTGCTGACTCCGCCAACTTCACCTGCTGCTTCTTTCGCAAAAACTTTACCTATATAAATCTCCGAGTCTATAATTTATTTAATTTTCGCAGTATATTTGTAAAACCTTGGAAGGTGGTTTAAATAGGAATTTCTGGATTTTTTGTATTTATCAATCAAAGTAGTAACATCTAATTCGAAAAATTTACACGATAAAAAAATCATTCCTTGACAGAAACAATGCTTCCACTTTATCTTTCTAAAATATATCTTAATTATATTTCTTCCTTGAAAAAAATAATAGGTTTATCTCATCATTGTCGTCATTTTTCTTTTGTTCTAATATTTGTTCGTTAATTATCAGGCCGATTTGCAAAAGAATTACATTTTTAAAAAAATTATGACGACGCTGGTGAAAAGCGGTAAAATTAAAAGATAACTGAGATATGCATGGTAGGTGACAAAATTATTAAAAATAATTTATTATATGTTGTTGTAATTGAATTGTTGGAAAAATATATAAATGCAATAAGATTTTAATTGATTTACAGAAGCTTGAAAATGGCCCTAGAGGCTGAAACGTCGCGATACTGGAATAAATAAAGTGTTTTAAAAAAATATCCAAGAATTTCTTTTGCAAATCGGCCTGATAATTAACGAACAAATATTAGAACAAAAGAAAAATGACGACAATGATGAGAAAAACATATTATACTGGGAGGCCACCAATTAACCCAGGATGGAACAACAAAAACGATGGACTGTGGAGAAAATTTAAACATGACATTATAGACCTTATTGATGGTAATGTAAACCTATCATGCATATATAAATTTCTTAATAATTTTTCAAAAATCCTTCGTACAAGAAATAGATTACACTATCTCAAAAAATGTAAAACTACTGCTGTAATCCCTCACCACTTGCTTAATAAAATTATTCCTTTGGAAAATCTATTCAATACTTCTTTTTTGATGAGTAACCGTAATAAAACAGTTTTTATATTCAATAAATTGGCTAAAGATTGCTTACTGCTAGAGATAAAACAATGTTATTGGGCTCTTAACAATTACAATACGACACATAACGAATTTCTCGTTTTCCTAAATAATCTGAATAACCAAATATGCTGTAGCATTAAAAATCTACTAGAAACCTATAAATCAGATTTTAATAAAATTCATGAAATAAGACTAGACTATAAAACTAACAGACCATTTAAAGTAAATAGTAATAAACCGTATCAGGATATAAGACGCAACCATAAGCTAAGCATAATATCAAACAACCTTAATACTAATGCAATAGACAATTATGCAACAAACCAGAGTACAATATTAAATGCCTATGAAAACTTATATAAAAATGATTGGACTATTAATACTACTAAAACAAATATACCTAATAATGTTTTAAACGTATTGTCACTAGGTGACAAATTTAATATTATACCAAACAAATACAATAAAGAAATTGTAAATTTTATTGCAGACATTGAAAGCATCATAAGACTAATAAATACTTCCGATAACCACAAAAATGTACTACGAAATAAAGTAAATAATGAGATCAACCAATTCTTAGATAAAAATAATAAAGAAACGAATACATCTAACCTCTTACACAATAGAATCAACAAAGATATTAGAGAAACTAGAACCTTTTTCAAAAATAACCCGGATCTACACATAATAAAATCTGATAAAACCAAAAAAACTGTTATAATTACTAAAACCGAATACACTAAAAAGATAAATGACCTATTAGATGAACGAAAAATTTACCGAGCTCTAAGGAAAGACCCCTCAAAAGAAATTGAAGACAAACTAATTACGTATGTGGAAAAACTAATAAAGTATAAATATATTGATAAAAAATATAAAGATAAGATCGTAAAAAGACATTACACAATTCCACGAATACATGGTTTAAGTAAATTGCATAAGCCAACGGAGCCTCTCAGACCGATAGTAAACAATATTAATGGAATCACGGAAAAACTGGCAAAATTCTTAAATCCAGCACTAAACAATTTAAATAACAATAATAACTACGACGTAAAAAACGCAATTGAAGTTAAAGAAAAAATATTAAACTTAGGCAAGATAGAAGCTAACGAATGTTTAGTGAGCTATGATGTTGAATCTCTTTTTACTAACATTCCGTTAAATGAAGTATACAAAATACTGGATAAAAACTGGAACGATATTGAACCATATACATCTATAAAAAATAAGGCAATATTTATAGAAGGGATAAAATTAGTATGTGAAAATGGATATTTCACTTTTAACAATAAATTTTATAGAATGACTAACGGCCTACCAATGGGTGGATGCCTTTCAATTAATCTGAGTGGAATTTATTTAAATCAACTATTAAAAAATGCATTAAATAAAATAAATACAACGCCAAAATTGCTCGTGAAATATGTTGATGATATTCTTGCCATAGTAAATAAAAATGAAATAGATAGCCTGTTAACAAATTTAAATTCAATATCTGAAAAAATAAAATTTACAAAAGAAGTAGAACTTAATAATAAAATCCGATTTTTAGATATAGAGATAAATAGAGACAACATTGGCATTTTAAGTACATTATGGTGCAAAAAATCGATAACGAGCAACAGACTATTAAATTGGCATAGCAATCATAGTACGGGACAAAAAATTAATACAGCAAATAATATGATCAATAGAGCAAAGATACTAACTGATAACAACCACATGAAAAAGGTAAAATCAATAATATTTGACATACTAAAACAAAATTGGTATCCCATGAAAATGGTCAAAAAAATTATGGTACAAAAATAAAATGAATGAAGACAATAGTACCAATGGACAAAATAATGACATTAAAAATTTACAGGATAATAATAAAAAAATTCAAGATGGTATAATAGATGTAAAAAATAATAATATTAAAAAAAATGAACTAAATCTGATTACGAATTATTTTAAAATAGATAACAAAATAAAACCAAAAGAAAAAGATACCAAAATAAATAAGCCAGAAAATAATAAAGAATGCAACACAATTCACAATACATATCCTAAAAAATATTATTCAGTAACGTATATAAAAAATCTAACTAATATAGTAGAAAAAACATTTAAAAAATATGATATAACCGAAATTAAATTCGGAAAAAAAACTGTAAATAAAATTGAAAAACTTTATACTAAAACTAAGGACGAAATACCAATACAAAAGATGACAAATGTCATATATAAAATAGATTGTAAAAATTGTGCAAATAAATCATATTATGGACAAACGTCGCAGTGGCTCCATAAGAGAGTACAGCAACATAAACAAAACTGTAACTCGAAATGCACAAAATCAAAATTGGCTACAGGTTTGTCACAACACTGCGATAAACATAAACATAGTTTTGATTTTGATAATATCTCCGTCCTACACAAGGAAGAAAACATAAATAAACGTAGAATCATAGAATCAATTTACATAACAAAAAATTTAGAAAAATCAGTTAACCACCAAACAGACGTTGACAACCTAAACACCTTTTATGCAAGTACTATCGAGAGAGTAAATATATAAATCCTTTGGCATCCCCACCCCAAGTTCAGTCGCGCACGAGAACACCTAAAAGGCGGCTGAAAACTGTTAAGTAAGTTGGAAAAAATGTTTATTTTCTTTTTTGAATAAATAGATCCACTTTTTCAATGGATGATGAAAAATAATATGATATTTTTGAATACAGGTTTTTTTGAAAAATGACATTTTTAAAAAAATTATGACGACGCTGGTGAAAAGCGGTAAAATTAAAAGATAACTGAGATATGCATGGTAGGTGACAAAATTATTAAAAATAATTTATTATATGTTGTTGTAATTGAATTGTTGGAAAAATATATAAATGCAATAAGATTTTAATTGATTTACAGAAGCTTGAAAATGGCCCTAGAGGCTGAAACGTCGCGATACTGGAATAAATAAAGTGTTTTAAAAAAATATCCAAGAATTTCTTTTGCAAATCGGCCTGATAATTAACGAACAAATAGGTTTATTTTCCAAATGTTTTACATTACAGGAATATTAAAAACATTCTTATGAATTCCCTTTATTTATATATTATTATGTAATAATTTTCTCAACAAATTTTAAAGGTATTTGCTTTTTAAGCTGCCAAAAAAATATATTGCTTGTTTTTGTAACAATTATAATACATAATCTAGTACTTTTATTTTTTATTTTCAATAATGAACTTTTGTGATGAACATAATTAGATTGAGAAAAAAAGAATATTTGAAATTACTCTCTCCTCCCTCACCCTCAAATTTTGAAGGCTTTCTTTTTAAGATGCTGAGAGCTCGAATAAAGTATAACGAAAAATCCTTCTGTCCACCGTACGAATAAATAAATGCCTAAAGTTTTATTTTGTAGAGCTTTAAATTTCCTGTAAAACAAATAAAAAATCATTAAAATCGATTCAGAAATAGCAGAGATATAGCGTTTTGAAATAAGCAGTGGTGATAGGTCAATTTCCTTTGAATTAATTTTTCTGTTTTTCATATTAGTTAGCATCCTGTGAACAGTTGTACCCTAATATATTTAGTTGGAAATAAAACATTTTGTGATAATTTGCAGCATTTTTGACTTTCAAAACCGCTTTAAAAATTAGAGTGATAACTTTGGAATAGAAGTTTTTAACTAAAATACATGTTTTAGGATTCCCAAAGTACAAATGACCGAACCCCTCAAAAATTTGTGTATGTGGTAAGTCAAGCTAAAAAAAAAAGATGTGTTACGAAAAAGTATTTTTAAATAAAAAAAAACATAAGCCTGGAACATTCATGATACTTTTTCATCAAAATGGAATAAAATATTTTAATTATATATAGTTTTTATCTAGCATCATTTTGTATCCATTTTACAACCCCACCGAAGAAAGGATTTTATACACCTATTACCCAAGGGCCATCTACCGGGTTTGTACCAGTTTGAAATAGTGTGGCTGGACTTTAACCAGGACTTCCTAAATTTCTTCTTCTAAGGTACCTTTAAATCTAATTTTCATAAATAAGAATCATAAACGATTTATTCTTCTTAACATAGATACAAAAAAAAAAGTGAATAAATATGAAAACATTTTTTAACCAACTGAAGGAAAATTATTTTTCCTATTTTTTTTTTTTTTTTTTTTTTTTTTTTTTTTTTTTTTTTTTATAAAAAAGTACAGAATTATATATGAACATAAATTAAATATTATTATCCAGTCTACAAAAGAGAAGGAAGTAAAGGTAATCCAGAGTCTTGTTGTAAATAATTATTTTTATTGTTATATTATTTATATGTTTTAATATAAAATAAAAATATGTTTCATATTTCGATTAAAAAAATTTTATTATTTTTTTTTTTTTAACGTGCAGTCGATTGTTTACATTTATTGATATTCAGCTAACTTAGAAAAGTTTTAAAATTATAGTCAAATATAAAGTTTAATAAATAAACAGAACAGGTCTTTGCAGCAGTGCCAAAAATTAAAATAATTTAATCAAAAGATTTAGATCGTGGATTCTTTATTCCATGTAAAGTAAAAGGAAAATATACGAATTTTTATCACTGACGGGCTAACTTAAATTACAATAAATCGTATCATAATGAAATAAATTACAAAAGCATTACGACTCAACAATGCAATAACAGGTGCTAATTTAAACTCTCTCTCTGCTACAACACCTATAAAGTTCAACTTCGCGGACTGAGAAATCCAATTTCGCTAAACGCAAGTGGCAGTACTAAACGTCCACAAGTCTACAATAAAATAGGAAAACTGATTTAGCAAGCATCAATCGTACTTTACAGCTCCTGCTAAGAGCTACAAATAATTAACACTGAAAATAGCGTGAGATGAAATTGGACTGACGGCATCAAATCAATTCTACAGCGGTGAAATGATGGGTGATTATCGAATTCATGTCTCAAGATTCATTTCGTGATAGCTATTGATTTATATGTAATTAAGGTTTATAGCAAATTGAGTTTTGCAAACCGTTGTGAGTTATTGTATAAGAAAGAAACTAACAACAGAAAGAAAATGCATTATTCAGTGATTCATTGGTTCTGTACCGATTTTGGAATGTTTGTAAAATGTGACGAGAAAATAATTTATCATTTTTATTTTAAGATTTATAAAGATTATTTTTTATTTGCATATTCATATCCTTCTTTTAAATATTTAATCCAAAACGATGAGGAAGAATGGTCCGAGCTGTAATACGCATTTATCTCAATTTAGACAGTAAAGAAATAATTTTGTACAAAAAAACATGATAATTCGATGCATTTATTGATCCATTTTCGAACATTTGTAACACATAAAATTTAATTTATGTTCAGACTACATTTACACTTATTTAATACTAAACCGTAACACTATTAAATCTTATATGTTATTAATAAATTAAATTAGTAATTTCATGTGCTGATTTATGTGCATCAGTGGTAAACGCTTTTCAGAGTAGTAAATAAATTACTGTTCAGAAACATGGCATAAGAGTGGTTTTTCCTTTCGTTTTATAGAACACGGTTTTATGTATGTATTTATTTATTTATATTATAAAGCCTATTGGTTACCAATACTAGTGATACTTTTGTATAAGAGCTAGGATCTCTTTAGTCCTATTTTTCTTTTTATACTTTGAAGAACAATGCCGGAATTCTGTGTATTTAGAAAATGTGTATTTTATTTATTTTTTCATATTATCTTCTTTTCTCTCTCTTTTTTTTTTTTTTTTTTTTATTTTTTATTTTTTTTTTTTTTTTAGGAATACATAGAATAACTTCAATGATCTAGAAATCGGTATATTTTTTTCCAAACTAGAGAAAGTTGAATACTATCATGGAGTTTCGTTTTTATATATATATGTATATATAAGGGTTCATGTTCTAGTTGTTTTGAGGATTTACAAAGTTGGCTTTTATCTAAATTTACGATTTTATTTTTTTATTATTGTTTTTTAAATAATACTATATTGGTGGACGAATGTATATCAAGAGTTTTTTTTTTATTAAACATGGTCTTCCTTTTGATAATTATGTCTTGTAACTATTATTCATAATTGAATAACCATCATTGCCTGCATTTAACAGTAGCGTGGATATGAATAAAAGGTTTTTGGTTAGTACGTGTGTTCTTACAAAGACTTTAGTTTTAAATGAGTATTTAAAGAATAAAATACAAGCATTGTACCAATAATTAAAATATAAAAATACGGGGGGTCATCTGTGGTGTTGTGATAGCAGCTTTTTATACCTGATTTCGAGGGCCCAAACCCTTCAGATAGTTCTAGAATATTTTATTCTTGGTTTTCAGGTCTGTCGGAGGAGACGTAAAATGGTAGCCCCGAGCCCGTGCGATGTCAGATACTCATTAAAGATCCCAATTCTGATTATCCTGGAAAGGTAAAAACTAAAACTCCCACTGTAGCGTCGTCTGACTAGCAGCAATGCCATATAAGTGCCGCTAAATAAATTAACTAATAATGTATGTGCTCCTAATTTAGTTAAATATTACTTTTTCATGATTGATTTATTTCTAGATTTTGGTGATCATAAGTGATAATATTATGTAAAAATCGCTAATACTCATTTAAATAAACAAATAAATTAAGTTATTTTAGGTGTTCCTTATTAATTATAATTCGATATTAATAATGGACTACAAATCGCAAATTATTAATACATTTTTTCTTATATGATTTTTCCATTGCGTGGCGTGTATTTAACAAAATGTTCCCTTGCAGTTACTGATTCCATTAAGTCCTTCTGACACGCCAATATAAATAATGAGTTACAGACAAGGTACTTCAGTAGGAGGAGTGATTAATCAAGAAGAAACCCATTCGTGCATTCTCCAGCTCTCGTCCGTAATCTTTTAAAGTCGCAATAAAAATACCTCGGAAGATAAACAAATGTCATTGGAAGAATTTATCTCAACACCTAAACCTCATCCCGGGGCAACTCATCATTCCACAGGTGCTGCTCTCTACAAATCAACAGCGGCCTTTTTTAAAAGCTGGTAAAACCCGTGTTGTGGTAAACATAGGTATTCATTCATTCCAGGAATTTTTTACCCTTTCTCGGGGGCAATAAATTCTCAGGGCAAACTGTTATTTCTTGCTGCTTTAGCCGTTTTTATGGTAGTATCTTCTTTTTCGAGTTTTACATTTACTAAAAAAAGGAATGGAAAAAACGAATGTAAGTACGTGTGTACTTACACCTGATATTTTGAGATGAAAATCTGGATGATCAGCTGTGATATATTTATTTTATTTTATTATTTCATTTTTGAGAGTGGAGCACTTCGGTCATCATGAAATATTTTTTCGAAATAAAGCATTGCTCTCTTACGGATTTAGGTTGGGAAATATCTTAGTGAAATCCCGCCAGAAAAACAGAAAAAATGAAGGGAGTTGCTGTTCTGACTATAACCTTATATCAGTATCATTTATAAGGGATTAAGTGAAACTGATATAGTTTTACGGTAGTTTAAAGAGATTAGCGAATCAACATATTCAGATAATAAAGGCAGGTTATAGTGTTTATGACTAACAGACTTTAATTCATGCACCATCTCCAGTTGATTCGTATTTTTGATGTGATATGTACATTAACTGTCTCATTTTTTCACCTAAATGTAAGTTTTTGCCCCGTAATTCCGATTCAATAATTAGTAAAACACTTCATCATATTTCCAGAATTTTAGTCAGGTTATAGAGTCTTGAATCTTCAAACTTTATTCTTCTGATAAAAGCAATATTCCTAGTCATAACCTGTACCTCTACAACCCATTAAGGGTCTTGGGCTCATTACATATAGAGATTGGTACTGTTTCTTGGCCAACGGTCGTGCAAAGAGGTGATTAGGACCTAATCACGCTTAGCCACCGGGTTTTTTTCCCCAATTTGAGTACCCACTTTAAATAGGCCGGATCTGTCTCAGAAGGGTCTCCATACCCTAGTGTAGACCCCAAATGAATTAACAGAATAAATGATATTCTGTAATAGCCAGGATTCGAACCCAGGACTCGAAGAACGGTAGACTAGTGCTCTATACACTAGACTCTTTATACTCATAAAAATCATAAATTATAAATGTGGGGAGGTCCTCGTTTCCTAATTGTAAAATAAAAAAGATATATTTCAGATTTCATCTTTTTTTTTTTCTAGTTTTATTTTCATTGAATAATTATGCGAAATAAAAAAAGGTCATAGGTGGTGATCTACCTGACTTTTAAAATATATAACTAGCAGAGAAAGATTTTTATTAGTTCTTCCTAAATGATCCATTTTATCTTCGAACTTTGAACCTTCATTTTCTGTTTGAAATATAAATTAAATTTTAAATTAAATAATAAACCAATTAAATACTGTTTATTTTTTAATGAAGCGAGGGTTGGCGACATACCGTGTATGTTCTCGACCGCGCGATGTACTTTCTTAAATTTCACATTTCGATTCTCGATGATACATTATGTGATATTGTCATCGTTAATTTGTGAGTTTCTTGTTGGCTGACGGGTCTCGCACAGGCTTGGATGAATCCTCTTTTTTGCTGAATTTTCCCTAATTCGTGAAAACCCTCTCCACCACCCAAACAAATTTATATGATATCAGGGACATGATTTTTTAATTAATATAATGATAGAAAACTATTACTTATTCAATAAAGTAACCTTACATTAAAATATTTTGAGCATATGGTAGTAAAGATATCGTATGATACTATGCATAACCATCGCGAATACAATACATTTTAACACTTGAATACTACAGCCTAGAAAGGGCTGTGAGAGATGGGAAAGTGTTGGGCTACCGTGTTCTTATCATGACATCATCTTGATTTTGACGAATCGGTAGCTATGGAGAAACGGCATCGCATGTCCGCCTGTCGCTTCGGACTAGGTCTCATCTTGACGCTCCTGCCGCATCCTCACGTCCGTGACTCGCACACGATTTTCGTTTCGATAGCCCTTACCGAAAGTTATTCAGAGCGTTGTTACCTTTCATAGCTGGTACAATGATTGAAATTTCGAAAGTCAATCGGGTTCTGAACAGTTCGAGATTTAAAGAGAGAATAGAACATACTGGTTTCAAAAAAACTTTTATAATCCTTTTATTTCGTTTCTTAATTTTTTTTTATTTATTAATAATATAATAATTTCATATGTTATTAGTATATTATACATTACTTTACACTTACTTTAGGTTTTAAAGCTTTGATAAATTATTAAATTAAGCTCGTAGCTACACATAATTCGCTTCCAAAAAGGGTCCAATTTCTTGAAAATAGGAAAACAACAATGCGTGAAACGATTAAAACTTTATTTTCATAAATAAATCTTAAGAGTAACAATAAAATAAAAAAATATCTCATCAAGTAAAAAAATAAAAAGTGGTAAATCTGGAGCGAGAAACACACGACTGTTCTTATCATCAATTTGAAAAAAGGTTAATGAATTTCTGTAAGTTTCGATCGAAACACATGTTTCATTAAATAATTATCATCCACAACAATTACTTAGCTTTGTCAACTTTTTATTACTCACTATTACCTTATACAACTACGTTTAAAGACTGACGTGTAATTTAATTCTTTTATACTGGTATTAATTTATTTATTGTTTTAATTGTTTGTATTTTATATCAATCTCTCATTTTAATTATTTTTGTGCTTTTATACAGAGAATAAAATCACGTTTTTAGATAATATATATATATATATATATATATATATATATATATATATATATATATATATATATATATATATATATATATATATATAATATTATAAATTAAACATATATGTTTTGCCATTTTTAATCAATCCTAACAAGGTGATTTTATTAAACCTACAAGATTAAATGTACTTTAGAGGAAGAAAATTTAAAATATTGGCATTTATGCTTTTTCAGACTATAGAAATCATATTGAAATATACATCATATAAAATATCATTACATTTTACGTCAATATAGTAATTAAAATATAAATCGTTATATCTGTTTATGCAATAATCGTTAAAAATTGCAAAATTCATGGTATAATGTGGCTCTTCTGATTTGTTTATTTTGTTGACAAAGGTCCCGTAACATCTCTGGTATATACCTTTCTAGTATATGAAACTTCAGTTCTATACAACATATCGTTTTCGAGCTGGACTGACCACAGTTTACATACGCATTTTTACATGCAAAAACATAATTTTCTAATTATCTAATAGGTCAATGGTACGAAGAAATAATCAGAATTGAGTCGTTTTAGAACATTTTAATTTTGCCGACGTTTCTGCTCAAACTTTTGAGCCATCTTCAGGGTATCAGTGAGCCATGTCAAGCATAAACCAGTTCATGCTACCAAGGATAATTTCAGCAGTCGACATAGAGGTATGGTTTAAAAAAAAATAAAAATATATATATATAGATATATATATATATATATATATATATATATATATATATGTTCTTAAACCTATATACCCTCTCTCTTCTAACGAAACTCCTGCTTACGTCCTTGTGATTTATGTGTATTACAACAACGACAATATTGATTGCTTTTTACTTGATCAATAATATGTATTCATATAAAGTTTCTGTTCTGTTTTAGATTTTAACTACCTATATGTAATTTTAATTTCTAAAAATATTTTTATACAAAGATTTATAACTCTTTGTCCATTAAACGCCTACTCTCATTTTACTATGACCTCAAAACTGTGCTATTCTATTTCTCTTTTGACACTAATGAATTCAGAACTATACCAACTTATAACATAATTTAGATCTATTTTTCTATTGGAACAGCTATGAATTTTTATATATCCAGGTAATATACATAATTCCTCTTAATAAGGATAGCCAAAGACTCTATAACAGAGAGAATTAATATTCCCTCCTGGTTATATCTATTAATTACCTCGAGTGTATATTTATCATTCGGTCTTATACCATTGAATAAAAAGGAGAAAAAGAAAAATGTTATCCCAACAAGGTCCGGATGAAGTGACCCGACAAATAAATAAAGACAAACATGTGTAGCCTCACGGTAGCCAACATGTTAATATGTACATATTCATTAATATGGCGCCGATAGCCTGTAAAACCTTATCCTCACCTCAATACAGATTTATTAGGGCAATCGTTTAAGGACACTTACGCTTCTTACATACAGAAGCTGTAAATGTCAAAGAATAACGTATTTTATCAGAGTGACAGAATCTTTTAGAAATAATAGGAATTAAAAAGTGATATTAAATATGTGAATTTTTTTTGTTCTGAAGTGCATGGATGAAGCATTAGTATCGCTGTCAAATCGCTGTATTAGTTATTTAAAACATTTCCAGGGGAAATATCGGATAATTGAGATATGGAATGCCTTTTGGCTTGTAATAAGGTTATAAAATCGAATGGTATACAGTGGCTCTAGTAGTTTGTCTATTTAGGTGAAAACAGTTTTTCAACATCTCAACCACATCCTTGCCTTAAATTTGAAATAACAGTATCTTACGACTTTTTGTTTTTGAGCTAGACTGGAAATATCCATATACACAGACGCACACACATCAGTTTGCAGGACGTCAATGGAAGACAAAATCTTGTAGTATTAAATAATAATAATAGGCTTACCGAACCCGAAGGTTCGATGCCGATACCACCAAATCACTGTTTAAGCCCAAGCCCCCGAGATAAGCCTTAACGCAATCCTCTCATCGAGGCTTCGGCCTAGAGAATATTTTTGTTATACAGTATTTGTTGCTAGGACCTACCCATTCGGAGATATTTTGGTTTCAATGTAAAATATCACGTTTTTATTTATTGTGTAAGGCTTTACCACTCTCGGTTTGGCTGGCTCTAGTACGGTTGGTGCTGGAAGATTGAAAGAAAATTCCTTTTAACTTGAAATCCCTAATAAAAAATTTAATGAATAGGAACACCTAATAATTTTATTTTAAATTTAACTATTTAAAGTAAATTAAACATAGCGTAATTATTTACTACAATTTTGCTTTATACAGAAGTATGTAAAGTATGACTAAAATGCAGAGTTAAGTCAAACTTTTTTTTTAAAAATAGAGCAAAATGATGATACTTCTTCATTTACAACATATATTATAAGCAGACTCCTAGAAATTTATTGAATCCTAGAAAGAATCGAGGAAGCTCTGAATTAAAGAATCGGCTCCTAGACAAGAGACCAACCTCCGAAAATAGCTATGCTCCCCTAGATATCCGTTTTTAACCCCTAACCCTCCCAATATATTATCCACTACCAGAACAAATCTTAACTTATCTGGCAGCGTCCACTTTACCTATTTATATGGCCTGTCTTTCGCAAGTTTGAATAAGGGCCTTTACTGTTGGATTCCTTTCGGTTGAGTCAACATGTCACACTCCGTGCCTTAGTTTAGATTTTACGTTTACTTTCATCTATTCTAGACTATTCCCTTCTTTATGATTCCGTATATGGTAACTATAAACATTTTTAGGTTATATTCAGAACAATATTTTTCTTACCAACTGGATATATGTATCTGTGAGTTAAATCTGGTAATTAATTTGTAACATAGATTTATGTTTTTTATTCATTCATTTTATCAATCACTGAGGTATACATTGCGATGGTGAAAATTTAAGAACTGGGGTTCGCAATAGAAATACACCTTTTAGGATCCTGTGAATCCGAATGGCATCTTGCAAAATGGTCTGTGTGCGTGTGTGTATTAGGATGTGTAGGTATTGTTAAAAAATAAAAAGTTTTACAATACTGTTATTTCAAATTTAAGACAATAATAGGCCTGGAATGCAGCAACCATTTTTTACCTCAATTGATAAACTACTAGAGCCACTTTATACCATGCGATTTTATTACCTTATTACGATTTTTTTCAAAAGCGGCTCAAATTTTTTTATTAAACTCACTAAATACATATTGTCTTGTGGCCAGACACATTGTAAGTCTCAATTTTACACATCAATTGTTCTTAAGAGACCCTGCCTCAGAATAAATTTAAAACTGAACACAATAACTAAAAGTATACACACTTGTGAGTTTTTTAAAAAATCTTTTTAATAATATAATAAGAAATAATAATTCTTGTAATTTTTAAATAATCCTTAAAACGAACGGACATGTAATATTACTTAGAGCTTACTTTTACTAAAAACAAATTATAAAACCAAACGCTGAAATTACCTTATTTACTGACTCTATCACATTTTTGTTTTCAAATTTTGAGAGAAATAAATCAGAAAAATCTATAAGCCTTTTAGCCTCATAGAATCGACAAGCTTTGAATATATTACATCTAGAATATTAAGAATAATTTTATATGTTTGCTATATGAGGATTTTTCGTTTTACTTTTTTCTCTGATTATTTTAAATTTATTTATTTATTGAATCAATCTAAAATTTGTAAGTTTAATGAAGCAAATGACTGAACAACTTTCTATAATATCATATCCATTGTACATTTGATAAATTAAAATTCTTCCTACTCTATTCTATTCAGATGTTGATTAGTATAAATTATTAAAGGACTGACCAAGACCTTGAATATATATTTTTTTTTTTTTTATTTCTTTTATTCGTATATATTACAATTTGTCATAATAGACAATAATATATGCTAACAGGTACCATTCATACAATATTTACAATATAAACAAAAGGAAAGTATAAACAAAAGGAAAGTAAATATATAATAGAGTAAAAATATATAAGTGTATAACAAAATTCTACCATCCAACTTAGAATACTAATTATTGTTTTCAAATTTCTATGATAAATACATGTGGCATTTGTGACGTAAACATTTCGTGACATGAAACAAACAGCTAATCCTCCTATCACACAATTTCTTGCTACAAATAATACTTTATTTATATTATAATCCACATAATTTATATTAAATTATTGAACTTTATATATATATAATATATATATATATATATATATATATATATATATATATTTTTTAATCTGAAATATATAATGATTATTCAATACCATATACAAAAATGTACTTTGTTATAAATTTGAAATCTAAACAAAACAATATCCAAAATTTGTTAGGTGTGTCTAACCAAATTAGGTTGGTCTAAAGATCTATTTATTTAGTATTACGTTCAAGGTCACCTTCTTAAAATTCAAAGTAATTCATAATTAATTCGGGCAGACCATTAGTTCCAAACCTTGAAAATGATAAATGGTACAAAAAAACACAACAAAAAACAATGAATAAATAATAAGAAAATTAAAAGTTCTTGTATTTCCAGTGAATAACTACGGCAATAAATACACTCGAAAGAAGACAAGTAACATAAATCACAATCAAAAAATGAAAGATGAAGAGCGTAAAGTAGTTTAGAAACAAAAGGAAAGAAAATACCACATATTTTTGGAGGGAAAGAGACGAGCTTGGACAGCGGCTGAGTCAGTAATCTGGGAGTAAATCAGGTAGAAGCTATTTATGTCGTCTGATATATCGACCACCGGGGAGCTCCCTATAGGCCAAAACAAACAGTCATTCCTACGCTCTCTTTTAGGAAATTATTCTAAAAGGGGGAAAAAAAAAATAAATAAATAAAAAAAAAAAAAAATATATATATATATATATGAGAGAGAGAGACCTGTACAATGCATACGTATAAGTACTTATAAGTATATATATAAGTACTTCACGGCCTGATGATTACGCTAAGATCACACTCAGCATCTAGGTTTTTCTAAAAATTTTGTATAGCCACTTTATAGAGGCTGGGTGTGCCCAAAAATGGTCTACACATCCCGCAATCGCAATACGGCATAAATAACATAATTCTGCCACAGCCGGGGTTTGAGCCCTAGACCCGAAAAACAGTAGATTAATGCTCTATTCACTAGAACAAACCTGTGTGTGAAAAATGTGTGTGTGTGTGTGTGTGTGTGTGTGTGTAAAAATAAATATTCTACTAATGGTTGTTATCTTTTGTTTTATATCCCTGAAGAAGGCCTGAAATTCAGGTCAAAATGTAGACACAAATATATTAGGTTTCAAAATAATTGAGTGTTCATTTGACAGCACCCGGAACTAATAACTCCCCTAATATATACACACAGTAAACTATTTTCACTTCAAATTTATAATTTTTCATTGGGTAAATAAATGTTTTGCGTTGCCAAGAAAAAAAATTAATATTAAACTTATCAACATGAATATTTCTTTATTTTTATTTATTTGTCTTCTGGGATAGACCTATACAAATACAGTTGGTTATTGTTTGTAATACAATGTTATACATTGTCTTGATACATGTAGTTATGTAACTGATGATATATATATATATTTTTTTTTTATTCATATTTTATTGAATTTTACAACTGTAGTAACATAAATACAATAAGTAAAACTGTTGAATCAGAATAAAGGGCGTGAAAGGTTTGTGAAGAAACTACCCAGCGGTAGAACTTCGATGTTTATTTAAGTAAGTAGATCCCGAGGCTATCTTCTTTTCAATCGCCTCGGAGGGTTGTCAGGAATCTGTGAGGTTGGTAGGTTGCGGACAAGAGGGTTTATATGGGCTGGGACTTCGGAATTAAAAGTGGTATATCTGGTACGAGAAAGGTCTGCAACAAATGGGATATTAAGGTCGTTATGGATGATTTTATTTGTAACGAAATAAGGAGCATTCAGGATTTTGCAAAGGATTTTGGAGATGATATTATTCTACAAATTATAGTAAACAATTTCTACAAATGTAAAAACATTAAAAAATAAAACAAACAAAGAAACGAAAACTCAATGAAGTTTAAATATGAAAGTATAAAAAGAAAGAAAAAAAATGAATATATACATGTTTTTAAGATACATTTGCTTCTGCCATTAATTTTAAAATTAAAATAAACATAAATCGGTAATTTCTGACAATAATAATACATATGTACCCAATATTTGGCTCCAAATAAACAACATGAAATCAATACCGAACAGTAGAAAGGTAGTTTTGATTAAAGTACAATAAAATTCAATAATCAAAGTTAAGATAGGAGTGCTTGAGAAGAAGAAATATGAAACTAAAAATATATGTACTCGTAAACTGTATGGTCAAGATTAAATTTCGATAATAAAAGATCTTATTCTTAAAATGTTAGTTATATATAAATAGATATTTTTTATAGTTTCGGTATTAGATGCAGACAATAATTGGGTGATTTGTAAACTATTGAAATTTTTATGTCAGATAGGTAATGCTGCCTGTAATGCTGATACATCGGGCATTGTATTAATAAATGAAAAAGATCTTTAGGTAATTCGTAATTGCATAAAATGTTTTGCAGTTTAATTGAATGTAAGGACTGTTATTTTGATAACATATTTACTTGAAAGACGAAGTTGAGCCAGTGTCATGGTGAATTTGAACAAAAAGAGTATGTATTTATTTATAAAATTAAAATTAAAACAGTTCTCTTCAAAAACAACCTTTTTAATTATTATCACAATTATACATTCATATCATTTTTTAAAATAAAATCACATTCCTAGGGGTGGCTTGCATTATATGATCTCAAAAGGTCCAAGTGTCCCAGTTTAATTTAAATAGAATATTTTGGAGGCCGTTGTTGGTCCCGAATGAACATCCATCACAGACTGTCATTTCACAAGAGAGCAATATGAATATTAAGTGCTCATTAGCAAATCAGAACCGAGCCTAAACTGAGTTGATGAAACTTTTGAGAGGTTGCTTTAGATCCCATCACAGCGAGGAGAATCGACAATGCAGGAAATCTATCCGCTCAAAGTTAAAATGACAGACCTCAAAAGCCGTATTTGGCAGAACCAATATAAATTAATATAAATATCAAATATTTAGTTAAACATCATTCTACATATCCATTAACTCTCCCCATTTAGTCTGAATACTCCCTACGTCATATAGGGATTTTTCAAAAAATTACCTCTAATAATTAGGTTTTCTAAAATTATATATAACTGTTAATAAACTAGCTTTGTATGTATATTCCTAATTTCGTTCCATTTTTATTCGAAACGACCGTTTAATACTGACTTCTACAACAATTAGTAGACAAAATCTAGAGACATCCTACCTAATATACACACATCTTATTTACGTTACTATTATTTAAAAATTTGGTATGAAGAATTTAAAATCAAATGAACCATCTAATCCTTGTAATCCAAATGTCTTCAAAAAATCGAAATTTTCCTAATATTTTATTGTCAATTAAAACATAAAACACCTATTTTTGCAATCTAAGTTATACCTTTCAGGGCAATAAAATTTAACTCAAATGTATATGATGTCTAAATTTTCAATCTAAGCTATCTGCCTCCAAAAAACCCATTTGTCCACTATCTTTCATAGAAATACTCCAGAAACCCTTGGTACCATTAGTGGGTTTTTACTTCATTACGTTCCTGATTCATATTTATTTTGTATATATATATATATATATATATTTGTTATACAATTTTCAATGTAAATAAATAAATACAATATATATTGATTGCGAGTCCATTAAGTTGTTTCGTAAATTTGCACTTAAGTTGTTGAAAATAGTTTCATAGCATCTTATATTTTAGTATGACACTCGCTCTAAGTATTAATATACTTAATCTTAATTGTATATATTTATCCTAAGTATGGACTTATCTAGACTTACTATACACACACTCACAAACACGCACACACACAGACCTATTTGCAGGTCTTGGCCATTCGGATTTAGGATGCATTAAAACTTGAATTCGAAAGTTTTCACGATCGCAAGACTTTACTATATATTCCATATAAGGTAAGTGGAAGTAAAAAAATTGAGCTATTGTCAATATTTCTAATAGTAATAATGTAAATCACTTAAGAAATGTTTCATTATTTACAATCTATTTAAAAACCCTCTTAATTACTTAAGCACCTGCTTTATTACCAAGCCTTTGTTTGGTCCCTTGTAGCAACGGCTAGATGCGAGTCCAAGACCACAGCGCAGTCTGTTCCTGCAACGGGCTTTGTCGTGATACACATTCAGCAGACAGTGACAAACAACTGTTGTCACGGTGACAGATACTTTGTAACACCTGTGAATTGTTTGTAGCCGTTACAGTTAATCCTTTCTCTCTTTCTCTAAGTCGTTTTGGACAAAACGCTTTTTTTTTTTCAAATGAACCTGTCAGACAAAGATAAAAGGTTTATATCTACTCACAAATTAAATGCATATAAAAGAAATAAATAATAATCTTTAGCTACTTCGTAACACTTTTACGAACAGTAACACTACACCCAACCATCGATTTGCATTCCGAACACAAGCTCACATTGCGTCGGCACTAGAGCAGAAGCAGTATGCAACAGGAGTATTTCTTCGAACTAAAGACTATATATTCTCCAATCGATTATTTTTTTCTTCTTAACTGATTTTTCTTTGTCTGCCAACGGTCAAAAATTTCTAATATTGTGCAGCCTTAGCAGAAGTACCTCAGAAGTCCGTTATCGCTCCATTACTTTACGTAAAATATCCATGCGACATGTCAATTAGTTTCGAAACTCTAACAGGTACGTGTGTAGTCGATACAACTCTAAACAAATCATCTCAATCCTACAAACGGCTCGGCATCATTACAGCACCACACAATACAACTTAACGATTGATGCAGACTTTGGAAAATCCAAGACAACTTCCAACACATTACTCACACTCTCTAACCTGAATCCTATCCTGCGGTATACCTTTACAACATCCGAATTCTACAGACAGACACAATCAACTTGACATCCGACAGAAGAATGGCATGAGGCACAAACATTAAAAATGGAAAGATAAGTATAAATAAAAAGTTTTAATATTAAACAATTTCAAGACACTCAAAATTAAACTTTAAACAGAAATTAAGCATTTACACATAATTACTGAATCCTATTTGGACTTCAGCGTCACAGATAGATATAAAGAGCAACAAAAAAGAAAAACTATAGCAACATTTAAATCTTTCGATCAAAAACTTTAAGAACTGTAACGCACTCTCCATGACACGTTAGTAAGATTACTCTACACACATATGTCAACAGTCAACTAATAGATCAGAACCCTTTACAAAAATTTTCGCGACAACCTACATGGACATACTAACGCATTATTACAAACCATGGCCATTACCGACATGACTCACTGCATTTGGCTGAAAAGAAGTTGCATATGGGATCTTCTATCATAAATAGGAACTAGGTATAAACCTAGGAAGAGATGCCTCTAGATATTATAAAAGCCATCACGCCAAAAAGATATCGAAACCTACCCAGTCGCATTCACTGGTTGTCCATGAAGTTTACAGGTGTAAATAAAAAACATTAAGGTTGAAAAAAACAAAAACTAGCTAGCATATCATTCCTTATCACCTTATTCTTTTATAAGGTGTAGATTGTGTTACTCTTTTGAAAACTGACTCTCTTCATTGCAGATGACATACGTTAACCAAAAATAAGAACAACTTTGAGGGTTTGTATTCGTGCGAGTTGTTTATACGGATCGGATAGAAAAAGCGCGGACAGTGAGAGCGCTTGGAAGAGACCACATTTAAATAAGGACATAAATACGGCCTCAGGACTCCTACGCGAGTACGAAACCGACTGGTTTTTCTCTTTTTTTTTTTTTCTGTTTTGTCCTGCTCAGGCCCGTGTGGAGAGGGCAACAGAATCCGAGGAAAAAATTATTGTCACCTGTTTTATTTAAATCAGATCCCGGTTTCGGCGCTCGAGCCATAATAATCCGTTTTATCGTCCTTTATAACATTTCCTACTCAATAAAGAATTTTATTATCGACTCAAATGCCTTCTAGATTACATTTTAACGCCATAACTCGTAGCTGAGGTACTTTATTTTTACTTTTTTCTTTAGTATTTTATTCTTTTTGTTTGACAAGCTTCGTGGTAGGCCTTACATTTATGGATCGTCAAGACTCATACAAATTTTAAAACATTCAGAAAATAAATTGAATATATGTTCTTGGTTATTATATCAAATAGCCATTTTGAAAATGTGGAACTCGTCATATTGACATTTATTAAATATTACCTAGTTGCATCTTTTTTCTTTTTTTTTTAATTTAAAAACTGAAATACCATCACGAATCAACCATAATTTATCTCAACAATATTTGAAAGAGATTTTCAAATAAAATAACCCCAGCGTTATTACCCATATATTGTTGGACCGGAAAACCTTTGTTCAAAATGAGTTCTTTGCTTTAACCTGTATTTATAGTATCCTGTAGTTGATCTGAATTAGTATTTGCTAGTATACTTTTTATGTTGTATATTTTTAATTATCATTATATAAAATATATAGTAAAAAATAAGTAATGTATATTGGAAAAAAGTGAAATATCAAATGAAAAATTATTTTAGTTTTAAACACTGAATTAGTTTTTTGTAATTCATTACTTGTTTTTTTTTATTACTTAAATACTAATTAAATAATATTAAAACAGTAAAGTAGTTTACACATAAAAAATAAGTATTCTATCATAACCTTATTACCATTTTATTGTTTTATTTTTTAAATATCAAGTAATATAAATAAATACTCGTATTGGTTCGTCGTAGTTGTAAAATCAATTATTTTCGTAAACAGATTAGGACATGTGTCGTGACCCACCTCCTAACAATATTTAGAACTAAGTAATAAGAAAATGAAAAGTTTGAAAATGTTTTTAGGGTAAAATGTGTAGTTATATTTTATAAACGTTAAAGTAAGTACTTAATGTTTTAAGTATGTATGCATTCAGAGAGTTTAAAAAAAAATCTGGTGTGGGCACCACATGACTTTCACTTACATCGACTGATAATATCAATTTAAAAATTATTAAATATACTTTAATTTGAAAAATATTTTAAGTTGATTTTAATAAAACGTGTATTCGTCTTCATTTGAAACATATGATTTTGATTAAAGAATATAACTATATTGAAATGTTAATTAGTAATAAGTATATTCCCAAATCGTTACTTTATATTACCTTTTAAAACATTGAGTATCAGATAATATCTTTTCTAAAATATTTCTCTTTCCAACGGTATATTATACGTCTATGTTACTGTTCTTATAATTAAAAAAACAAAAATTACATAAAAAAATATATTTTCACTTTTCTCCTTTTTTTTGTTTATCAAATTCGCACAACATGCATATTTAGCCGTTATTTACGAACGCTAATAAGATGACGTGCCTATTTTTTTTTTAAATCTACGAAATTAAAGGTAGTTTAGAAGAAAAAAATTTAAAATATCGTCATTTATGCCCTGTTCATATTTCAATCAGAATGAAACCTACATGATATTAAAGTCCATTAAATTTTACACCGATATAGCGAGTTTAATTAAAATCTTTAGAGTTGTTTTTGAGAAAATTGTAAAAAGGTTCAAAATGCATGGTATAATGTGGCTCTTCTGGTATGCTGATTTTGATGAAAAAGTTTCTGTAACATCTCGGGCGTATAGTTGTCTTAAGTATGAAATTTCAGTTTCGTACGACTTATCGTTTTTGCGCTAGACTTACCACACACTCACCCACCCACACACGGACGGATGGACGGACGGACGCTCAAACAGACACACAGACCTTTTATCGGGTCTTGGTCATTCGGACCCTGGAGACCGTAAATCGTGTATTTCCGTCAAAAAATAGAAATCGAAAATTTTCACGATCTCAATACATTAGCTTACTATATATTTCATATATATCAACCTTATGTTAACGTTCCCTTTCCCCCCTCACTCCTATTGTCTATGTCCATCCAAATACATAAGAAGATAATGTCTATGTATGAGAAGAGTTGAATGGACTACTTAATTTGTAGTTTTACGATTGTATATAAGTAATAACCGGTCATTCATCTTATATTATAGGGATCAGGAACCTAAGCTATTCATTAAATGCTAATGAAGTTTTAGCCCAACACCTGCTCATTCCATTATCAATGAATGGATTCCTGGAATTGTGAATGGGAAGGAAATTTACCTAAAGTAAATGCCGTATCATTGTTTGACGCCATAATTCATGATATTCACGATGCCTATACTTATCAGCGGAGTGGAATATCTTAGCATAATTTCTCTCAGAATGATTTATTTCCCCAACAACTATCATAGGACAAAGCGAAATAAGACTGATAGCTCTCTCAAAATAGACAAGATGGCTATACTCTATAATGTATCTAAAGTTGTAGATTGATAGAAAACAATTGAGACGTCCATTTTCAAAAGATAGTACAATATATTCATTTAGGAAATTTTAGAGAAAAAAAAATTCAAAAATTTCTCTCAAAGATTAATTTTTTTGTTTATTGATTAAACGTCACTTTATGCTACTGTGGCAAATCGGAGGAAGTCACAGTAGGAGTACTAAGCCTGTCGATTAGGATGGAATAGAATAGATAAGAAAATATTTTTTATTCTTGAACAGGGTCCCTTTATGACAACTGATATGTACAATTCAGATATACTATGCGTCTGGTCAAAAGACCAAAGTATTATGATTAATACTTATTTATAATGATATAAGAAGAAAAAATGAAGAAGAAAAAAAAGGATTAAAATAAATGATTAAACAATAGAGTAAAATAAATAAATATATATACATTCTCATAGATAAATTTGTCGGATAAAACCAAAACTAAAAATCTGGTGTGAGCAACACACGACTTACCTCGACTGTTAAAATTAATTTAGAAACTATTAAATATAGTTCAATTTGACAAATATTTTAACTTGATTTTAATAAAACGTGTATTCGTTTTCATTTGAAACATATGATTTAGATTAAAGAATATAACTATATTGAAATGTTAATTAGTTTGTTTGTTTGTTTATTTAACGTCACTTTATGCTACTATGGCTAATCGAACGATGCTACAGTGGGAGTCCTAAATTTTGCCTATCCAGGTTTTATTAGGATAGGGATCTTTAACGAGTACCTGACATCGCACAGGCTCGGGACCACCTTTTAACGTCCCCTCCGAAGGACGGCGTAACTAAGGATTTTTTACTCCCATTAAAAAATCCTAGAACCACCTGCGGGTTTGAACCCGTGACCTTTAGCATGGGAGGCTGTTACGCTAGCCATCCAGCTACAAGTGATCCCTGTTAATTAGTAATAAGTTTATTCCTATTGTTTATTAAGTTAAGTGTTAATTTTTGTGTTTGTTTATTAAGTTGTGTATTAAGTTTATTCCCTATCACATTATACTGCATTTTAAAAAAAATTGTATCAGATAATATTTGTTCTAAAATCTTTCTCTTTCCAACTGTAAATTATACGTCTATATTTCGTTCTTATTTAAAAAAAAACCAAAGAAAACATAAAAAAATTTTTTTTTTCTTTTATCCTTCATTTGATCATCAAATTCGTCTAACTTCAGCCGTCCTACATAAATGTCATTAAGATGATGTGGTTAGTCATTTGTAATGTACAAATTAAATGTAGTTTGGGGAAGAAAATTTAAAATATCGGCATTTAAGCTATGTCAGATTATTTCGATCACAATGAAACTTACATGATATTAAAACTCATTAAATTTTACATCGATATATAGAGTGTAATAAACATCGTTCGAGCCGTTTTGGGAAAATTGTAAAAAAGGTGCAAACTGCATGCAATACTTTTCCTTACTATATATATGTTTCATATATAGGTAAGTGAAAGTAAATAAATAGTTTTTTTTTTTTTAATTTAATTAAGGAGAGAGATATTTAACGAGTACCTGACATCGTACTGTCTAGGGACCACTATTTTATGTCACGTCTGAGGGACAGCATGACCAAGGATTTTTCGTTTTTTTTAATAAATTCTTGGACCATTTTCCGGGTTCGTACTCATGATCATGGGCATAGGAGGCTGTTATTCCAGCCACATTAACACAGATGACTCTCTCTCATCAATTATTAAATTAAATTATTAAACCAATGCACTTTATAATTTATGTATTAATATTTAGAATTGTTTTTCTAAATGATAACTTTTTTTTTTTTTTTTTTTTTTTTTTTTTTTTTTTTTTTTTTTTTTTTTTTTGTGATATTACCTCTACTGCACACGTTCATTAGAGTCAACAAAATAGATTATATTCTTCCGTAGTATCCTACAATGTTTTTATAGATAAGAATTGCGGGAGCTGGCACACTTTTTTGCGCAGCCAATCAGATGCCAGCATTTGGTCACGTGATCTATGGCGGGAGATTTGAATTTGAATTTCGACCACGACCTAACCTTAACCACGCTGGTTCGCGCCATCGACCTAACCTAAACCACCGTGCCACGCCCCTTTTCAGTCACGTGACCCTTTATCAACCTAACCTAAACCACTAAGCCACGCCCCTTTTTGATCACGTGACCCCTGTTTGAGGGTATTAAGTCTTTATAAAGCATGAGTCTACCCGGCGTCCATTTTCTTTTCCCTACGTTTTGGGCTAATTTAGTATTTATAAAGCATGAGTCTACCCGACGTCCATTTTCTTTTCCCTACGTTTTGGGCTAATTTAGTCTTTATAAAGCATGAGTCTACCCGTCCGCCATTTTGTTTTATGACGTCACAGTTTACAAAGCATGAGTCTACCCGACGTCCATTTTCTTTTCCCTACGTTTTGGGCTAATTTAGTCTTTATAAAGCATGAGTCTACCCGTCCGCCATTTTGTTTTATGACGTCACAGTTTACAAAGCATGAGTCTACCCGACGTCTATTTTCTTTTCCCTACGTTTTGGGCTAATTTAGTCTTTATAAAGCATGAGTCTACCCGTCTGCCATTTTCTTTTATGGCGTCACAGTTTACAAAGCATGAGTCTACTCGACGTCCATTTTGCTCCCCCCACTCCTGCATTAGTTAACCAATCAGAGTGCCTAACTTGAGAGTTCCTCCCGGCTAGGTCCGATGGTCAAATTGTAATGTGTGCTTTTACGAAACCTTTCAAACTGTGACATAACCTTACTATTGTTTACATTTTTTGAAACCTCCCTTACTGTTACATAACCTTCTCATTGTTTACATTTTGCTCCCCCCACTCCTTCAATAGTTAACCAATGAGAGTGCCTAACTTGAGAGTTTATAAAGCATGAGTCTACCCGGCCTCCATTTTCTTTTCCCTACGTTTTGGGCTAATTTAGTCTTTATAAAGCATGAGTCTACCCGGCGTCCATCTTCTTTTCCCTACGGTTTGGGCGTGTTTAGTATTTATAAAGCATGGGTCTACCCGGACGCCCTTTTGTTTTTATGACGTCACCATTTAAATAATGTAAACCTGTTCGAGCATGCAGCGACATGTCGAATCATGTAGAAACAGATTTGTGCAAGTACAAACAGGTTTGAATCATGTTTAAACATGCAGGTAAGTGAAACGTAAACATGGACTTTGAACCTTCTTAGTGGCTTTAATATAAAAGATTGTTATAGGGCTTCTTAATCCTATACAGCTTTGAACTTTGATCTTTAATCCTACATTTTAAGTAGCGATAAAAATTTCCTTAAGCTTAAACGTAAACATGGACTTTGAACCTTCTTAATGCCTTTAATAAAAACATCGTTATACGGCTTCTTAATCCTGTACAGCTTTGAACTTTGATCCTTAATCCTAATATTTAAATAGCGATAAAAGGTTCCTTAAGCTCTTGGACTACGGTCTATTATCTTCCTATGTGTAATGATTTTTTAATCCTATATAGCTTTGAACTTTGATTCTTAATCCTACTATTTAAATAGCGATAAAAGGCTCCTTAAGCTCTGAGACTTTGAAGCATTATTATATATATAAATATAATGCGGACCTTGTACGTTTCATGTCTTAGTATAGTAAATCCCTAAAGATTTAATCGTAAAAAAGATAAATTTAAGACGTCAATATCAACTTCGTACTGATAATTGCTTAAAGTATAAATATTCCTTAAGCTCTGAGACTTTGAACCATTACCCTCTTAAGTATATATATAAATATAATGCGGATTTTGTACGTTTTATCTCTTAGTATAGTAAAAAGATTTAATCGTAAACAAGATAAATTTAAGACGTAAATATCAACTTTGTTCTAATAATTGCGGAAAGTATAAATATATAATAATATAAAACTTGTACCTATTTTGGTAGGCGAATATAATTTTTTTATATATTTTTTCAACCGTTTTAATTGTTTTCTCAACTTCTTAGACCATTTTTTTACCTTTTCTATGTATTATTTACTTATCATTAACAATTCTGCTTTAGAATTGCTATTTCGCGATGTTTTCGGAAGAGTTCGGTCTTCTACCTCACCTAGTTGGACAATCTCTAATCCTTCCGAAAGAAATAAACAATGATATCGTTAATTCTATCGAAAAAACAACTAACTAGTGTTATCTCTTGCTAAGGTATTATCAATAATATAGCCGTGAATAATGATACACTACATCGTAATTATTTCGTATTACACGAGTTTATCGCATCATTATATAGTCGTTAAGTAATCAAAGTTTAGAACCTTTTTCAGTTCAATATTGAGCCTTCAGCTCTTTGATTTTGAATTTTTAATCTTTAAAAACATAATAAAAATAGTACGTTATGACAGAAAATTTCAATAAACACCTCTATCTAACTTTAACTAGTATACGACGCCCACTATTAATCACGTGACCTATGAACACATCCCCTTATTGTTCATGCCTTTTTCTAATCAGCTAATCAAATTGCTCCATTTTATGGATTTGAAAGTTCCTTCCGGCTAGGTCCGGTGGTCATCGCTAACCTACTAATTGTATTTATATAAATTCAATCAACATTTCGACCTAAACGTAACTAACATACAATTCCCTTTTGAATCACGTGACCCTGGGACCCTGTTCTTATCATTCATACCCATCTCTAATCGGTGCTCTATTTTAAGCATCTGAAAGTTTGATCCGGCGAAGTCCGATGACACTTGCTAACCTACTCATTGTACTTATATTTTACGCATGCAAAAGTTCCTCCCGGCTAGTTCCGATGGTACTCGCTAGCTTACTCATTGTACTTATAATTTAAATATCCGAAAGTTCCTCCCGCTTAGTTCTGATGATAATCGCGGACCCATTGTCAAGTTTACTTTCTTTTTTCTTTTTTTTTTAAGCCTTCCTAACTGTTACATAACCTTCTCAATAAATGAAAATTTAGTAGCATGTTCAATAGTATAATTTTCGGTAATATTTCTATACCTTTCTTATTTAATTTAATTGTCTCCTAACTTAGTCGCAGAACATACATTACCTTATAAAATATCCGCAAGAGCGCAGCACCCACTCTATTTTGTAATATGTCCAACAGGGTGCAGCTCCTATTCCTTTGGGATTGTATATGTTATCTTCCCAATAATGTTTTGTAGAGGCTGAGTGTGCCCAACCGCCATTTTGTTTTATGGCGCCACCATGTTTGAAGCATAAATATTTATATACACAATGATATAAAACTTCATTTTCGACCTATTACGGTCGGAAATTTATTTTTTATACATAATATTTTCAGCATTTACAATTGTTTTTGCGCCATCTCAGACGGTTATTTACCTGTCCGGACGATTACTTAATTTTAATCAACAACTATGGTCTACCCAGATCTGGATTACCCTCATACTCGGAAAGCTTTGGCCTTCCCCCACTCCTTTTCATCCCAACATCGGTACACACCTCCTAATCCTTTAAGCCTTGGATTTTGAACAGATAATTCCTAAATTTTGTAAACAAAGGAGACTATAAATAGGGATGGTTTTCTAGGCCTCTTTCCCATTCTCTTTTACAGCCTCTTGAAAGATAATTTTAAACGTGTCAGTACTGTTTTATTGAACTGTTTTTCATTTTGGCTTTAAATTGTAGATCATTATAAGTTTTTCAACTATTTTCCATTTTTCTTTTACCCTTCGGATTTTCTAATTTATCTTTCTTATTTTTAGAAGAAATTTATTCATTTATTATTTGCTATTTGTTTTTTTTTTTTGTTTTTTTTTTTTACGATTAATATTTTGATTATTTCATTTATTTTTAAGTTTATTAATTATATCGCATTTAAATTTTTTTTTTTTTTTTTATCATTCGTTTTCAATAATGGCATCAGGTAACAATAAGTGTGGATATTGTGATAGAAATTTCAGCCGAAAAGATAGCAAACTACGTCACGAAAAGTCATGCTTGACAACTCAGAAACGGCGTACATGTGTTTCTTGCGGCGAGATTTTTTCGTCTCTAAACCAACTCATGAATCATTTACGTCGTTGTCAGAGAGAAACTCCCCTTGTCATGACGAAACGAAGGCGGTTGGAAATGGCTATAGGGCCTTTATTTGAAATCGAGACAGCGTTTGGAGGGGATATTAAGACTTTTTACCTTCCATGTTCTGAACCAATTGATGCTGTGGAATTTCTCTGCCATCAGACTGAAACATTATATCGATTAATTACAGAATTTTTGGCGGAATCAGATGCTCCTCTAAAATTCAATCTAGTTCTAGAGGCCACTTATGAAAATATTAGAGGGGAGACGTGCGATAGGGCGTTTAAAACCAAAAACATAACAATATCCGAAAGTTCTTCGGTCTTGAACAGTCTCAGTGGAAGCTACTCGAAAATAGCTACCGAGATGGAGGATATGACAATAAAGGGGAGCGGTTGGTTCCTTAAAAGTCTAGACGGACTTCTTCTAAGAGTGAATCGATTTAGGCCTCTAGGTGCCTCAAGTCATGATAAATAAACTAATTATTTAATGATTAAATTAAATGAATACAAACCAGTTTCTTTCTTTTCTTTATTATAAGAACATTGTTATATTTTTTATTTACTCAAGTGAAATACTACTTTTGTCCAAGAGAAAAACTTATTATTTTCTTTCATTATTTATTTTTTATTCAATAAAGGTTTAATTTATCACTTGTTAAGGTTTTACATAATTTTTTTATTATTTTAAAGATATGTATTCTTTATTGGTATTTATATTTATTTAAAAAATATACACACTTAAAAATATGGCCAAATGAAATAAGGTTTAAAGAAAGTTTTATATTATTTATCGTTCCGGATGCTGTTTAAGAGAGCTTTTTTTTTTTTTTTATTTTTTTTTTTTTGCTGATATAATATTGTTGTTTTTATTTTTAAACCAAAGTATGTATGTGTGATGGAATGGATGGGTCCCTGGCGTGGCTCTAAAGGCTCCTAAACCTAAAAGGAATGAGTGTTGTGGTTCCAAGAGAGGTTTACCAAAAACCTGGAAACCTTAACAAACAGATAAATAAATATGTGTTAAAAAATATTTACAACGATTTTATACCAGCACACCTTCTCTATGCACTCACACCTTGACGAGGTGGGAAGGCTTACTTCTAAATTATATTTAGAAAACCAAGATGAGTGTAAAAAAAAAAAATAATAATAAAAAAAAATAAAATAAATAAATAAATCATATGTAATTCACTTAAAAACAACTTAATATTTGTTAAGTTTTTACATTTTCTGTCATGAACTTTGAACTTTTTAATCCTTTTATGATATCAGGATAGGTGAAGTGGCCTTTGAACCAGTAATTCTCAGCCATCAAACATTGTTATTATTTCTCTATATTTTTAATAATTTTGACTTGAAAAAATGAGGAATCATTTTTTTATGAAATATATAGGTCTTTATTAATAATTTAATGATATAATATTTTAGTAACACTATTGAAAATGGGTACAAAGGGGAAATAAAAAAAATAAAAAAAACGGCATAAGGAAACAAAAAATATTTATTATATCCAAATACTGTTATGTACAGCAAATAAAACACCATTAAATAAATGAAATTTCATCTTTAAAACAAACTCTCCCTTTATATATTAATGATATCATCTCATTATTATTGTTGAAAGCTACAATCTCTTCATCCGACATCTTAAATCTTTTAGGAAGATATACTCTGATTGTATTATCATGATCCTTCAACGTGGCGACCAACGCTAACCCTAATTTGGTCTTAAGATGCTCCAATTCCGCTATGATGTATGGCCGCCCGATTTCAATATCCTTCAGTTTACACACTAAACGAGCGTCATCGTTTAAATGATTCAATAACTTTTTGAAGTCCCTCGCAGAACTAAAAATAGAGAAAAAAAAAACAAAACAGGTGTTTAGGATAAATATGGTAAGAAAAAAACTCTATTAAAAAAAAAATAATAATAATGAGATATTATTAAAGTAATAAATATACTTACGAATTCATGACGATTGATATGATGATGATGTAAAACAATATGCTACGATCGGATGCTAGAACGAAAATGAATCCCTAGGTACTCACTCGTCAAGGACTATTAGTTGTGTGCATGCACGCTAGTTGCGCATGCGCTAACCCCCCTCCCTTCTTCCCCTCCACCAACCTCACTCCTACTCTTACCATCACTCGTCCAATTTCAAACAATCATTTTCACGATTGTCAATTCTCTGTCACTAATTAGGACATTATTTTTTGTTAATATTCATATTTGATATACTCTCTCTCTCTCTCTCTCTCACTCTCTCTCTCTCTCTCTCTCTCTCGAAATTCAATAATTCATTAAGTTATTGGAAACATCAAGACTCTCATGTAGAATTAGATCGTGAAGGTTTTTATTCAGCATATCGCGATTAGGAAATCTTCCAGAAATATAAGTTGCTAAACATCAACGTATAAGCATTTGATGCTAATTGGAAATGTAATAACCACTGATTATCATGAAACTGTTAGTAAAAATAAGGAAGAGCATAAAGTCCAGCGGAGAGATAGGATGAGAATTCATCAGATGAAAATTTGTCAACTATTTGATAGTCAATATGATCCAATCTTCCTAATATTTACACTTTTATAGCATTATTGTCCAACGATTGCGAAATCGTTCTTAAAATAATGCATGTTTTTATATTTTCTAAGGTTTTATTAATGGATATTCCTATTATTATCTCACTACTGTTGAGAGGTACGAACGATTGGGGATGATTTATATAAGGTTAAGTTCTATAACCTTATTCTATGAGGTTCGTGGTCTTACAGGTACAATTTCCTAATATTGAAGATCAGGAACTTACATTCACATGAATTATCAGGTACGCTATCTGTCTTCCTCATATAATGGAATAAATAAATGAAGTACTAGTTTAATCACCTTTAGGAAACTCAGATCTTGTTTTTGTGAAACAGAAACAATTTTTTATTTTAGGATAGGGACTGTTGTTCATTGATTTTGATTTTCACCTGTGCCTGTACCTGCCCTTCCCCCCTTCTCCCTCTCCCCCCACCCACCCTCCCCCCTCCCCTTCCTCCTCCTCCCTCATATCAGCCGGTCGTGGAAGTTAGAGTTAGTTATGGGTGATGGGAGATGGTCAAAAGTGGTTAAGGATGGTCAGGGATAGAGAGAGAGAGGTTCAGATATCGGGAGAAATCTGAACCTCTCTCTCTATCCCTGACCATCCTTAACCACTTTTGACCATCTCCCATCACCCATAACTAACTCTCATAAAGATATCGGGAGAAATCTGAACCTCTCTCTCTATCCCTGACCATCCTTAACCACTTTTGACCATCTCCCATCACCCATAACTAACTCTAACTTCCACGACCGGCTGATATGAGGGAGGAGGAGGGAGGGGAGGGGGGAGGGTGGGTGGGGGAGAGAGAGAAGGGGGGAAGGGCAGGTACAGGCACAGGTGAAAATCAAAATCAATGAACAACAGTCCCTATCCTAAAATAAAAAATTGTTTCTGTTTCACAAAAACAAGATCTGAGTTTCCTAAAGGTGATTAAACTAGTACTTCATTTATTTATTCCATTATATGAGGAAGACAGATAGCGTACCTGATAATTCATGTGAATGTAAGTTCCTGATCTTCAATATTAGGAAATTGTACCTGTAAGACCACGAACCTCATAGAATAAGGTTATAGAACTTAACCTTATATAAATCATCCCCAATCGTTCGTACCTCTCAACAGTAGTGAGATAATAATAGGAATATCCATTAATAAAACCTTAGAAAATATAAAAACATGCATTATTTTAAGAACGATTTCGCAATCGTTGGACAATAATGCTATAAAAGTGTAAATATTAGGAAGATTGGATCATATTGACTATCAAATAGTTGACAAATTTTCATCTGATGAATTCTCATCCTATCTCTCCGCTGGACTTTATGCTCTTCCTTATTTTTACTAACAGTTTCATGATAATCAGTGGTTATTACATTTCCAATTAGCATCAAATGCTTATACGTTGATGTTTAGCAACTTATATTTCTGGAAGATTTCCTAATCGCGATATGCTGAATAAAAACCTTCACGATCTAATTCTACATGAGAGTCTTGATGTTTCCAATAACTTAATGAATTATTGAATTTCGAGAGAGAGAGAGAGAGAGAGAGAGTGAGAGAGAGAGAGAGAGAGAGAGTATATCAAATATGAATATTAACAAAAAATAATGTCCTAATTAGTGACAGAGAATTGACAATCGTGAAAATGATTGTTTGAAATTGGACGAGTGATGGTAAGAGTAGGAGTGAGGTTGGTGGAGGGGGAAGAAGGGAGGGGGGTTAGCGCATGCGCAACTAGCGTGCATGCACACAACTAATAGTCCTTGACGAGTGAGTACCTAGGGATTCATTTTCGTTCTAGCATCCGATCGTAGCATATTGTTTTACATCATCATCATATCAATCGTCATGAATTCGTAAGTATATTTATTACTTTAATAATATCTCATTATTATTATTTTTTTTTTAATAGAGTTTTTTTCTTACCATATTTATCCTAAACACCTGTTTTGTTTTTTTTTTCTCTATTTTTAGTTCTGCGAGGGACTTCAAAAAGTTATTGAATCATTTAAACGATGACGCTCGTTTAGTGTGTAAACTGAAGGATATTGAAATCGGGCGGCCATACATCATAGCGGAATTGGAGCATCTTAAGACCAAATTAGGGTTAGCGTTGGTCGCCACGTTGAAGGATCATGATAATACAATCAGAGTATATCTTCCTAAAAGATTTAAGATGTCGGATGAAGAGATTGTAGCTTTCAACAATAATAATGAGATGATATCATTAATATATAAAGGGAGAGTTTGTTTTAAAGATGAAATTTCATTTATTTAATGGTGTTTTATTTGCTGTACATAACAGTATTTGGATATAATAAATATTTTTTGTTTCCTTATGCCGTTTTTTTTATTTTTTTTTATTTCCCCTTTGTACCCATTTTCAATAGTGTTACTAAAATATTATATCATTAAATTATTAATAAAGACCTATATATTTCATAAAAAAATGATTCCTCATTTTTTCAAGTCAAAATTATTAAAAATATAGAGAAATAATAACAATGTTTGATGGCTGAGAATTACTGGTTCAAAGGCCACTTCACCTATCCTGATATCATAAAAGGATTAAAAAGTTCAAAGTTCATGACAGAAAATGTAAAAACTTAACAAATATTAAGTTGTTTTTAAGTGAATTACATATGATTTATTTATTTATTTTATTTTTTTTTATTATTATTTTTTTTTTTACACTCATCTTGGTTTTCTAAATATAATTTAGAAGTAAGCCTTCCCACCTCGTCAAGGTGTGAGTGCATAGAGAAGGTGTGCTGGTATAAAATCGTTGTAAATATTTTTTAACACATATTTATTTATCTGTTTGTTAAGGTTTCCAGGTTTTTGGTAAACCTCTCTTGGAACCACAACACTCATTCCTTTTAGGTTTAGGAGCCTTTAGAGCCACGCCAGGGACCCATCCATTCCATCACACATACATACTTTGGTTTAAAAATAAAAACAACAATATTATATCAGCAAAAAAAAAAAAATAAAAAAAAAAAAAAAGCTCTCTTAAACAGCATCCGGAACGATAAATAATATAAAACTTTCTTTAAACCTTATTTCATTTGGCCATATTTTTAAGTGTGTATATTTTTTAAATAAATATAAATACCAATAAAGAATACATATCTTTAAAATAATAAAAAAATTATGTAAAACCTTAACAAGTGATAAATTAAACCTTTATTGAATAAAAAATAAATAATGAAAGAAAATAATAAGTTTTTCTCTTGGACAAAAGTAGTATTTCACTTGAGTAAATAAAAAATATAACAATGTTCTTATAATAAAGAAAAGAAAGAAACTGGTTTGTATTCATTTAATTTAATCATTAAATAATTAGTTTATTTATCATGACTTGAGGCACCTAGAGGCCTAAATCGATTCACTCTTAGAAGAAGTCCGTCTAGACTTTTAAGGAACCAACCGCTCCCCTTTATTGTCATATCCTCCATCTCGGTAGCTATTTTCGAGTAGCTTCCACTGAGACTGTTCAAGACCGAAGAACTTTCGGATATTGTTATGTTTTTGGTTTTAAACGCCCTATCGCACGTCTCCCCTCTAATATTTTCATAAGTGGCCTCTAGAACTAGATTGAATTTTAGAGGAGCATCTGATTCCGCCAAAAATTCTGTAATTAATCGATATAATGTTTCAGTCTGATGGCAGAGAAATTCCACAGCATCAATTGGTTCAGAACATGGAAGGTAAAAAGTCTTAATATCCCCTCCAAACGCTGTCTCGATTTCAAATAAAGGCCCTATAGCCATTTCCAACCGCCTTCGTTTCGTCATGACAAGGGGAGTTTCTCTCTGACAACGACGTAAATGATTCATGAGTTGGTTTAGAGACGAAAAAATCTCGCCGCAAGAAACACATGTACGCCGTTTCTGAGTTGTCAAGCATGACTTTTCGTGACGTAGTTTGCTATCTTTTCGGCTGAAATTTCTATCACAATATCCACACTTATTGTTACCTGATGCCATTATTGAAAACGAATGATAAAAAAAAAAAAAAAAATTTAAATGCGATATAATTAATAAACTTAAAAATAAATGAAATAATCAAAATATTAATCGTAAAAAAAAAACAAAAAAAAAAAAAACAAATAGCAAATAATAAATGAATAAATTTCTTCTAAAAATAAGAAAGATAAATTAGAAAATCCGAAGGGTAAAAGAAAAATGGAAAATAGTTGAAAAACTTATAATGATCTACAATTTAAAGCCAAAATGAAAAACAGTTCAATAAAACAGTACTGACACGTTTAAAATTATCTTTCAAGAGGCTGTAAAAGAGAATGGGAAAGAGGCCTAGAAAACCATCCCTATTTATAGTCTCCTTTGTTTACAAAATTTAGGAATTATCTGTTCAAAATCCAAGGCTTAAAGGATTAGGAGGTGTGTACCGATGTTGGGATGAAAAGGAGTGGGGGAAGGCCAAAGCTTTCCGAGTATGAGGGTAATCCAGATCTGGGTAGACCATAGTTGTTGATTAAAATTAAGTAATCGTCCGGACAGGTAAATAACCGTCTGAGATGGCGCAAAAACAATTGTAAATGCTGAAAATATTATGTATAAAAAATAAATTTCCGACCGTAATAGGTCGAAAATGAAGTTTTATATCATTGTGTATATAAATATTTATGCTTCAAACATGGTGGCGCCATAAAACAAAATGGCGGTTGGGCACACTCAGCCTCTACAAAACATTATTGGGAAGATAACATATACAATCCCAAAGGAATAGGAGCTGCACCCTGTTGGACATATTACAAAATAGAGTGGGTGCTGCGCTCTTGCGGATATTTTATAAGGTAATGTATGTTCTGCGACTAAGTTAGGAGACAATTAAATTAAATAAGAAAGGTATAGAAATATTACCGAAAATTATACTATTGAACATGCTACTAAATTTTCATTTATTGAGAAGGTTATGTAACAGTTAGGAAGGCTTAAAAAAAAAAGAAAAAAGAAAGTAAACTTGACAATGGGTCCGCGATTATCATCAGAACTAAGCGGGAGGAACTTTCGGATATTTAAATTATAAGTACAATGAGTAAGCTAGCGAGTACCATCGGAACTAGCCGGGAGGAACTTTTGCATGCGTAAAATATAAGTACAATGAGTAGGTTAGCAAGTGTCATCGGACTTCGCCGGATCAAACTTTCAGATGCTTAAAATAGAGCACCGATTAGAGATGGGTATGAATGATAAGAACAGGGTCCCAGGGTCACGTGATTCAAAAGGGAATTGTATGTTAGTTACGTTTAGGTCGAAATGTTGATTGAATTTATATAAATACAATTAGTAGGTTAGCGATGACCACCGGACCTAGCCGGAAGGAACTTTCAAATCCATAAAATGGAGCAATTTGATTAGCTGATTAGAAAAAGGCATGAACAATAAGGGGATGTGTTCATAGGTCACGTGATTAATAGTGGGCGTCGTATACTAGTTAAAGTTAGATAGAGGTGTTTATTGAAATTTTCTGTCATAACGTACTATTTTTATTATGTTTTTAAAGATTAAAAATTCAAAATCAAAGAGCTGAAGGCTCAATATTGAACTGAAAAAGGTTCTAAACTTTGATTACTTAACGACTATATAATGATGCGATAAACTCGTGTAATACGAAATAATTACGATGTAGTGTATCATTATTCACGGCTATATTATTGATAATACCTTAGCAAGAGATAACACTAGTTAGTTGTTTTTTCGATAGAATTAACGATATCATTGTTTATTTCTTTCGGAAGGATTAGAGATTGTCCAACTAGGTGAGGTAGAAGACCGAACTCTTCCGAAAACATCGCGAAATAGCAATTCTAAAGCAGAATTGTTAATGATAAGTAAATAATACATAGAAAAGGTAAAAAAATGGTCTAAGAAGTTGAGAAAACAATTAAAACGGTTGAAAAAATATATAAAAAAATTATATTCGCCTACCAAAATAGGTACAAGTTTTATATTATTATATATTTATACTTTCCGCAATTATTAGAACAAAGTTGATATTTACGTCTTAAATTTATCTTGTTTACGATTAAATCTTTTTACTATACTAAGAGATAAAACGTACAAAATCCGCATTATATTTATATATATACTTAAGAGGGTAATGGTTCAAAGTCTCAGAGCTTAAGGAATATTTATACTTTAAGCAATTATCAGTACGAAGTTGATATTGACGTCTTAAATTTATCTTTTTTACGATTAAATCTTTAGGGATTTACTATACTAAGACATGAAACGTACAAGGTCCGCATTATATTTATATATATAATAATGCTTCAAAGTCTCAGAGCTTAAGGAGCCTTTTATCGCTATTTAAATAGTAGGATTAAGAATCAAAGTTCAAAGCTATATAGGATTAAAAATCATTACACATAGGAAGATAATAGACCGTAGTCCAAGAGCTTAAGGAACCTTTTATCGCTATTTAAATATTAGGATTAAGGATCAAAGTTCAAAGCTGTACAGGATTAAGAAGCCGTATAACGATGTTTTTATTAAAGGCATTAAGAAGGTTCAAAGTCCATGTTTACGTTTAAGCTTAAGGAAATTTTTATCGCTACTTAAAATGTAGGATTAAAGATCAAAGTTCAAAGCTGTATAGGATTAAGAAGCCCTATAACAATCTTTTATATTAAAGCCACTAAGAAGGTTCAAAGTCCATGTTTACGTTTCACTTACCTGCATGTTTAAACATGATTCAAACCTGTTTGTACTTGCACAAATCTGTTTCTACATGATTCGACATGTCGCTGCATGCTCGAACAGGTTTACATTATTTAAATGGTGACGTCATAAAAACAAAAGGGCGTCCGGGTAGACCCATGCTTTATAAATACTAAACACGCCCAAACCGTAGGGAAAAGAAGATGGACGCCGGGTAGACTCATGCTTTATAAAGACTAAATTAGCCCAAAACGTAGGGAAAAGAAAATGGAGGCCGGGTAGACTCATGCTTTATAAACTCTCAAGTTAGGCACTCTCATTGGTTAACTATTGAAGGAGTGGGGGGAGCAAAATGTAAACAATGAGAAGGTTATGTAACAGTAAGGGAGGTTTCAAAAAATGTAAACAATAGTAAGGTTATGTCACAGTTTGAAAGGTTTCGTAAAAGCACACATTACAATTTGACCATCGGACCTAGCCGGGAGGAACTCTCAAGTTAGGCACTCTGATTGGTTAACTAATGCAGGAGTGGGGGGAGCAAAATGGACGTCGAGTAGACTCATGCTTTGTAAACTGTGACGCCATAAAAGAAAATGGCAGACGGGTAGACTCATGCTTTATAAAGACTAAATTAGCCCAAAACGTAGGGAAAAGAAAATAGACGTCGGGTAGACTCATGCTTTGTAAACTGTGACGTCATAAAACAAAATGGCGGACGGGTAGACTCATGCTTTATAAAGACTAAATTAGCCCAAAACGTAGGGAAAAGAAAATGGACGTCGGGTAGACTCATGCTTTGTAAACTGTGACGTCATAAAACAAAATGGCGGACGGGTAGACTCATGCTTTATAAAGACTAAATTAGCCCAAAACGTAGGGAAAAGAAAATGGACGTCGGGTAGACTCATGCTTTATAAATACTAAATTAGCCCAAAACGTAGGGAAAAGAAAATGGACGCCGGGTAGACTCATGCTTTATAAAGACTTAATACCCTCAAACAGGGGTCACGTGATCAAAAAGGGGCGTGGCTTAGTGGTTTAGGTTAGGTTGATAAAGGGTCACGTGACTGAAAAGGGGCGTGGCACGGTGGTTTAGGTTAGGTCGATGGCGCGAACCAGCGTGGTTAAGGTTAGGTCGTGGTCGAAATTCAAATTCAAATCTCCCGCCATAGATCACGTGACCAAATGCTGGCATCTGATTGGCTGCGCAAAAAAGTGTGCCAGCTCCCGCAATTCTTATCTACTAAAGTCCAACAGTATTGCAACTTGTTTTTTCTTCGTTCGTGAAAAATTATTTTAAGGTTTGTGATTATCTTTTTTTCGTAAATGCTTATGATAGGTGCACTTTATTAGCAAGACTTTATCCATTTGGAAGGTTTTATTACATTTTACGCAAGTATTCTTTCAGACGTTTTAGAATGTAGTATTATGTAGGTTGGTATGGGCACTATAGTTGTTTGGGCACATTATGGCTTTTTCTTTTATTGAAATTCTGGTGTTAGTTTTAGACTTTACACAATTGGGTTTAACTGGTTCTGATTTTTTTATCTCTTTACCGTCTAATCCAACAACAATGTTTTCTTTGATCGGCTCATCGAATCTTCCATAATTAATTTCTTAATTTGGACAATTCATGATTCTTCTCTGTTTTAAAGGATTTTCAAAAGTTTTCCACATTAATGAATTTGAAATAAAAATCAGTTACGCCAAGTCTCTAAATTCGGCATTATATCTAAAAAAAATGATAAAGCCTATCTGGTAAATCGAATCATGTAACTATATTCATAATGATTTTAATCAAACCGGTTCTGTTGGTTTAGATAAAACAGTAATTCATTATAAATTCCATCAATGACACCATTTGGTAAGAATTAGTTAAATGGATCGAGGGAACCCTAAAATGTGTATTTTCACTAATAACTTGGATTTGAAAAGCTCTAAATTAACTTTGAAGTTTGCAGTAATATTTTTCTTATATATTGGGTTGTGTCACATGAAATGTCCGTTTTCAAGGTAAAGGATTTTTATTAAAAATACTATATGAAAACAAGATAATTTTATTCGAAGTATTTACCTTCTTTTTCTACACATTTTTCCCAACGTGACACCAACTTTTTTATCCTCCCTCCTCCGCCCTGAAAAACTCTGAGCTTTGAAGTGAAATAAAATCTGAAAACGCACTTTTAACTTGATCATCATTTTCAAAAAAGTTTTCCTTTGACGAAGTTGTCTAAATTTCTGAACAGGTGGTAATCTGTTGGAGACAAGTCGGGAGAATATGGTGGGTGCCGAAGAACTTCGTAGCTCAATTTTTGCACGGTATATTTTGAAACATGGGGTCTTGCTGCCGCCCAGTAAGATCAGGAGGTACCCATGTATCAAGCTTTTTTACTTTCCCAATACACTTTAAATGTCTGAAAACGGTAGATGCACTTGCATTTAGTTGTGCTGAGAATCCTTTAACTGTTTGGTAGGGTTTCCTTCTATTGTATGTTTGAGGACATCGTTGTCTATTACGGACGGAGGTCTTCCTCCGGGCAAGTTTTACGTGTCGGTATCTCCAGCTGAAAAATTAGCAAACCAACAGCGAATGGTCCGTTCATTAACACTCTCTTTCCCAAACGCCTTGCAAATATTTCTAGCTGCCTCAGCTGCTGAATGGCCGAGTTTAAACTCGTACAAAAATATTACTCGAAAATCGCGTGTTTCTATGTTCATATTTGGAGGTATACTAAAAAGTGGATAATTGATTGGGAAGCTAATGTTTACAATACAAATGTAGAGGATTAGTGACTGTTTTTAAATATGTAAACATTCGGAAGAAAACAGCAGAGGCCTGCAAAATCCTTTATGTATTTCAGAAACTATTTAAACGGACATTTCATGTGAAACAACCCAATAGTTCATTTAGAGGTAAGTGAGGGCATAAAATCGTATTTTCTTATTCATTAATAATAACCGGTAATGACAATACTCATATAGATAATTTTAGAATAATGATGAGAAAGAACAGCAAAAATATGTAGACTTTCCAATAAGAAAGAAGTCACAATTTATCAGAGGATGTTAAAAAAAAAACATACAAACATATAAGGTCAGAACCACGTTACTTAAATACAGTCATTTCCTTTTTTTTTCTTGCCCTACTTTTTATGCGTCCTTTGTTCACGATCAATTTTACCGCTTAAAGCATAAACATAACTTTTATTTTTATGCCTTTTCGAAATTAAAGGATTTAAAAAGTAACGATATATGGAGCAAGGTTTCACCGTTCAGTTTGCAACACATAAAACTGAACCGTGATTCCTAACTTTTATTTTTCTCAGAGGATTAAGACGTAAGGAGACATGCACCAATAAACATTTGAAATGACTTCTTCAAAAGATCGAATATCACGAACTAAGCTAATGTATGGGAATTGTGTTTTAAACTCTCTCCAATGTTAAATTCTAAATCCGCATGGTTGGAAAATTTACGATTTATAAATTTCGTATTTATATCCATTTAAGTCTATCGAACAGATACCTATGTTATAGAATTTGCTTTCGTAATTATAATGTACATTATGTATTAAATATAGACTAATTATATCTTGTAAATTAAATAATTAACATAGTTAAAACTAATTAACATAAATAATATTGACATGATAAAAAAATTGGTCCGCTCAACTCTCGAATTTCATTTTCCTCCCCTATTAAAATCAATTAAAGAACTTTGAATAAAAAAAAATTAAATAGGTCTAATCATTACATTCCATATTGATGGAAACATGTGTTTGGGTTAGTTAATTTTATAACAGAAATCATTTTCGAAGGCAATTACTAAGTTATCCTAATTTCTTCTTCTCCAGGTTGAATTAGAATTTAACGATTATCGGGACCACCTTTCTACATCCCCTCCGAGCGACGGCATAACCCATTCACAAATCATAGAGCTATCAGCAGGTTTGAACCTGTGAGCTTGTACATAGAAGAATGCCTAGCCACTACGCTACAGGTTACTCTCAATTATTTAGTTTAAGACCCTTTTCATAGAAAAAAAAAAAAAAAAAAAAAAAACCTGTACCACTACAAGCCATGGAAATTTTTGGGCTCAGTACATGTAGAGATTTGTACTGTTGTTTGTACCAACAGCCTTACAATGAGGTGATTAGGCCGAAATCACACTCAGCCGCCAGATTTTTTCCTTAATTTGGATACCCACTTTATGGAGGCTGGGTCTGCCCCAGGAGGTTCTCCGTAGCCTAGGGTCACCCACGACTGAAATAACAGAATAAATAATATTCTACCACAGCCGGAATTCGAACCCAAGACCCGGAGCATTGTAGACTATTGCTCTATCCACTAGACCAGGCCGCCCCCTTTAGAAATATTAAAATATCATTTTCTATTTTCTACCAACTTGATTGACGATGGGTGTGCCCCAGGAGGGTTTCCATACCCCAGGATCGGACTGCGGTGGAGGAAAGGATATCTTTCATTAAATTTATGGATTCTACATACCCTGAAATCTCAAATGTTTAGTAAAGAATTATTTTTTCTTAAATGAAGAACAATGGTTCTTTATTAACAATAGTGAACTTAAATTATGCGAAAAAAATCAAATGGATAATTGTAACATAGAAATTGTGAAAGAGGTGTATAACTATCAATCAAATAGGATCAACTATAACCATTACAATTCAATAAAAAGTGAATTGTGTTTCCTGTAATTATGCAATTAAATATACAGTTTCCTACAACTCCACTTAGGAAAAACGAATAGCAATCTAGCAATCTGATTTGATAACTACTACTAGGTATTAAAGTATATCTGATAATTATTTGATTTTATGCATAAAGGTATAAAAGGTAACAACTTCCTATCTCCAGTCTGTAGTTAATTGTTTATAAAACTATAATGTTTATATAAACAATTAACTAGCACATAGGTTTATAGTATAAACCTATGTGCTACACTTTTTCTTTCTTTAGATATAGATTTTTAATTATTTACATTTTTCACTACTCTATTTTAATCTTATATAACTTTTATTTTATAATTTGCCAAGCGTTGATCGGTTCGGTTTCAGGTTTCATGAAAGTTAGATGATAGATAGAAGACTATTTAATTTTCTTTTGACAAGTCAATTTTTAACAATTAAGCAATTGTTTAAACAAAATCGCCGAACCAAAAGAGCCAGCCATTTTATATATTGCATTTTCTGTGATGTTTTTCACAAAATCGGTTTCAACTGAATCGGTGTAAAAGTAATTGGACCTCGATATTGTGTAGGTTTCATTCTGATTGAAACAGTCTAACAGGGCTTAAATGCCTATATTTTAAATTGTGTTCCTATAAACTACTTTTAATTTTGTAGATTTAAAATTGATATAAAAAAAAAAAAAAGATAAACATACAATACAAAATAATTTGATATCTAGGTGAAGGAGAAAAGAGCAAACACACTTTTTGGGTAAACTTATTTTTTCCAAACATAAAAACAGTAATATAGATGTACTATAAAAATTTGGAAGCTTTTTCGTTAACTTTGTATAAACATGTTTTAAAAGATAAACGATAGTGATGAGAAGTGGACAAAACTGAATCCATAGAAGTGAATATAACAACAATGATAATAATTTATTTTTTTGGATTATTAAATAATAAAAAAATGTTTCCTTCCGAACTCTATCTTGTTATTTTACCTTTTATTTCAACTACAACTTATTTTAATGTTCTTAAATTGACTTCAACAACGGAGGTAAGTGAAAGTCGTGTGTCGCGCTCACCAGATTTTTTTGACTCAGGCACTGGACCAGATAAATGCTTTAGGGTAATTTTACCATCCACAATAGAAGTTTTTAGCCAGTTGCATAATAAACTGCTTGTATGTAAATGGCGTAGTTAAAAAATATGGACTATGATTCATTATTTATTCTTTGTTTTATTTTTTACTGTTTTATAATTGTTTCATATCATGTCATTCATTACATCACTACATGTCATTTTGTATTCTTATTTTTTTTTTTATAAACCATTCTTTATTGAGCAATATTACAATCTGTCAAATTCAGGACATTTTTAATAGTGATAACGTACAACATTCATACTACATTCAAACGATATGTACAAAACAATAAATTTATATAATAATAATACAATATACATATATACAAAACAAAATGAATAAAAATATATACAAAAGTCACTCATACCTATATACAATTCACAAGCATACAGCACGTGTGTGGAGAATCAAGCCAATGCTAGAACTCCAATATACATGTTACAAGAGGTCACGAGGCCACTGCCGTTTCAACCTTCTAGGAGGATGGTAAGGATGTGTGGAGCTGGATAACGATTGAGCTAGGGGATTAGGATGATGGATAAGGTTCTGATGAAATTTAGAGAATTTTAATGGTATGAGGTCTAAAATAAATGGAATATTTAGGTTGTGGTGTAAGGTATGGTTGGATACATAATAAGGGGCATTAACTATTGTTCGGAGGACTTTACATTGGAAGGATTGAATGCGTTTGATGTTAAAAAATTTGGCTGTCCCCCACAGTTCAAGTTCGTAGGTCCAGATAGGTTTCAGTACTGTCTTGTATATTAACAGTTTGTTCTCGATAGATAGTTTTGAATTTCTGTTCAGTAGTCTGTATAATTGTCCAAATCATCGATTAATTTCTTGTCGTTTTAAGTCTAGTATGCGGGTTCCAAGTTAGTCTTTTGTCCAGAAGGAAGCCAAGATACCGTACTGTCGTATTCTTATTATTTCATATATTTTTACAGATTTTTATTATTTATTTATTTTTTTGTCGTTTCTTTCAATTTTATTCTTAATATTCATTCTATTCTTAAATAGTCATTCTCTTGCGATATTGTTATTTTGTATTTATATGTAAGAAGTAATTGTTTTATTTTATAATATTTTGTTTTATTTTATGTATGAAGTAATTGTTCTAGTTTCTTCTATGTAATAACTGTATTTTATTATATTTTGTTTATGATGTTGATGATATTATAACGTAAATATGACCTTTCATGGGCCCATCCGCCTGTTGATGGGCTCTCATTATTAATAAATAAATAAGCAACAATATGAATCAATAAAATCAATATCTAAATGACTGACGCCTATGAATATTAAGTAGAAGAAGAAAAAGAAAAAAAAAACTTAATTCTGGGTCTAAATCACCTAAGAATAACATGATATTTAACAAAAAAAAATTCACATCTGGCCCTAGATACAAAATTAATTAGGAAAAAAAGAAAATAGATTTAACATAAGTAAAAATAAAATAAAAAATAATGATAAGATATAAATACATTTGGTGACAATATAATTAACTAATATTTAACGCTTTTGCTAAAAAAAGAACTACTAGTGTACATTTATTTCAAATTATTTAAACACCTTAAAAAAATTAAAAGTATTGAATATCATTCAGCAGTATTTATTATTTTCAGCTAGCGTCATTATGGGAAGTGAGAAGATACTAGAACAAAAGGTATTTAAAAGTGGAGAGGTTGCTCGACGGATGTTTGTTGGGAGAGAATTCTAAAAACTGGTGGAGCGGGATAGAAAGGAACGTTCATATGTTTTAGTTCTGTGGGAAGGGGTATAAAGGTCAGAATTTCGGGATCTAGTTTCTTGTGAATGGATTGAAGGTTTAAACTGCAGGAGATCGTATATATAGGGAGGGTGCTGGGAGTTGATGGTTTGGTAAAGAAATGTTCGGAGGAAATATTGTCAACGGGTTTGAGGGAAAAGCCACTTTAACTCGTCATAGAGATGGGACACGTGAGACCGCCTCGAGGTGCCAAAGACAAATCATAAAAAACTGTTCTTGATAACTGTTTGATTGGTATAGACAAAGGGAAGTATTTCATAGCTGCTGGAATTAATTTTTATCGCCATTTGAAAAAAAAGAAGAAAAAAAAAAGAAGGGACTTGCTGACGATGAGCTGAAGTGTGCGATGGAGAGTGACGTGTTGAGGCTAAAGCGGTATCGTTCGACCGGCGAGTGCCACCCAGGTCGAGCCTTCACCGGATAGAGTTACCAGTGGCCGCAGCTCTGGATCCGGCTACAGGAAAAATATATATATATATTAAATTAAAAACAAAAAATAACTAGCCTTGTATCAAATTAAAAATTGAAACTTCCAAAATAACGTTAGTAAAGCTTTTTTCAAACATTGCAGAATAGGGTTTATATTTTTATTAAAACTAACTGTGGAACCTCGCTTATTTAAGTCACACTCGTGATCACGCTCAGCCAGCTGGATTCTCCCCAAATTTTGGTGAGCAGCATGATAGGTCAACTCATAGTATCACAGAAGGTAACAGAATAAGCAATTCTCCTGCAACGGATCAATATTCTGCCCAATTTAAAAATTCAGATCAGAAACGCGACCTCTTTTAATTTCTTATTTCCGATTTGGCTATGCAAAACCAATCATTTTTGCATGGTCCTTTCAACAAAACCATTCTTATAGTTTCACAACTGTACCTCTTACGTTCTTCTGTAGGTAAATATTGTAATCATTGTGAACTAAGTCCTCTTATGTAGTAACACAGGTAGACAAACGGGGATCATATGAGGTGTACTGGCAAGTATAACAGCCTTCTATGCCCGAGGTCGCAGGTTCGAATCTGGCAGGTAGCCCTACATTTTTTTTAATAGAAGAGAAAAATTCTTAGTTATGCCGTTATTCGTAGGTAACGTAAGAAAAGGTGGTCCTCAGGCTGTGCGATGTCAGGTATTCGTTAATGATCCTTGTCCTGATTAAGCCTGGATCAACAAAATTTAAATGCCGCTGTGTTCTCTGGTACATTCACATCCAAAGGGACAAGCCTGGTCTAGGCTGATTGAAAATATTGTACATAGGTATGCGTGGTGTTAAGGATGGTCATTTGTTTTCAAACTTTGTATACATGGGGGACGAGATGGCTGAGTAGTTTAGCGTGCGTTGCCTAGCAATCACACAGTACTTTGAAACTAAATAATTACGAGTTCGATTCTCGGTGCTGAGGGGCTTTTATGTCAGTATGTACCCCGCGCCCTCACACCTTGAACCGAGGAGCCCCGTATAGCCTTTAAAGACGAGGTAAGGGTGAACAAAAAAAAAAAAAAACCTTTGTATATATTTTATTGATTTTTTATTACGTATACATTATACATTTTTTATGACATATATATTTTTATTGTATGCTATTTAATCATTGCTTTTGCTTATTCTCTCTACATTTTGTGTCAATTTAGTCTCAAAGTAGGTATCCGTATTGAGACAAATTCTAATATTTACTTAAATCATCAAATATTACAAAAATCATCGATATAATTAATCATGTTTCAAATTGGAAATAAGAAAATCATCACAACCATTAAAAACTATATAACACATTATTAATAATTAAATATATATATATATATATATATATATATATATATATATATATATATATATATATATATATATATATATATATATTCAGTTCGTTTTCTATTCCACATGATTTCAGGGATATAATAATGTATCCTAATCATCTGAAATCGAACGCCTGATAAAAAAACAACTAAAAAATCAAACGAGTCTCTTTTCAAGGGTTTCAAGTAGAACCGAATTCCGATACTATACAGGAAAAAGGTAAAAGAAATTTCCTCCTTAGATGGAAAAGACGACGAAGATACCCAATAAAGTAAGCGATACAGGTCAGCCGGGGATAATGGGTCATTGTTTATGTCCAGCAATCGCCCTGGAACTGGAGGAGGAATCCACTAAGCTCCAGCGGGAGGGTATCATCCTTATTTAGTGAGCTCTGCACTCAGCTCTGCGTCCAATGCTACTGACCTCCATAAATGTCTTAAATACCCTCGTAAGTAAAGAATCATTTACGAAATTAGCTATATTCCAGTGCTCTATGATCGGCTTCGAATTCCAAAACAGTGGATTAATTAACTAATTGAAATAGAAGGAAAAAAAAGTGCAACTGACAGAAAGACTAACTTCTTTGAATTATAGATTTATTTCTTTTATTCCTCATGACACAATACCCCTTCTCAAGCTCATGCGAGATGAGTCGGTATATTAGAGGCAACTCAGCCAGACCGGAAGCTGGAGCAATTCTCATACATCGTTTACTTAAATCGGGAATCGCATGGTAGTTGGATAACTCATACAATTGACTTTGTACTGTTAACGTTTATAATTTCAAAGAATTCAGTAAAGCTGATGTAATTTTTGTTTATGTATGATTTAATGGTACCCACAGTCAATGTGATTTATCCAACTCGTCGAATTTACACAATTAGAAGCAATGAAAAAACAAAAAAAAAACATTTAAACAACAGATACGTGATCTTTCAAGAATATTTAATAGTTTATATGAATTAAAAAAATGAATAGAGTATTGTAGATGGAACAATTCTATTCTTTTAATGATTTTTAATTTCCGGTAAGGAAAATCCGCTGTACAGACGGTTAACGAAATTTGCTGTGTAAATGGCTTTGGTGCTTTAAGAGAAAGCACCGTTAAGTAATTTGCTCGGTTCACAACCGGAAATTTTGAATTGTAAGACGAAAAGCGCTCTGGTCGTCCTTCAATTGTTGATAATGACCAAATTCAATCATTCGTCACAGAAAAACCTCACTCTGCGGCAAGAATCTGATGTTTTTATTGAAATGAACTTTAAAAAACAATACGAACTTATTTTCCAATCCAATTTTATTTATGCAACTAATTATTTTTATATTTTAATGACTAATAGTTTTAGATATTTGCTAATGATTGCGAAAATTGAACTTATTGATCGTAAAGAATCCCAAGACGGACATAACTCTTCAGTAAAATAACCAAATTAAACACCAGAATAATAAGGAACATTGTTCTTTCAGAAGTCTATATTAGAAAGAAAATAAATTACCCATTAAACGAAGAGAGGCAAGGGGATGCTTAACCTTATGTAAAACCCCCAATAAAATACAGCATTCGTTGACATTTGTCTCATAAGAACCTCTGTTGTGAAACAGGTCCTCGCCACATAAGTTTGTCAAGATGAAATTCAGCGACGTGCATTCTTGCCGAGAGCGATAAATTTCACGAGACGAGACTTTTCAAATTACATAAACAAGGCAGGTGTACTCGAATATCCCAAGGAATCAAGAGTCAGTTATTAAGGATTAACGGTGAAGTTAGGGAAGGGACGGTACTGAGTCATAGTAAAGAGTCACGAAGCAGAAGAAGTCAACATTTATCTGATCTCTCTGCAATAATGGCTACTCTCTTCGCTTAATGCTTTCTGTTATTCGGATCTATTTCCAACCATCTCAGGAATTCCCCTTTCTTACTACAAATCAGAGGTCTTAAAATATGTGAGTCTGATTTTTTTTAATATATTGAATAGCGAATCCCGGGCAATGAAGAAGAATGTGGAATTCTACATTGGAATCCAGAGAATCTACTGATTCCTAAAGATATAGAAATTAGCTAGTGTTGCAAACAATATATATTATTGGCATAACTTGCGAATTTCTCATGTAAAGGATTCTCCAACCAATTTCCTGACAGGATACCACATACCGATCTTTTTTTTTTTTAACCTATATTTTAAATAAAATCAGTGCACATAGACTAATATATAATTCAGAATGATATGTAATCCTATATTTTTGTCTGCTCCTTTCATAATTATTTCTTAACAATGTTTATTCAATAATATTACAATTTGTCTCTAATATGAGGGTAATAATAATGCATAAATACTACATTAATATAATATATACAAAATAATAAGTGTAAAATAAAAGTCTAAATAATAAAATGTATACAAAGTAAATAATAAAGAAACTGTTTAAAATAAAAAAGCACTCATACTTTTGTACAATATTTACAATCCATAGGAACACTAGGGCATGCCGGTTCCACCGTATCTGGTTGGAAAAGCTAAACCCTAGGGATCCCACCGCGTTTCCTCAGCTCTGGATTAAGAGCCAACGGAAGCTGAGTGAGGCTATCTCTAGGAAATACAGTATTCATCACTTAATTTATAAATTTGTATAAACTTTTCGAGGACACTGACATTTAATCTTTTGAGGAGGATGGTAAGGGTGTGTTGGATGAGAGGGACGGAGTGGCTGAAAGTTATTTGGAGGATTTTTATGTTTTCAAGCGTAAAATAAATAAAATATAAGGTCGTATAGTCGGTGACATAATGAGGGACAATTACCTATTGTTCGGAGGACTTTATATTGCAAGGATAGGATCTTTCTGTAGTTAAAAAATATATCTATTCTCCTCAGTATAATGGGTCCTATTGGGTTTTAGCAATAATCCTTGCTTTAAATTAGTAAAAGTAAAAAACAAAACAACTAATAACCGCGTATTACTCATAATATCTTTTACGGAATGTAATATATCCAATTAAAATAATGTGATCGTGAAATTTGTCCGTCAATGATTACAACGGAAATGACCGTTTTAAGGTCTCCTATTTCCTAATTTACGATTCTCACAAAATGTGCATGTAGGTTTAAAGTAAGTTTATCTCATAAAACTATGTTTTAAGAAACCAAAGAAAAATCCGTCTGTCTGACTTCTATACTCCTTTCGATATAACCAAAAATGCCTGTTTGGAATACTCTCCCTTCAAACATCCGTCATGCTCCATCCCTGTCCTCATTTAAAACACTCCTTTTTCAATATTTTATTTCTTTCAAATCAGATATAAGGTAGTTTTATTATACCAACTGATGTGAGATAAATAGCTTATTCACTTTTAATGAGATGTAAAAGTTAAATTTTATGTTTATTCTTTTTTTTAGAATATGTACATAAAGTTGCCACTTTGACCTTTTTTTCTTTTTTCATTTAAACGTAATTGTATGTATTTAACTATCCTCATAGTTGTTTTTGGCCGATTACAATTTTTATTTTGTTAGTGTATTTAGTACTCTCCCTGGTGCCAGAGTACATAGACCAGAGGCACATCAAGTTCTTTGATGGGCTGAATGCTTCTGCCAACCCGCTCTTCAAACTAATATCAAACTACCCCCAAGGCAAATGTATTAGGTTATTTCGATTACTGTAAATGTAATTCTTGTTACAATGTATTTCCCTCCTTAGGCTTTTATTAATTTTAATATTTTGTTTCTGTTCTGCTCTTTATAGAGATCGTTTCAATGCATAAAGTATCAAGTGTAACATGTGTACTACTTCAAGAACGAGCTCCTCTTGCCTGACAATGTACCTTTTAAAACTCATCACCCACTTGAATTGAGCGCAAGAAATCCGCTCCATTGATGTCGTCCTGACAACGGTCTTCAGGAGTTCGATTTGCGAAGCGATGATTATTGAAGATAAGCTCGGGCAGCGGGTGGTACGTGAACCGGGGGATGACAATGGGAACAATATTGCCGCCGAGGAATAGCTCGTGATGGTCTGTTAATGTAATCTTATTGGCACATCGGAGATACCTGAGGCCTTCGTTAGGCAGCTCTGTCCCACTTGGACCGCTAACCACAATCTCTCATTATTCTACCGCCCAACTCTTGATTGGGATTGGCTCAGTCTCGATCATCTTCGTTTCGCAAACTTGTCTAGAACGATGCGCGAATTCGTATTTACGTAACTTTTAATATTTTCATGCATTTCATTGAACGGCACGATGTTTATTCTTTACTGAAAATAGTCTAAGACACGTATTTTTTTTTTAAAAACGTGGAAGATAAAATATACCAATATTTTTTCTTTTTTTTTAATTTGTTGTGTCCCATTACCCTAAAGAATCATTGGCAACAGTGGATTATTATATTCTGTCGTAGAGGTTAGTTCCTTTTAATTAATTGAACACTTTTAATATAGTATTTTCATTATCTAGTAATACAGTGGTTTCCAACTACTAATAATTTAATATCTTGTGTTTGTTGCTACTAATTACAATCAAAACCTTAAAATTGGACAATATCTATAATTACGAAAAATAATGAGCTTAAAGAACAGAAGACAATGAACAATATTTCTTTATGAGTATTTGAATAAATACCTTCTTGTATAAGTTTAAAATGTTTGGTACATGGAATCCGCACACTAGACTGAAAGGAAAAGAAACTGCTCGCCGCTTTTGATTACTTCAACACTTTCTTGATAAACGCTCTAACCTCCCTAATAACTAAAAAAGACTCCTCTACATGACTATCGTAAGGCCTATATGGACTTAGGGAGTTGAGCTTTGGAGCTCGACTAAACCATCAAATTCTTCCCGTATCTAATCCTTACAACCCTAACTCCATCGTAAAATCCTCAACGCTTATTATTTTGTCACAAATAATTCATCTATAAAGACCTAAATGTTCTATTTGTAGCTGATCTTGCCCGAACCAGATATCATTCCTTCCATAACAAACTCCTCTCTCAATCTAACACACTAGTTTCAATCCTTGCTTCCTCCTCGTGTCCTGACAACTCTCCTCTCTGAAAATAAGACCTTCTAGTTTAGAATAGTTACAAGAGTTCTACCATTGGTAAGTTCTTCTACAAGACTTTTACATGTATTTTTAAAAAAAATCATATTTAATTGTATTATGAAGTAAAAACATGTGCCACTACAACCCATGAAGGGTCTATATACGTATAGATATTCGTACTGTTTCAAGGCCAACGGCCATGCAAAAGGTGATTCGGCCGAGATTACGCTCAGCCGCCAGGTTTTATCCCCATATTTGTTAGAGGCTGGGTCTGCCCCAGAAGGGTCTCCTTACCCCAGGATCGCCCTCTGGCAGAAATAAAAGAATAAATAATATTCTGTCACAACCGGGATTCGAACTCAGGTCTCGGAGCACCCTGTATTATATAGTACAGTTCTATATATTAATAAATAATGTTAACAAAAAAAAAATTATAGGTCATTTATATTCATTCTATGCTGTTTTGGCTATCGGACAATATTAATTTGGAAGCCCTAAATTTTACTTATTCAGGTTTAGTTAGGATGATTATCATTAACGAGTACCTTACTTAGCACAGGACCACCATTCTACGTACCCTCTGAAGGACAGCTATTCATTAATTGGCTGATTTAATCTTCTGATGTGACTTCTCTTAATAGTTCCAATCTGATGTTTCTCAGATTACATTACAGTTTTATCATTGTTCTGGCTTGTGCTTAGAGGAATTATCCCATGAAATTGAATACGCCAGTTGTCCCAAATCCGCTTTTGATTCTACTAGTTGTCGAGCAAATCATACCATTCTTGTGAACCTTTATGTTTATCGATGTGTTAACATTAACATGCAACTACTTATCGCACTCTGCTACACTCAACCCTTTGCCAAATCACCGCCAGATAGACTGCCGCTGATAATATCGAAGCTACGAAGGGGGCACAAGACGCCGATAGGAAGATGCCAGAGGAGAGGAGTCGTGAATTATGTATGTTGCGTATCGGTGCCGATCTCACACCTGTAACCATCCCTGTTTTTTAAGGCCCTAGATCATCTCGAAAGATAAAGGAAATATCGGGCACCTCTCGAGTCCTCGGAGGCGAGAAGATGTTGAGCCACCCAAGAGCCAGTCGTTCCTAGGCTCTTTACAGCACCATCTACTACATCATAAATTCACTTTATATCATCAACTTCCATCTTCACTGTTTATAAAATTGTTATCTCAGGATATATTACCTTATTACTATTCCAACCGATTGTAAGAGAAAAATATAATGTTTCATCAATGTACTTATTCATTATATACCTATTACGGATAACAGAATAACCACAAAAATTCCTATTGGTCGCCAAAGTAGCAGATTCAACATACAAGTAATTAAAATAAATATGTATTTATTTAGGAGTATTTGTATTACTTACCAAACATATAATATTATATTACATGATTAAAATATATTTATATATATCAAAATATAAGATACTCAACAAAAAAATGAGATAATCAACAAAGTTTGTTATATTTTAAATAACAAGGAGTGTGCACAAGTTAATATATGATGTAAACTATATATTTTAATCTTTAATTGGTTTTAATGTAAAAAGTAAAAAATACATCGATAAAAACAAATAATAAGTAAAAAAAAAAAAAAAAAAAGCTCACCGCCGATTTATATTTGTTGTTGTAATATATGTAAAAATATCTGAATTAAAAGTCCTTGTTCGGTTAGGTTGAATATTTTTTTATGATAAAGCTCGATATTTTATATTTCTATATCTGATTTTTATTATATTAAAATCGAAATGTATATTTTTAAGCGGAAAAAGTTTGTTTGTTTATTTATTTAACGTCACTTTATGGTTCTGAGGCCAATCAGACGATATTACTGTGAGAGTCTTAAAAATTGCCGATACAGGTATTATTAGTACCTGGCATTGCACAGGTTAGATACAACCTTTTTACATACCCTCCGAAGGACGGCATAACTGAGGATTTTTTATTCCTATTAAAAGGTCCTAGGACCACCTGCGGGTTTGAACCAGTGACATTCGGCAAAGGATGCTGTTATGCTAGCCACTATGCTACAGGTTAGTGCAATATATTTAATGTTATATAACAAGTTTTAATTATGTGATTAATCAGCCTATTAACATACCTCAAAAACATTCCCTTTAATTTAATTAAATAATTAAAATTACAGAATTAACGGCGCAATGAAGAACACATTTTTTCTATTTAAAAAAAAAAAATTTCAGTTTTTGTGTATGAAATTTATTCATTTATATCTCAGTCCTTTCCTTTACGTTGAATGAAACTAAAATTAAGAATATGAACACTTTTGTCATCCTTGATCCCAATCTTGCTTGATATGTCCATCAGAGAATCAATTTTTAGAATATTTTTATCCTGAAGGAAATCTCAATATATATCCAGTTATTGACGTTTAGTGGTTAACGGTGCGTTTAATATGAAGGATGAAGGCGCTCATAAAGGAATAGAAAATAGTTAAAACTCATTTATTATCCACCGTTTTGGTTAGTTGATTTAGATGAAAACGTTTCTGTAACAACTCAGGCGTATAGTTGTCTTAAATATGAAACTTCAGTTTCATAGGACTTTTCGTTTTCGCCCGGGAGTTACAACACACACAAACCTTTTTGCGGGACTTGGTCATTTAGACTCAGGAGAACCTAAAACGTGTATTCAAACTAGAACTGAAAACGAGAATTAGAAAATTTTCAGTATCGCAATACTCTCCCTTACTATATATTTCATATATACGTAAGTGAAAGTAATAATCTAACCTGGTCATACTATTAGTGTGCTAATACACGAAATCAAAATCTAATAGGTCTGCTGTTCACCCGATGATAAGGCAAATAACGTTTGTTTCGCCGGACGATAAACTTGCTAATAGACTATTCCGAAAGCAATTCATGTAATATTCAATCTACCTTATAAAGATGGCAGTTAAGCCAAAGTGCAGCTATAAAGGGTATCGGTTAGCAATGGCCATAAGATTATAGGCAAGGCAGAGTGTTTGGCAGGTACATGAAGATAATGATCGGATCCAACAGGTGGTTCCTAGGCACCTGCTGCCAATTACAAAGGACATCAACTATAGAATTGCCACTCTCAGAGCGAAATATCTCAGCATTTTCCTTTTTAAATGGCGACTTCAACACACCGAGATTCCTCTCGGCAACTTCTCGCTATTATTACCCCTGAGCAATAAGACTGGAATGAGAGGACGGCGCCTCTTCAAACGACCTTTATAGCAGCCAACAATTATCCCTAACAAGCATTAAATTACTCATTTAAAAGCTTTATGGTTTATATTTATTGAAAATGAGATTAAATCCTGCTGGATGCTGACGGGCGTTTAAAAGTATCCTTTGATACAGCTGGTGCTCACGACCTGGCTGGAGTATGCTCGGCATTTAGCCTTGGTGTACGTCAAGTAAAATAAGCACCTGGTCCAGAGAAGTGTCTTCAACATTCAAGGACCGATAGCTACACAATATTAGGGTATTTTCATGATTCATAGATATGAAATAAATTATTTTTAGTCCTAAAAATATATTAAATTCAATAAAAAGGACTTTATAAACATCAAGAAACTTCTAGTAACCGACGGTTTAAAAATTGACTATATCCTGAGGGAACATTGACAATTCAATTGTCAACAAAATCTGCCTTTGGAAGATAAAATAATCGCTGGCCATTACCCACTAATGACCCATTTGGGTGAATGCGGAAAATTATAAAAATAAGCGGGAGAAGTTAGTTCAAAGTGCAGTCAAAAGAACACAATTAAGATATAAATTGAATAAACTGGTGCCGACGTTCCGGCCTAAACTGTAGTCCTTCTTCAGGGCTATATAAACAAAAGGTAACAACCAGATGTAGAATACAATAGAAAGATGATAAGTGAAAGAAATATAAAGATTTTTTTAAGCTAGAAAACGATAATAATCTTTTTTAATTGTAAATTTATACCATGAAGGGAGAATAGTTGACTGTGTGAGTAAGTGGGAGAAGTTAGTTAAGGGTGCAGTCAAAAGAACTCACAATTAAGATATAAGTAATAGAAATAGAAATATTTTTTTATTTAATTTTTTTTTTTTTTTTCGAAGTTGGAAAATTATAATATTATATTATTCTAATATTCTTTATATTTCTTTTACTTATCATCTTTATATTGTATTCTACATCTGGTTGTTATCTTTAGTTTTTATAACCCTGAAGAAGGCCTTTGATTTAGGCGAAACGTCTGCAACAATTATAAAGTTTATATCTTAATTATGTGTTCTTTTGACAGCACCTTAAACTAATTTCTCCCACTTACTCACAAAGTAAACTATTCTCACTTCACGGTATAAAAATAAATGAACAAAAAATAAAATATCGAGGCAGCATCATGCTAAATGGAGTGCATATAAATCTCTGTTAATAACGATTAATTTTAATTGTTTTACCTTAAACATTTTTGTGACTGACAATGTATCAAATTTGAAGTATAAGTGCTCATTGACGGGTTTATTAATCAAATTCAACTTCTTCTAAGTCGAATTCAACCTTATCCAAGTCGAATTCAGCCCTTTCCAAGTTCAATTCAACCTTTTCCAAGTCTAATTCAACTTTTTTTAAGTCAAATTCAACCTTTTTCGGTTTCGAGAAATTAATAAAAATCAAGTTAATGTAATTTTATTTTGTTATGGTTATTTTCATTATAATTTATGCTGTTCATTTATGTGGCTTGTCAAATGTTTCTAGGTGCCCTTTTATATAAAATTACACACCATTTTAAGACTAAGTATCGATTAATGTTATCTTTCAAGACATTTTCGATACTAGTGCTGGTATTCGTGTTAAAGGATGTTCGTTTATTTTATTTTTTTTTTAAGATCGCACGCTCAGATATCGATTTATTTTTATTTTTCGGAGCTTTTTCATTTTATTCGATGTTAGGGTAAATAGCTGCGTTACCTGGAGTTCGCATACTGATTATACTATTCATTTTAAGTGCGCTTGATCAGGTAGTGATTCATTTTAACTTTTTCCTATTTATTTGATACTAAGCTCAGTATAGTGTTAATTTTAAGTGGAGGTGCCTAGGAAAAGAAAGGTAACTTTAGAAATAGAAAACTTTTGCTCGAAGACAGGAAATGAGTATTTACCTATTGTATTATGGTGTTTTTTTGGAAAAGTATAATAAAAAAACTTAGTAAAAAAAGTAAAAATAAAAAAGTTCACAGAGATTTAGAATTGAGAAAAATTATTTTAATGTTTTTTATTGATGTCGTCATCGGATCGTGCTATCAAAATGAGTATATTTTATTTGCTAACGTATACACTTTTTTTTCAATTTAAGAATTATATCGCAATCGCAAAAGGTTACGATCATTAATTACTGTATTGATGGATTCTTATTTCATCATATCCCAAGAAAATCAAATGAAATCGTCAGTTCTTTCACGTATTTTTTCCCAATCATGTTCGCGGTTGATTACATAAGATTGAGTTGTTTTAAACTCCTAAATATGCATTAGGGCAATCAAGCCCTCCAAATACAGACTCCCCAAAGGGACATCAGCAAAATAAAACCATCAATGATTTTAATGGCTCCAAATACATTCGGGGATTTATGATCCCTTGGCGTGGGAACATCCTTTAATGGGCGATTCCTATATGGCATGATGGATATCCGCGGAAGTCTATTGACGGCGTCCAACAAACCACGTGAACAAATTCGACCGAATTATTATTCCAATCAGTTGTGGTCCATGCGTCTTTGTAACAGCTCTTTCAAAAGTCATTAATATGATAATGGCTAATTATAGCGAGTGGAGAACGCATTATGTACACATACGATTCAAGCAGAATGTTTAAGGTTCATTGTCCCTAAACTTTTCAAATTGTATCATTTTGAAATATTACCAAAACATTAAGGTTAATTTTGTTGATTGAGTTCATTAATTTAAAAAAAAAATATTAGACTAACTCTAGTGTGTTACCTAACTTTAAATTTAACTTTCAAATTTCTAAAAATAAGAATTCTGTTTTATCGCGGGATGTTTATGTTGGAAGAAAACGCCACATCATCCTTGTATTCACACTAAATTGTATATATACATTCTGAAATAATATCAAAGTTTTTATTAGTTTTTTTTAAATTATTATCAACTTTAATAATGTTTACATTTAACAAAGATAAAATAATAATTTATAAATATGAAGGAAGAGATAAGTCGGATGGCAGTCAAGAAAATAAAGATTATACCCCCCCAAAAAAACTATTGATTATCTAACGTTTCAATTCACATAGCTGGTCTTCATCAGGGCTAAAAAACAAGGCACATTGTAGGTATTTATTAATAACAGAAAAGAACATAAAACATACAGAAAGTAAACAAAAAACTATTAATGAAATAGTCTTTATTGTTTTCTTTTTTCTGTTGTTATGTTATCAATTTTCCTTAACTTTTAATTTTTTACGTTATTATCAAACATGTCTTTCTGCATATTCATTACGCGGCCAAAATTGAATATTCAGGTAGTATGGAATGAAAAGGTGTGTATTTATGGGGAGAGGTCTACGACAAATGGAGTGTTGAGGCAATCCTAAAATTTGAGTAATATTATTGACTATAATGAATTTTTGGTAAGAGCATTGCGGGTACCCCCTTAAAACAGTAAATATTGTAAGTAGGTATGTGTGCATTCAAGATGTTTCTTTATTTTAAACGTTTATTTATTTATTAATTTTTGTTTATGTGACATTTATAATTTTATTTTTCATCATTGCTTTGCTATTTTAATTTTGAGTGAATGAAGTTTTATATCACTATTACTATTGTCCCCTACGGAACAGAATTTAATATTAATAAATAAAAAAATATTTTTTATCTAAAAAAATATGGTGCAACACATTTACCTACGTTTTCAAAATCGATTAAAGAATTTTCAAAGACAGTTAGAGATGAAAATAAATTGATAAAGAATTAATTAAATTGGATTTCCATAGAATCATATGTTTTATTAAATAATCTGTTATATTTTTATCTACAGCAATCAGTTAGTTTTATCGGCTTTTCATCACTCTCCACTAACCTTTAAATTTCATGTATTAGATAATATTTTTTCTAAAATCTTTAGCTATCCAACGGTATATTGTACATCTATATTACTATTCTTCAAAGACACAAAAATTGAATACAAAAATATATTTGCACTTTTCTTCTTTAGTTGTTTATCAACTTCGCTCAACTTTCATATAGCCGTTATTTACCTATGATAATAAGATGATGTACCTAATTTTTGGAAATATACAAAATTAAATGAACTTTAGAGGAAGAACATTTAAAATATCCGCATTTAAGCCTTGGCATACTTTTTCCATCAGAATGACATTAAAGTCTTAATCAAAATCGTAAATAGGTACAAAATGCATGGTATAAAGTGGCTTTTCTGGTTAGCTGATTTTGATGAAAAAGTTTCTGTCACATCTCGGGCGTATGGTTGTCTTAAATACGAAATTTCTGTTTCATAGGACTTTTAGTTTACGCGCTGGAGTTACCACACACGGACACACACAACACACACACAGACCTTTTTGCGTGACTTGGTCAGTTTGACTCAGGGGACTATAAAACGTGTATTTCCCTTTAAAATAAAATTCGAAAATTTCAAGATCGCTATGCTTTCCCTTACTAAATATTTCATATATTGGTAAGTGAAAGTAAAAATGTATGCTCAAGATTTCAGAAAAGTTAATTTGCAAAGAGGTGGTACACCTTACTATAAAATCGTAATAAGCCTCTATACTTATGGGCATCTCTCCTTATCCAATAAACTGAGGATAAACTCAGCCAAACAGTGCTTTCTTGAACATAAATTACACAGTATTTAAACTGCAACCGTGTGAAGTTGGGACGGGTCATTTGTTAAGAATATAATAAGAATAAGTGGTGTCAATATCAATAAGAAGTCATATAAATTTAAATTTAAATTTAACTGAAAATTTTATAGCAACTTTTTTTCTTCATTTAAATGATAACGACTTGTTGTTCAAAGGAAAAAGAGTTTTGTTTTTTTTTCCCTCTGAAGGTAGCCAAGGACGTAGAAATAACCAGGAGTGTTCCGACAGTGCACCTGTTGCCGGCGTCTACAACCGGTTCCCAGATCCAAAACCAATCAAAACCCCAAAGGCGGATTCAGTATAACAGGTTTCAAAAATTAATTTCTGCGTATGCAAAGTAGGTTAGGCGTTTTACTGACGGGTCCTAAGTCGCCACCTTCTGCCAACCGTCGCTGCGATAATCTGTCATAATTATTCCAAAAGACGAAATCACCTTCTTAAGGAGATGAGATTAAGAGAGAGTTGTAACGTTTTTCAGTTTGGATCTGATAAGCGGTTTTAATAGCTTCTTAATGCTAAGTTGTTGTTAAAGACATACTCTGTAACTTTATAATCCCCATTTGAAAGTTTCATTGATTAATAAGTTGTTTTTGGGTGTTGTTTTTTTTTCGGTTAGTGCGATAGCCCATAGAGGCCCTTGGCAGCGCGGTGTGCCTCTTCTGATTGCCCTTCGCGATTTTCGATGATATGGTATTGGGCAGGGACGTCACTCCAGACACTTATTTTGTGAGTGGCCACCAGTTGGCTGAGGATTCTTACTCCGGAAAATGTTGTGAGTTAATCCACATATGATTATAAAATAGACTATTGGGCAATCCACATAGCCGCAGGATTCTATATAATTTATCATGTTATACGTTTATAAGTCACAGAAAAATAAAATAAAAGAATGATTCTTGAAGAACAATAAAAACATTTAAAAAACAATTAAACAATACCATAATTACTATGGTTTCTTTTTTTAACTTAAAAGTTAAAATTATAAATGGATTACATATACTCATTAAAACGTATCTTATTCGAAAAGGCTAATCATTATCTTATAGATTACAACAACTAAGGGAATACCTGTGGTGTTGTGGCTATAACAGCTTTCTATGACCAAGGTCCAAATCAGCAGATGTTTTTTTGTAAATGGAGTAAAAATTTGTGATTATGCTGTCCTTAGGAAAGGACGTAAAATTGCGGTTATAAGTATGTGTAATATAAGATAGAAGATCGCTATCTTAACTAAAACGATCGACCAACAGCACCATAAATTAACTTTAATAAATAAACAAGCAAAAGCTACTACAATTTAATTTCAAAGTTTCAACAAAAATACCATTAAAATAAAAAGGTAGAAAGAAAAATACTTTATTCTGCACTACTTCCCCTTTCAATAGCATCATATTTAAAGATTACGTAGATGGGTGAAGCTATGTTTGGTCAAGAAATACGGTAAATGAAACATGAAAATATAGAACAATTATATAAAATACATTCTTCTTAGACAATAAAATGAAACAAAGTTCAGCGCTAAAAATTAAACAAAAAGAGAATAAGAAAAAAAAATGTGAATGATTACATTGGTAAAAACAGAAAGAATTGGATATTGGCTTACACCGATTAACCAACACATAAAAAAGTACTAGTATAGGTTTTTATAATTGACTATATATACACAATAAAATTTAGGAAAAATAATATGGATAGAACTGGTATACTTAGCATTGAGAGCGATAAGTGTGAGAGGTTGATTATGATATTTTTCCTTGAAGCTTATGAGTTAAAATTGTCACAACGTTGTCTAATTTGCGGATGGTAACTACACTTTTTCTTAAATTACTAATTATCTCAAAATCATACTAATTACCAGAATAAAAAAAAACATTTATTAAAAAAATATTTATTTAATATACCGTTTGAAAGACCTTCAACGAATTTACATGTTTGTTCGTTTGTTTATTAGACGCCTCTTTATGCTGCTGTGGCTAATCGGACGATGCTACAGTGGGAGTCCTAAATTTTGCCTATCCATGTTTAAACAGACAGGGACAGGGATCTTTAACGAGTACCTGACATCGCACAGGCTTGGGAACACCTTCCAACGTATCCTCCGAAGCACGGCATAACTAAGAATTTTTCACTCTCATTAAACAATCCCAGCATAACAATCCCAGGAACCTTTGGTATAGGAGGCTGTAAAGCTAACCACCAAGCTACAGGTAACCCAAAATTTTCATGTGATTCATGAGGTGATTACTTAAAAAAATAAATAAAATATCTAAGAACATTAAATTACCTCCGCTATCTCAGATTACTAATTAAAAATAAATAAAATAATTTAGTTAAAACTTTAAAATCAATCAATCCCGTTGTGGTTCCACGAAATAAATCCACCCCTATCTACTCAGGCTAGGTTACGTTTAAGTGCAATATTTCTATTTTTCACGATTGGATTTAGAACGAAATCGTTCATGAAAGTACAATTAAACACAGTTAATGTGCCAGTTTCCGAAAATCTGAAAAGTATGAAAAAATGGAATTACACTTTTGGTTGTAATTACGAAACAAGCAGAAATACAGGTGAAATACTAAACGGCTTTGTTAAAATGCTTGCTTATGCTCTGTAAATTGTATTTATAATTTGTGTTTTATTTAATCCCATAAATTTTAAGCGGGTATTGTGAAAAATTTAAGTTTAGTATAAGTTTGTCCCTGATAGCCTTTTTATAGCCTGTTCCAAGCCTGAGGAATGAATACATTATCCACCTGCTGTTCAACCTTCCTCATGTACCCTTTCTTTTTTTGCCCAAACTGGGTCCTTAAAGGAAACGTTCTGACCTCGAACGTTATGTAATTGACAAAGGTTTAAAGACACCATTCGCTCATCTGACACATTTTAATTTGATTCGCTATAGAAAATTTAGTTCTTTTATCTGATACGATAAAACTGAGATGTTCCTTAAGATGGTTGAGGAACAGCTGTGGCACAGTTCTCCACCTCAATGTCACAGCTTCATTTGCTCTCTTGTTATTTTTATTGATTAATCTCCCACACTTGAGAAACACCTGATCCTTACTAAGAAGCTGTTTAACAATCATTGCGAAATACCTGTCACTTCATGAAGATAGCTAGTTCTAGTTGAAATTACAAATGTATTGAACAAATGTTATAACATTTTTTATAATTATATATTTTTTATTTATGTATTATTTGGGATTTTTAACTACAAGGGTTGATTGCACACCTTTCTACAATGTCCATTAGATACAAACGTTAATATATTCGTTTTTTTATAAATATCATTAAGTTCCTTATTCGGTCTGTTATTTGGAATGATCATTCAGGTTAATAAACAGAGATGTTTTATTGGTTCACTTTCATATGCACAACGTTATGTTTATGTGAATGATAACAAGTGGTACCGTAAACTCAGGCTTTTTATCTTCATAAAATTATAGAAGAAAAAATTTTTAACTAATGAAAAAAAAGTTTTTATATATATATATATATATATATATATATATATATATATATATATATATATATATGTATATACATACATACATATTACTTCTGATGTTTTCTATATTGCAGTATGTAAATAAAACTTATGATTTTTTTTGCTATGCAAGCCACTTCACAAAAAATACCACTATGTTAATCCTTAACCATAATAATCTTCCCCCATCTAAATGACTAATATTCACCCAAATATTTCAAGTCTTCAATTTAATTCATTATTATTCAACAATTTAATAATATGTTTTATTTTTATTATTTAATTTTTTTTTATTTTAATCAAATAAATACACAATTAACTCGTTTCAGAATTGTGTGAATATGATATTCGTTCCATTTGACAATGAAAGAAACAGCTGAAAATCTTGGTCGATATAGATATAAATACGAAAATTGTGCTTAGATGAACATATAATGTGAGATGTCTAAAGTTGATTTAATTGGAATCCATTTGTCATATTGTTCACTCATTTGCTGCGAGTAGAATGATATGCTTTTTATAAGAAAATTGTTGTTAGAAAAGAATATTTTTGTAATCTTAAAATGCATCTAACTTATAGATTATTATAGTTCCAATCACTTCATTCTCTTAAGTTTTTATCAAACAACTTTCAAATCAAATTTTTCTGTTATTTTTTATAGGTTCTATTTACGCCACGAACTTACTAGAATTAACACTTAGAGATTTTTATAATTAATTTAATCATTAACCTCAACAATATTTTTTTATTTCAACCTTTAATTGGATTTTTTCTCTCCTGATATTGCATTTTTTTATCAAATTCATTATTTGTAAAATTTATTTCGTTATCTGTCATCAAGTTTCAAATATTCTTCCCACCTTCAAGTATGAATGTGAATTATTTTTTTTTTAGAATAAACAGTTATTGTAAAATAATTTTAGGTAACCTACCATAGTCCTCTACGTCTAAAATATCCTGATTCTTATTTATTTTCAGTTACCTATACAGGGTGTCTCATAATTGTCTCATCATTTTGTAAGAGCAAATACTAAACCCTAATTGAAATTAAAAAAAAAAATCATATGACCCATAGCCTGATTCATAACGGTTGGGGAGGAAAATCAGAGTAGTTTGCTGTTATTCATCGTTCAAAAAATTCAAATATATCTACTTGATGTGTACGCACAAAAAAAAAAGAAGAGAAAATTTCCAAGAAGGCTAAAAATAAGAAAGTCTCATAAAACGTCATTCTATAAATTAAATTTTAATATTTCTAAAAATATTGGGACATTTCAAGAAGCTGTTACTCTTCTTTCGTTAGGTTTTAGATTGTCCGGATCTCGGGAAAGCATCTTTATTTAATTAGCTCTTTTGATTTTTTTTTTCTGATCTACTTTATTGTTAAAAAAAATCTCCAAAACAAATAAAACAATGTTGCAAAACAAATTTGTGCAACAGTACAGGCCTTATCCGAACTTACGCTACCTTTGAGGCATTTCAAGTTTGGCATTTTTTAAGTCCACTGCATGTGGTGGTTCCGACTGTAGGCTTTTGCCTCAACAATAGTGTGTAGGGAGAGACCATCTTCTGAGCTTATGTAAATATAATGGATTCAGACTGCAGTGTCCAGACCCCTTCCCTTAGCGAGAACGTCGACTAAAAGGACAGTGCTTTGCCATCTCCCAGGCCTGGATGGTGGTGCAATATCTCAATAAAGAGAGGGTTGGCGCAGGCCTATAGCCCATCAAAGAACTGTGCCTCCGGCCTATATACTCAGGCACTGAGGGTAGCTGGAGCTCCTCGTGGCTATTTCGTGCCCTTTGGAGAGAAGTGCCACGAACGATCCGCCGGAGGACGGAGTTTTTGGTAGCTCAGCAGCCTCTGGAGAGTCGTATTATACAGATGGCGTAACCATGGTGCACCATAGAGCAGGGTACGCCTGATAATAGCATTATAAATCTGAAGTTTCAGACGTAAAGAGAGCTGCGGTGATGTCAACAGACAGTACGGCCAATGCGTCCTTAATCGAGCTAATTTCAATCTATCCCGAACGTGACTGGAGAAGGTAAGATGACTGTCCAATTTCACGCTCAGGTAGAGAATAGTTTGGGAAACAGGTAGGTTCTTGGTATCCAGCTTGAAAGTTTTTAGTAGAGGCTTCTTACCCTTTTGAAACGACATCACGATGGCATCCGTCTTGGCCGGGTTCACCTTGATGCCGTTTTTCCTTAGACTTTCAATGATGGAAGTTGAAGCTACCTGTGCTTTCAATAGGGCTCGTTCAGCATTTACACTGGATGCGTATATCCCGATATCGTCAGCATAGGCTGCTACTACTGCTCCTGGATGCTTGAATGAGACCACCGGCGCTGTAAAAACAACGAAAAGTAGTGGCCCCAGCACAGACCCTTGAGGTATTCCGTAAGTGGTGAAGTGTGGAGTCGATAGGTCCCCGCCATCCCGCACAACGAATGATCTTCCACTGAGATAGCTTCGGATCAATTTGCAAAGGGAGGCTGGGAACCTGAACTTAATTAGCTCTAAAAAGGTACCAAACAAACCTACCTTCATTGGCCAATCAAGGATGTGAGGTGAGAGAAGAATTACAATATAACAGACCAAACGGAAAATATGTCTTAGAAAATGTTTAGTCATATTCTGGGAGCCGATACAAGACCACAATAGAAACAATGAAGTTCATATGGCACATTGTCCGATTGTCAACAGTTAGGAAATCAAATCAAATTTACTTAATCAGTAGATGTTTCATGTACTTGAAAGACCATTGGTAAATGAAAAATATTTGAAGAATTTAAATAATTTATTTCATAGATTTTTTTTCAGTGCAGTTCATAAATGTTCCATTGCGTTAAATACATCTGTGTGCGTGTTAAATTTGTAACACATATATGTCTTTTATATGTAATATGAAATGTCTACAAGATTAATGAGTGGTAAATGTATTTGGATAAAAGATTTAAATGAAATATATTTTAGGTTGTCGTTTATATCTTTTATTATTTTTTTCTCCTCAGCGTGCCAAACTGGTTTAAATTCCGATAATTAATAAAAGTAGCAGTAAAGCTTGCTGGTTAGGATGCCTCATAAATCAGGATTCCAATATACTAATTGCTGGCTCAGATAGTCCAAGAAAAGGGGACATTTATGAAAACGGGCGTGGGAAAGGTGGAGGTATTTTCACGGCGCCAATATCAACTTGTTCCGAAGGAATTCGCTCTTCGTTAAATCCCTCCAATTAATAGCGTACCCAGGTATAATTAGGTGCCATTAGGATTTTAACTGAATAATTTTCTGAATAGAAGTCACCATTTTAGGTGAATTATTGACCTATCAACGGCCAGCTGATGTAGATTTCTCGGAACATTTTATCAGCTTCATCATTTATTTATTCAAAATCGATATTTAATTTAAAAAATGAATTAGTATAGGATCCAAGAATAATCATTAAATAATCTTGCCGAAATTTTGTAGATATTCAGAAAAAAATTATACTTATTATTTAAATTATACCACACTATTTTGTATATTTAAAAAAATACTATGATAAGTCAGAAGAAGTCATATTTATAAATTCACTAGCATTAGAAATATTTTATTTTTGTTAAATTATATATGCCTATGGTAAGGATTATTAAAATACAAATAAGTTCACTACTGGTCAATCATTCCTTTTTTACTATATTTAAGAACAACCAGTAATGTTTTTATTTAATTTATAATAACACATCAGAAGAAGTGTTTTTTATTATAACACCATCATTATTAAATATCAACGTTTTAGCTATAAAAAAAAAAAAAAAATTGTATCATAATTCCTTTGCAACATAAATACTTATTTTCTCTACTTTAAGGTGAACACTTTCACCATGTTATTTCTTTTAGGATTCAGAAAAAAGTTCTGTTTCTTTCTTTTAGTAAAAATTCTATTTGCTATAAAATATATGAATCATTTATCTTAAGAAAACAATAACAAAGCCTCTTGGTTTCAGGGAATCCTGTTAAGATATATATCAGACGCACAATATGCTTAAATATATTGTTAACAAATTTCGGATCTTTGTTTGAAAGGTCAAATTGAGATGGTTTGGCTTTATAAATCCTATTTATTACCTTTTAGAAAATCCTATTGATTCTCAAATGAAGTGAAAAGGGAAATCTGGAAAGCCAAATTTATGTCTCTCACTGCAGCATCGTCCGATTAGTTAGTGTACCATGAACATGGCGTTCAGTGAATGAACAACAACCAAACATTTCAGCCTTAATCGGGGCCGCAATGAGCCATTCTTAGCATAAACAAGTTTACTCATTGCTGCATTGATGATGTTTGATCCGAAACTGTGCAAAATTGAAATATTGTTTAATATTTGTATAATGATTAGTTTCATCTGTTCTAGGGTAGTACGATTCCTCTACAAGGCTGAGCATCGCACACCCAAGAGTGCGGTGATGATCAGAGATGGTTAATGATATTCCTGGAATCAACCCACGTTGATTCGAAATGTTCGAATTTCCATTATGGCTAAATGAGTTTCCATTAAAGTCAGAGTCTTCTATTTTTCTCTTTAATAGGACATTAAGTCAAGTGCTCCAGCCAAGGTGAAACGGAATCTCGAAATAGCTAACCAGGCCTTGGGGGACATTACAGGTGTGTGGTCCTTCCAATGCCCTCATCCTGCAGGCAAACGGGCCGCGGTGGGCTCCCAGCCAACAAAAGGAGCAGTACAACATTACCTGGATACGGAAGGAGTACCTTATTAGAATGGCTCCCGATGGGCTGTATTAGGATTGGCCCAGGGTGGCTTTACGTAAGGGCCAGGCTGCCCTATAAGGCCGACCATTACCCCGGCTAGGCGAGCCTATATGGGCATAATGAGATGGCCAATTCATTCACTAGGGTCGCCATTCTCATCCTTTATTACCCCTGACCATCTTATTCAGGCCATCCCTCCAATTAGTGGATAGATATATCTTTTAATCCAGACAGGGACATCGCTCCGTGTCAGGGGATTTTGATGTCGCGAGATTTATTGTCGGTAATAGAAAGCAATCTTCCAGGAAGAGGCTCAGATGAAGACCGCAACGGAGGAACACGTGTAGCATTTTAATAAGGGACATCATCATAATAGCGATATCGGAACGACCAATTGTCTTCGTTTTACCTATTTATTCCATTTGTAGTAAGAAAATTATGACTTGCTGACATGTGTTTTTTTTTTGTGTGTTTTTTTACACTACAGTCGAATAAAGGAAATTTAGAGGACCAATTTTTCCAAAAATACATGTGCCTACTCATGAAGAGTCTTAGGCTAGAGGTTCGTACTGGTTCTAGGCCAACGGCCGTGGAATGAGATGACTAGGCCGAGATCACGCTCAGTTGTCAGAATTTTCTCCATTTTTTGGATAAACACTTCGTAGAGTCTCTTGAGTCACCGAATGTCCCTTAGTTGAAATGACAGAATAAATAATATTCTGTCACATTCGTGATTCGAACACAGGACTCGAAGACTAGTACTCTGTAGTAGTACTCTGTCCACAAAGCCAATTTTTTTTTTATGCCAAAAACATCTGTAGCGGTGAGCACATAATTTATTTTCACTTCCTTCACTATCCATTTACAAAAATTAATTATCCAGTTTTCACAAAAACGCTACTTTAAATATTTTTATTTAGTAAACACCAAGAAAGTGAAATAAACAGAAAAGACCAAATGTTATTAGTTTTACTTGCGTATGCATTGGATATAATATTTAGTCTTAAACATCAGTAAATAAGAATAGTATGTACAATATATTACTTATTTTTATTAATATTTTAATAATTTTAACGTAATTTTGTATATATAATGTTTTTATATTCTAGTGTTTTAATAAACGTTTTTCGTAGACGCTCATTTTCCTTTAAACTTTGTATATATTACATTTATTTGTATTGTATACATTTTCAATCATTATTGTATTAATTTATTATTATGTATCTATTACTTTAATTTAATTTGGATGTTGAAATTTATTATTATTATTATTGACCAAATTGGAATATATTGGAATATTATTGAATATATATATATATATATATATATAATATATATATATATATTATATATATATTTATTTTTTTTTTTTTCTCGTTGTTTTTTAATAGTAAAACGGAGTTTTAATATTGCAGTTTGCATCTCATATGTACTTAATAAGTTAATATGTTGTCATTTTATTGTATAATTTAGTTTTATGATTATATTTGTATGTATATACATATATATGTAGTTATTGATATATAAAAGATAGATAGATGGGTCTGTACATAAAACCCGAGAGAAACTATGACAAATAACAAATTATAATAAAAAATAAATTGCTGCGTTAAGACTACATAATTAAATTCAGCAACACGAATAAAGATAATCTCTTTCTTATTTGTTGTTTACTCATGTTAGACCTCATAATTACTTTTCTACTTTGAAAGTTTTCATTTGGTTTTACTTTTTATCCTGTTTAGATTTCTTTGAAAGACTTCATTCCAGTCGAGATTTTCTCATCTCTTCATTATCTTCTACGGATCGATATAATCCTATAAAAAAAGGTGAGCAGTGATATAAAGGGTTTAGTTGATATTAAGTTGTTTATCAGAGGGAAACGTAGAGAAAAAAAATTAATTGCGGATAGCGTTTTAGGTGTTGGTAGCACTCTACTCATTTTCGGATCACCTTTAAATTAATATAGAGATAATATTATCATCTAATTTGACACATTACGAAATAAATAATTGAATACAATATTGATCCTCTAATATCGTTTTTACCAGCTTAATGTTTTACTAATGTTGTTCGTGAAACTTGAAAAAAAACATAATATTTGTTATTAGTCATGTTCCTACTGATAATCCTCCAATTAACACGACCACTCTTGTATGAAAAGGTAAATATCTTTATACCCTCGATCTGGTAAAGAAGAGATCCACGTGTAGCCGATGAACCGGAGCATTAGAGGTTCTTAGGGACCGCTAGCCGATACCCCGCCAGGCTATTAGATTATTGGCCCACGTTCGCCGGCGTTACGTGAGCGAATCCTATCAAAACTCCCTCCTGTTTACAACTCTCTTGTAGTAAATGATCCAGAAAAAAAAACAACAACGAAGCTTGCAATCTTCCTAAAATGCCAATTAGGTATTGGAGGAGTATATTATCTTTTTGATTATTAAACATAAAATCAGCATTGTAATGAGAACCATAGGTTTTATATTTCATTAAAACTTAATTAATTAACTTAAATATGGAGTAACTACATTCCTGGAGTTACCAAGAAATCCATCTCCATCCTTAAACAGTCGCTATGTTTTCGTGCTTAAACTCTTAGTGTCCTCTCTCATACTCCGCGCTTTGACTACGAATGACTCGTTGATCCATTTTTTACGGAGGACTTTCTGGCACATACTAGATAAGGCTAAAAATATTGATGAATAGCTTTATTTAAAACTCCCTAGAACATACATTTCTTGTGATATTCTGATTATGGGTAGGTCTATCCTGAATCCCGAAGAAAATACCTACTGTGGATTTTCCCTATTCAAAATATTAAGACCCAGAAAACTGCCCTATATCCATACCACCATATATCCATCCATACTCCGTGCATATCATAACCAAAAGATCTGAAACTAATGATTTATACGTTCTCTCCAAAAAGTATATAAAACTAACTCCTTTATAAAGTTCTTTTACTTTGGAGCATATTAAACACACATTTATTTACACAACTCCTCAAACATTAGTCTTTTGTACATATATAATCTATCAGACAACTGTAGCAGGTAAATTCATTCTAAGTTGTTATCCGTTTTATTTGTTTCTTATTTTTATTTTGTATTTTTCATAACATTAGCTGTCTAGATAATCGTGTTTCCTACTGAAACCCGACTGATTAATGATTATTTGTTTTTTTAAAAAACATTTCTCTTTCAATAATCAGACCTTTATTATTATGCAGATACTGAATGAAACTGACTTACATATAAAAATATATATAGAATAGAAAAAATATAGTAGAAAATAATTTTTATTCTTCGACCGGGTTCCTTAAGAATAACAGGTTTGTACAGTTGGAATATACAATATTTCTGGCCAAATAGTAGTTAATTATGGATAAATACATTACACTACACAATAAATAAATAAAATTAAAAAAATCTTAAAAACGAATTAAGTTGGACAACCTGAAAAATAAATGAAATTGAGGTTAAATATAAAAGGAGAAGAAAAATAAAAAAATAATTAGTATCATTATTCTGGTACTTAGTCTTCAAAGAAAAACACTTGCTTTAAATTATAAAGGATGTACATCTAGCCAAGAATTAATGAAAGATAAACCAATTAAGCTAAATAAAAATAATATAGTACAATTATAAGAAATGAGTGCTTCTAGTGACATTATAAAAATAAAATTACTGGCAACCATTGAACAATAAGAAGTTTATTAGATAAAAAGTTTTAAATATCCTAAATAAACTACGGTGGAAGAAATAATATTGATTGATCTAATAACATTATTTCATTGTAGGCAGCACATTTTGGAGTGCTAGAAGGTGTTGGAAAAGAAGGTATTTGAATGTGGAGAGGGAGGGAGCATGACGGATGTTTGATATGAGAGAATTCCTGAAACTAGTGGAACAGGGCAGATAGAGCATTCATATTTTTTGTTCAGTGGAAAGGAATATAAAGATTAGATAGATGGGAATTCGCTTCTAGCGAATGAATTGAGGGTTTAATTTGCAGGAGATGATAAATATAGGAACGGTGCTGGGAGGTCATATTATAGTACAGGAAGAATCTAAGAAAATATTGCCTACGGCTGTGGGGTGGAAATAAGATGTAAAATTAAAGTGTGTTATTCTTGATTACATTATCATGTTCAAATAACTCTCAGTTAAGTGTTATTTAAGAACAGTTAAATTATTATTTCTTCAAGGTAAGTTAATTATAGGTGTGTGTGTGTAAATTAATTCATTATATTATGCCCAACTAACTGTAATATATCTTCTTTAACATCGTTTAACTCCTTAATAATTGAAGTAAGAAGGAGATTTTACTTTAGATGTTAACTTTAAACTAAATAAGATTTCATAAAAACTACATTAACCTTTTTACTTTATTTTAAATAGTTCAATAGAACAATAAAATAATAACTAAACCGAATACAATGAAAAGCGTTATTTATTTTTTTAAACACATTAAGTAACTGCAATTCTTACGTGTAAGAGAGCATAATATTTTTGTTGTATTGTTTTATCCATTTGATTCTTTTAAATGTAAGCCAAGAAATTATTTAACATTCCTACTCTTAAGTCATCTATTGTCCTCTTCTATATTGGTGAAACACTGCATTTTTAAACATAAGTGAAACATGCAAAAATTGCAACTGCTTAAAACAGAGCCATCTCACTTGTACATATACACATATATGAAATGATTACGCGATCCGCTAACTCCTAATCTACTAAACCGATTTTGATAAGATTTTCTCTGACATGTGGGCGTCGTTTACTGAGTGTTTGTTAGTAGAATAACTAGCAGTTAAGTTTTTCTTTAGATGGGAAAATTAAATATTCTGTAACCAAGGCATCAAAAGATCTTTCCTACACAATACCCCTATTCCCTTTCCCTCATGATTTTCAACATACTTGGCAAACACCCTCACAAGATATATTAAGTTGGCAATCAAAGACATTATGGTTTTAGGATTAAAAAGATACAAAGAAGATAATCAGCTGAAAGTAATAATAATAAAATTCTTTATTGATATACAATCTTCCTAAAATGCCAATTTGGTTTCAAGGAGTATATTCTCTTTTCAATTATTTGACATAAAATCAAGATAAATTATTTGAATGAAAACTATAGGTTCTATATTTCTTTAAAACTTGATTAATTAACATAAACTTGGAGTACCCACATTTCCTAAGTTACCGAGAAATCCAACTCTATCCTTATACAGTCCCTAAGTTTTCGTGCGTAAACTCTTAGTGTCCTCTTTCATACTCCTGCACTTGAAATTCCCATTTCATCTTTTTCACGAATCTGATTACATTAGTGACTCCACTAACTTTTCTTATCGTTCGACTGTTTAGCTTTTAGGTTTTCGTTACGTCCAACATGCTCTTCTCCACTGCTCTTTAGCATGTTATAATTTCACTCTCATGAAGCTTGTTTAGGGCCCATGTTTGGCAGTCATAGGCTATCTACAGCTATTGAAGGCTTACGTTTTTTATAGGCTGGCTGATATTGTTGTCCTTCATAACCATCCTTAAGCTCCAATATTTCCGCCAAGCCATAGCTGTCCTTGTTTGTATTTCTGTAGACTGTCTATCTTTAAAAGATATCACCTGTCCAAAATCAGCTGACAGAGTGAGATATAAATAAACATAAACAATTATAAAACAAAGTATTGATTCACACGACTTCTCTCTTCCCAAGTTGGTTACAGTCATGCATGGTTGTATCATAGTCGATGTTGCATCTGATTATTAAACTTTTCTATATACAAGGAAAATCTCACTGCTATTTAAATACTTAATACAGCTCAGGCGTACATTACGGTACATTCCTTCCCACCCAAGGATAATGTACGCCAGAGATTTGCAACCTGATACCCCCTGAGCAGATCTACTCGTAATACCAACTGATGTGACATTCGTTGACTAAGGCCCAAGGCGACTCAGCCTCTCATTCCCCGTTTTATTATACGCCATAAACAATGGCCTCTGTGTTGAAGCAAGACTATACGCATCTACACTGTTTATATCCAAGAGCTATTTAAATATTTCAACGACCCCTATTGACAGTAAGGTGAAAGCTGGGCTATATTGTTTGCTGGAGGGAACTTTAATAATAACATTGTTTTTGTTGTTAATGATTAATTATACGTTATATAATTATAACTAACTTACTGGTTGCCTCTATATGTATAAATTAAAGTACTACATCACTTACTTTTTTTGTCATCGTAGTGTCTCAAAAATGTTCACGGTTGTAAAGGTGAGATTTTTCCTGAAGGTTTGTCGTGATATCTAAGTGTGCAATAACAGTAGGTTTGGGAAAATCTCGTCGTATTTGTGGTCGACTAGAAAGAAATTTTTGAAGCGTAGAATATCTTGAAAACTATATATCTCCTAAAAAATCATAAGTACTTATTTAAACCATAATATAATTTCTAACCATATGAAAGCAAGACCAGTTAAATCTGGCCAGGATTAGCTTAGTTACTGTATTTATAACAAGTATATTGAACATATTGTTATTCGCATCCATAGATGTACGTTTCAATCAGAACATGTTCAATTGTTATTAATTAATTAAAAATATGGTGCGGGTAACACACGACTTTTACTTACCTAGATTGTTAAAATCAGTTTTACAACTAATAACTAGAGTTCAAAAAGGCTCAAAGAATGATATTTAGTTTCGTTGGAAACGTATCTACAACAATCAGTTAATTTTATCGGTTTTTCATCAATTTCCATTTCATTTTACAACTTTGTGTATAAGACAATATTTTTCTAAAATCTTTAACTTCTCAATGGTATATTATACTTACATATTACGGTTCTTACAAAAAAAAAAAAAAAAAAAAAAAAAAAAAAAAAGTACATTTGCTCTTTCCCGTTTCATTTGATTACCCAATTCATCCAACTTATACATTCAGCCGTTTTCATCAATGCTAAAAACATGAAATGATTAACTTTTTTAAATCTACAAAATTTAAGATACATTAAAAGAAGACAATTTAAATTTTTGGCATTTAAGCTATGTCAGACTATTTCAATTAGAATGAAACCTACATCATATTGAAGCGAATTAACTTTTACATCGATATAACGAGTTTAATCAAAGTCGTTAAAGCTGTTTTAGAGGAAATCGTGAAAAGATGTAAAATTCATAGTACAAACTGGCTCTTCTGGCCTACCCATTTTCTTGAAAAATTGTTGTAATATCTCAGACATGTAGTTATCTCAAATATGAAATTTTCGTTTCCGTGCTAGAATTACCACACACACACACATACAATACTTTCCCTTAGTTTATATTTCATATTTACGTAAGTGAAAGTAAAAATGAATTTTAGTAGGCTAATAATTTTTCGTTATAAGAACATATTTCTATAACCTATAAACGAGGATATTTCAGGTGGAAGGGAAAGATCCATTATGAAAAATTTGGGAAATTCATTTATATTTCAAAAAATCTGGTGCGGGCAACACACGACTTTCACTTACCTCCATTTTTAAAATCAATGAAAGAATTTTCACAAACAGTTAGAGATAAAAATATGTGAAACTATTAAGGAATTAATTAAATTGAATTTATATAGAACATGTGTTTTATTAAAAAATCTATTATATTATTATTTAAAATAATCAGTTAGTTTTATGTTCATTTCATCACTCTCTATTAACTTTTAAAAGCTTGTGTATGAGATAATATTTTTTTCTAAAATCTTAAGCTTTCCAACGGTATATCATACTGCTCTTATGTTTAAAAACGAAAAATTGCATTAAAAAAATATTTTTTCTATTTTCTCCTTTAGTTGGGCATGGAATTTATTCAATTGATATATTTACCTGTTTTTTATCAGCGTTAACAAGATAATATAGTTATTTTTATTGAATCTGCAAAATTAAAGGTACTTTAAAGGAAGAAAATTTAAATTTTTGGCATTTAAGCTATGTCAGACTATTTCAATTAGAATGAAACCTACATCATATTGAAGCGAATTAACTTTTACATCGATATAACGAGTTTAATCAAAGTCGTTAAAGCTGTTTTAGAGGAAATCGTGAAAAGATGTAAAATTCATAGTACAAACTGGCTCTTCTGGCCTACCCATTTTCTTGAAAAATTGTTGTAATATCTCAGACATGTAGTTATCTCAAATATGAAATTTTCGTTTCCGTGCTAGAATTACCACACACACACACATACAATACTTTCCCTTAGTTTATATTTCATATTTACGTAAGTGAAAGTAAAAATGAATTTTAGTAGGCTAATAATTTTTCGTTATAAGAACATATTTCTATAACCTATAAACGAGGATATTTCAGGTGGAAGGGAAAGATCCATTATGAAAAATTTGGGAAATTCATTTATATTTCAAAAAATCTGGTGCGGGCAACACACGACTTTCACTTACCTCCATTTTTAAAATCAATGAAAGAATTTTCACAAACAGTTAGAGATAAAAATATGTGAAACTATTAAGGAATTAATTAAATTGAATTTATATAGAACATGTGTTTTATTAAAAAAATCTATTATATTATTATTTAAAATAATCAGTTAGTTTTATGTTCATTTCATCACTCTCTATTAACTTTTAAAAGCTTGTGTATGAGATAATATTTTTTTCTAAAATCTTAAGCTTTCCAACGGTATATCATACTGCTCTTATGTTTAAAAACGAAAAAATTGCATTAAAAAAATATTTTTTCTATTTTCTCCTTTAGTTGGGCATGGAATTTATTCAATTGATATATTTACCTGTTTTTTATCAGCGTTAACAAGATAATATAGTTATTTTTATTGAATCTGCAAAATTAAAGGTACTTTAAAGGAAGAAAATTTAAAATATCGGCATTTAACCTCTGTTAAACCACTTTAATCAGAATAAAACCTACACGATATTAAAGCCAATTAAATTTTACATCGATATAGCGAGTTTAATCAAAATCGTTCGAACCGTTTTTGAGAAAATCGAAAAAAGGTGCAATGCATAGTATAAAGTGCCTCTTCTGGTAAGCTCATTTTGATGAAAAATGTTTTGTCACGTTTCGGGGGTATGGTTGTCTTAAATATGAAATTTCAGTTTCTTAGGACTTACCGTTTCCGCCCGGGAGTTACCACACACACACACAGACCTTTTTGCGGGAATTGGGACTCAGGGGACCCTAAAACGTGTGTTTCCGTTGAAAACTGGAATTCGAAATTTTTCACGATCGCAATACTTCCCCTTACTATATATAGTAAGTGAAAGTAAAAATTTGAGACGATAATGATTATAAGATAAACTGTATTGAGGAGATTTTAATTGAAAGCTACATACAAGACTTAACATTCTAAAACTTTTGTTTCAGATAGATGTTACATTTAATAGACAAAGGCTTTAAACTTCTATTTTTGTTATTTAGGTTAATTAATTAGTTTTTGGATGTATATAGTAAAGCCCTGATCTTTGATCCTTATTAGATTCTTGCAATAATTCAATTTTTAAACGGACTTACTCGGATAAGGGTCCGTGTAAGGGGTTATGTATGTGGTAAGTCTAGCTCGGAAATGATAAGCTGTATATAACTGAAATTTTATAGTTTATAAACTTACATGCCTGAGAGGCTACAGCAACAACGATTTAAAATTGTCTTTTAATTACCTTTAATTTTATAGGTTAAAACATTACACTTTTTATCTTGTTAGCATTGATAATAAATCAGATAAGTTAAACGAATTTAATAAAAAAAAAAAATCACGAAGGAAAAAATAAAAATATTTATTTCATGAACATAAGTAATACAGATGTACGATATAACATTAGAAAGCCAATGATTTAATTTAAAAAATGTTACTTACAAAGTTTTGCAAGTTAATGGAGAGTGATGAAAAGCGAAAAAAAACTAAGTGACTGTTGCAGATAAAAATTTCTAATATTATCAGATTATTTAATCCGAAATATGTGTTTTGATCAAAATTCATTGCGATTGTTTAATGTGTGTTTTCTACTCTGACTTAATCTGTAAGTTCTTAAAATGATTTTATCAACGGAGGTAGGTGAAAAAAAAAATCGTTTTGCGAACACCAGATATTGTATTTATTAATTTTTAGTTTAATTTTTTTTTTTTTAATTTAAATCAAAGCATTGGTATATTCAACTAACTATATTTCAAATATGAATTATGCTTTGACAGGTATTTAGACTTATCTGCTTCTATGAATCGTTCGAATAATGCTGTAAAAAACAATGTATCATTCTGAGGAAATCAGCGACAGCAGTATTATTTCTTATTGCAGTTGAATAGTATAAATAGCAATATGGATCGTTAGGTAATAGACGTTGTGCTCCAACTGAGCTGCTTGAAGACAAAGAACCTACACCGAACTGTCTGGGAAAAAGATAAACTAGGATTGATTAGGTAAATCATTAAATCAGTGAGCACTCAACCATGAAAGTCGCTTATACCGGACTTCACCATCGGAAAGTACTAAATATCCGAAGGACAATCTATTGTAGTGTAATTCATTCTGGTTATTTCTAGATGCATCAATAACTGTCAGGAAAACAGATTAATTGGTGAAAACTTCAGTATTGCTGCCAGCGCTTATTTTTTACATATGTACAATAAAAAAGAAAAGTTTAATTAAATAATTGTTACTCTGAATATGAACTTCTTTTGGTTTGTGATCTAAAATATTAAATAATAATTTTTTTTTTTTTATATCTTTATTTACACCTGTCAGAAGATGTCTGACAAAAGTAAGATCAGACATGATAGGCATGGTGAAGTAAAGTGCCCAGCAGCACCCCTTCCAAGGCTTTAATCTAGCTGAGGAGGTCCCTCATCCAGTTTCGTTTTAGCCTTCTTCTGACCGGCATTTCAGCTACTGACATGTCGTTAATCAGTCTATTGTCGTGTCCGTTAAGTTTAATGTGAAATCGAGAATAGAGTGTTCGTATATGTTGGTCAACTGTTGGTTGCTGTAGGTCCGTATGTAGGGTTCTGTTGTTTACGTGCCAAGGAGCTGTCGTTATCAGTCTTAAAATTTTAATAATTAAAAAAAAAAAACACTATATATTTAACCAAAATTGATATTTTCAATCAGGATTATAAAAGAAAAAGGTAGATTAAACAAATGACCATTTTTTATTATTGTGATTTTTTATATACCATTTATATATTACACTTTATAATTACTTTTTATTATCTTATAATCATTTTTTGGACATCTGGTATTTTTATCTTTGCTTTACTTTAATTTAATTTTATATACGTTTGTTAACTATATTAATTTCATATATTGGTAGAAGTGGATAAGATTATGAAGAAGAAGGACATATATTTATTTCAAATTTTGCTCTGAATTCCAGTTGATCTACCAATTAAACGCTTTATTAGTTTTGGGGTTCTTTTCCCATTATCAAGATATTATATGCTTTTCTTAAAGTTCATCTATTTTTTCTTCAAATTTGATGAATTGTTGTTCATATGGTTGGTGCTAATTTCCATATTTAAATTTAGTTGCTTTTCTTTTATAGTTTTTTAGGAAGTTTTATAAAAGAAAAGAAATTAAAAATTTTCCATAACATACCAATGCTACGTACATTAATATTAAAGTATGGGACCGATATAAAAAAAAATATAAATCTTTTATTTTTCTCGAGATTGGCAGATAAGATTTGATCAACGAAAGCTGTTCGGTGTAAATCAATGTCACATGCAGTTGGATTTATGTTTTCATCGAACATGCTAATAGATTTTAAAATCAGCCGCGCGGTGATTATTGAATATATTACAATAATAAAATGTATTCCATATTTCAATTCCCCGCTAGAACCCTGCGAGCAGTTAATAGATAGACGTAGGATAGGGACTGCAGGGTGGTCGCCGACAAAGCAGGTCTTGCTGTCACGTCATGCCAACATATATGCGATTTATGCATGACCCTGTATCAAAACATGCATTGCAATTAATCATACATTCTTTTCTTCGGGGAGGCCTAGATATACCTAACCTATTCCCCTCTCCGCCTGCTAAATCTATTTCCTGTATATTTTTTTTTTTGCATATAATATATAATTATTATTCCCTTAAAAAAAAACAACTACAGTTTTTTAATAAATAACAAAAAAAAATGTAGCTCTATAGCCTATTAAAAGTCTCTGGTTAAGTACTTATAGATATTCGTAACAGCCAACGGCCGTGCAAGGAAGTGATTAGCCTTACATCACGCTCAACCGCTTGGTCTCTCCAATTTTCGAGTAAGGTAACTCCAAGGTTGCTCTATGGCTTAAATAACAGAATAAATAAGTCAGATTCGAAGCCGGAACCCAGAGATCAGTAAAACAAAGCTTTATTTTACCACGCCGCACCTGTTTTTAAATAAACATTATTTATTACTTCACAATTTTAGGATTGTTATTTTTAAATAAATGCACAGTTTGGTTTAATTAGAAATTATTAACCCTATAATATCTCAAATTGTATTTTCTAATCATATTAGTAACAAATAGGTTAGAAAAGATCAACAGAGCAAAGCAATTAAGGGTGTCTCATTGATAAAATGTCACATTTAGGCTGCGAGTTACAGTTATTATAACTTTTTCATCAGTGTTTCACGAAATAATTCTATTTCTAACCATATTAAACTTTCTACAAAGTTCTGCACCTGATATCGTGCAAGCTGAAGAAAAACACAGTGTATTGATGTTATGTAAAATAAAATAGATGTTTTTGGAAATAGAAGAGATGCCTGTTAGGATCTGCTACTCAACTTTGCTCAGTTGCCATAAGTACACAGCATCCTAGATCCTTAAAAACAATTTCAAAGAAAAAAAATGGAAGGTACTGCCAAATAGAAATACATAGACTTTACTCATTTTTAAATTGCTCATGAACATTTATAAATCCAGCCCGTTTTCTAATTCTAATTAAAAAAATAATTAAATAAAGTTAGGCTTGAAGAAACGGTGAAGAATTCAATGATGGAAAAATGTGTTTCATATTAAATAGTAAAACAATAGAAATTAACAACATTTGTGTATTGATGTTATGACAAATAATAATAAAAAAAGTTTTTGGAAAAAATAATATATCAGCCCAAGTTTTCTACTTATGATACTGGCCAATTACTATCGGTAGTAGGAGTATAATAATATAATGTTTATAATTTATCATAATAACAGAAGTGAGTGAAAATCGTGTCTTGCGCACATCAGAGTTTTTTATATGTAGATAGGGGTATCCTTCAATGGATATTTGATGAACATCTTTCATTAACCTACAGAGGAATACATTATATGTCAGCTGTAATGTTTTATACAATAACTATTCAACTGACGTTAATAGAGCAATGAACTCAAATAGTTACCCGATATACCGATTACTCAGCAGTTACAACCTACATAAACCAGAAGAGTACCTAACATATAGGCTAAATTTTAAGAAAATAAGATGTATCAGCCGACTAAGGGTAGGAAACCCAGAGATCATCAAACTCCATCATGGAAACAAAACAATTATTATTAAGGCAAATGAACTTTGTGTATTTTGCAATGATTATTTCAACAATAGTTTGTACCATATCCTCCTACATTGCCCAACATTTAAAGACAATAGACAATATATCATAAAACCATCTGAATCCACATCCTGTGACCTACAAAAAATTGAAAATATCCTGAACATTAATAGTGAAGTCAGACTGAACAGTCTTTATATTTATATCTTAAACATATGTAATAAATATGATTCTATTAGTTCCATATAAACAATATTATGTAAATAGTTTTCGAAACCATTTAATTAATGTACTTTTACTTCGCTTCCGTTTATTTTAGATGTCTCACTATTTTAAGTTTAATATTGTGTAGTAATCAATATTATGTTTAAAAAAAAATTTGTATTATCCAGTTCGTTTTATTTTTGTTTACTATTTTCTCAAGGAGTACATGTTTTATCTTTTGTTTAATGTTTTGAGTAAAGAGCACTAGACTCAGGTTATATTTCTTTTGTAATTGTATTTTATGTTGACAATTACAAGACTTTGTCTTTCACAAATAAAATATATTCTATTCTATTCTCTATTCTGTAATGTTTTATACTTTCACAATTTAATTTACCTATTAGTTTGTTTTTATTTCGTTAGTTAAATGATAAAAAAAAATTGTAGGTTTTTCTGATGCTAAGAGTCAATTAATGATAACCCCGAGGCTGTCCTCAATCGGCGTCACGTTTCCCCAGGCAGTGGAATTAGCGACCAGCCAAGCTCCCGGTAACAAATCTATTTTTCCTGGATGGTTACGTGACTCTGGGTTTTCTTGGGTAAGGGATGTCGCGACTGACGGGGCACGCTGGCCCCTATAAATGGCGAGGACCCTTAGGAACAGAAGTTGGGCGGGTCGTGTAGTCCGTCACGCCGAGTCGGGATAACGGTGGTCATCTCCCGGCCACACGGCTTTGTCTCTTACCGCCAATTGCCCCCGTCGCTTCGTCAAATTATACTACTTATCCCTGATTTAGAAAACATTACATATTGCTGTTGTAATGGCCAAATTTTATATGATAATGATCATTTTTTAAATTGGATATATTAATGAGCAGTTCTCTATTAAAACTGATCGAGCCAGACTCCATGGCTATGCAGCATATTAAGCCAATACATATTAAAACATTAATTAAATATATTATTTTGTTATTAATTATTGAGATTTACAACTGTATTACTTAATACACAAGTAAATTAGCTGTCAGATAATATACATGAAAAATGGCCATTGGCATCACTACACTACGTAATGTAAACTAGAAGGTCTCGAGGCCATCTTCTTTTCAGGCGCCTCAGAGGATTGTCAGGAATAGAAGAGGAAGCAAGGATTGAAACTAGTGGGAGTAGAGTTTGTCATTGAAGGGTTGATACCTGGTTCGGGACAAATATATTATTAGGATGTATTTTATAAGCACACTTATTGAATTACCATTTTCAATTCACTGGGCATTTCTATCACCGGAAAAGAAAAATTTATTTTACTCTTACTCCTAACCCTTCTATCTCCTTATTTACTTTTTTTATTTTTTCTTTATTTATTTATTTTTATATTTTTTTATATTTTTACGTGTTTCCTCCTGCTACAAGTGATCAACGCAGAGATATAGAAATAATATAGAGTGAAATTTATATTATTTTACAGGGTTGTAAATTTAATTATTTCAAAGAGAAAATAAATTTAGAGATATATAATGGTTTAGGTAAGTAAAAATATACAATTTAAAAATGTGCTATATTAAAAAAAAAATTAAGTATACTTAACCCAAAATGTTTCGCATCAGTGCAAAATAATTCACTTTTCAAACCGCTATTTTTTACTTCTACTTACCTCTATATGAAATATATAGTAAGGGGAAGTTTAGCAATCCTCAAAGTTTTCAAATTCGAGTATTCAGGGCCTGCTGACTCAAAATAGGAATAAAAAGAAAGCAATAAAATGTAATAAAGCAATGAGTTAATAAATAAATAAGATTTAATCTTAAAATTGGTGAAAAACAAAAAAAAAATAATATATATATATATATATATATATATATATATATATATATATATTTATATTTAGCTAATAAAAAGTACAGAAAGATAGAATAGAATAAGCCTTCATTTACATATGTGTATAAAAGCTTAATTATTTTTTTTTAATTTTAATTAATAAAAATTCAATAATTGAAATACAAAACAAATTATGACTTCTTTAAAAAATAGAATAAAATAAATTAACTTAAACATTTAATAGTAGGTCTCTTACCTTGGGAGAATCAGTCATAATCGGCAACCAATCGTACCTAATAGAAAGATAAATTAATATAAAGTAAATAAAACCAATATCAAATGAAAAATGGAATAATAATGATGTAAATAATGATTGTCAAATGAAGAGTATACAGTAAATCGTATGTTAATGTTTTTTTTTTTTTTTTTAACATAATTTATTGAAATTTACAACTGTACTTCAAGGTACAACAAGTAAATGTGGCAAAAGATAAATGGCGTGAAACAGACTTGAAGAAGAACTACCCAATGGCAGCACTCCTGTAACTTTTCTAATCTAGAAGGTCTCGAGGCCATCTTCTTGTATGTTAATTTAAAATTAAAAAGTAATATATGTTCATAGACCATATGAAGTTTTAATTTAAGAGGAATTAGATTACTGCCATTCCAACATAGTAATGAGACATTTTCCTGTTCAAAACAACTAAAAAGTATAGAAAAGTTTATTATCATTGATTAGTTTATGATCATGAATTAAACAAAAAAAAAAATAAATGAAGGCTTTTTACAGTGTACGGGATCAAGACCATAAATGGCAACAAAAGAATGATGAACTTTTGAAGGTACTTAAGGCAGATACCTAATACGGTGTTCCTTTTTTTTTTTAATTTTTTGCAAGAGTATTAAATCGTCAATTATTTTAATTGTTAATATCTATCATCCTAAACTGAACGGAGAAGAGGTTACCGAATGGCATAATTGAGTTGAACATGGGTAAAGGGGTTGTAAGTTTTTTTTTCTTCTATAATTTGTATAGTTAAATATTAATTAATTTGCCTTTAATGATAGCCCAATTAGCTCAAATAACTAACTACGAAATTACGTAATGAGTATTACCTTTTGCCAAAGCGCTCTGTTATTACGGAGAAGGTTGTAAGGTTTCGTACTTGCTACTTAATTGCAGAGTACTCTAGTAGGCAGATCTGCATAAATCAGGTCTAAGTACCCCGCACTCATTTGCCCCACCGATCATCTGTCTTTTTTCCTACCGCCAGCCGTTTCCCACCGTCAATAAGCAGTAATATTTCCGAGACAGAAAATGGTTAAGTAATAGAATCAAGGTTTTTTTTTTTTTTCTTTTTTTTCCCTTTATTGGTGGAAAAGTAAATAATATGTTGCACTCAAAACACGACTTTCCCATGCCTGTTTTGTTAAACAAAATTATTTAAAAAGAATAAATACAGTTAGAAAAATTAAAGAATTAATTATATTGAGTTTTGATTGAAAAATGTGATTTATTAAATAATTATTATGGGATCACCTGTAGTAGAGAGTCTAGCATAAAAGAGTTCTATGCCAAAGGTCACGGGTTCAAATACGTAGTTGGTCCTAGGATTTTTTAATGGGAGTTAAAAATCCTTGGTTATGCCGTTAAAGATGATTATCCTAATTAAACCTGGATAGGCAAAATTTAGGACTCCCCCTGTAGCATCCTCCAATTAGCCACAGTATCATAAAGGGATGTTAAATAAATAAACAAACAACATTTATTATTATCTACAACAATCAGTTAGTTTTATCCGCTTTTCATCGCTCTCCATTACCTTTTACAACTTCGTTTAACATGTTTTTCCAAGAAAATATTTTTTATTTGGATTAAATAATATAAGAATATAAATTATTATATACAACTTTTTAAGTTAATAAAATTTTTTTAGCATACTAACATACTAACATTTTATATATTTACTCGTTTTTTATCAATGCTAACAGGATGATTAGTTAATATTTTCGAATCTACAAAATTAAACCTGCTTTAGAGGAGAAATTAAAATAAAACAATGGCATTTAGGTCATGTCAGACTACATTGAATTTTAATAGAACATTTTGTTGTATTAAGTAATCTATTGTGTTTTTATCTACTACAATCAATTAGCTTTATCAGCTTTTCATTCGCTCTCTATTACCTTTTACGACTTGGTATGATATGTTTTTCCATGAAAATATTTGTTTTTATAACAATATAAATCCTTATATTCATTTGTGTGTGCTAATAAACAAATTTTCAAACATTTTTAAATTTCCATCGGTTTATTATACGCCTGTATTACTCTCCTTATCATAAAAAAAACAATAATGCCGTACAAAAATATTTCTTCTCATTTCTCCTTTATTCGAATCCGTACAACTTATATATTTTGTCGTTTTCTATTAATACAAGCAAGATGATTTGGTTAATATTTTCTTATCTACAAAAATTAAAGCTACTTTAGAGGAAAAAAATAAATAAAACATCGGTAATCAAGCCCTGTAAGACTATTTCAATCAGATATAGCATGCCTTTTAATCAGCAGATTAATTACTGCTGTATTTCTGACGTCATCAATTCTTTTCCTCTGTTTTTCTGGCACATCTTTTATATTGTTTAAATTTCAATACAATCAATCCGATTCCAACGCTTGTTTGTTGTTCAACATTTTGCTCTATCGATTATCAGATCGAGAAGTTTGGTCTGTTTATCAATTTGACATTCATATTTGTTATTCTGATTCTACGTTTCTTTCTAGCGTAAAATCGTTACTTAAATTTTTTTCCCTTCTTTTGTTTCCATTATCTCAATATAACAAAGAAGCAAGTAAGAAATTCATAAATTATTACATCTATTTAATAAATCTAAACAATCAAGGATTTTTTTCTTCCTTCGCCCTCATCAGGGTTCAAACCTACGACCTTTGGCATAGAGGACTATTACGCTAGCCACTGCACAACAGTTGATCCTTAATAGATTTAGTTAATATTTAGTTTAAGAATGTAACATCGCAGTGGCTAGGATGACACCATTCTATGCGATAATTCTCAGGTTCAAACACGGAAGATGGCACTAAGATATTTTAAAGAAAGAAAAATAAATCCTTGTTTGATTCAATCTTCGAAACAGATGTAAAAAATTATGAATTTGGTTAAAAACATTTTAAAATGGGGTAATCTATAGCGAAGTGACTAGCATAACAACTTTCTATGCCAAAGGGTTCAAACCTGCGGGTGGCCCTAGCATTTTTTATTGGTAGTAAAAAATCCTTAGTTATGCCGTCCTTCGGAAACGAAGTTAAAAGGTGGACCTGTGATCCCTATCCTAATAAAATCTAGGTAGGCCAAATCTAGGACACCCTCCGTAGCATCGTACTATTAGCCATAGTAGTATAACAGTGACTTTAAACGAATAAACAAACATTTTAAAATATCCAAGAGCCATCGGCAAAGTGTGAACCCGTGAACCTTTGCGTAGAATACTATTATGTCAGCCATTCCTGTTGTATTTCTGTCTTTATCAATTCATTCCTCTCCATCTTTTTGACACAATTTGCTACGGAATCATTATACATATTTAATTATATAGTAAAAATTGCCTTTTCATAGCAACATACAATGCTGGATTTGGATCTTTGCACTACAGAGATCCTCCGTGAGGATCTTTACCGGGCAGCTGACGGTCGTGCGAGCGTCTGACCCCGACCACCCTATTTGGTCATCCCTCATTTTCGCGATTCGCAGGAGGTGCCTAGTTACATGCCTTCTTATATCTCTCCGTATTACATTACTCCATCCTCCCTTTGTAGCTCACCGACCGAGGTGCCCGCCATATACAGCCTACGTACGGCAAAGATGGCTAAGCATTGATATCTCATTTCGTTCCCCGGCTCTGCTTTATGTACGTGTGGGATGTTTAGTTTCATGCCTCGCTGTTGTGCCGTGTTTCTTGAAACAAAGCGATGTTTATAATGTAAAGCTTTGATGCACATTACACCTGGTTATGCAGCACAGGTGGCCGAGTAAAACAAGTTGGGATACTGTTTTCCATATCATAAGATACTTTTTAACGTCATATATTTTCTGAATATTTCCGTATATTTTCATTTTGCTCATAAAGAAATATTTTTGGTAAAGTGAACAAATTTATTCACAGACCGCAGATAGTTTTAATCAAATTAAACATAAAGTTTTCACCATTTAATAAACAGCACAGTAGAACCCTCGTATTTTAAGAGTATACAGAGGGGGAAGATAAAGCTTCAATATAAGAGTTAAATGCTGGCTCGGTACCGAGACTTGAGCTCATAATTATTTTATCCCAAATTTGGCTAGCGGGTTGTCTAGGAGATCAACTGGGCTAGCCAACTGTCGCTATGGAGGCACCTTAACCCACTCGACCACACTACCCCTATTATTCTTTGAACTAAACCTTATTATGAATAATGGAATGTTTTATGATTCAATAAAACACGAAAATGGAGGAGGGGGAAATCCACAGGGTCGTTTTTTTTTTTTTTTTTTTTTATATGAACCATCAAAGCTGCCGATCTAATGAGTCTGAAAACTCAAAATTACTGTTTTCGATTAATAATGACAAAAAAAAAAAAATAAAATAAATCATATAATTATATCTCAGTAAGTATGAAGGGAGAAAAAACCAGAATCATTGCACCACAAAAACCATAACAAATATGACGTCTTGACCGATACAATATCCCATATACAAAAATGAATATCCAAAATAGTACGAATTATACAAGTTATGTAGATAGACAGTTCATTTAAAAATATAGCCTGGATAAATATATAAAAACATATTTTTCAGTAGAACAAAAAATTATATTAAATTAATTAAATAAATTAGAAAAATTATATTATTAACTCGTAAAACTCATAAAATCATTATAAGGTTATCATCAATGACTTTTTGTACCAGTAGGACTCTTCATACTCTAGCATCTTCGAAAACTCAAATCTATCTATTATTAATACCTTTCTAAGCATGACCTTGACCCATTTTTTTATTATTATAATTTTATTTGTTTTTTATTTTTTATTTATAAATGATTATCACTGAAGAAAATTTCACGGAGTCTAAAATATTTGTAAAGCATTGTTATCTAAGCTTTTTGATCCGACATACTTAAACTAACTGTTAAGAATAGCATATTGAAATTGGATTAGCATTAATGTGATATTGAACTTTATAGTTTTCATAAAGCTTTTTTTTTTTTTTTTTTCCAAACGAAACATTTTCATAGCTTATACTCACTTATCTTAATTTAAATTTTGTTCCGATTATTTCGTGGCAACGAGTCGATTTTTCTTATGCTATACTCATCGGTTTATAAAACACCAATAATATAGGTTAATTTTAAATGCTCTAAACCGACATAATTAAACTAAGGAATGTTCAATGCTATTAACACAAGGGCATCAGGTAGGGTAAGCCGTTTGAAATAGAGCAATCTTCAGCTATTAAACCACCTCTCACTTAATTAAAACGTTCTTCTCGCACTTGGGATTCATAAGAAGGATGGTGTTTGGCGTTCGGGTACGTTGGAATTTATTGTCGGCGCAGTTGAGGTTGGCACACCTCCCAAATTGGCACCTTTTGGGTGTGAGGCCATTAATTTGGATCCTCACTTGGACTAGTAATAAAGCAGACGTGATTCAAATACTGTAGCTTCAACGCCATTCATCTCCCCTCCCGACAATGCAGCCTACTAATTAATAATCACTTAAGAGTCTTACTTAAAATATTAAAGATGATCAACATATCCCGAAACATAAATCTCTCGGGTACCGATTCATATTCATGTGTTTCAACTGTGCTTCTTAGTAGGTCTGACTCCTCTAACGTGAGTGTGTTCTCAGGCTCGGTATGAATCTCATCAACAACTTCGAAATCGGTTGATTCATAATGTCCTTATGTAAATGAGTATTGTTCTTCCATCCATGATCTTTTGTAGCCTGCGTCATTGTATACCTAAACGTGTTTATATTTTTCTATTCCTATATTTAAGGTGAATCTTTTGGGTTTTTTTTTTTTTTTATTATCATAATTGTTTATCGGTAGAATACAAGGTAATTTTATAATAAAACTAGCGGATCCAGCCTTGTGCAATTGAAATTTGGTGCCATTTAAGTTTAAAAATCTTTTGTTTGACCAATTAAAATTTATTACTACGGAATATGAGCTCATCGTAACGAAAGGGGCACTTAGCAAGAAAATATTATGTTTATTATACAACGTCTAATTATCATCAGCAGAAATAAGAAACATAAATTAGTCAAAAAAACAAAAATCTAGTGCGAGCAACACGAGACTTATACTTACATCCGTTTTCAAAAAATATTTTTTCAGTTTTTTCTTTTAGTTGAATATTAAATTCGTTCAGCTTATATATTTACCTGTTTCTTATCAATTGTTACAAGGTGATATGGTTATTTTTATAGAATCTACAAAATTAAAGGTACTTTCAAGGAAGAAAATTTAAAATATCAGCATTAAAGCCCCATCAGACTATTTTAATCAGAATGAAACCTACATTCTGTTGAAGCCCATTAAATTTTACATCCATATAGCGATTTTAATCAAAATCGTTAGAGTCACTTTGGAGAAAATCGAAAAAAGGTGCAAAATGCATGGTATAAAGTGGCTCATCTGGTCAGCTTTTTTTTTTATGAAAAAGGTTTTCTGACGTCTCGGGCGTATATTTGTCTAAAATATGAAACTTCAGTTTCATAGGACTTTTCGTTTCCGCCCGGGAGTTACCACACACACACACCTTTTTGCGGGTCTTGGTTATTTGGACATTTCCATTAAAAACTAGACTTGGATAATTTTTACGATCGCAATACTTTCCCTTACTATATATAGTAAGTGAAAATAAAAATTGGTTTAGTTTATTTGTTATGTTTAACTGTTTTTATTTTATTTGGTTTATTTCAATTTTAAATTTCATGAGAAATTTTTCTAAATACATTTTAATGTATTAAAGTTAATTTAGTTTCCATATGAGTCCCATTTAGTTTACAATAAAACTATTATTTTTTGTGAAATGATCTAAAAGTAGAAATAACTATTAGGAGTATTAATTTAGAACAACAATTCCTTTATTTTAGAAACTTACGCACGATTTGGTAAATAATATTTTTTTCTAAAATCTTGACTACTCTTTAGAAGTATATAACCTGTACAATCACCATGAATCACAATGACCTCCCTAATCCACGATATTACAAATAACATTTGTGAATAAGTTTATGCGCTTATAACATCTTTTTATTAAATTTCCGAGACTTAGTTTATAGCATAGCAACTAAAATCTTGTGCATTCCAACCGTATATTAAACATCTATGTTAATACTTATATTTCAGGAATAATTTTTTTATGACTTGGTCACAAAAAATTTATTTTTTCCTTTAAAAGAAATTTTGATGATTTTTTTTTATTTAGAGAAACATTTATTAAATATTATCATTGGGCATTAATTAATCAAATAGTTGATCTAGCATTGTAAATAGATTATTTATAAGTGAAATTTCTTAAATATGAAATAATTTATGACAAATGTACACTTAACAAACTTTAGTTCTAAACAGAACTTTCGCCCTAATAAATTAGGTTCTGTTAATTGAAGTCTTTATAAGAATGCAGAAACTTTTCATGCAGACAATTTAATACTAAAATAAATAAAAAAATCTGGAGCGATAAATTATTTAGTTTTATCCATCTACATAATCTTATATATTTTTTTATGTAAGATAACATTTTTTTTATCTTTGCAGTGGTATATTATACATCAGTAACTACTTTTGTTTGAAAAAAAATAATTTACTATTCCCTACTTTAGTTGGATTTTTTTCATTTAGTTAGCATTTATTCGGTTACTTTACAACAGAAAAGGTAGCTTAGAGGAAAAGTATATAAATAAAGGGAATTTAAGACCAATCAGCATATTTTAATCAGAATATAACAACATGATATTCAAACCCATTAAATTTTATACATCGATTTAGAGAATTTGATGAAAATGTTTCGACCTGCTTTTGAGAAAAAAGGCAAAATGCATAGTATAAAGTGGCTGTTCTTGTTTTGAGGTAGATTTTCTTGAAACTATTGCTGTAACAGGTATGTGAAATTTGTATTTTATAGATATTGTTTTCAAGCTAAACTTACCAATTCACGTAGACTAATTTGCGGGTCTAAGGAGTCATTTGGATTCAGGGGACTATAAAACACGTATTTTCGTTGAAAGCTGGAATTTAAAAATTTCCATATTTTATATATTGGTAAGTGATAGTAAAAAAAATCGAATTTACAGACTAATATGTATTATGTTATATTAAATATTATCAGTTTTGAGATAACGAGCAAATAGACCTAGATAAACCCTCTAACATTTTAATAGTTTTTATCCAGTTCAGTACACTATAAAAAATATCTTCAGGATTCTTTTGTTGTATTTGAGTTCCTTGACCAGTGTTAGTGGCCATTTGCTGCCTTTACTGGACCGTAAGGCTAATTGTGTACGTTCATTATATTTGGAACACCTTGCCTAGCTCCTGTATCCCGGATGCCTATGTTCAGGTGCCTGTTGTGCGACATGTGTGTCTACACTTGACTTGACGCAGGTCGTAGTCAGAGTAACGTACAGCAAACACTGTTATGAATACTGGTCATTTTCATCAACACGTTTTCCGTTAAGAAATATAATTATTTCGGTATGTTTATTTAATTAACAATATTTTTCGTTCGTAACAATGACGATTGTATTGAAAGTATCATTTTAAAAAGAACACTATAAAGAATCCGTTTGATTTCAATATTCTTATTTGCTAACTTCTTTATATGAGAGGTATATGCAAAACAAGAAAACATAGGTAAAACGATCTATAACACTAAACTAAAATACTAGAATCGTTTCTAAATAACATTTGTTGTGACAATATTATTATTTGTCATATTCATAAATCTATGTTAATAAGCCAATTTGATTTCATGTGCCATTAATTCTAAAAATCTCAAGCCCACCACCTCAAAAGCAGTCGAAACGAGTAGTATTTTCAAATAAAGTTAAAATTGTTTAAAGAAATGTATATAGTATGCTGTGTTAAATAAACCCAATGCAGTTATTCAGCAAAGCTTTACAAATCATGTGTTTTCTCTCGTGATGGGTTCAAGTTTCTGCGCCAATAGATTTATGTTCTAAGTCAATCTGACGTTGAAATATTTATAATATTTAGCTGCTGTAAGGTAATCCAAGTCCTTCTAGAGTAAAACATCACATAGTCATATAGTGTGGTGCATGTACGATTTTCCTTAAATCTTGGGGATAGAATGGTTGAATGCTTTGGATTTCAGAGTTTCTGGGAGCGTCGCGTTGGTCTATAAGGACGATATAAGTACTTTTTTAATCGTAATTTTGTTATTCCTAGATAACTTTGGATCTTTTACAGGCAACCCGGATAATTGTCCAAATCGGATCTTCAGTCGTTTTCTTCTAGATCAAATGTGCATAGGAAATATATTCAATCTCTTGTCTAAGTAAATTCTTAGATATCATAGTTGTGAAGAAGTATTGGTATTATATTATATTGGTAAGAAGTATATTGGTGTATTATTTTTATTTATTTTTTTTTATTCGTATATATTACAATTTGCCATAATAGAGCTACTGGATCCCATTTATACAATATTTACAATATAAGCAAAAGGAAAGTCAAATTACATAAAATAAAATCAAAATAAATAAACGTACACAATAACAAAATTTGTAGATAAAATAAATACAAACAAATAAAGTTAACAAATAGATAAACAAAACATGTCACATTGATAGCTATGTACAATATTTACAATCAGCTCGGGAACCCCGGACGGGGTTAGTCCCCCCATTTGTGGAAGGACAAGCAGAGCCCAAAGGATCCCAGCGCCTCCCTCTTAGTCGCATCACTGGTAAGAGCCAGCGGAAGCTAAGTGAGGGCTCCACAGCCACCATCACACCGCACATGAGAGGAGAATCTGACCAGTGTCAGAACTCCAGCAAATGTATTGACAAAACATCTCGGGGCCACTGCCGTTTCAACCTTCTAGGTGGGTTGTGTGGATGATTGTAGCTGGATAGGGATTGTGCTAGAGGATTAGGATGATGAATGAGGTTCTGGTGGAATTTGGAAAATTTGGATGGAATCAGGTCTGAAATAAATGGAACATTAAGGTCGTGGTGTAAGATATAGTTGGAGACATAATAAAGAGCATTTACTATTGTTCGGAGGACTTTGGATTGAAAGGATTGAATGCGTTTGATGTTAAAACGTTTAGCTGTCCCCCACAGTTGAAGTCTGTTGGTCCAGATTGGCTTCAGTATTCTCTTGTATAATAATAATTTTTTGTTTAGTAGTCTGTATAACTGTCTGAATTGGTGTATTATTAGAATACAAGTGAGTTCATTAACCTTTTTTCTTTTCTTTTTTTGACTCCAGAAACATTTTTTATTGGGTTATATTACAATCTGTCTTAATTAGGACATTTTTAATAGTGATCAACTACAACATTCATAATATTAAATAAAACTCATATTAAAATAAAATTGATGGTGGTATAGTTTTAAGCTCTGCAAAAGGCAAGAATTCAAACCTCAATTGAAAAGCATAAAAGTTTCTAGAAAATGGATGATTTAACCAAAACGGAAATATCAAATTACTATCCAAATTACATAGCAATGTTTAATGAAACACGTATAATTCAAAACTACCCAACACCTGGCCTGCCCTTTACATATAAAAAACGCATGGCCACAATCCAGACAACTAACATTAAGTCCCAAATAATTACTATAAAAACTATTACTCACAGATTCAATCCAAGAGAAACCTGCCCTATCTGCATTAATAAAGAAGCTGGCAATATTCACCGTTTCTTGATATTATTACCAGTATACTCCACCTACCGCTATACCGTCATACCCCAGCCATTTCCCAGTTAACGCATCCCAAACTTCTGCATATTTCTCAAAAATATATCCCCCGAAAATACTAAAAACTGTACTTCTACACGAGATTAAGTTTAAAAAGTGGCTTTATGATAGATCATTGAATTAAAAATGCATTTATTATAATTATTTTATTATTTTTTGAAGTCATAAATAATAAATATATATTTTTGAAGGTAATATATTTGTTTCTATTTTATCTAAATTTATTTGTTATTGAATTCATATATGTTTATGTATATTTTTTTTTGTCACACCAAAAAATAAGAAAATTATCTACTAAATATGACGACTTATGAACGCACTCCTATTGTATGGGGACTTCCCCAATAGCAATAAAAGCATATTCTATTTTTAACCTCTGCTTTAGCAACCTTATAGTAACATAACCACAAACGTAGATGTTGTTTATCTGCGGATCCTACATTGAGTGAAACTAAAGAGATCGATCGGAATCAATTGTAAATAAAAGCAGGAGAGGGTAGGATGGATTCAATTACTCTCTGAACCTGCGGTTTCATTAGTTAGCTTGAGCTATATAACTCAGGCCGAGGAAGGAATGAAGCCGTTCTTCGAAATAAGGCTAAGACGCACTAATGAAGGAAGAAGAGCCGACAGAGGAGTGAGGAGATTGTGGTGAATGGGCAGAGATAGGGCGCATGGTGACCCCTTGCAGTTGTATAATAGAGAGCTGAGGATATCTTGTTAGTAGCTCGGGTAATCAGGGGCGGCCCTTATGGTCGCGTCCACGTCTGTCTCATTTCAATATCCCGCCGTCCCCATCCCCCGACCCGACACCGTTACTCCTACACAATGGGCCATTTTCATTTAGCCACGACTCTTAAAGACACGCACCTTATCTCATCTTTATTTATGCCTCTGTCCCCGATCATCTTCGTCCACAACTCAGGGCATCTGGCCGATTTTACAACACCGCTCGCTGTCTCCTTATATTTCCACTTGATTCGGTGACCCCATAACTTTGGGCCCGAATCTGCATTTGTCCCTCTCTGGTTGCTAATGTTATTCCGAGAAAGCTGGAAAAAAAAAGGACAAATAAAAAAAGGACATCTTATAATGGTTATTGCATGCTAAAATTCTGCTCTGATTCATGAAAGCACATCCTAATGATTTTTTTTTTTAACTTTTAATATACCGATTACTATAACACTTACTAGACAAACGTTCAAAACTTCCAGTATATTACAAAAGAATCATTTATATCACTATTATCAGGCCTATTTGGACATATGGAATCGAGCTGGAATGGGGCTCTAATAAACCATCTAATTCCTCCCGCATCCAATCCTTAGTAAATCCTTGAATGATACACATATTTTTGAATTGACATAACCCATGAAAGATACATCTCTTTTCATTTTAAACTCCCTGCACACACAAACCCACTTGTCCGCAATTTATCTTCCTTAAATATTCCTGATAACCCTCCGAGACGATTGAAAAGAAGGTGGCCTAGGGACCTACTGCCTTAAAATAGTTGGTTAATTGCTACCACTGGGTAGTTCTTTCTCAAGAAATTTTCATGACTTTACGTCAATCTGCATATTTTCTTATTGTGTTATATAATATAGTTGTAAATTACAATAAATAAATAATAATAAAATAAAAGCTTTTATAATGATAGCAATATTTGTTATGTAAAAATTCCTCTGAGTAGTGTAATACAGTGTACTTATAAGTATAAATTTATCTTCTGAAATATTCCTTTTTAAACAAACAGCTCAACAATTGTCGTAAGACGTATATTACGAAAGTTTTAAAGATTCAGGAATACAAAAAAAATAGCCTTCTCTTACTCAGGTATATGAATACCTTGTACATTTTCTAGTACACTCATTTAATTATATAAACAAATTAATAGATCAAAGATTGTGTAAAAAAAAAATAACTTGCCATGATGATAACCAGCATGTATGGATCAAACTTATAATTCATCAATGAACATTGTATAACATAAGTCTTGAGCATTTATTTCAATTAATATATGTTAGTCATAATTTTGCGACTTCCGTCCGATCGACATAAAATATACCCTCAATCAGCTCTCATGTCGATAACATAGAATCCACAATGGCTAAAGAAGAAGGTCTACATGTTAGTTATTGTATTAAAAAATATATACTAATGAAGTTTATTAACTTTAAAAAAATACATTGTAAATATTCAAGAATATATGAAGCATGCAATGTTTCCAGGTGCTAGAGGTTCCTTCTTCAAATTAATGCAAAAATCAATCACATTAGTGTTGGTTTTTATTGTAGAATGGTTCAAAGCTTTTTAAAGAATATTTTATATTATAATTCCACATCTAAGGTTATATTATTATTCCACATCCACGATTCCATACAGCTTTAATAAACACGGTTAGTGGGTAAACTTCGTGATGTTATTAGTGTTCATCCTTTGGGTTCTTTAAATGACTTTGGTTGAGCTGTTCTTTTTGTTGACAGTGATGATTAGTCTACATGGCAAAAAAAAAAAAAAAAAATAAAAATACCAGGCTAACTTCTTAGTAGTCAGTTCTAAGTCGTTCTTTTTTGTTGACTCTTTTTGAAATTTTTAACTATAATATCATCTTTTCTAAGCGTATCACAAAGACCAACCCAAAAAAAGAAAAAAATGCAAATAAGAGATATTTTTTATTGCATCAATACTAGTTAAGAAACATAATTCCTTGAATTTGGATCAGACAAAGAGATTAGGAAAAAAAAAATTGCTGTCATTAATATGGTCAATAAATATAATCAAATAATATTTGCTAAGTCTTGCCTGCCGGGTGCGGCGTGGTTCAGTGAATAGATCACTAATCTGTGAAATTATTTATTCTGTAATTTCAGCCGGGTGGAGACTCAGGAGTAGAGTCTAGAGAGAGAGACCCACTAGGGGCACACCCAGCCTCTGCTAAGTGGGTACCAAAAATAGGGGAAAACCTAACCAATGAGGTTGATATCAGCCCAATCACCTCATGGCACGGCGGTTGACCTAGAAACAGTACGAATCTCTACATGTAATGAGCTCAAGATCCTTCTTGGGTTGCAAAGGTACAGTTTTTTTTTTCAATGATCAACCATTGAAGGAGCGTCTAAATTATTTGACTGCGAGTCGAACATATATGAATGTAAACTAAAAATAAAGTAATGGGTTATTGTGATATAATTGTTGCTACTTTGAAGAGACTATAGAGTGAAGGTGTAGGTAGCTAGGTCCTGAGAAGCTGCTTCAGTTAAGACGCAGTTATGAGAGCGGATGCTACTCCACCCTCAAGATACTTTATCAGAGACAATAGCGAATTAATCCCGAGGGACGTCTCGACCCAGCGATCACCACTCCCTCTTATTAAACTCTTCGATTAGAGCTGGCGGAAGCAAACGGTGCCCCTGGCCAGTGGAGCATCACCATCAAATTGGATGTCTGCTCCTTCCAAGTCCCTTCTTCGACAGTTGTCTTCCACTACAGGTGTCCTCCACTTTGCGGCCGCTACACCTGAGCTCGAGTGTGTAATGGACCTGTGCCACCGAACACACGGCGGAAGGCAGGTGGGCAAGTGAACGTATTGCCAAAGAGCATCATAATCCAAAGGAATGCTCAATAAGAGAACTGATGAACATATCTTAATATACATGAATAAGTATATATGAAATATATAGATCTTGAAAATTCTACGGAACATTTTCAACGATTTTAAAAGTTTTGAATCATATAGGCATCTTATTAGTAAATTCGGAGATCAGCGACCAATATAACACATAACTATACAAACTCAAATCGACTTTATCTTCGCTGTCATCCTACCTCTGTTAGGCTAATCACAAAGAATTTTAGATTGAGTTCTTTGGAATAAAAAGGCTGTCTAACTAATTCCACCAATTTATTTAAATTACTCTACTGATACTCCATCTAATCACAAATTATAATTTTATAGGAATTCATTACAAAAATTATTATATATATATATATATATATATATATATATATATATATATATATATATTCAATTTTAACCATTTTATTATTTTTTATTTTTTGTAAATTGAAAAGAGGTTTAAATTATGTTTTTTTATTTTATATCGTCCTTTCTCAAAAAAAAAATAATGGCACCTGAAGATAGCGCACGAGCCGAAACGTAGTGCAATTTAAGTAAATTGGTGACATTAGTAAGGTATCATATTTTTATTATATTATGAATATGACCTTTACTTTATATATAAACACTCCATTTAATTTGGAATGAAAATCATTTCTTAATGATATACTAAACTCATCTCTACTATTCTTGTCAGAACGATAATGACAACAACATAAATAAATCATATTTACAGTTTATATGCATTACATATATAAAAAGTAACAATAGTTGTTGTTGATAGTAGAAGTTTTTTACAGAACTGCTTACATAACAGCCTAAATACGCCCATAGTTCTTTTCTGAGAGTATGCTTCTGTATCTGAGATAAGTCGAAAACAAAAAATTGTATGGTACTAAAAGTTCATAGCTAAATAACTACCTTGTAATATCACATTATTACAATAAAATTTTCACTACCATCAACTATCCGGAAATACTACTTTACCACGGTTTCAAGACATTTTTATCATTTTCTCAAAAATGGATCTATTTCTTCATTAAACTTATTTATTACAGAAACGTATTCGTGTAACACCCATCAATTCCTTAAGTCCTATAACTTTTCACCGGAATATTTTGTCTATCGGGATTGATATTAATTGAAATGACGTATCTGTAAATAATTTATGTATTGTAAAAATATAATAATTTTATAAATTCAATAATACGGTCTTGGAATCTTCATTCTGTTTATTTCTAAATATTAAAGACATCATATTAATCAGTTATAATATATAAAGGCATGTTATGTTACGTTATAATATTTAAATATCAATAAATGAAAAAATAAATAAATATACTGTTATATTTTATAAAGTTGAAAATCGTGCCGAAATAAATTTGGACCTTCAGACACACCTCTTAAAATATATTTTTTTATTCCAACAATCAATAATATTACCATTTTGGTCTGTTTGTATAATTCAAAAATGTGACAGGTTCCTGCCCCTGGATTACGGAGAACTGGTTTAGCGACTTGTGTCTTCAATGTATCTCACCTAATTTAGAAGGATTAATTCAGCAATTTTATAATTGGTTAATTAATTTTAACTGCGACTCTGTCAAGATCGGGAAACTTTTTTTAACCTTATATAGTTAAGGTATATGATTTATATATTTAAAATATGTTCTTGCCATCTGTTCATGATACATGTTTATAAGAATGATAAGGAGCTCCTGGGATAACTGGACCATATTTTACATGGCCTTCGGTTACTAATTTTGGTTGAGTAAGACGCGTCCCTAAAGACCGCAAAAATTAAGTTAACATCAAAGTATTAAAAATATTTTTAATTTATTCATAGATTTTAGCTAATTATAAGTAATAATGTATAAAAAAAAATCATCGTTTCCAACAAAAATAATAACATAATTCTCATAGGCTTAGCTTGTCATTACATTTTTAATATATAACCATATCAAATTGATACGATTAATTAATAATGTTATAATATTATATTTTTATAAATATAAAGATATGATAAATAAATACATTTTTTCATGATTCATCATCATATTCTTAGCTGCCTTATTAATTATTTATATTTAGCAGACCTATTATATATTCAATAGACTAGGAAATATAAAGGTATGATCGCTGGGTTAAATTATGTATTTATTCTAGACCTATAAAAAGATGGTAAGGTTGATTGTAAAGAAAAGTAATGTATTAATACATTTATTGTATTAAATATTTTCTGAAGAATGAGATATTTGGGGTGAAGGTCATTAGAGAACAGACAATAGTAAAAAACTACTTATTATCCACGATGCGGGTCATCATCAGGGCTAAGAAAAAGTACAGATTAGGTGTTTGATAATAACTGATAAAAAAACATAAGAAATGAGTAAAATTGAAAACATAAGAACAGTAAAAGAAAGTAATAAAGATCAAGTGCCAATCAAACTTCCCTTCTTATTACATATCATACTTTTGATAAGTATATTTATTTTTGTTTCCTCTATTTACTTCTATTGATCTATTAATTATTTATTTATTAATTTTTATAAATTTCATTTCTTGTACTTAAGTTTTCAATTTTACTCATTAACTCTTATTATCCAAAACATACTCTGTTTTTATCCTTAATTAACACTTGAAACGGGTTTCGAAACGTTGTAGTATAAATAGTTTTTTTTTACTATTTGATATTATTTTATGATATGAAATCATCTTATCTCTTATATTCATTTTAGGGTCAAGTATTTATTATTCAATATAAATATGTTTCTTACCTAAAATTTATAGAAAATACACATTGTTTCTCAAGCTTTAAACATTTAAATTTTACTGTTCAAAAAATAGTAGATCTAAAATGATTTTGAGCAAAAAGATTTTTTTGGATTGCAAAATAACTGTATTTTCGCTTGTTATGCATTTTAATGATTAAATAACTCATCAAGTTTAGGCTCATAATCGTGGTATTTTACATTAAAACTACCATCATCCAACAACAGCAAACATGGGGTAAACCAATTAGCATTTTGATAAATAAAATCACTGATTATGTTTATAATTTACTACTTATTAAAATATATTTATCCATTTAGAAAATGGCGGTAGTCCATAAAATACTTCGGAACACAACAAACCGTTCAAGAAAATTCAATACAAAATTTTAAATATTGATTATAAATGTTTGACAATGAAATATGTAAGGGTGAGATGGTTCGGGAGGTGGTAATAAAAGAGTGATAAATAGTTGGATGATAAATAACTTTTTCTACTATTTTATGACCGCCTCCCGAACAATCTTATACTTCATATTTAAATAATAACTATTTGTGTAGTAAATGGTAAGATGTGTTCTATTAAATTAATTAATTATTTAAATTTTATATTTTTGGCCCGATCTAGATACCATTCCTTTCATGACAAACTCTATTCCCACCCTAATCCTCTTGTTTCAATACTTTCTTCCTCCTCAATTCCTGACAATCCTCCGAGGCGTCTGAAAAGAAGATGGCCTCGAGACCTTCTAGTGTAGAAAAGTTACAGGAGTGCTGCCATTGGGTAGTTCTTCTTCAAGTTTGTATCACGCCATTTAACTTTTGTCACATTTACTTGTTGTACCTTGAAGTACAGTTGTAAATTTCAATAAATGATGTTAAAAAAAAAAAAAAAAAAAAAAAAATTTATATTTAGTTTGCAGAATAAACAAATCCGTTTTAACACGACTTTGTTCTTTTGATAATTTGAAGAGCGTAATTATCTCTTTGTATTTCATCGCTGAAAAGACTAGATATATAAAATAAATAAAAAAATTATATCTTAAAAAATATTCTAAATTCGGAATTTTCATGAATTTTACAACCAAAACTTTGGAAATTTGCATTCTGATAATAAGGAAACACCTACACATTTTCCCTTGCGTTGGGGATATATGTTTACACTGGTGTCGAAGCGATAGCATCTGTTGGTAAATTATAACTCGCATCACACGCATCATTTACATATTTGTATATTTAATGATCAACGATTAAAAGCAAGATTGCTTTCGATTTTATCGCTTATCGGGGGGAAAAAATCAGGTATAGATTTATATATAAATAAGAATTTTATTTGTTTTTTTTCCCCTCTACAAAAAAATTAATTTATGTGTAATGAATATTTTATCAAGATAAAATCGCTAGATTTATTTAGTAGCTGATAATTACTAATGTATATCTACCCACATTCATGTATACAATGTTCACATATGATTTACGAGTATTCTGGGATGAAACGTAAAGTTTAGAGAATAAATAAAGTTAACAATTTATTTACACATTAGTTAAAACAATTCCAATTATTTTTTTTTTCTTATATAGGTGTATTACCTTCAAAAGGCATTATTACATCTTATAATTTTACTATATATTTTCTTATTGTAAACTTCAATCAGATAATGAAAATATATACGTATTAAACTATCATTTATCAGCAGCATGTTTGTTTTTAATTTAGTTGATTTTCTTTAATTTCTGAATGACAATTCTTTATGTTTATTATTGGCTGTTTTTTTATTTAACCGTATGTTGTAGTAGTAGATGATATTTAATTAGGGAGTCAATATTAACATATAAGAAGTGCGTTTGTTTTTATTTTTTGTCACAATATACAAATATAATTTTACTCACTAGAATTCTATTTTTTTCTGACATTCTTAAAAATATATTATCCAACGTTTCAATGTTTTACTTCATCCTCAAAGGTTTAAAAAATCGTCCACATTTATTATTTAAATATATTACAATTCTTCTTTATTTTTATTCATTGTAACAAACCTCATTGATTTTTTTAAAAAAATATTAAAAACACTACATAATTTAACACCTTTAATACAGTTTTTATAACTATTTCAAGTTGAAATAGTTGAGATTTTCAACTCATTTAACTATCACGTATTAATCTATGTATGGTAATCTCTAATACTATACTATCAAAGTTAGTTTATTTTGAATTCAGTCACAAACTAATTTTTATTTATTGTTATATATTTATTAAATATTTGTTCTCTATTCGTTTGGGCCATCTAAGGGCCACGGTGTTACAGTTGTCTTCCACTTCTGATGTTTTTGTTTTATTATTCATTAAAGCAATATTCAATAAATAAAATTATATCTAAATTGTTTAAGTATGTATATATATTGTAAATAATATATGGTTATATGTTAGTTATGGGATAAATTTGCTGGGGTGTTGATCTTGAAGACATCATCCTTAAGTAAGGCAAGTTATTTATTGTGAAATGACGTTGAGGAATAAATATTAAAATTTCTTCAGGAATGGACTGGGGCCGATTTCTGAAGAGCAGTTTATGTGTAAGCAAATAGTTATATTAAAACTTGTGTAGGTGTGCTTGATGTTTTAGTGATTGACATAGTATTTTAAAGAATTCCAATTTTTTTTTTGTAATAATAATTTTATTTTTATAAGCTACAATCAAAAAATGAGTCAGCATATTTGAATTCTCTAACTTAAAAGTTTTTTATGAACATTTTTTTTTCCAGGTATTTGTCATTTGAGCAGAATCGAGGAGAAAGTCTAACAAGTGCTATTGTCTAGGACATATCAAGAAAAGGCCGATTGTATTTTTTTTTTTTTTTTATTAGTTTTATTTTAGCGTACAACAAGAAAACTGTATATATTTGTGCCTTAGTCTAATAGTGTTACAATGTAAACATGAGCAGAAGATTCCAAGCCCAACTTGGGATCTAAGCTCCATTTCCTTTCAAGTATTACATCCCAACTAAATGCTTTGTGGCAGTTTATGAATGGCGAAGGTATTGATAAGTTGTACGGTTTACTTCCCTTAATTTCATGTAATTTTATTCAGTTTCAGAATCCCTTAATTTCATCCCAATCATACAATTTCAAACAGTTATACGTTTTTTATCTATTACTTGCTTATAAACTAGAACGTATTTTCGATGGGTAGAGTTTTAATTAAAATTGTTGGGATACAAATACGTTGTTACAATACGTTGTTTACATAGAGTTCTGCTTTGTAGAAATAATAAAAATCTTCATCGGTGTTATGAAGCTAAGCTGAAATCTGTAAATTAAATATTTGCAATAAACTGTCCTTCATTAAATTCATTAATCAAATTGCGGGGCACATCATTCAAACTACTCGAAAAAACACCATTACCTAGATAGAATAAATATTACATCAAGTAACTGAGCATAATTTATAGTATTTAGAAGGTGATGGGTAAATCTGCTTGAATAATTTCTAAAAATAGTAAATAACGACAAGTACTGGTATATATTTATGTTCATTAATATTTTAAAATCTGTTTAGTATTCTCTGTATACAATATATTCTATCAATACAGACACAGAGAGCGAAGCGAGTGATCCTAAAATTTAAAAGATACGGAATATTTTTTTTTTTTTTAAATCTACTTCAATAAATTTTTTAACATCTTGGTTTTTACAATGTTAAGAACTCAAGTCTTGTGGTAGCTAAGTCTATTCGATCTGAAAAGATTATAAGCCACGGCACCTCAGAGGTGTTCTTAGTTTTTGATGCCTTAAGTGATGGTATGTATGATTATCCTATGCGTTGTTTGGCTTATTCAGATATTCAAATAAAATTATCAAAATATTCTAAACCAAACGTGTGGCCTTCGGTTGTAGGAAACAACAATAGTCCAGATAGCCATATTCAAACTACAGCGAATATCGCACGACTTGAAACAACCAGCTGGACCGCTAAACAAAGAATATTACGATCAGAAAATAGAGAAAGAAGAAAAGCACGATGGCAAGAGAAGATTGGGCATGAGATTTCACGAAGGACCTGTTAAGGATGAACCTGTCCTGGCCCGGAGGCGATGCAGCGGCGATAATGCAGCTATCTGCAGTGCTCATGTGCAGCCGACACGCGAGCTGGATCTAGCTGTCCCATCGCCGTCCTAATAGGTCTAGCCTAGTTGCACGCTACTCTGTCCCAATGTCCTAGAGATACCAGGCGCTACTGTATCAAACTGTCCTCTAAACCGAGAATCTGGAGTATCTTACTTTTCCTGCTTCAGTAATTCGTTGATGTTAACGCTAAACTATCCCATCTGTGTTCAATATCCTTGTTACGCTTTCATGGTGATGTAGTACCTTGAGCTATCAACGTTTTCGACAGTACATTTTAGTATGCTTGGTTTTTGGATATTTTTTTATTTACTAAATGTTGAAAACGAACCACTACGTCTAGCAGCTACCAACGATTGCACATTCTCTACGTACACGCAAAAATGTTAGGTTTTCAAAAAATGCATTTACAGCAACCCTAGATTTATGAAAAAGAAAGCTGAAACATGATTCAAATTTTTCACTATCCTCGTCTTAAGGACGGAATTTTTAGGGAGGGGAGAAGTTCAGAAAACTGATTTTTATACGTTTCCAGTACTCGTTTGTGACAAATAAAGTCAGGGTCACTTGTGGTGTAGTGACTAGCATAACGGCGTTGTTCAAGATGGTGGGTTCAAACCTGGCAGATGGCAGTAGGATTTTGAAAGGGAAAAAATACTTAGTTAAGCCGTTTTTTTTGTTGTTTTTTTTAGAGGGGACGTTAAATGGTGGTCCAAAGCCTGAATGATTTCAGGTACTCGTTATAGATCCTTATTCTTATGAATCCGGGATAGGAAAAATTTAGGACTTTCACTGTAACATCGTCTGATAAGCTTCAGTAGCATACAATGAGGTTAAATGAGTAAACAAACAGTAATGTTAAAAAAACAACATAATAAATGGTCTGGTACGTTTTTTCTCTTAAATAAATAGTTATGTATTGATTGATAAATGGAGATATTAGAGTGATAAGATTGACAGTTTTTTTTTTAAAACATATTTATTGATATTTACAACTGCATTAATAAAAAAATACATCAAGTAAATGTAATAGTTATACAAGACATGAAATACATGTACAAAAGCTTCCCATTGGAAGCACTCTAAAAATATTCCAAACTAGAAGGTCCCGTGGCCATCTCCTTTTTAGGCGCCTCGGAGGATTATGAGTAATTGAAGAGGAAGAAAGAATTGAAACTAGAGGGTGGGAGTGAGAATGGAGTTTGTCATGAAAGGATTGACACCTGGTCCGGGCCAAATCAGTAAAAGAGGAAACATTAAGGTCTTTATGGATGGATTTATTCGTGACAAAGTAAGGAGCGTTGACGATTTTACGAAGGATTTTGGATTGTAAGGATTGGATGCGGGAAGAATTTGATGGTTTTGTAGAGCCCCGTTCCCCACTTTTAGTAAAAATTAATATCAACATGAAGATTATGATTATTACTTAATAAAATATTATCCAACATACAAAGGGTGCCCGCAGTAGTAAACGCATCTGCTGTCAGCTAACAGACGTGTTAGTCGTATCAATTTTCTTACAGTAAAGAAAAATTTGTATCGCATTATTAGGTCTTGAACTTGAAGCGAAGAAGTAATGGTACTAAATATACCTAATGAAAAAAACAAATTAAGTAAAAGAGAAAAGGTTTGTGATTAGGGACTATTTTTAATACTAATCACGTACTTAACTTTTGCATTAATAAGTATATAGTGGTTGTTTATAGCATTATTTGGGGAAAAAAACAACTAATATTTACAACTTGCTTGCCTCCTAATCCTTCTCCTAGAACTGAAACAACTTTACTGACCATAGCCTTCAAGGTGACATTATCGGCAGCATACATGAAGGTTACATGGTGAGAATTCTTCCAGAGGAATCATCGTGTTCTTAATCCGCAGTGAAAGAGCTGCCTCGAGGATTAGACCGAAGACGCTCCAGTTTCTGGAAGGAAGGAAGGTGGCTAATTACTGGAGAGGAGCTGTGCCGGACCATCGCCCCCACCTGTCGCGCCTTATCGCCACTGGGCGGCAGCTGCACCCTTAGAATTGGAATTCTATTTGCCGCGAACTCACCCTCTGGAACGATACCTTGCTCAAAGGATCTTGGCCTAATGCGATGGACTGGATTATCACCTGACACTCCTAAGCCTGCCGTATGACGGACACTTAAGAGGGCCAGGGGGGAACTCCAACTTCTTATGGAGAAACTCTTTCTGAGCTGGTTTCTCTAATGACAGTTGTGGCAATACGAATCGTAAATATTTTACAAAACATTGTCAAAAAAGGTGGAGCAGCGTTGCCATACGTCTCAATTTATTAACTTATATAGTAAATAAAACCATGTCTTTTAAGTAAACATATAATCATATTATAGAATTATTGTATATGACGAAATTTAATTTCAGTATAGAATAAAAAAACTGGTGCGCGCAACACACAACTTTCACATACCTCCGTTATTTATATAAATTTAAGAATTTGTAAGCAAATTAAGAAACGAAATAAATTGGTGAAGAAGTATTTACATTGGATTTTAATAGAAACATTGTTTTATTAAATAATCTATTATGTTATTATCTACTACAATCAGTTTTATCTGCTTTTCATCACTCTCCGTTAACTATTACAATAGTATGTATAATATATTATTTTGTCTAAAATCTTTAGCATTCTAACGGAATATTATACATGTATATTACTGTAATACATGTATATTAATTAAAAAAAAAAAAAATGGATTAACAAAATATGTTTGCAGTTTTCTCCTTTAGTTGGATATCGAATTCGTTCAATTTAAATATTTACCTGTTTTGTAGCAATGCTAATAATATGGTTAATTTTATAAAATCTACAAAATTAAAGGTACTTTAGAGAAAGAAATTTTAAAGTAACGGCATTAAAGCCCTGTCAGACTATTTAAATAACATTGAAACCTACATGATATTAAAAGCCCGTCCAATTTTACATAGATATAGTGAGTTTAATCAAAATAGTAAATAGGTGCAAAATGCAAGTATCAAGTGGCTCTTCTTGTCAGCTGATTTTGACGAAAAAGTTGCTGTAACATCTCAGGCGTATATTTATCTTAAATATGAAATTTTAATTTATAGGATTAAGTTTCATAGGAATGTTCATATTCGCGCTGGAATCACCACACATGAACACACTTACAGACACACAGACCTTTATGAGGGACTTGGTCATTTGGACTCAGAGGAAAAACTTGTATTTCCGTTGAAAACTGGAATTAAAAAATTTTCACGATCGCAATACTTTCCCTTACTATATATTCAATATATAGGTAAGTGAAATTAAAGGGAAAATAAAAATCACCAGTATAGATTTCCACAAAATAACAGGTTTTATCAAACATAAAACTTAAAATAATTACCAACGTAGGTGGTCTTCGTCAGGACTTCTCTCGGCAATGACGAAAATACGAACGTTAGATAATTAATAGTTTTTTTACTACTATCTATTATTTTATGGCTGCAACTCGAATAATCTCATTCATCATGTTTATTTTGTGGCAAACTACTTAACACGTTCATGCCGGGGCGAATATCTACGTTTTTCCGCGTAAGGCTGGACTGTGTTAGCTGCTTAGGCTTTGTGGGACTGGGCCATACTGTTGCAAGTTCTAACGTATATAATGAGAGATCACAACAGTTCCAGACTCCCAACTCGCTAAATGCGAGTTCTAACAGTTTGACTTGAAGGATTAATAATGAAAATACTTAAACCAGCTTGAGTCGGTACTACGACGCACCAAGGGTAACAAGGCTTCGGGACTGGATGATATTCCGTATGTACTATTGAAGATGCTACCTCGGAGGGGTAAAGCCTTCTTATTAAACATTTTTAACTCCTGTATGCGGATCTCATACTTCCCCGATGACTGGAAGCAAGCGATCATAGTGCCGCTACTTAAGCCTGGGAAGAATGGAGACTCACCAGAGCATTATCGGCCTATCAGTCTCCTTTCGCATATGAGCAAGGTGTTCGAGAGGCTGATCCATCACCATCTGCTAGAGCACTGCAGTGAGGAGTCCATCATTCCACCAGAACAGACCGGGTTCTCACGAGGCGTAGCCTGCGATCATCATTTAGTGAAACTTCAAAGGCACACCATAGAGCGTATGACGAAGAACAATGAAGCCACGGCGTTCATCTCGCTGGACTGCACACAGGCGTTTGATTGTGTATCCCACGAGTTACTGCTTCGCCAGTTGGAAGACTATCGTTTTCCAGCTTCATTATGCCGATTGATCAGAAGCTACTTAAGCGGGAGATCCTTCGTCGTAAGGGTAGGCGATAAATTGTCAACTTCAAAGGACACCATTTGTGGGGTTCCTCAAGGTTCTGTATTGGGACCACTATTGTTTGTGATCTTTACAGCAAAAGTGATCTCAATGAAGCACCCGATGGCACTGGTAGCAGCCTACGCCGATGACATTGGCATCTATGCTTCTAGTATGAGACCGAAAAGGGCTCTCACCCTGGCACAAGGACATCGACCACTATTGTAGATGAGCTGAAGGAGATTGGCATTAGGGTGAACCCGAAGAAGACAGATGCTATTGTCATGTCGTTCCAGAAGGGGAAGAGCGCTTTGCCCACTGATTTTAAAGTGAACGGAGAAACACTGCCAGTCTCTAATTCAATCCTCTACCTGGGCGTCACTCTAGATAGGCACCTCACCTTATCTAGTCACGTCCGGGAACGACTCAAACTGGCCAGGAGAAAGAGCTATAGACTTAATCATCTACTCACGTCACCTCAGCTCTCACTGAGGCTGAAACTACAGATCTACAAGGCTATAATACGTCCGACTATGCTCTATGGTGCGCCCTTGATGCGGCATCTGTTTAAGTCCACTCTCAAACAATTACAGACGTTCCAGAACTCCATCCTTCGGCGGATTGTCAGAGGTACCAACTTACAAAGGGCCAGAAACCATATCCTTCATCAGGAATTAGTATTGCCAACAGTGCCTGAATATATCAGCCGGAGGCACATTAAATTTTTTGATGGGCTGAAGGCCTGTGCTAATCCATTATTTTCTGATATCACCCCACCACCCAAGCCTGGGAGGTGGCAAGGATCACTACCTCTCGTTGACGTTGTCGCCGAGGGAAGGAGTTCGGACTATGTCTGAACTCAATTTATTGCCAAAACCCTGAAGAATGGTCCCTCCCATTTTGCAATGGATAAATAAAGGCTTAGAAGAAGCCCTTGAAAGATTACTAGTGCATCCAGCGCATATAGCAATCCTCTTTAGAATACCTCCGGGTAACAGAAGGACAAATCTGACAGCTATACATATTATATTTGTATTTGTATTTTGTTCGAAAATAAAACCAGAGGGTAAGAAAAAAAAAAAAAAAAAAAAAAAAAAAAAAAAATACTTAAACAAAAAAAAAACATATACTATTTTTTATTGTTAAAAATGATCCGTATATTATTATTATTATTATATATTATATTCTTATATCATATTATGGGAATAAAAATATGTTAAGAAATCATGCACAGCTAAATAAAATTCTTAAATTGTCCCTTGAGGTGGGATGTTGAAATTTATGAAATATTTAATAAATAAAAGCTTATGCTTGTTAATTCCTACATCATATAATGTTGAGGAAAAATAAAATTAACTTATTTAGGTGTAGATTTTTTAAGGTGAAGGTCAAAGTCAATGAATAAAACTTGAAGCTGATATTTAACTTCACCACTCTTTTATTAAATATTGATGCACACCTTTTCGGTTATAATACCATCTTCAGGTGCAAACAATTCAATAGAACAATTCTATTTAAGGTGATGGGGTACTTACACCCAGAGGCCTCATGTCTCAATTCACTTTATAGGGGCTGGGTGTGCCCCTAGAGCGTCTCCATACATTAAATTAAAGAATAAATTATTTTACCTCAGCTGGGGTTAGAAATCGACACTCGGAGGATGGTAAAATGGCGCTCTATCCTTTAGAACACGCCACCACTCCTTACAGTACTCCAAAAGTATAGGATAAATAAATAATAATTAAAATTATTGCAGATTAGTTAACAGAATAAAGAATTATAGGAGTTGGTGCACTCTTAATTGTGATCATAGAATAAAACACACCCGAATTGGGAAATAACTGTATTGTGTAGCTTATAAAACATGTTTCCATATATTTATGTGTGATTCGCTAGGTAAAGACAGCACCCCAATCAACTTCCATTAAAATTGAGGTCGTTGCATAACCAATATCTCCGAAGAAGTAGCTACTCGGTTGGATGACCCAACGTACGCGCAATGTGTGCCAGGATGAGCCGGTGAACCCTGACAAGGCGCCCAACCCGGAAAGACGTTACCCCGCGATAGTGGAACCACGGACCAGCGACCAGCACCTTGCACTAACAGCTGACACGCGACACGCTCCGATCGGCACGTGCACCACACGTGAACATTAGCATAACTCGGCGTTATAATGTCTAATGGAGAGTAATTAAAATCTGCATAAATATAACGTCAATGGATCATAGATGAAAGATACCGGACATTTGTACGCATTTTTATTAAGTTTTTGAGGCAAAATAAGTGAAGCAGAGATGATATAGTCCGTGCCGCGCTCGTGCCACAACATGTGCTACCTGCCTTAACAAGCAGAATGGCACCGAACGGAACAGGATCAACCCACGGAGCGTAGATAATTTTATGCAGTATTACGAACCTTACACAATAATGACCTTCTTATATTAGAACTACATTTGAAGCATTTATAGAAACACAAAAAAAAAAAAAAAAAATAATATATATATATAATATATATATATATATATATATATATATATATATATATATTTTAGTAGGACTAGTTACTGTGATGGGAAGAGTTTCAGGCTTCAAGTAAAATAATAAGCAACCTTTAGCCCCAGTAGGTGGTCCTAGGATTTTTTCAAGTGAGTAAACCATCCTCGGTTAAGTGTCCTTATGAGTGGATGTAAAACAGTAGCCTCAAATCTGTGCGATGCAGCCACTCGTTAAAGGTCTATGTCCTAATCAAAATTAAAATTCAAGCATGTTGTAGGAACATGCGAAAACTACGCAGAGGATTTTATCTGTGGAAAATAAAAGGAAGAAAAAGACGAAGAAGGCAAAGAAATACATGTGATGAAGAAGTGGAGGAGTTCATGAAGGCTCATGTTCTCCAGAAAGAATGAACAACTTAGAAAATTTTGGAAAGAAGCCTCCCTAGCGGTTTAGATTAGGAAAACCCACCGAAAAGCAACCTTCTAAATAAAAAAATTATTTTATATTACAGCATAATTTTTTTTTTTAACGAACCACTTATATAACGAAATATAATAATTAGTAAGGAACTTTACGGGAGTGCTATTTATTACCTTTAAACTCCTTCCCTACCCAACTTTTTTTTTTAAATTAATTTTATATTCAAGAAAGGATCATTCAGTATAAAGTAAGGTTTGCTAAAAATGGCAAGAGAGGTACCCACTAAAAATGTCAGAATCATTCTTAAGACAATATTTTCTGAGATCACCCCCTTTCGAAATCCCAAAAAGCGGCCATCCGCCACGTTGGACATATTTAACCGACTCCCCTGCATAAAAGATGCGACTGGGAAAGATAACAATAAATAAACAGCAGAGTAGAACAGAAGCCGATAACGGGTTTTCGAGACCGGTCCAGAAATTAATCTCCACGGCAGAGTTGTGCATTGTATTTAAACTTTGTCCGAGCTATTTGTTGTTGGGGGGCGCCGAAATCTCTTTTCTAAATCCCTCCCACCCGCTCCTCTGATTTAAAAGCCTACTTCCAGGGGCACATTTGAATACAATCAGTCGAGGATCCGGTAATGGGACACCGCAAGGTCAGGACCAGGTCACCCCGGGTCGGCTTGACCCGAGATAACTGGAAATCCCCCTGTCGCCGTTTTTTACCGTTCGGGATACGTCTTCTAAGGGGTATAATTTAAATATCTGGAACGATCGATATAGTATTACAATGTGACATATGTCTGTAAATAGATGAATATTAATTATATAAAATAATGACAAAATATTTTCTAAGCTTCTCAATGCTCACAATAAATAAATTAAAAAAAAAATACATCGCTCTATGTTTGATATTTATGATACTTTATATGACCTCATTCAATTTAAATTGTTTGCTATTGCGCTTTGCTACGTTTCAGGATTATTCTGATCAATCTAAATCTTAAGATTTAGAGAGCTTCATAACATAGGATAGGATAGCTAGCTCATCATTTTTTTTTTTTTTTTTTTTTTTTTTTTTTGACAAATGGTCATTAATGAAATGTTATAAGTATTAGAAAAATATACTTCCAAATTTGTTAAGATTCTAAATAACTACATCTAAAGCAAATCAATCTCTTTAAATATCATTTTCATTTATCTTCCAATCCAATCTGAATTGAATTGATCTAAGTTATTTTACCGTTTTATTATTATTTTTATACTATGGTTACCCTGTGCCCAAAGTAGTCAACATTAGGTTAGAGGCACAGTTTTTTGGATAATTACGGTCGTTTGAAAAATCTAATGACTTTATAAGTTTTAAGAGTTTATGATATTCGGTATTATTTCCTATCAGCTGCAGCAAGTCTAGCCATCAAATTCCATCGAATAAGTTTTTTCTTCTTTCTCATTTGCGTAGGTCGCAATCCATTACAACGTTTTTTTAAGGTTGGTCGTTCCTGAAGGTATTCGTATTTTGGTGGAGGTAGGTGTTCCATGAAGGAACTAGTGTCAGTTTCTTGTGTCTGATCCTCATTCTTGTTATTTTATTTGTTCACAGACGAGTTCTAATACATCGTGTTGTTTCTAGTTTATTTCAGTTTGGTCACTCTATTTACAAGATTCTAATTTTGGCTCTAAGCATCTTTAGTTTATTTTCTTATTTGTGATTTAAAGCCGGGTAAAGGGATGGAAATTCAAGAAAACAGGGTGAAACTTCTTAACAGAAGTAAACGCAAGATTATTTCCTTCAACACTTGGGCGATCTAGGATCCACATGAAATGATATTTTATTATTAAAGAAATTTAACATTCATATAATGAAATTAGTCATCTGCAATAAGAAAATGAATTAAAGTTTTGAACATTAAATTTATATTTTTAGGTTCTTTTTAAATAAAACTAGTGATCCATATTTTTAAGTCAACAATCTTTTTATTTCTTTTTTCTCTTCAACATTTTAGACATTTTTAAGGATCCTACTATAATCTGTCCTGTCTTTTGCGTGTATATATATATATATATATATATATATATATATATATATATATATATATATATATATTTTTTTTTTTTTTTTTTTTTTTTTTTTTTAATGTCTGCAATAGATAGGATAGATTAAAGTAGGGTTTTTGGAAATAACAAAAGGTTGAAACATTGCAGAGAAAAAAAATAAAAAAAATGTTGCGTGTATGCACTCATAAAAATACACCTATAATAAACATTAATTAAAATTAAATTTTTATATATTCGGTGTCAGACATAATTGTTTAAAAGATGTAATTATTATTGGTTGTATTGTTATAAGTCGAAGCAAGTGAAAAAAAATAGCCGTAGTAATTTATAGACTTATTTTTATTGATTAATTTTATACATTTATAAAATGTTGAATACACTGAAAAAATGTTCAGTTATTGACAAGAAAATTTGCGAACCAATTAATACGTTGCTGTTAAAATCTTTTTAAGCACGTCTCCTGGCATATGATGCAGTAACCCATGTCATAGAATTTTCACCTATTCACTAAAACTTTTAAGGTTGTAAATATCAAATGTATGTAAATAAATATAATAGATAAATTAATATATAAATAAAAGTTGCTATAGGTTGTGAGTTCGAATCCCAGTCCCGGCGGGGCTTTTATAAGGATGTAACTAAATGGGGATTCACTCACAGCCCCTCCCCCGGGTATGTGAGACCCTCCAGCCAAATGGTGGCCACTCACAAAATTAGGCGTAGGGAGTGATGACCCTACACTACAAAATGCATCGAGAAACGTGAGTGTAATTCTCCCAGGTGATGACATCACGAAGCCCAGGGACTACACGGCCTGTCGAGTCACTGGAAGAAGAATAAAATCTATAAATAAATATTAAACATTGTTAAATTATTATCTTGATTTGTGCCTGTGCCCCAACTGTTCAATATTAGGTTAGAGACACAGTTTTGGGGATAATTACGGTCGTATATATGCTTGTGTGTATGTATATTTCTAATTAGCAACGTACCATTTAAGAAAAGACGTTTAAAAGGTTAAAACGTGAACGATTTCCTGACAATATGAAAGTAGCTGTCTTGTCGACAGTTTGAGTGACGTTTGGACTCATCTCTATGTAAATTTTATGTATATCCTCTCAGAACCTCCGTATTGCGTGGAGAATTGGTATTTCATCGAGTGAAGACAGTGTCGAGGAGCTGTTACCAGTGTTTTGAAAGGGATAGCCTAATTAGACTCTCGGGGGAGAGGTCTGTTGCATCAGGTCGATGGAGTTATCTTTTAGTGCAGTCGTGTTGAACGGCTCCTGCATGACCTAGCCTCCTCAACGGGGGAAAAAAACCCGGAGCCAATCCTCCATGATCTCTTTGAGTAACATCTCGAAGTCATGGAGGCTCCTGGGGAAGCAAGTGTTGCCGCCGAGGGTTGGACAATGACTCCGGGGTCCGATGATACTCTACTGGTCACGTTTAGTCATGACTTGTTTCAATTATAGTATAGCAAACTAGGTAAACAGATGTAGCAATCTTATAAGAAATAGTTTGCTTATACATTGCCTGGAAATGTCCCTTAAGTGAAAGGGCATTCGCTAATGAAGGATCAAAAGGACAAAACAAGCAAGGAAAAAAGTCCAAGTATACAACTGGACGTGGTTATTTATTTACTTGTCATTCGCAAAATCTCCCATACAAAGGCTTTGGCCTGAACTCAAAATTATAAAATACATTAAATATTACATACAGTTAAAAACAGCTAACAAATAAAAAAAAAGTAAGAAAAAACAAAATATAAAAAAAATCTGGTGCGGGCAACACACGACTTTCACTTACCTCCGTTGTCAAAATCAATTTAAATAGTTCTTAATTATTTTTAAATATATTTATATATAAAAATAAGGTATTAAATAATTAATTAAATTTAATTTCAATAGAAACATGTGTTATATTAAATAATCTATAATATTATTATCTACAACAATCAGTTAGTTTTATCGGTTTTTCATCACTCTCCATTAACCTTCAAATTTCGTGTGTTAGTTAATATTTTTCCTAAAATCTTTATCTATTTAACGGTATATTATACATCTATGTTACTATTCTTGTGTTCAAATAAAATATGCACTTTTCTCCTTTATTTGTTTAACAAATTCGCTTAACTTGCATATTTACTCGTTATTTATTAATGCTAATATGATGCTGTTCTAAATCTCTTTAATTCTACAAAATTAAAGGTACTGCAGAGGAAGACCATTTTAAATATCAGAATTTAAGACCTGTCAGACTATTTCAATCAGAATAAAACCTACATATTAAATTCCATCAAATTTTACATGGATATAGCGAGTTTAATCAAAATCGTTGAAACTGTTTTTGAGGAAATCGTAAAAATGTGCAAAATACATAATATAAAGTGGCTCTTCAGGTTAGCTGATTTTGATGAAAACGTTTTTGTACATCTCGAGCGTATAGTAGTCTCAAATGTAAATTCTGGATTCCGTACACCTTTTCGTTTTCGTGCGAGACTTACCACACATAATCAAACACATACACACAGACCTTTTTAAGGACTTGGTTATTTGGACTCAGGAAATCCTAAAACAGGTGTTTCCGTCGAAAACAGGAATTCGAAAATTTTCACGATCGCAATATATGAAACAAATAGAATAAACTTACTACGAAATAGCAGTTCACAATAATATTAAGATACAGTAATAAAACGATAATACCAAGTACGATTAATTGCTAATTTAGACATACAACAGAGAATAGTATTACTAAGCAGAATAAGTACAATTTATTGTTAATTGAAAATAATTTTTTTTTTTTTATACAGAGAATTATATTCTAGAATTATAAAAAAAATAATAAATAATTATCCTTAGACATTTTCCTGAAGGGATCAATTCTAGAGGTGCTGCAGGGTACAATCCTAAGCTATATTTAACAACTGTCATGTTTGCTAGTTGCTGCTCTTCTGTAACAAGCCCAGAGTTTACACTTAAATATTAGTAGAAAAAATATGTTAAAAAAAGAAATAAAAAAAGGATTTATTGTCATTAAAATCATTATATATTTATTTTAAACAGTTAAAAAGGTTAGTTCACTAAAGGTAACTATGAGTAGAATACATTTTTTCTATCATTTATTTATAAAATATTTCTTTGGTATTTTCCAAAAACTTTTCCGAAATGTGAAAGTAGACTGATAGGATGGTAATGGGACACGGTTCTGTCCGGAGAGGGCGACCTGAATACCACCCTGCCGATTTTTTTTTTCTTTAAAAAATGCCTTCTTTGTTTCAGATATTTGGTGATTCGGTGTCTAAAAAAATGCCCTATTTGAAATAAACATTATAAATGTAAAAAAAGAAAAAAAAAACAGAAAATAACAAAAACAATATATCACAGTTGGTAGGTGAGATTTTGGTATAAAGTTCACGAAATGCTAAATAGCTGGTGAAATATTCAGAATTCGCATCTATAGCGGATTATTCCACATTGAATTGAATTCTTACATTGCCATTCAAATGCAATTCAAATATATTTGCGTTAATAAAATAATTCAGCTTTATGTGTATTTTAGGCGTTGAAGAGACTGAAGTGGGTGTAGGCTGTGGAACCGGACTCCCACGCTGGCTCCTATAGAAGGTGTATTTTCTATAGCTATGATTTACCCCTCACTGCTATACGTGTCAAGTGCAACAACCTGTAGGTAATCAACTGCTGTTTTTAGATATAAAATAACGGGATAATTATACCGACTATCGTTATTTACACTTCATTTATTTTTATTTTCATTTACCTATATATGGAATATAGAGAGCGGCGTGGTCAAGTGGATAGAGCGCTAGTCTGCTGTGCTGGTCCTGGGTTCGAATCCCGGCTGCAGCGGAATATTATTTATTTTGTTAATTCAGTCAGGAAGGTGACCCTGGGGTATGGAGACCCTTCTGGGGCTGTCCCAGCCTCTATGAAGTGGGTACCCAAAGTAATAATTGGGGAAAGCCTGGCGGCTGAGCGCGATTAAGGCCTAATCACCTCATTGCACTGCCGTTGGCTTTGAAACAGTACGAATCTCTATATGTACTGAACCCAAGACCCTCCATGGGTTGTAGTGGTACAGGTTTTTATATATGGAATACATAGTAACGGAAAATATTCCGTGAAAATTTTCGAAATCAAGTTTTCTCCAAAAATACACGTTTAGCATATCTTTAGTCTAACTTACCAACTCCAGAAAAAATAAAAAAGTCTTTGGGTATGTCTTTGGTCAATCTAACTCGAAAACAATTAGTAGTATGCAAGTGAAATTTCATATATTAGGAGCTTATATGCCTGAGATGTTACTGCAACTTAAAGTGATTTAATGTCATGCAGGTTTCATTCTGAATGAATTAGTCTGACAGGGCTTAAATGAGCATATTTTAAATTATTTTCCTCTAAAGTCCTTTTGATTTTGTAGATTCGAAAGACATAACTATATCATCTTGCTAGCATATATAAACAACTATCAAATATATAAGTTAAACAAATTTAAAATTGAACTACAGGAAAAAAGAGCAAAATTTATTTTTAAAATATTTAATTCACGTTTTTTACTTTCACTAACCTATATATAAAATATATAAGCCGTTTTTGAGAAAATCGTGAAAATTTGCAAAATTCACGGCATAAAGAGGCTCTTTTGGTAATCTAATAAAAAAAAAGGGTACTGTAACATTCAGGGCCTGTGTTAAATATAAAATTTCAGTTTCATACGGCTTTTCGTTTTTGCGCTAGGCTTACCTCACACACACAGTTTTGCGGGACTTAGTCATTTGACTCAGGGGACTTTAAACGTTTATTTCCGTTGAAAACCGGAATTCTAAAATTTTCACGACCGCACTTAAAAACATAGTTTAGAATATATACAAAACAAAGAAATAATAATACAATAGTAAAAACTTATTTATTTTTTTTTTTTAATTTATTCGAAAACAAATATCATTAAGATTTAGCTAAAGCACTAGATATTTTAATATTTTTAACCAGCACACTCAGCCCCAATTAAGTTCAGTCTATCTTGTTCATTTCATCCCTCCACATCACACACCGTCTTCCTCTTCTCCGTTCGCAAGGCCTAAAGCAGCTCACTTGATATATATATTTTTTTTAAATAGGTACATGTTCAAATTTTAGCTTTTTGGCTTTTTTAAATTTTTGCATGAAATTGGATCTGTCCAGTCTATATCTTTCCACCCATTTGACTCAGACTGAAATCATCAAAGATTTTAATTTATTTTTCTTAAACATTTCCATGCCGTATATAATTGTAAAACACATACCATAGTGTAGACCGGTAACCGTTATTTCCGACCGGAAGTGTAACTACCTTTAAAGATTTTATTTAGATACGAGTATTTGTTCCATCAAATTAAATATAGTCGTATTCGTTTCTATATTTGTTATTTCAATATAATTTACTGTCAATAATAATTTGGAATTTTTTATCTTTAATTTATAATACAATATATATATATATATATAAATAATATATATATATGTATATATATAAAAAAATTAATTGTTAAAATAGATATATACTAAATGTTAAATACTTTGAAACCTAGGCAAATAGTTCTTTCACCACGTATTAATGCATTCCTTCTGAAAACCATTTTATTTCCCGATTCTTGCTATTTTATTAAACGTTTTAAATTTCAAGATATCAATATCAACCATTTAATTAAGTTTTAATATGTGATATTGATTGTTTATTCTTTATACGTTTAACGTTACTTTATGCTGATGTGACTAATCTGACGATGATAAAATGGGAATTCGAAATTTTGCATATCCAGGTTAAATTAGGATAGGAATCTTCAACGAGTACCTGGCATCGCAAAAGATAAGGACCACCTTTCTACGTCCTCTCCGAAGACAGAATAGCGAAGTGTTTCTTACTCATATTAAAAAATCCTAGGGGCACATGCTAGATAGGAACTCGTGGACTTTGACATAGAAGGCTGTTATGCTAGTTACTTCATCACTGGGGATCTCTTAGTGATTGTGATATTCATAATGGTTAATTTTTTATTGTATTTAGTTGGATTTAACAAAATACCTAAAAAAGGTATTTTAGCCGAAAATAAATGCAAATGAATGCCCATAAACTATGTTTTTTTCCTCATTCTTGGCCTAATGCACAAAAAGTAATTAACTTTCTGACAAAGTTGTGATAAAAGTTTTTTTTTTTTAATAATCAATGTAAGAAAGAATAATATTTATTCTTTAGACATATCTTTCTTTCAATATTTAGTCAGAGATTTTAAATATCCGCATAATACTGTTTTATTTCATAATATTAACTTTACGAATGAAAAGTATAGAGGCTGATTAAATTTACTTCATCAAAAAGTTATACCACAATATTACAACGAACATACCTAAATCTACCGACTATTTAAGTATATTGGTTCCGTTTAATACTCATCGGTGAATAGAAACCGTATAATTTTATGATTTACCTATTTGCTGGAATCAATATCTGTTTTATTCTTATATGCTCAAATCATATTTGTTAAAAGTACTACAAGGCTCGAAACTAATAAACAAAAGTATCTTTATATATTCATTGGAACCCAAAAAGAATACCTATGGGAATATTGCAAATAATAATTAATTATATATCTTCATTTTTGAGGAGGAGGAGGTCATAAACGCAACATTAAAAACTTCAGAACAAACGATAAAATCCTCACTCCTAACTAAAAAAAAATTAAATTTCTCAAATTTATTCCGACATGGTCTAGGGTAAATTGGACAGTTATTTACACCCTTAAGGCTTCATTTCTGGGGTGAAATTTAAAATAATGCTTTTTACGAAGGAATCAAATTGAATTTTTTTATAGCTCATTCTTATAAAGACTCATGAAGGTTTTGGGTCAAAAGTTTAATAATCGTATATCCAACCTTTATATCCCTACACACAGAAGAAAAAAAAAATATGAATGTTCCTTTTCGGCTCGTTCCACTAGTTTCTGGAATTCCCATCCATCAAACATCCGTCATGCTCCGTCCCTCTCCACATTCAAATCTCTTTTTTTTCAATAAATTTTACTTTTTCTTCTATATTGGCCTCCATCATTAGTTTCCATTGTTTATTTATAAAGAAAAATGAAATACTTTGAGTTTTTTTTTTTTTTTTTGGAGGTTCAGCCCAGTAAAGCACTTCAGACAAGAGTGACTCTACAAGATAGACCAAACAAATTTCGTTTTTGATATCCAGTTCCATCGGCACTGAAAATCCTTTTAGGGTGAAGTAATACTCGCAAGCATTCCTCTTCCTATATGTCTTTGAGGTTCTTGAACCACCTTCTAACTTTGGCTTCAGAAACACAAGCGCTGGCTTTGATTTCGATATCTTAGAGGACCCTCCAAACATTAGTTTTATGTATATCTTGTAATAAAATTCTGACTTATTTAATTATTTTTTTAAGTTAAAGTTTAGGTTGTCAATAACTGTACTGAGTGTCAATAACTGTCTGGTTTACCCCATTATCATTATAAACATCTAGGTGTTTTCCCAGAGCGTCATTTAAACATACAGCCTGTGAAGCGGAAACCTCGGAAAAACCTGAGGATGTAGATTTAAATTAATCAACAATACCCGTTATTCTGATAACAGCACGTATGATAGTTATCGAACGGTTTATTTCAGTCGGCTAGCTTGATTGGATATTCCAGAACTAGTTGGGAACTGAATTTCCTGTTGCGAAGAAAATGGAATTCACAGAAATTTTGATAGAATAGTTTTCCTCTTCTTATCAAGATGTATGTTATCACAATCCGCTGGTTATTTATATTTATAAGTTATATCTTACTAACACGGTTATACGATTTCAATAAATAAAGTAAAAACAGATTTTTCATAATGATTTTTTTTTTCTTGCAACACAACAAATTATCGCCGGATGTATGATCAAGCGTTCATGAATTAAATTAGAAAATTACTACCTATTATATTGGTCTCTACTATATAGTAATTTTACCTACGAAGTATCCAAGGTTGTGAAATATTCTTCTCATTAAACAACTCAAACATTGAAATATATATTTTTTGGCTTTCTTGAAGGTTACAAATTCAGAAATAATGGAAATAGAAAGAAAGGAAATTTTTATTTTATATATATATATATATATATATATATATATATATATATATATATATATATATATATATATGCGTGTGTGTGTGTGTGTGTATGTGTGTGTGTGTGTGTGTATGTATTGTATAAAATGATAATGCCTTTTGGTTACCACGAACTCCTTCTAAACCAGAGAGATTTTGATGTTATATTGTTTCATACAGTAATTAAGATTAAAAAACAATATTACGTACTAATTAGTACGTAATTCTTTAAAATAAATGGAATGTTGTCATAACTCCATTAGCTAACATTGTTAATAATTGTTTATATTTTTAATACATTATAGAAAACCGATGTTTCTCTGCAAACTATATGTTGCATATATTGCAAACTATATTTGAGAATGTTTACATATTTAAAGTAAACAGTTACTAATCCTCTACCTTTGTATTATAAACATTAGCTTCTCAATCAATTACCCGTTTTTTAGGATATCTCCAAATATAATTATGGAAACACGCGATTTACGAGTAATATTTTTGTACGACTTTAAACTCGGCCATTCAGCAGCTGAGGCCGCTAGAAATATTTGCAAGGCGTTTGGGGAAGGGAGTGTTAATGAACGGACCATTCACCGTTGGTTTGCTAAGTTTTTAGCTGGGGATATCGACTTAGAAAACTTGTCCCGAGAAAGACCTCCGTCCGTAATAGACAACGATGTCCTCAAACATACAGTAGAAGGAAACCCCTACCAAACAGTTAAAGGACTCTCAGCACAATTAAATGCAAGTGCATCTACCGTTTCCAGACATTTAAAGTGTATCGGGAAAGTAAAAAAGCTCGATAAAAGGGTACCTAATGATCTCACTGAGCGGCAGCAAGACCCCATGTTTCAAAACATACCGTGCGAAAATTGAAAGAACTGGGCTACGAAGTTCTTCCGCACCCACCATATTCTCCCGGCTTGTCTCCAACAGATTACGATCTGGTCAGGAACTTAGACAACTTCGTCAATAAATTTTTTTTGAAAATGATGATCAAGTGAAATGTGCGTTTTCAGATTTTGTTTCACTTCAAAGCTCAGAGTTTTCACTTCAGGGATAAAAAAGTTGGTGTCACGTTGGGAAAAATGTGTAGGAAAAGAAGGTAAATACTTCTTATAAAATTATCTTGTTTTCATATCGTATTTAAAAAAAAAATGCTTTACCTTGAAATCGGACATTTCATGTAACACAACCCAATAGTAATAAATCGAATAAAACAGTAAACGTTTAACATTAATAAAACAAACCGAACAATTTTGATTTTTGACCAACTTATGTGATAATTTTTGCAGATGACTATATATAATAATAAATAGACGTTATATAATAAATATAATATTTTCTTTATAAGTTCAGTTTTCGTTATGATGAAGTCATAATCTTAAAGTGATAAACAGAACTTTATTGAACGTAAATGACACCACATTTAAATTGCACGCGTGTGACGCAAGACCGGATCGCAAGTAGCTAAATAAAATCAAATCGCAAAGAGTTAATAAATAAAAATAATATAATACTATTGTCTGCACATTTTTATCTTTTTTTTTTTTATGACGAATCACACGAAAATGAAAATGGACCCTTTAGATATCATGTATAAAATAAATATTTTTAAATGTAATTATCGTGTTTATGAACATAAAAACAGTATTATAGATATATAATTTACCGTTGGAAAGCTGAATATTATAGAAATAATATTATTTTATATACAAAATTCTACAAGTTTTAAAAATTATAATTTTTTAAAAAATATTTGCAGTTTATATGTAGTGCCATTCATTTAAAAAAAAGTTCATGTCGACCAATTAAAATTTTATTACTTAAGATTAGGTGTTAATCGTAACAAAAAGTACACTTAGCAAGATAATATTATGTTTATTATACAACTTTATTTTTTACCATCAGCAGAAATTAGAAACGTAAATTGGTAAAAACAAAAAAAAAATTAGTTTAGTTTATTTGTTTGCTATGTTTAACGGTTCCTATTTTATGAGGTTTATTACAATTTTAAATTTCATATGAACTTCTTTCAAATATATTTTAATGTATTAAAGTTAATTTAGTTTCCATGTGAGTCCCATTTACTTTACAGTAAAACTATTTCTATTTTAATGATCTAAAAGTAAAAATAAATATTAACATTATTAGTTTATAATATCTTTTTCTTTATTTTTGAAGCTTACCTACGATGTGGTACATAATATTACTTTCACTTACTATATATAGTAAGGGGGAGTATTGCGATCGTGAAAATTTTCGAATTCCAGTTTTCTACGGAAATACACGTTTTAGGGTCCCTTGAGTCCAAATAACCAAGTCCCGCAAAAAGGTCTGTGTGTGTGTGTGTGTGTGTGTGTGTGTGGTAACTCCCGCGCAGAAACGATAAGTCCTATGAAACTGAAATTTCACATTATGCATTTTGCACCTTTTTTCGATTTTCTCGAAAATGGTTCCGACGATTTTGATTAAACTCGCAGTATCGATGTAAAATTTAATGGGCTTTAATATCATGTTGGGTTTATACTGATAAAATGGTCTGACAGGGCTTAAATACCGATATTTTAAATTTTCTTCTCCTAAATTACCTTTAATTTTGTAGATTCAATAAAAATAACTATATTATCTTGTCAACGCTGATGAAAAACCGGTAAATATATAAATTGAATAAATTCGATATCTAACTAACGGAGAAAACAGAAAAAATATTTTTTTAATGCAATTTTCGTTTTTGAACATAAGAGCAGTAATATACATGTATGATATACCGTTGGAAAGCTAAGGATATTAGAAAAAAATATTATCTCATACACAAACTTTTAAAAGTTAATAGAGAGTGATGAAATGAACATAAAACTAACTGATTATTTTAGATAATAATATAATAGATTTTTTAATGAAACACTTGTTTCTATATAAATTCAATTTAATTAATTCCTTGATAGTTTCACGTATTTTTATCTCTATTTTTAAAAATTCTTTCATTTATTTTAAAAATAGGTGTAAGTGAAAGTCGTGTGTTGCCCGTACTAGATTTTTTTGTCTACTGTATGGAAGTATATAACCTGTACGATCTACCATGAATCACCGTAAACTCCCTAATCCTCAACATTACTAATACCATATGTGCATAAGTTTATGTGCTTGTAACATTTACTATTAAATTGCCCGACTCATTTTATTGCATATTAACTTTTCCAAAATCTTGCGCTTTCCAACGGTATATTATTCGCCTATGTTACTACTTCAGAAATAATTTTTTTATGAATTGACCATAGAATATTTATTTTTTCCCTTTTGGAGAAAAGCTAAATTATAATGTATTTTACCTCTGAAGCTCCTGGCAACGATGCCCTAAATGATAGTGAAAACCGTATTGAATTCCATCTAGTTGCTTAGAAGGAGTTAGCGGAAACCAAAATCCCACTATCATTTTATACACAGAGAGAAGAGATATAAAATTTAGTACAAACATTTGTAATTTACACATTATGAAAACATGTTTTTTTTTTGTTTTTTTTTTAATGTGAAGGCAACGTTTTAAATATTGGGGATCACCTATGGTGTATTAGCTACCACGACAGCCTTCATTGTAAATTGTCGAGGGGTCGTACCTGGCAGGTGCCCTTGGATTTTTTGATGTGTGTAAAATATCCTTAGTTACTGTCCGTGGATTTAACGTAAAAAGGTGGTACCAAGCCTGTGATATGACAGGTACACGTAAAAGATCCCTTTCCTAATTTAATCTGGATAGGCAAAATTTAGGACTCCCACTGTAGCATCGTCCGATTAGCCGTAGTAGGCTAAAATGACGTTAAATGAATAAACAATTTTTTGAGGATTTCAGTCAAAGTCAATTGGAGGAAGAAGATATATATTTGATATATCATTTCTCAAGCTAATGTGGTAAAAATTAAGATAGTAAAAAAACTAAAATTCTGGATTTATCGAATAAAAAAAAAAAATTTATAATAAAATAAAATAAATTGTATAAAATACGGTTATTGTGTATATATTAAAATACGCTGAAAAATTGTATGATAATTCACTATCACCTATATCACATCAAACGTTCAAACATTTTAAGTTTTTACTTTTGCCCCATTAAATTTTTACTTTAGTCCAACACGACTCACATGTCCTTTACTTGCCTAAGATACCTTTTTTGGACTCTAGAGGGCCTTAGACAAATACATATCATGAAAACTGCTACATCTTTAAGATTACTTGTTTAACATTCCTTACCTAGTAGGGGTAGGGAAGGAAAACAAAATAAAGAATTAAGTGCTTACCATGTGATAGCTAGCAGGTAGTAGGAGATTGTAGCTGCTGCAAACCCTCTTCCTATATTAATGACTGCTCCTTAAGAATTAAGGACACAGTACATCGCTTGGCGTTTCGCAGCTAGGGAAAGTTATTAGGTTTCCCCCGAGATATTCCTTAACCGTGTGCTCTATGCCTCAGCCGTCCTGCCTCACTAATATTTGTCTCCTCCCGGGCCACTTGTCTTGCAACCGTATGCAAATCTAGCCTTTGCACTGGGGAAATATTGCACCGCTTCTCAAATTCTCTACTTCTCGCATTTGCTTCTAGATGTAACATAATAAAGCGGACCAAGGGTGTTATTTTTTTCTTGCGACTTTGCGACGATATTAAAATAAGATTACAGCAATATACATATTTTTTAGTGTAACAGCGTTTTATTAAACCGCAGTATATTGCTTAGAGAACCATGTAAAGACAAGTCGCGCTCACTTATTAATTTTATGAAAACAAACATCATAGTTATTTTTTTTTCCTTATTATTGATTTTATTCTCACTTATCTATATACAAAATATATACTTAGTAAGGGATAGTATTGCGATCGTCAAAATTTTTGAATTCCAGTTTTCAACGGAAATACACGTTTTAGGGTCCCTTGAGTCGAAACAACCATGTCCCGCAAAAAGGTCTGTGTGCGTGTGGTAACTCCCGAGCGACAACAAAAAGTCCCATGAAACTGAAATTTCATATTTAAGACAACTAAACGCTCGAGATGTTACAGAAACTTTTTCATCAAAATCAGCAAATCAGAAGAGTCACTTTATTTCATGCGTTTTGGACCTTTTTACCATTTTCTCAAAAACAGCTCTAATGATTTTAATTAAACTCAATATATCAATGTAAAATTTGAGGGACATACAATGATACAATGATGTAGGTTTCATTCTGATTGAAATAGTCTGACACGGCTTAAATGCCGATATTTTAAAATATCTTCCACTAAGATACCTTTAATTTTGTAGATTTCGAAAAAATTGGAACATCACCTTATAAGCCTTAATAAATAACGGGTAAATATGCAGGTTGAGCTAATTTGATGAACATCTAAAGCCTAAAAGTGCAAACATATTTTTTATAGCAATTTTTGTGTTTCTGAACACAAGAATAGCAATATAGATGTATAATATACCGATGGATAGCTAAAGATTTTAGAAAAAATCCTATCTGATACACGGAATCTTAAAGGTTAATAAAGAGTGATAAAAAGTCGATGAAACTGACTGATTGTTATTGATAAAAATATTATTTAGTAAAACACATGTTTTATTGAAATTCAAAATAATTAATTCTTTGACAATTTATTTATTTCTTTAAATGTATTTAAAAATTCTTAAATTGATTTTAACAACGGAGGTAAGTGTAAGTCGTGTGTTGCGCGCACCAGAGTTTTTTAAAATTTAAATCAAGAATTGTTTTTAACGGTATAGGCATAATTTGTTTTAAAATTGTGATTTTAAAAATTTAGGGTGTCTTGCCATTGCACTGATTGGATAAAGGAGTCCGAGAATTTTTTTTGTTAGGAACCACTGTATTACAGGGTTAATACATATACTATTTTTAAATACCTGTTCTATTAATGAGACTTTAAAGGGTCTTGCATCATGGAAAGGACGATCCACGATTGCCAGCTGTTTCACTAATCCTTCATCTATATGAAGAAATTTTAATCGAAGTGTTTAATCTCCTGAAACTTTCACGAATCTTCCCCTTAATGAGAAACAAAGATAGAAAAAAAATCACAGTTATTTCAAAATGTGGCTTCAAATATCTTCCTACCTTTAAATGGGATGGGAAAACGAATCTGGCTTGGGGGGAATCTTATCAATGCCCGTCACGATTCGCGAGAGAGAAGTATCTTGGGGCTTCCTTGATGAAGGAGCAACAGGTTCACCGAATAAGGCCGCCGCAATCTGAGAAGAAACGGCCGAGGGAGGAAAAGTAGCAGCCGTATTAATCATACCATCAGCAAATGACGTCGCATCCTCTCGCAACCTGATGAAACTGTTATTCTCAAACGGCATAAATCGTTATGAAGTCCAAGATGGAGGGCTGTAATAAATTGGAAACTCCCTTGTCCGTACCTGACTCGTGAAGGAAGCAAATCGTTATGCAAGGCAGTAATTGAGAATAAAATGTACAATATTATCGTCATTGTCATATTAATAAAACAATCTAGTGTCCACTTCAACTTAACTCTGTTGTTAAAATCAATTTAAGAGCTTTTGAATAAAGTTATAAATAAAAATTTTAAATTGGGTTTCTATGGAAACATTTGTTTTATATTAAATAATCTAACAACAGAAATCTATAAATATTAAAGGGATCACTTGTAGCTGGGTGGCTAGCGTAACAGCCTCCCATGCTAAAGGTCACGGGTTCAAACCCTATATATAAATATTAAAATGGATCTCATTTTTCCTTGGTGTTCGCATCAGGCGTAAACAGCTTTACCGATTACACTACTTTTTTTCGTTTTTTTTATTATTATTATTTTTTTTTATTTATATATATTTTTTTTTGGTGTTTATAATAGTCAAAAGAAGGATCTTACAGAAGAAAAAAAAGAGAAATGTTACTTTGGCTGTTTTTTTTTGTTTTTCTAAGGTAATATTTATCACTCTATCTATATTTATAAAAATTAGATGATTGATTTCGCTAAGACATATTTAAGATATTACATGGCCTGCAAGATGAGCTAGTGATAATATAAAACAATCAGTTAGTGTTATCCAATTGTCATCACTGGGCATTCATAACCACTTTGTATATAAGACAACATTTGTATTATTTTTTTTTTTTTTTACTTTTCAACGGCATACTATACATCTATATTACGATGATAATGTTTGTTTATTCGTTTATTGGTTTAACGTCACTTTATGCTACTATGGCTAATCGGACGATGCTACAGTGGGAGTCCTAAATTTTAGCCTATCCAGGTTTTATTAGGATAGGGATCTTTAACGAGTACCTGACATCGCACAGGCTCGGGACCAACTTTTAACGTCCCCTCCGAAGGACGGCATAACTAAGGATTTTTTACTCTCATTAAAAAATCCTAGGAGCACCCGCAGGTTTGAATTTAGGACTCCCGGTGTAGCATCGTCCGATTAGCCATAGTAGCATAAAGTGACGTTAAATAAATAAACAAACAAAAACGATGATAATGTTAAAAAAATACACTAAGAAATATTTTCCCTCTTTTTCCTTCACTTTTCTGTAGAAAAAAAATAAACTTTATTCACATATTTACATTTTGACAAAATGTTAACAATGATTTCAGATGAGTCATCCTTACAATCAGAAAATATTTTTGTATTTTTGTCATTATAGTACATTAGCCTTAATGGCAAACATATGGTGAAATAAAATTGAGGTTATATTGCGATTGTAGAAAAAATTATACAAAAAACCTACGCATAAAAACTACACATAAAATAATTGACAATACATAAAATATTTGAAAATACATAAAATAATTGAAAATACATGAAATAAATTTCTGTAGAATGTTTTCATCCTGTATATATACCTATATACAGGTCAATCCATTTGAAATCGTCCAATTTTCATTAATTTTGCCGCTCAACTTTTTTTATATTTGTGATTTTTTGACCAGTTATTCTCCGTCCTTTTGGAAATATAAAACTACCAATGAAATAAATTTCTGGCCATTACTTTCAGTATTGCAGCCGTTTTTATTCAGCTTCTTGGGCGAAAACATGTGTCCGGAAAATCTTTCGTAATTCGGGAAAATAATTCCTGTAATTTTTTATATATATAAAAAAAAATTAGCAATAAGATAAGGACATGCTTTGCATTTTGTATCCCTACAACTTATTATCTAAATAGTAAAGAAAGTTATTTAAAAAACTCTCAAAAATGAATAAAAAACGTGACTTTTAGCGAGATAAAAGTATATAAAGAAAAAGAGACTCGCTTGTAATTATTTTTTTACAGCTTAGTTATATTCCCACCTGCTGTAAAAATTCCGATCTTGAGAACACAGACCTTTTTTTTTTTTTTTTTTTATATGAATTTTTAAATTTGGCAAAATTTCATTTTTTACAATCTTTACACGGAAATATCCCAAAAGGGACTGAGTGAAAAATTATGAAACTAATACATATCACTCCACATTAACATCTTAAACTCATCAGTTTCGGTGATATAAATTTGGTCATTGAGACAAAGCTGTTTCCGGAGTTGTGAAATTCTCATTACTATTAAAATAACGTTTTATTTAAAATATATTAACTATGGTAATTTTGCATATTTAAAAACAAAACAAAAACAAGAATGATGATAAAAGTGTTTTATATGATTATGGTCCTTACAACACATTGACTAAGTAGCTAAGAAAATAGTTAAAAAATTCACGAAAATTAACATAATTTGAAACCTTTGGCGATCTGTAACAAGAGAGGTTACATTTGATTCACACGCTTAATTATTTTTCCTTATATAGCCTTATCATTGCACTGCTTGTTATAAAATATTTGATTGTCTGAGCAATGATCTTTTTTTTTTTCAACATACATTTTTCATAAAGGAATCTTTCCCAGCTCAGTAATATTTATAGTCAAATATCTAAAAAAAGACTGAGTGAAAAATGATGAAACTCATACAGATTATACCTCTATGTAGGAAGCATGACAGAATTAAATTTTGTAGCAGAGACTTAGTTTGTTTCTGAAATATAATCAAAAAGTACTTGCCTTGCCAGAGTGGCCCTCATATCATCAACCGACAACGAGACAATGCAAATTAATAACACTAGAAACAGTTGAGTCTCAGCAACTAAATTTTATCCTGCAGTAAATATTATATAGAGGTATAAAGTATTTGCGTTTTATTATTTTTCACTTTGTCCTCTTTGAGATATTTTACTATTAACATAACTGAGATAGAAAATAATCAACCACCGAAACCCATCTTATAGACGAATAATCTGTATCAGGTTCATCATTTTTCACTCAGTCCCTTTTGATCTATTTCTGTGTAAATATCGCAAAAAAAAAAATCTTTTATCTCGTTAAAAGTCTCGTTTTTTATTCATTTTCGAAAGTTTTTTACAATTTTTTTATTTATTTAGGTAATGAGTCAAGGAGACAAAAACTACAAACCATGTTTCCTTATCAAATTGTTAATTTTGTTTTGATTTGATATCTAAAAAATTAAATCAATTAGAAATATTTTCCCGTTACATGTTTTTGCCCGTGAAGCTGACTTAAAACACTTAAATTTTTGGCAGGAAAATTTTTTTATTTATGGTTTTATATTCACGAAATGATCTATCCATAAAAAATGGTCAAAAATCACGAAAATCAAGAATTTCAAGGGGCATGGTCTGGACGATTCACCCATATGCATTTTTCATCTATACTAATGCACCAACTAATAATTACAGAGCAAATAATAATTTTAAGACATCGTAACACTCTGAATAAGATCTAAAGCATCTATTGTATCTAGATTAATAGTAAACAGTAGTTCACAATATTACTTCTAATTAAATTTTGTATTGATTTAGCGAATTTAAAGAGCTTTGCGAAAGTCTTTAAAAGGTGCAGAATGCATGGCATAAAAATAGCACTTCCATTCGTCCGATCCTATTGAAAAAGTTGCTGTAACATCTCTGGCACATAGTTCTTCCAAATATGATATTTCAGTTTTCTAAAACCTTTCGGTGACCTGCTTGGCCAGTCACATTTTCGAATGTCTTGGACTCCGGGGAAACTAAAACGTGTATTGTTGAAAACTGGAATTCGAAAACATTTACAAACACGATACTTTCCCTTACATTATACTTTATATATATATAATTAAGTAAAAGTAAAAACAGTAATTAATAACCCTGAGAAAACTTTTGCACTAATAATATCGTGAATTATTAAATTATTTTAACTCCTTGATTGAGAAGAAGAATCTAAGACTAGTTTGGTAACAAAAACAAGAAGAAAATTGAGATTTCTGTATGTAATATGATCCATGTTAATAACACGTATAGTGGTAGCATTTCCCTTATACTTCCAACGAAAAAGAATACATGTTTTATTAAAATCAACTAAGAAATTTTTTTAGGTATCGTACGTATATTTCCTTGGATAATATTTCCTAGGATCATATCTTTACCAAACAATCAACTCCCAGCTACCTCCATTTATCCAAAGACTTCTGCAATTTAAATCGTCAGTCCACTCTATACAAGATCGCGCCATTCCGGCCTTTATATTCCTACCCATAGAACAACAACTTTTGATCATTCCTTTATTGTCCGCTCTACTACTCTCTGGAATTCCTTAACTACTCATATCCGCCATGCTTCTTGCCTAACATCATTCAAGTCCCAGCTATTCCAGTACCTACTGTCATCCCAAACAGACGCTCAATAAGATATTTCAAATCAAATATCCAATCAAAAACAAAATTTATTATTTATTGTTCATATTTTTATATGGATCAATTATGAATCAATTTCAATGTTTAGTTTTGTTTAACACACCAGAAGTTATTATTTATTTATTTTACTCTTTTGTTTTATTATATCCTTTCTTTTCTTTATGTATCATTGTGAATAAGAAATAATTATATTCCTTTGGTCTTGTAGCCAGAAACATTATATATATCTTAATTGTACATATGAATTGTTCTTAAGGGACCTTGTCCCAGAATAAATATCTTTTTCTATTCTCTTGTATTCTATTTTTTTGATGCTACTGCATTGTTGTTGGTTTTAACTCTTTGATTGGGAAGAAGAATTTATGACTAGTGTGGTAACAAAAACAAGAAGAAAATCGAGATTTCAGTACGTAATATGTTCCATGTCAATAACACGTCTCCTGGTTGCATTTCCCTTATACTTACCACCCTGCATGAAATCCAAATATCCTGCAATTCCAAATAACCGTATTTAATTTTTCGTATGATAGAATCGTAGTGGCCTGGATACGCTGCCTTCTAAATTGAGCATGACTGGTTTGGATTGGATGCAGATACTCATTGCAACACGAACAGGTGCGGGTATTGAAGAAGTCGTGGGCGGAGCTGTGATTTTGTCCGGCGGCAGCGATCACTGCAGCTAATTACCCCAACCCGCCGACAAAGGCTTTGATATACGACCACCGAGCCTTCTAGGTCCTCCCGACAACTATTATAACTGCCATTTTCCTCACTTTTCTATTCCCTTAAGATTTATTATTATGAAATTTACATTTATTTAAAATCTGTAATTTATTTTATTTAAAACGAAAACGGGAGTCGGTAATTTATAATTGGTGTTGAAGCGGGATTCGTTCGACTCAATACTTGTGACTCTTGATATATTACCTTTTCCATATTTTCAAGTTGTTGAAATAATGCGTTCAAGATTTAAATTTATCGATCTCCATATAATGGTGGATATTAACTTGATTTATTATAATTTTTAATTATCAGCAATAAACCAATGGCCATTACCTACGATGTATGTTAAAATAAATATGGTTTCTGACAGCCATTAAATCTTCTTATCACCAGGTGATCAGTTCTTGGCTGTAGTGCCTTCAATAAGTCTCCTCTAGTTTTCAGTACGAACGACATTCCTGACAGAGGAGCACTGCGATCTAAGGGAATCTACGTTACACCTCATCGATGTCGTGATGTAATGTCGGCGATAGTGAATCATCATACACTTTCACTCTCCTTCAACTTATAATACAATTACAATAACTGAATATTTTACAAAACATGATCATGTTTTAATTTTCATTACGAATAATGTTTTCATTTATTAAAATGGTGTTTATAAATAATAAAAAATCTGGTGCGGGCAACACACGACTTTCACTTACCTACATTTTTATAATCAATGAAAGAATTTTCAAATACAATTAGAGATAAAAACAAGTGAAACTCTTATAGAATTAATTAAATTTAATTTATATAGACACATGTGTTTTATTTAAAAATCTATTATATTCTTATCTAAAATAATCAGTTAGTTTTATGTCATTTCATCAATCTCTATTAACTTTTAAAAGCTTGTGTATGAGATAATAGTTTTTCTAAAATCTTTAGCTTTCAAACGGTATATCATACATGTATATTACTGCTCTTATGTTCAAAAACGAAAAATTGCATTAATAAAATATTTTTTCTGTTTTCTCCTTTAGTTGGGTATCGAATTTATTCAATTTATTTATTTATTATATAGTTATTTTTATTGAATATACAAAATTAAAGGTACTTTAGGGAAGAAATATATTAATTATATTATAAAATATCGGCATTTAAGCCCTGTCAGACCATTTTTATCCAAATAAAACCTACACGATATTAAAGCCCATTAAATTTTACATCGATGTAGCAAATTAATCAAAATCATCGGAACCGTTTTTGAGAAAATCGAAAAAAGGTGCAAAATGCATAGTATAAAGTGCCTCTTCTGGTAAGCTTTTTTGATGAAAAAAGTTTTGTCACGTCTCGGGCGTATAGTTGTTTTAAATATAAAATTTCAGTTTCATAGGACTTACTGTTTCCTTCCAGGAGTTACCACCACACACACACACACCAAAGACCTTTTTGCGGGACTTGGTTAGTTGGACTCAGGGGACCCTAAAACGTGTATTTCCGTTGAAAACTGGAATTCGAAAATTTTCACGATCGCAATACTTTCCCTTACTATATATAGTAAGTGAAAGTAAAAAATACATGTTTTCATAAATTGTTTGCTTTGACATAACTTTATCATTTAGTTTTGTTATCTCTTTTTAAAATAATTTTTAATGATATTCTAGAAGTTTTTTAAAAGTAATATTTGATGTTATTATTCGATTTTATTAAAACTAATTATGTCTTTTCCCTTTCCCGATACTTTCGTGAACTCTCACAAGCACTTGCTTTGAAGTTCGCCAACCTCTTATCTCACCGTATAGTGCGGTCTTAAGGCATGTAGCATTAGGAAATAAAACCATTACACTGAATTTTACTTTGTTTGTCTTAATGTTATTTGTTATTTAGCTATATTATTTTATTTAAAAACATTTTGAGCGTGTGTATTCTCTCACCAGCTTACACCATCAGAAGAAAAGGTCTATCGTTTATAGACACAATAGTCTCAAAAAATGGTCCCAGTGTGTATTTAGTATTTCTGACACAAAAACTCGAACGTAGTAGAAACTATAATTTCATGCCTGAACTGTATATAGACCGCTTATATTGAAGCAACTTATTCACTAATAATGATTGATCAGATATGCTTTATCCCATAGATTTTTCACCTATTTACGATTTTCACAAAAATACCACTAACGATTTTATTTCAACCCATTATTAAATAGTAGAAGCCGCCCTAATAAAATTAATAAAAATTGCAGGATTCTACCACCGAATATAATTATTATGAACACTCCAATGACTCTTAAGGGTAGAAGTGGAAAAACAATATTTAAATTTTATTTTTAATATAATTTTGTTTCCAAATTACATGGTTTAGTTAAAAAGATCTGGGAAAATTAAAAAATGCCCGAAGAATGGAAAGAATCAATACATGTACGGATTGTAACAACTATCGTGGGATCTCTCTTCTACCAGTTTGCTATAAAATATTCTTCTCAATACTAACTATCCGAATCACGGAATACGATGAGGAAATTATCGGAGACTACCAATGCGACTATTGATCAAATATTTTCCTTACGTCAAATATTAGAGAAGAAGCTGGAATACAACGGTGTAGTCCATCAACTCTATTTCGATTTTAAAAAGGCTTATGATTCAATAGACCGTCGGAAGCCATATAACATCATCATTGAACAGGAAATACCTAGAAAGTTAGTAAACCTAGTAGAGATGTGTTTGTCGGAAACATTTCATAAAGTTAGAATCGGTCATAATTACTCCGAGAGATTTGAGGTACGATCGGGTTTGAAACAGGGTGACTCCATTTCACCTGTTTTGTTTAAATAGCTTTAGAATATGTCATAGAAAAGGTGATGTGTAAGGCTTAAATATGGGTGACAAGATTCCGGTTTTGTGGTATACCGATGATTTGGTACTGCTAGGTGAAGACACGGAAACCATACAACTAAATGCAAGTGTGTTAATAAAAACCGGTAAACAAATAGGTCTCGAATTAAATACCGATAAGACGAAATATATGATTAGTAGCAGAAATGGTGGCGATCTTGATGAAATTATTATTTTAGGGCATACTTTTGAACATGTAGAGAAATTAAAGTATTTAGGTTCAATGATAACAAGAAAAAATGAAATCCGCGAAGAAATAAAGTCCCGGTTAAAGGTGGGAAATGAGTGTTATTATTCAGTTGCTAAATTACTTAGCTCGCGGCTTCTGTCTAAAAACTTAAAGGTTAGAATTTATAAAACTATTATTCTTCCGACGGTTCTTTACGGATGTGAAACGTGGCCACTTACTTCGAAGGATAAACAACGGCTTAAGGTTTTCGAAAATAAGGTACTGCGTAAAATATTTGGTCCGAAGAGAGATGAGGCCGCTGGGGAGTTTAGAACGTTGCACAACTGAATTGATAGAATTGCGGAGTTTGTACACTGTGAATATAGTTGAGTTGATAGCATCGTGGGGACTCAAATAGGCGCGTAAAGTTGTTGGGCTCGGTGAGGAACGGATTCCGAGAAAGTTGGTATTCGCTGAACCGACTGGCAGGCGTCCGAAAGGTAGGCCGGAGCGTCAATGGGAGGATTGCATTAAGGCTGATCTCGGGGGCTTGGCTTGACCGGTGAACGTTGGACGAGTCTGTGCAGGTGAAGTTTGATGGTATCGGCATCGAACCTTCGGGTTCGGTAAACCTATTATTATTATTTTAATATAATTACGAAATGCGAATTTCTTATATTGTATGTAGATTTGGTAAGAAAATGAAAACAAATAATGAGACTAAGGCGGACCTCTATTAGAGACTGGCAATAAATAATATCGAGTTGAAACAACACGCTTTTCATCAGGCTTTATATACGATCTCGTTCTTTAATTATACCGTTTGGACTCAACCACGGTGGCCCGGGAAGCTGATGATGATATGTGAACCGCTACCAAGCCAGCCATTCATTCCCTAGTTTCATTAGCCATTTAGTGACATTTATCGGTCCTTAAGTTAATAAACTTGTTAGCCAACGTCGTATATATGATATCCTCATCAATATTTATAAATTCGGCAACGAATACCTCACCGTAGACTGCAACGGCTTCGTCTTTATTTGATTTACTTTATTAATATTGACTTGAAAAGGTAAATGGTTTGTTTTTAAATAATTCGCACCTTAACATTAGAAACAAGAAGAAAATTGAAAAACAAAATATTTATTAGCTACGAAACTTCTTCAGTAAAAGTTTAAAAATGTGGTACGGCCAAAACACGACTTTCACTTACTTCGTTTGTTAAAATCGATTTAAGAATTATTAATAAAATCAAAGTTAAAATACATTTTAGTGAAAGTAAAAAGGTTAAGAAAAATATTTTCAGTTTCGTTGGAAACATATGTTGTAGATTAAAAAATATAATAAAATAAAATTACTTTATTCTATATATTACTATTCTTATGTTCAGAAGAGAAAAAAGATACCAAAACAACTAATTTTCCTCTTATCTCCTCCAAATGGTTATCGAATTCGTTTTAATAATTAGCAAATTTTTACCAATGCTAATAAGATGAAATGGTTCATTTTTTAGAATCTACAAAATTAAAGGTCCTTCTTAATTTGCTGAGACTCAGTTTGCTTTTCAAAATATGCTACATTAAACAGCCTTGCATTATTTGCCATGATCTTGTCAACCTACTTACCTAAGCTTACTAAAGCCAAACCAAGAGAGAAAATACATTATTTATAAAGTAGTGCTGCCCAACTATATTGGATTGCTCACAACACAGCATGCTACAATTTCCTTAGAAATATTTTTTTTAAATAATTACAGTATTAAGAATATTATTAATAATTTTTTTTATTACTAAATTATATCTTCTTTTGTACATATAAAAAACAACTCTCTTAAAATGAATACTATAAAATATTTGCACATTAATCTTTATATACTAAAAAATATATTCAAGTACACATGCCCCTATCGGATAACATGCATACCAAAAGGGTGGATGATACCTAGGGAGTCCAATACTATATATTCTGCCATCTTCGCTACGTCCCTAATATCTACTATAAAACTAGAAACAGTTGAGTCTCAACTTACTGAATTTTATCTTACAGTATCTTCTACTCATATGGAGGTAGAATCTGTGAAAGTTCCATAATTTTCTATTCAGTCCCTTCCATGATATCCTGCTTTTAATATTGCTGAAGTAGGCAATGACCCTTCTTTAAAAATAATATTAAAAAAAGGACAATGCTCACACAATCGAAATTTCTGCAACAAGTAGTGCGGTGATAAGACTATACAACAAAAAAACGCAGAGAATTATTACACAACGGTTCATTATTTCCAAATTACTATATTAGGGTACAACTGTTTATATAGCTAATTATAGACAATCAACTAATATGAAAAGCAACATATAATTCAAAGGAAAATGGCACCTCAATCCTACACAGACATTACAACACCACCTTAAACAACTTCACGACTGGTGCAAACTTTGGAAAATTCGACTAAACTAAGAAAAATACCAACACATTACTTTCAGTCTCCGACACGAAACCTGCGTACCAGTATATCTTGACTTCCTAATGCCACAGACAGACATAATAAAAATCATGGCTTTACATTCGACAGAAGAATGACATGGGGCCCATAAATCAAGAGCAGACAGACAACGCTAAAGAAAAGGCTAAAACTTTTATACTCACTACTTTCAAGACGCTCAAAATTAAAACTTAAAAAAACTGAACACTTGCGTCTACTTACGGAAACCCATTTGGACTTACGCGTCACAGATATACGTTACAGACGCTCATACGTAAATTCAAATTTTCCAATCTCCCTGGTACATCAGCAACAATACTATGTATTCAGCCCTTCACATACCAACAGTCAACGAACACATTCGGACACTCTACAAACGTTTTCACGAAAGCTTACACGGACACATCAACACACTCATACACACCATGGCCAGTCACATGTCGGATAATACTCGCTGAAGACTGAAAAGAAGTTGGATGAGGGGGACATTCTGACCTAAATGCGTAATAGGAAGCACTCTAGGAATGGAAAATATTTGGGAAATTTCTCTCTATCATGCCTATCACCCCTGAAAATATCATAAACTGAAATTCGCTAACTGTCGACATTAATTGACAGGTGTTTGTGAATAAAAATTTTAAATAAAAAAAAAAAAAAAAAAAAATTTGAGTTTATAGTTAGAGACTGATTCATTGATATTTGTCAATTGCTTATTTTATTAAGTAACAGTATCGCCTGTTTTATTATCAATTATCTTCAGTTGAAAAGGGTGAAATATCTGTTTCATCCATTGAAATAAAAAAGAATAAAAAAATTGAAGTGAGTAAGCTTTCTTTTTTATTTATTTATTTTTTTGAATTTACAACTGTATAATGGAATACAACAAGTAAATTTGAGTGGAATATAAAAAGGCATGAAACACATGTAGAGAAGCTTCCCAATGGAAGCACTCTAAAAATATCCTAAACTAGAAGATCTCGAGGCCATCTTCTTTTCAGATTGTCAGAAATTGAAGAGGAAGAAAGGATTGAAACAAGAGAATTAGGGTGGGAATGTAGTATGTAATGAAAGGAATGGTTTCTAGATCGGGCCAAATCAGCAACATACGGAACCTTAAGGTCTGTTCGTGACAAAGTAAGGAGCATTGAGGATTTTACGAAGGATTTTGGATTGTAGGGATTGGTAACAGGAAGAATTCGATGGTTTAGTAGAGCCCCAAAGCTTTACTCCGTAAGTCCATATCGGCCTTATGATAGTCATATAGACGAGTCTTTTGCAGTTATGTGGAAGATTAGAACGTTTGTCTTGTAAGTGTTTAAGTAGTCGAAAACGTCGTGCAGTTTCTTGTCGTTTTAGTCTTGTGTGAGGGTCAAAGCTTTCTAATCCTTCATTCATTAAAACATTAGTACCAATATACGTTAATGCTGACTGCTATTTTAAAGATCAATATTATTTATACTGTTGAGGTATAAAAGATTGATAGTTCAGAGTGTATATAAATGACGCCGTTTTTATTTATTATATTTTTTATAAAAAAATATTTATAATGCTATATATGCATGAATTCTTAATTGCAATAAAATTTGTTTACTATCAACCTTATACACAAACTTGTATAATGTGCGACGGTGGCACTATCTGACCGTGACTTGGTAAACTATTTCGTCTCATTTTCATTTATCAATAATACGATATCTAATATACTTTCATTGCTAAAATTAAAAAGTGACCTTATTTCACATTAATTATCATACATAATTATCCATAGAACTAATTTCATCAAACATAATTGGCGAAACGAAAGAAAAATAAAACAGATTTTGTTTTTAATTAGATATTCCTAAAACTTGTTATGTTATTTTGTCATCTGATGATTTTGATCATCTGTTTGATAACTTCATCTTCAAATTCTCACATACTCTTTTTTTTTTTAATTTTTTTTAGATTTAATTTTAGTAGCACAATATTTGATCGCACTGCTTGGATAGATAGTTTTCGTTTAGAATACATAAATTAACCATATAACAATTAATTCGCCATTTTACGGAATCCGGTAAATACTCATCGTTTTCTTATTTGTTTTCATCTTAACATATTAGCTAAATTTTGATTCTTTTTACTTTTTTTTTTACATATTTCTCTACTTTATTTTCTAATCTAACCATGGTTGCTACTGCTTTATTCATGAACTGCAAAATTTATGATTAATTTTTTTATGGCTTCTAATCTTCAAAAGCCAATATTCTTATATACTCAAAACATTATTTTTAAAAAAAGACAACCCCCCAAAATATATTAATAATTATTGATTTTTTAATTTTATTATAGAATTCCAAGAATTCATAATTTTAAAGCGATATAGATTGGTATCTTAAGATATTATAAAAATATTACTTCTGAATATTGACTGGCTTTTGGTTTCGGTCGGCCCTCAATTATGCAACAACCAAAAATTATTTTTAAGTCGTTTTAGTAAGTTAATTCTTATATTTCCTAGATGACTAAAGAACTTAGGCGGCCTTTAAATAAGCTGATTAGTTTAGAAATATTACATATAAATCATATTAAAATCTGATACTTGATCCTAAATAATATTCTTATATTCCGAATATTTATAAATTCTCACGATTTCATCAAGTTTATTAAGAAATGGAATATTTATTATTTAAAAAGTCCCGGTTAAGTTATGTAAGTGTTGAATAATCTTGATTGCAGCGGACGGATTTATTTACCTGTCTACTTTTTGGTTGGACTAGGCGCTCCTTCTTTTACCATATCTCTCAATTAAGGATGGAAAATAGTCTGTTGTGGTAATAAAATTAGTTTAAATATGATGAATAGTTCCGTTACCACGTATCAGATGTTTTCAGTTAATGATAATAAAATAACCCTCAATACGAAATTGAGCCATTATAATAATGTTCTAACACGGAAGCATTTATGTACACAAATATATATATATCTTGATATGTTAAAGACTTTTTTGGTGCTTTTTAATGGAACGAAAATTATTATTTCTTAGATTTTTTTATCGAGTTATATTAAAAAATGAAATGGCTGGATTAATGGAGAGTATTGGTTCTTTTTATCACAAGACGTTTACCCATTCATAGTAAAAAAAAAAAAAAAAAAATGTAAACATTGAAGTAATTTATTATTAATATATATATTTTTTATTCATTAAAACTTCCATAAAATCCGTTTGTAAAAATCCATCAGGATTCATCGGTTGAAAAAAAAACAACATAGCATACGAGGATAAATTCAATATACAATAAATGACATAATATCAAATCACTGCAAAAACATTATTAAAATAGTAACAAATTTCCTGCACACTTTAATTTTCTATTTTTTTTTTCTTTTTCTTTTCCTAAATATTCAATTATATCTACTAGGAGTTAGATTCCTGCAGTACACAAAACTAAATATGATTAATCATATATTTGTTTTTAAAAATTAGAAACAAAAACATCTGGTGCCCTGCAAACAACTTTCACTTAACTCCGGTATTTAAAAGAATTTGAAAATTTATAAATATTTACAAACTAAATGGGAAAGGTGTGGTCTAGTGGATAGAGCACCAGTCTATTGTTCTCCGGGTCCGGGGTTAGAATCTGGTTGTGGCAGAATATTATTTATTATGTTAATTTACCCAGAGGGCAACTCCTATAGAGACCCTCCTGGGGGCAGACTCAGCCTCTTTAAAGTGGGTACCCTAAATTGGGAAAAATCCTGGCGGCTGAGTGTGATCTCGGATTAATCACCTCATTGCACTGTCATTGGCCTGGAAAAAGTAAAAATCTCAATATGTACTAATCCCAAGACCCTTCATTGTTAGTACAGGATTTGTATTATAGACTTTTCATCACTCTCCGTTGTTAGCTTTTACTATTTTGTGTGTATAATAATATTTTTTTCTAAAATCTGTAGCTTTTCAACGGTATATTATACATATATATTACTGTTTTTATATTCCAAAATACAAAAACTGTATAAAGAAATATTTTTGCTCTTTCCTCCTTTAGTTGGATTGCTTGTATCTAGCCTGTGGATATAATTGAGTTGATAGCATTGCGGAGACTCAAACGGTAGTGTATTCAACGGCTGTACTGATTGGTAGGCTTCCGAAAGGTAGGCCGAAGCGTCGATGGGAGGATTGCATTAAGGCTGATCTCGGGGGCTTGGGCTTGACCGGTGAACATTGGACGAGTCTGTGCAGGCGAAGTTTGGTGGTATCGACATCGAACCTTCGGGTTCGGTAAGCCTATTATTATTATTATTATTACAAACCATATCTACTGTTCCACTTGTTTTAAAATTACCAAAAAAAACCTTAGCAGTATTGTTATGAAATTTCAAAACAACAAATGTATCAGTGAATATAGTCATTAAATTTGAAAAAAATTGTTAAATTTTAAAACTCTTGATACCTATTATTAAAATTATCTGTAGTTCTTCCTTCTCAACTAACTGCTACTTTTTTAAAAAAATATTTATTGAGATATATTACAACTTATTTCAAAATGAACAATAGTGATATTGATAAAAATTACCTGTGGTCTCCCTTTAAAACGAATAAATCTTTCGGCTTTTATTGCTACTAATCTCCACAATTTCAATGACTATGTTAGGTCTGATCTCGGTGGCTTAAACGGCGACTATAGGAAAAATCCCTGTAGGCAGTGTTTATTGGTATCGGCATTGAACCTTCGACTTTGGTAGGCCTATTATTTATATTATTGATAATCTATCCATTAGGCAATTGTTAGGCATAAAGAAAATTTTAATCAACCTATTTGAATGAAAAGAAAAAGAAATGCTTAAACTATCAATAGTTTCTAGTTTACAAGATATATTTTTCGCTTATTCTAAATTATGTCACTGCTTGTACTCACATAATAGATATTTATTATGTATTCAGATTCTTGTTAATCCGAATAAAAAATAAAAATAAGGAAGAAACAGAAAAAATAAAATACAACGTTAACTAGAGCTTAAACCCGAAGGACACGAAGAAAAAACTCCATTATTCATATGTCTTTTCGCACAATGAGCAGTTAGTGCCAGACTCGTCATATTTTCCTTAACTCTGGCGATAATCTCTGGGAAGAAGGTGGGTTATGTGATATATTCAATGAATAGCTCTCTATGAAGTAATAATAATATATTAGCGAGGCAGGGAATGGGTGGAGAGAATGGGCAGGGCAGCTTAAGGTCACCGGTTCAAGCCCTACTATTGACTTTTCTTACACAACAGAAGTCTCCTGAGGGAGTCTACTCAGGCCGGACAGCGCCGTTTAGCCATCTTAGATCGGTGGTGATCAACGCAGTCGTTGTAAGGTTATTGTCTGGGTGGTGGAGATGGGCAAATACTCTAATTAAAAGTACGGTTTATTTTACTCAAATAGTCAGACCGCTGAAAGAGTGAGAGAGTCTGTACTCCAGCTGCTAAATATTTTAGGAGATGTACTCCAGAGTTTTTTTTTGCTTCTTGTGGCGCGACAGGCCGTATATCCCCTGGGCCTCGGGGTGTAATCTGGGAGATTACACTCACGTTTCTCGATGCATTTTGTAGAGTAGGGTCATCACTCCCTACGCCTAATTTTGTGAGTGGCCACCATTTGGCTGACGGGTCTGACATATCCGGGGCAGAGGCTGTGAGTGAATACCCATTTAATTACATCCCTATAAAAGTCCGGATTGGGACTGGGATTTGAACACACTACCTATAGCATGAGAGAGTAGCGCGCTAACCGCTCAGCCACGGGCACCCCATACTCCAGAGTACTTTCTATTTTTTCAATTACTATTATTTTACTTTGATTTGGTTATTTATTTAACGCCCCTTTATGCTCCTGTGGCTAATCGGACGATTCTACAGTAGGAGTCCTAAATTTTGCCTATCCAGGTTTAATCAGAACAGGGGATCTTTAACGAGTACCTGACATCGCACGTTTTAACGTCTCCTCCGAAGGATGTCATAACTAGGTATTTTTCACTCCTATTAAAAAATCTTGGGGCCACCTGCGTGTTTGAACCCGGGATCTTGGGCATAGAAGGCTGTTATGCTAACCATCATGCTACAGGTAATCAGTATTTTACTTTGAGTATTTTGGAATTGTGATGGATTAGGCTGAAATAGTAAATTTCATTATCTATATACAGGGAGTCTAATAAATGTCTCTTCATATTTTCAGAGTAAATACTTGACGGTAAGTGGAACAATAAGTTCATGTGACCCATAGCACATTCCCAACGGTTAGGGAGTAAAATCAAATTTCGAGTTTTTGGCTGTTATTTATGGTTTTCATCACAAAAACTCAAAAATATCTGCTTGATGTGGTATTAAATGAAGGAAAAGATTTTCCAGAAGTTTAAAAAGTCAAACCCTTAAAATAAGAATGTAATTGTCGCACAACTTCATGCTATAAATTGACTTTTAATAATTTTAACAATATTAAATAAGGCTCAATATCGGTTCCCACATAATAACCCGACATTTAAGACATTTTTATTTACACACATATTAAGCAATATTTATTTTTTTGCACTTTTCTTTTTATTCATGTCTCCTAGCATCCTTGAATAAAGGCTGATTTGTTATTCACCGTTTTAATGCTACTGAAAAAAAGACGTTTTTCTAAATCCTGAAAATTTAAAACCTGATAATGGATGAGTAATAGCTCCTTGAAATGCCCAAAAATTCTAAGAAATATTAAGATTTAATTTTCTGCATGACGTTTTGCGTGGCCTACTTTCTTATATTGGGAGTTTCACTTTTTTAATTTTTGGAAAATTTTCTCTTTTTTGTTTTTGCGTATTTTTCATCCTAACCGTTGAGAATAGGAATATGAGTCATATATACTTTTTTAGTCCACTTAAGTTCTTAGTTTGTTTGTTTGTTTATTTAACGTCACTTTGTGCTACTGAGGCTAATCGGACGATACTGCAATGAGAGTCCTAAATTTTGCCTAACCAGGTTTTATTAGGATAGGGATCTTAAACGAGTACATGACATCGCACAGGCTCGGGACCACCTTTTAACGTCTCCTCCGAATGACAGCATAACTAAGGATTTTTACTCCTATTAAAAAATCCTAGGACCTCCTGTAAGATTGAACCCGTGACGTTCTGCATAGGAGGCTGTTATGCTAACCATCCAGCTACAAGTGATCCTTAAGGTCCTATATCTCCTGTATATTAAAAATTTCGAATTTCGAGGTTCGTTGATAAGTTATTAGGGCTATATATTTACGTGCATTTGCGTGAAAATATAGTAAAAGAAAGTTTTTAAATTGAAAACTTCTCGAATTCTATGACAAGTTTATTTTATTGAAAAAAAAAAATCATATTATTAAAATTTATTGATATAGGTATCCTGTAAAAACCAACAAAAACGAGTTTAAAAACTGTATAATACTCCGTTAGCAAATGCCCTATAAAAGGAAGATAAAAAGTAAAATCAAAAATAAAACAAAGATTGCATTGGGTATTTAAAATTAAATTTTGAAAATTAAACTAAAATAAATTAACTTAATGGTTCCCATTAGTTGTTTGAGGTTACATCCTTCTTTCGCCTATTTTTTTTTTTTTTTTCCCGAAACCGTAAAAGGCATTTTTCCTATCTTATAATAAAAATGAAACTCTCGTCTGTAAAAAACGGTTATTAATATGATTTAAAAAAATAAAGATTTTAATTATGAATTTTAAAGGTTCTCTATTTTAACTTAAAATTATTATTAGATAAGGTAGTATTAGTAAGGTACTATACTTATTGTTTCAATGAAATGCTATTTGTTTTTATTCTGAATAATTTCTTTATCTTTATAATAAGTTGAGGAAAGAAAAAATAAATGCGATATTCAAAAGTTTAAATATATAATTGCATCTTAGTATTATTAAATTAATAAATGTATCACTAATATTTGCTCAGAACCAGACGCTGCTATTTCGACACAGAATTTATGATTATAGATTTAAGTTAATTAAGAACCACTCTCGTAAATTATCCTGGCATATGAAAACGAAATCTTAAATTATCCTCTTAATAATCTAATTTTTCTCAGTATGCTAATATTATGTTTTTATTTAGTCTAGTAGAACATATGCGGTACTAAATCTTGTCAAACTATATTTACCAAGTTTAAAATCTTAATTCAATAATTAACTTGTATCATGAATATAAATATTGATTTAATTTTCTATTTGTATTTAAAAAAAATATTTGTATTTAAATTTAACTTTCTTTGTTTATTGTATAACATTTTTATGAGTGTGAATATTGTTATAATTATCATTTTCCATAATGAGAAAAATCCAGCAGATTAATTTTTTTTATCCAAAAATAATAATGTAGCATTGTCATTTTTATTTATCAATATGATTTATAATTCCCTCGTTAAACAATAAATAGCACTACTTTGATAAAGTTAGTATGGGTCTATATTAAATTATTCTTAGAATTAGATTATTTGTTTATTTAATGCTACATTAGTCAAATAAGAAACGTACTTAAACTTCCTACGCTTCCGTTGGCGAAACTAATTTAATAAAAACAGCAGCTACCATAGAAAAATTTCTGGGACAAAACCGAAAACCTTTATTAATATCACATAATTTCCAAAATAAAAAAAAAACATAGAGTTAATTTTTTTCTGCCTTAGCTATATTTTATTTTTATTTTTGCATTGATGAAAAAATAAATGTTGTTAATTATTAGTAGAGGCACTTAAGGCAAATAAATGCAATCCAACGGCATTCTTATTTGTTTTTACATTATTTTATTAGCTAAGTGACGTTCGTCAAAGCTGCTCGAATACCGGCAGGTTGATGGAACAATTTAGTTTTCAAGTATTTTTTTGGAATTAAAATCTGTGTCGATGGGATAAATTATACACATTTACATTAGAAGAAATTTGTCAATCATTACACTAATATCGAAGAAATGTGAGATGCGAAAATGTATTTTTGTTTCAATGATACCTAATACGATTCGACGGAAAAATTTAAAATAAATTTAAGGATTTGTATATCTTATAAAAATATAGGAATTGTTTGTGCTTACGTATTTCTTTTCACTATATTAAATCAAAACAATTACAATACATTGTAGGTGTTGACTAACTCAATGTTCTGCTGGTTAGCATTCTGTTTGAATCAGTCATTTATTTTATGACTAAATACTGTAGGATTCTGTTCCTTTTTTATTTTAGAAAACAATTTTTTTGAATTTATGTATATAGCGATAAATATGCATTCATATAACATATTCAGTTAATGGAGCTTATTGTGTGTTAAATACAGTGATGCTATGCTATGCAGCCAATATTTTCTTTTTTAAGTTTATTAAGTTTTCTGATTAATATCCGTTTTCGCGCTCGATGATAACAGTCATACGTTACATCGTCTCTCAGATTTTTGCTTTTTTCAGTAGGAATTCGCTAGAATTCAGTCTGGAGAACATCACTAGACCTCAGGAATATTACGGCAGTGAATATTGGAGAAGTTTCGGTAAGCAAAGTTATAATTTACTTTGTACAATCACGAAAAAGTGAAAGAAGGGTCACTGATCAGCTGATTGCCGCTAGCTCGGCAAGCTCGGGCTTGCTTTTCTTTTAATTATCTTCCTTTTATCTTTAATTCTTATCTCATTATTTATTTATTATTATTATTTTCTTAATAAATGAGATATTTTCATCAAGTCATGTCCTCAAAGTCTGCAAGTAAAAGATCTAGATCTGCAGGTTCTAACTCGTCTCCCACAAAACAGAGACCCCGCCGTGAACAAAATAAAAAAATGATTCCACCAGCGACCGCTTCAGCTACCTCATTAGGATCTGAACCACAGCCCACCACATCATCACAAGGAATAACTGATGAATCTCCGTTTTTTTACACCGAATCCATTTCAGATCCTCCAAAATGAAAAAGAAACCATGGAATCTTCTCCTATACCCAGAGAACCACTACCTCCACCAATATTTGTTAAAAATATTAAAAATTTTAAACTGATGTGTGAGCATTTAAACAAAGTAACAGATCCTAATAGTTATTATTGTATAAGTAGAACCAATGATACTAAAATATCTCCGACTACTGCTGAAACCTACAGAAAGATTGTAAAATATCTGACTGAGACCAAAGCTGACTTTCATACTTATCAGCTGCGCCAAGAGAGAGCATTAAGGGTCGTAATCAGAAACCTACATTCCTCAACACCCGTTGAAGCTATCAAAGAAGAACTGACAGAATTAGGATTCCAAGTGAGGCAAGTCACCAACGTTCTAAAAGATAAAAGTCCACTGCCTCTATTCTTCGTGGACTTGGAACCATCAGCAGGAGTCGAAAAAATCTATGACCTCAGCAGACTGTACTATACCCGTGTAAAAGTTGAAAAACCTTACACAAAGAAAGAAATAGTCCAGTGCCATAACTGTCAGGCATATGGTCATACCAAAAGTTATTGCCATCACATACCACGCTGTGTGAAATGCGGTGAACAGCATAAAACAGAAGAATGTACAAGATCAAGATCAGCACCCGCTGTATGTGCTCTGTGCCTCAAGGACCACCCGGCTAACTACAAGGGATGTGAAATCTACAAGAAACTCAGAACCAGATACCAAAAACCTCAGGATCCGAATGAAACAGCTGTACCAACCAGAAGCAGAAGAGAACCATCTAAACTTGTAAATTCTAACGTGTCATTTGCCCACTTGCTTGGAGGTGGTAACCAGAATCATGAAGTCGAGGCACTGCCGGAACAACTTTTTCCTCAACTTTCTCAATCTATTGTACAACAATCTATCCCTCAAAGTTTACCTACTCTTCAAAAAACTCCTCAACATCAAATTTCTCATATCCCTTCTCCATCAAATGTCACAGACCTTACCAGTCTCATGACATCCTTCATCTCCGAAATCAAATCCCTCGTTATGCCTCTAATATCACTCCTTACGAACCTTGTATCAAATCTCATTCCTGCCTTACCAAAACCATAAATGACTTCACCTAACTCCTTATCCATTCTCCTTTGGAATGCGAATGGTGTTAGAAATCATAATGACGAACTGACAGCGTTGTTGCAAGACAAAACAATCGATGTTGCACTTATAACTGAAACAAGACTAACGACTAAACAGTACTTCAAAATACCGCAATACATGACATACCGTACTGACCACCCAGACGGTAAAGCCCATGCCGGTTCTGCTATCATTGTCCACCAATCCCTCTCTCATCATTTACTCCCACTTCCCACCTATGATTTCCTACAAGCCACAGCCATAGTAATCAAGACTTTTTCCTTTCCGGTAACCCTCACATCTGCATATTGCCCTCCTAAACATTCCATTTCCAATTCTGAATTTGTATCCTTCCTGGATTCCTTAGGAAATCGCTTCATTCTGGGTGCAGACTTAAACGCCAAGCATCAGCAGTGGGGTTCCAGAACCACGAATTCTCGGGGACGAAGTTTGCTGTCTGCACTCAACTCCCGAAATTTTAATATCCTGCCTCCTGACTCCCCTACCTACTGGCCAACCGATCCTAACCGCAATCCTGACATCCTCGACTTCTTTATCCACAGCGGACTAGGCTCTCTCAACTTGTCTTTAACTCGCCTTGATGAACTATCCTCAGACCATAGTCCACTGATCCTAAAAGTATCTCTCACTCCAATTCCAAAACCCATTCCACCATCATTCATCCGAGGCCCTGTCAATTGGAACCTTTTCCGCCAAATCCTGACCGATAATATTGACCTCAGAGTAACCCTCAAAACCCAAGATGACCTAGATAATTCCGTCTATTCCTTTACCACCGCCATCCAACAAGCTGTCTGGACTGCTTCCTCTCCTAAACACTCCAATATAAATCCAGACCAAAATCATTTTCCACAACCTATTATAGACCTTATCCACACCAAACGCCGAGCAAGATCATTATGGCAGCGCACCCGACACCCAACAGATCGCCGCTCCTACAACTTCTATTGTAGACAATTGAAGAGGGAGTTGGCGAACTTCCGTTCCCAGTCCTTTAATTCCTACCTCTCCTCTCTATCAGCTCGTGATAATTCCCTGTGGAATGTCACGAAAAAGATCCTAAAATACCATCATGTTTCCCATCCTCTCCGACGTGGTGATGACTCCTGGGCTGCGTCTGATGAAGATAAAGCCGAGGAATTCGCCACACACCTCTCCAAAGTATTCACTCCTCACCCGGCATCCCACATCAATCACACCGCAAAAGTGCAAGACTTTCTTATGTCACCGATTCCACTTTCCCTACCTCCTAAAGCTATTAATCCCTCTGAGGTCAAATATCTTCTCCAAAAACTGACTCTCCGTAAATCTCCTGGACACGATCTCCTTACTCCCCAGATCCTCCGACAACTTCCGCAGAAAGCTATTATATTCCTTACTTATATTTACAACTGCATCCTCCGCACCACCTATTTTCCACTGTTGTGGAAACATTCCACCATCATCCTTTTTTTAAAACCAGGTAAACCTTCCAACAACACTTCATCCTACAGGCCTATTAGTCTACTCCCCATCCTCTCAAAAATCTTCGAAAGGCTTCTTCTAAAACGTATCCTACCCATATTAGAATCTCAAAATCTTCCTTCCCATCAGTTTGGATTCCGTCCTCAGCATTCCACAGTTCAACAGGGGCTCCGAGTTGTAGACCATATTTCCTCAGCTCTTGAATGCAAAGAGTATTGTTCTGGTGCGATTCTGGACATTGCGCAAGCTTTTGACCGGGTATGGCACACTGGATTACTCTTCAAGCTGAAAACCCATTTACCCCAGTCCCTATACCTCATTCTCCGATCCTATCTCTCGAACCGTTCCTTCCGAGTTCGCTGTGGTGAAAAATTTTCTAACCTTTATCCCGTTGAGGCCGGTGTTCCTCAAGGCAGCGTCTTGGGACCCATCCTCTACATCCTTTACACTGCTGATATTCCTACACATCCTGATACCTTTCTGGCAACTTTTGCAGACGACACCGCCATCCTATCATCCAGTTCAAATCCTGAAACAGCATCCTTAAACCTTCAGAGACACCTTTTCCTTATCGAACACTGGTGTAATAACTGGCTTGTAAAGGTGAACGAAGCCAAATGTAAACACATAACCTTTACTCTTAGACGAAAATCCTGTCCGCCAGTTTATTTCAACTCATTACCGATTCCTCTCTCAGATACAGTCCGGTATCTTGGCTTACTGTTAGACAAAAGATTGACTTGGAACCCACATACAAGACTTAAAAGACAAGAACTCAACCGACGATTCGGACAGTTATACCGACTACTCAACAGAAAATCTGAACTTACAGTTGAAAACAAATTATTAATCTACAAGACAATACTGAAGCCCATCTGGACCTACGGACTTGAACTGTGGGGGACAGCTAAACGTTCTAACATCAAACGCATTCAATCCTTTCAATCCAAAGTCCTCCGTACAATAGTAAATGCTCCTTATTATGTCTCCAATTATACCTTGCACCACGACCTTAATGTTCCATTTATTTCAGACCTAATTCCATCCAAATTTTCCAAATTCCACCAGAACCTCATTCATCATCCTAATCCTTTAGCTCAATCCCTATCCAGCTCCACTCATCCATACAACCCACCTAGAAGGTTGAAACGGCAGTGGCCCCGCGACCTTTTGTAAATATATTGGAGTTCTAGCACTGGCTAGATTCTCCACTCAATGTGATGTATGTATGAGTGTGTGTATGTGTATATAGGTATAAGTGAATTATTGACTTTTGTATTGATTCATTATTGTGTATATATTTTATTGTAATTTTATGTTGTGTAAATATTGTATGAATGTAGTATGTTTGATATCATTCAGCAATACTATTAATGTCCAAATTGGGACAGATTGTAAAATTTTCTCAATAAAAATTGTTATTACTAAAAAAAAATATCCGTTTGTTAGAGATGTCTATACAAAAATTATATATATATATATATATATGTGTGTGTGTGTGTGTGTGTGTATATATATATATATATATATATATATAAAATAATAATATATTAAAAAAATTATGAAAAAGTCGGTTGTTGCTCTAAGACAAAATTCTGTTTTAAAGATTTTTTTTTTTTTTTACATGGAATTAATAATTTACCATTTAATGATTTTCTTTAGAGTTTATAATAACGATAATTGACTTTAATATTACAGTCACAGATGAACTTATCCTTATACTTGAAACTTTTTTTTTTTTTTTTTTTTTTTTTTTTTTTTTTTTTTTTTTTTTTTTTTTTTTTTTTTTTTTTTTTCTATAAACAATTCTTTATTCAATAACATTACAATATGTCCAATTTAGGACATAACTTGAAACTAATATAGCTTGTTTGTGAGGAAATATAGAATTCAATGTAAAACAAAAAATAAATAAATAGATATGATTATAAAGAAACAAAATTAAGAAAAGTGTAGTGGGTTGTTCGTCTCAAAAGAAATTCCGTTCAGCAGTCATTTTTTTTTTTTTTTTTATTATTTTTTTTTTTACTATGATAAAAGAACTACATTTCTCAGCGAATAGTTACTATCGAAAGATTTCTCTTTAACAGATGTTTAAAGGAAATACTCATACTTGATATCAATATACTTGGTTTTTATTCGTTTTGTGAAATTTCATATTTTAGTAGGATTTATGACACAACATTTTTTCATCTAAATCGGCCGACCACAGGATCTAAATTATACATTTCATTTCATTACTGATAGGCACACTACCACAAAACCTCCCAAAGAGACTGGAACGCTGCTGGAGCAAACATCTAGTTCTATAGAAGAAACCTTCTACACTAAATATGCCTTAAATGGGAGGTGTCTCAAAATGTGCCTTTAAAAGAATCCTGAAGAAAAAGTTTAGTAATGATGATCAAAATTACATTATATGCCGAAAGACATTTTATTATACTTTATTTTAAATAAATACCTTATTAAATAAATAGCATGAATTCAGCACATTTTTACTATTTTCTTTATCGATTTTAATATAAATTGCTATGTATTTGTAAAATTCAATAGGTAATAATATCATGTGAGTTGCATTTTTATTAAATTAGTCTGTCAGAGCTTAAATGTTTCTTTCCCTTAATGTACCTTCAACTTTGTAGATAAGAAATGATTGACCATTTCTTCTTGCTAACATTCATAAATATACAAGCTAAACGAATTTGATGACCAACTAATGAAGAAAAGATCAAAAAAAATTTTTTTTTACATAAGAATAGTAATATGTAAGTATAATATACCGTTGGAAAGCTAAAGATTTTTTTTTTTAACATTAAAAATTTTTATAGAATAATATTACCATCTGTCCTAATTTGGACATAAATAATAGCGGTGAAAGATAACATTCAAACAATATTTACATAGCAATGCAATTATAATAATATATTTATACAATAATGAATCAATAAAATATATACAAAGTCTATAAATCACTCATACCTATATACATTGCATACATACAATACATTGAGTAGAGAATCTAACCAGTGCTAGAACTCCAATATACACATTTACAAGAGGTCTCGAGGCCACTGCCGTTTCAACCTTCAAAGGGGTGGTAAGGGTGTGTGAGTTGGATAGGGATTGCTATCTATATATATATAGCTAGAGGATTGGGGTGATGAATAAGGTTCAGAAGGAATTTGCATAATTTGGATGGAATAAGGTCTAGAATATATGGAATATTAAGGTGCGGTTTGTGACATAATACGGACATAATACGGAGCGTTAACTATTATTCGGAGGACTTTGGATTGAATGCGTTTGATATTAGAAAATTTAACAGTTCCCCTCAGTTCAAGACCATAGTATAGGTCCAGATAGGTTTCAGCAGTCTTGTAAATTAACCCTTTTTTTCAATAGAAAGTTGAGATTTTCTGTTTAACAGTCCGCATAATTGGCCAAATCGTCGGTCGAGTTCCTATCGTTTAAGTCTAGCATGGGAGTTTCAAGTTAGTTTTTTCTAAAGATTTCAAAAAAAAAAAAAGCTATATTTTATAAAAAGTTTTACAAGATAATGGAGAGTGGAGAAAAGTGATTGCTGAACATGAATTAACTCTTTTTACAAGTCTAGCTTATAATTTTATAAATTGATTTTAATAACGGAGGTATGTAAGTCGATTGTATAGCGTGCACCAGATTTTTTTTTTTTTAAATTTCATATGAAGGATTGCATTTTCCAACAAATTCATGCAAACAAGTGATGTATCTGCGAATTTAGGTATAGGTGATTGATAGGTAGCCTTTTATCATCCATATGCTGATCTACTAAGCATGGCTAATACTGGTACATGCGAATATATCAGTAAATATAAATATGTAATATCAATTTTCTTAAATAGATCACTTATTAGAAAGGAGAAGGAGTGAGGAAGTGGAATTTTGAGCTGCGATCCGCGAAGGTGATATATCCGGGGCTAGATAACAATGTGTGTTTATAGAGAGGAGATATATTCCGGGCGGGTGTGTATGCGAGATAAGGGGGCCATAATAGCTGATTTGCTGTATGTTGCGGATGATGTTCTCTTCTCGGCCTTCTGATAACAGAAATGGAGAAACACATTTCTCTCCCATAGGGCACATTTCACCCCGTCCTCCTATAACGGGATCCTTCCCTATTTATTGCGCCTCTTCCATCTTGTCCAGTTCTCCTAATGGTGTCCTAATAGTGCCTCCTCTTCAACCTATGATTCTTCTTTCTCTTCCACTAAGTTATTGATTTACCTTGTGCCACCTTTCTCTTCATGAAAGCTGATCTAAAACACTGTAATAATAATAATTCTACCGAATTCATAAATATAAAGTACACCAAACAGAGCACGGTTTTATCTGAGCGTTCGACTAGAACTGGATTAAGCCAGTCAATGTGATTGTCATGGACTCTCTCCCTTTTTTTAGTTTTTATACTTCACTATTGCGATGTTTTGACCGGCTGCTTTTCTAAGGCAGTGGTTGCTTCAAAAACTAGATTGGTTAATATATTTAAAGACTATACTTTTTGGAACCATTTGAGTTCTTTTCCAAAGTTGTTTATCAATATTAATAGGTGACATGCTGGGGACGATTAAATTTAAACAAGCTTCGATTATTATTAAAGACAACAAATACACATATTTTAAACTTAAACTCTATATTTTGTCTAGAACTATGGATGAGAATACTGAGGGACTCGTTATTACTAGCTTTGCCACACAATAATACAAAAAGTTACCTCAGGACACTTAATCGGCAAGCGAAGATGGTATTTGTCTCAGGTTTCCTTCAGCATCAACGACTCCGCTCTCAGATCTCTGACGGCCTTCGTGGAAGTTCTTCCACTTTTCTGTGTCTCCTACATGACTCTCCTCCGCATGAGGATGGAACACGACTAGTCACTTCTTTCCTCTCTTCTTATTAAAAATACTTTATTTTGGAAATTGCTGATCTCTTATCGGACAAAGGAATGCGGGCTGATATTGAAAGTGCCCGAAGTCGGCGGTCCAGTTGGATCTAGGAAGTTCCTGGGGTATCGCGGGGTGTCCATGGGAAATTCAAGGGGTTAGGTAAACGCCTTTTGAACTTCTGCCGACAAAAGCTTATTAACATTTACTTCATTAATATTAAAATTACCAAATAATTAACTTAAACTCCTCTGTATCTTCAATGCATAACACTATATTGCTTATGTTTATTCATTCGTAGATTGTTTTAATCGGACGATGCTACAGTGAAAGTTTTTGCCTATCAAGGTTTAATTAGGATAGAGAACTTCAAAGATTACCTGACAGGCTCGGGAGCACCAATTTACGGTCTCACAGAAAAACAAAAGTTTACTTCCTTTATAAAATCCTAGTACCTTCTTTCGGGTTTGAATCTTCGATTTTTGGCATAGAAGGTTGTTATGCTAGCCACTTCACCACTGGTGACCCCTACTCTACGATATTAAATCGTATATAAAAATATAATCTTTCAGTATTTCTTCCTATCTGGGGAAAACAATTGATCATGGATATGTCTATTTATACTCTACTGCTTTTTCGTGGTAATCTGAAAAGAATCCTAAATTTAATGTTCTATGCTACGGCTAAAAACGGTTTGGCATTAAATGCAGTAGGTTTCAAGGATAAACTGAATACAACTGCGCTTTCTTAGGATTTTTGAAGGTATGGTATGTGAATGTAATAACTTAGATTTAACATATATGTATGTAATAAGTCAGCCAATTTAATATATCTTAAACCTATAATATATATACCTATATATCCCCTGTATAACCTCCTAATGTAGGAAGGACCCGAAACGTTTACTCCCAATTATTGCTAATGTAAGAATAAACTTAGAGGAAGCTTTAAGAACAATCTATTTATTATCAGATACAACTCCTTTAATACGAAACTACCCGCCCATGCAAACCCACTTGCCCGTAACCTCTATTACCGATAATCCTCCGAGGCGCATGAAAATCGGTGACTTCTAGGCCTGGTTATGAAATAAACATTGAAGTGCTACCGCTGTGTAGATTCTTCACAGTATACTCTCGATATAGCACATGTACTTATTATGTTTATGTGCTCTTGTGAATCTCAATAAAATATGAAGAGGAAAAAAAAGATAATGTATTTTGGTTTAAAGTTCCATAAAAAGTTTTTAATTATATTATGTTTGATTAAGAACAGAGAACAAGCGGTGACACAGCCCATCAATATTTACTGGTTAACAAAAGAAAGATGCGTAAAAAAAATAGAGAAAAAAAAGGAAAACCAAATATCGTTAAAGAGGAATGCGCATGAGATAGGGAGCTAGGTGCAAATGAGCCTGTAGAACACATGTAAATCCGAGTGCCTCTAGTTATCTGCCGGCTCTATAAGGACATTTCTTCTTAGCAGCCGCTCAAATGAATGCAAATCTATTCCTTGGTACCCACCTCGCAATTGTTATCTTCTTCGTTAGTTGTTCTCTTTCCTAACTCATCACTGATCTTCCTTCCTTACCCCTTATGGCGAAAATCTTCGGGGAGCGCTCCACCTTATTCCTCTTCCCTTTAGGCTTTATCTCCTTTCTTTATTACTCCATTAGTTGGCGGAATCCGCTTTGATATGTAGACCATTAGCGAACCCGAACCTCGGATATCGGCCAAAATCGGGCGTTTGTTTTAGGTCTAGCGAGGGCTGTGTCTAAGGTCACAACGGGTTCCGGATTTATGGGCGGAAACGCGGAGAAAATATTTTCTTTGTAGACCCAGGAATCCTTTCTTTGAGAATTTTCATCAATTTATTGTCCTCTTTTTTGTATGCTACATCCAAAGCTCTTACACAGCAGCCTTAGCCAATAACCCAGAAGATAAGGATGATAAAATTGACACGCCAAGCATTAGGGGCGTTTTAATGGGAGATATTCTCGTTGGCTTCTTTTTGCCTCAGTTATTGGAGCTACGGGGTAAAATGTATTATGTTAATGCGTTTTAAATTGAAAAGTCCGATGTTCGCAAATTAGAACTAGAAATCTTTGAGTTTAAGAAATAAACGTAAATATGAAGAAAAACTTTTTTTCTTAGTTGAAATTTTTGTTTTAAATTACAAAATATGACCATCAAAATAATGACATACTAAAATTAATTACGTTCTCTTCCGAATTTGTCACTTTTCATTACATTTTAAAACTTACATATATTGTATAATTCGTAACATAAATATTTTTATTTGTTGACGAAATTAATGTTAGAATTAAAATTTAATTAAAACGAAATTACACATACTTTTGAGTTAGACATTAAAAAAAAAAAAATATAGCATTTAATTCCTGTCACACTGTTTCAACAAAAATAATTTAAATCTGTAATGAAATTAAAGTATTATAAATTTAGATCAACATAGTGAGTTTAACCGAAATCGTTTTAGTTTATTTTAAGAAAATGGCGTTTTAGGATTTTGGTGAAATATCCCAGACATGTGATCGTCATAAGTATAAAACGATGTTCATACGAATTTTAACTTTTGAGCTAGACTTACAACACATACTGGCTACTTTTGAATTATTTTTAATACTTCCCCTTCCTATAAATCCATATGATTTATTTATTTAATAGCTTAGACTTATTACCATTGTTTAATCAAATTACAGACATTTTTTACAATTCAAGTTGAAGTCCCTATCCCACTAAGGCAAGCCCGTGTGTGGAAAGAGTTGACCTGCGTCGATTCAATAGAAGTACAATAACAAACAGTAACAAATTGCACAGTAAGAAACGATTCAAAACTTAACTAATATAAAAACAAAAATTTATAAAGAGACAGTAACACAGTACACAGTAAGAAACAATATAATAGTTAAATAATATAAAAATAACAAATCTAAAGAAATAGTAAAACGATCCACAGTAAATGACTAGGCCAAAAATCCATAAGGGATACATATACATATATACAAGATATAAAATTAAGGGATGTAAAAATAAGATTGAATTATATAATATTCAAATAATGTAAAAAAAAACAAAAAATAGAAGAAACAGTAAAACAGTATACAGTAAGAAACAGTAATTGACAAAGCCAAAAATCAATAAGGAATATATATACACCAGATAATAAATTAAGGCATATAAATAAAAAATTGAATTAGATAATACCTATATAATATTAAAACAACAATTATAAAGAAACAGTAATTGACATTCAAATTAAGGAAGAACATCAGAATGAGTGACGCTGGCTGGAATTCAGGATATGTCTGTTGCGATAAGTAATTTGAATTCAATAATTTAAAGAAAAACTATTCATTTTCCGTCATACTTAAGAACAGATTATATATTTTTGGTACGTTTATATACTAATTATTATTATTGTCACTCATTTCTTTATACATAGGCAGTTTTATTAAAATTTTCAAATAGATTTTATTAAATAAAATATATCTACTTATTTTCCTTGACTTATTTGAATCAAAGGTTGATGTTCTATGTTGTTTCAATAGTTGTTTTAAAATAGGTTTGCTTTTATGATCTCGTACCATCTAAAATTAATAAATGAAAAGTGATAGGATTTTATATGCACGCTGATCCAATTACTGTGTCATTCCATCTCGTTTGAATTTCTCATCTTCGCATGGAATCCATTATTCGATTGAATATGGTTTCGTTCCAAAATATTTACTGCATATTGAAATTGTATTGCTCGTAAGATATCCTATTCACGTTTGAGAAGTTATACCTGTTCCATTAGGCAGGAGGTAAGGTCCAGATCACAAAGGCTCTAGTGCACTCACCCCGTTTGGTTTATTTCATTGCCCGTGCAGACACTTCATTGGAGGAGTAATTCACCGAGGAAGTGGTGCTCAGTGAAAAGCTTTCTGTTCCCCCGGTCATTAGCGAATCTGATAAATAAGGCATTTACGATCCCGCCCGGACTTTGCTATTACAATAATAATGAGGCCCCTGAAATATTGGACGGGAACAGATTCGCGGCTATTGAAGCAGGTGCCAGCGCAGCCCAATAACTCCCTGCCCGCATCTCGCCCAGCGGACCCCTCAATGGTATTTGCACCGCTCTGGAAACTGTTACTCTTTCATCTTTATTGCCTGTTTGCATAAAAGACAGTTAAACACTGCATAACCGATTCGTAACCTCATTCTCATTATTCTCCGTATTACAGCTGCGATGCTTTCCTAAATAAAGTAATATAATTATAAATACAATAGATCATCAGTACTAAAGGTCACTCTGCACAGCAAAGATAGACAATTTTTTTTTTTTTTTTTTAATATATTTATTTATTGGAATTCACAACTGTATAACAAGTAATACAACAAGTAAAACCAGAAAAAAATAAAATATAGAATTGAGTCTAGGTACTATTTGATGTCTGTGACAGTAAATTATCATAGACTATTACATATTTTCAAAGTTTTATGATAAATATTCAATAATCGTATTTTCTATAAACCTTTATCATTTATCTATAACCTTTATCATTTATTTTTAACATTTATTTTCATCGCCCATCCCTTTCCATACTCATATCTTTCTCCGTTACATATCCTGACATATAATTATTAGTTTAATATTACATTATTTTAAAATTTAAATTATTATTTTTTATTCATACTGTTTCTCTTTTGTAATGACTATATTTTTTTTATATATTACCTATACTCTTAACTATGTTTTTAATATATTACCGTCATATATCAACTCAAAATTGTTAATATTTAAAATTTTAATTGTTCACATATTTTTCCTTTATCATTTTTTTTTTCATTTACTTAGTCTCTATTTATATATTCTCATTACAATATTATCATCTCAATTATGTCTACTTCCATACTTTATAACTATCATCTTAATTTTGTTTATTTCCATATTTTATAACTGTCACCTTATTTCCATACTTTATAATTGTCATCTTATTATCATTTTACATTTAATATTATTTATGTTCCCATAATTTATTACTGTCATATTATTATTATATACCTAACGCATTATTAAGTCTATAATTACATTGGTTGTTATCTTGTTTCTTTTAGCCCTGATGAAGGCCCACATTGTAGGCCGAAACGTCGGCACATAATTAAAATAACGCTTATTTTTAATTGTGTGTTTTTAATTTATGACCGCACCCCCAACCATCTTCCTCATCTAATTTCTCTACGGTCAACAAAACTCCATCATTATTTATCATTTATCATTTTTTAATTTTACTATAAATAATGTTAAAATACTTTTAATTGAGTCTCTTAATTAAAATACATATTTACATGATGTCTATATTACATTTCTTTGTTTTTATTTAGCTTCTTCATTTGTTTTTGTTTTTTTACTTAACTACACGTACTTTATAACTTTTATCGTTTTTACTTTCACTTACCTATATATGAAATATATATTAAGAGAAAGTATTGCGATCGGTAAAATTTTCGAATTCCAGTTTTATCCAGATTTACCGTTTTAGGGTCCACTCAGACCAATGACCAAGTCCTGCAAAAAGTCTGCGTGTTTATCCGTGGTAAGTCCAGCCGAAAACGAAAAGTTGTTCGAAACTGAAATTTCTTATTGAGACAACTATACATCCGAGATGTTAGAGCACCTTTTTCAAAAAAATCTGCTGACCGGAAGTGTATGTGTACAATACATTTTGCACCTTTTTACAATGTACTCAAAAAACGGCCCAAACGATTTTGATCAAACTCGCTATACCGTTGTAATTTCATGGGCTTTAATATAATTTAGGTTTCATTCCGATTGAAACAGTCTGACAGGGCTTAAATGTCGATTATTCATATATTCTTCTCATAAAGTACCTTTCATTTTCTACGTATAAAAAATTTAACATATTATCATATCAGCATCGACAAATAACAGCGTAACATAAAAGTTAAATTAATTTGATTGACGGCTTAAGAAGAAAAAAAAACAAAAATATTTTTTAATGCAAGTTTTGGTTTTTGAACAAAAGAACCGCAACATAGATGTATAATAAACTAATACTGTTGGAAAGCTAAAGATTTTGGAAAAAATACAAAATTGTAAAAAGTAAAGTAAAGTGACGAATCGGGAATAAAATTATTACTGATAATTATAAAATTATTACACTAAAATGTTAATAATAATAATAATAGGGTTACCGAACCCGAAGGTTCGATGCCCATACCACCAAACTTCGTCTGCACAGCTCGTCCAACACTAAAATGTTACTGAACATAATTAAAGATATGTTTATATGATTTTTTTTTTAATGCTTAATTTAATGTTAGTTAACATAATATAAGATAATTCATCTGATCGGTATCTGATGTTTATATCTTACATAAGCATTAGTTTGATGCTGAACCATAAATAACGTTGGAATATATTTATTTATTTCATTGCTAGTATTAGTTTTAATATTATTAATTTTTTTTTGTTCTTCAGATAATAATTAATTTTATTATATCTTGAATTTCTTTTATTTTAAACCCCTCAGGAGCTTATAGTCTTATATTTTTTATTGTTAAACTTCTTTTTCTCAATGTATTTTGTTTGGTTTTAGTACTTGATTTTTTTTTCTTTCCTCGGATAAATGTGCTTCGAGCAGACAGAGAGAAATTATGTTAATGAGCAAATTTAAAATAACGTTGCTAATAGAAAAAATTACTTCTTTGCGGAAGTTTCTTCAATTACGAATTTGCATATATAGTATCGAATTATTTCTCCATACTCCTATTTACAAATTGTAAACGTAGTATTTAGTAATCTCTTTCAATTTTACACAAATTATAGTTATTTCCTTTAAGAAAATGAATTATTGCTTCATCAGCTGCAAGGAAAGGAGATATTATCAATTGGTGCAAAATAAAACAATCTTTCTTCATCTTTTCTCGATGGTTGACTCAAGAAAGATGACTAACATAAATCCGTTAACATTTTCTACAGATGAGGATTATTGATTTTACCCTTTTCTCACTTTTTATTTTCATGTTTCTTATTGATTTTTATTCTATCAAGATAAGGAAGAAGAACTTTTTATCCTCAAAAACATTTCTAAATAATAAACATATCATCTTAATCTTCAATATACTCAGCATCAACTATTTTTATTACTTCATATTTATTACATCCTTCTATCATTTTCGAAAGATAAACATAAATTCTAAATTAAAAAAAAATATCAATAAATTCTAATACTTATTCTTAATACACCTTTTGCTATTATATAAAAATGGAAAGTCATAATTGTCACTTATCTAGAATATTGCCATTCTTTTGGCATACATTATTGATAATTTTTTGATAGTGAATACATTAATACTATTGATATAAAAATAATAAAACATAGTTCTCATTTTTACATACTTAGTTTCCATTTTACACACATTTTTTATAAGAATTTCAAATGATTAAATGTTCATTTATTTATTATGTCCATATAACGTTTCATAATTATTCATGTTTCTTTTGTTAAACTATTGTTTAATTAAAAAAGGAATTATCACTTTTTTACTTAACTAAAACACTTTCATAAATATTTGATATATTAAATGAGGACAAGACCCAGAAACGTAGATATCAAATATTTATGTAAGTGTTTTAATCAAGTAAAAAAAATATTTGGAAGTAAATGAGAGCTTAATTATTTTTTTTTTAAAAACACAATAGCAATATCCTTAAGTTAAGAAATTTTTTTTTTTTGTATGCTTTGCCTTGCTCTTAGGGTTTTAAAACATTTCTATATTGAGATGTTTCACCAATGTATTTTTTTTTTCCGTTCTTAGGCTGTTCAGCGTAGAAGTTCTACTACTACTAAGGTTCTCGAATAATTATTTTATTTATTTTGTAACATCAACCGTGAATAGGCTCTGAGTTCAGGAGACCTTCCTGTGGCGTACCTAGAATTTAAAAAATAGGTGCTCATCATTAAAACAAAACTATCGACCGTTGAGAATGATATTGGGCAAATGATCTTGTTGCAGGCCCGTAAGTTAAAAAAAAAGTAGACATCCTTGTTTTTACTTAACGTAGAAAGTCTTTATTATGGTTTGAAATTGTAAAAGTTATTTACTTTTCGGGTTGAATGAATCATAAATAATTTATAAATAAATATAAATAGTATATAATTTTATTATTATCATTGTTGCTGCGCATCCGATGAATGTGAAGTATCATTTTCTTTTTGACCAGCGTCCTGAATTTTTAGTTTGTAAGATCTCTCGGCCATCGTATTTTAAGTCTTCTTTAGGTCTGCTCTGGTTACAGGGAAGGAGAAAGGAAAGAAACAAGTTGATTTGGGTGGTGATGTGTTGAAGAATGAAACGTGTTATATTTGTCGTGAATGTAAGAATTTACTGTAGGGTTGTTTGTGTCATCGTGTATCGTGTGATTCGAAACACATCATGGTGAGTGAACAATTTTTCGTAAAATTTTGGATTAAGTTGTTTGTAATTTTTTTTTTTTTTGTGGGTACGGGTCCTTCAGAACCCCAACGCTCTGTTCTGTATGTCCAGATTGGTCTCAGAATTCGCCTTTTTCGTAAATTTAGTAATGATCTGTAATCCAAGAGATATGAAAGTTGTTTATACATCTTGTTAATTCTTGTCGCAATAATTTTGTAGTTATGTTCCATGTTAGTATTTTATCTAAATATAGTCCGAGGTATCGTACGTAGGTTTTTAAGGTACTGCAATATCGTCGATTTTCACAGCTGGACATGTACCTTTCCGCAGAGAAAAGCTCACATGGCTAGATTTTGAGGCATTAATTTTGATTTTTCATTTTTGAAACCGCATATCATGGTCAAATATATGATTTTGTAAGGAATGAGATGCTATAGTACAATCCATGTGCGAAGAAAGAAGTGCTGTATCATCAACAAAGGTATAGATAGATGGTGGTTCAAGGGTGCTCAGGAATATCGGATGATGTGCGTTTATCGGAATTTATTTTGTACATGATAATTCTCGGTTGTTAAAACTGGATGTAAACGTTCTCCAAGAGTAAAGTATTTTGCAAACTAAATTACAACTTTATTTAATTTTTTTTTATTATTTATTTATTGAAATTTACAACTGTATTAATTATTACATCAAGTAAATCAGCTGATAAGGTCTCGAGGCCATCTTCTTTTCAGACGCTGTAATCGAATGATTGATACCTCGTACGGACCAAATCAGCAGAATATGGGACATTAAGGTCTTTATGTATGAGTTTGTTGGTGACAAAGTAAAGAGCATTGAGGACAAAGTGAAGGATTTTGGATTGTAAAGGTTGAATACGGGAAGAATTTGATGGTTTAGTAGAGCCCCAAAGCTTAACTCCGTAAGTCTAGATAGGCTTCATGATGGTGATATAGATGTGCCTTTCGTAGTTAAGTGGAAGGTTAGAGCGTCTGTCTCGTAACTGTTGAAGTAAGCGAATGCGGCGTGCAGTTGTTGATGTCTTTTTAGTCTTGTGTGCGGATTTATTTAATTTAAATTTTATAACAATACCTGTGCGAAATCCTGCATTTTAATTCTATTCCTCAATCCCAGCACATGCACTGAAAACTAATTAAATTGTTCCACTCAGTCTTCTATGGGTATAAATAATTCATTGGGACTATTTCAAATTCAGTGGCAAGTTGGCGCTACATCTATCCTCTAATTTATTATCGTATTAAAATTAGGTTATTCCCTGTTAACAGGGGAACTGCTACGTGTTTTGTAACCGTGACTAAATACCTAGCATTAATTCGTTTAGACGAAACAGAGTCATACGACATGGCCACTTTCTTTTCGTGTACGAGCCACTAAATCAAAAAGAAAGAGATAAATTCCTCCTGTTGGTATCTTTTTTCTTTTGTTGAGCGTTTTGTTGTAGTCTTTTTTTTCTCTCTTTATGGCCTCCTTATGAATTCGAGGCAATGGTCAGGACAAAATCGTCTAATTAAAGCGATTATCTGATAGTGGGTAGCCTTACCTTCATTACGTTATCTCGACTACTCTACCCGAATCTATCAGTTGCCTCATTTTCATTTACTGATCTCTCCCAATGATTTCTCACATGTGATAGATACTTTTTTTTTTTTTTTTTTTTAATACAGAACCTTAAATCCTGCATGGATTTTTCTTTTGGTTCTAAGTAAAAGATATAAATATCACTTAAATTTAAATTAACCGATGCAATGTATGTGTCTGGGTGTCAGTAGTAACTGATTTATTAAAAAGAGATAGGTATAAAAGGACAGACCCAGGACCACCAAAACTAATGCATTATTTGTTTGTTTTTTAGCTGGAAAATTACCTACAGCTTTATTAGAGCATGATAGTTAATCAAGAAAACTTCATCCAACAGTAAAAATAATTAAAGATAATAATAAAAAAAAAAAAAAAAAAAACCATTACAGATTTTTATAAAACTTCTAAAGATGAAACAATAAAATATGACAATAAATCAAGAGTTCATAATAATTTAGATTAAAAACATAGATCAATAATACAAAATGCAATGCATACTCGATCTCAAAAATGGTATAAAAAAATATGGTAAGTGTAACAATACACGACTTTCATGGACCTCCGTTGTTAAAATCCATTTAAGAAGTTTTAAATACATTTAGAGATGATAAAAAATTGCTATAGAATTAATTAAATTGAGTTTCAATAGAAACATGTATTTAATAAAATAATCTATTACATTATTATCAGTTTTATCCGCTTTTCATCACTCTCCATTATCTTTTACACTTTTGTGTATAAAATAATATTTGTTTTAAAATCTTTAGCTTTCCAACAGTATAGTATGAGTCTATATTATAGTTTTTATGTTTAAAAACACAAAAATTACATTAAATAAATATTTTTGGTCTTTTCTCTTATATCGAAAAATCAGCTGATGCGCTCGATGATAACAGTCATACGTTACATCGTCTCTCAGATTTTTGCTCTTTTCAGTAGGAATTCGCTTGAATTCAGTCTGGAGAATATCACTAGACCTCAGGAATACTACGGCAGTGAATATTGGAGAAATTTCGGTAAGCAAAGTTATAATTTACTTTGTACAATCACGAAAAAGTGAAAGGAGGGTCACTGATCAGCTGATTGCCGCTAGCTCGGCAAGCTCGGGCTTGCTTTTCTTTTACTTATCTTTAATTCTTATCTCATCATTTATTTATTATTATTATTATTTTCTTAATCAATGAGATATTTTCATCAAGTCATGTCCTCAAAGTCTGCAAGTAAAAGATCTAGATCTGCAGGTTCAAACTCGTCTCCCACAAAACAGAGACCCCGCCGTGAACAAAATAAAAAAATGATTCCACCAGCGACCGCGTCAGCTACCTCATTAGGATCTGAACCACAGCCCAGCACATCATCACAAGGAATAACTGATGAATCCCCGTTTTTTACACCGAATCCATTTCAGATCCTCCAAAATGAAAAAGAAACCATGGAATCTTCTCCTATACCCAGGGAACCACTACCTCCACCGATATTTGTTAAAAATATTAAAACTTTTAAACTGATGTGTGCGCATTTAAACAAAGTAACTGATCCTAATAGTTATTATTGTATAAGTAGAACCAATGATACTAAAATATCTCCGACTACTGCTGAAACCTACAGAAAGATTGTAAAATATCTGACTGAGACCAAAGCTGACTTTCATACTTATCAGCTGCGCCAGGAGAGAGCATTAAGGGTCGTAATCAGAAACCTACATTCCTCAACACCCGTTGAAGCTATCAAAGAAGAACTGACAGAATTAGGATTCCAAGTGAGGCAAGTCACCAACGTTCTAAAAGATAAAAGTCCACTGCCTCTATTCTTTGTGGACTTGGAACCATCAGCAGGAGTCGAAAAAATCTATGACCTCAGTAGACTGTACTATACCCGTGTAAAAGTTGAAAAACCGTACACAAAGAGGGAAATAGTTCAGTGTCATAACTGTCAGGCATATGGTCATACCAAAAGTTATTGCCATCACGTACCGCGCTGTGTGAAATGCGGTGAACAGCATAAATCAGAAGAATGTACAAGATCAAGATCAACACCCGCTGTATGTGCCCTGTGCCTCAAGGACCACCCGGCTAACTACAAGGGATGCGAAATCTACAAGAAACTCAGAACCAGATACCAAAAACCTCAGGATCCGAATGAAACAGCTATACCTTTCAGAAGCAGAAGAGAACCATCTAAACTTGTAAATTCTAATGTGTCATTTGCCCACTTGCTTGGAGGTGGAAGCCAGAGTCATGAAGTCGAGGCACTGCCGGAACAACATTTTCCTCAACATTCTCAATCTATTGTACAACAATCTATCCCTCAAAGTTTACCTAATCTTCAAAAAACTCCTCAACATCAAATTTCTCATATCCCTCCACCATCAAACGTCACAGATCTTACCAGTCTAATGACATCCTTCATCTCCGAAATCAAATCTCTTGTTATGCCGCTTATATCACACCTTACAAATCTAGTATCAAATCTAATCCCTGCCTTGAAAAATCCTTAAATGAATTCACCTAACTCCTTATCCATTCTCCTTTGGAATGCGAATGGTGTTAGAAATCATACTGACGAACTGACAGCGTTGTTGAAAGACAAAACAATCGATGTTGCACTTATAACTGAAACAACACTAACGACTAAACAGTACTTCAAAATACCGCAATACATGACATACCGTACTGACCACCCAGACGGCAAAGCCCATGCCGGTTCTGCTATCATTGTCCACCAATCCCTCTCTCATCATTTACTCCCACTTCCCACCTATGATTTCCTACAAGCCACAGCCATAGTAATCAAGACTTATTCCTTTCCGGTAACCCTCACATCTGCATACTGCCCTCCTAAACATTCCATTTCCAATTCCGAATTTGTATCCTTCCTGGATTCCTTAGGAAATCGTTTCATTCTGGGTGCAGACTTAAACGCCAAGCATCAGCAGTGGGGTTCCAGAACCACGAATTCTCGGGGACGCAATTTGCTGTCTGCACTTAACTCCCGAAATTTTAATATCCTGCCTCCTGACTCCCCTACCTACTGGCCAACCGATCCTAACCGCAATCCTGACATCCTCGACTTCTTTATCCACAGCGGATTAGGCTCCCTCAACTTTTCTGTAACTCGCCTTGATGAACTATCCTCAGACCATAGTCCACTGATCCTAAAAGTATCTCTCACTCCAATTCCAAAACCCATTCCACCATCATTCATCCGAGGCCCTGTCAACTGGAACCTTTTCCGCCAAATCCTGACCGATAATATTGATCTCAGAGTAACCCTCAAAACCCCAGATGACCTAGATAATTCCGTCTATTCCTTTACCACCGCCATCCAACAAGCTGTCTGGACTGCTTCCTCTCCTAAACACTCCAATATAAATCCTGACCAAAATCATTTTCCACAACATATAATAGACCTCATCCACACCAAACGCCGAGCAAGATCATTATGGCAGCGCACCCGACACCCAACAGATCGCCGCTCCTATAACTTCTATTGTAGACAATTGAAGAGGGAGTTGGCGACCTTCCGTTCCCAGTCCTTTAATTCCTACCTCTCCTCTCTATCAGCTCGTGATAATTCCCTGTGGAATGTCACGAAAAAGATCCTAAAATACCATCAAGTTTCCCATCCTCTCCGACGTGGTGATGACTCCTGGGCTGCGTCTGATGAAGATAAAGCCGAGGAATTCGCCACACACCTCTCCAAAGTATTCACTCCTCACCCGGAATCCCACATCAATCACACCGAAACAGTGCAAGACTTTCTTATGTCACCAATTCCACTTTCCCTACCTCCTAAAGCTATTAACCCCTCTGAGGTCACATATCTTCTCCAAAAACTGACCCTCCGTAAATCTCCTGGACACGATCTCCTTACTCCCCAGATCCTCCGACAACTTCCGCAGAAAGCTATTATATTCCTTACTTATATTTACAACTGCATCCTACGCACCACCTATTTTCCTCTGTTATGGAAACATTCCACTATCATTCTTTTTCTAAAACCAGGCAAACCTTCCAACAACACTTCATCCTACAGGCCTATTAGTCTTCTCCCCATCCTCTCAAAAATCTTCGAAAGGCTTCTTCTTAAACGTATCCTACCCATATTAGAATCTCAAAATCTTCCTTCCCATCAGTTTGGATTCCGTCCTCAGCATTCCACAGTTCAACAGGGGCTCCGAGTTGTAGACCATATTTCATCAGCTCTTGAATGCAAAGAGTATTGTTCTGGTGCGTTTCTGGACATTGCGCAAGCTTTTGACCGGGTATGGCACACTGGATTACTCTTCAAGCTGAAAACCCATTTACCCCAGTCTCTATACCTAATTCTCAGATCCTATCTCTCAAACCGTTCCTTCCGAGTTCGCTGTGGTGTAGAATTTTCTAACCTTTATCCCGTTGAGGCCGGTGTTCCTCAAGGCAGCGTCTTGGGACCCGTCCTCTACATCCTTTACACTGCTGATATTCCTACACGTCCTGATACCTTTCTGGCAACTTTTGCAGACGATACCGCCATCCTATCATCCAGTTCCAATCCTGAAACAGCATCCTTAAACCTTCAGAGACACCTTTTCCTTATCGAACACTGGTGTAATAACTGGCGTGTAAAGGTAAACGAAGCCAAATGTAAACACATAACCTTTACTCTTAGACGAAAATCCTGTCCGCCAGTTTATTTCAACTCATTACCAATTCCTCTCTCAGATACAGTCCGGTATCTTGGCTTACTGTTAGACAAAAGATTGACTTGGAACCCACATACAAGACTTAAAAGACAAGAACTCAACCGACGATTCGGACAGTTATACCGACTACTCAACAGAAAATCTGAACTTACAGTTGACAACAAATTATTAATCTACAAGACAATACTGAAGCCCATCTGGACCTACGGACTTGAACTGTGGGGGACAGCTAAACGTACTAACATCAAACGCATTCAATCCTTTCAATCCAAAGTCCTCCGTACAATAGTAAATGCTCCTTATTATGTTTCCAACTATACCTTGCACCTCGACCTTAATGTTCCATTTATTTCAGACCTAATCCCATCCAAATTTTCTAAATTCCACCAGAGCCTCATTCATCATCCTAATCCTCTAGCTCAATCCCTATCCAGCTCCACTCATCCATACAACCCACCTAGAAGGTTGAAACGGCAGTGGTCCCGCGACCTTTTGTAAATATATTGGAGTTCTAGCACTGGCTAGATTCTCCACTCAATGTGATGTATGTATGAGTGTGTGTATGTGTATATAGGTATAAGTGAATTCTTGACTGTATTGTTTTAATTCATTATTGTGTATATATTTAATTGTAATTTTATGCTTTGTAAATATTGTATGAATGTAGTATGTATGATATCTTTCAGCAATACTATTAATGTCCAAAGTGGGACAGATTGTAATTTTACTGAATAAAAATTGTTGTTGATAAAAAAAAAAAAAAAAAGTTGGATATCTTATTCATTCATTGTATATATTTATCCGTTCTTTTATCAGTGCTAAAAATATGATACTTTTTTTTTTTTTTTTTTTTATTTTATTTATAAAATCTACTAAATTGAAAGTACTTAAGAGAAAGAAAATATGAAATATCGGCATTTAAGCCACGCCAGACTATTTAAATTAGAATGAAACCTGCATGATATTAATGCCCATTATATTTTACATCGATATAGGAAGTTAAATCAAAATCGTTATAGCCGTTTTTGATAGAATCATAAAAAAGTGCGGAATGCATACTATAAAGCGGCTCTTCTGGTTTGCTGATTTTATGAAAATATTGATGTAACATCTCGGGCGTAGTTGTCTTTAATATGAAATTCTTGTTTCGTACGACTTTTCGTTTAGTGCTAGACTTATCTCACACACACACACACATACAGACCTTATTGCGGGAGACCCTAAAACGTGTATTTCCGGTGAAAACTGCAAATCGAAAATTGACCCGATCGAAATACTTTCTCTTACTATATATTTCATATATAGGCAAGTAAAAGTAAAAAATGAGTATTTATGAATGTGTGTACTGAATGAATTCCAAAGTTTTCACGATCGCAATACTTTCCCTTTATTTCATACATAGGTATGGGATAGTAAAGAGGTTAAAGAATTAATTACATTGAATTTCCATAGAACATGTGCTTTATTAAATAATGTATTATATTTTTATCTACATCAATCAATAGGTTTTATCGGCTTTTTATCGCTCTCTATTAACATTTAGTAACATATTAATGATTAATCAGGTTAGTTCAGAACATTTTTGGAAATGATGTTTTTTACTTGTAGAATCCTGAGAATGGTTAGTGATGTCCCGAAACGTTGATGTGATAAAAAGTAACAATAAAAGCTTTTGGATAAAATAATATATTTCTTAGCCCAAGTTTCTACCTCTAAGAAAATTGTGATTACTGAGTGTACCGTTCCTATCAACGGATGGTTATCCACATAACTCAGATCCAACATTTTTCTTGTCGAAAAAGATTAATTTTCTTATCGTTTATGCAATATACTATACCGATAAACCCATTTTAATGTCGATTTTTCTGCCTACGTTATGACTATATACCATCATTTAATATAATGCCTATATTAACCCTATCAATCATCTTAGACAATACAAGACGCCTAGGATATGTTCTTTCACGTGATCAACATTATCACAACGAATTAAAATAATCTCATTCAAACTTAACTGAAAGCTAACGTACCATGTACCCGGAGGCGTGCCGGCAACGGTTCGTGACAACAGCCATCCATTCCTTCGTTAGTTGTCTTATTCCCTTTTACATCCTTCTGGTTATTCTCCATCTTGAACATTAGAAGGCTGCCTTCGGATCCTGTCGGTTATTTGTATTGTCTGGAAAGAGGGAGGTAAATGTTATTAATCAAATTTGATTCCCGTTGGGGTAATGTTGTGAGCTGGAAAAAAGGAAAAAGTTTATAATGATATCGAAAGCGGGGGAGGCAGGGTACCGTAAGAGCAGCTGGTGCCGCCGCTGGCTCACAAACAGAAAGTTCCTGCTCCACAACTATTCACTATGTATGTGTGTCACCGCTACTCCCTCACTCCTACGGTGTGTCTCCTAGTATAGATATATTTTAGATCTCTTCTCATAAGGTAAATAGAGTCTGACTTCTAAAAATGGATGAAAAATCTTTCTATTAGTGAATAGAAGAAGAAAATGGTTTATAGATGTCATAACAGGAAAGTAACAAAATAAATGATTATTCAAAATACTTTTACAAAATGCAGTTCAGAAAATGAATGGTAATATCGAGAAGACGCTAGACCTCAAGAGGAACGAAAAGCATATGGCCCATAGTCCGATTCTAAACGCTTAGGGACAAAAATGAAAGTCCGAGTTTTTTAAAATTTTATTCATGATTTTCATCTGAGAATGGGGGCCGGGTGGCCGAGTTGGTTAGCGCGCATTGACTAGCTACCAGATGACCAAAACCTTGAAACCAAAAAATTACGAGTTCGCGTCTCGGCCTGGAGGGGCTTATATCTCGGCATCAATCCTCCCGCTCTCACCCTCTGTTTTGAGAAACCCTCGTATAGCCTTCAAAAGCGAGGTAGGAATGAAAAAAACAAAACAAAGTTTTCTTGAAGTTCACGCACATAATAAAAAGTGGTTCAAAAAGAAATAAGAGAAAGTTTCCCAAAAGGTTAGGAGGAGGCAAGAATTTAAATATAGGGCCGAAAAGAAAATGTCTCCTTTGTGTATGTCTCATAATTGTCTAGTAATTTTGCGAGAGCAGATATTATGCACCAAGAGAAACTAAAGTTTTCATTTCTGTGGTCCACAGTCCGATTTTCTACTACCATGGAGGAAAATCAAATTTTGAGATTCAAGCTGTTCTTCATAGTTTTTATCAAAAATAAGATCCATCAAGAAAAGAGAGCTTCTATATTAAACAAACAATAGTTAGAACTCTGAGGTTTCCTACTTACAATATTTGTATGAAGGAACAAAGGTTGTTCTCGGCAAAACTATTCGAACAGTATTCTTAGGGATATTAATATTTAATTTTCTGCATGACATTGTGTGATGAAAAAAAAAAAAAAAAAAAATGTTCGTAGTGATAAGTTCGGCAGTGTAAGTTCGTATAAGGCCTGTACTGTTGCACTAATATGTTGTTTGCAACATTGTTTTTCTTTGTTACTTGATTGTTGACACTTTCCTATTTGGAGGTTTTGACTTCATAACCTTTCTGGCAATTTTCTCTTCTTACATTTGAAAATAACTTTTATTATTGGAAAGAACACGAATTATTTTTATATTACCTTATCTTTCTCATTCCTTCTCAACCAAGTCAGTCATTCAACAGTCATTTCAACTTCAAGATTTCAGTGATATTCTAATTTAAAAATACTCCTATTAAAAGTGTAAATATTTATTAAATATACCCAAAGGAATGATTATGTAATTACATATGGCATAACTCTAGTATATCTTCTTTTTCATTTTACGATTTATGACTGGTATTTTATTACTAACATAGATCTTGCTTAGCCTTAATTATGACAAATGTCTCGGAATTACTCTTTACAATAAAACTGGGCATTGATAAAATTAATATGATCATACATAGTTTTATTTAAATCTTTGATGCTTCGCAACCTGGTGTTAACTAATTTTAGTATACTAATTCAAGTATAATGAAAAATGTCTACACTTCGAAATACCAATGTTCGTAAAGTTCATTTATTTTTCATTCTCATTTTATTCATTCTATTCGTTTTTGTTTTTCTCGTTTTTTTTCTGTTTTAACAATTAAAAGATGATTGTATATATTATTTGTAATCAATGATTTTTTTTTTTCCTGTTCTTTGGCCAGTTCCAGAATAAATATAGTTTTCATTCATATGCTTGATTATAATTAACTTATTTTTCCTGGACACTATTTAATATTATTTCACATTTCAATCCGATAATAATGATGTTCTTTACACATATTTTTATTTTTAATATTGTGACAGATTGCTCATAATGGATTTCTGCAAAAAGCTATTACAGCGCACGACATCGCGAGACCATTACTCAAGTTGCGCTGTCCATCCAGAGAGGATAGGCCAGCATTGACAGACCACCGATAGGGCGTAACATATCGATCGCTCCCCGGTGGGTTACATCACAGCGAAATGATAGATCCGCGACATGTTTTCATTCCGAGTGGCCGAAATGGAAACAATCAGGGAGCACGGGCGAGGAAAAGGGCGGGGCCGGGAAGACAAATGATGCATAAAGGCGGGCTAAAATGTTGGCCCTGCAATTCATCAACCCGAGTGGAGAGCCGTGTAGCCCTTAGCTACTAATCCATTACCTCATGGCTACTGTGTATTTGTCCTAACCATTACCACCCAAACACATCTCAAGATATTTTTAACTATGCAGTTCAAAATGTTTATATATATATATCCTAAAATAAAATATTGAATATTTCTAAAACTATCACTGATACTCCAGGAGTCAGAAGCAGGTGTAGGTCACTCATTGAACATACCTTTGGAAAGCATTTTAAATAATAGTTTTCTAAGTCATCAAAACTAAAAATTAGACGGAAAGTAAATATATACACACCTATTTAATTCCTTATGGACTTACGCTTCACAGATTGATATCTCGCAAAATAAACTGCAATAATTTCAATAAAAATATTAAGACTCATGACGGCAGTTCCTTGGTACGTTAACAACAAGACAGACTTGCAACTACCAACAGTATACCGACATATAAGAAAACTATATTCTCATTTTAATAGTAAACTGCATGAACACGACAATAGACTTATAAACGTTATGTCAATGACCGAGAAGCCTGTTAAAAAAGGCTGAAGAGAAACAGAACGAGAGACCACCACTGCTAAATTCAAGCTTTGGATGAGCTGATACTGGGCTCTTTCCTTTCCCATGCCTATCATGTCTGCTGCTTCAGTTTTATATAGCACATTTGCTTATTGTCAGATAGCTTCTGATTCCTAATGGAAAATACAAAGAAAACAAAATTTGTATGTATTTATTTTAACGCATCTACCCATGTGCGCCACTAGCGTATATATTGTAGTTTTTTACTCCGTTATAGTATTGGCTTCTTTTCAAATATTTAAAGATGACAGTAGACTTAGTTTCCTCGTCTTTAACAATTTCTTTCAGTGCGGTATTTATTTCTAGCTCTTGTCTCAATATATTGAAAATTGTGCAGTCTAATATACATGCTTTACGGTCCATAGTATGTTACACCGTGTACAAGTTAAGGCTTACAGTTCTCGCAGGAGATGTCACAGGGAGAGAATTCACAATGTCGGAGTACAAATTTCCAACGGGTACAATTTTTTTTTTTTTTTACTTAACTTTGAGGAAGTCATATTCCATCTTAAGTGCTTATTCCTCTTTCTACAGCCAGAAAACTGCCTTTTCCAGTCATGGTAATGTTATCGATTATAGCAGCTGGTGGTTGAGTTGAGAGACGAGCTTTTTTTTTTTTTTTTTTTTTATTTACTTAGTTTTTATTTATTCTTCTTTGTAATTATTTATTTTATTTCTGTATATATGTAATGAACAATACCTTATAATTAGAATGCTCACTCCCCCAGAGGGTGGCAGATTGCATTAATTCTGAAGGAATCAATTATTAAAGAGTAAAAGTGTAGCGAAATTTGCGACAGAGGGGCCCAAACTGCGCTCCGAGGTCACAAAATATAACTCATCAAACCTACCCCAGGAACATGCCTGGTTTTATTCTTTGTCAGACTGAAATCGAATGTAGACGTTTTGCTGTTCTAAAGTGTAGCGAAGTCCGCTATTTTCCTCTCAAAAAATAACCAATCGAACATAAACCTGAAACTGGTCTTATTTTTTTTTTTTTACTGACTTTACAGTTTTGAATTCTTAATTCAAATTTTAAGCTTTATTGCTTAAAAAAGTAGCAAAATCTGTTCCAGACGGTAAAATACGATATTATACCACACTTTAAAGCTCAATTTTAAGTAGGTATTGTTAATAAAACATTTAACAGGAAGTGTTTTTAACTTTTGTAATCGACTAACTAAAAAAAAAAAAAATTAACCACGCTCAAAATTTGAGTGCTTACGTTTCAAGATGCGTAGAATCCAAATAACAATTAAAAAGCAATTCGTTTGTCCGCCGTCCGCGGCATTTCTCCGAAACTACTGGACCATTTTTTTTTTAAATTCGCTACAAAAATACAAGTCCATTCAACGATGATCTTAACACCTAGACAGCTGGTTAGTTTTGAAATGGCGGCCGATTAAAATGATTTTATTCAACAACTCAGTTATTTTTGAATATGTATAAAAATGTATTAGAGTTTTTAACCAAAAAACCGCGAATAATTTTTTAAACGAAAATAAAACAAAATTGAAATTTTACACATAAATACGCTCATAACTGAGTTATTTTTGACTATAGAGAAAAGTATGGATAGAGTTTTAGAATCAGTAAAGCGCGATAAACAAAAAATAAATAAAAAATAGGGAAAAAAAAAACGAATTCTCGCCTATATATACGCTTTTAACTACATTATTTTTTAAGATAGAAAAAAAATTCGTTATTGTGTTTTAATTAAAAAACCGCGAATAATTATATAAAAGAGAAAAAACAAAAGAAAATAAACCAAAACGTAATTTTTTACATAAATACGCTTATAACTCAGTATTTTGTGAAGATAGAATCAGTAAAGCGCGATAAATAAAAAAAAATAAATAAAAAAAATACATATATATATATATATATATATATAATCCATATGTATAATTAAGGGAAAGATTATAATAGAAGGAATTACATTAAAAAGTTATTATTAAAGATAGAGAAAAATCGAAAACAAAATTCAAGACGCGATGAACAAAGTGCAAAAAAAAAAAAAATTAAAAATCATCTTATATGGTCAAGCCACAACTTATTACAGATGTGATTTCCTGATAACTCGGTTACTATTGATGATAAAGATAAAATATACGGTTTTTGGAATCAGGAAATTTTATTTGACTGAAAATTGAAAGAAAAGTAAAGGAAATAGTAACGCAGTCCTGCATAAATACGTTTGGTATATTGTTTTCAATAATCAACCTTTTTTTCTTTTAGTGCCATTTGAGGGGATTGAATTTTGGACCAAATGAAAAAAGAATCATTGAATTTGGTTAATAACTAGCTTAGATATTGCGTTTTGAAATCAGTGGTAGTGTCATGATATGATGCTTTGAATTAGTGCTTTTCATATTACTTAATTGCCTATCAACAGCCATATTAATAGTAATACCCTAATATTGTTATTTGGAAATAATAAACCATTGTGTAATAATTTGCAGCGTTTATTAATTTTGTATTATAAAGTAATTATTTTTTAAAACATTAGATTATAAAGATATTTAAAAAAGTTCCTATGGTATATCAAACAAACAATACTTTGAACTATGAGGTTTCCTACTAAACTATGCTGTTTGTGTGAAATGAGTGATAAATAAAAGTTCATAATAAAGCTATTTGCCGAATATTTTAAACAATATTAAAATGTAATTTTCTGCATGACGTTTTGCTGCATAATACTTTAGAAAGTTCGAATCCTTAAACTTCTGGAAAATTTTCTCTTCTTTCTTTTGGTACCGCGTATTTTTCTGTGCGTGTATTTCAAGTAGATATATTTGAGTTTTCTGATAAAAAAAAACCCTGGATAACAGTTGACTTATCAAATAGCTGTTGACAACCGCACGAAAGGGTTTTGGTTCCTTTTGATGTCTAATATCTGTCAACACTATATGACAAATATTAGACGCCCTTAATTAATTAATATTAATCCCCCTTAATTTATCAATATTTCTATAGATATTTTTGAAAAATTTATTCAAATAAATTATAACCAATTCCGCATTAACTATAAAATTGTGTACAGAAACAAAACCACTAAATTAAATATTTGTTTCTAGAGAAGAAAAATGTTTAGGTATTCTTTTTTATCTCTTCGGATCATTCTGATTAAATTAATAATGTCAGATAAGTGGACCCAGTTATCGAGGGTTGACTCAGACACGCCAACACGATCCATCATCCGATCACGATTCGAGGTGTACAATGAATTATCACTCATTAAGGGTTGCTAATTCGCTTTTAATGTTATCTGAGGCCGGAATCCGTCCGGTGCCGGCAACAGATGGAACCCAAGCCCGTGTTTGAACAAAGAAATATACACCTCTCAGCTGCCAAGACAATGAGCTACAGGAGATAACAGCTATCTCCCATCTAGGCCTTCATTCTCAACCTTCCAGTCTTAACAGATAACGAAACCTACCAAAGGTTAGTGATCACTGGACATGTTGACATGTCGATGTCTATCTCCTCAGCAGACATTTGTCATATTACGCCCATGCATTCTGAATATCCATGAGCTTCCTTTTCCTTACATTTTTAGAATGCTACTATTTTTTTGTTTAATTTCACTTACTTTTATATGAAATTTACAGTACGGGAAAGTATTGCGATCTTAAGAATACCGAAAATCAACCTTTTAAGGCCCCTTGAGTCGGAATAGTTAGTCGTGGTAAATGCTGTGTGTGTGTAGGTAAGTCTACCTCTAAAATGATAGGATGAAAACTGAAGTTTCATATTTTAGAAAATTATAATTTTAAGATGTCATAGCAAATTATTCAATAAAATCGAAAAGTCTTTATGACACATTTGGACCTATTAAAGTTCAGTAATTTTTTTAATTCCGTCCTCCTAGAACAGTTGAATCACGACCCAAACGATTTTCATCATCCAAGTCAAAATTTCCGGTTCTGAACCGAGTATACCACCAACGGACGTTGCTTTCTTTTAAGACATCATTGCCATAAACACTGAACATTGTGTTAACCTTATTTGTATGTGCTCTGGATATTCATTTTCGGAAATAAAAATCATTAAATGCCGAAAATGAATTCTTTTCTTTTCCATTTTAAGCAAGCAAAACACCACTTAAATATAAGGAATATCGGTTGGAGGTGACGCATAAAAGCACTGTAACTAATCCTTTTTATAGAATATGTAAACATTTTTGACTAAGTAAACATGGTTTTGTTATACAACTCAAACTGTACTTTTTTAAGCCATTATGAGCTTATGGCTCAGAAAAAAATATTAACTTAGAAATACTACATTTGTTTCAATCAAAAATTTTAAGACCTCCGTCTCACGTAAATAATAACCAATTCTTATTTTTTTAAAAATTAGTATTTTCATAACAAACTTAACGGACATAAGAATTGGTTATTAAAGATATTTACATATAGTGAGGAAGTTGTACCAAAATGGGGTGATTTTTTTTGTGAATAAACAGAGGAGTTGAACTGTTGATGGTCGAGAGTATAATGGAGTGAGGAGGGAAATTTGGACTTGAAGTATTGAAGAATACTTTAACACCTTATAAAATACTTCAATTTATTACTTATAAAATATTACTTTATTACTTATAAAATACTTTAACACCTTATAATACAGGATAGCAATCCATCAGAAAGAACCAATGAACAGCTATAGTTAGTCCCTGATTTCTATCCTGAGACCACCAAGTAACAAAAATAGTCTAAACGGATGAGACTAAGAGAGGAGCGACAAGTTACCTGAAGGAATTCGAGAGGTACGAGGTTCCACGAACATGTGTCGGTTATCAGTCATCTGCAGGATAAATTAACTTCTTAACGCATGAGCTGATTAAAACGTTAGTTTAACAAGCAAAATCCTTTATGTTATTGAAAATTCAGGAAAAAAAATAATTCATGAAAAATGATCTAAATGAAATTTAGCCACTCATAGACATGAAAGACTTAGATTTGTTACTGTTAAATATTAAGAAGGACAAAAGAGGAGATACCTTAGGTAACTGGTGAGTCACAGTATGACGGAAAGGGTAGAGTGATAGGCGAGGCTCCATACTAGGTCCAATCCATCACAATAGTTTATATTCTAGAATAGTTGATAACAGAGTATGTGGGAGAACTATAACTAACCGAAGATCGATATAGCATTTAACTCCAAGAAATAGGTTTACGTAAGTCGTTTTTGAATTATTTGATCCATGTGGAAACCACAAACTTAAACAACACCAAGGAGTCATATTTTTTAATTTTTAAATGGAGGTGACAAAGTAAGAAGATGGATGAAATAAAAAAGTAACCAATCCCTCTTTTTTTATGTATTTACTTGAAATGAAACGAAAATAGATGTTTCTATGGGCCTATTAGTCCACTAAGAATAACAAAAAGTAAAAACTGAATGACATCTGTCTCGTCTTTTAAAGAATTCGGTATTTAAATAGAATAGCAGTAATAGCAATGACTTTTACTTTCACTTACCTCTATATGAAATGTATAGTAAGTTAAGGTATTATTATTATGGTATTACGATCGTGAACATTTTCGAATTCCACTTTTCATCGGAAATATACGTTTTAGGGTCCTATGAGTGTGAATAACCAAGTCCCGCGAAAAGGTCTGGGAGTGTTTATCTGTGCGTGTTTGTGTGTCTTGTGTAACAACTCCTGCACGTAAACGAAAAGTCCTATGAAACTGATATTTCATATTTAAGACAACTATATGCCCGAGATTGAGGAGCCCGTGGCTGAGTGGCTAGCGCGTTAGTCTCTCATGCTACAGGTTCTGAGTTCGAACCCGGCCCAGCGGGGCTTTTATAAGGATGTAAAAAAATGGGGATTCACTCACAACCCTCTCCCAAAGACAAGTATGTGAGACCCGTCACCCAAATGGTGGCCACTCACAAAATTAGTCGTAGGGAGTGATAACCCTACACTAAAAATAGCATCGTGAAACGTGAGTGTAAACTCGCAGGAGTTTACACCGCGAAGCCCAGGACCTACACGGCTTGTCGCACCACTGAAAGAAAGAAAGATATGCTCGAGATGTAATAAAAATTTTTTAATCAAAATCCGCTTAACAGAAGAGCCACTTTACACCATGCATTTTGCACCTTTTTACGATTTTCTCACAAATGGCTCTAACGATTTTGATTAAACTCGTTTAAACTCGACGTAACATTAAATGGCTTGAACATCATGTAGGTTTCATTTTGATTGAAATAGTCTGACAGGGCTTAAATTTTCTTAAATAAATTAGGGCTTAAATATTTTAAATTTTCTTCCTCTAAAGTATCTTTAATTTTTTAATAAAAATAACCATATCATCTGATTTGGCATTTCTAAAAAATAGGTAAATATATAAGTTGAACGAATTCGATATCCAACTAAAGAAAATAACTGTAAAAATATCTTTTAATGCATTTTTTTTTTTTTTTTTTTTTAACTTAAGAACAGTATTATACAGGATAATATACCGTTGGAATGCTAAAGATTTTGGAAAACATATTAAGCAATACATACTATTGTAAAATTTAACAGAGAGTAATGAAAATCCCATAAAACAAACTGATTGTCGTAGATAATAACATGATAGTTTATTTAATAAAACACATGTTTCTATAAAAATCCAATGATACAGATTTTTTCATCTATAATTTTAAATTTTACATATTTTTGTAAGATTAGCGGTTCAGGAAGAAGAGAAATAAATGGTGTTGCAAAGAGGTTAATGGAAAAGTCGAATGGAGATGGGCAAGGAGTTCTATCACTATTCACCATTCTATCGAAATTCTTTTTTATTTTTTTTAAATTTATTTATAGTAATTTACAACTGTACTAAAGAATACAATAAGTAAATATGTAGAATGAATATAAAAAGTCATGAAAATGTCTTGAGAAAGAACCACCCAGTGGTAGCACTTCACTAACTATTTTAATACAGTAGGTCCAGAGGCCACCTTCTTTTCAGTCGCCTTGGAGGGTTATCAGGGATATGTGAGGAAGATAAATTACGGACAAGTGGGTTTGTATGGGCAGGAAGTTTAGAATGGAAAGAGGAGTATCTATCACGGGCTATGTCTGCAACAAATGGGATGTTTAGGTAATTATGGAGGAGTTGATTTGTGACAAAATTAGGAGCATTAAGGATTTTGCGAAGGATTTTGGATTGTATGGACTGGATGCGGGAGGAATTAGATGGTTTCCTAGAGCCCCAAAGCTCGATTCTATCGAAATTCAAAATGAAGAACAGCCTCCTTCGAAAGAAGGAGTTCGTTTATAATTGTATAATTGGAGCTTATGTTCAGCATGGTATGTAACTGAAAAAAGTATTTTAGTAACTAACAATCATTTTGAAAAATTATTGAACCTTAACATATTTGGAACAATGTTGAACGGATAATTTTTGATGAATTTTCTGAGAGCTATATCGACTCCAAAATAATAAATACATTTTGTCAGGATGTAATAGTTGATAGCCGCTACAACCTATTTAATCTTTGGTTAATCGTTTTCTCCATCTGCCTTAGTGTAGGGTTATGATTTACAGTCATATTAATTAAATATGATATCAAGATAGAAATGACTTTTAGGTTATCTTCGTAATGAAAAATCTATATCCGTTTAAGGTTATTCCGTACTTTATTTTTACTATCAATATTTTAAACCCATAACAATCAGAAGATTGCAAAACTGCTAAGGTCACATTTAATTACTAAAAAAAAAAATTATTAATAATGAAGAAAACTAAAATTTCCGAATATGAACATTTTCAATATTCAGACAGTATGTAAACCACAAGTTTCTTACTTGGCCTACAAAACCTATTGGTGATTATTGGGATCAAAAGTTCGGACCTAAAGCAGTTTCACTATTATTGAAAACCACAGGAGGCGTAGAACGGTGATGAGTGGTCTGGCTCCTGATAAAGATCTAATAACCATATTTTATAAAAACCCGCGTGACTTAACCATTTTTCATTATTAGAGAGTTGTAGAGGGAAGTGTTAAGTTCAGTTTGGCTAGAAAATTACTATAATGTCAAAGTATCTTATTCAATTCAAATTTTTGAATAGTATGAATTATGGAATCCATAGAAACCATCACATCTTCGCCTATAAATTATTATAACGTTTTCTTGTAAGATATATTACTTTGAAGCTGTTTAAAAAAATAAGAAGAGCAATATTTTTGTAAGCATACCAAACAATCGCTATAAAGATGGCCTAAATATAGGCCAAAACGTTGGTGCAATCAATAAGTTCACTTAACTGAATTTTTGCCATCATTCTCCTTAAAACCAATTTAATTGCATTATAGTACGGTAATCAAATGTTTAATCTTATTTCATTTGTTTTCGGACGATATTTTTTTTTTATTTGCGCATTTGTTCTGGTCTATTATTGTATAATAACTATCTCCAGTTAGTCATTATTTTAGAGAATGACCTAAGAAAAGTATTCACCTAGTTGATCTCCTATGTTTAGGCCTTAAAAGTATCGAAGTATTGTAGCAAAAGGTTTGCAGAGTGACGGCGCTATTAAAACTCAAATTTTATGTTTTAAGAGGTTATATGCCTGAGATCTTACAATGACTTTTTTAACAAAATCGGTATACCTAAAAAGACACTTTATACTATGCATTTTGAGCCTTTTTACGATTTTGTTCCGGTACTAATGTTTTTGATTAAACTCCCTACTTAGATGTGAACTTAAAGGGGCCTTAATATCATGTAGGTTTCATTCTGATTGAAACAGTCTTACCTGGATAAAATGCCGATATTTTAAGAATTATTTAATTTATATTTAAGAATAGCGATATTTAATAATAGCGCCGTCACCCTGCAAACCTTTTGCTAAAATACTTCGATACTTTTTTGACCAAAACATAGGAGATCAACTAGGTGAATACTTTTTTTTAGTTCATTCTTTAAGATCATGACTAACTGGAGCAAGTTATTATAATAGACCAGGACAAATGCCCAAATAAAAAAAAAAATTATCGTCCGAAAACAAATGAAATAAGATTAAACATTTGACTACCGTACTATAATGCAATTAAATATAATTTAAGAAAAAGTTGGTTGGGAGTGCTATGATAGAAAAAATTCTGTTAAGTGAACTTAATTGATTGCACCAACGTTTTGGCCTATATTAGGTCATCTTTAGAGCGATTGTTTGGTATGCTTACAACAATATTGTTCTTATTTTTTTTAACAGTTTAAAAGTAATATACCTTACAAGAAAACGTTATAATAATGTATAGGCGAAGACGTGATGTTTTTATGGGTTCCATAATTCATACTATCGAAAATTTTGAATTGAATAAGATACCTTGGCATTATAGAAATTTTCTAGCTAAACTTAACACTTCCCTCTACCTCTACCCCTTATAATAATCACAGATCACATATTGCAATTGACACTGACTTATCAACCTTTTTACAAGACAACATACAGACAACTGTAAAACTTTTTGACTTCCTACGACAGACTCTCAAAGTGATTTAAGGCGAAAATGACCCAAGTGGTTTACGCCTACGAAAAAAAAAAAAATAAATAAATAAATAAAAAGTATTACCCGTATCTTCCATATATGATACATTAAACTTGAACGAATTTTATACCAATCTAAGAAAAAAGGAATAAACATATTTGGTAGTTTGTTTATTTTTATTTTTTGTTAAACTTAAGCAGAATCATACAGATGCATAATATACCGTTGGAGAAATGTTATCTTAAACAAAAAGCTGTAAAAGGTGATAGAGAGTAATGAAAAGCGGATAAATCTTAGTAATTGTTTTAGATAATGTTACAATAGATTATTTAATCTGAAACTTTATGTTCAACTCTAGCTTTATTTAAAAGTTTAATCAGGGTTTTAACAACGGAGGTAAGCGTAAGTCGTGTGTTGCTCGCACTAGATTTATTTATTAATAATGTATATATTAAGAAGTTATTTTAAAGCAATATATCATTGGCCACGGAATACACCTTACCATTATGTTCGTATATAAACTGGTCTAAGATCAATAGAAACAGATGTTCTAAAAAGAATGATTCGCTGGTACCGAAAGATAGATTTAATGAAAGATGATCGGTTACCGAAAATATGTCTAAGCATTTTAAAAAAATATTCCTTGAACCAGAGGGTCAATGTGAAGTACAATTGGTATAGGCAACTTATTAATAAATTGTTAATTATAGACGCGGCTGACATATTAAATATCAAAAGTAAAGCCTTATTTGAAAGGGAATTAAATAACGCTGTTGAAAAATTCAATAATCATAATCTTTCCCAAGATATTCAGGCTATTTTGCACTCAAAGTTTAATCCTAATTTTAGGAAAATTAGTAGCCTAAATATGCGGGAATATTATTTAAAAATGAAGGGACCTATGAGGAAACATAGATTGATCATTCAACTAAGACTATGTCAACCTAATAAACTGAAAGTTATCAGTTACGAATTCCAAAATGGTTGTTCAGATAGCAGCGTTGAATGCCCTCTTTGTAATTCAGGCGAACCCGAAGAACTAAATCATGTTTTGTTGCTGGAAGGAATTAGTCCGGGTGGCGGTCATTAAATGAAACAACTAAATAGTTTCAACTATTTTATTGTTTGCCAACGTTCATTTCCTCCACATATAGCCACATATTAAACTCTATTAAGTAGCATATTTTCTCTGTCTATCCCACCATATATATTGTTTTGTTTTTCATTATTATTGTTTGTTGGTTTTTATTAATATTTTTAAATCTATTTTAGGTATCCATATAATTCTATATATGTATTTATTTTGTTTTGTTTATGTATTTAAAATTGTCTAAATGTCTTCACTATTCAATTTATTCCAACTTGTATTTATGTTTATTTAATTTTTTTTATCAACCTGTAAGATTTGTCAATTAATGTATTTTACAATGTTCCATTATTATTTTTTCCACCCTGTTATCTTTGGATACCTAAAACAGAATTAGGGAAACGTTGGCAAACAATAAAATAGTTGAAACTATTTAGTTGTTTCATTTAATGACCGCCACCCGGACTAATTCCTTCCAGTAATTCTCAACGGTCAACTAATTACATCCACAATAAATCATTTTTTGTTGCAATGCCCTGTTTACTCCCCGTCCAGAATAAGTACTTGAGGACATATATTGAAAATATGTCAGACAATGACCCCATAGTAGAACTTTTGTTGCAAATAGAAAATAAAAAGAAATTTGAAAATTTATTCTATTATGTAACAGAATGTTTAAAGCTAAGAAATTTGTATCTGTCTATTCAAGAATAATTTAAGCACATTACTAAAATAACAATAATTGAAATTGTTATTCTATTTATGATTATTTTATTTGTTTAATACAGTTACAATTAAACATAAATGTACAACTCAACTCTATTTGTATGGGCTAACCCGAAAACAAATAAAGAGATTTATTTATTATTTATTTATATATTAAGAAGTAATGCTCCAAACGAATTTTCGAATTAATTTCAAAGAATCTTTTGTTTAAAAGTCCCTGTTGACACTTGAATAGAATGCTTCATCCCTTTCGAGCTGATAAATACGACCTTACACCGAAGCGAAAGTATTATTACGAATAGGATACGAGGAATTAGGACAGTGGAATCCAGTAGCCGGGGTACGCATGTTGAGAGTAAGCCCATCCATTTGTAAACCAGCATCCCTTGACACAAACTAATTGTTGGCCTAATCCAATGTTAAACAGGCGAAGCTCCGTGGTACCGTTAGCCTTATACACATAACTAAAATAAAACCCCGAAATGAATAATAAAAAGTATTCCATAGCCTACTCTGTTATTAGTCACCCTCGCGTATCCAAGAGATAGATCACCTAGGAGAGGCTTATCATAACTGTACCCCGGCCCTTGAAAAGCTACTTAAAACAGGAGAAAAATTAGTTTTATATAGAGATCCAGTAAAGGGAAAGACTTGTCGATAGTAATCCTGATAGATTTGAAAAAAATAAAAGAATTGAAAATCGATATAAAAATTCCATTCTTTGAATACAACAGCTATTCCTATTCCCTCCGATAGTAGAGAAAGTTAAATCATTCTGTCGGATGGAAATAAATCTTTTAATTAGAATTTATACTTGTTGTTGGTGTCATGGAGATGAAAACCTGAGCACTTAAATGCAATTACCTCTAATGTAAATATTTATACTCCTAGATTTCGTTTCATAATACACCGCCAAAGCCATGGCCTGTATTTAATTAAACTCATTCACAGGTCGAATATGGCTTTTTTACTTACATATTTATATATAAATATGTAAATAATTATACATGATACGATCAAGTCCTGCATTAGTTTCATATGTAATGAATACTGCATGTAATCCATAGTGAGAGAGTGATTTAACACCAACGAAGAAGAAAAATGAAGACAAGATTTATTTACATGTTTACAATTTATTAATTATATTTTTAAATAAACTCGGTTATCCTTAAAATCAACAATAAAAAAACGGGGTATACATTCAAATTCTATTCAAACGAAATAATGCATTATGAAAAAAATAAAATAAAAAATAGCTCCAAACAAAATATGAAAGAAAGGATTACCATCGAAAAATATAAAAAACGTAACATAAAAAAAAAAAAATCAGATATCCAAAATCTTAATTCGTGTTATGTAAATTTAATAAGCTCATAATAACTATAAGTATTATTAATAATAAGGGGGAGCCGGTGGCTGAGTGGCTAGCGCGCTAGTCTCCCACGCCAGTTGTGAGTTCGAGTCCCAGTCCCAGCGGGACTTTTATAAGAATAAAATTAAATGGGGACTCACTCACAGCCTCTAGCCCGGGTAGTGAGACTCGTCAGCCTACTGGTGGCAACTCGCAAAAATAGGCGTAAGGAGTGATGACCCTACCCTAAACATTTCATCGAGAAACATGAGTCTATTCTCCCAGGAGTCTATACCACGCGGCCAAGGGCCTACATGGCCTGTCACGCCAGATAAAAAAAAAATTATTAATAATAATAATACTGTCATAAAGCACGTACCGAAAAAAACAAAACAATTCTTGGACCACAGTAATTTGGAAAATCACTTTCTACCTCTCTCATTCATAGCGTATTTAGTCAGCGTTCTCTGAATGTTGGTAATATATTGCTTTCTATATATATGACACCATATTGCTTCAAATCTTAACTGAATTTGTAATGATTTCTTTTATACGTATTTATAGCTTTGGGAAAGAGATGTAAATTCCAATTAAAATATCTCTTTCTTTACTATATATCCATTCATTACGAATTTAATAGTTTCTAAAATTTATTCAAAACTGTTTTTGGCTATAACTGATAGGGCATGAATGTGACAACAATTAATTATCAAAACGTAGCCTTAACAGATTTTTTTATTTATTGCCTGAACTTCGAGGTCCCTATAATACTTAAATTATAAGTCGGGAACTAACAATAAGGCCTCAATGAGACTCATAGTTCATATGACTCATAGTCCGATTCTGAATGGTTTGCGAGGATGATCGATCAAATTTTCAGTTTTTAGTTTTTATCTATGATTTTCATCAGATAAACTTGTATCTACTTAATATTCGTGCACGGAAAAATATGTGGTACCAAATGATAAAGGAGAAAATTTACCAGAGTTAAAATTTAGTCGAAATGTCTGGGAGCAGATAGTAGACGTCAATACGAACAAAACAGGTCATACAGACCTGTAGTCCTATTGTGAACGGTTAGGGAGGAAAATCAAATTTTAATTTTATTGCTGCTACACATGTTTTTTATCAACACTTTATAGCTACACTTTTTAAGCTAATAACTAATTTTACTTTTTTATTTTTCATAACAAACTTTATGGGGGCTAAGACTCTAACTTTATTGCCCATTATGGAAAACCAGAGATTTCGAAAAATATTTTTAAGTAGCTGCATTATTGCGCTACGATTTCTTTAATAAAACCTAAGATTCTTCCAATATGCATTTGATTTCTATTTGGCTCAAGATTTACCCAGGTTATTTCTGGACCTACTTGCAACCATCCTCTTAACTATCAATCAATACAATTAACATCACTTAAACCAGAATTATTTCTTTAGTCGATTATCTTAAAATTTCCAAGGCTTTCAGACAATAGAATTAGAAACGATTTCTACCTGCTCTCGTTTTAAAATCACGGTCAATTTATTTTATAATCATATAGAAGCCCACAATCATATTTCTGATTGGGTGTAACAAGGATTTTTAGAGCCTATAGCTTTCCTTTACAAGTTAGTATAAAAAAGAAAATTGCCAAGACAGTGGCTTCTGGATAAATGTTAACCGTTGCTGGTACAAGGTAAAGTTTCCTTTGGACCTGGTAAACGTCGAAAAAAGCTGAACCAGAGAGCTTACGTACACGGCAGTGTCCCATTGTTCTAGAGTGTACCTACTTCCCGGATCTGCCATCAGTTAACATCTGGGACAGTCATTGTCTTTGCCTAAGATCCCTTTCCTTTCAGTAATCCACTACTAAATTCAGTATAGTAAGAACGAGGTACGTTCTTTAGTTTGATTATGGATCATTCGAAGGATTTGCTGGAACTGGAAAGCCTGAATAGGGAAGGAAATAATTCCCCCCTAAGGTAAGTAGTCTCCAAAATGCGTTCTGAAACCCAAAAAATGTTTTTTTTTTTTTCATAAATAAAATAGCTACCTCTACTGACTTTTAAAGCACTAAGACACCTCAAAATAAAATGGTGATTAACTAAACAACAAATAATTAATAACTTAAAAGCATTTAATGGGTTTGGGGAATTAAAGAACATTACAGAGAAGACTTGTATTGATGAGAGTAATTTTTAATGCTTATAAATTATAAGTGTATGCAGCAATAATAGGTTTCTTTAATTTTTTAATTTATTTATCTCTATTTAAAATTTGATAACGTGATTTTGGTTTCCGCTAACTCCTTCTAAACCAAAAGACGGATTTTGATGCGGTTTTTACCATAATTTGGTGCCTTAATTCCTTAAAGTTTATAAGTATAATATATTACAATTAAGTGAGAAACGAGAAAAATAAATCTTCAGTAACCAAGTCATCTAAAAATTATTACTGACTTATAAGGAGTATCATAGACGTATAATATACGGTTGGAAAGCCCAGGGTTTTAAAAAAGTTAATAAACAATAAAATAAATCGCACAAGTTAATATAAAGTTGTTGTACTTATGAACTTATGATATTTGTAATGCAGTGAGGGAGGTGATGGTGAACGTATAGGTTATATTCATTCATACAGTACTCAAGGTTTTAGAAAAAATATTTGGTAGCAAATCGTACGTTTTTTTTTTTTTTTTTTTTTTTTTTTTTTTTTTTTTTTTTTTTTTTTTTTTTTTTTTTTTTTTTTTTTTTTTTTTTTTTTTTTTTTTTTTTTATCGTATATATTACAATTTGTCGTAATAGACAATAATAATAGTGCTACAGGATCTCATTCATACAATATAAACAAAAGGAAAGTCAAATTACATAAAATAAAATCAAAATAAATAAACGTATACAATAACAAAACTTATAGACAAAATAAATACAAATAAATGAAGTTAACAAATAAATAAACAAAACATGTCACATTCATACCTATGTACAATATTTACAATCAGCTCGGGAACCCCAGACGGGACTTGTCCCCCCACTTGTGGAAGGACAAGCAGAGTCTAAAGGATCCCAGCGCCTCCCTCTCAGCCGCATCACTGGTAAGAGCCAGCGGAAGCTAAGTGAGGGCGCCACAGCCACAATCACACCGCACATGAGAGGAGAATCTGACCAGTGTCAGAACTCCAGAATAGATTTTTACAATATGTCTCGGGGCCACTGCCGTTTCAACCTTCTAGGAGGGTTGTATGGATGAGTGGAGCTGGATAGGGATTGTGCTAGAGGATTAGGATGATGAATGAGGTTCTGGTGGAATTTGGAAAATTTAGATGGAATCAGGTCTGAAATAAATGGAACATTAAGGTCGTGGTGTAAGGTATAGTTGGAGACATAATAAGGAGCATTTACTATTGTTCGGAGGACTTTGGATTGAAAGGATTGAATGCGTTTGATGTTAGAACGTTTAGCTGTCCCCCACAGTTCAAGTCCGTAGGTCCAGATTGGCTTCAGTATTGTCTTGTAAAGTAATAATTTGTTGTCAACTGTAAGCTTAGATTTTCTGTTTAGTAGTCTGTATAACTGTCCGAATCGTCTGTTAAGTTCTTTTCGTTTAAGTCTTGTATGTGGGTTCCACGTCAATCTTTTGTCTAGTAGTAAGCCAAGATACCGGACTGTGTCTGAGGAAGGAAGCGGTATGGAATTGAAATGAACCATTGGACAGGATTTGCGTCGAAGGGTGAAGGTGACGTGGGTGCATTTGCTTTCATTAACCTTAATACGCCAAGCATTACACCATTCCTCGATAAGACAAAGGTGTCTTTGCAGGATTAAGGATGCTATTTCAGGATCGGAATTGGATGATAGGATGGCGGTGTCATCTGCAAATGTTGCCAGAAAGGTCTCAGGATGATTAGGAATATCAGCAGTGTAAAGGATGTAGAGGACGGGTCCCAAGACGCTGCCTTGAGGAACACCGGCCTCAATGGGATAAAAGTTAGAAAATTCTTCACCACAGCGAACTCGGAAGGAGCGGTTTGAGAGATAGGATCGTAGAATGAGGTATAGAGACTGGGGTAAATGCGTTTTAAGCTTGAAGAGTAATCCGGTGTGCCATACCCGGTCAAAAGCTTGCGCTATGTCCAGAAACGCACCAGAACAATGCTCTTTGCATTCAAGGGCTGAAGAAATATGGTCTACAACTCGGAGTCCTTGTTGAACAGTGGAATGATGAGCACGGAAACCAAACTGATGGGAAGGAAGATTTTGTGATTCTAATATAGGCAGGATTCGTTTTAGAAGGAGTTTTTCAAAGACTTTTGAGAGGATGGGGAGTAGACTAATAGGTCTGTAGGATGAAGTGTTGCTGGAAGGTTTACCTGGTTTTAGGAAGAGAATGATTGTGGAATGTTTCCACAAGAGAGGAAAATAGGTGGTGCGAAGGATGCAGTTGTAGATATAGGTAAGGAATATAATAGCTTTCTGCGGAAGTTGACGGAGGATCTGGGGAGTAAGGAGATCATGTCCAGGAGATTTACGGAGGGTCAGTTTCTGGAGAAGATATTTAACCTCAGAGGGATTAATAGCTGTAGGAGGTAGTGAAAGAGGTATTGGTGACAAAAGGAAGTCTTGTACTTCTGCGGTATGATTGCTTTGGGATTCCGGGTGAGGAGTGAATACTTTGGAGAGGTGTGTGGCGAATTCCTCGGCTTTATCTTCATCAGACGCAGCCCAGGAATCATCACCACGCCGGAGAGGATGGGAAACTTGATGGGATTTTAAAATCTTCTTCGTGACATTCCACAGGGAATTATCACTAGCTGACAGAGAGGAGAGGTAGGAATTAAAGGACTGGGAACGGAAGGTCGCCAACTCCTGCTTCAATTGTCTACAATAGAAGTTATAGGAGCGGCGATCTGTTGGGTGTCGGGTGCGCTGCCATAATGATCTGGCACGGCGCTTTGCATGGATTAGGTCTGCAAGGTGTTGAGGCAAATGGTTTTGGTGAGGAGTTATATTGGAGTGCTTAGGATAGGAGGCAGTCCAGACAGCTTGCTGAATGGCGGTGGTGAAGGAGTAGACGGAATCGTCAAGGTCTTCTGGGGTTTTGAGGGTCGCTCTGAGGTTAATATTATCGGTCAGGATTTGGCGAAATAGGTTCCAGTTGACAGGGCCTCGGATAAATGACGGTGGGATAGGTTTTGGAATCGGAGTGAGAGATACTTTTAGGATCAGTGGACTATGGTCTGAGGATAGTTCATCAAGTCGAGCTACACATAAGTTGAGGGAGCCTAATCCGCTGTGAATGAAGAAGTCAAGGATGTCAGGATTACGGTTGGGATCGGTTGGCCAGTAGGTAGGGGAATCAGGAGGTAGGAGATTGAAATGACGGGAGTTGAGTGCAGACAGCAAATTTCGTCCACGAGAATTCGTGGTTCTCGAACCCCACTGTTGATGCTTGGCATTTAAGTCTGCACCCAGAATGAAATGATTTCCTAAGGAATTTAGAAAGGATACAAATTCGGTGTTGGAAATGGAATGTTTGGGAGGGCAATATGCTGATGTAAGGGTTACCGGAAAGGAAAAAGTTTTGATTACTATGGCTGTGGCTTGTAGGAAATCATAGGTAGGAAGTGGGAGTAAGTGATGAGAGAGGGACTGGTGCACAATGACAGCAGTACCGGCATGGGCTTTGCCGTCTGGGTGGTCCGTACGGTATGTTACGTATTGAGGTATTTTGAAGAACTGTTTAGTGGTTAGTCTAGTTTCAGTAATAAGTGCTACGTCAACGTTTTTGTCTTGCAATAAAGCTGTAAGTTCGTCAGTATGATTTCTAACACCATTCGCATTCCATAGGAGAATGGATAAGGAGTTAGGTGAAGTCATTTAAGGATTTTTTAAGGAAGGGATTAAGTTTGATACAAGATTAGTAAGTAGTGATATTAGCGGCATAACGAGGGATTTGATTTCAGTGATGAAGGATGTCATCAAACTTGTAAGGTCTGAGACATTTGATGGAGGAGGAATATGAGAAATTTGATGCGGATGAGGTTTTTGAGGGTTGGGTAAATTTTGAGGAATAGCTGGTTGTGGAACGGGTTGAGGATTTTGAAGTGTGCGTTGTTCCGGCAGGGCCTCGGCCTCTTTGTTCTGGTTCCCACCTCCAAGTAGATGGGCAAATGTAACATTGGAATCAATTGTTTTTGAAGGTTGTCTTCTGCTTCTGATCGGTTCAGCTGTTTCATCCAGATTCTGAGGTTTTTGGTATCTGCTTTTGAGGTTCTTGTAGACTTGACATCCCTTGTAGCTAGCCGGGTGGTCCTTGAGGCACAAAGCACAAACAGCGGGTGTTGATCTTGGTCTTGTACACTCTTCTGACTTATGTTGTTCACCGCATTTCACACAGCGTGGTATGTGGTGACAATAACTTCTGGTATGACCATATGCCTGACAATTGTGGCACTGAACTATTTCTTTCTTAGTGTAAGGTTTTTCAACTCTTACACTAGTATAGTATAATCTATTGAGGTCATAAATTTTTTCAACTCCTGCTGATGGTTCCAAGTCCACAAAGAATAGAGGCAGTGGAATTTTATCTTTTAGGACGTTGGTGACTTGTCGCACTTTATAGCCTATCTCCGTCAGTTCTTCTTGGATAGCTGCTGCTGGTGTCGAAGGGTGTAGGTTTCTAATTACAACCCTTAAAGCTCTCTCCTGGCGTAACTGATATGTATGAAAATCAGCTTTGGTCTCAGTCAGATATTTTACTATCTTTCTGTAGGTTTCGGCGGTAGTCGGGGATATTTTAGTATCACTGGTTCTACTTATACAATAATAACTGTTAGGATCAGTTAATTTGTTTAGATGCGCACACAGTAGTTGAAAGTTTTTAATATTTTTAACAAATATTGGTGGAGGTTGTGGTTCTTTTGGTATAGGAGAAGATTCCATTGTTTCTTTTTCAATTTGAAGGATCTGAAATGGGTTCGGTGTAAAAAACGGCGATTCTTCAGTTAATCCTTGTGATGATGTGCTAGGCTGTGGTTCAGATCCCAAAGAGGTAGCTGAAGCAGTCGCTGGTGGAATCATTTTTTTATTATTATCACGGCGAGGTCTCTGTTTTGTAGGAGACGAGTTTGAACCTGCAGATCTAGATCTTTTACTTGTAACTTTCGAGGACATCACTTGATGAAAATATCGCATTGATTAAAAAAAATAATAATATATATAATGGAATAAGAATAAGAAGGGAAAAAAATAAATAAAAGAAAGATAAGGAAAAGAAAAGCAAGCCCGAGCTTGCCGAGCCAGCGGCAATCAGCTGATCAGTGACCCTCCTTTCACTTTTTCGTGATTGTACAAAGTAAATTATAACTTTGCTTACCGAAATTTCTCCAATATTCACTGCTGTAGTATTCCTGAGGTCTAGTGATGTTTTCCAGACTGAACTCAAGCGAATTCCTACTGAAAAAAGCAAAAATCTGAGAGACGAAGTAACGTATCGAAATCGTACGTAAGTTGTAAAAATAACTGGACAATCGTTAAACACTAACATAGCTAATAATTATTTCTACTTTTAGATCATTTAATTTAATTTAATATATTTCACTATAAACTAAGTAGGACTGCGATGGAACTAAAATAACATTAAAATGTATTTATGAAAAGTTCATTTATAACATAAAATAATACACAAAAAATGAAAAAAAAAGAAAAGAAAAAAAATATCATGTAAAAAAAATAAAACAATTTAGGTTAAATTTAAAATAAAAGAACGTCATTAACACACGTATATCTCTGGAAGATTTTCATCATCATGATGCACTTCCTAAATTCTTTTTCAAATCTATATATGTATATATTAATTTATTTCTGGATGTAATATTCCTCGAAGGGAAATCAAATCATATTATTTCGGAATATAAAACCATTTAAATAGAATTGAAAAAAAAATAAAACAAATCAACAATGAATAAAATAGGTAAAACAAAAAATTAATAGGTAAAATGTAAACAAATTGTAAATTATGCATATACTTTGACATGTAATACTTTAAAATGATTTAAAGAAGATATGCATGTTGACCAAATTTATTCATTTATTTATTTATTGTTGACTTGTTTTAGTTTTGGAAATGGGGAAAAGTCCTCGAAATGTCAAATAAATGATGTAAAAGGTTTTAAAAAAAATGAATGGAATTATGTATTGCTTGATTGAATATATAATCATGAATAGAACTTTCTCGGGTTTCAAAATTGAATGAAAAATAAATATTAAAATTTTGAGGGGAGAGAATACCCTTGAAAAACTATTTAAAAATATTTATGGGTTAGTAGAAGTTATTTTTAACAGTCTCCTGTAATAATTATTGTATTATTTTGTCGAAATTCAAAATTACTGAATAATGAATATTGTGTATTTCAGAAAAATGTAAGCTATTTTTTATGTTTTCTCAAGCAGATGCATGAACATTTAATGAAATGTAACTGTGCATATTTTTTTAATATTATATTTAGAGCAGTAAGGTGTTTAGCATCTTGTTTACAAATTTTTTTCTTTAAGAAACTTTTTTTTTTTTTGGACTCTTAAAATTATTGTTAATAATATTTGCTGTATGCTCTGATTCTTGCTAGCTACATTTTAAAAAGTAAACACTTTACTTTTCGTTAATTTTTTAGAGTACTCGATTATTTTAATTTTAATTTTCCTACCAGATTATATAACAGTGTCATTATTAAGGTTTATATAAATTATTTTTACCTACATTTTAGGAATAAAAAAAAAAAAAAAATCATGCTAAACAGAAACACACACACGTTTATATACGATTGGGCTTTTGAATTAGAGAAATTCAATTGTTGCATCATTCAAATCGTTTAAAGTTTTATGAGAGACTATTAGGAATAGTTTTCGCTAGATATAAACCATAACTACGCATGCATTTTATCTAATAAGAGGTTATTGTAGGTTATGTCTATACGATATTTTAGAGAAAATAAATTGGAAGTTTAACGAGAATCTGCCGTCCATTAAAAAGTAGTTAGCATGATTACATGATCAGAACTATTGAACTTCGTTGCTAGAACGTAATTGATATTTTATGTTGCAATTTTCTTAGGTTTTGTATAATCCTCCAGCTCTTACTTACGACTTAGTAATTGTACAACACGCCCAGAGCTCTAATTGATTGATTGTTAACAGTGATACTTATTAATTTTATGTTATAGCATCTACTTTTTTTTTCTACGAATGTTACAGGAGTGACAGCGCTAAGAAGTGGAAATGTACTAGAGGGTAGACATATACGAACACAATAGTGAGCAGTGCTTGGCCTGACTTAAAACATTTAGTGTAGTTGAGGCTCAGTGAAGTAATCTATTACAAACATGTTTAATGGTGTGATCCTAATCAATCAACCTTTCATTATCATTAAAATTAATTTAATTTATTCAAATTCTATTTTCCTCAGGACAACCTGGCTATTAACATTAATATAGAGTAACCACTCAAGCCAAACAATCCTGTGCGACCTTGGTATCTGCTTGATAGCTATTGTGATCTTTCGGGTATCCTGCAGCGCCTTCTTGTTCGCCTTCCAGAAGAAAGACTTCACCACCTGTGACCGTTATAGACGAGCGATTGTGCTTGAACTCCCGCAAAGCGTAGAAGGGGAACTGGACTTTGAATGGCTGATATACTTTTTACTTCCTTCCCATTGTCTCACCTTTCGGCAAGCCCTCCCTTCTCAACCGTCCTCTGGGCTTTTCTTCTTACCCTCTTTATCTTGGACGCCGCCTCTGGTTCCGATCTGAAATCACCCCTCATCGAAGCGAGCATTGGTAGGTGGTCCGATTCAAAACCGCTTGTACTTTTGTTATTAGAGTGAATGACTTTTAAACAGAACCAGATATGACCTGCAGGTACCACACCCTAGGGATTTTTTATGTTATCTTTATTCATTGGCCAGAGGCATGTGGAGTTTGAAAACATCTTCTTATAAAAGACCTTATTACCGTTAGATATATTTGTCGATATTGTCTACACAATGCCTTCAACCGATACAGAACTGTAGATAATGTTATTGTGTGTTAAAAAATCACAGGGACGCGTCCTACCTTGGACCATCTTTTGTTCTGGCACCCAGGGAAGATTTCGTATGGATTAGGATGCACCTATTCATATCCCCTGACTGATAGGAAGTATGCATAATAGAAATAATCAAATTTCATTTTATGCTAACTCCAAGGGCTCATAAGGTAATAGATAATATATACGCATATATTTTTATGATATTTATTTTATATTTATGACATTTTAAATGATAATGGCATACGAAAAATTCATTTAAATAAGTAATATAACGAATATGTGTGAAATATTTTATAAATGTATGAATTGTAAAACTGTTAATAATGGTATTAACATATTCCATCTGTTGAATAGACTTGAAGGTGTGGTAAAGCGAAATAGGTTTAATAAATCCATAAAAATCATACACCTGAAAATTATTAAGATGATGAGATTAAAACAAAATAATGTGGTTAACATATTTTTTTTTTTTTTTTGTAATTTAGGAACTATAATACCTCCGTGATATTGGTTCTTCTATTTTACGTTATAAAATATCTATATACATTTTAAGATAAATGTAATAATAATAATATCTTTATCAATATTTTCGACCTGCCATCGTCTCACTAACCATATATTAAGGAGAAAACTGACTCCATAGTAGATCTCAGTGCTTCTTTCTATTCCTGCTTATTATGCTTATTATATTTCTGAATTCAAAATTACCATCAAGAAAATAAATTTTTAAAAACTAGGTAATATCTAATTCAAGGATTTGGTATTGTTTGTTTATTTATTTATTTCATGTCCCTTTATGCTGCTGTGGCTAATGAGTACCTGACATCGCACAGGCTCGGACCACCTTTTAGTGTTGCCACCGAAGGACGCATAACTAAGGATTTTTTACTGCCATCAAACAATCTAGAGCCACCAGCGGGTTTGAACTCGAGACCTTGAGCATAGAATCTATTATGTTAACCACTATGCTACAGGAACCCAGTATTAAATACTTAGTTGTAATTTTTTTCGTGAGATACAGTGATAAAGTAAGCTTGTTTGCTTTTCAATTAGAAATCAATAGGCTGTAAAGATATTTCTCTGAAAACTAAAGTGAATAACGAAACGATCATCGGACTACGCTGTATTGAAAGTCATTATAGACCGAAGTGAACACGCGTTTTAGTGCAAATATTACCATAAAAAAAAAAATAAAAAATAGTTTCTAGGCAACGCCGTGATCACGGGTCAGCCACCAGTTTTTTTCTTCTAATTTGTGTACCTACTTTTAAAGAGGCTAAGTGTATTCCCGAAGATCTCTATACCCTAGAGTGCCTCCTTGCTGTTTTTTTTTTTTTTTTCAGTGGCGCGACAGGCGTGAGGCCTGGCCTCGAGGTGTAACTCCTGGCAATCACACTCGCGTTTCTCGATGCAATTTGTAGTGTAGGGTCATCACTCCTACGCCTAATTTTGTGAGTGGCCACCATTTGGCTGACGGGTCTCACATACCCGAGGGAGAGGCTGTGAGTGATCCCATTAATAATATCCTTTTAAAAGCCCGCCGGTACCGGGATTCGAACTCACAACTTTAGCATGAGAGAAAAGCGCGCTAGCCACTCAGCCACGGCTCCCCCCCCTTCTGAATTAAGAGAATAAATAATATTCGGTTATAACCGGGATTCGAACCCAATACCTGGAGAAAAGTATACTAGACACACGACTAGACACGCGCTCCCGAATTCACGGAAAGTGATAGTAGACCGAGTGAGCTCGCATTTAAAGAGGATAATTGCTATAACTCCTTCAAAAAAAAAAAAAAAAGCCCCTTCGTTAGTACACTTTGAAGATGATATGTTAGAATTACAGAAAATTAAGAATCATAATTGTCTGTAATTCTGTTGAGGAGCAATAAATAACATAGGAACTAAATTGTGTACAACGTTGCCTGGTAAAATGTAAGCATAGCCCTTAACGCAACAGGACCCCACAGATCTGATCACTTTTAAATTAAAACGGAGGGGGACTTATTTTAACTGAGGTTAAGAGAGATCCTCTATTTGATTTCAATCTTCAAAAGTCATGAACGTTTAATGACCATTTGTTCTGGAGTCGTCTTTTTTGAGCTGATGGATGCCAGTGGATGCCGGGGGTGACACTAACAACGAGGACAGGCTATCAGTGTACCGCTACAGGTCGGCCTTATCATAATTGTAGGGCCTCCCCCTGCCCACCAAATAAATTGCCCTTGTCATAATACCTGAAGGGCTACTGACGCTATCAAACCCCGTGTCCTATCTGTCTTCGTCCTTCCTACCGATCCGGAGGGACTATCTTTAGAAAGTTGGGATCCTCTAGGATGCATTATTACATTTTAAGTGTCCTATCCTTTTACCTCATCCGATTACCTTGCGAGAGAGAAGTGAAAGACCTATATGATTTATGGGTTCGGGCTTCCGTTTGGAAGAAGATTTTATAACCATTTCCTGAAACAGGAACTGCATTTAAAGGTTCAATATACTCTGTAATCAGTTTTATGTGATATAACTTATTTTTGTCCATATTTACTCCTTTCTCAAAGATTAAACGGTACACCGGTTGCTTACAGCATAATTTTAAAATAAAAAAATAATTTTATATTTTATTTTGGTATACATAATTTCGTACGTCGGATATAAGGATTTTTTTTTTTTTTTTTTTGTAACGTAAACCATCGAATTTGGAGATTTCGATTCTATTCTTGGTCAAGTAAAAAGGTTCATTATTTACAATAATAAACCAATATATAAAAAAGAACTTTAGAGCAAACTCATAAAGCAAACGAAATATAACGGAAAAAAATCTTCCACCAGATTTCAACACTCGATCTGCACTTAATTCCGCTGTTCGAATCATTACAAGAATTTATAGATTGAGATGAGGTTGAAATAACTTTAAAGAATTGTACTGCTTTTCGATGAAAGTATTTGATTTATATTTTATAATTTATTATATTATTATATACAATCCGCTTTGCATCAATCTCCATTACCTTAATAACCTTCTGTTTAAGTAACATTTCTTCTAAAATCCTTAGCTTTCCAGTGGTATATTATATATCTATATTACTGTTCTTATGTTAAAAATAATAAACCGAAAGCATACAAAATTACATTAAAAAATATGTTTGTTTTAATCTCCTTTCATTGGATATCGAATTATTTTAACTTATATATTTACCTGTTTTTTATCAATACTTACAAAACATATGGTTAAATTTTCGGAAACTTCGAAATTAAAGGTACTTTTGAGGATGAAAATTTAAAATATTCGCATTTAAGCCCTGTCAGACTATTTCAATCATAATGGACCCTACTTGATATTAATGCCCATTAAATTTTACATCGATATAGTGAGTTTAATATAAATCTTTTTGTTTTTGCGCCTTTTTTTATAAAATCGTAAAAGGGTAAATAATGTATGGTAAAAAGTAAACTTTCGGTAGATCGGTTTTAGAGGAAAAGTTAATGTAACAAATTTTACTTATAGTTACCACAAATATGGATTTTTAATTTCGTGCGACTTTTGATTTGCGTGCTGGACTTACCACACATACACATGGACACGCACACACGCCCTTTGGTGAGAATGGGTTAATTAGGCCACTCATTCGATTAAAAATTTAATTTTATACAAAAAAAGATGAAAAGACAGACTCTTAACCACCGACTGAAAGTACTATACTCACTTTTATCTAAATCTTCAAAATTAAAAATTAGACAGAAACTGAATACATACACATACCTTCTTAAGCCAATATGGACTTACGCTTCACAGATTTTTGGTTCAGCAAAAAAGACTCACATACAAAAACTGCAATCATTTCAATCCAAAATTTTAAGACTGATAACGACAGCTCCTTGGTACGTAAACAACAGAACCCTACATACGGACTTACAACAACCAACAGTTGACCAACATATACGAACACTATATATTCGTTTTCACAGTAAACTTAACGGACACGACAATAGACTGATTAACGACATGTCAATAGATGAAATGCCAGTCAGAAGAAGGCTAAAGAGAGGCTGGATGAGGGACCTCCTCGGATAAAATAAAGCCATGGAAGGGGTGCTGCTGGGCATTTTCCTTCTTCATGCCTACCATGCCTGATCTCAATTTGTACAGCACATTTGCTGATTGTCAGATACATTCTGACAGGCGTGAATATAGATAGAAAGAGAAAAAAAAAATTAAAAAAAAAAAAAATGAATCATTGAAATTGGTTCTGAAATAGGATAGATATAGATATATAGTTTTGAAATTAGCAGTGGTGATTGGCCAGCTTTGATTGATTTATTACTTTTTATATTAATGAATACCTATTATCAACAGCAATATATAACACTATATCCTTCAATACTTAGTTGGTATAACGATAAACAATAAACCATTTTGTAATAATTTTACAGCATTTTTTTTTAAATATTCTAAAGTCCCAAGATAAAAAAAGAATTTATTGTGATTATTAAACTACTAACTTTCTTGCAAATCGCACCGTATGAAAAAATAATTTAGGTTTTTGGTATCTTAGAATAACATTATGACTTAGCTGTTGCTTGTACACATAGTTACATGTTTTCTTATCAACTCGAGGAATATTTTATTTTTTGTAATTAAGACATGAATTATTAAAGACCTCCTTTACTCCTTCGACTGAGTTAGTTTTCTTTTCGCATTTCCTATTGACCCAATAGGCAGACGCGGAATAAGGACGAGCTGAGTGCTTTGGAAGCGCGGTAATGAGCGAAGAACGGTCCGAAGGGCCTGCGGGTGAGATATTCCAGGTCGATCACGAAGGAGCGGCGATAAATCTCCTGGCCAACCCTGTCAATATGTAGCAGGTGTTATTAGCTGCACTATCGTGGGAACTCGAGGCTCTTTACTTAGGCCGCATCTGAATTATTGCCAGAGATGACTGATGGCCGATCTACTTCTGCTTCACCTGATCGCGAGGTTGCACTTTTCGGCTTGTCCTCAATGTTTCTCTCTGGTTTCGTTATGCTGTTTTCGTGAGCGTAAAGCTGGATGGTTGCTTATCCGAACAAAGATTCCGCGCTGTTCGAATCCGCCGATAGATGTTCAGATTATTTACTTAGAAATCCTCTGCCTCTACAAGCCATGAAGGATTTCACGTTTAGGACTTATTCAGGATACATAATTCTACCATTTGCCGAGGTTAGAACCCAGATACAAGTCATTATTCAAGTTAACTCCCACCTAATAATTTTCAGTCTTGACAATTCAGCTAGACTAGAGTATGTGAAAAAAAAAATGTGCAACTTGGTTTTTTTATTTATTTAACGTCACTTCAAAATATCGGCATTTAAGCCCAGTTAGACTATCTCAATCAGAATGAAACCTACATCAAATTAAACCTTAAATTTCACTCCCCTGTAGCGCGTTTAGACAAAATCATTAGAGTTGTTTTTGCGGAAATTTTAAAAAGGTGCCAAACGCATGGTATAAAATGGCTTTCCTGGTTGGCTGATTTATATAAAAAAGGTTGATGCAACATCTTGGACATACAGTTATATCAAATATAAAATTTCAGTTTTGTACGAGTTTTCGTTTCCCCCCTAGACTTACCACACAAGGACACACAAACACACTGACCTTTTTGCGGGAGTTGGTCATTTGGACTCAGGGAGCCATAAAAGCGTATTTCTGGTGAAAACTAGGTTTCGAAAATGTTCACGATTGCAATACTTTCATATTTCATATACAGCCATGTGAAAGCAAAATGTTAGTTGTTGCTTGTTTTTTAACGTCAATTTAGGCTGATATGGCTAATCGTACGATGCTACAGTGTGATTCGTAAATTTTACCTATCCAGCTTTAATTAGAACAGGGATTTTTAACACCACTCAAGCTCGGGACCGCCTTTTTAAGTCCCCACCGAAAGACGGCATAAATAACAATAATTTTACTCAGATTAAAAAATGCTAACGGATTGCCTTCGAAGTATTATATAATAATGTTGATTAATAAAACACTATGATATGGCTCATCGAGATGTTGCAATCATAGTATTTTTAAGTGCTCTGGAATTACTAAAATGCAATGTACATAAAAAAATCTATCGATATCTACAACGGTAAAGGGTGAAATCGATACTATAGCAGTATCTGGAGTAGTGGCGATAGGAAGGCCGGATGATAAATGCTAGCTGAGATAGGAGCGGGCCGCAAAGTGGCGCACATAAAGACAAGCCCGGTATCGGCCCCGCATTCCTCAGCAACGGCTCCAATAAAACAATAGCAATAACAATACAAGCCCGGTTGTTTAACTAGCCAGATAGCAAGCCTCCCTGTCACCCCCAACGGCCAACTCAATTTGCCCCAGCTCTATAACCTTTCAGCGCGACGATTTACTGTCTTCCATTATCAAGATTTGACGAAAACTTACACCACCTTGTGAGGGGAACGCTATACCTATAGATTAATGTAGAGAAACTTACTACAGTCAAAACTAGGTACTGATTTTCAACGGAGAATAATAAGCGAATGGCCAGAGCCCCCGGTTCAATAGTGGCGGAAATGCCAAAGGAGAAAAAAACGTGTCAGTCTTTTAAAACATGTATAAACATTCCTTGAGAGTGTAAGAATGTGGATTACCTTTAATATAAATTGAGGCCTGATAATTAACCTCACCTCTATTTTATTTAATTATGATGCACTACGTTTCGGCTACAATGTCATCTTTTGGTACAAGAACAAGTAGTTCTGACATGAGGCTTCTGAGTGTACGTATCCTCCAACCTTCAGATAAAAATTGTTCTTGCACCAGAAGATGGCATTTTAGCCGAACTTAGTGCATCATAATAAAATAAAGTAGTAGTGAGATTAATTATCAGCCTCCAATTTTATATTTAAACTTTGACCTTCACCAAAAATAATTTACACTTAATCGGAATGTCTTATATATTGTTTTAATGGGCAAACTACCCTTCAATGATTAATATACTTCAATCCTATGCCATAGAAGAAAATCTGGTATATATAACATACCTCCTCTGTTAAAATCAATGTAAGAACTTTTAAATAAAGAGGTTGAAATAAGAAGTAAAAAAGTTTAAAGAATTACATTTAGTCCCGATGGATGTGTTTCATATTAAATAATCAATCATAAAGTTGTTTAATAAAATAAAAAGCATTCTGTCTAACGTTATAATGATCTAGATCATACTGTAGATATTTACATCTTTTCTAAATATTTAGCAGCTTTTGAACACAACTACGGAGAACTATTCCCAGCTTGTTGCCAATGTCAAATCTATTCTTGCTATGTTGAAGGGTTCGCGAGTGTACGAAAGAGTAGTTCTTATCCGGGTCCGGACCACTTTTTCGAAGCAATTTTTCCTGCATAAAGTTTTCCAGATATCCGAAGTCCCTTTGATTTCTTCCAATTACCTTTTACAACTTTGTGCAAAGTATAATTTTTTTTTTTTTTTTTTTTTTTTTTTTTTTTTTTTTTATAAAATCTTTAGCTTTCAAGTGGTAAAAAAAAGAAGATATAACACATAATTTTGCTATTTTCTCCTTTATTTGGTTATCAAATTCGTTCAACTTTTATATTTACTTTTAAAATGTTACAAAATGAAAGATACTCTTAAAAAAGGAAATTTATAATATCAGCGCTTAAAACTGATTCTATTTCAATTTCTATCAAAAAGAAACCTATATAGTTTTAATACCAATCAAATTTTACCCCAATACAGCATGTTTAATGAAAATCGTTAGTTCCGTGTTTGAGGAAAACGTAAAAGGGATCAAAATACATGGTATAAAGTTGCTCTTCTGGTAAGCCGATTTTGTTAAAAAATTTGATGAAACATTTCAGTCATTTACGCTCTCAAAAATATTAAATTTCACTTGAATACAATTTATCGTTTTCCAGCTAGACTAACTCTATACACACGCAAACCTGGGTTGTTCTTTTGGACTCAGGGGACCCTAAAATGTGTATTTTCTGTACAAACTTGAATTAGATAATTTTCACGATCTCTTACCTCATGCTTTCCCTTAACTTAATATTTTATATATAGCTAAGAGAAAGTAAATTTTTTTTCTGATACTTCTAAAAGTCGAAAGTGACTTACTCTGAGTTATTTTAGTTAACCCTACCTTTGTAGGGTACCTAGCTGCTAGATAAGGTGCAGTAAACCAATAAACGTCTTCTACATTCAGTCTTTACTACAACATAAATCCTTTGAAAACTCCATAATATCACTTATTCATAAATAAAGTTATTTAGAAATACCTTAGTATCCCTTTTGTTGCAAATTAAGCTCAAAATAGACATGATTACTATAATATCCCACTCTATACTAAAAACACCACTTGTTCGTAATGTACTATTTACTTGTACTCCTAATAAACCTTTGAATTGCCTGACCAGATTATAGATTAACAAATTATTTACAGAACACTATAATTATTTTAATTTTATTTCACTAACTAACAAACAGCATTTTATGTAACATCATACAATATACATGAAATGCTTAACAGCCTCTGAATAAAAATCATATTATATAATACAACATTTTTTGATAAAAAAACTTCCTTATTTCTAAAAAAAAAAACTCGATTATAATGTGAGCATACGAATTCATCAAATAAGAAGTTAATAGTGATAAATCAAATAATAAAAGTAGCTAATTAGTAATTTACAGTAGTCATTTGTTGTTATTTCCAGAATAAATAATGAATTAGAGAAAGTGTGAACATAATAGTATAATTATTTAAGGAATAATAGAACTTTTACATTACCGTGGTAATTAATTTTTTTGCAAAGAGGCCGAGTTCCTTTTTTTACTAGAAGCCACTAGCTGAGGTAGAGTGGAGTGGAGCCTCTCAAACGGTATTTGTTACATTTTAAACTATTGAAGAAGAAGCAAACAAATATTATTATTAAGCGATAGTCAATGACATGGTCTATTAGAAGATATCTGAATTAAATAATTATCGATCTGTATAAAAATGAATGTGGTTAGGGTGATTGACGAGATAATGAGAAGAATAATGCATGGCAACAAAGCGTATTATGGTCTCTCTAGATTAATAAAATCGGCCCTGCTATCGAAAACCACAAAGCTCAAATTATATAAGACCCTTATTAGGCTCATCGTGTGCTATAGCGCAGAGACGTGGACGCTTAAAGTAGCCCTTAAAATATTTGAAAGAAAAATTATGAGGCAAATTTTCGGTCCTATTAACGAACATGGTATATGGCGTATTAGGCGTAACCAAGAACTAGATGACCTTATGCAGAACGAAAATATAATAAGGTTCATTAAATCCAGAATAATTAGTTAGCTGGGCCATATCTAGCGAATGACAGATGGAAGGATGTCCAAGAAAGTTCTGCGCGAAACGTTTCTAGGAAAAAGAAAGAGGAGACGTCTCCGTAAATGTTGGATTAGGGACGTGGAAGAGGACCTATCTAAAATTGGAGTGATCAACTGGAGAAGGCGGGCCATGGACAGGAGAGAATGGCAAAGCATTGTTGGAGAGGCCAAAGTTCACTGTCAACTGTAGAGCCAGAGAAGAAGAAGAAGATAACAATTGATCATGAGTCACCTGCGGAGTAGTGAGTGTCTTGCATAACAGCCTACTATGCCCAAGGGAGTTCAAATCCCTAGCAGGGAACGTAAACATGTGGTCCGGAGCCTGTACGATGTAAGGTACTCATTAAAGATCCCTTTTCTAATTTAGCATGGATAGGCAAAATTTAGGGATCCAACTGTTGCATCGTTCGATTAGCCATAGCAGCATAAAGTGACGTTGAATAAATAAAACATTTAATAGTATAGCCTATAACTTTTAAGTGACTCCTACTCTTTATCCTTCTACATCGTCTATTTTAATATAAACAAGACCTATTTTATTATTTTATGTTCTAGTTTTCGATTAATTTATACTTCTTGGATATAAAATCATTTTGTATAGTACACAATACCTTACATACGAATTCTAAATAAATTCTCTTTCAAACAGCACCTCCATCCTGTTGACTGATTTATTACCTAATAAAAAGGAATATTTCCAACAAAAAATAATATATGTATTCAGTAATTTCAAAAATTATACAATTAAATTTCTTTCTAGCCTAGGGTTCACAGGCACTTGCGTGGGAAGGATAAATATAAAAAGTTATGGATACTATTAATTGAATTAGCTATCCATAACTCGGTAGAGTTGACAAGATGTTGAGTCGGTGCTGATCACGCAAGGCAATAAATAGACTTCCTTGCTCTTAATGTCGCCTTTCTTGTCCCTGTTAGTGGAACAGGTGTACGCACTAAGCTCCTAGTCTTGTTGGTGACTCTATCCATACCCAGGCCAATCATAGTATTTTCACCATTCATTTTGGTTTATTATTTTCAATAATAAACCTTTGTAAACGATAAAAAAAAAAAAATTAAAAATTACCCTCTCCTCGAAATTTGGAGGCTTACGTTGCAAGATACGTAAAACTCGAAAAATCTATTTCTCCACTGTACACGGCATTTTTCAGAAACTACTGGACCAATTATTTTGGAATGCACCACAAAATACTAGGTGATCCAAACACCTAAACCTTGATATCAGCTGGTTATTTTTGAATATGTGGCCGACTAAAAGTATTTTAATTTAATAACTGTTATTTTCAAAGATAGAGAAAAACACATAGAAAATTTTAGAATCATTAAACGATAAAAAAAAAAAATTAAAATTTTACCCATTAATACACCCAGATTTCAGTTATTTTGAAGTTGAAAAAAAAAATACTGATTTATATATATTTTTAAAAAACAAATTATAATAGATGTAATTTTACCAAAACTCGGTTATAATTGAAGATAGAGAAACATCGAAAAAAATAGTATCTATAAACAGTTATACCCTAATATAGTTATTTGGAAATAAACCATTGTATAATATTTTGCAGCGTTATTGAAGTATAACTCTTATAGTTATTTTTTAATGTCCTTATTAAATACAATAAAATAATAGGTCTATATCAATGTATCAGTATTAATGAATACTAGTTAATTGTACTAGTTGGAAAATTAAAATACAAAAAAATCCTAGTTTCCACCAGCTAGGGATGGGATTTGTACCTAATTGTAAGTCGGTCCTTTTAAATGTTATACATTATATCTTATAGAATCCTAATAAATCTTTAGTTTTGATTTGGAGGTAAGTGATCTGTGATATAAATACTAAATTATAAGAAAAAACTATCCGTCAGAATTGGTTTACATAATGTAAATATAAACATATGAACTATTTTAAGAAATAAAAGTTTTTAATACAATATATGATAGAAGATAATACATCGGTACATATCATGGATAAATGTATGTGTGTAGTAAGTATAGCTCAAAAAATTGTATAAAACTAAAATTTCATATTTTAAATAGCTTATATACCTGAGATGATACAAAAACTTAGCCAACAAAATCAGCGAACCTGAGGACCCACTTAATAAGAAGCATGGTGCAATTTTTGACAATCCTCCTAAAACAGCTGGAACGATTACGATTATATTCGCTATATCCGTGTAACATTTAATAGGATTTTAAATCGTGTAGATTTTATCCTGATTAAAATAGTCTAAAAGGCCTCATAAAAACAGTCGATTTTTTATTGTATTCCTTTACAGTATATTCAATTTTTTGGGTTTGAAAAAAAAAAAAAAAACCTTATTATCTAGTCATAATTAATTTAAAAAAAAAAAGTAAATATTTAAGTCGAACGAATTTGATAAAGGAGAAAAGAACAAAGTTATGTTTTAGGTAATTTTTTCAAACATGAGAATATTAATAGAGATGTATAAAATTGTAGAAAGATAAAGATTGTAGTAAAACTTTTATTGTATATACATAGTTGTATAGAGTAAGAGATAGTAGAGAGAATTGGATAAAACTAAGTGAATTTCGTGAATAATAATTTCTATTGTTAGATTTTTCAATTTGAAACACATGTTTTTATAGTAACTCGTTGTAATTCTTTAGCCTTTCATCAATTCTAACTATATATATATTTTTTTTTTCTGTGGCGCGACAGGCCGTGCAGGCCCTGGGCCTTGCGGTGTAATCTCCTGGGAGTTTACTCTCGCGTTTCACGATGCAATTTTATAGTGTAGGGTCATCACTCTCTACCCCTAATTTTATGAGTGGCCACCTTTTGGCTGACGGGTCTCACATACCCGGGGGAGAGGCTGCGAGTAAATCCCCATTATATTACATCATTATAAAAGCCCCATTGGGGCTGGGATTCGCACTCGCAAACTGTAGCATGAGAGACTAGCGCGCTAGCCACTCAGCCACGGGTTCCCCTCTAACTATATTTAAACGTTCTTATATTGATTTTTACAACTTGCTCCAGATTTTTTTCTTTATGTTGAATACTTATTTTAATACTACTATGTGGTCTAGATATTTTTTGTTAAACGTAAGCCAGCTGTAAGTAATGTAATGTACATGTACCTTATTCCCACGGAGCGGGCACCTGCAGCAATCAGGATGAGGACAAAGCCAAAATCCGGTCAGGTGCTTGCCCACCTCATAACTTCCATAACGGAACCGTCGCCTTTCGTCGCGTCCGCGTTGCCGAATTAGTTTCAATCCACTACGGAGAACCGTTGTATATTTGCAGCTCTTACGTGATGGTGCATACTTTTGTTTTTTGTACTTATAAATTATAACTGTAACAGCAATCCTCAGGCTGTGTAGGAATAATTCGACTTTTCATTCTGTGCTTTCTAATATTATCGGAAATAAAATTGCCTCTCTCGAGAAGGTATGATACAGAGGCGGACGGGTTCGCGTTCCGACAAGTGGACACATCAATAATACCCGATAATAAAGTATTTACATGCAACATTTTCGCTACAAAAATTATACTAGCTTATCGAGACTCGCATGTTTAAATGAAGTTTCTCATAGACCTCAGTATATGACTTTCAGGAAGGAAACATTAATTTCAGGGGAAAATGGCAGACTCAAAAAATGTCGAGTTCTGCCTTGACATATGCGGGTGCTAACTTATTGGCTCAATTCGAATCTCTAATAAAATGTTGAGGCTATTCAGTTATCTGATAAAAATTTGAATGTGGCAATCTGTATTTTAATTTTCGGAATATCTTTACATATTTATTAGGGATATGTGATGTGCCTCAAATGAAACTGATCGTTTTTTTTCTGATAAATTTAATATTTTAAAGTGTGGAGGGAATGTCAAACGTTGTTTTCTGGTGTCGTGTTTGGTATAGGTTGTGCAATTCCTCGACACGTCTAACACCGTAATCTTCCGTAGTCATCGTAGGTCTCATGTGGAATAGTCTGGATTCCAGATTATATATATCCGCTGGATTTCCATTCCGGATAAGCCCATAAGGAAAGTGTAGCTGGGATTATGGAGGCTGCATTGCTTCCATAACGCCCTGGATTCGGGGCTAGGGCGGTCTGGGTGGTCTTCCAGAATCCCACATCCCTTTGAGCGGACAGGTCTTTTACGGCCATTTAGTATACTTGAACCTTGTTCTCCCTTTCCTTTCTTCATATTATGCCGTGTGGGAGGTATCAGGTATTTGTGGTTCTTCGTGCGTAGAATGAGTGCTTCAAATCTCCAACCTGCTAAAATACAGCCTTGTAAAAGTTTATTTTATTAAGGATTTATGTAATCTTTTAGACATTTAGGAAATATAATTAGAAAAGATCAACCTGATTCACTATTTAATTACAAAATTAGGTGTTATATATTTAAATATTTTAAAAAAGTTTTGCATGATAATGCAGGTGAGAGTATTTTTTAAAGGTTTTATTGTTTAATTTATAGCAGGAGGCTGTCAGTTTGATATGTTTTGTTCAAAGATAATATAATAAAGTGTAATAAGTGGATAAAGCAGCAATTAATAGTACAGTGAAATTATTTTTTAACCTGAACGTACAAAACAAAATATAAAAAAACTGTCAAAAATTTTTCATTACATTTCACTCTCAGCTTTCTATCAGTCCCAGTTTTCCGCGTCGATTTTTATAGAGTGAAGAGAAAGAATGGAATAAAAAAAACTCAATTGTTTCAGTTTTTATGAATAATTCAACAATTATTATGTTTATCGAAATCATTATTCTATATAATGTAAATATAATTACTTCAAATATCTTTTAAAATATTTCTATGAATGTATATATCTATATATACATTATAAGGAAAAAGATCATTCAATGGGTTGAGAAAGGAAATACAATTTATCTATTGTATTGAGTTTTTTTTTTTTTTTTTTTTTTCATTTTCAATATATTTTTGCTGAAATACTACGAAATGGTTAATAATATTTTCATGTCATAATTAAATAACAATTTACTAGTATTTTAATTGTATTTGATCGTGTCTACGATTAAACAATCAAATTAAGACAGCAGCCCTAGAATACTTGTATTACATCGAGTTTGCAACAATTTTTACTTAATGTGGAAAACTTCCACAAATTACTTCTTTAATATTTCCACAATAATTTATTATATCAAGTAACTGTATAGAACAGTTTTTAAATATATTTTAAATTACTTCAATTCAATAAAGACCAATGTTCAATATTAACATTATATTTTTTTAATATTCACAAAACAAAAATGGACAAAAATTAACTTTTATGTGCCTTTTACTCTCTTTCCTAGAAAACCCGAAAATTCTCATCAAACATTTTAAATCAAAAGAAAGGTGCTATTTGAAAAAGCAAAAGATGTTCAATCAAAAGTTTCCAGAAAACTTGATACTAATTAGGCAAAGAAAAGGAAACAACGACAAAGGATAAAACGAAAATATTCTATGAAATGAAGAAGTCTATAGTAACATCTTCTTTAGATGGTCTGAACGAAAAAAAAAATATATATAACCGAAAATTCTCATCAACGAATTTTAAATCAAGGGAAAGGTGCTAATTGAAAAAGAAAAGGATGTACTATCAAAAGTTACCAGAAAACTTGATACTAATTAGGCAAAGAAAAGGAAACAACGACAAAGGATAAAACGAAAATATTCTATGAAAAGAAGAAGTCTATAGTAACATCTTTTTTAGATGGTCTAAACGAAAAAAAAAAAAATATAACCAAAAATTCTCATCAACAAATTTTAAATCAAGGGAAAGGTGCTAATTGAAAAAGAAAAGGATGTACTATCAAAAGTTACCAGAAAACTTGATACTAATTAGGCAAAGAAAAGGAAACAACGACAAAGGATAAAACGAAAATATTCTATGAAAAGAAGAAGTATATATATGCAAAAAATCTTTCTTAGATGGTCTCAACGAAAAAAATATATATAATGAAAAAAAAAGAGAGTAATGAAAATTTCATCGAGTATAAGTATCACGTACTTCAAGAAATAAGGTGATATATCAATGAATGCACAATCCGGATACCATCCGAATTTGCCCATCGTGCCCAAGTAACTAGTATAAAATTGAACTAACTTAATTTTAATTCATTATATTTGTAAATACAAACTACTTTTCCTATTCTCAAAGAAAATTTAATTCAGACTTAAATCTGTAATAATGACGAAAATTAATTTTAATTTATTTATTTAACGTCACTTTATGCTACTATGGCTAATCGGACGATGCTACAGTGGGAGTCCTAAATTTTGCCTATCCAGGTTTTATTAGGATAGGGATCTTTAACGAGTACCTGACATCGCACAGGCTCGGGACCACCTTTTAACGTCCCCTCCGAAGGACGGCGTAACTAAGGATTTTTTACTCCCATTAAAAAATCCTAGGACCACCTGCGGGTTTGAACCCGTGGCCTTTGGCATGGGAGGCTGTTACGCTATCCACCCAGCTACAAGTGATCCCACGAAAATTAATTGAATGATATTCAAAATATTTAAAATATAAACCAAAAAAATAAATAAATTGTTATGGCTTTTACAATATTAATGAGTACAAAAAGGTTACACTATTAAGTAGGCGAAATTAAATATATGCAAGCTGTAGGACAAATATATAAATAACCTCGTTATGAATAATTATTTTCAATAATAAAAATGCTGAAACACATTGTATCATTGATTTATTACTGATCCCTTCTTGACATGAACATGGTAAAACAAGACATTAAATCTTCAGGTGTGTTGAATCACCAAGATATTTTTTCCCTTTTCCCCATACATTGTATTGTCCGTAAATGGTTGTGTAACTGTTCGAAATCAATACCTGTTCCCTCCGATACGTTATTCAGGTTTGTTAATGACTTCAGGACATGTTTCCTTTGAAATGTACACGTTTCATTATGCATATCAGTTATATTAGAGCAAAACCTTCGGTAGGAGAAAAATATATTCGAATAAAGAAAAAAAAAAAATCATCATAAACGGTAGCTGGTTTATGCTTGTTATGCTAATCATCAATACAGATTTCCTGGCTTAATATTTCAGAGGACAATTGTCAGGTTTTATTATTCTATTTAGTTATAAGTGTCATAAAAAAAATTATGGTCCAATAAATTTTATTGTTAAGTATTTAGAAAGAAAAAATTCAAATAAAAAAAAAAAAAATGTCATGCTCTAAAAATTGTTTTTCTTTTTTATGGGTTTAAAGAGTAGAGCTAAAAAAATATTTTAATCAAGTGAATATATGACTTTTTTCTGTAGTTGAAATTTTTATTATTCATAAATCGTTATTCTTATATGACTTCATAACCTGAAATTCTTTGGCATCCTATTATACATATTTATAAATTATAAAGAATAAAAACAAAATTGTCTAGAAATATTTTCTATTTAAATGTGGTTTTCTACTTACAGAATTGAAACATGTTATTACAAAAATATTAATACAGATAAAGCAAATATGTTGAATTTTAATTAACAATAATTTTATTAACGTATTTTTTTCAAAAAATATATTCAAATATTATCCGGTTTTCTAGTCAAGAATTAAATGTAATATAATAAGAAATATTAATTAAATTTCGATATTATAGGGAGTAGGCATCGAAGCAAAATACATTAAATATAAATGCTTATGTATGAATTGTTTTGTAAGAAATTAGAACCGAAAGAAAATTACTATAACGAAGGATTTTGGTTTCAGAATTTTTTTTGGTATGGACTGAACATTTTTTTCGTTGTTGAAATATTTCAACTAATAAGTTGTTTTAATAACATCTCTATATTTGTCATAAATGTAAATATATTAAAATTGAAACACCCACACTCTTGAATTACTGCTAATATATTGTAATATATATATATATATATATATATATATATATATATATATATATATATATATATATATCTTCTTTTTTTTAATTTCTTGATTACTCCAATTTTTTATTTATTCGGGTTTATCTTTTAATTAATCTTTTCAGATTATCTGGATTTTTTGTTATTATTTTTTTCTTATTATCATAAACCTTTTACTTTGTTCGGACTTCAATGGCTGGAAAAGCATCCTTAAAGTGAAATCTTTAGGTGGAAAGACCTTGCACTCCACAAGCAACTGCAATTTGAAGCTGGTCGAGGCTACACGAATGATTCCCTGGCCACTCCATTTCATGGAATACTTGTATTATCTGTCCAGTATTGTTTGCAGTATGGACTGATTTCCAGCACTCGATTGTGAGAAATGAATTCCATAAAACTGTTTGTTCTTTAATAGCCCTTGGAATTTTTTTAAAAGGAGTAACAAATCCTTAGTTATGTCGTCCTTCGGAGGGGAAGCTGGCTATAAGAATGGGTGTAGTGAGGTACTCTTTAATGATCTCTATCCTAATTACATCTGGATAGGCAAAATTTAGGGCTTCCACTGAAGCATCGTCCGATTAACTACATCAGCATTAAATGGCGTTAAATGAAAAAAACAACAAAAAAACTGTAAAAATTGATTACAAACTAATTATTTTTTTTAAAGAAGAGATGGTTCGGGTGGTAGTAAAAAAGAGGTAAGAACAGTGAAGAACTTTATATAATATCCGACATTTTGACCTACATTTCGAGTCTTTATCTGTTAGGACTAAAAAACAATACGTAGGCGTTATAAATAAACTTAAGTAAAATCGATAACCTAAGAACAGAAAAAGAAAGTAATTAAGGCTAAAAAGAAATAGTCAATATACATATATCAACATAACTAAATAGAGAACTAGTTTTAGTCTTTATTACATTTTTTTTCCGATGTTATGTTCATTATTTTTCTCAACTATATTTATATTTTTTCTGTTATTATTAAACACCTACATGGTATCTTATATTTTAGCCCTAATGAAGACCCGCATCATGAGTCGAAACGATGGATATTAAATAGTTTTTCACAATTTTCTTATCTCTTTTTGACCACCACCCGAACCATCTCTTTTTTGATAGAATTTAATTATTTTGTTATCAATACTTACAGTTCTTTGGCAGTTTGTTTTTATTCATTTAATTTAATTTACTTAATGCTGCTGTAGCTAATCGTTCAGTGGAAGCCCTAAATTTGACCTATCCAGATTTAATTTTTATTATTATTATTTTTTAACCCTGCATCACCACTTTCTTGATATTCATTTTACTGCTAACCGCTAATTATTTAATATATATATATATATATATAATATATATATATATATATATATATATATATATATTTTTTTATTTATTTATTTTTTTTTTATTTATATTTCTCCATTCACACCTGTCAGAAAATATCTGACAATAAGCAAATGTGCTGTATAACAAGTAGCAGACATGGTTTGCATGAGGCAATTTAATTTAATTCAATTGAATTATAAAAAAGTTACAAGTTAATTTATATTCCAGAGATCTTGATTATTTATCAGAAATCGGCTGGAATGTAACTTGTATAATTGAGTAATATAAACAGTAAATGTCAGGATGACAGATGTATATTTTAACGGACTTTATTGTAGTCAGATGAAAAGATCATTCTGTAATTTATTGTAAGGATTCGAGGACTTGTCTAATGAATACTGTAATCTAAAACGACAAGCGTTTTCTTCCACGAGTACAAGCATTCAAACTCTTCTCCAGGCAAACTTCGTTGTAGCGGGAAATTATTAAATATTATTAAATGATATTCTTGGGAAGAAAGTATTATCAAAAGATGTTAAAAGGTTATTTGATGAATTGTTTATAATTTTAAATTTATTCAAAGATTTATCATGTAAACAAGATAAACATATTTATTACATGAAAGCTATCATTACTCATGCATTCGGGTATTACCGTATTTGTGAATATGATTTATTGTTAACCAATAATATATTTGTCATCGGTTAAAGTTCAAAAATTTATAATGTACCCCGACTTTCTCCTTTAAAATACCAACTTTGAAATACAGAGAGTCCCTTATTGACTGTCAAATGACCACAGCCTCCTTGAAACATATGTACAATAGATATTTTATTACATTATAACTCAATACTTTTTTTGTATTTTTGAGCTACAAAAGAACTCAACATTCTTGTTCATTTTCATCTGTAGTGAAAACTATTCCAACTACAAATTCCTTTTCTATTTTCAAAGTTTTTTTTTTAAGACTAATAAAAAATAATACGTATTACACACGGTCTCTATGTGATTAAACATTCTCCTCAGTACTGATTAGATTTATTTTAGGCAATAAATCACACAGAAAATGTGAGTGTATGACAAAAAATTACCCTTTTTTTTTTTTAGAAAAACACAAAAACTATGTATTTCATTATAATTTATGTTAAGATGAGAAAAAAAGAATTATTAATCGCACCATTTTCAACAAAAATATTAGAAATAAAAAATTTAACACTATATAGATAAACGAACGTTTCCAAAAGTAGTATTATTAATAACTCATCCACTTGTAATAAATAAGAGTAAAAATCACAAACATAATATTTACTTCTATAATAAAGAAATTTTTCTTGGAAATATGATGAAAATATATTGTAAATTTTAATATATGTTTTTAGTTGGTCAAAAACACAATGAATAGTACATCACAATAATTTAAAATTCTATTTAATTATATTTCTGTGTAGAAACAGGTGAGAAAAATCAAGTTGTATTTATGTGAATTTTGTTTTTATTATTTTTATTTATATTTTTATTGATTATTAGGTAAGATATGCATAGATCAAAGTTTCTATTTCTAATGAAATACCCATTTTTTTTGTTTGTGTCTCGTGGTCTGCTGAAAATGTCGGCCCACAAAACATTCATCACACGAGACTAAAACGACAGAAAACTGCCCGTAGATACCGATTACTACAACACTTACTAGACAAACGTTCAAAACTTCCATTTCACTACAAAAAGCTCATTTATATCACTGTCATTAGACCAATCTGGACATATGGAATCGAGCTTTGGGGCTCTACTAAGCCATCTAATTCCTCCCGCATCCAATCCTTACAATCCAAAATCTTCGCAAAATCCTAAATGCTCCTTATTTCGTCACAAATAAAATCATCCATAACGACCTTAATATCCCATTTGTGGCATACCTTTCTCGTACCAGATATACCACTTTTAATTCCAAACTCCCAACTCATATAAACCCTCTTGTCCGCAACTTATCAACCTCGCATATTCCTGACAACCTTCCGAGGCGATTGAAAAGAAGATGGCCTCGGGATCTACTTACTTAAATAAACATCGAAGCTACCGCTGGGTAGTTTCTTCACAAGCCATTATACGCCTTTTATTATAATTCATCACTTTTACTTATTGTATTTATGTAATATACAGTTGTAAAATTCAATAAAAAATAATTAAATACCTTAATTTCAAGCTATTGTTATTACATGTTTGGAATCTGTTATATTTTTTAAAAAACGACACAATTTTACCAAAATTTAGCCGTTTTATTCTTGTTATAAAATTCCTAAAATAAAGAAGAAAAATTATTGGCAGGTTTTTTTTTTTTTTTTTAATTAAAAATAATGATTTTATAAATAAAAGTAATTATATTAAGTCTATCAAGTAAAAACTAATGACAGAGAATAAAACAAAGAAGATAGAACGCATAAACGTAAGAATCTACGATAGTGGTAATGTTATATCAATTTAGAAAACATAATAATAAGCTGTTTGAAAAAAATAAAATAAAACAACGTTGATATGGCGGATTTAGTTTTATTACCAAAGCCATAGATGAAAGGAATTTATGAGGGATTTCTTTCTAAGAGGCTCTTAAGTATAATTATATCTGGAGTTTTTTTTGTCCGCCAGAACCAAAAAAAAAATAAATAAATTCTTTGAGCGAGAATCATAAATATGCTCTTGAAATGAGAAATAAAATGTCAAAAATATGGACGAGGTGCGTGAGATGGGCCCAGTTACTTAAGCTGGAAAGCAGACGAGTCAAATGGGATTTTGAGATTAGGATATAGTTGGGCTGGAGCGTTGGTCACCTGTCATTCTCACCCATATTTATGTCCCTCCCATTGACGTCTATTGATATTTCAGAAAAACATTTTGAACCTGTTTCCTTAAAAAACCCACACGTGAATTTTTGGGAGTGCCTCTGAAATCGCTAGGTTTCAGGTTCCAAATATTTTAAATCTTCAGTCTCAAAGAAGAACATGTTGATTACAAACATCTGATGAGGCAATATTTTTCCTTTCCGTCTTATTCTAATATTCCAAATTTTAAGGTTGACTAAGAAACTATATGAAATATTGGTGGCAGTATCCGTCCAAAATGTTTATAATATAATTTTTTTCTAAATTATTGCAAGTATCAATAACGTGTAATATATCTCTTTTTTTTTAAACCCATACTTCAATTGGTACTCAAACTATCATCAAAACAAACTAATTCTATACAAAACTGTCATTCGTCCCATACTGACCTACGCTGCCCCAGTCTGGAGTTACACATGTCATTCCAATTATCGGCATGAGCATCGTTAATAATTATCCTCGTTACACGCGAATTAAAATCATGTTATCGGATTTACAACTCCCGTCGATAAAAAAATATACGTACTCGCTGGCACAAATTTTCTTTTCTCTTACTCCTAATAGTGAAAACCCAATTGTTCAAAACATAAGCGATTACGACCAGAAAACACTAAAGCGTTACGTACAAAAGACGTACTACTGCATTAATTTTAAAATGTAAAAAATAAATATTATTAATTTTATATATTAGCATATAACCAAAATATTGTTATTTTTTATTGTTTCGTTCCCACTTAGTTATGTTTTTACTATAATTTGTTTTCTTTTTTTTTAACTGTAATTATTTTGTTTTTACTTATTTTTTTAACTGTAATTATTTTGTTTTTACTTTTTTTTTTTTTTTTTTTTTTTTTTTTTTTTTTTTTTTTTTTTTTTTTTTTTTTTAGTGATGCGGCTGAGAGCGAGGGTCTAGGATCTTTTGGATTCCGCTTTTTCCTGCACAAGTGGAGGGAAAAGCCCAGTCTGGGGTCCCTCTATAGCACTTGTATATTTTGTAAATAGTTATGTTTGTTTGAATGATGTTTGTTTATTTGCAAATTTATTTATCTCAATTATAGGTTAATGTTTTGTTTTGTTTTGTTTTTATATTTATTATTATTTAATTCTATGTATATCATTTATTTGCATTTATCTCAGTTATAGGTTGTTGTTTGTTTTCTTATTTTGTATATATATTATATTTTATTTATTTGACTTTATCATTGTATATATTGTGTGAATGGGTTCATATATCACTATTACTAATGTTCATATAGAAACAAATTGTAATATATCTTAAAAAAAAAAAAAAAAAAAAAAAAATTTCCTACTGTTCAAAAGTAACATAGGCTACAATTACCACTAACCCCTACTATAAACATAACGTAAAACTGACATGTAATTGGTGAAATTACCGCAACATGTATATGGCATGTGGCAGTTTGTAAGAAATATTGAAAAATAAAAATCTTAATCTAAAATCTCTTTTTTTTATCCATATGAAAATAGATTTTGGTTTATCATTTTAAACAATGAATCTTTGTAATCGAACGAAATAAAAAAAAACTCCTCTCCCCATCAAAATTTGAGGGGTTACGTTTAATAAAAATTTTACTGATAAATAATATAACTCAGTTATTTTGAAGTTAAAGAAAAAAATTACTAAGTTTTAAAACTTGTAATCTTGCCTATATATACGCTAGATAAACTATTCTATACATTTTTAGAATCAGTACACCGCTATTGATTATATCAAAGAAAACAATTGAAATTATACCTGTATATACCTTCAGGGTATGGTCATCAGGTAAATTATAAAAATTTAATTATTCAGTAATGTTACATTCTGTATGAGGATAATAGCATAGTGATGAGAAATAACATTCAAACCAAATTTACAAAAATAAATAAAACATAAAAGAAATACTAAGTAAATCAATAAAAAACTGGGGAAAAAATAAGTCATAATAAATAAATAGACATCTGAAATGCAAACATACTTATTTAAAATTAGTTACGGGAACCCCGAGCAAGCCTACAAGTAGAGGGACAAGCACGACACACGAGATCCCAGCGCTTCTCTCTCAACCAAATCGTAGGTATCGGTAGGGTTGTGGGAGCCGAGTCAGGTAGCTCACCTGTAAATATTCCTTAACTTCAGGGTGTGTTGATTGCCAGAACTTATTATGTACATTATAAATGATCTCGAGGTCACTGCCGCTTCAAATTTTGTTAGGATGAGAAATGTATTTTGCTAAAGATTTAGGATTGGATTACCCAGATTCTTGTCAAACTTCGAGAATTTGGATTGGAATGATGTCTCAAGTAAGATAGATATTAAAGTGATAGTGCATATTAAAGAGCATTGGCAATCATGCAAAGAACATGAGACTGGAAGGATTCGATGCATTTGATGTTAAAAGACAGGTAAGTAAGTGAGCTCAACACTTCCTAAGCATGTTTTTGTGAGTGTCCACCATTTGGCTGACAGGCCTCACATATACCGAGAATTGGCTGTGAGTGAAACCCAACTTAATTATATGATTGAAAAAGTATATAAATACCTCCCGCGTTTGGGATTCCATCAAACTCGCAACATTTGGTTAGTGGTAGACTTGAGTGCGCTTGCCTCTTAGTCACAAACTCCTAACAATATTACTTATTCATTTCCTAACCACCACTCATCTCCTTCCTAGCATGAAATATTGTCATTCTACCTCTAATGATATCCATTAATGATTAAAAATGTTTGCTGAGCGTATCTTTTTTATTCTTTTCACTTACCTATATATGTAATATATAGTAAGCGAAAGTGTTTCGATCGTAAAAGATTTTCGATTTCCATTTTTCAACGGAAATACACAGGGTCCCCTGAGTCCAAATAAGAAAGTCCCGCAAAAAGGTCTGAGTGTGTGTGTGTGTGTGGTAACTCCCGAGTGAAAATGAAAGGTCCTATGAAACTTAAATTCCATATTTAAGACAACTATACACCCGAGATGTAACAGAAACTTTTTCATCGAAATCAGCTGACCGGACGATGTACTTTATACCATGCATTTTTCACCTTTTTACGATTTTCTCAAAAACGTATCTAACGATTTTGATTAAACTCTAAATAAGTATCTATACAAATTTTGATGGCCTTTAATATGATGTAGCATTCATTCTGATTGAAATAGCCTGATTGGGCTTAAATGTCAATATTTTAAATTTTCCTCTTAAGTACCTTGAATTTTATAGATTTAAATAAAATTGGAACATCATGTTCTTAGCATTGATAAATAACGGGAAAATATGCAAGTTGAGCGAATTTTATAAACAAGTAAAAGAGAAAAATGCAAACATATATTTTTATGCACCACAAGAATAGAAATATAGATGTATAATATACCGTTGGATAGCTAAATATTTTAGAAGAAATATTATCCTATACAAGGAATTTAAAGATAATGGAGAGCGATGAAAAGCCAATGAAACTAACTGATTGTTGTAGATAAAAATATAATAGATTATTTAATAAAACACATGTTTCTATTATAATTCATAATCATAAATAATTAATTAATAATTAATAAACAATTTATTTGTAATGTATTTAATCTTATTAAAATGTTCAGATGGGGAAGTCTGGGTATCCTACAGATATCAGCAACATAGAGATAGTCAAAATATCTTTCCAAGTTATGCCATGAAATGTATTTCATCCAACACATGCAGGGATTCGAACCACTACCGTTTTTTAGTTTTGGAATGCTAAGGAAAGTTAAATTTAATTAAAGATTGATAAATACATCAGATAGATAATAAAATATAATAAATTTATTTTACAGGTGTGAAATCGTATTTAATGAGCGATATATTTATTAAACACTATTTAGAAAAAAAAATATATTGAAAGGAAATCATTTACAATCACCAATTACCTGCTTGAACGCTAATACGTTTATTTATTGATGGTTTATTGCTTCTGAGAATATTGCTTTAATCAAACGAGCGTTCAGCCGACTCAAAGGTCACTGATGTATTTAGAACAGGATATCATTGAAATATTATATTTTTTCTGATTTTCCATCTGATATGATATGAGATTCCAAATGATACCGTAAAAACATACAGGAGATTTTATCGCTTTTTAACATTGACAATTACAATGTTTTTCATGATAGCCACTGAAAGTGCTACACTGAGTAAATATCTTCTGGACTATATAGGTATCAATAAATGTAAGATCGGGTTTAGAAATATATGGGAATACAATACTTCATTCCCGTAATTCATTGTTATATCTAACCATAGTAAAAAAAATCATTATTTTATGAAAAAAGGACACAATTACTGAAGGACAATTACAATATGTTGAATACGTATTCATGAATAAATCCACGTGTCAGTTGGATTTTCATAAGGGAGAGATTTGAAGTGACCTAATTAAATCACAAAGCGAATATAAATCTTAAATAGACATTCATTGCCGGGTAGATTATATAAAGCATGAGGTACAATAATAACGCTAACGTACCATATTGGCTGATCCATTATCTAAAAGCGTTTTCATATTATTTTCCAATATGGATTAACTTGTACTCAGTCTTGCTGTTCCTGAACCATGTTTCATAACGATATAACCTTAATTTATTATTATTGGTATTTTATTTGTTTATTAAATATTTTTGGTTGATTTTTTTCAATAACACGTTTTAATTAATATATATTCTTTATACACAAAAAGCTTGTTTTGGCTGTTTAAATTTTAAGGGCGCCCTCACTTAGCTTCCGATGGCTCTCACCATTGAAGCGGCTGAGAGGGAGGCGCTGGGATCCTCCAGTGACTCTGCTTGTCCTTCCACAAGTGGGGGGACAAGCTCCGTCCAGGGTTCCCCAGCTGACTGTAAATATTGTACATTCGTATGAATGTGACATGTTTTGTTTATTTATTTGTTAACTTAATTTATTTGTATTTATTTTATCTACTAATTTTGTTATTGTATACGTTTATTTAGTTTGGTTTCATTTTATGTAATTTGACTTTCCTTTTGTTTATATTGTATGAATGTGATCCTTTTGTATTTATTATTGTCCATTGTGACAAATTGTAATACATACGAATAAATAAATATTATTAAAAAAAAAAAATTAAGGACAGTTCCTTCTTCCATTTCTAGTTTTTTTTACCCTTTTTTACTTTTATCCTCAGGCAAATATAAAGAATGGTCCTTAGGACGTCAGTAAGAAGATGAGAATTAAATTTTATTTCAATATTAAACTTAACTTAAGTTATTGAAGATTAAACATTTGACCGTCTGTTAATATGAAGGATGAGTTGATTTTGGTGGTGGTCATAAAAGATTAGAAAATAGTAAATAAACTATTAGGTTGTTTCACATGAAATGTCCGTTTTTATAGTTTCTGAAATGCATAAAGGATTTTACAGGTCTCTGTTGTTTTCTTCCGAATGTTTACATAGTTAAAGTAAACAGTTACTAATCCTCTACCTTCGTATTTAAACATTAGCTTCCCAATCAATTACCCACTTTTTAGTATACCTCCAAATATGAACATGGAAACGCGATTTTCGAGTAATATTTTCGTACGAGTTTAAACTCGGCCATTCAGCAGCTGAGACCGCTAGAAATATTTGCAAGGCGTTTGGGGAAGGGAGTGTTAATGAACGGACCATTCGCCGTTGGTTTGCTAAGTTTTCAGCTGGGGATACCAACTTGGAAAACTTGCCCCGAGGAAGACCTCCGTCCGTAAGAGACAACGATGTTCTCAAACATACTGTAGAAGGAAACCCCTACCAAACAGTTAAAGGACTCTCAGCACAACTAAATGCAAAAGCATCTACCGTTTCCAGACATTTAAAGTGTATTGGGAAAGTAAAAAAGCTCGATAGATGGGTACCTCAATGTCTCACTGAGCGGCAGCAAGACCCCATGTTTCAAAACATACCGTGCAAAACTGAATGAACTGGGCTACGAAGTTCTTCCGCACCCACCATATTCTCCCGACTTGTCTCCAACAGATTACCACTTGTTCAGGATTTTGGACAACTTCGTCAAAGGAAAACTTTTTGAAAATTATGATCAAGAGAAAAGTGCGCTTTCAGATATTGTTTCACTTCAAAGCTCAGAGTTTTCAGTTCGGGGATGAAAAAGTTGGTGTCACGTTGGGAAAAATGTGTAGAAAAAGAAGGTAAATACCTCGAATAAAATTATATAGTTTTCATATCGTATTTTTAATAAAAATCCTTTACCTTGAAAACGGACATTTCACGTGACAAACCCAATATTTTTTTTACCATTTCCTGCCTTAGTGGTCTTATTATTTCTAGGGCGAAATCCTAAATGTTCACACCGACCAGATGATTCCCCCAGATGAAATTGGATAATAAAGGGTAATTGCAAGATAGGGTAAAGAAGTTAATAAATGAATAATCGGATTTCCATCAAGTACTTTTCGAAAGTACATTCAAAAAACGTAATCAGCTGAGTAAGACTGAAGAAACCAAGCTAAAGCCTACAAGAGTGCAGAGAAAAAAAAAGGAAAATCATCAGGTTGGTACGAGAAGGCCAAGTATGGAACTTATGAAGGATTTTACCGATCCTGGGATCTGGATGAATACCTGCCAAATTTTGAAAAATCTTAAACACATTTCAGCTGAAAATGAAATGTATATCGTCTGAATTGGAAGACTTGGAGCGATAATGTGACTATCTATAATTTTTATTTTAATAGGCACTACAGGTTTTGTAAAATAGTTTACTTTTTTCTCTAGTTCTTAATTTTGATAATTTGGGCTTCTTGAAAAGAAAAATTACAATATACTCTATTTTTACAGGAACATTGTTTGTTTAAATGCTATTTTTGAAGAACATTTCAAATGTAATATCCCCTCTAGTTTATCTGAGTGATTCAACTGCTCACAGCTCCACCCTAACGATTCATTCTCACAACACACCTTAAAAGATTTTAATAGGTCAATATTAATTAATCCAGCGCTATGAAAGAACATTGTTCAGGGAACAGAAAGCTGATGAGGCAAGGGAAGGACAAAACAAAGGTGGCCTGGAGATAATAAGGAAGAGGTGGAGGCGATAGGTCCAAACCTTGACCTCGGAAGGTACAATACGCCTTAAGAAGGCTAATCCGAGAAGGGACGAGCAGGTGATAAACGGTACTAGAAGGGCCGGCCCTTTAAGTTAAGAGAGGCTCTGAATAGGAAAAGTGGGACACGGGGACACAATGGTCCAAGGCATAAGTTACATTTATCGGCGATGGGCCATTGTTTGAGGAGTGTGTGGGTGACGGCCTGTTGGAGCCGCTGGGTCCCGATCCACACAGCCGGCCAACTACTAACGATACCCAAGCTAAATCATTCCCGGGGCAGGATCACGCCAACTTCATGCAAATACAGATTTATTTTCAATGTATTCCCCGGGCTATTCGCTTTACTGCTTTACTCAATATTAGAAATTTTAAAAATGCATTATCACCATTACTGTCATCATCAGGTTCATTATCATATGTTAAACCTGTGATTTCATTGTTAATTAACAGCTTAATTTTCTTCTTCTAAAGTACATTTTATTTTGTTGACTTGAAATATTTAACCACTTCAACCCTTTAGCATCAATTAAAAACGGCTAAATATACAATTTGAGCGAATTCAGTAACAATTTAATTTCCCCCCAGAAAATTAGACTAGTAAGTAATACATATGTATAAAATACCGTTGCACAGTGGGGCGAGCCTGCGCATTCGGTGGACATAAGACCGATATCTGAAATTTCGAATTTTCCCATATTTTTAGAGTTAAGCTGTTCTTCTTTGTTTCTATTATCATTGTCCATTGTTAGTTGTTTTGTTTTTTTAATGAGAATTGTTCATTTAATATTTCGTTTTAAAGCGACCGTCCGTGAAATATATCATTTAAAAAAAAAATTACCACAAGTATTTTGATGAACCAAAATTAATGAATCTACTTTATTCCGATAATTTAAATTTATTATCATAATTTAAGTTTATTTATGGAGCTTGAACTTTTATAGATTCTTGAAGTTTTTATTAATGAAAAAAAAATTAAACATTCATAATGAAAATCGTTCAAATTCACCCAGAAATCTACCACCACAGAAATTAAATAGAAGGTTTATAGTTTACTTTCCATTAATAATTAATTACGGGTTCGTGCCGGTTTAAGAGACATTTTTTTTTTCAGCTCTTGCTTTTTTTGAAATGTCCCTATGGATTCCAGTTTCTTAGTTGTAAATGTTTGTTTATACTTTATGAACGTATTATTGTCTTTAATTGTCATTAATCGAGAAAATAAATTATCACCTGGTGCCTTAATTTGTTAATAAATCATTTTTTTTTACTTTTTTTTTTAATACTTAACTAAACCAATATACCTACAGATAATCAATTGTTTTTTGTAACAAATAATTGTGTACAAACATAATTAGTAAAAGTAACTAATTAAATATTCTGAATACAAATTTTATGGATTTCGTTCATTTTTTTTTATTTTCTATTGAACGGTACCTTCTCCTCTTATATGAAAAAGTGAGGGTTTTGGTTTGCCCAAAAACTTCTTAATCCTTTTATATGGTTGCTTCTATCAAAAAAAGTGTCCTAACTAAAAGTTGCTGGAAATAGGGTGTGGAATAAATTTACGACATCAAATAATAAGCAGTGTTACAATATTTTAAAAACTGTGTCTTCTGGGACACCCTGTCCATCAAAATTAAAATCTGAATACAGAAATCGGTGCCTCATTAAAAAATGATGGCGGTCTACGTTTAACATTTTTTTCGTACGGCCAACAGTCTGGCCATAATACTACCATATCCAATAATTTGGTGTTTCTTCACCCCAGTATGCGCTGGAAAGCTGAAGATTTGAACGAGAATGTTATTTTATATTCAAACTTCTGGAAGTTAATGGAAAGTGAAAAACAGGGCATAAACATAATTGATTATTGTACATAACAATTTTATATTGTTACATTATTTAATCTAGAACATGTTTCCAATGAAACTGAATATAATTTTTTTAACTTTTTTGAACTCTATTTAATAGTTATTAAATTGGTCTCTACAGCCAAGGTAAACGGAAGTCGTGTGTTGCTCGCCCCAGATTTTTTTGTAATGAATAAGTGCAACATTTTTCTCGAAATAATTCGTAATAATCAAAGAAATGCCAAATAAATACTCCTGGGACTGTAAGAGAGCGAGGAGTGATGTCCCGGAAGAGAGGCGTGGCAGGCGCTCCAGTTTCACCACCCACACTTTCCACAACATTATTTATCGCTTGCCGCCTTCTTGGCGCCCCAACACTCATCTTCCAATCTCCCTTCTTATTATATTCATAGCATGTCCATTCCGGAAAATTAATTCTCCATATCGTTCAAAAATATACAACGTCGTAAATCAAAAAATGTCAATTTTTGAAGTTATATCTACACTGGGATGCGCTTTCTAGAAGCCTTTAACTGAAAAGAACGACGAATTTACAACTCGAAAATTTTCTAACATCTTACGTCTTAATGTATTTTAGATACAATCTGTTTTCACATACATTTTATATTTAGAGGAGGTATTGCCACCGCGCTTTCTTTTTCTTTTTTAAGTTCTTTTGCAAGGTCCTTATGAATCCAAGTTAATTATTCTCGGGTGTTTTTTTTTTTCAAACTAATATCGAAAAGAAATATGGCGGTAAACTATAATGGATGTTGTGGTGAAGTATAATTATCAGCCTACTATTCTATATCTGTAGCTTTTTAAATTTGCTCCAATGATTTCGATTTAATTTTTGCTCTTTAATTTTAAGGGTAAGGTATTAATGTGATCTTATAGCTTTTTTTATTATTGTCTATTTGAGATATATATAAGTCTCTGGTGTTTTTGTTTTTTCAAATTCGTCTCTTGTCGAGATCTCTGCGAATTATAAAAAAATCTCTCACCATTAATTAGTTATTTCACCTATAAACTGCTCTTTTTTATTATTGTCTATTTGAGACAAATTGTGATATATATTTTAATACAATACGTAAGAATAAAAAAATCTCTCACCATTAATTAGTTTTTTTCACCTATAAACTGCTCTTTAATTTTAAGGTAAGGTATTAATGTGATCTTATAGCTTTTTTATTATTGTCTATATGAGACAAATTGTGATATATATTTTAATAAAATTCGTAAGAATAAAAAAAAAAAAAAATAATATTAACAACTATTAATGGTTATTATTCTTCTTATCATAAGACAAAAAGTATTACATATTTTATATCAATTATTATTATAGAACAGTAATTTTAATTATGAATATATTATTTGGAACAATCTCTTCTTTTTATTTATATATTTTATTTACCATAACATATATAAACTATGATTATAACACTGTAACGTTTCGAGGTACTTTTTATGCCTCATCTTCAGATCATTAAAAATCATATATATTTTCATATTATATCATAATATAGGTCATATAATAATGTACTATTATTCATATATAGTCCCTATATACGAAATATCCTGTCAACCTGTTAAAATAATCTATTACTTCACCATCACATAATAATTCTTTTAAAATTTTACTGCCAAACAATTGCAACTATCAAGCAGACTAAGTTAGCATTTTATCTGATGAAATGCTAATTTAGTCTGCTTCATAGCTGCAATTGTTTAGCAGTAAAATGTTAAAAGAATTATTACATATTGTTTTTTTTTAAATAATATTATTAAAATTTACATCTATATAATTGATCATCAAGTAAACATCGAGGGATACGATAAATAATGTCATAAAACACTAATAGAGTAACTACCAATTTGCAGCACTCTAATATGTAATCTGAACTAGAAGGTCTCGAGGTCATCTTCTTTTCTGACGCATCAGAGGATTATCAGGGATTGAAGAGGAAGCAAGAATTGAAAACTAGCCTGGTGACTTAGATTGGAAATCGAATTTTTCATAGAAAAATTGGTACCTGTTTTGGGCCAATTCAGCAATATATGAAACATCAAGGTCATTATGAATTACTTTATTCGTGACAAAGTAAGGAGCAATTAGGATTTTACGAATGGTTATAGTAGTCAAAACCCTGAGTTCACAAGACGTTTTGAGGGATGTCTTCAAGTTATCGAAAACGGCGAGCAGTTTCTTGTTTTTTTAGTCTTGTTTGAGGAATTCAAATTGGACGTTTGTCAAGCAGAAGTCCTAGACAGTAAATCTGATCAATAGGTACAAGCGGAATGTTTTTAAAGAATACTGTAGGGCAAGATGCAATAACATTTTTATGTAGGTTAATTATTGCAATTCTTATCCGAATATTAAATAGAAGTTCAGGTTGTAAGGTCCTCTGGATCCAAAATAATAAGTCTTTGGTGTTTTGTTTTTTTTTCAAATTTGTCTCTTGTCGAGATCTCTGCGAATTATAAAAACATCTCTCGCCATTAATTAGTTTATGTCACTTATCCTCTATCATATAAGTTTTATAACAGAACTTAAATGCCGAATTAAAATAAATTTAGGTTTTATTAATGATATTAATTTTGTTTATTTTAAATAGTAAGCCATTTCTTATTGTTAGTAGTTTTTTTTTTTAATAATATACAAAAATATAAAATACGATAATTTTTTAAGTAATCAAAGAAGGAACAAATATGAAGAAAAGACTTCACAATATTCGAATGTAACCTCAATCTCTTCCTGATCAATTGATTGTTTTTGTTTCACTTTATACCAAATCGGTATTGTATTGTATTTCTCAAAAAAAAAAAAAAAAAAAAAAATTGAGGTAAAAATTAAATAAAACATCTACAAGTAGAAAGAAAATACTTCAAAAAGCAATGCTGCCCAACTGTATTGGATAACTTAGAACACAGTGTACTTCATCATTTACCCAGAATAGAATTATATTCTTGTTTGTTCATTTAACGTCACTTTATGCTACTGTGGCTAATCGGAAGATGCTACTGTGGGAGTCCTAAATTTTGTTTAAACAGGTTTAATTAGGATAGAGATCTTAAACGAGTACCTGACATCGCACAGGCTCGGGACCACCTTTCTACGTCACCTCCGAAGTACGGCATAACTAAGGATTTTGTACTCCTATTAAAAAATCCTAGGACCGCTAGCGGGTTTGAACCCGTAACCTTCGGCATAGAAGGCTTTTATGCTAGCCACCCCAGCCAGGCTTTTATGCTTGCTGATCCCAAATTATGTTCTTTCTTTAGGCATAATTAAAAAAAAAAAAAATAATAATTTAAGTAATTATCTCAATTTATGAAAAATATATTGATGAAATATGACATCAATGTAATTATTAAACTACAATAATCTTTAGTGCGATATTCAATAATTTACACATAATTTTTTTTTAAATTTATTTTATTTAAGGGCGCATATTGTTAGAGAACTTCAAATGTGTGTCTAGAGAATGGAATCATAATACGAACAAGGAAATACCAATATTTGAAAAAATATTCAACTTTTTTTTCTTTTACCTCATTCATAGTAACACTAATTTAAGAGATTAAATGGTCAGCAATTATACGATTCTTTTATTTTATTTTTTAATTTAGTTAAATCTGAAATACTTAAAACCTGTCTCACGTCTTATGCTTTTCGGTTATTTTTGAACCATAGCCTCAGCTAAAGGGATCAGAAAGAGAAAGCTGGAGGCGGCTACGAGACAGACCGCTGATGTGTGGCTTCATGGACACAAACCATTACCACGAAGGAGATAGAGTGAGCATCTGACAGTTGGAGTGATGTCTTGTGGCCAGTGGGATGGATGGGGTCTCTTCTGACCACCCACTAAGTGATGGGCCAATAGGAAATTAAACTTGTTCATTTGAGGTATTAAGTCCAAGAGTATCATAAAAATGTTCATGGTTTTTTGATTACCAATAAAGGGTTCTTTAAAATTAACCGCAAGGATACTTACCAATCTTTTAATTTAAAATGTTCCATGTGCCGTTTTTACATCATGGCAATATATGTATTTACCTCTAAAAAAAAAGTTCGTCACATAGTCCTCGTTTCTGCTCCAATTTTAGAAAATTACCCTAGAAATTTCTGATTTAAGAACGATTACTAAACTTATAATTTTCCTACATTTACAACAAAACTAATATAAAAAAAATCAACACAAGACTATAACTGACCTCCGTTCTTAAAATCATTTTTAGAAGTTTCAAATTAAGTAAGAGATGAAAATATTTTGAAAAAATACAGAGTTTCAATAGAAAATGGGTTACATTAAACACTCTATTTTATTATTGTTATACCTGCAGCAATATGTTAGGTTTATCCACTTTTTAAAACTAGCTATTGCCTTTTATTTTGTGCATAAGGTAGCGTTTTTTTCTATTTTTATTAGCTTTTCAACAGTACATTATACATCTAAATTACCTTTCTTATATTCAAAACAAAACAAAATACATAAAAAATAGTTTCGCTCTTTTCTCCTTTAAGCCTTTATTAAATTATATATTTTCCCGTTTTTTATCATTGCTAACAAAATATTATGGCTATTATTTTCGAATCTACAAAATTAAAGTCACTTTAGAGGAAAATATTTTAAATATCAGTACCTAAGCTCTGTCAGACTAATTCTATCGGAATCAAACCTACATGATACAAAATCCCATTAAATGTTACATCGTTACACAGAGCCGCTTATGAGAAAATGGTAGAAAGGTGCAAACTAGATGGTATAAAGTAGCTCTTCTGGTTGGCCGATTTTGATGAAAAGTTGCTGTAACATCTTGGGCGTACAGTCCTTTTAAATATGAAATTTCAGTTTCTCACGACTTATCGTTTTTTTTTTGTTTTTTTTTTTTTTTTTATTCATATTTTATTGCATTTTACAACTGTATTAACAATCGTTTTTAAACTACACTTTCTTACCCCACAGACACACCTATTCGCGGAATCTCTAAATATAATAGATAGAATTATTAAGTTAAAAAAATTATATTTTATATATCCTGATGAAAAAATAAATAATTAGTGTGTGTGAGTATCTTTATATAATATAGAAAAAGAGTAAATTGTTTTGAAATCTATACATGAGAAATTCTCGAGAAAAAACTCGCACATGAAAAGTGTATTTAGAAAAATACACTTTATTTGTATTTATTTATATTTTACAACTGTATGTATATACATAAATACAACAAGTAAAAGTCTTAAATTACAATAAAGGGCATACCTTGTGATGAAACTACGCAGTGGTAGAACTTCGATGTCTATTAAAGTTAGTAGGTCTCGAGACCATCTTCTTTTCAATCGCCTAGGAGGGCTATCAGAAATATGTTAGGTTGACAGGTTGCAAACAAGAGGGTTTATGTGGGTTGGGAGTTTGTAATTGAAAGTGGTATGTCAGGTACGAGAAAGGTCTGCAACAAATGGGATATTAAGGTCATTATGGATGATTTTATTTGAGAAGAAGTAAGGAGCATTTAAGATTTTGCGAAGGATTTTGGATTGTAAGGATTGGATGCGGGAGGAATTAGATGGCATAGTAGAGCCCCAAAGCTCGATCCCATATGTCCACATGGGCCTGATAATAGTAAAATATATGAGCTTTTTCTAATAGAGTCGAAGTTTTGAATGTTTGTCAAGTAAGTGTTGTAGTAGGTATCTCCGAGCAGTTTCTTGACGTTTAAGTCTTGTATGAGGATTCCTAGTAAGACGTTTGTCAAGATGGAGTCGTAGGTATCGGATTTGTTCTACAGGAGTGAGTGGGGTGTCCAAACAGTAGGGCAGGAAACTATCGGTTTGCGACGAAGGGTAAAGGTAATTTGATGGGATTCGATATGATTTATTTTGATTCTCCAGTTCTGACACCAATCCTCGATAGCTGTGAGGTGAGGCTGAAGGATTTGGGATGCTTTGTTTGGGTCATTATGGACTGATAACACACTTGTGTCATCCGCGTAGGTATTAAGGACAGTGCTTGGATAGAGTGGAATATCAGCTGTATAAAGGATTGGACCTAAGATACTACCCTGAGGTACACCGGCCGACTGAGCAAATATGGAGGAGTAGGAAAAATTATGGTTTACTTTGAAGGATCTATTATTACTATACTTTCTTTTCTGTATGGATTATATCAAAATTAAATTATGTTTTTCACTCCATTTATTAGAAGTAGACTTGATTCACTCTATTTATTTTGCACATCAACTACTAAAATTTATTAATAATATCTTTTAAATAGCAATATTTTACGACACATTGTGTGTTTAGAGTCACCTGTGGTGTGTGGTTAGCATAACATCCAAGCTCGCGGGTTCAAACCTGGCAGATGACTGTAGGATTTTAAGGTGTAAGATGACAGGTAGTAGTTAAATATCCCTATCGTAATTAAACCTGGATAGGCAAAATTTAAACCTCGTCCGACTAGACTCAGTAGCATAAAGTGACGTTTAATGAATAAACAAACATCACCATTATTGTGAATTTCCTGTGGTTTAAAAGAAAAGAATATAAAAATCCTAAAATTTTATTTGAACACCGCCATCTAAGAAATCCACAAACGATTTACAGTCAAAACTTTCTCAAATCTTCTTTATTATAAGATAGAGCTCCTTCAGTACCAGGTTCTAGCGAACATAAGGATACAAGGTAATTTTATTCCTATGAAAGGGCAATATGTAGAGCTGAGAACGACCTCATAAATAATAGTTGTGCGCCAATAAAAGGTCATAGTGCGTTACTAACCGTAATTTTCCTCTAGGACACACAAACACACCGGAGCAGTACTGGCCCCATTCTAACGAGGCTTTTAAGAGAAGTGGCTAACACAGGGAAGGCACGCCGTATAAATCCATGGCTACACGAGCGACTTGTCGGCTACCGGGGCGTCGTTAGGGCACCGCGGGTGGGCCCTTACAGCCCTACCATAGGGCACAATTTATCGCCTTATAGGAGCACTTCGCCTGCCGAGTGTCCAAGGGGAGCCAACATGCACCGCTACAGGAGGAACAGATTGTTACACTAGAAATGTCTACTATCTCCTAGCAGTATTGGCTGTAATTCAATCCTAAAATGGCTACTGAACAAGAACGAAACCTACCATAATCCACTTGATTTTCACCAAAACAGGGCTTATTGACTTCAGATGGAATTGGAAAACGTTAGCATAAGTGCATTTCCTTAGGATGCGGATGTGGTGGAAGTGTGAGGTGTGTCTGTGATGTATATATAGTCTGTGATGTAAATATTGTCTTCATATAGTTTGCCTTAGATTAAAATCTTTAATTAAAATTTAAATCATTAAATTTAAAGTTCCTCCAATTTCGTAGATTCCATAAAAATAACCATTTCATCTTGTTATTAATAAAAGTTGAGGTAAATATATAATTTTTTAATGCAATTTTTTGTTTTTGAATAGAAGAACAGTAACATAGACGTATAATATACTGTTGGAAAGCTAAAGATTTAAAAACAATATTATCTTATTCACAAGCTTGTAAAAGTTAGTAAAATGTGATGATAAAACTAACATATTGTAGGATCACTTGTAGCTGGGTGGCTAGCATAACAGCCTCCTATGCCAAAGGTCACGAGTTCATACCCGCTATTGGTCCTAGGATTTTTTAAAGGGAGTAAAAAATCCTTAGTTATGCCGACCTTCGGAGGGGACGTTAAAAGGAGGTCCCGAGCCTGTGCGATGTCAGGTACTCGTTAAAGATCCCTGTCCTAATAAAACCTGGATAGGCAAAATTTAGGACTCCCGCTGTAGCATCGTCCGATTAGCCACAGTAGCATAAAGTGACGTTAAATAAATAAACAAACTAACTGATTGTTTTAGATAATAATAAAATAGATTATTTATTAAAACACATTTTTCTATTGAAATTTAATTAAATTAATTCTTTATCAGTTTCACTCATTTTCATCTCTAGCTATTTTAAAAAATCTTTAATTGATTTTAGTAATGGAGGCAAGTGTTGAGGCAAGTCGAGTGTTGGCCGCACCAGATTTTTTTTATCTGATCTGCAATAGTTGTTTTTATTAATTCAGTCCATTTATGTAAAATTGACATAAACAGCTTATCGGGAAAGTCAATTTCGAGTAACTAATAAAAAATATTGTATTTTTCTAGATGTAAGTTTAAAATAATAAACTACGTCATTAATATTAATTAGAAATTAATGAAGGTACCACCATTGCTCTTATTACTTTAAATAATAAAATCATAAAAGACAATATTAATTTCCAAGAGGAAATTTGTCCGGGTGGCGCACAGTGGAAAAGATGACCGATTTAGCTGACGAAAATTTGAAACTTGTCCATATTTAACCTTTGGTGTCCAATGTTAAAGAAAAAATATAAAAAACAATTATAAGAAACATGATGAAAACTGATTAATTTTTTGACTAAAATCTAAAGCTTCCCTACATTTTACGTTAATGTCCCAAAATATGGAAAAAATTATACAAAAAATCTAATTAGGGCTCGTAGTGGCTTAAACCTGCTACTTGATGTATTTTAAATCATTTAGGAAACTCTTCAAATTATAGATTGTAAAATACGGAGTTTGTGTCAGAAAAAAATTATTTTTTATTGAAAAAAGAAATTGCAACATTTAAAGACTTGAAGGATTGATGAAACAAATCCTTGGGGTAACTTTTAAGTTATATTGTTTTTCGATATTGAGTAGGGGCATACATTTACAAATTACTAAATTAACTCTACAGGTAGATTGCAATGTATATTCAATAATGAATGTGGAAATATAATGTCTTACCTGTCTCAGCAATGTCCATCGTTAAATAAAAATAAAAATACTTTGCGCTGCACACACCATGAACATAATAAATGGTATTAAGCGTCTTACCAACTAATAATAAAAAGTTCAAGCACTCGAAAATTCCAAACTTTTGACTTGACTTGGATAACACGGCCAGTGTAAGAAAACGATTAAATAATTTTTATTATTTATTGTCTTTCAAATGTTTCTACCCACATGATGGGTCATCATCAGGGCTTCGTTCATTATGATAACTAGGATAAGACTCATAATAATAATTTCATTATTTATAAAATCGAAAATTTTTAGAATTATTGCGCTAAAATATTTAGCATGGACAAGCACAATAAATGACTAAAAAAGTAATAAGCTATCTACATTATTTCTTGTTACTGTAATTATAGCATATGAATAACACATTTCATTGTGATTCAAGCCAGGTTTTCCACACCTAATGCATTTTAGCAGGCTGTGCACAGCTTCATCGGCGAGGGGTCAGAATATTTATAAGAATATCGTACTTTGCTAACGAGCCTTGGTCTTTAGATATAATCTAATCGGGCGTAGCACTTGAACAAGCGTTGGGTAAAAAGTATTATACCCATTACCTTCTTGGTATTATCAAAGATCGACGTGAGAATAATATTTTATTTCGAAAGCAGAAAATGGTTTGCGCAATTTGGAATTATTGAACTGTGCGGTTTTATTCATTAGATCAATTAAGGGCACAATAGAAGACGACAATTTCCAAGTCGAAAGAGGTTTCAGGAAAATAAAAGAAGGGAGTGTAAATCTGATTAAATTTTATAACATACAGCTTATATTAAATAACTGATCCTGAGTTAGATATATACAAATATATAATATTGTTCGAGAAAAGGTTGTTTGTTTGTTTATTCACTTAATGCTACTCTGGCTAATCGGATAGAGGGAGTTTCTAAATTTTGCCTATGCAGAATTAATTATGATAAGGATTTTGAACGGGTACTTGACATCTCATAGCCTTGCGACCACCCTTTTACGTTCTCTCTAAAGGACGGCATAACCAAGGATTTTTTACTCCCGCTAAAAAATCCTAGGACCAATTGTAGGATTGAACTCACAACCTTGGTCATATACCGTTCTTATGGTAACCACTATGCCACAGGTTACCCAAGAAATTTTTATAATTAGAATAGTATAGAATAGAAAATAATCTTTATTTCGAGACATAGTCCCTTAAGAACAACAAATATGTACAATTAAGGTATTCAATGTATCTGGCCAAAAGACCAAATGATCATGATTAATTCTTATTTAAAATGGTACAAGAAGTAAGAAAAGAAAAAAAAAGAAATATATCTATACAATAAAACAAAAGAATAAAATACATCATCTTGTTCAGATACATACATTTGCTGAACAAAACTAGTTAATTTAATTTAAAAAGATTAATAAATTAAGTTAGTTATGAGCAGTAAATAATATTTCCTTTTTACATTCAAAATGTGATATTTGATATAATACGTCATTGCTGTTGAGCGTCTGTTTTGGAATACAGGAGGTATTGGAACAGTTGGGACTTGCATGATGATAGAGAAGAAGCATGGTGGATATGAGTAGGTAGGGAATTCCAGAGATTAGCAGAGCGGACAAGAAAGGAAGGTTCAAAAGTTGTTGTTCTATGGGTAGGAATGTAAGGGTCAGAATGGATTGTATTGAGTATTGTGTCAGTGTGGATGGAAAACCTTGTTTCAATCAATTGTAGAAGACTGTGGATATAAGGAGGGAGCTGGGTGTTAATGGTTTGGTAAAGGAATGATCCTTGGAAATATTGTCTGCGAATTGGAGGGAGGAGCCACTTTGAATCTCAGTATAAGTGGGTGAGACATGAGACCGCTTCGGAGTGTTGAGGACAAATCTTAAAAATTTGTTCATAATTCGCTTTAGCTTGTCCTCAAGCATTGTCGGGAGGCCACTATATACTAAAATAAAAATCATGAGTTTTTATAAATAATCCTTCAGGAATAATAATTAATTGATAAAAAGAATCTCTCTAATTTTTATGGACTAACAACAACTATGACTGCCTGAAGAGATATGCACAATGAATATAAAGTTATTAAATATTACTTTCACCTATCTATATATGAAATATAAGGAATAGGAAATTATTAAACTTGTGAAAATAGTTTAATACGATTTTAATCAATCCTTGTGGCAATCGTCTATAATTTTTTTTTTTCAATTTTAGTTAAGTATTTTGGTTATTTACAAGATTACCTCAAATCAAATAATTTTTTTTTTTTTTTTTAATTATATTTTATTGAATTTTACAACTGTATATTACATAAATACAATAAGTAAAAGTGATGAATTATAATAAAAGGCGTATAAGGCTTGTGAAGAAACTACCCAGCGGTAGTACTTCGATGTTTATTTAAGTAAGTAGATCCCGAGGCCATCTTCTTTTCAATCGCCTCGGAGGGTTGTCAGGAATATGCGAGGTTGATAGGTTGCGGACAAGAGGGTTTATATGAGTTGGGAGTTTGGAATTAAAAGTGGTATATCTGGTTCGAGAAAGGTCTGCCACAAATGGGATATAAAGGTCGTTATGGATGATTTTATTTGTGACGAAATAAGGAGCATTTAGGATTTTGCGAAGGATTTTGGATTGTAAGGATTGGATGCGGGAGGAATTAGATGGCTTAGTAGAGCCCCAAAGCTCGATTCCATATGTCCAGATTGGTCTGATGACAGTGATATAAATGAGCTTTTTGTAGTGAATTGGAAGTTTTGAACGTTTGTCTAGTAAGTGTTGTAGTAATCGGTATCTACGGGCAGTTTCCTGTCGTTTTAGTCTCGTGTGAGGGTTCCATGTAAGACGTTTGTCAAGATGGAGTCCTAGGTATCGGATTTGTTCAACAGGTATGAGTGGCGTATTATTAAAGGATACGGTAGGGCAGGAGGTCATCGGTTTTCGAAGAAGGGTAAAGGTTATTTGATGGGATTTTTTAGGATTTATTTTAATCCTCCAGTTCCGACACCATTCCTCAATGGCTGTGTCAAATAATTTAAATGTTACAAATGGGTTCTTCTCTCGCCAGCTGCTGAAATGTGCCATTTCCACACTATACACTTAAAAGAACATTAAAAATAATAGAGACATACATTTTAAAAATCTGGTAGAGACAACCCACGGTTTTCACTTACATCCGCTTATACCAATTAAAGAACTATTAAATAAATTTGAATTTTAAAATTTAGAAGTATACATGAATAAAAAGTTAATTTAGTTTTGTTGGAAACAAATGGTGTTGTTTAAATAATATAACAACATTAAAGTAATACGTATAATTATCAGTGATAATTGTACTCCCTACTTGTAACTTTACATTTCTTTGTATATAAATTTGTATATAAAATAAAACTTTTTCTAAAATCCTTATATTTCCAACGGTATATTATACATCTATATTACTGTTGACTTAAGCTTACCTTCGCTGTAAAAATCAATTAAAGAATTTTAAAAACTTTTAGAGATGAAAATAAATTGTTAAATAATTAATTATATTGAATTTAATAAGAAGTATGTGTTTTATTAAATAATCTTTTATATTATTATCTATAACAGTCACTTTGTTTAATCGGCTTTTCATCACTCTCTGTTACTTTTACAATTACGTGAATAAGATAATATTTTTTCTAAAATCTTTCGATTTCCAACGGCTCATTAAACATCTATGTTGCTGTTTTTATGTTCATAACACCAAAAATTACATTCAATGAATATTCCCACTCTTTTCTTCTTTAGTTAGTTATCAATTTTTTTTTTTTTTTTACATTTAGCCGCTTTTTATCAATCTTAATAAGATTCTTTGCTAATTCTTCTAAATTTATTAATTAAAGATACTTTAGGGGAAACAATTAAAATATAGGAATTTAAGCCCTGTTAGACTATTTCAATCAGAACGAAACCTACATGTTATTATAGCCAATTAAATTTTACATCGATATAGCGAGTTCAGTCAAAATGGTTAAAAAAAAACAGTTTTGGTGTAAATCGTAAAAAGATGCAAAATGCATGGTATATTCGGTCAGCCGGTTGTATTGTAAAAGTTGTTGCATCATCTTGGGCTTATAGTCGTCTTAAATATGAAATTTCAGTTTCGTATGTCTTTTCGTTTCCGTGCTAAACTTACCACACTTAGACTCAGGGGACCCTAAAACTTGTATTTCTTTTGAAAACTGGAATTAGAAAATTTTCACGTTCGCAATACTTTCTCTTACTATGTATTTCATATATTGGTAAGTGGAAGTAAAAATCAATAGATTATCTGTTAATTTTGATTGATAATATTATCTATAATTTCTTTTTTGATTTTAGAAATATTTACCAAAGTATGGATAGAGTTTATTTAATAAAAAAAAATTAACTTGATAATGCGATGAAAAATTATATATATATATATATATATATATATATATATATATAATATATAATAAAAGTAAAGGTAAACTGTAATAATGTCATAGAAAATATAGCAAAATAATCAGTGAATCATTAACTTGTCAAAGATAAAGGATATCAACTACAGAGCTAAGATAAGCGATGCCAGTCTGCCTTGTTCCTCAGTGCTACGATGCTGCTCCGCCTCCTCTCACTTCTCTGCTTGGCAGTTGTTGCTTCAGGCCAGATCGAAGGACCAACTGACTTCAATGAACTATTGGACCAACTCTTGGATGTCCTGCGGCCGAAGATAATCGAAGAAGGCTTAGATCAGATCCCGATAACCAACATTAACTATGACTGGTCAGTCAAGATGTTATTCTTCCCAATCTACGGGAACATTAACTGTCAAAACGGAAAAGTGAGGTACCTGTCTACGATTAAAAGAACGGGAAAAGCTTCTGGAGAGATAGTTGACAAAGGTCTCTCAGCTGAGGCTTCCGTCGGGATGGGCATCATGCAGTTCTTGTTCCAGACCTGCACCCTCAACATCAAGAGTATCCTTTCCATCACGGAGTCTGTCTCCGGCGACATCGGAAGGAACTCCCTGTACCTTAAGGCCCACGTCGAAGGAGACGAGGCTCGAATCGACAAGATCTGGGTGAATGAGCTGTCCTCCATCGAGCTGACGACAGGAACCAACCTCTGGCACAAGTTGGAGAGCGCCATATTGAATGGACTCATCGGGAAAATTCCATAATGATATATTGACGAGTGTTAACAATCAACTGAAACAGTTGGAAGGCAAAACTTTCAAGATAACGTTCTTCAAATACCAGAACCATAAACACTGATCTGAGGGTTGCTAATATTATTCCACTCGATATAGAAGTTTACTTGCATGTTTTGTATTCAACTTCACGTTTTAAAGATTAAACATATTTAATGAATTTTCCGTTGTTTACATTTTAGAAATTGCCATTATGTGAATGCCGACATAATTGTATATAAATTCAAAATCCATTAGACAATATATCTTATCAGAAGTGCAAATTTTTCATTTATGAACATTTAAAACAAAAGACAGTCCTAAAAGTATTATATAAATCAATGAAATGTGTATTTTTTGTAATTATTGTTGATTAAAAAAGTATATGTGTTGTCTCACTTTACGCTTATTTTAAATATAAAGTTTATTATAACTAATATGAATGTAGTGAATTAAATAAACGATTATTAAATTTCATCTTAATATTAGACGAGTTTTATGATCTACATGTCAGTAACCTATACACACAAAAAAAAGTATAATTGTTAAAAATCATGCAATGAGAAAAATATTGTATTGTTTCATTCTCATGATCTTACAATAAAAAATATGTATTTTGTTCATAAATATGAAGTTTTAGCTGAATTACTCTTTCAGCAAAAAGAAGTATAATGACCAAAGTGTAATAAAAGGTGTATTATTTTCATAACCTCTGAGTTTTCGGTTTCTACTAAAAACAATACCATTGAATATTGAACGTCTACCTCTCGGAAACAAACTAACCAATATTCGGAATTGTCGCAAGGTTACTGTAAAAATATCAGGTTAAAGGCAGAAATTTACGAAGACAGACAAAGAACTAATCAATCAGCTATTTTATCATATCGATATATTCTGAGACCAACTAAAGTAATGAGGATTAAAGGGATATGTTTTGGAATTAACAGCTATAACAGTAAGTACATATAAACTATATTTTTATTGTTGCATTTTGATAGCTCCTTAAGCTTTACAAAGAAAAGAAAAATTGTGAGTGGTATAATAACTTTACATATAAACTATTTATAGAACCTACATTCCTGTACATTCATTAGGTTTAGTTATTATCTTTTATTTATTTATATTTATATTTATAAAAAATAAATAAATAAAACGATTATGAAATATATAAATTATAATCGTTTTTTATTTATTTATTTATTTTTTATTCGAAATAGATATAGAAATTCATTGAGTTATTGGGATTATTTATATTTATAAACTTATATACATCTTTATATATCTATGTTTCCTTCATTTATCTTTGTTTAGAATCGTCATTAAATAAGTTTAAGAAAAACTTGGGTTTCATAAAACGACTTGGTGATTTTCTAGGAATTTTCAAAAAAATTAAAATTATTTTAAATATATCAATACATACACATTATAATGGAGTGAAAATTGCTTTGTAAATTTTAGTTTTGTTTCTAGTTTTTACAGACAAAATTTTAAAACCATAAATTGATTCATACGCTTTTGGTAAAGAAGAAGGCATTGTTGGATATAGAAATTTCTTCAATGGAAAGAACAGAAAAAAATTAACATATAAAATTATTTTGATGTCGAACTTAATTTTTCCAAATGATAAACCATTATGAAGTACTGCCATGAAGAGAGATACAATTATAAATGTGTTTTTATAGGGTATGTAAATATTTTTTATGGCCAAAGATTGATTGATTTCTGCGTCGACAATGATCTCTTACTAGGAAATTCCTTCTACCCGCATAAAAGGGTACACAAAATTACATTCTCGAGCGCAGTAGGGAATAGTGTCATCGACTATTTTATCTATGAACGAGGAATCCGACAATATTTCAGAGATGTGAAAGTAATAAGAGGGGCAGAAATAGGCACAGATCATCTGCTGTTAGTCGCGGATACTAAGATCTTAAGAACCCGCAAGTCTCAAGGTAAAGTTTATGAAACAATAAAAGTTCGTGCTTTAGATGATCCTGATAAGAGAAAAATATATTCTTCCAAATTGGAAGAAAGTCTCAGAGTCCTGGATTTAGACGGAGACGCAGAGAAACAATGGAGTGCCCTCAAAATTTCCATCTTGAGAACCGCCAAAGAGGTCTGTGGCATACAAAAATTCACCTATAAAGGCAAACGCAGCAAATGGTGGAATGATGATGTTAAAACGGTTATAAACCGAAAGAAGCAAGCATGGAAATCATATCAACGCCATAAGACACCCGATAACTGGGCTGAGTATAGAAGAGCGAGGAATGAGGCCAAAGCAGTAGTAAAAGCACAAAAAAAATATCATAGGAAGAATTCGGGAAGAGCCTAGATGAAAATCATAGAGAAAATATCAAAAAGTTTTGGCGTACTGTGAAATTCTTGAAGGGCAAAAGAGCAAAGCCAGTTAGAAATGTTAAAGATAATAACGGTGAATTGCTGACAGAAACATCTAAAATATTAGAGAGATGGCGTAGACACTACCTAGACCTCTTCGCTAATAAAGAAGCAGTTAGAGAACAAAGGGGACAGACGACCTACGAAGTCAGTGATGAACCCATTAACGAAGAAGAAGTAGAGCTGGCTCTTGAACAGTTAAAGACAGGGAAGGCTGCTGGCATAGACAACATCGCCCCCGAGTTCCTGAAATATGGAGGACAAGAGCTCATTAAAGCATTGCAAGGGCTATTTCAGACGGTATGGGATACCAAAAGAATCCCGAAAGATTGGGAGTACAGTGTGATTATTCCTATTCACAAAAAAGGGAGTCAAACGGAATGTGCTAATTATAGACCAATTAGCCTCCTGTCCGTGGCATACAAAATGTACACGCACATTCTGGAGAAAAGGCTACGACGAATTGTGGAGGAACAACTGGAAGAGGAGCAAGCAGGTTTTCGCCCTGGCAGGCAGACCCAGGATAATATCTTTGTCATAAGAAATATATTAGAAAAATCATGGGACAGAGATAGAAGCACATATTTCGCATTCCTGGACCTTAAGGCTGCTTTCGACTCGGTCCCACGTCAAGAAATATGGAACGCCCTTGCAGCGAAAAATGTACCAATAGATCTTATTTCCGCCATAGAATCTGTATACACTGATTCTAAAGGAGTGGTACGGATTAATGGAACAGAATCTGCACCTTTTCCCATTGATAGAGGAGTAAAGCAGGGAGACAGTCTGACCCGCTTCTATTTACGGAGTTTATGGATGAGATCCATGAAATTTATAAAAGGCGAACTGCCCGAACAGTGCATGGTAAGTGGAACATGAGGACGATACTGAGCCAGTCACTGTTATACGCTGATAATATCGTCCTTATTTGTGATACGAAAGACAAACTACAGCAAGCTCTAATAGAATGGCAGGAAGAACTTCAGCGAAAGGGAATGACCATAAATGTCTCCAAGAGCAAGATACTGGTCCTGTCCCGAGATGAGGAGGAGACTGTAGAGGTGATTTGTAACGGTGAGGTTCTCGAAGTAGTTGAAAACTTTCTCTACTTAGGCTGCAATATAAATAGGCAGAGAAAAATAGATTACGAAATTGGAAACAGGATTCTAATCAATAACAAATCAAATCTATTACAGTATATGCAATAGTATTGTTGGCCATCGAGAAGTGGGGCTAGAGACGAAGCTCCACATTTACAAATCTGTATACCTCCCCACTCTTACCTACGGGAGCGAGAGCTGGGTAATGCTGGATAAACAAATAAGCCGAATTACTGCAGCTGAAATGAGGTATTTACGTAGGGTCGCAGGAAAAACGAGAAGAGACCGCGTAAGAAATGAAGGAATTAGAGTGGAGCTGAAAATTCCTGCGCTGAAAACCACCCTCGAGAAGCGACAGCTAAAATGGTTCGGCCATGTTTGTCGAATGAATGAGGACCGCGAACCCAAAAAAGTGTTGGAAGCTCGACCCACTGGAAAAAGGCCGCGCGGAAGGTCCAGGATTTTGTATGACGGATATATCCAGAAGATCGGTGGAAAAGATTGCAGGAACTTAAACAACTCTGCTGAAATCGTGAAGCTTGGCAACGTTGGATCGAGGCCCCTCCACGCTAGTAAAGACACATAGGAGGAAGATAAAGAAGAAGAAGAAGTAAATATTTTTTATGGGGGAATATCTACGTTTTTTGGTGTGACCCAGCCTCAAAACTGTAGCAAGTTCGATCGTGTTTAATGCAAGTATCCACGGAATAGTCAAGTGTAACCCAGGGGTAGGTCACCCCAGCGTGAACGTGTTAATTAAAATGTGCTAAAGAATGACCTTCGGTTAGTTCCCAAAGCAAATATGTATCAACCATTAAAAAATAAGACTTTAACGAGTCGCCAAATTAAATCTATAGATTTCTTCTCCAAATCTTTTCACGAAGATAGGCTTTTCTCATTGCATTGACATAGACTTCTGTACCGAGTCTCACTATATTTCTCCGTTTATCACTCATTATTATAATTAAGAGTTTATGTTTGTATATATTATATTTATATTACATGTAAAGATAGACCTTTTTTTTCTAAATTATGATTTTTATATCTTATTTTTTTATTTTAGTTTTTCTTTTTTTTTTTTCAGTGGTGCGAAAGGCCGTGAAGGCTCTGGGCCTCGCGGTGTGGACTCCTGCGAGTTTACACTCACGTTTCACGATGCAGTTTTTAGTGTAGGGTCATCACTCCCGTCGACTGATTTTTATATCTTAAATGTGTATTAATGTATACTCTGTTATTCTATTAAGTTTGTTCAATATACTCTTGTTATTATTACAGTTCTCAATTAGATATATGGCATATAACAAGTTATAAATTAAATAGGTCTGAATTTAATCTGACGTCATTTCTCATCTCATTGTCATAAATACTCTTATTAATCAACAAATAGTTTAACACGCCAAGCAATTATTTTTATAAGTGGAAATGCTGTCATGATTTTTTTTATTTACTTTCTATTTTAATGTAAAAACAGAAATGACGACTTCAGATGAACACTTGAAAACAATTAATAAAATACATATTGAGCTCATGTTATTGATCACTGGGTTCGAACCAAAGTTAAAAAAAAAAGGAAAATCTTCGATCTGAATCCATTATAATTCACATTCTTAGCTTCATCAGCGGCCTGTAAACCAGCCAGGGCAGAGAGGTGCGAAGCCTGTCGGTTAAAACATAAAACAAATGTTTCCTAAAAGAGAAATCAGACCGAGAAGATAAGAGATTAAAAAAAAAAAAAACAGCGTACAAGATCCAATGAATTTATGCCTTTTGGATAAAACATTATACATTCTAAATTTGAAAATAAAGATTCCTGTTGTTGGTAGAGGTAGGTTACACCTATAAATCGCCGAGGACTTGTGGAATTGGGCTAAAAGAAATACGATACTATGAGAGGGGGGACCTACGTGGGTGAGAACAGGCCGCCGTGGCTTACCTGACTCTCATCAATAAATAAAATACACGTATTTCTGGTTTAACACAATTTATTTTTGTTGGGTCGTTTCCAAAACTAACTGTTCCGGTGATAATTATCTTGGTTCCGTTATACATTTTATGCCTTTTGCTGGTTAGAGAAGTTAAGGGTAAGAAAAATTTTATCAGATAATCTATCATCATAATGTTTAGGATGAATATTCGACTGTGGAAACTATTATAGGTGGAAATATTCTGAGTAATATGAACTAAGTTTATGCTTGGAAATAGCTCAGTAATGCCCTGATGATGGCTAACAAGCTTGAGCTGATATGTCGGCAAAATTAAAAAATTTAAAAAAAATTACTGACTCCTGATTATTTCCACCTATCATCAATGGTTCCCAGCAAAACCTTTTCGCGGACCCCTTCATCTAAATAGTATCACGGCAAGAACCACCACACACACACACACACACACACACATATATATATATATATATATATATATATATATATATATATATATATATATATATATATATATATGTATATATATATGTAGTAATATATATATATATATATATATATATATATATATATTACTACAGGTCTTGCGGTTCAGTCAATAAAAAAATAATTGGCTACTTCTCGAGAATTTATTGTTCTCATAATCCTGCCCTAACCGTGGAAAAAAAATATAAACGCAATATTAAATTTTGTGTACAATAAATAGTATATGATTTTATTCTTACAGAAAAGATGGAAATAACATCGAAACAAAGGTGCTAGTAATAGTTCAGAGTTAGAAGTTATTTTCCAAATTAATGTGGTTTAAAACTGGGTTGTTGTTTTCTTTTATTCACTGTTGCTCAAGACCTATAGAGAACTCAAATTATCAATAGTCGAGAACTAGAAAAATATTAAATAAAAATAAACAAATTAAAAAAAAAAGAAATATATATATATACACACACATATATGCTGATTTTTCTATATTTTTAAATTTATCTACTTTATTCCACAAGATGTTTCAGGATTAAGTGCCCAGACTTACACAGTTAAAGAGCTAGAGTCGATAACGTTTTTCAGACATTTTAGCTCCTCAGGTAATTGTCAGATTATCCTAGGTTAAGTATAAAGACTGTACACCAATGTCTGTACGACAAAGACAAGTCATATGTCATAAATTTTATCTTAAACAACTAAATACAATAGAATGTATGTTTATCAATTAATTTTTTTTTTTTAATTGAATTAAAGAAAACAATTTTCATTTTATTTATCTTTTTTAAATTGCAAAAGTTATCAGTAATTCAGATACAAGAGGGCTCTCATTCATGGCTTTTGAAACCATCCAGTCAGTATTAAAAATAAACCAATTATAAAAGATCCTTATCAGTACTTCAAAACATTTTTATTTGCTGTTTTTTTTTTCCTAATATTTTGTGAAAACTGACTTATAAACTAAAACGTATCTTATTGTGACTAAATGTATATTTGTTTTTACATTTCTAATCCGCGGAATGAGGTGATGAGTCTCCTAGTGTTTCTCCTATTTTAGAGTACTCACTTTTATCGAGGATGATAGTTCCACAGGAACAGTCCACGCCTAAATTAAAATAATACATAATTATTTGTCACAGAAGGGTTTAAAACTTTGACCGCGAGATCAGTGAACTACTGTGTCTGTGTATTGCTTATAAAATAAATTTTTCTTAAAAAATTTAATACTATACTGAGTGAAATGAAATAGTTACTATAGTTATCAGATCTCAAAGACATTAGAATTTCAAATTTGTTACAATAATTTACACAATTGTATAATTTTCTCGAAAAAAGCTAAGCTGATGTTTGTAAAAATAGTTATATCAATGCATATTAGAATGTTGTTTAATATCTGCTAGATCATTTCCATATTGAACCAGTCAGACAGAACTCAATATTTCAAATTTGCAAAATGTCTTCCTATAAATTACATTGTATATGGTTTGTTTGCACCATTCCTTATTTTTCATATTAAAATGGATAAATATAAACTAAAAAAGAACTTGTATAATTGACTAAGAGTGAAATACGTTATGTAAAATGTTCAGGCGGAATTTAAAAAAAAAACTAAGATGAAATAAATACAACCAAGGATGTAGAATCGTCAGAAAGGACAACCTATCAAACAGCAGCCAAACTAAAAATGCTCTTGGCATGTTAATTATTCTGAATTAAAATAAAACAGAGAACCAGACCAGAATACACAGAAACACAGATGCCGTTTTTTCTTTGTTCGTGAAACATTTGCCTTCGATTGACAAAGTTTATCTTCCTTCAGTCAATATTATAACTAGACAATTCTATAATTACATTCGATAGCAGGTTTGTCGGCAGGATAACTGGTACTAATTGTACCAATTAAAAATTTTCTGGTTGTGGACTGTATGATAAAAAAAATAATAATAAAAAACTTTAAATTTTGATTCTGCCCAGAATAAGGGATCTCCAAGTCGTTTTACAAATAAATTTAAGATAGACAGCAGCTTACCTAATCGCCTTCTTGTGTCTTCTAGAACGGGCCCGCTCAGGCTCGGCAGTCTCCTCCAGCTGCTCCTAGATTTATCTTGTAAAACTTAGGAGAACCTAAATTCTTGAAATTGAGTCCCTCTATCGTGACCGGGAACCGAATATCACCACAAATATCGTCACGGACTACAAAAACATGCAAACGGGACAGAATCTCAATTCACACTGACGCTATAGCAAAAAACAAAAGACGGTCGAATAAAACATCTGTGCCGTATCCACGGCGCGACCTATTTAAATTAAAATTAAAATAAATCAAAATAAATATTATTATTTTTAATTCGCGTAATCGCGAACACACACCCGCCCCTGAAGGTTCCTACCTTCAGCAAAATCAAATAAAGTATTCAAAACATTTTTTTTTTTAAACTATAACCTAACTAGAACTATTTTTTAAACAAACAAAAATACAATCTAAACGTATTTACAATATATACAACGACTGCTGAGCCGGGACCTACTGAGATGGTAGGGGATATAGTTTCACGACCGGCCGTTTATAATTTCCGGAAGAAGTCCGAACTATGGCCACACAGACAACACCATCGGCAGGATTTTCCTTTCCATCGACAGGAAACCACGAACCATTGGGGGTTGTTTCCTGGATTTTGACTATCCTATTGGTCACGAAAGTGTGCCACCTGTCTGACGAAGCACGGATCCAGCAAAGAACTATTTCTGAGTAGGTAAAATATATCGTACGATCGACGGGTATACGATGAGTCAACGTCTTGGTAAGCGTGTTCACTAAATTGGTTACAAGTAATGCGGCACATAATTCTAGTCTAGGAATAGACAATAATTTTGAAGGAGCTACTTTCAGCTTTCCACTGATCAGACTGACCTTAGGTTCATAACCAACTTGCTCGACCTTAGCATATACCACCAATCCATAACCCACCATCGAAGCATCTGAAAACCATATTAAAGTTATTTTTGCTTCAGGGTAAAATCCTATATGCCGTGGAATTCTCACATCTCCCAAACTAGTAAATTCGGACTGAAACTGTTGCCATTGTTTAGCAACTGAGTCTAACGGTAGCTCATCCCAATCTACCCCTTCTTTCCAAAGCCATTTTATAAAAACCGCATAAAGCATAACTGGATCTAGCAGTCCCATCGAATCCAAAATCCGGAAGACAGTTGACAAAATGTTGCGCTTTGTGCATCTCTTAAATTCATTATCTATTTTGAATTGCAAGAAATCGCTCTTTGGAACCCATCGTAAACCCAGAACTGACAAAGAATGTTTCTCTGAAAGGTTTTCATTTTTCTCTTCATTGGACTCTGAGCAAGGAAATTGAATTAGATTAGAACCCCATTTAGTTAATTCGAAACCACCCCTTTGAAACATATCACGAGCCCTTCGACTGATTTCTAAAGCCTTCTGTACCGAAGGGAGTGAGCTGACCAAGTCATCCATATACATATCACGGGGTATTAAATTTGTGACATTCGGAAAACTTCCTTTCTCGTCCTCGACAAGCTGGTGTACCGTACGCAGGGCTAAGAAGGGAGAGGATGACATCCCGAAAACTACACAATTGAGTTCATAAACTGGAATGGGCTCATCGGGAGAAAATCTCCATAGAAATCTCTGAAATTTCCTATATTCAGGAGTTACCCAAATCTGTCTATACATCTGCTGGATATCTGCAGTATGTGCAACTTCAAAAATTCTAAAATTTATGAATAAAGACTTAATATCGATTTGCAACTTCGGTCCGACAAATAAAATGTCATTCAATGATTTTCCGGAAGTTGTTTTCGAACTCTCATTGAAAACGATTCTCAACGGAGTGGTCAAACTTTGAGGTTTGAATATTCCTCGGTGTGGGATATAATATCCTTCAGGATTCAAATCTGCATTAGAAACTAATGATGCATGACCCTGATTTAAATAATCTAGGATACCATCCTTATACGTTTTCCTAAATTCTTGTGAACGACTAAAGCGTTTTTCTAAGGCTATGATGCACCTTTTGGCAACAGCAAGAGATGACCCTAAACCGGGAGGATCTTCATGGAAAGGTAAATGCACAATATTCCTTCCAGATTCAAGCCTCCTTAGAGTCGAGGAAAATATCTCCTCACACTTAGCATCTTGAGGACTTAGGATTGGTGTTGGAGGAGTAGAAATTTCCTCCATTTCCCAAAAGGATTTTAATAAATTTTCTATCGGCGTTTCGACAGTACAACAGAGTGATACTTTAGGTTCTACGCTCTGAATGATTGGCGCTTTTCCCATCAATACAAATCCAAATGGACTTTGTATTGCTATCGGTTGATCAGAGAAACCCCGAACTTGTCTCCCTCCCAGAAAATATGGACAAAGCTCCGAACCAATAATTCCATCAATGGCACCAGGAGTGTCAAAATTTGGATCTGCTAGCTCTAAATTTTTAAAATGATCCATTTGGGACCTATCTATCGGGGTTGATGGCATTCTATCAACAATTTTGTCAACAACGAACGAATCAATGTCATACATTACATTAGGATTTCTTATTGATGACAACCCAAACATTGTTTTGCCCCCAACCGGTTTCGATAAGCCTCCAAACCCCAAAATAGAGGATTTTATTTTTTCCATAGAGAGCCCCAATCGGCGACATGCGCTCCAAGTGATGAAGTGGGACTGACTTCCTGAATCTATCAACATTCGTACCCTTTGTAATTGCCCCGAACTATCTCGGACGTTTCCTACTACCGTTGCTAGAAGCATTGTATTTTGTAAGGGAGGGAGATGTTTATCTTTATACAATGAACAAAGACTTGTACTCGGATCCGATGTTCGGTCTTTAGGGGGATTCACCTAGTTTAAATCGGCCTTGTTGCGTTGAAATTCGAAATGTAAGAGAGTATGATGAGGTAGATCGCATTTCGAACAACTTTTAATTATGCTACACTCTTTTGACCTATGATTCTGAGAAAAACATTTTTGACAAAGTCTCTTATTCTTAATCTGCCTATAGCGATTCCAAGGGGACAATTTTGAGAACTTTGCACAATCTAGAATTGTATGCGAACCCTCGGAACAAAATTCACAGCAAGATCCTGGAATAGGGTCTGGGGTTACAGATTTTGTAACAAATGAATGAGTAGTGCGTATATTACGCTTTGGATGCTGGAAAGTTTCTGATAGAGGTATTGTCTTAATTTGTTTTTCTAAAAATTTAACCAAATCAGAGTATTCGGGAATATTTTTATTTCTATGAGCGGCCTCAAATTCCCTTCGTGTAACCGGATCAAGAACCCTTAGACCCATATACAAAAAAATATAATCCTCAAGAGAATTAATAGAATCTAATTGCTTCAGCGCTCCGATCGAAGCACACAATTTATCTAAAACCATCGTCAAACCTTCTCGACTCTCTGATTTAAGCGGTTTAAATCCATAAATTTGATCTATATAACTATTGACTAAGCTTCGATCATCATTATAACGATCAAAAAGACTCTTCCATATTACCCTATAATTGCTGGCTATTGGTTTTAGTGTTTTACAAATGCTAGCGGCTGGACCGTTCAATTTTGAAACTAAATATTGTAATTTTTCTAACACAGATAAGCCCTCGTTGTCGTGAACTAATGTTTTAAACAATTCATAAAACACTGGCCATTCATCTGCACGCCCATTAAAGGTAGGAATATCAATTCTTGGAAGTTGTACTTTCCTTTCCGGCTCAGCATTCATTTTTCCGCCCCTCGAATCACTAGGACCTACCGTCGATTTAGTCAATTCCCTCGCAGCGACTAACCTTACCAATCCTACCATATCTATCAATACATCGTCGAACTCCGGTGTAAAATTTTTATCTAACTCACATTGAATTTCATTAATCCTAAATTCTGTCTTCTCAAACTCAACCACCGTTTCGTCTAAGGATTGATATAAAATTTGAAATTGATCAAGTAATTTTTTTTCTTGGCTAGTGACTTTTAAAGCAAGTTCGTATAGACGTTTAATCCTTTTAAAATATTTTTCTTTCTTTGCAATAAGTACTCTTAAAGATGATTCGGACATGTTTGCAAATAATTTTTAATTTAACTTCTAAAATTAATCACTAAGGCAACCTACCAAATAATAAAAAAAAAAACAGATGTTTTAATTCGATATAATATCGATAAAGAGATCGATCGGATATCGATTTATCGATACAGTTCCTATCGATTCTTGGGCTCAAAAAATCAACCCTTTTGCCCGGATTACGAATAGAAATTGTATAAAACGGATTTAACGATCAATCCCAATTTCTAAAAATCCGGCTCGGTCTGGACCAATAAATTATGGTACGAATTGTACCCATTAAAAATTTTCTGGTTGTGGACTGTATGATAAAAAAAATAATAATAAAAAACTTTAAATTTTGATTCTGCCCAGAATAAGGGATCTCCAAGTCGTTTTACAAATAAATTTAAGATAGACAGCAGCTTACCTAATCGCCTTCTTGTGTCTTCTAGAACGGGCCCGCTCAGGCTCGGCAGTCTCCTCCAGCTGCTCCTAGATTTATCTTGTAAAACTTAGGAGAACCTAAATTCTTGAAATTGAGTCCCTCTATCGTGACCGGGAACCGAATATCACCACAAATATCGTCACGGACTACAAAAACATGCAAACGGGACAGAATCTCAATTCACACTGACGCTATAGCAAAAAACAAAAGACGGTCGAATAAAACATCTGTGCCGTATCGACGGCGCGACCTATTTAAATTAAAATTAAAATAAATCAAAATAAATATTATTATTTTTAATTCGCGTAATCGCGAACAATAACATATCGGAATAGTCTGAGAAACTATTCCAATGTTGAGTCCATGTTAGCTATATCATGGTAATGTAAAAGAAATTTTAGTATTTACTAGTCCTTGATATTCTAATATGTTATTAAATTAGAGTTTTCAGCTTTATATTCGCTTCCCTAAGTTACACAATCTTAATGCCTAGATCTAGCATACACTCTCACAGTACTTCCATATTCATGTAGCCTGTATCAAATAGTGGAAAGGTGGACATGACGTTTACAGTTACTGCCATGTAAAAAGAAAAAAAAAGTACTTTTTTCTTATATGAAGTTTATTTTTTATTAATGTAAAATTAATGTCACTAACAAGGAGAGGATCCCAAATACCTCTAACCGATTTTGATTAAATATTTTTAGGTCAAACTAGATATAATACTATTGGACCCTACAAAATATTGGGGGACAACGCCTCCCAGGAGTCGCCAATCAAAAAATTTGCGCGGGAAAAACACATTTTATTTAATATCTCTAATTCTAGTGAAGGAAGAAAAATAAGTTTGGTGTCAAAATTACCCTGTTACAAAGTAGAATAATAAAAAAAAAATCCATTAAATTATTTAATTTTTATGTTTAGTAACAACCTTAAAATCTTTTAATCAGTTTAATAATATATTTAGGATTTTAGAACACTGGTTCGACTTACAAGAATTTTCTGCTGGAAACGTTTTAACAAATAATTTTTTCCTCAAAGTCAAACTTGTGGCTTTTCCTGGCTGATCTTAAACTAAGAATGTCATTACGTTCTGAATTTCCCTTGATATTAAAGCCTATAGTACTCGTATACTTTAGATTTAGATTGAAAAGATATCTAAAATTTAAATCATAATAATAATAATAAAAGGCTTACCGAACCCGAAGGTTCGATGCCGATACCACCAAACTTCGCCTGCACAGACTAGTCCAATGATCGCCGGTCAAGCCTAAGCCCCCAAGATCAGCCTTAATCCACGTCCCTATCTCTAATTTTATTTAATTCTAATTATATTATTCTAATTATATAATTATATTCTATATTCTATATAATTATTATATTATATATATATTTATTTAACTCTAATTATATTTTATTTAATTCTAAGATCTCTAATTTTCATCTTGCGCCTAGATTCCTCTAAAGCAGTCCCCACCCGGGGCCCGAACGGGGGGACTAGTTTACTTCAGGACAACGGGCGTTTTACCTCAGAGGAATCCATGACTGTTTGTGGTATTTTGTGAACTAAAATATGTGATTAGGGCGTTCGAACCCTGGAGGGGCCGCTTTCATTGTTGGTCAGCGAGTCCATCGCACTTAGCCGGGAGGAGCTTCCGAGGAAATTCCATCGACCATCCCCACATCCGCCACCAGTGGGATGCTTCCCGTACGCGGTAATGAGAGAATTTAAATCATAAAACAAAAAATTAAAACAATAAAATAAATAAATAAAATTTTAAAAAATACTACCCAAAATTGGTCTCCTTGGGCTCAGTATATATAAAGTATATGTAATATTATTATTGTTTCTAGACCACAGCCACTGAAGGAGGTCATTTGGACGACACTAAGCCGCCAGATTTTTCTTATTTTAGAATCTACTTTATAGAGGCCTGCCATACCCTAGGTTCGTACCCGACTGAAATATGAGAATAAATTATATCCTGCCACAGCCGGGATTCGAACCCAGGACCCGGTTTAGACTATTGCTCTGTCCACTAGTCACGCGAATCCCAAAATATAATATAAATATATTTAAAAAACGAATGCATAATAGGTTTGTCCGATCAAAGTTGTTTCCCAAGATGCTAATTACTGAGTCTTGAGAAATCGGACCAGTGAATAAAAATATAGCTCTTCTTATCATAGAATTTCAATAATATGAAAATCAGTAATTTTTAGGTATTTTGCATAACAGTCAAGGGTTATTAATTGTACAATTAATGACATGAAAACTCTTAAGTAGCATTTGCTACGTAATGCCCATGTCCAGTAGCATACCAATTATGACTAGGTTAAATGCTGTTTGACTTCTGCAAGCGTGAAAGGACAGTTAGGAGCCGTTTGGATAGATGGCAGATGATAAGAGAGAGAGGGCCTGAGTGACAGGCAGATGTTGAGGCGCATAGCGCACGTTGGCAGGTGCGGGGTCCGGATTGTGTGAGCAGCCGGTAGTCTGGTCACCTTATCCTCTTTGGCTCGCGACAGTCTTTAGTCTTAACCTAGCATAATCTGACAATTATCTACCAATAAAAAATGTGTAATTGTGGAGTGTAATGCAAAAGCACAATAATTAGTGTTACATTTGAGATTAAATACTATTAACAGGTCCTCTAAAATTATTATTTACAAAAATAACATTTAGGTGACTTTAGTTCAGGGTGCAGTCAAAAGAACACACAATTAAGAATAAATATATATTACAGGTGCCGAGTTTCAACCTGAATTACAGGCCCTCTTATCGACGGTTGTTACATACTCCTTTAAACGCTCTGAAGAAGGCCTATAATTTAGGCCGTAACGTCGGCACCTGTAAATTAAGTTTATACTTAATTGTTTGTCATTTTGACTGCACCCTAAACTAATTTCTCTGATATATATATACACACAGTCAATCATTCTCACCTCACAAAAATAATATTTATTTTATATGAGCTGCTTTGCTTACATGAAATAAAAGGAAGGATTTTTTAGGCTGGGAGGTTTAAAAATCCGTCAAAAGGAAGGTTTTGATGGAATTCAGTATAAGCAGTAATTATCAGTATAGACAAATTTGAATTGGTTACATCATGTTCACTTTCTTATGAAATGTGACATTTTGTTAAAGTTTGAGTCCATAAATTGTTTAAAAGCGTTTTAAATCACTGCAACATCATAGTAGAGTTTCCGAACCCGTTTCACTAATGACTGTGTGGAGCACTAAGTAAGCCATATTTATTATCACATCGTTTTCTCAATATAAATGACAATAACGTTATCACTCATGAGTTATTACAGAGCTTTAAATGTTAGAAAAACTAAAATTTACTAAATGTATTTATTTTTTAAATTTTAACAAATATATTTAAATTCATTTTTTTTAAATATCATGCTATATATTACACAACAAATCTCCCTACATATTTTTTAAGTTATAATTTGAAATAAATAAAAAAGTTTGGAAAATCTAATAAAGATTTTCAATTCTTTTAAAGTTGATTGGCAAAATTTTTATAAACGGTACGATGGGGTAATATTAGATTTATGAAGTAAAAAAATCCTTAGGGTAATTAAAAGACATTTATTGCTAACATATTCCTAAACTGTATAATTAAAAACGATGTCTAAAAGCTTTACTTATATCAGCACGTATTTGTGGTATAAAATTGAATAATTGAGACATTGATTTCCAAAAGGTACTAAAAAACATATTTTACGAAATTGAAATTCTTACATATTAAAAAAATTTTCATTTCATCAATTAAATATTTTCCATTTTAATGCGAAAAGAATCAAATTATCTGGTTTAACAATATAGTAATTAGAGATTTTCGCGCTTCCTGTAAAATTTCCTAGAATGGATATAATACCTTTGGATACTCAACGTCTCAATTGTTCATTGAAACTGAGGTTAAACTTCAGAAAATGGCTGAAATCATATAGTATTTTCGATAGTCCAGCATGCCTGCTAAATATTAAAGATAGTCGAATATGCTATAAATACATAATACGCTAAACGCCTATTATTGTGGTACCTTTTCCCTATTCTTTAAAGAAAAAATTGCTTTCCGTTTCTCCTTTTTTTTTTAAATCGCATAAAATAATTAATAATTATAATTAGGAACAATTATTTACAATATAAAGAAAATTTTAAAAATTCCAAATTCATTAATAAGATATAAATAGAAAGACAACTGAAGAAGAATGTTATAAACGATTTAAAAAAAAGTATGTGGACAGGCTAAATTAAGCTGTTGAAAATATATAGGCTGCCTCATCCTGTTTTTAGCCCTTATAAGTTGGCCAAAATCTTTCCTTATTTTCATTAAAATTCTATTTGAAAATTTGTCTACAACAGTCTCAGGTAAAAGTCCTCAGTTTTTGTCTGTAATACGATTCAAGTTATTAATATTACTGTTCACATATAAACTAAAAGATAACTACAAAAGAGATAGGAATTCGTAGAGATACCGTAGAGGCCCGGGGACAGAGACATTGGACAGGGAGCGGACCACCTGTCGCCCGGGCTAGATCAGATCTGGCTTTGTTAGCTCTTCTAATAAGGGGACCATTGTCCCGTCGATAAGGGTACATCAATCAACCACCACTCTCGTTTTAATCGGGTTTAGAATAATTAAATACAGTTATTAGAGAAAGTCTGCCGGGGATAGTAGAAAGCAACGCCTTCGGGGAACAGTTCAGAAAGTTTTATAGAACAATTCCTTTTCTAGGTGTCCTTATCATCGAGAGGAGGAGAGGAAACTTTAGATGAAGGGCGAAAATATTTGTATTCGACATTTTTTTGTTAGCATTAGTTTTTTTTTTTTTTTTTTTTTTTACTTTTATTTTTAAACAACAATAGAAGTTCCGGAGCAGGCAGCGTCGGAATAAAATTAGAATCTTACCCTAACTTTTAGAAAACACGTTTGCTTTTATAAAATTGTTTCTTTAATTTGTTCAAAGAAACTTACAACTGTATTAATTCAATACAAGAAGTTGTTTGTTCATTCATTTCACATCTCTTTGGATTTTTAATAGGATAGGGATCTTTAACGAGCACCTGACATGGTCAGCTTGGGAACACCTTTTCACGTCCCCTCCGAAGGACGGCATAACTAAGGATTTTTACTACCATTAAAAAATCCTAGAGCCACCGGCAGGTTTGTCCTTTGGCCTAGAAAGCTGTTATAGTAGCTACTACGCTATGGTGTCCTCCATTACAACAAGTAAATGAGATTAATATTATGATTCAAAGACATGATAGGCCTGTGATGAAACTATCAATTGCCTTTTAAATTGCTTATGTGGATTGTCAGGAATAGATATGGAGAAGAGGTCACGGTTAAGTGAGTGATCAGGGAGTTTGGAATGAAAATAAGTATAACTACATCGGGCTAACTCTTCGACTAGTAGCATAATTAGGTCTTTATGGGTGATTTTATTAGTAACAAAGTAAGGAGTATGGAGGATTTGGAATTGCAAAGATCGGATGCCAAAGGAATTTGATGGTTTAGTGGACCCCAAACTCAATGCCGTTGGTCCGATTTGGCCCTTCTAAAGTAAAAGATAAAGGATCTGAGTAATCAAGTTTATTGCATCGAAAAAGATTTTGGTGAAAACTATAAAGGATGTTTAATAAATACATAAATAACTAAAATATAATATATATATACATATATATTAGGCAACTTAAAAAAAAAGGGATAGACAAATGGAAGAAGGAACATGCCGATAAGATGAAGAAATATTGGAGGCAAGGAAGAAAAAGATGAACTCGTAGGTTTTTATACGAGTATTATATATATTAATATATATATATATGTCTGTGTGTTAAATAGTATAAATATGATGATAAAAGTATAAGTAAATAACATGAAGTAGAATGAAGTTCAGATTATAAACTACTAATTTTTTCACACAAATGCATTTTAATGTGCTTTTTTAAGTAAAACCTCTAAAAATGAACAGTTTTTGTAATGATAATTTCACTCTAGAAAAAAAAAACAAAAACCGAAAAAAATTAATAACTAAATCTACTCATTTAATTAAATTTCAATATCACTTCGTAACAAAACTCTTAAAATGATTGAGGATGTGCTATGAGATGCAAAATAAATAAGTTAATGTACTATGTTATACAATGAAAACGTTTTATACTTTTAGGTGTGCCAACATTACCCGAAACGTTTCCTTTGGTAATTTTTAATATTAATTAAGATAATGAAATAAGAATAGGTTTATTTAAATAACTATTTACTGATATTGATTAAAATTAAAAAGAGCTAATATTCCTTTAACAACTATATGATATATGATAATAAATATGAGGAAATAGAAAAAACTTTTCAATTACTATTGAATTGTGTTTTAGTAAATAGAAGATTAAAAATAATATACCATGTTTTGCTAAAGATTGTCTCTTCTTATCTTCTGTATTTACATAATGCTAAAAATTTTGAATTTTATCTCGATAAAGATATTATATAGCGTTGGAGGTAAAAGTGATCAACTGATAGAAATTTTTCTCAATATGTTTTTTGTCCCTGAGCAAAATTAACGCGACTGTATTGAAACAATTGTGAAATTATAAATAAATTACAAATTAATATTGGCTATTACATAAATTTGTTAGCACTGAAGAATTATTTAATTGGGTTCAAAGACTATTAAAATAACAACAAACAAGCTTCAAAAATAATAAATCGATTTTAAAATACGCTGCTATAAACTTTTAAATATTTTAAAGTTCTAGAAAATGGTCTATTTCTTCCTGCCAGGATCATTTATTGCTCTATAAAGGTTTTATTAGCAAACCATTAGCTTCAACTACACTAAGAGCGCCACATAGATGAGGTCGTTGACCAGAAACCAAATGGAATAAGAAACATCCACCAGCAGTAATGGCCAATAAGAAATTCATAAGTAAATATTTTTAATGAAATCACATTAAAAACTATTTTAATGAGCTAAATAAGTCCCAACTTAGTAATTTTTCAACAATTAATTGTAGGGAATTGTCTCTGATAGCCAAGTACATTATTCTGGAACCTCTGTGGATTATCTATCATCGTCTGTATGGATGGCAGTAGAGTTAAGATTTTTAACTAATTTTATTAAACATTTATTTTTAATTACCTATTTTCAATTTCTATGATTTATTGTGATTTATCTTTTACTTCATTTCGCTTTGATACCGTTGGTGACTATGCTAGTTTTTGTTGGTTTGTTTTTTGGATGTTTAGGAATTATGGTGTAAATGAAAATTTAACATAGCACTGCTGAATATACAGTACACGTGAAATGACTGATGAATAAGGTTGTAAAGAGAATTAAAATCTATCCTGTAGGGCTCGCCTTCGGTATATTGGCTAGCATAGCAACCGAAGGTCGCGGGTTCAAACTGGCACATAGCTCCAGGATTCTTGAAAGAGAGAATAACTTTTTGGTTATGTTGTCCTTCGTAGGAGGCATAATATGGTGGTTCCAAGCCTGTTCTCGTTAAACATCCCTATTCTAATAAGAATCTGAATAGAGAAAACTTAGGGCTCCCACTCTAGCATCGGACGATTAGCCCTAGTGACATAAAAATTACTTTAAATGAATAAACAAATAGTTATTGCTTACACTCTTAAAATATAGAGAAAAGCATTTATTCTCACGATTGAGAAATATAAATAAAAACTCACCTAGCATCTAAGATCACATTGTTTTTAAGTTGTTTTTTTGCATCTAATCTTTAATATACGTTAATTCACTTGAATCTAGAAAATTAAATTAAAATCATGGAATCTTTTAGATCTGGTACTCATTGCTCTTGATAAGTAGATTCAAGAAGGTTCCTCATTTAAGTCGGACACCAAAATCATCCGTTATGCCTCTGCAATCAAGACCCTACGCAAAGTTCCAGATAAATAGATTGACAGAGTCGAGAGAAAAGTGTTGGCACTCACCTAGGCGTCTAGTAGAGAAAAAGTTGAATACCTCTTAAGAAGATCTACGTCTATATGATTACTCCAAGATATCATTTATGTGAATTCAGCGCTTTATATGTCTGGGACATACAATCAGAAAGTAGACCATCCGACAATTATACTATAGAAATCCAAAAAATGTTATACTACGTGGAAAAACGAAGTGAATGTGGAAGACTGGAGGATAATAGCGTTAAACTTGTAGCGGAGTTGGTATCTAACCTTCAGTTAATCGTACGCTCGTAGGCATAAATCGCGTTAGTCACTTGTCACATAATTTGTCTAATTCATATTTTGGTTGTGAATATTTGATATGTTCATTAAATTTATTTGTATATTTTATAAAATGTGTACCAGGTAATGTGTAATGTGTAACCAATAAGTAACCTTCTGTAATAAAACATCTTTTTTTAATGTGGTTGATAAAGCTTGTATGAAGATAATAAATGTGCTTTTGGTTATAAAAGTTTAATTTATAAGTATAATTAGTTTTAACGAACCACGTTAAAAGCTGTTTTTGCACTGAGCCAATGACTGGGAAAAAGTAGTTCAGAGGACAAGGTGCAGCTTGAAACATCTTTAGAACATTTCATTAATTATTTAAGACACAAACTTAGAGGGAAAAAAAGATCTATTATAATTAATCTCATCAAATTCTACATTTAATTTTAATCTGGTTTAATTTAATACAGTTCTAATAAAATGATTTTTTGAAATTTGGGGTAGAAGTGGTTGTGTCTGAAGCTCAAAGATACTTCTAATCAAACCTCATGTACCCTCTAGATAGCCAAAGGCGATCTTAGCGATTACTGCTGTGCCAACACCGTAGCGACACCACATCGAGGCCTTGCTTAGGAACTTTACTACCTAGGAATAACTTGTAGCTGGGTGGTTAGCATAACGGCCTACTATGCCAGTGGTCACGGGTCCAAACCCGTAGGTGGATTTTATTTTTTAGGATTTTTTTTAATGGGAGTAAAAAATTCTTACTTATGCCGTCCTTCGGGGAGGATAGGGCGTTAAAGGTGGTCCCAACCTGTGCGATGTCAGGTACTCGTTAAAGATCCCAATCCTGATAAAAGCTGGATAGGCAAAACTTAGGACTCCCACTGAAGCATCGTCCGATCAGCTACAGTAGCATAAAGTGACGTTAAATAAATAAACAAACAACATGACTACCTTCCGCAGCATCTCTATAGAATTAGAGTAATGGATAGTTCCTTATGTCACGGTGAGGAATATGACAGCTTACATCATCTTCACCCGTTCCCTGTCTTTGAGGGGTTAAGGAAGACCGTAAAACCCAAGAATACGTTATCTAATAGTAGAGTATCTATTGGGCTGGAAAAGAGCAAATGACAGCCTTATCAATGTAACCATATTAGAGATGAAAATATATTTTAGATCTCACAATTCATTTTGTCTTTTACTTTAATGATTTGAATTTTGTTTCTTAGGAAGCTAGGACGATTTGTTGCCAAAGGTCATTCCTCTAGTTGACTTTAACTGATCTGCAGTCAATTCTCCTTTTCAGATGTGTGTGTGAAGCACATCAGTAGTCTGGAGAACGTCCATAATGAATTCATTGCTAAGCAAAGGAGACCTAAACCGAACATCGTAATCGTGAACCAAGAGTTCTTTTAAATTTCACCAAGAACATTAGATACTTGCTGGAAAAGCCGTTATAGAAGGGGAATTGAGACGTTGTCTATTTGACAGTCTCCAAATCATGTGTTATCGTTTAGCTCTGGCGTCTGTAAGATATTCTTCCCTGTTAATCATGAACTTGCAGTAGTATACGCTTAATATGAAAATCATAAATGTGTAAGCCTAAACCGTGTTGTCATAATAAGCCCTACATCTAGGCAGCATGTTTATTTCCTGTAATTGGACCTGAAAGCAGTAATTGTGGGTTCAATACAAATTGAGTACTCCATTTATTCCCTTATCAAATAAGCTTTACTGTATGCATTTTAAGCTATTGATTTTATATCGATATAACCATTAACTCTGAAACTTTGGCAAAACCAAATATTTAAACATACGTTCATGAACGTCCATACTTTGAGTCTTCATTGTCCTACCAATGTTGATTGAACACAATCGCCAGATGTCCCGTTAAGGACCTCTTAACTCATTCGGAAATCCACCGGCTGTGAATGCCCTGTTAGCTTGGAGTGTCTGAGTAAAGTAAAAGCCGTTATAAAGAACCCCATTAGTACAACTTGTTCATTATAGGTATCGTACATAATTATCCCCGATTCGTGACATAGCAAAGATTCACCACGAAGATCGTTTAACTGGAGGTAAATAAGGATCCTCTCAACATATCATTAATCAAACAGGTAGCATCATAGATTAAAAGTAAACAGTCCCTCGAGACCGCCTATCATAGGAGTTCCCATATAAATCTAATAAGAGCGGAGCTATCCCTGGGAGTCACAAATTAGGAGGATGCGGACCCGGTGACCACTGGCGAGAACTTATTGCAAGTAATAACTCCCTCGTGAGATTGTTGCCGCTAAGTGATTCGTGACCTGGGCTTTGACTTGGGCTCTTCCATTTACAATGGGACATGGAACAGTTGTTCTGTCCTCTTCCTTTTTAACTACGTAGACGTGATCTGGGGCCCTGGTCGATGCTAAATAACTTCCATGTCAGTGTCTTGCGGGCCTCGTGCACCTCCTGATCTGTCTGCATTCTCTTGGGCAAGATGAAATCCAAGGATATACAATACTTGGAGCACAGCGTGCCGATTCATTGTGTCTAATGATGTTTGGAGTCCTTTTACAGCCTTATTATTTAGGAATATTTTCTACATTGTTAAGTTCTAAGATGCTTGAAGACCACAATTTGAATATGGAGGAAGGACTTAGACAATGATTATTAATCCTGCGAAAAGTCCAAACATTTCCAAACTCATTGGTGTCTGAATTTATCTCAAGCGGTTGGGTATTTTCCAATTGAAATAAAAATAATTAGTAATGAAAAACGATTTTGTTTTCTTAAATTTTTTTATTCACACCTTTCATGTTCCCCTAAGAATAAAGAACAATGAACAGCTAAGGTCCAGTTTGTCTGGCTTCATATAAGATACATAATTATCCAGCTAGCAAATGATGATATGTATAAGATATCTGCATATCAATTTTTTTAAGTGAAAAATCTATAGAGACATCATTATAGAATATTTAAAGTTTTTTAAGTTAGTTAATATGGGAAGGATAAAAGATGATTTATATATTTATACTATATACGTCAATCATTGCCACCTAATGAATATTCTTTGGTAACTGGGATCATTATAAATTGAAAAGCAAATGATTTTATGTATATTATAAATAGATTTTCTATTATATTCGTTGTATAGATATGTTTACAAGTATGCTATAAAATTATGTACCGAAATTGGGGAAAAAACTTGGCGGTTGAGCGTGGTCTCGGCCGTATCACCTCATTGTGTGCCGTTGCCTAGAAACAGTGCGGAATCCTCTATGTGTACTGAGTAGAAGTGGGCATAATCGAATGACGATTATCGGATCATTCGATTATTTAAATCATCAAAGTCCGATCATCCGATTATGACGATGAATCGATTATGCCCACCCCTAGTACTGAGTCCAACCCTTCATGGGTTGTAGAGGTACAAATAGTTTGACAGGGCTTAAATGTCGATATTTCCCCTAAAGTACCTTTAATTTTGTATATTTCAAAAAATTAGGCACACCATCTTATTTGCATTGAAAATAACGGCCAGATGTGTAAGTTGAGCGAATTTTATAAAAAATTACAGGAGAAAATAGCAAACATATTTATTCTATACAATTTTTAGTGTGTTTGAACATAAAAATTGTAATATACATGTATAATATACAGTTGATAGCTAAAGATTTTATAAAAAATATTATCTAATACACGGAATTGTAAAGGTAATCGGAGAGTGAGACAGATAAAACTAACTAATTGTTGTAGATAATAATAATATAATAGATTATTTTTTAAAAATCTCATGTTTCTATTGAAATTCAATTTAATTAATTATTAAATAATTCATTCGTATCTCTAAATATACTTAAAAATACTAAAATTTATTTTAACAACGGAGGTAATTGTAAGTAGTGTGTTGTGGGCATCAGATTTTTTAAAAATTGATTTATCTAATGCAAAAGAACAAATGAAATATAGCCATTAATGACCCTATTTTTATACCTAAAAGCCCAATACAACAAGTTGTATATTTCTCTAAATAGAATAAATTATTTTCTTTATGTATTAATGTTTTAGTTTCATTTTTCATTTCCTTTTCCTCTAAATAAGTATGGTATTCGTTTAGTACCTATAATTGGGAATCTTGCCTGTTGGTGGAATTGTTTTGTAAAGTAAATAGATAGACTAAACATACATAAAACCATAGTTTTATTTATTTTTTAATTTTCTAAACACGATTTTATCAGGATCTGGTCTCATGTTGTAACCGCCACCTTTTAAAACGGTTTTCGAATAAGTGAACTAATCCGATAAGAAATTGTTACGTCTAGTTGATATAATTGGCCGAGACATGAACAAAAGGCTGGAAAAAGCTAGCTGAGCACTTAGGTCCCTATCAGGAGCCATCCACGGAGAGGAGCTTATGCTAATGAGATCGTGATTTAATTATCTCCTACTTCTTACTTCTCCAGGAAGAGAGGACTGGAAAATAAAAAAAAGTGTCCTGTCGCAAATCCCAGGATCAGGAACTGCCACGAGGGGTTGTTCACGCCTGCTTTTAAGCAAATAGTTGGAATTCTCGCTATACATGTCTCTTCACATATAAGCTATCCAAGGAACGATATAAAATATGTAAACAGAGATTTTGTTTAATAATAATTAATATTTTATTTATTGAGCTGAAAGCTGAAAAAAAGCCTGGTCCGCTCAACGACCGACTCTCACTAACCTCGGCAGTTAAAATCAATTAAAGAACTATTAAATAAACATTAAGTTGAAAAATCTGGTGCTTGCAACACACGACTTTCACTTACATCCGTTTTTAAAATAAATTTAAGTGTTTAAATAGAAACATGTGTTTTTTAAAATTTATTATATTATTATCTACGACAATCAGCTCACTATCCGTTTACTTTATCAATTTTGGATTCAAGACAGTTCTTTCTAAAATCTTTAACTTTGCAACGGTATATTATGCATCTATACTAATGTTTTTTGTTTAAAGACACAAAAATTGCATGACAAATAAAATTTTTGCTCTTTTCTCATTTAGTTTTATATCAAATTTGTTCAACCTATATATTTATCTGTATTTTATCAATGCTAAATATCGTTGTTTTTATAGAATCTGCAAAATTAAAGATACTTTAGAGGGAAAACAATTTAAAATATCGGCATTTAAGCCCTGTCAGACTATTTCAATCAGAATGAAACCTATATCATATTAAAGTCCATTAAAGTTTACATTAATATAGTGAGTTTAATCAAAATTTTTATAGCTTTTTTTGAGTAAATCGTAAAATGGTGTAAAATGCATGGGAGGGAGGACTTCCGAACAGGCAAGTTTAGTAAAAACGTTGCTGTAACATCTCGGGTGTATATTCGTCTTAAATTATAAAATTTCAGTTTCATATGACTTTTCGTTTTTGAGCTAGACATACCACACGCGGACACACACATAGTTGTTTATCAAATTTGTTCCACTTTTATATTTAGCCGCTGCTTATCAATCTTAAAAATATAATACACTATTCAATCTAATAGTAGAAAATTAAAATATTGGCATTTAAGCCCTCTAAAACTATTTCAATCAGAATAAAAAATGCATCATACTAAAGCGCATACAATTTTACATCGATATAGCTAGTTTAATAAAAATCGTTTGAGCCATTTTTAAGAAAACCATAAAACGGTGCAAAATGCGTGGTATAATGTAGAACTTCCAGTCAGTCGATTTTAGTGAAAAAGTATAGTTCTCTTAAATATGAAATTTCAGTTGCATACAACTTTTCGTTTTCGTGTTAGACTTACCACACTCACCCGGACAGACCTTATTGCAGGACTTAGTTGTTTGTTTGTTTATTTATTTAACGTCATTTTATCCTACTGTAGCTGATCGGTCGATGCTACAGTGGGAGTTCTAAGTTTTGCCAATCCAAATTTTTTTAAGATAGGGATCTTTAAGGAGTACCTGACATCGCACAGGCTCGGGACCACCTTTTAACGTCCCCTCCGAAGTACGGCATAACAAGGGATTTTTTACTCCTATTAAAAAATCCTACGACCACCTGCGGGTTTGAACCGTGACCTTTGGCGCATGAGGCTGTTATGCTAGCCAGGATGGCACAAGTGATCTCGCAGGCCTTGGTTATTTTGCTTAAGGGACCTAAAACGTGAATTTCTGTAGAAAACTGGATTTAGAAAATTTTCACGATCGCAATAATTTCCTGTACTATATACTTCATGTATAGGTTTATATTTTTTATTTATCGAGCAATATTACAATCTGTCCAATTCAGGACATTTTTAATAGTGATAACGTACAACATTCATACTACATTCACACGATATATACAAAACAATAAATTTATATAATAATAATAATAAAATATACATATATACAAAATCAAATCAATAAAAATATATACAATAGTCACTCATACCTATATACAATTCACAAGCATACAGCACGTGAGTGGAGAATATAGCCAATGCTAGAACTCCAATACATGTATAGGTAAGTGAAAGTAAAAATAACATAATTACCTAATTTATCGATGGAAACATTTATTTAAGATTAAATAATAAAACAATATAAATTATCTGCAAGATAATCCAACTTCTTACAAATATAAAATTTAGAAGTTAATAGATATCAGATTGACCTTTAAACGAGAAAAAATATTGTAAATCGTAACTGCTGAGCGTTCTCATGCTTAACAGTTTCAATTTAGAATATCTTTATTATTTATTTATGAAGGATTATGTGAACTAACATTTGAATCCTCTAAGGATTATCAATTATAATCGCTGATTAAAGGCAACGAAGATCCGCTCAGGTGAAGTTTAGTTGTAACGATATCAGTTCATTTAGTTGAATCATTTAACTCTGCAGTGCTGTTCTTTTTTATTTTTGGAGTAAATGGACCTTTCAGCAGCTGTTCTTCAAAACAATCTGTGATTTACATTTCTCTTCGCAATATAGTTTTTAAGTGCTTGTCCGCTGTTAAACACGAAAGCTTAAGTGGGTGCAGAAAACAGTTGTGGAAAAAGTGCGTTTTGAATCTATTTTATTATTTTCACTTATCTATATATGAAACATACCATATAGTAAGGGAAAGTATTGCGATCGTGAAAATTTTGGAATTCCAGTTTTCCCCGGAATAAACGTTTTAGAATCCTCTAGAGTACAAATAACTAAGTCCCGTAAAAAGGTCTGTGTGTGTGTGTGTGGTAAGTCTAGCACGAATACGAAAAGTTGTATGATACTAAAATTTCATACTTAAGAGAACTATAATTTTTCACTAAAATCGACTGACCGGTTCTACATTATATAAGTTCTACATTATACCATGCATTTTTCACCGTTTTACGATTTTCTCAAAAATGGCTCTATCGATTCTGATTAAACTAGCTACACCCAGACGTGTGTGTGAGGTAAATCTATCACTAAAACGAGAAGTACGACAATCTGAAATTTCATATTTAAGACAATTATATGACCGAGATGTTACACCAACTTTTTCACCATGATCCGAAAGTGCTTCTTTATACCATGCATTTTCGGAAATTTTTACGATTTTCTCAAAAACGGATAGAGTGATTTTGATTAAACTCGTCATATCGAGGTAAATTTTAATGGAATTTAATATCATACAGGTCTCATTCTGATTGAAATACTCTGTAGAAATTAAATACCGATATCTTAAATTTTCTTCTCATAAAGTTCCCTTAATTTTGTAACTACCAAATCATCTAATGAGCATTGATTACAAACGGTTGAAAGTTGAAGGAATTTTATAACCAACAAAAGGAGGAAATATCAAAAATATTTTTTTAGGTAAAGTCCCGCAAAGAAAGGTCTGAGTGTGGCCAATCTGGCCCAAATGACAAGTCCTTTGGAACTAAAATTTTATATTTATGACAACTATACGCCTGAGAGATTATAGCAGCGTTTTTATCAAAATCAGCTAACCATAAGAGCCTCTTTATAATATGCATCAAGCACCTTTTTTATGATTTTCTCTAAAATGATTCAAACGATTTTGATTAAACTTCCTAAATCGAGATAAAATTTAATATCATGCAGGTCTCATTCTGATTGAAATAGTCTGTAGGACTTAAATACCGATTTTTAAATTTTCTTCTCATAAAGTTCGCTTAATTTTGTAACTACCAAATCATCTAATGAGCATTGATTACAAACGGTTAAATATGTAAGTTGAAGGAATTTTATAACCAACAAAAGGAGGAAATATCAAAAATAAGGTCCGAGTGTGGCCAATCTGGCGCAAATGACAAGTCCTTTGGAACTAAAATTTTACATTTATGACAACTATACGCCCGAGAGATTATAGCAGCCTTTTTATCAAAATCAGCTAACCATAAGATCCTCTTTATACTATGCATCAAGCACCTTTTTTATGATTTTCTCAAAAACTATTCAAACGATTTTGATTAAACTTCCGAAATCGAGATTAAATTTAATGAAATTTAATATCATGCAGGTCTCATTCTGATTGAAATAGTCTGTAGGACTTAAATACCGATATTTTAAATTTTCTATTCAAAATGTTCCTTTAAGTTTTTTAACACCAAATCATCTGATTAGCATTGGTTACAAACGGTTAAATATGTAAGTTGAAGGAATTTGATGACCATTTTAAGGAGAAAATAATAAAATAATAAAATAATTTAGGTACTTTTTTTCGAACATAATTGTAATACAGATGTAATACCTATACAGTTCTATTTCTAATATTTAAAAAAAAATATTATCATATACTTTGTATAAGGTTGTAAACAGTATCAATGTTTTGTGCATCTCTAACTGAAAAATAGCCGGGTTTTCTATTTCTAATATAGACTGTTTGTTTATTCGATTTAATATACAGTATAATTGTTGAAACCAGTTGTATATTTTTTTCTTTATTTGTTGGTTTATGCGTTTTCTTTAATGTATTGAAGCATATTTTTGGGAGTCGGTTATCACTGAGTTTTAAAATTGTATGCACCCAAGAGAGAGAAAGCTTTAATATTGAGATTAGGCCATGGGGAACATTTTAATTCCGACCGTATTAATAAAAAAGGAATATTTTTGTTTAATGCGAATAAAAGTTTATGTTTACGCTCTCTATCCTACCTGTTTACCACCGATGATATTGATGAATTAAAAAATATTTATTATTATGTCAGGCAATGTTGCCAAATCAGATCATTTATAATAAATGAATAAACATGTTTGTTAACTGTATCATATTATTTATCGTATTTCGCCATATTATGTAAAAAAATATATTTATATATTTATTATATTTTAAACTGTTATGTTATCCATATGTTGTATTTGAGTTGTTTTGTTATAAGTTTTATTGTAATTCAATGTACCTAGTGCTGATAACGTAGTGAATTGGTGTCTTGCTAACTTTTTTATTGAAGTATGTTTTTTATTCTATATTTGTTATGTACCCAGCTCTATTTGTATGGGGATTACTCCGAAAGCAAATAAAGTTATTCGTTCATTTAACATACTCAGAACAAGAATAAGCTGTATAAGGTCTTATAGTGTAATTAAAAATGAATAAAACTTAGTGATTGATGTATATAATATTCTAATTGGTTATTTAATCTGAAACACTTAATATAATCGGAACTTAATATAATCAAACTAAACTTTTCTGAACTCAAACTTTATTTAAAAGTTCTTGCATTGTTTTTAACAACAGAGGTAAGTAAAATTGTGCGCTCCATATATATATATATATATATATATATATATATATATATCTTTTTTTTTTTTTTTTTTTTTTTTCTTTTCTACTGCGTAATCCCAAAGTCTATACAGAATGTAGTTAATACTAACTTACCAATAACCCCACATTCCACATTACATTTATTATTTTTTTTCAATATGTTTATTCTACTATTTTCTCATTACACTTCTGTAACTCACCGAATATAGTACGATGTAAATTTCAGACGTATCTTACCGTGATATTTACAAATTTAAATATAGATGGGAGCGATTAACAATCATATGTAGCATTAAACAAATAAATGATTATATTAATCATCATCCCGTCTTCCTACTGATAACGTAATGTGTAAGCTTGTCATTTGATTATTTTTACGAGCGTTTCCTTAGTTATTGTACGGCGCCTTTTTCTTATTCATAACGATCGCCCACGCTGGCCTCGACAAGAGCCGTTTCTGCATCTAGTAAGAAAATAAAATTATTTTCTTATTCACTGAGGATTGGAAATAAGACAAAAAATAAAGTAAGTTATTTAATTAATTGCTTATTTTCTAATCTTTTATCTATAGTTACATATTTAACTGTAATTTATTATGAATGATATGTATATTTACATAACAATAAAACAGTTCTGTATATAAACATTCATTATGATTATTTCATTATTATGCTGAAGTCATTGTAATTTGATTAAACGATTTCTTTCCCCATCTGTTTCTACTCTTTTTACTTTCACTTACTGTAGTAAGGGAAAATATTGCGATCGTGAAAATTTTCGAATTCCAGTTTTCAACGATTCTGGGTCCGCAAAGTCCAAATAACCAAGTCCCGCAAAAAGGCCTCTGTGTGTGTGTGTAAGTGAAAGTCATGTGTTGCCCGCACCACATTTTTTAAATATTGAAATCCTCTATCTCAATAGAATATAAATATTATATTTAAGGTTATGGTAATTTTTAATAATTTATATAAACCCCCTTTTTTCTGTATTCTCTTAAATTGATTTATTACATATCTATGTTACTATACACTCATTGTATTCCTTTTATGTCTTTTTAGCCCTAATTATGACCCACCATGGGGTTGAAACTTTGGCAGACGATAAATAATTAAAAAAATTTAACCGTTTATTTTACTGACCGCCACCCGGACTAGTTCCTTTCTGCATGTAAACATATATACTACAAATATCATATTAGCTTCTACTATAGCATATTAATGCGCATGTCAAATCTGTATGAAATGGTCAGTTTGTCATTTTTTAAAACTCTGCCTCTCCATTTCGGCTTCCGCCATAAGGGGTCTGGCAGCTCAGAACCACTGAAATTTGGATGGAGTTTCAGTTCTTATTTTTTGTTATCTGTATAACTAATGATTCTTTCAGAATCGAAAGTACAATTATCCAAGAACTAAAACTTATTACTCTAAAAAAAAAATCTTTTATAGTATATAAAGGTTTTATTATACCCTTTAACTCGTTAAACAAATAAATAGATGTATTTATTACAGACATAAAACTAAACAGAAGACTGGCTTAGGACCCACATAATGGACTTAACAGACAAGAGGTCAAGCGTTGTTTTGGTCAACTATATTGATTACTAAATGGAAAATCACATTTTCCTATAAAAAATACTGATTCGCCCTTTCCAGTTTCACCCAACCCTCCAATCCTCCAAATAGTTGAAAGCAGCAGTGGTCGCGAGATCTTTTATAAACGGGTATTATGAACTTCTGGCGATTCTCCACGCAAGTAATGAATCTTAGCAGCTCAGCTCCCACTACCCTATTAATACCAGCGATTTAGTTAAGAGAGAAGCGCTGGAATCTCTAAGTCTTTATAAGCTTGCCTTGGGTTTTTCTGGCTAATTGTAAATATTGTATATAAATAGAAACATTTATTTACTACTACTTTTTTTTCCATTATTTCTTTGTTTTGCTTAGTATTTTTCTTTCATTAATATATTTATTATTTTATATATATATATATTAATATATATATATATATATATATTTATATATATCATTATACATGTAAAATTCTCAGAAAAATATTTGGGCTAATACACAGAGATGAAAAGACCTACCATTGTGATATACCACACTGATAGACACACAGACATGATTAAGAAAACGCAAGCTGACTTTCTACGGTCACATACAGAGAATGGACAACACCAGATTTTAAAAAAAAATCTTTTTAATACATAACAGTTCAAGCAAAACAACAATTTGGTTTCATGAAAGAGAGGAAAACTAGAGGCAGTTGGATATCAACAAGCAAAAGGTAGGAGACAGAAAAGAATTCGGGAACAAAATTAGGAACTCAAAATTTATGGTAAATGAGAAGAGAAAGGCACTAATATTGTGGACGGAAGAAAGGAAGCAGGAGCACCGCCAAAGATTAAAGAGATTTTGGGAAGTGTGGATGAGGAAGACAAAGAAGTGAAAATGTGTCATCGTGAGATATTTGAATCAAACACTGTCCATAAGGCCAAAAATTATATGAATAAATCAATCAATATTTATGTAAATTAAAGACAAGTATGCACCTTGTGTATTGATCGTATGTGACTCAATATGTACAATAATTGATAGACGGAAATATTCATATTTGTGTCGATACATATATACATATACATATATGTAAAAAACTGTATTTATTCGGCATAGATGTAATACAGAAATATAAAGACATAGCGGTGAATGCGGAAGAAACACGGAAATCTTCATCCTCATGTAAGGCGTGGCCTTGTCCTTCACCTTATAGGATCTCTAACCAACCTGCCAACCTGTCATCTCGTGTCCTATATAGTACATAATAGCATCATTACCGAAGAGAAGTAGTCTTGTATTAGTTTTGTTGTGCTTTTTGACTGTGTAGAATTACATTTGACTGATGTAAACTAACTTGACTGACGTGATATTTAATTTCTGTCCGTCTGATTCAATGTTCTCAACAGTATACTCACATCAACAATGGTTTCAAAAATTAAATATGACGGCTCTGTCAGTGAAGGAGCTAGATGTTGTCATTAAATATCTAATAGATGAATGTTAACATATAGGGTTCGTTTAGAAATGTTCTTTCCTTGGCCTTAATCTTATCAAGTTTTTTATTTTATTTGTATTACTTTTTTTAACAAGGGCAAGTACGTACGTGCAGTACGTTTACAAAGCTTTACACGGTTTATTTGCTTCAAGCTATTATATTCTTATTCAATATTTAATTGAAGTAAAAATAAATTTGAATTTTTTTGTTTTTCTTTTTTGTTTTCTCATATAAATTATCAATAGTTGTTCTACTATAACGTCTTAATATACAACTTTTTTTTTTTTTTTTTACTTCCAATTAGCATTTTATTCGTCTTGAAGAAAGGTACATTTTGAATAAAACGATGTTTTAAAAAAAATAATCAAAGAAATCTCATACTGATAAGATCCACGCGGATCACGTTATTCAAAATGTTTACTTCGAAAATACTGTTTTAATCAAAAACACATTTTCGTTTGATCGAAGGCTTCATCACACAATACTGACTAGTCCTTCTTGCTGATAACGAAAAAAATGCTTCGAAGAAATAAATTATAAAAGTAGACTATAAGAGACACCTGAAACAAATTACGTCCAAATATCATGATATCCTATTTAAATAAGATACATTATTTTTTATTATCATTTTCTTAATCCTTACAACTTTTTTTACATTCACTTACTATATATAGTAAGGAGAAGTATTGCGATCGTGAAAATTTTCGAATCCCAGTTTTCAACGGAAATACACGTTTTAGGGTCTCTTAAGTCCAAATAACCAAGTCCCGCAAAAAAGGTGTGTGTGTCTGTGTGGTAACTCCGGGGCGGAAACGGTACGTCCTATGAAACTGAAATTTCATATTTAAGACAACTATACGCCCGAGACGAGACAAAACTTTTTTTATCAAAATGAGCTTACCAGAAGAAGCACTTAATACCATGCATTTTGCACCTTTTTTCGATTTTCTCAAAAACGGTTCGACGATTTTAGATTAAACTCGCTATATCAATGTAAAATTTAATAGGCTTTAATATCATGTTGGTTTTATTCTGATTAAAATGGTCTGACAGGGCTTAAATGCCGATATTTTAGATTTTCTTCTTCTAAAGTACCTTTAATTTTGTAGATTCAATAAAAATAACTATATTATCTTGTTAACGCTGATGAAAAACGGGTTAATATATAAATTGAATATATTCGATACCCAACTAAAGGAGAAAATAGAAAAAATATTTTTTTAATGAAATTTTTCGTTTTTGAACATAAGAGCAGTAATATCAATACATGTATGATATACCGTTGAAAGCTAAAGATTTTAGAAAATAATATTATCTCATACACAAACTTTTAAACGTTAATAGTGAGTGATGAAAAGAAGATAAAACTAACTTATTATTTTGGATAATAATGTAATCGATTTTTTTTATACAACACATGTTTCTTATAAATTCAATTTAATTAATTATTTAATAGTTTCACGTATTTTTATCTCTAACTGTATTTGAAAATTCTTTCATTGATTTTAGAAACGGAGGTAAGTGAAAGTCGTGTGTTGCCCGCACCAGATTTTTTACAACAAGAAACTAAAAATCGTATAAGAATGGAAATAAACATAAAAGATAAATTTATAAATATTTGTAAAATATTTTTTCAATTCTAATTTATGACATTTTAAATTAATATATATATACAAAAAATTTACGTTGACTTTAACTTATTTAAATTTTGTTAAATTAATTTTAGTCTTGAAAATGTGTACAAAACCCCGTCATCGAAGAAAGAATGGAGATATAAAAAAGTTTAAATTGAAAAAAAAAGGTCTATAAAAAAGTAGAAAATGCTTATTTAAATATGTAAAAATACTTAAAACTTTCTTGAGTCGAATAAATGAAAAGAAAAATATTTTCCATACCTGCACTTGATACATGATGGGGACAAAATTACATATTACAAGTGTTAAAAAACTTTTTGAAAGAACTAACTAACTGTGTAACTATTAAGTCTAGATTAAGCGAAATCTATCATGACTTAGCCCTACTGAAATGAAAACTACTAACGAATTTTCGTATTAGCTGAAGAAAGTTATTAATGCTTGACCCAAGGAAAAATTAATTGAAAAGATGAAGATGTACTCTATTAATGACGAGATTAAAATGATCTAGATATCTTAAAATGTTAAAAAATACTAGCAGTCAGCGTCCACTAAATCCACTCATATTAGATACTCGTGGCATTTAGAATTTTTTAGGTTGACATATCAGTCTAAGGAAATCATTAGATCAGAATTTTCCTGATTACAGAATTGAGGCCTTCCAACGGCAAGATCGCATATTAAAGGATACACTCTTCTTCCTTCCTATATCAGAAACGGTTGTGTAACCTCACGTTCAAAATTTTCTTATCGAACAGATTTCTTCTTTGGTTGGTGATATAATCGGTGTAAAATGTTGTAGGACACGGGATCCTTGGTTTGTGCAATCCTAACCCTGATGCAGCCGATCGGCTGATTACAAGCGGGTGCTTTATGTCTTCCAAAGCGAACAGCATTAATATTCAACCAGTCGAGAGCGGACAAGATCAAGAATTGCATTGGCTTGTAGTTGTCCCGGGGGTGATATATTTATTAACGGATGGCGGTCCTTTGTATGGCGGGAGGGTCGGAGGTCAGGCCTGATCCAGCAGCTCTTCCCTCCCGGCCAGCCTCGGCTATCTATCTCCAACAAATTGTAGTTTAATTGAGATTTATTTACAACATCCTTTTAAAAGATATATCGTCTTGAAAAATCACTACATGTCCGCTACTAATCTTTTTTTTTTTTTTTTAATGCGATAATGTAATCAGTAATTCACGTAGCGCAAAATAATACACATCAAATTTAGGTAAGATAGAATTCAGTGCCTACAACGAAGCGGCAAGGAATCAGAAATTCTTTCACATTGATCCTTTTTATGGCTCTATCTAAGGAAATAGTGCTACCACTGTGTAGCTTCTTCAGAAGACTGTCTCATACCATATTTGTAATTTTATCCCATTTACTTGTTGTATATAGTGTATATACAGTTGTAAAAATCAATAAAAATATACTAAAATCTAAGGAAATTTAACATATATTTATAAACATAAACTAATTGTGCCTTGCGCGGATCTCATTACCGCGTATGGGGAGCATCCCACGGGTGATGGATGCGGGGATGGTCGGTGGAATTTCCTCGGAAGCTCCTCCCGGCTAAGTCCGATGGACTAGCTGACCAACTATGAGAGCGGCCTTCCGGGCTTACTGGAGGGTGTGACGTAGGTTCGAACGCCCTACTCACATATTTTAGTTTACAAAAATAACAGCCATGGATTCCTCTGAGGTAAAACGCTCATTATCCGGAGGTAAACTAGTCCCCCGTTCGGGTCTCTGGGTGGGGACTGCTTCAGGGGAATCACGGCACAAGATGAAAATTAGAGATCTAACAATAGGGACGTGGAACGCTAGAAACTTAAATTCGGAAGGTGGGTCAAAGTCGTTCGCGAATGAAGTTAAGGGGTACCATTTAGATATCGTTGCATTACAAGAGGTTCGCTGGCCAGGGGAGGGTTCGTTAACAGAAGGAAAGTATACTATTTGGTACGGGGGGGAGCGTTAATTATTGTCTAGGTACCGGGTTTCTGATTAGGAATAGATTTCTTCCGCATTACGGGACGTTCAAGTATTTAGGTTTAATGATAACAAGAAAAAATGAAATCCAGGAAGAAATAAAGTCCCGGTTAAAGGTGGGAAATGCGTGTTATTATTCAGTTGCTAAGTTACTTAGTTCGCGGCTTCAATCTAAAAACTTAAAGGTTAAAATTTATAAAACTATTCTTCTTCTGGCGGTTCTTTACGGATGTGAAACGTGGCCGCTTACTTTGAAGGATGAACAACGGCTTAAGATTTTCGAAAATAAGGTACTGCGTAAAATATTTGGTCCGAAGAGCGATGAGGCCACTGGGGAGTTTAGAAGGTTGCACAACGCGGAATTGTGGGACTTGTATCCGGTGAATATAATTGAGTTGAGAGCATCGCAGAGACTCAAATGGGCGAGTAAAGTTGTTGAGCTCGATGAGGAGCGGATTCCGAGAAAGTTGGTGTTCGCTGATCCGACTGGTAGGCGTCCGAAAGGTAGGCCGAAGCGTCGATGGGAGGATTGCGTTAAGGCCGATCTCGGTGGTTTGAGCTTGAACGGTGAACATTGGACGAGTCTGTGTAGGCGGAATTTGGTGGTATCGGCATCGAACCTTCGGGTTCGCTTAGCCTATTATTATTATTATAAACTAATTGTGAGAGCAAAGAAATTGAAAAACAAACAACGAAATCTTGTTTCGTAACGGTAGAAGGTACGGCTGGTCACCGATCAAGGCTAATCCTCCTTCAGGAGAGGTCTACACATCAGTAGAAAATCATTTTTTTTATATATTTAAACATACATTTTTTATTTGAAGAAGTATTTAAAAAGTTGTATACAATATTTGGTCAAACATTGTGTCTTTTTTAATTATATCAACTATTTAAATGGTTTAAAAATAAACATATATAAACTTTATGTATCAACCAAATTGTAAATAAAGGATTATCTTATCTTATTGAACAAATAACCACCAAATAGAGAAAAAAATGCTGCAAATCATATTGGGTAATTATATTGGTTTCTGATTTCAAAACATATTTTAGATTTTTATTGTTCAATATTTTACAAGTGGCCTCAAGCTTCCGACATTGTACAAGTTGTGGTACTGCACCAATTATATGAATTTCCAAATAACTATATTAGGGTATAACATAGCTATTTACAGGCAATGAACTAATATGAAAAGCAATAAATTAATGTAGGAAAATTAGCCGATCACAACTGCTAATTTCGAAACGCTGTATCCCTGCTATTTATTAAACCAGTTATTTGATTCAAATAAAAATGTCATGCCGATGATTTATTTAATTTAGAGAAACCAATAGAAATGAATTGTGGATATAATTAGTTGACCGTTGAGAATTACTGAAGGAATTAGTCCGGGTGGCGGTCATCCACTCCGTCCCATTATTTCAAACATCAATGCACCTTCCTCCAAACTCAGTAAATTTCTTCTACCGTCACTAAAAATACTCAGCCGTACAAACTCCTACGACATTACAAACTCTCTTTACCTCCGACAACAATTATTATCACTTCAAATCCCCCCTAACTACATTTTAACATCTTTTGACGCCGAAAGCTTATTCACTAATATTCCCATTGACAAAGTTCTCCATTTAGTTAAAAAACACTGGACCATTATCGAACCTCACACCACGCTAAATCTTTCTACTTACTTACAATCACTGGAACTTTGCTGCAAAACAGGATACCTCACTTTTAAGGGAAAATTTTACAATCAGGTCTCTGGACTAGCAATGGGAAACTGCCTAGCTCCGGATCACTCTAATATTGTTCTCAATGACCTCCTGGATTTCATAACCAAAATTTATAAAAACGATATCTTTTTCATTAAGAAATATGTTGACGACCTCCTCCTAATAATAAACCCTGAAAAAATCCCAGATATCCTTAAATCCTTTAATTCCTACGATCCACGCCTCCGTTTTACAGTAGAAAAAGAAAACAACTCAACAATTCCCTTTCTAGACTTACTGATAATAAGAAATACGGACGGTTCTATTTCCACTGATTGGTACACAAAATCCACCTATTCCGGTAGACTCCTCAATTTCTTCTCCCAGCACCCATACCATCAAAAAATTAATGTTGCCCAAAATCTCGTCCACCGTTGCCTCTCCTTGTCTGATCCACAGTACCATCCTACCAATATCCAGCGCATTAAAAAGATCCTTACCCTAAACAGCTTCCCACTTAATATCATTAAAAAACTCATAAACTCATACAACAACGTAAAAACGACCATTACTCCCCCTACAATACAAGACCAAAATTCACCCACAATATTTCAATATAGATCCCTACCGTATATTCCACACCTGTCTGAAAATATTAAAAAATCCTTTAAATCTTCTTTACCCTCCCTAAAGCTAGGATTAAAAACCCAGAACAAACTTTCCCACCTTTTCACTAATACTAAAGACCCGATAAATCCTCTCTACCGCTCAAATATTGTTTATAAAATACCTTGTTTAGATTGCGATGTGTCCTATGTGGGTGAAACAAAAAACTACTTAAAAACCCGCATATCTCAACATAAATCCTCCATATCCTCTCGAAACCTTTTAGCCTCAAAACTCTCCGAACACTCCATAACTTTTAATCATTCATTTAACTTTCAAGATTGTTCCATTTTAGATTCTGTTCCCAACTATAAAAAAAGACTCATCGCTGAATCCGTCCACATCCATCTCCAATCTAATCCTGTCAATCATAAAACTGACAAACAATGCATCTCCTCCACCTACAGCCATCTATTAAACTCTCTTAAGTAATACAGCTTCCCATGTCCATCCCACTGTATACATTTTGTTTATTTATTGGTTTATTTTTTTACTTATTTATGTATACATTTATTTTATATATGTATCTATTTCATTTGTTTCTGCACTTAATAAATTCTTAATGGTTTTACAATTCAATTTATTCCTATTTGTAATTATTTTACTATTTTGTATCAACTATATGATCTGTCAATGATTGTTACTTATTATTATTTTTTGTCATAATATTTTCACTTGGTTAATTTTAATGTCTTAATATATGTACAGTAATTATTAAAACGTTGGTTGGGAGGTAGTCAGTTTTACTATATATAGTTTATACATTATTATTCTTACTATTGTATTATATCGTTTTTACTTCAACAATCTTGTTAAAACATCTTCTAATACCGTTATGATGTTATTAATATTGTAGGTTTAATCTGAACACTTCCTTTTATGTTAATATTACAATTTTACTCATTGTTGTCAGATCCCGTCTAGAAATATGGTACGTATTTTCCATTTTACCCAACCTTTTGTACGTACTTTCCTATCTACCTGCCTATATTCCATATTACCAAACTGTACCTAGTTTCCACTCACCTACCAGACGGTACGTATCTCCACTGTACTCCATTTTTTAATGTTTTTATTTCATGTAATTTTTTCTTATATATTTGTACATTATCTTTAGTCATTATCTGGTCTGTATAGCTCTCATTAGTATGTCTTTATCATTGTAATTTAATTAATTGATTTATTTACACATCTATTTCCTTTTATGTTATAATATTGACATTCTCGGGTGCAATTGCTAATTTTTTAAAATAGTATTTGTAATCTTATTTTAAATGTATCCTTTTTGTATCTTTTTAGCCCTGTTGATGACCCACAATGGGGGTTGAAACGTTGGCAAACAATAAAATAGTTGAAACTATTCAGTTGTTTCATTTAATGACCGCCACCCGGACTAATTCCTTCAGCAATAGAAATGAAGTGAAACTAAATCTGAAAACGCATTTTTCACTTGATCATCATTTTTAAAAAGTTTTCCTTTGACGAAGTTGTCGGGAGAATATGGTGGGTGTGGAAGAACTTCGTAGCCCAGTTCTTTCAATTTTTGCACGGTATGTTTTAAAACATGGGGTCTTGCTGCCGCTCAGTGAGATGATGAGGTACTCATGTATCGAGCTTTTTTTCTTTCCCAATACACTTTAAATGTCTGGAAACGGTAGATGCACTTGCATTTAGTTGTGCTGAGAGTCCGTTAACTGTTTGGTAGGGGTTTCCTTCCACTGTATGTTTGAGAACATCGTTGTCTATTACGGACGGAGGTCTTCCTCGGGGCAAGTTTTTCAAGTTGGTATCCCCAGCTGAAAACTTAGCAGACCAACGGCGAATGGTTCGTTCATTAACAGTTCCTTCCCTAAACGCCTTGCGAATATTTCTAGCTGCTGAATGCCCGAGTTTAAACTCGTACGAAAATATTACTCGAAAATCGCGTGTTTCCATGTTCATATTTGGAGGTATACTGAAAAGTGGGTAATTGATTGGGAAAATAATGTTTAAATACGAAGGTAGAGGATTAGTAACTGTTTACTTTAAATATGTAAACATTCGGAAGAAAACAACAGAGACCTGTAAAATCCTTATGCATTTCAGAAACTATAAAAACGGACATTTCATGTGAAACAACCCAATAGCTAAAAAAAATAGGGTTGTTTAAATAGACAAAGGTATTTAGTATTTATATTAAGGTATTTTGGGGGAAATATACATAAAAGTAAATGTTTTAAGCGTTAATATTTTTCCTAGCACCAAATTCATTAAACGGTTCGCCGTAAAACATTGTTTCTCAGTATGTTTTGAAATCTTTTATAATATTCTGTATCTATGGCTAAAACTGTGAGTATGTCCAAGTCCTTGTGAAGTAATTCGATGGTTACATAAACGGTGCATCCACGATTTTTCGCAATATTTTCGATTAAAGAGATTGAATTATTTGGACGTTGGAGGTTGTGGCCGATCCCCATAGCTCTATCCCATATGTACATGAGGGTTTGATCAATCCTTTGTAAACAGTAATTTTAGGGTTCACGGATAATTTTGATCGTTTGTTAAGTAGACCGGATAATAGTCCAAATCGTCTGTTCTGCTGTTTTCTTTTCAGTCTAATGTGATTCCTCCATGTCAGTCATTTATCTAAGTACAGTCCCAAATATCGTACTTCTTCTGATGTTGGAATAGGCTTATCCTCGAAATAGACTGCTTGACATTCCCCGTGATTGAGGGTGAAAACGATAAATGAACTCCTTGATTGATTGATTTTCATTTTCCATCTTTTAGCTCAACTGGATAAATCATCAATGAGGTTTTCCAACAGTGTGCTGGGACCGTTATTATTTAATATCTACACGTCAGACTTACCAGAGAATGACCACACCTTACTAGCCACTTTTGCAGCCGATACAGCTCTTTAAAATTTATTTATTTATTTTTTTTCGTTCGGTTACATAGGTTCGTTATTGAAAATAATAACCCAAAAACGTTACTTGTCTGACTATACTTTCTAGACTAGTTTAAGCTGATGATAATGGAAATGAAGTGAGACATTAATCCTGATAACTCATTCAGATCCCATCCTACAAAGATGTAAGAGCCATCAACCTCAGCCAATAGCAACAGTCAGCGCAAATGTTCTCTATTTATCACGCCTTTATTTGATGTTCCTTCCAGTCATCTTCTCAATCGGCTTCTGTTATTGCGCTGAAGTGTTGATAAATGGGTATGAAAAAAATGTGTAATCTTTTTACTTTATTTTAAGAATTATCAGGAATAATAATTATAATATCAACTAGCTCTTTTAAAAGAAGTACCCTAAGGTACGGTAAGAAAAAACTAAACAAAATATGTCAAAAAAATCTGTTGGCGCAATAAACGATTTTCACTTACTTCCGATTGTCAAAATCAATTTATGAATTATTAAATACAGTTGAATGATAGAGATATGAAAAAAATAAATAATTATATTGAGTTTAGATAGAAACATGCGCTTTAATAAATAATCTATTATATTATAATATACAACAATCAGTTAGTTTTACCGGCTTTTAACTGTTACTATTTTATGTAGAAGGTAATATTTTCTCTAAAATCTTTAGTTTTCAAACGGCATATGATACATCCATATGATGTTCTTAAGTTGAAAAACAAAAATTGGCATTAACAAATATTTAAGTAGAAATTAGTCCGGGGGCGGTCAGTGAATGAAACAATTAAGTAATTTCAATAATTTATTTTCTGCCAGCGTTTCGACACCCATTGTGGATCATCATCAAGGGCGAGTGGAATTGTAGGCGAATAGAAACTTCAAATTCAAAATTCAGTTTGTACAATACACCCTAATGATGATTCTCAATGAGGGTCGAAACGTTGGCAGAAAATAAAAGGTTGAAATTACTTAATTGTTTCATTCACTGACCGCCACCCGGACTAATTCCTTCTTGTAAAAAATATTTAGCTCTGTTTTTCTTTATTTGAAATCGCATTCCATCAACATTTATGTTTTCCCGTTTATTATCATTGTGAACAACAGTTATATTATATTTTTTTTTTTAAATCAACACAATTAAAGGTTCTTTGGAGAAAAAAAAGTAAAAAATTCGACAGTTTAGCCCTGTGAGATTTTTACGATCAATTTTTAATCAATCAAATAATCATTTTTTAATTTTTTTTAATTCGATCAATTTTATTAGATTAGAATAAAATAGAGTAGAAAGAAAAAACTTATTCTGGGACAGGGTCCCTTAAGAACAATTGTTATGTACATTCAGATATACGATGTGTTGCAAAAGACCTAAGGATTATTATTCACCGCGATATAAGAAGAAATGAATGATTAAAGTATACAATATAACAAAAGAGTAAAATAAATAAATAACTTATGATAGATTAATGTGTTGAACAGAACTAAACATTGAATTTGATTCGTAATAATTGATCCATTAACTAAGTAAAATATGAACAACAAATAATAAATTTTCTTTTTTAATTGATAGTTTATTTGAAATATCAGGCTTGTTGAGCGTCTGTTTGGAAATACTGAACGATGTGTAAGAAAGAAGCATGACGGATATGAGTAGGCAGGGCATTCCAGAGAGTCGTGGGGCGGACATGAAAGGAATGATCAGAAGTTGTTGTTCTATGGGTAGGAATGTAAAGGTCAGAATGGCGAGATTTTGATTGGAGGGAGTGCACTGACGATTTAAATTCCAGAAGTCTGTGGATACAGGGAGGTAGTTGGGAGTTGATGTTTTGGTAGGGATATGATCCTAGGAAATATTGTCTGCGGTAGAGGGAAGGAACCAAAACTCGCTGTAAAAATGGGTCAAATGAGACCTCTTCGGTGTATCGAGGACAATCTTAAAAATATGTTCATCATTCGCTTTAGCCTATCCTCAAGAACAGTCGAGAGACCACTATATACCATGCAGCAATGGTCAAAGTGGGAAAAATAAGTGAGCGATGACAAAATTTGAGGATATTTATTAGATTTTTTTACAGGTTTTATTATAAACGATTTCAGAGATATTTAAAGAAAGACTGTACATTAATTAATTAGTGATAGACTCTACCATTAAATGGTACTTGGCAAAAAACAAATAAATAGATGAGTGGTATAGATGTATTTTATACAAGTAAGGGACCTAGACACGTAGCAACTAAAGCCTTTAACAAACAAGACTTCTTAAATATAATAGTTTCTTTCATATACATTCACTTTAAAACATTTTTCAACATTGGCATGTTCATATAAGCATGTAAAAATCTTTACTGGAATATCCTTCACGGACATTTTTCTATGCAGAACATAACCCTTTTCGGGTAAATGTTTTTAAATTTTCTATGATCCGATGTTTCTTATATTAAATTAATCAACAAATATAAATACGTATCCTTCCCTGAGTTATTTATAAATCTATATTTAGATATTATAAATTATTACAAGTATAGTTAACTACTCTGTAGTATATAATTTGCAATAATTTTAATCATCAATATCTGATAAAACTATCCTACCGTTTTGTAGTGAAGCCATTCATTCATTTATAGTACCTAGGACTAAGGCTTAGAAAAAAAAAAAAAGTAAAGCTCATTATTGATCCTTGTCGATAACAGTATATTCGGAAGTTGAAAAAAAAAAAAAATACAATCATTGGGGCTAATCTATTCTATTTTGGCCTCTGCCCAATATTCAGAAACGGACCCTGTAATTATTGACATTTATCACACTCTAATTGATTCCAAAATGAACCTTAATTGATTTCCAAACAGACATTTTTTGGTCAAGACTGGCGATAAATCAAAAGTTTATGGAAATGAAGTTGCTGTAGCAGAGTAAATTAGAGAAGTAGGTGTGACGAGGTGAATAACAAGGTGTGGATGTGAATTATTGGCCCTTGCGTTTTAAAATAATAGAGTTTGTAATCTGTTAAAAAGATCGCTACCGCCAATATTTGGTGTGACATGTTTCAAATGCCTTTTCGGTTTAAAGTATTTATTTATTGTTAGGTTGTCTCGATCCATCAAGCAGTTCCTGATTTTTTTTTTTAATTAGTTGTAAAACGTCAAATATTTGAATTGATTTGTTGTAGTAAAATGTTCATATGGCACCAAACAACGTTTCTTTCATCCTCGGTGATTATTTCTGATTCTACCTCAGGGTAAAATATCCGTTAATAAATTGAGTTGGAATTAGAGGGATGACTTTTAAGAATTACATTTTTTTTTTTTTCATCAAAATACTGGTATTTTTTTTTTTAATACGTGTTTGTAAGAGAGCTTTGTTTATCACCATTAATGCATTAAGGTGTTATTTACAATTGATTCATTGATAAATAAAATATATTATATCACTCGTTTCGCTGATTACTTATACATTATTTAGTTTATTCAATAATTACAACAAGTTTTCTAACGAAAACAGTCGCTTTGTATAAATGATATAGTAGATCCATTAATGTTTCTTGATAAGAAAAAAGTAATAAATTGTAGAGCCATAGGCATGAAAAAAAAATTGAATTATAAAAAATCCTCATAATAAAAGTATTGAGTATTAAAAAAGAATAATTATAAATTTCAAGATCTTATTTAAATGTGAAATGTTTGGAAGCTGTTAAAATTGCAATGTGTCATTCGATTGTCACAACGATTGCTATAGAATTAGGAAAAAAAACGCATATCATGAAAGTTTGATGGAAGATACAAAAATAAGAAATAGTCTATTATACACTCTAAACTGTATATTTTTTGTTCTTTTAGTAATAATATAAGGTTTGGTTTACTATTTCAATAATCGACCAAAAAAAATAGAAAAAACAATTCCCCTCCATCAAAATTTTAGTACTTACGTTTCAAAGTGCGTAGAATCCGAATAACGAAAAAAAATCCGTTTGTCTACCGTCCAACTGTAAAGCCTTATTATTCCTTATATGACTTTGTAATACTCTAAAAATACCGTTTATATTATAACATTCTAAAATTCCTCTAGCGAAAAAATGCGTTCTCATTTAGTTGAACCTTCGAAGTTTGACCTTAACATCACCTGCTCGAACGCTCCTATTTTCGATGCTCTTTCCGATAGCTAGGATTCCCGAATTCACCTGTTGCATTTAACGACGGAGATCGTGGGGTCCGACGTCGAGATCCGAAGTTGAAGATAAGAGCGCCACCCACACGCGCGGCACGCCAGGAATCCCACCTGATGCAGCGTCTTGCGCAATCGTCGAAACTACGCGTGGGAGGAAGAAAGGGGACCAGGAATGTGTCGTCTGGCTTTCCGGTGCATACACGGATCTAGTCAGTGAGAGTTGATGAAATTCGGTCCTAGGATTTTTAGAAAGATTAATCCAAACATTCATCATGTAGTAGTTTTCATAAAAATGTAAGTTATTTGTTAATACATAACAGCAAATGTAGATTTCTCTGATGACATTTGAAGAATTATTAGGTAAATGCTTGTTGGATACAAATATTTACATAACATAAATTTAATGACTTGAGAATTTTACTTTCACTTACCTATATACGAAATACATAAAGAGGCCGTATGACCAAGTCCCGCAAAATAGTATGTGTGTAAATAGTAAGTCTTGTTCGTAAACGATGAGTTGTATATTAATGGTATTTCACATTTTCGATATTTTTTTTAGGCCTGAGATGTTATAGCAATTTTTTTTCAACAAAATCGGCTTAGCAGAAGTGTCAGTTTATAACAAGCATTTTGTATCTTTCTACACTTTTCTCAAAAACGTCTCTAACAATTTTGATTAAATTCAGAATGTAAAAGATGTAAAATTTAATGAGCTTTAATACCATGTAGAATATAACCTATATTGAAATAGTAAAAATGCTGATAATTAAAAAGTTCTTGCTCTACAGTACTTTTAGTATTGTAGTATTGAAAATAATAACCATTTATTTTTGTTAGGATTGGTAAAATAAGGATAAACATATAAGTGCAACGAATTCGTTAACTAACTAAAGAAGGATAGCAAATATATAGTTTCCTGTAATTTTTTTACATTAAAGAAAAAAAGAAGATATATTACAGTTTGTCGCTATGGACAATAATAATATTGCTACATGATAACATTCATACAATATTTACAATATAAACAAAAGAAAAGTCAAATTACATAAAATGAAACTAAAATTAATAAAGGTATATAATAACAAAATTTATAAATTAAATAAATACTAGGTTAACAAATAAATAAACAAAACATAAAGACACTCATACCTACATACAATATTTACAATTTGTTGGGGAACCACCGTCAGAGACCGCCTCCCTCCCCCCACTTGTGGAGGACAAGCAGAATCCGGGGGATCCCAGCGCCTCCCTCTCAGCCGTATTACTGGTCAGAGCCAGCGGAAGCTGAGTGAGGGCGCCAATAAAACAATTTAAAAATATAATATCCAGATATGTGTTGTTGTTTTTTAGTTTTTTTCATGTTCGGGTTTCGCCTATTTTTTACTTAATATTTCTGTACTATTAATATATACTAATAATAATAATAATAATAATAATATAATAATAATAATAGGCTTACCGAACCCGAAGGTTCGATGCCGATACCACCAAACTTCGCTTGCATAGACACGTCCAATGTTCACCGGTCAAGCCCAAGCCCCCGAGATCAGCCTTAATGCAATCCTCCCATCGACGCCTCGGCCTACCTTTCGGACGCCTACCAGTCGGTTCAGCGAATACCAACTTTCTCGTAATCCGTTCCTCACTAAGCCCAACAACTTTACGCGCCCATTTGAGTCTCCGCGATGCTATCAACTCAATTATATTCACAGGGTACAAACTCCGCAATTCCGCGTTATGCAACCTTCTAAACTCCCCAGTGGCCTCATCTCTCTTTGGACCAAATATTTTACGCAATACCTTATTTTCGAAAACCTTAAGCCGCTGTTCATCCTTTAAAGTAAGCGGCCACGTTTCACATCCGTAAAGAACCGTTGGAAGAATAATAGTTTTATAAATTCTAATCTTTAAGTTTTTAGATAGAAGCCGCGAACTAAGTAACTTAGCAACTGAATAATAACACGCATTTCCCACCTTTAACCGGGACTTTATTTCTTCCTGGATTTCATTTTTTCTAGTTATAATTGAACCTAAATACTTGAATTTCTCTACGTGTTTCAAAGTATGACCTGATACATCAATATCACCAAGATCGACACCGTTTCTGCTACTAATCATATACTTCGTCTTATCGGTATTTAATTCGAGTCCTATTTCTTTACCGGTTTTTATTAACACACTTGTATTTAGTTGTATGGTTTCCGTGTCTTCACCTAGCAGTACCAGATCATCGGCATACCCCAAAACCGGAATCTTGTCACCCATATTTAAGCCTTTCTCGGTACACATCACCTTTTCTATGACATATTCTAAAGCTATATTAAATAACACAGGTGAAAGGGAGTCACCCTGTTTCAAACCCGATCGCACCTCAAATCTCTCGGAGTAATTATGACCGATTCTAACTTTATGGAATGTTTCCGACAAACACATCTCTACTAGGTTTACTAACTTTCTAGGTATTCCCTGTTCAATCATGATGTTATATAGCTTCTGACGGTCTATTGAATCATAAGCCTTTTTAAAATCGATATAAAGTTGATGGACTACACCGTTGTATTCCAATTTTTTCTCTAATATTTGACGTAAGGAAAATATTTGGTCAATAGTCGAGCGATTCCGCCTAAAACCACATTGGTAATCTCCGATAATTTCCTCAGCGTATTCCGTTATTCGACTAGTTAGAATTGACGAGAATATTTTATAGCATACTGGGAGAAGAGAGATCCCACGATAGTTGTTACAATCCGACCTCGGTCCTTTTTTGTGAATCGGAATAAGTATTGATTCTTTCCATTCTTCGGGCATTTTTTCAGTTTCCCAGATCTTTTTAACTAAAAAATGTATTTTGGAAACGCCCGCTTCTCCACACGCCTTGATTAATTCACTCGTGATATTATCATTTCCTGCGGCCTTATAACGTTTTAATTTTCCTATCGCCATTTGGACTTCCTCTTTACTCGGTGCGTCTATCCATGGTTCAGCGCTCTGATATTCAGAGAGAGGAGATTGATTATTATTTTCCGTATTTAAGATGCCGTCAAAGTGTTGTTTAAATTTATTTAATATCTCAGAAGGATCCGCAATTATATTGTTATTTGCATCTTTAACCGCATTCAATAGAGGTTCAAATCTTTTACGCGATTTGTTTATACCTTTGTACATCTCTCTTACGTTATTTTCGTTTCTGTGTTTTTCTATTTCTATTATTTTGCCTTTAAGATACTCTCTTTTCTTATTTTTTAAGAGTTTTGAAGTTTCGTTTTTTACTAACCGAAAGTAAGCCACATTATTATCGCTTGGATTATTTAAGGAATTCAGTTTAGCGGTTTTTCTTTTTTCGCACATATTTTGACAATCCCTGTCGAACCAAGGTTTGTTCTTTTTATTTTCGATTTTTCCAAGACATAAATTACCGACCTCTTTAATATTATCCCTGATCCCTTCCCATAGTTTGTTTACATCTTTGTGTTCCTCGTCTGAAGATTCCAAAGCTTCGAACCGATTTTTTACTTCTATCGCGAATTGTTTTCTAATTTCTAGGTTGTTCAATTTAACTAAATCAAAATTCTCGGGACGAATATAGTTCGGTGTTCTCTTTTTTGTATTTAGTTTTTGTCAAAGTTTCGCGATTACTAATTCATGATCAGAACCGCATTCTGCACCTCGATACGATCTCACGTTAATTATGCTACTTTGCCATCTGTTTTGTATTAAAACATGATCGATTTGATTCCGCGTTTGTCCATCCGGTGATGTCCACGTATACTTATGAATATCCTTACGTTTAAATGTAGTGCTTTTGATTATTAGGTTTTTCGAAATGGCAAAGTTTATTAGTCGGGTCCCATTATCATTACTATATTCGTGCAAACTTTCTTTACCGATTGTAGGACGATATACTTCTTCCCTTCCAACCTTTGCGTTCGCGTCGCCTAGTATTATCTTAATGTAATTTCGCGGTAACTTATCGTAAACCGACTCTAGTTTATCATAAAATTCGCATTTTACTTCATCATCACTGTCTTCGGTGGGAGAATGAATGTTTATAAACGCGATTTTAAACCAACGCCCTTGAAATATAGCAACCGATATTCTTTCACTAAAGAACTGTACGTCCCGTAATGCGGAAAGAAATCTATTCCTAATCAGAAACCCGGTACCTAGACAATAATTAACGCTCCCCCCGTACCAAATAGTATACTTTCCTTCTGTTAACGAACCCTCCCCTGGCCAGCGAACCTCTTGTAATGCAACGATATCTAAATGGTACCCCTTAACTTCATTCGCGACCGACTTTAACCCACCTGCCGTATTTAAACTTCTAACGTTCCACGTCCCTATTGTTAGATCTCTAATTTTCATCTTGCGCCATGATTCCCCTGAAGCAGTCCCCACCCGGAGACCCGAACGGGGGACTAGTTTACCTCCGGATAATGAGCGTTTTACCTCAGAGGAATCCATGACTTTTGGTGATATTTTGTGAACTAAAATATGTGAGTAGGGCGTTCGAACCTACGTCACACCCTCCAGCAAGCCTGGGGGGCCGCTCTCATTGTTGGTCAGCGAGTCCATCGGACTTAGCCGGAAGGAGCTTCCGAGGAAATTCCACCGACCATTCCCACATCCGCCACCCGTGGGACGCTCCCCATACGCGGTAATGAGATCCGCGCGAGGATTAATATATACGGCTAATTTTAATATTTTTGTTTTTGAAATGTTATTTTTGGTACAACTACGTACAAATAACTATGGCAACACATGCGTCTGTTTCGAACGTGAACGTGCAGCGTTTTAAATCAAATTACCCTTTCTTTCATGGGGCAGAGGAATGCAAAAAGAAATACAAATAGCTTATGTACAGTGCGATCTTCGGTTCATGTTTCCGCCTAGAAGGAATTATCTATGGCAATAAAAAAAGTCCGCTGTGAGGTATAGGTATCGCAGGAGAGCAATTTTCTATTTCTTCTTTATGCGGAGGATAAAATAGCCTTGGAAGTCGAACACGAGAAGTAATCTGTGAAGGAATCTAAAGGATCTTCCTATGGCAGGTGCGGGGATCCATATCTATTCCAATCACCTTAACTCCCCTCCATTAAAATTCATCTCAGATCTCGGCTCCACTGTTGTCCCATTATGTTCCTATTGGGCGGTGATTGACACGATGGGCTACATGCATCATGTTAATCACCGTTACGATTTGTTTCGCTATTTAGCTAATCTTGTCAAACTATCCATCAGCATTTTTGTATCATCTTACACATAAGAATAATTAAGATTAAAATATTAAATCTTACGCGACGATTTCAATGTGTCTTGTAGCAGAAATAAGATTACTTTAGCGCCACTAAAAAAACAACAACAACAAACTGTAACATCTATTATTTTAAATTGCACTATGATATAGCTAATATTGTAGTAAAACGGATTTATGACTCAAAATAAATAAAAAAAAGCAAAACATAAAATATAATTGACTATCTTGAATTATGGAATTTATATCGGACAAAGCCATAAATCCACCATTTTAAGATTCATTTAAAGCAAATTCTATATCATTATTTACTGTTTATTACAGAAGAGTAAGTATGGGAGATTTCCTTTAATTTCTTTGTTTTTTCTAAAGTAATAAATAGGAATTTCAATTCAATTTCAAGGATACTAACCTTACTTTGTCACCAATAAAATAATCCATAGAGACCTAAACCTTTGGTTGGACTATATACAGGGCACTGCCAGCTTAAAAAACATCTCTATAATAAGGGTTAGTAGCCTCACCGACTTGTCTATTCTGCAAGAAGGAAAAACTACATATCATGTTATATGTAGTTTTCTAGAGATTGTAGGTACGGTTTTACCATTTTGAAAATGACCGTATTTAAGATCTTAAGCTGTGTGAACTGATCAATGCTTGCAGTTTATTCAAATTCACTAAGGAAATGGGCCTGTTGTAACAGGATAATGAACGGAGTACAATATGCTTGGTTAAGGCTACCGTGCAAAAGGTTAGCAAAAAAAAAAAAAAAAAAGATGCAAATTATTACACAATGGTTTATTATTTCCAAATAACAATATTAGGGTATAACTGTTTATATAGATGACGTTGGACGGCGGACAAACGGATTTTTTTTTTTTTTTTATTTGGCTAACACGGGTTTATTTTATTTTTAGTCGATTACAAAGGTTCATTATTGAAAATAATAAACCAATAAGTAATCCATTAGACTCAACCCGAAGTAGATATACCTACTTTTATTCCAAATTACCCGTCCATAACCTTTCACATTCATCTGTTACTGATAATCCCCGGAGGCGGCTAAAAAGCCGATGGCTTTGAGACCTACTGATTGAAATAAAAACCATAGTGCTGCTGGATATTTTTTTTAAATGCCTGTATTAAGCCCATATGATCAATGATAGTATTTACTTAATGCATTTTTTTTTGTATGATACAGTTGTAAATATTATTGAAATAAAATAAAAACGCTGTAAATTATCACACTATGGTTTATTATTTCCAAATAACTATAATAATGTATAACTGTTTATATAGATATTAAAAGCCAATTAGCTAAAATTAAAAGCAATAAATAATACAAGGGAAAATGGTATATACTGTTATATATACCTCTGCTGGTATATATAACAGACCAATATATAACAGTATATATATGGTATATATAACAGACCCTGAACCAATTTCAATTATTCTTTTTTCATTTGATAGAAAATCTCTATGACATAGCTCTTAGAACGAAAAATCTAGTATTTGTTTATTAATTAGGAAAAACGGATTTTTTTTTAGTCGTTATGCAGATTCTAAACACATTTTCGTTATCTAGAAAAATAACTGAGTTACGGGCGTGTTTATCGGTAAAATTTCATTTCTTTTTCTTATAAATATAGGCGTTTTTTTCTTTTTCTTTTAAAATACTAATAAATATTTTCTCTATCGTCAAAAATAACTGAGTTATTAAATTAAATCAATTTAATCGGCCACCAATTTAAAAATAAACTGTGGATGTCAACGACTAGGAGTTAGGTTGACTGAGTTTTCATTGGGCTACTATACGCAATAATGATGACCCACAGTGGGGTTTGAAACGTTGGCAAAAAACAAATGGTTGAAACTACTTAATTTTTTCATTCACTGACCGCCAGCCGGACTGATTGCAGTTATTTTATTTTTGTTTGCAATTTCACTTTTCGCGATCATCGTCAATATTTATTTATAAGGCGTGTAGGATTAAATGGGATAAACGGTAACCGAATTCTTAGTTTTCATTAATAAGACATATAATAAATTATTATAGATATAAAAACCGAACAAGTCTAGACCTTCTTAAAGCTTCTAAACTGGTCTGGAATTTTAAAAATCTAAAACGATTCAGGATTACTATAGGTGACACATTACTTCAGATATTCTATCGAAAAATACCAACAAGGTTAACCCAAATATATTAGCAATAAAGAAGTCGAAACAGCTTGTAACAAATAGAGTTATTTCGAACGTTACACCTCGAGGCATAAAGTAGGACTAAACATATGTGATTTCCATTTAGGAAATGTGAACGAATCATTTCTGAAAGAGCAAGATTATTTGAAATATGAAATAATAAATTGAAGAAAACGGCGGAGACTGCCTGGATTCCAGAAGACTAAGTAATGACCCCTGGAATGGTCCATATCATCCCACACTGTCCCCGTCACGCCCGACCACACATCCATGTCGTGTCACCCCTTTCCAACCGCTTCGGCCATTTCTTTTTGTGACCGCTTTGAATTTTATTTCAGCCCTTACATACCTCAATAGCTTCGTGATGTTGTAAGCTGATCCGTGAAGAGATTTTCGGCTGTAGAAAACGGCCATAAAACCGAATGTTGTCTCATCACCCTTGAAATATTGCGTTTCCGTTTATGGGTTATGCCCAAAGTGATATTTATTCAGGGTGTAAAGCATGGTCTTCGGTACTTAAGGCCGTTTCCGGCCTATAAATATTTTGAAATTTTAATTCATCGTATTCCAAATCGAATTCAGCTCCTAAAAATATTACTTTATCTTGGTCGTTCATAAATTGCAGTTCCTTAAGGAAGAGTTAGTGATTTCCAAAATTTCTAAACATATATTCATTAAGAACTTGAATTACTATATACATCAAGTCAACTAAAACTTCAACAGTCCATATTTAAAGAATTAACGAATTGTAATGCTTTACCGTAAAACATATCAATAATTCCTTTCTAATTAAAGTATCTGTAAACGTCGGGTTCTAGACTGCTGTTTTAGGGCGTTGTTCAAAATATTTAAGATATCTCTTTCATTATAGCATTCTATTATGGTATTGTAAGTTGCCCAATTTTCATTAATTTCACCATTCAACATTTTAGATTTTCATGATTTTATTACCAGTTATTCTGTATCTTTTCTAGAATATAAAACCGTGGTAAAAATATTTTTCTGGCTAATACATTTATTGTTGCTGTTTAAAGTCAGCTCCGCGGTTGAAAATATCTGCTGTATAATCTTCTTAATTCTGGTAATTTTGTAATCAAATCAAAACAAAAACTAACAATATACCAAGTATATGCGTTATATTTTTTTGTTCTCACAACGCATTACCTAAATCGTGAAGAAACTGGTTTAAAGATTCTCTGGAATTAATAAAAAAACGAACTTTTTGGGAGTTTATAAAGGAAAATAAACTCAACATTGATTATTTTTTCTTATATGACGCAAGCTCAGGAATATTTATAGGAAAATATCTCTAATGGGGCTGAGTGAAAAATTATGAAACTCATACAGATTATATCTCTATATAAAAAGAACATTGGTTACAAGATCGAAATTTCTACAATTATTGTCATAATAAGATTAAACAAGAAAAAAAAAAATAATAAGCGTAAGACTCCTTTCTAACCTTGTTATAAGTTGAAAGTTTCAGCTAATGTATCATCAATCATTTAAATATTTGTTTTTTGGCTAATTGGATAGTATGTTGTACGAAAAAAATATTCAGATAGTACTTGCATCACTATTCTAGTTTTTTGTTTCGGTTTGAAATATGCAAAATTAATATTCATAAACAAAATATCTCTAAGGGGGCTGAGTGAAAAATTATCGAACGCATACAGATTATTTCTCTATATGATAAGTATTGTAGTATAAAATTTAGTGGCTGAGACCTACCTGGTTCTAGTGTTATTAATTTTGTTTGGCTTGAAGTAGGTTGATAAGATGAGAGTGCCTCTTGTAAAACAGCAATGCTTAATGTATTATATTTAAAAAAAAAAACAGAGTCTTAACCAATAAATTGTATCCTACATTACTTATCATGTTGAGGTAAAATCTGTATAAGCTTCATCATTCTTTATTCGTTTCCTTTTACGATATCCCGCTTTAAATATGGATAAACTTGTCAATAACCCTTCTTTGAAAATTTATTTAAAAAAATAACATTACACGATCGAAATTTCTACATTGATATAATGATAATAATGATAAGAATATACAAGAAAAACAAATAAGCGTGAGACTCCTTTCTAACCTTCCTAGTTATAAGTCGAAAGTTTCAGTTGATGTAAATTTTCAACAATTTTTTAAACAATTTTCTTAGCGACTTTGGTAATATGTTGTACGAAACAAATATTCAGATAGTGCTCTCATACTATTGTAGTTTTTATTTCGGTCTGAATTATGCAAAATTAATGTTAATAATTTTTTTTTTTTATAACAGAGAGAATATTGTTTTAACTCAATCACTAAATATATGTCACTTAAAATCATCGTATATATGTGTAATCTGTATTAGTTTCATAATCTTTAGCACAGTCCGTTTTGAGATATTCTGCTGAAAACTTCGCCATAAGTGGACTTTAGCCATTTTTTATAATTTATATACAAAAAAAAAATTATGGTCTCAAGACCGAAATTTTTACAGCCAGTGGGACTATAACAATGCTGTATAAAAAAATAATCAAAGGTATATATATATTTTCCTAATCAACTTTTAACTCCCTAAAATTCTCGTTTTATATATTAAAAAAATAAATAATAATAAAACACATTCTTCACAATATAAGAAATTCTTCTGTTATGTTACACTATCTACATATGTTACTCTCATCTACATCAATATATTTAATCTCATATCAATTATACATCATTAACGTTACGAAGTGTATAAATATAAAAAACATCGATTGGTGAGACATCAATATAGTTCTTGATTATTTATCTATTTGTTTAAAATTGTGTTTTACAATTGTCTTTCATATAAAAAGCGTCACTTTATTTTTTAAATTATTATACCCAGTAACATTATGTTTTTTTTTTTTTTTTTTTTTTTTTTTGACTTGATATCTACAAAATTACCAGAATTACAGAGATTTTCCCAACACACCTTAAACATCTGCAAAACTAAAAGCATTAGCCATAAAAATATTTTTTCCACGGGTACATATTCAAGAAAATAAACTAGAATAAATGGTAAACAATTCACAACTTTTTTAATAAAAATTAATAAAACCAAACCATTAACTCCAATTATCCTCCCTATATCCATAGCCTCCTTTAATTTAAATCCTGAGTCCACCCTCTTGAACCAAGATCCATTCTGACCTTTATGTTCCTATCCATAAAGCTAAAAATGAACGTCCCTTTATTATCCGCTCTACTACCCTCTGGAATTCTCTACCTACCCATAACCGCCATGCTGCTTCTCTATCCTCATTCAAATCTTAACATTTCCTGAACCTCCTTACATCCCAAGCTAACGCTTAACAATTGTGATATTTCAATTCTAAGTATTAAATTTTGAATGAAGGAAATAAGTAATAGGCCTACTGTTTAAATGTATTTATAGTTTGTTAATTCATTTATTCTTCATTCTGTTCAACACCATCGTTTTCGGAAGATTTTATTTTTTGTTGTATAATGTTTCTTCTTCTGTCTTATCTCATTATTTTAAATAATAACTAACTCTGTTAATTTTGTATGTTGGTAAGACAGATTGTATTATTTTATATTTCGATGTACAACCTCTTATTTTCTATTGTATTTTGAAAATTATCATTTAAAAAATCCATATCATAATCAAATTATAATCAGTCCTATTAAATCTAAAGAGTTTTATAGTAGCATTTGATTTTGTGATTTCTTCTTGTTAGAATGATTTCGTGACGTGTCACATCAGCCTTTTGGACAGAGCAGCAAGTCATCCAACGGTTCCTGGCTGACCTTGGCTTCCACCTGTGCCATCATCGTCTTACTACGGAATTCCGCCCCTATAGGAAAGGGTATAGGGGCAGATAGTGCTTTCGGGCTAGTAAGCTAACCGCTATGGAAGACTATTTGTCCATTAGAGTTCTAATGTGGCCTGTACCAAATGGAGCCAGGCTTGGTTTCGCTCCAGTTACTCTCCACTGTAGTGCTGACCTCGAAAGCAAACGGAGACACTTCCAAACGGCCCTCAATGATTGTTAAACACGGTCCAATATAGAAGAACAAGTAGAGATTAAAATGCTCACAGACAAATGTGAAGTTTCTCTTCACATGTATTCAACATAATAATGGCAATTTAATGAATTTATTGCTATAAAATTATAACCTGAAACACACGACTTTCACTTGCCTCCGTTGCTAAATATAGTTTAAGATCTTTAAAATGAAGGTGGAGTTGATAAAAGTAATTAGTAGAAGTTAATTCTGTTAAACACTTTAATTAAGTAAAGCTTAATTTGCTGTACCAACGTTTCGGTTTAAATTTTAGGCCATCTTCAGAACTATAAAACAAAAGATAAAAAAATGGTTCAAAACAATAAATAGGCTAAAAAAAAAAAAATAAATAATATTTGTGAGTAGCTTTAACAGATTTTATTACTTCACAAGTTTTTTTCCTTTTTAATACTTATCATATAGAGGTATAATCTGTACAATTTTAATCAGATTTTTTCAGTCCCTATCATGATATCCCACTTCTAATTTATCTGCACTTGACTATAACCATGCTTTGAAAAACAATTTAAAAAAAAACGTCAATACTTACACGATCGAATTTCTACAACCAGTAGTAAAATAATAGGACAATACAAGATAGAAAAATTAAGTGTCAGACTCCTTTTTAACCTTCGTTCTTATAGAAGTTAATTCTGTTAAAGCGTTCTATTAAGAAAAGCTTAATTTTGCCATCGTTTCGTTCTAAATTTTAGTTCCTCTTAATGACTACAAAACAAATGATAACAAAAGTTCATTAAAAACAATAAATGAAGAAAAAAAAAAAAGAATATTTGCGAGTTGGTTAAAGCGATTTTATTACTTGAAAAGAATAATTGAATTCCAAGTTGATAATCTATCAATGCCACTAAATATGTTTCTACAAAAATAATTTTTGCATATTTAAGAGAGTATAAAGGGAAATTATAAATACTAAGTAATTTTAGTATCCATTCTATCCCTTTCTGACGGTATATTATAGATCTATATTACTATTAATATGTTGGGAGAAAATATCTTTTCACTTCTAGTTGGTTATAAAATTCTTTCGTATCGTATATTTACCGGTTTTTTATCTATGCTAACAAGGGTAAATGGTAATTTTTTTTCTAATATACAAAATTAAAGGTAGTTTAGAAGAATGAATTTTTAAATATTGGCATTTAAGCTTAAAAACTATTCCTATGAGAATATTCCATGACCGGAAACATGGAATAAAATAATTGCGAGTTTGTGTCTCGCTGCCAGGTTTTTAACTCTAGGGATTAGCCCTCTTCTCCTGGCTTGAGAAATCCCCACAAAGCCTACCAGGCGACTTAGGGGTGTAAAAAAAACCAAAAAACTAGACAACTCGCGGACTGTGCACACTAACCTTCTCAGCCACCCAACACCTACCAATTTAATTGTTATTGTAAAATAACAATATAATTGTTATTTTATTTTTTAAATTAGTAATTTATATCACATTTATATCGCAACCCGGATGCTCACGCTTTTTTGGCGGATTATTAAAAACTTTAATATTTACTCATATAAGGATATATATAAATTTCTCACGATCCGGTTACCTTAATTTTTTTTTAACAACTCTATCCGAGTCGATTGAACGGTTCCACTTGACAAATTCACGAAATTTAACACCTTGAGGCGTGTTAGCAATAAGCGGCACTTTCACTGGACAACAAACTATAAATAAAAATTCGATATCCTATATTTACCTTCATCTATCTCCCGCCCTATCAGTCGGCCAACTGAGGCGTGAAGAAGTGCTTATGGCTGAGAGAAATGCGTACGCCGTGAAAACAACGAACGGAAGGGCACCGTTATACTAACTTCAGTATCAATTTACCTTTTATATCCCCGAGTTAATATGCCCTTTTTTTCATATTGTTTAGAATCCATTGAATAATTAATATGTAAAAATATATTTTCTTGTTTATTTTATTTTTTTTTTTTTAGTGGTTTTTTCGGCCTTAAAAAATAATGACCAATAATTCAGCCAATCAATAAGAGATTAACTAACCTCGGATACACTTTCCTGTTTAATTTGGAATTTATTTATTTATTTTAAAACTCTCAAAGCAATAAGGAACCTTTTTTAATTATATAATTGTTATGAAGTGTTTAACGACTCGAATTATTTTTTTGGTATGCTATTGGGTGAATTGGATTGAAACAGATAACAGTGATTTTCTCACAGTTACATCTTAAAATATAAATATAGAATATAAGTATTATAATCAATTTTTTAACAAAACAATAGAAATAATATAGGCAAAGAACAGAAATAAGACATTGAAAACGTCACTAGGGGTACTCACTACGTTTGCTATACCATATTTTTTGTGCTATTGTGCTAAACCCATCAAGTTTCTACAGGATATAACTGTAGAAGTTCGACGGATTTAGCAAAATAACACAAATAGCATGCTATAGCAAACGTAGTGAGTACCCCTACTATTTATGAATCCATATTTTTTTAAATTGTCTTTTTATTGTCCTTAAATTCAAATGATTTGATTTAAATATGATGATCATTTTACTAATTCAGTAGTCATATAATCAAACATTATGATAATATAGAATAAACTTAAAGAATTTATTCATGTTTGATTTACTATAGAGCGATATTGCCTTATAACATGATTGATTTTCATGCTAACACAAAAGCAGGGCAACACATCTATGCTGTTAAAAATAATATATAAAATTCTCTAAACAGTAAAAGCTTTATCCAGGATACATGTGGACATGGCTCAGTTGATTGCTCACACGTTTGAGCCAAAACGTCGGCAAAATTAAAATATTAAAAAAAAAAAACGACTGACTCCCGATTATTCCTACCTACGAAAAGTAAAACATTTAAATCATATAATATTTTAAAAAGTGCATTCCGGCCAGTGACCACAAGATAGCCCTGACAAGTACTAACAGAAATACACTTTAGAGTAAACCGTTTCGGATTGCTTGCTATTCAACATATTAGAAATTTTTTAAAGATTTGTTATAGGTGAGGGAAGAAAAAATACCGAAAAGTAATGACAATGATAATTACTATGATGAATTCGACTAATTCCTATAGTTAAAACCTGTTTACTATAGCAATTATGATTTTAACTTAGTTGATATATAGGATTAATTAAGTTTATTCATTCATAAAAAATAGTTTAGTTCAAACTAACTAGTTTGATTCATAGACGTAAATGCAACTTATCTAATCTCATTCAGCCAGTTTACAACTTCTAGTGGAGTAACAACCTTGCCCTTTAACATCGCAAAACTTAACAACTTTTAATTATTTCAATTCCGATTTATAGAAACATTATTTATCGAGAATTCGATTTAGTATGACTTTCCAATTATTGTTTAATACATATATAATAAATGTCAGATCTGGCCATAACATCGTATGACAAGTTATACCTGTATTTGTTTCATATCGTTAATTCGCTACGGAAATAAGTTTTCGATTATCAGCAATTAATTAATATACGACTGCGAAATTTCTTACAAGGTAAAGCTAATGAAAAAACTCTGCTGAAATATAGAGTATTGCTATATCGAACAAACAGCCTTTTTAAAACCAAATTGTTATTAAAATAAGCATAGTAATTAAATACAATACGAAATTCATAATTTATTTATTTCTAGATTATGCTCTGAACCGATTTGGTCACAATTAAAGGGTGGATAAAATTGAAGAAGAATTTAAATCCCATTAAAAAATCCTAGAACCACCTGCGGGTTTGAATCCGTGACCTTTGGTATAGAAGCCCGTTATGCTAGGCAATATGCTACAGGTGATCCTAATAATATAATTATTATCAAGAAGAGTGAAATATTATTAAACTGAATTGACTATGAACATTGAAACTTTTAAAATGCATCCACAGTGCTTTTAATAATGCTTATTAGGTCATTAGCACACATTTTGCCCAATGAATTTATTTAGTTGAATTTTATAAATTTGCAATACCTTATAATTGTTTTTTAATGTTTTCACTAATTTTATTTCAGCAGTTTGAATAAAATATGTGGGATATCTAAGCCTGAACTGATTCATTACATGAACGAGTAATCATCTATTTTAAACTAGCAAGAACAATTTGAACAAACAAGGCAACACGTTGAGAAAACAGGTGGATGTAGGTGAGGAGATATATCGAAAAGTGAGAGTTCATGAAAGTAGCGCGAGAGGTGGAAAGCTTAATTTTTAAAAAAATGGATAATGACATCAAATATTACTTTGTGATAAATCCTATAATATCATCAAATATTTGTTTTTAAAAAATAAAAAACTAAATGGTAAAGTTATATCAAAACAAACAAGTGTAATATACACATCATAAAAACATGTTGTTTTAATGTACAGACTCAATTTTAAGAAATTTAACATTATTTATAATAAAAGCTGAAAACAAATAAATGATGAAGTAATATATTATATATTAGGCGTAGGGAGTGATGACCCTACCCTATAAATACATCGAGAAACGTGAGCGTAATCTCTCATATTACACCGCGAGGCCAAGTGCCTACAAGGCCTGTCGCGCCACTGGAAGAACAATAAGAATAAAGGAAATTCGGTAATTGAATATTTATTATAATTTGTTAAAGAATGTGAGAGTGTATGATATTCGTTTTCACCAAATCTCACGACATTTCACCTCACCTGCACCAATCTGTTTTCCCACCGTGTTTCGTTGCCTTAAAGGTTTCAATATCTAGGCCCAGCAGGACCATATGTTTGGGTTAATCACTTCCATCTCAATGTCAACTCCGTTACTCCTTTGAAAGTAGTAGACTGTATGAAAATACAGAAAAACTGAAGAAATGAAAGATGGAAATAAAAAAACTGTGTACTGTGAAACAAACTTATATTATAAGAAAAACAGTATTAACTTGGATCTGCAAGGTATCTTACTTGGATTAGAATGTACAGTGTTATTCTTTTAATATAACTTTATTATCAGCTCTAGTTAGTTTTTCATTTCCATCTAGATCCAGCTTAATTTAATTACTTTCTCAATATTCATACAGTCCACTCTTTCCAAAAGGAGGTAATCATCTTTACATTGAATTAGAAGTGACTACCCTAAACACTTTTACTAATATTCAGACTGCTTTTCCAAAGTTCCTTCCTTATTGACACATAACCTTCCTCCGAGCGGAGCTAACTGCGATCATCACTAATTTTCCAATTTGACAGAAAAGGATGACCATTGAGCAGATGGAATTAATAGAGTTGCTGCGTGGGCACGCGCTGGTGGCTGCGGAGTTTCCAACCGCGCTGCCAATTGATTCGCCACGCAGGCACAACTAATAAGCTCATTCTCTCCTCCGGCACCTGCTGTATCTTCATCCACAGCTGACATCCTACGCCAAGGTGCCCTCTTACCTTTGTCCCACTTCAACTGTTAATGTACAATTGAACCGTGGACTTTAGAAACAAGCTATATTCTTCAATAGAAACGAAAACCACATTATCACGGATGCTCTTTGACTTGAACGGTTGATTTCATTTTTCATGATAGTTTACATCAGAAATAAATATTTAATCACATAACAGAATTTTTATTTGTTTACTATTTTTTTTTGTTCATCTCGCCTTTGAAGGCTATACGAGGGTTTCTAGGACCGGGGGGTGAGTTCGGGGAATAAATGCTAAGATACTATTCCCCAGCACCGAGACTCGAACTTTTAATTATTTAGTTTCAAGTTTCCGGTTCTTTGTTGCTACGCAACTCGCGTTCAAAGCAACGCGCGCTAACACGCTCCGCCACCCCGCTCTTTCTTTTACCTATATATAAAAAATATTGCAAGGAAAGGATTGCGTTCGTGAAAATTTCGTACTCCAGTTTTCACCGGAAATACACGTTTTAGAATCCCCTGAGCCCGAATGACAAAAGTCCCGCAAAAAAGTCTGTGAGTCAAAAAAAAGTCCTATGAAACTCAAATTTCATATTTAAGACAAATATACGCCTGAGATGTTACAGCAAATTTTATATCAAAATCAGCTAACCAGGAGAGCAACTTTATAAAATGCATTTTGGACCTTTTTACGATTTTCTCAAAAACGGCAGTAAAGTTTTTGATTAAACTCGCTTTATTTATGTATAATTTATTAATCTTGAATTTGATGTAGGTTTTATTCTGATTGAAAGTGTCTGACAGTTCTTAAATCCCAATATTTTAAATTTTATTCTTCTAAAGTATCTTTAATTATTTAGATTTAAAAAAGTTAATTATATCATCTTGTTAGCATTGATATATAACGGCTAAACATGTAAATTTGGTAAGCAATTGAAGGGAAAAAGTTAAGAAACATTTTTTAATGCAATTTTACTATTTTTCAACCAGTTATAGGAAAAAGTTTTTAGAGCCCAGCCTTACAGCATAATCTAAGCGGTAAAAGGGACCAAAATTTGTCATTTCATTTATATACATTGTATAGCTGTGTATCCTGTGTTAGTTTCATGTTTTTTTATTAAGTCCTTTTTTGAGATATTTCCACGTAAACATATTGAAAAACAAAGTTTTTACCATTTTACGAAATTCGTAAACAAAAAGGACTATGTTTTGAAGATTGAATTTTTTACATAAAGTAGGGCTGTTACTGAATATAAAAAATAATCAAAGGTGAGTGAGTCTCTTTTCCTTTATAAACTTTTAGGTCACTAAAAGTCTCATCTTTTATTAATTTTCTAGAATTTTTTTAACCACTTTCTTTACTCTTAAATAGTTGTAAAAACAAAAGATATAAAGCATGCCCTTATCTTATTGTTAGTTTTTGTTTTGACTCAATATTCGCAAAATTATCAGGAGTAGTGAGATTTTCGCAACACGTTTTCAGTCACAAAACTTACTTAAAACGGCTACAACAATAAAATTATAACCCGAAAAAAAAAATTTATCCACGGGTTTTCATTCAGAAAAGGTACAGAATAACTGACAAAAAAATCATTAAATTCTAATACTCTAAGATCCGAACTTGGAACGATCTGCACTGAGCTAACAATAGAATGAAACATATTTTATAACAAATTTAGTATATTAATAAATATGTTAAGAATGGGTTGCCTAAAAAAATCCTGGAAAGACTATTTTAAATTATTTTTTTTTAAATTATTATTAATTAAATGTTGCAACATCATGATACTTTCACCCTGACTTAAAGTTTCAAAGGCATATAATGTGCAGCCGTTGGGTTGCCTAATCTTTTCCTGGACAAACTATCGGTTGTCAGGTATGTCGATATCAGTTATCTGCACCTCTTTGATAATAAAAAAAAAAAGTATATCAATATAAGGATTGTTTTATTGCAAACACATTGATGTAGGGTTACCTGCAAAAAACTTGTTCCTAATCAGGATTGCCGAATTTTAAAGATTAAATTTTAACGCGAGTGGAAATGCATGACAGAGAGATCCAAGTTGAGTATAGCGTGTAATAATAAAGGACCCAACATTGCAGCCGCACGTAATCGGACATTTAATATAAGAAAGTTTGATATCCCATATAAAATTACAGGACCATTTTTTTCACTGTATTTGTGTAAAAAATGGTCCTGTAATTAAATCCGGTAAAATTTTTCTTATTATGATGATGTTACAACATTTAATTAAAAATAGTCTGTCCAGGATTTTTTTAGGCAATCCATTCTTAACATATTTCCTAATATACTAAATTTGTTATAAAAGATGTTCCATTCTATTATCAGCTCGGTGCAGATCGTTTCAAGTTCGGATCTTCTACTATAAAATGTTGAGCGTCAGGGTCTGGAGGACTTGGAATGCATCGATGGATTCGAATGGTGATATCAACTCAGTTATATCTAACTCTATAATTTCTTATATAAGCTAGTAAATATTAAAAATGAATGAAGATTTCAATCCTTTATGATGATCAAAGTGTTAAGCGGTTAGGAGTATATATTGAATATACTTTCAATCAAGCGTATAGAGACAATGTCCTTTCTTCGAGGCATACTAAATCATGAAGGCTGTCCCTCCTGCCAAACAGCCATATCCCAACACTGTTGGTTCAACGTACACCGGTTGGGCAATATAGCTCAATAGAGCACTCTCAATATTTATCGGATATATAATCTTCATCGCAGTAAAAACGCCGTTGCCGAACAACTAGACGCTGAGATTTAGTGGGGCTACTTGCTCGTAAATAACGTCCCACTCCCCGGCCTTATATTCCACCGAGAGGCGATAGCTAACCTCTGCAATTTTACGATTCATAAAACTATTGGTTTTTCAGTCAGGATCGTAGGATTTGCGATCGAGCAATAAAATCTTCTTCGGAAATTCTAACAGTTTGTGGTACTCGTGCAGGCTGGAGCAATATAGGAGACAACGCTAAGAGTTATATGCTGTTTGGGCCTCGGTGACATAAATTTATCCATATCCATAAAATGTAAGGATACATAATTTAAACCATGGTAAACGAGTGATATTTGTGTTTCCATTACTCATATGCAGTCTCTAAGACCAAAATATAAAAATATTGGGTTGTTTCACATGAAATGTCCGTTTTTATAGTTTCTGAAATACATAAAGGATTTTGCAGGTCTCTGTTGTTTTCTTCCGAACGTTTACATATTTAAAGTAAACAGTTACTAATCCTCTACCTTTGTATTATAAACATTAGCTTCCCAATCAATTACTCACTTTTTAGTATACCTCCAAATATGAACATTGAAACACGCGATTTTCGAGTAATATTTTTGTACCAGTTTAAACTTGGCCATTCAGCAGCCGAGGCCGTTAGAAATATTTGCTAGGCGTTTGGGGAAGGGATTGTTAATGAACGGACCATTCGCCGTTGCTTTGCTAACTTTTCAGCTGGGGATACCGACTTGGAAAACTTGTAATAGACAACGATGTCCTCAAACATACAGTAGAAGGAAACCCCTACCACACAGTTAAAGGATTCTCAGCACAACTAAATCCATGTGCGTCTACCGTTTCCAGACATTTAAAGTGTATTGGGAAAGTAAAAAAGTTCGATACATAGGTACCTCATGATCTCACTGAGCGGCAGCAAGACCCCATGTTTCAAAACAAAGTAAAAGTTGAAAGAACTGGGCTACGAAGTTCTTCCGCACCCACCATATTCTCTCGACTTGTCCCCAACAGATTACCACCTGTTCAGGAATTTAGACAACTTAGTCAAAGGAAAACTTTTTGAAATTGCTGATCAAGTGAAAAGTGCGTTTTCAGATTTTGTTTCACTTCAAAGCTCAGAGTTTTTCAGTTCTGGGATAAAAAAGTTGGTGTCACGTTGGGAAAAATATCTAGAAAAAGAAGGTAAATACTTCGAATAAAATTATCTTGTTTTCATATCGTATTTTTAATAAAAATCCTTTACCTTAAAAACGGACATTTCATGTGACACAACCCAATAGTTAATAGTTCAAAGCAATCGATCTGTTTCTAATCCATATTATGAGCTGTTAGTAGAATGTGCAGATTTAAGTAAGTACTTCTTACTTGTGGGAAGTATTTTCGGTCGTCTTCTGACTACGTCGATTGAAGTAGTGTATATTTATATATCAGACTAGATAAAGCAAATTTATATGCTAAAACTGTATATTACAAAAGTGCCTCTACGAATTGATTTTTGGGTAAAAAAAATGCATACCACGTCTCAATGGGTCTAGGATTTTGATAATGACCTTATTTACTTATTCACACTACTCCCCCTGTTTTGCATTTGTTTTCAACTACCATTTGTAGGCAGCTATGACTACATATATTTGGCAAAGGATAACAGTATAAGACAAGGGAGTTACAACTAGGCACTGGATATTTAAAAGTGTCGATTACTGATATTTGAAAGTTTTTTTAGTAATAACAATTTTTATTGAGAAAATTTTACAATCTGTCCCAATTTGGACATTAATAGTATTGCTGAATGATATCAAACATACTACATTCATACAATATTTACACAACATAAAATTACAATAAAATATATACACAATAATGAATCAATACAAAAGTCAATAATTCACTTATACCTATATACACATATACACACTCATACATACATCACATTGAGTGGAGAATCTAGCCAGTGCTAGAACTCCAATATATTTACAAAAGGTCGCGGGGCCACTGCCGTTTCAACCTTCTAGGTGGGTTGTATGGATGAGTGGAGCTGGATAGGGATTGAGCTAAAGGATTAGGATGATGAATGAGGTTCTGGTGGAATTTGGAAAATTTGGATGGAATTAGGTCTGAAATAAATGGAACATTAAGGTCGTGGTGCAAGGTATAATTGGAGACATAATAAGGAGCATTTACTATTGTACGGAGGACTTTGGATTGAAAGGATTGAATGCGTTTGATGTTAGAACGTTTAGCTGTCCCCCACAGTTCAAGTCCGTAGGTCCAGATGGGCTTCAGTATTGTCTTGTAGATTAATAATTTGTTTTCAACTGTAAGTTCAGATTTTCTGTTGAGTAGTCGGTATAACTGTCCGAATCGTCGGTTGAGTTCTTGTCTTTTAAGTCTTGTATGTGGGTTCCAAGTCAATCTTTTGTCTAACAGTAAGCCAAGATACCGGACTGTATCTGAGAGAGGAATCGGTAATGAGTTGAAATAAACTGGCGGACAGGATTTTCGTCTAAGAGTAAAGGTTATGTGTTTACATTTGGCTTCGTTCACCTTTACACGCCAGTTATTACACCAGTGTTCGATAAGGAAAAGGTGTCTCTGAAGGTTTAAGGATGCTGTTTCAGGATTGGAACTGGATGATAGGATGGCGGTGTCGTCTGCAAAAGTTGCCAGAAAGGTATCAGGATGTGTAGGAATATCAGCAGTGTAAAGGATGTAGAGGATGGGTCCCAAGACGCTGCCTTGAGGAACACCGGCCTCAACGGGATAAAGGTTAGAAAATTCTTCACCACAGCGAACTCGGAAGGAACGGTTCGAGAGATAGGATCGGAGAATGAGGTATAGGGACTGGGGTAAATGGGTTTTCAGCTTGAAGAGTAATCCAGTGTGCCATACCCGGTCGAAAGCTTGCGCAATGTCCAGAAACGCACCAGAACAATACTCTTTGCATTCAAGAGCTGAGGAAATATGGTCTACAACTCGGAGCCCCTGTTGAACTGTGGAATGCTGAGGACGGAATCCAAACTGATGGGAAGGAAGATTTTGAGATTCTAATATGGGTTGGATACGTTTAAGAAGAAGCCTTTCGAAGATTTTTGAGAGGATGGGGAGTAGACTAATAGGCCTGTAGGATGAAGTGTTGTTGGAAGGTTTACCTGGTTTTAAAAAAAGGATGATGGTGGAATGTTTCCATATCAGAGGAAAATAGGTGGTGCGGAGGATGCAGTTATAAATATAAGTAAGAAAAATAATGGCTTTCTGGGGAAGTTGTCGGAGGATCTGGGGAGTAAGGAGATCGTGTCCAGGAGATTTACGGAGAGTCAGTTTTTGGAGAAGATATTTGACCTCAGAGGGATTAATAGCTTTAGGAGGTAGGGAAAGTGGAATCGGTGACATAAGAAAGTCTTGCACTTTTGCGGTGTGATTGATGTGGGATTCCGGGTGAGGAGTGAATACTTTGGAGAGGTGTGTGGCGAATTCCTCGGCTTTATCTTCATCAGACGCAGCCCAGGAGTCATCACCACGTCGGAGAGGATGGGAAACATGATGGTATTTTAGGATCTTTTTCGTGACATTCCACAGGGAATTATCACGAGCTGATAGAGAGGAGAGGTAGGAATTAAAGGACTGGGAACGGAAGTTCGCCAACTCCCTCTTCAATTGTCTACAATAGAAGTTATAGGAGCGGCGATCTGTTGGGTGTCGGGTGCGCTGCCATAATGATCTTGCTCGGCGTTTGGTGTGGATAAGGTCTATAATAGGTTGTGGAAAATGATTTTGGTCTGGATTTATATTGGAGTGTTTAGGAGAGGAAGCAGTCCAGACAGCTTGTTGGATGGCGGTGGTAAAGGAATAGACGGAATTATCTAGGTCATCTTGGGTTTTGAGGGTTACTCTGAGGTCAATATTATCGGTCAGGATTTGGCGGAAAAGGTTCCAGTTGACAGGGCCTCGGATGAATGATGGTGAAATGGGTTTTGGAATTGGAGTGAGAGATACTTTTAGGATCAGTGGACTATGGTCTGAGGATAGTTCATCAAGGCGAGTTAAAGACAAGTTGAGAGAGCCTAATCCGCTGTGGATAAAGAAGTCGAGGATGTCAGGATTGCGGTTAGGATCGGTTGGCCAGTAGGTAGGGGAGTCAGGAGGCAGGATATTAAAATTTCGGGAATTGAGTGCAGACAGCAAATTTCGTCCCCGAGAATTCGTGGTTCTGGAACCCCACTGCTGATGCTTGGCGTTTAAGTCTGCACCCAGAATGAAACGATTTCCTAAGGAATCCAGGAAGGATACAAATTCAGAATTGGAAATGGAATGTTTAGGAGGGCAATATGCAGATGTGAGGGTTACCGGAAAGGAAAAAGTCTTGATTACTATGGATGTGGCTTGTAGGAAATCATAGGTGGGAAGTGGGAGTAAATGATGAGAGAGGGATTGGTGGACAATGATAGCAGAACCGGCATGGGCTTTACCGTCTGGGTGGTCAGTACGGTATGTCATGTATTGCGGTATTTTGAAGTACTGTTTAGTCGTTAGTCTTGTTTCAGTTATAAGTGCAACATCGATTGTTTTGTCTTGCAACAACGCTGTCAGTTCGTCAGTATGATTTCTAACACCATTCGCATTCCAAAGGAGAATGGATAAGGAGTTAGGTGAAGTCATTTAAGGATTTTTCAAGGCAGGGATTAGATTCGATACTAGATTTGTGAGGAGTGATATAAGCGGCATAACAAGAGATTTGATTTCGGAGATGAACGATGTCATTAGACTGGTAAGATCTGTGACGTTTGTTGGTGGAGGGATATGAGAAATTTGATGTTGAGGAGTTTTTTGAAGATTAGGTAAACTTTGAGGGATAGATTCTTGTACAATAGATTGAGAATGTTGAGGAAAATGTTGTTCCGGCAGTGCCTCGACTTCATGATTCTGGTTACCACCTCCAAGCAAGTGGGCAAATGACACGTTAGAATTTACAAGTTTTGATGGTTCTCTTCTGCTTCTGGTTGGTACAGCTGTTTCATTCGGATCCTGAGGTTTTTGGTATCTGGTTCTGAGTTTCTTGTAGATTTCACATCCCTTGTAGTTAGCCGGGTGGTCCTTGAGGCACAGAGCACATACAGCGGGTGCTGATCTTGATCTTGTACATTCTTCTGTTTTATGCTGTTCACCGCATTTCACACAGCGTGGTATGTGATGGCAATAACTTTTGGTATGACCATATGCCTGACAGTTATGGCACTGGACTATTTCTTTCTTTGTGTAAGGTTTTTCAACTTTTACACGGGTATAGTACAGTCTGCTGAGGTCATAGATTTTTTCGACTCCTGCTGATGGTTCCAAGTCCACGAAGAATAGAGGCAGTGGACTTTTATCTTTTAGAACGTTGGTGACTTGCCTCACTTGGAATCCTAATTCTGTCAGTTCTTCTTTGATTGCTTCAACGGGTGTTGAGGAATGTAGGTTTCTGATTACGACCCTTAATGCTCTCTCTTGGCGCAGCTGATAGGTATGAAAGTCAGCTTTGGTCTCAGTCAGATATTTTACAATCTTTCTGTAGGTTTCAGCAGTAGTCGGAGATATTTTAGTATCATTGGTTCTACTTATACAATAATAACTATTAGGATCTGTTACTTTATTTAAATGCGCACACATCAGTTTAAAATTTTAATATTTTTAACAAATATTGGTGGAGGTAGTGGTTCTCTGGGTATAGGAGAAGATTCCATGGTTTCTTTTTCATTTTGGAGGATCTGAAATGGATTCGGTGTAAAAAACGGAGATTCATCAGTTATTCCTTGTGATGATGTGCTGGGCTATGGTTCAGAACCTAATGAGGTAGCTGACGCGGTCGCTGGTGGAATCATTTTTTTATTTTGTTCACGGCGGGGTCTCTGTTTTGTGGGGGACGAGTTAGAACCTGCAGATCTAGATCTTTTACTTGCAGACTTTGAGGACATGACTTGATGAAAATATCTCATTGATTAAGAAAATAATAATAATAAATAAATAATGAGATAAGAATTAATGATAAAAGAAAGAAAAGCAAGCCCGAGCTTGCCGAGCTAGCGGCAATCAGCTGATCAGTGACCCTTCTTTCACTTTTTCGTGATTGTACAAAGTAAATTATAACTTTGCTTACCGAAACTTCTCCAATATTCACTGCCGTAATATTCCTGAGGTCTAGTGATGTTCTCCAGACTGAATTCTAGCGAATTCCTACTGAAAAAAGCAAAAATCTGAGAGACGATGTAACGTATGACTGTTATCAGCATTTGAAAGTAAATATATATTTTTTCAAAGCGTCTTGCTAGCTTGTATATTATTTCTTTATTCATAGCTCCATCTCAGGCAGTTCAGCAGGACTTTTATTTATTACAGATATATCATGGACTAACGATCTATAAACCTGGAGGATCTTGAACATACGGCCACGGAATTTTCCTATTACTCAAATATACCTAAAGCTCAAAAAATTTAATTTACTAAAAGAAATAAGTTCTAATGCATAATTGTAAAATGCGGCAAAAAATGTCACAAGTACATATAACGAAACTGTCATCTATAACCTTATGCGAAATTCTCGCATGTTACAATTTGGATCAGACTGAATTAAATATGAAACGAACGGAGAATACTTCAATAAATTGATTTTTCTTATTGTTTCTACTAATAGGTAATAAAAAAAAATGTAACTGTAAATCCATGAAGGGGAATTGACTTAGTATATATGTAGAGAGATTCGTCTTGTTGTAGGTCAACGGCAGTGCAATGAGGTGGTTAGGCCGATATCACGATCAGCCGCCATGTTTTGTTCGTTTTTTTCTAATTTTTTGGTTTTAACTTCCAAGGGACTGGGTTTGCTATTTAAAGATCTTTCCACCATTCGCCCCATCGCGGAGATAACAAAATATTCGGTCCCTAAAAATTAATATAAGTTTCTTTAATTAAATTAAATTGATAGTGACATCTTCGAATTTACATAGCCTATAAGAGCTAAGGAAAATCAATAAGAGATGGTAGAAACTTCACGATTTTCGATAGAGTTGAATGAGGGTAGCGGTCATTAAGGTAAACTCACCTTCCTGTGTGTCGACGTTTCGGCCTATATTGTAGAATATCTCAGTAAATCAACTTTCAATGACACGAAGCGTCGTTTCTTATAAGTGTGTTTTTGTTGAAGAATGCATGGTGCGTGCAACTTCTCCAATAATATTTATTCTCAACGGTCAGCAATAACTCCATTATGTACAATTTTCGTTTTTTTATTTAATTATTAACGAGGTTTTAACTGAAATTTTTTAATTATCTTTCTGAATATACCTATTCTTAACTATTTAAAAAGGTACGTTTATTCAAGATAAAGCACGATTACGTTAAAAAGTTTTGATTCAATAGTAGTATACAATAATACAAGAGTTAAAACAAATTTATGGTATATATTAAAATGGCCAAGGTAGCACAATTTATCAGATACCGTTTTCAAACCACGCCTAGCGGTACCGGTCAACATCGCATTGAGAAATTATTCGAGGGGTGGCAATAGTGTTGAAATCGATTCGCACATGGAGATATTGTAGAGAGTGTCGTTGTGTGTTTGCCCAGATTATCGCTTCGAGGCGCCGTTGTAAATCGACTCGGGGGAGGAAAGTCGCATATAAAAGGGGAAAAAGAAAGTAATATAAATACAGTAAGGGGACTTTCACGGTGCGGGCGGACTGACCTTTATAGCTGACCCCGTCTCCGTTTTCCTCGCTTATTTCTTCTTCAGCCAGCGTGTCTCGGATAATTCGCGTCCCCGTGATCAAGAGGATATGGGATATGGTCCAAGAGATGTTAAAGAGTGTTAGCAATCCTATCAATTGTCTTATGGTAGACCACCAGTTGTTCGCCAGTAATAGTATTGTTATTTTTAATAAATTAAAATATAAAGATTTTATTTTTCACATTATAACCCTGCAATGGGTGCATTTATTTCTATGCCTACTTTCTTGCTATACAACGCGTATTATCTTTACATAGGTACATAAGATAGCATATTTTTGAACAAAGAGTATATAAAGAAAAATAATTAAATTGAAAAAAAAAAAAAATTGTAAATTAAAAAAAAAATATACATCATTTAATGAATAAATAAATAAAGACGCAGGTAGGCATTAAAAAAAAAAAATTATATATCTTGTTATAAATATATATACTCATACGTATTGACGTTGTCCTTGGTGCTCCGAAGAGGTCTCACGTGACCCATTTATAGAATGAATTAAAGTGGCTCCTTCCCTCTATCCTCAGACAATATTTCCTAGAATCATATCTTTACCAATCCGTCAACTACCAGCTACCTCCTTATATCCACAGACTTGTGCAATTTAAATCGTCAGCCTACGACCTCCAAACAAGATCATGACCTTTATATTTCTACCCATAGAACAACAACTTTTGATCATTTCTTTCTTGTCCGCTCTACTTCTCTCTGGAATTCCCTACCTACTCATATCCGCCATGCTTCTTCCCTACCATCATTCAAGTCCCAGCTATTCCAGTACTTACTGTCATCCTAAACATACGCTCAATAAGATATTTCAAATCAAAATTTAATTTAAAAAGAAAATTTATTATTTATTGTTCATATTTTTATATGGATCAATTATTAAGAATCAGTTTCAATGTTTAGTATTGTTTAACACATCAGAAGTTATTATTTATTTATTTTACTCATTTATTTTATTGTATCCTTTCTTTTCTTTTTATATCACTGTGAATAAGAATTAATTATAATCCTTTGGTATTGAAGCCAGACTCATTTTATATCCTAATTGTACATATCAATTGTTCTTAAGGGGCCTTGTCCCAGAATAAAAATCTATTTTCTATTCTATATATATACATACATTCATGATATTAAGAAAAAAAATTATGACAATCTTCTTGGTTGCTAACGTCATTTCCTACACTTTAATAAAATAATATATCATGGCATTAAAATAGTTATGGATAGAAATTAAATGAAGTAATATAAATGAAATATTTATTCAAATAAAATCATTATCTCTCTTAATCATTTTTAACACAGTTAATTATGACTATCTCTATTAAAAGTATTACATTATTTGGCCCTTTTGGCTTGTGCTAAATCTGCTGAACTACATTGGTACAGGTAATAGCTAGAAATAATCAGGGGTCAGGCTGGTAAACAATATTTTCATTTTGTCGAAGTGTCAACTCTAATTTGTCAGTTATCACCAGGGCATGTCAAGCGGAAAATCAAGTTCGAAACTATAAGGAGGTATCTGCTTCACAATACCTTAAAATTTAGGGACGGGACAGAAAATGGAAGATTAGGAATAAAATGAAATTCGATAATTATACTGAATTGGTATCGAATAAAAAAATATACCCATAATATAAATATTATAAATTAAAAAAATAATTATTACAATGGAAGGAAAGATAACTCCAGACAAAATAAATCAAAAACATTGGGCGATTAAAGACTTTATTTTTGTAAGATTTTTTTTTTTTTTTCTAGATCTTACTTGGTACCAGAAGCCTCATTCTTAATACATGTTTTGATATTTCACCTACTGAGACTTCTTATGATTACTAAGAATGTTAATGGGAAATGTTATGAATAACTGCAACAAACTGAAGTTTAATTGAATGTAATATTTCTTGGAAATTTGTACTTTAAACCAGATTTTGAGATATATTTGTTATTTATATATATATTTTTTATTTACAAGTTATTCAGTAAAAAAAAAAAAATAAGATATATCATGCGTATTGATATGAATCTTGATTTCATTGATCTATTTTATCCCATAAATTTACAAGAGTTTATATTTAAAATACTAGAAATGACTGAATATTTTTAAACGAGTAAGCTCTTTTTGTATTTTATATTTAAACCATTACAAATAAATATTATGTCTATATTAAAATAATTAAATTTTATTTGAATAAAATACAAATTTAAAGCAATCAGTAAGATATAAATAATAAAAGCGGATTAATGTTTATGTCTCTTTCCTCAGAAGGAAATTAAAACGACAGTCACGTTTTGTATACTGGGTCATAATATATTGTCTTCTCTCATTGTAGGGATTTTCAGTATATCTTTACCGCAGGAGCTCCGCGCCTGTCTTTTTTTCCTTTTAATGCATTGCTCCCAATTCTCAGATAATGTTCACGTTGGCATAAATCTGTTTGGAAACACGTGATCTTTATTTGGACCAGCCCTGAGTTACAATAACGATTAGGCAGTATGCCCCCAAGAGGATTTAGAGAACAGTTAGATGCAAATGGCGAAGGCATGATCGCCTGATTTGTGGCTTTTTATCCCCTATCTTTGTCCCGTAACTTTTTCTTTCCCCTCGTGCGCCACGCTTCTTCTTCGGTTTCTCTTTTCCACAACTTTACTAATTTTAATCGCCGGCATTCTGTTTTTCTCTTTGGCAGTACACATTTGTATCCTCACCTCTGTGCTTTGCTTCCCAAGGGCACGGTGGTAGTAGACGTTGCTATGCAATAAAGTTTTTCTATATTTCTATGACACTGATTTTTATCTGAAATGAATTCGTCATTAACGTAATAATAAATTTTAAACGTCTTTTTTTTTTTTTTAATCTTTAGCGGCCTACAGGCGTTTAGTACTCATCTAGATTCGTGCCATTTCACGTACAAGGGGTCGTACTAGTAGGTGCCTAATCACGCTCAGCTGTCAGGTTTTTGTCCATTATTTGGGTACCCACTTTATATTATAAAAACAACTACTATATAGTCTGTGGAAGCTATAAGGAGTATTTAAGAATTAAATGCTAGACAAATAAATCAGAATTTTATGACGTGGTCAGGAACAGTATTCTTAAAACTTGTGAAAACAATAGGGATTTTTTTTACTATGTTATCTTATGTTATGTATCCTTTTTGGTTTCGTTTGTTTAATTTTGTTTTTCCAATAGTGTATTTTTCATATGACAAAAATTTATGGAAGTTATTAACGATATATAACATCTAAACAAGAGTAAGAAATCCTTAGTTATGCCGTTCTTCGGAGGGGACGTTAAAAGGTGTACCCGAGCCTGTGCGATGTCAGGTACTCGTTAAAGATCCCTATCCTAATAAAACCTGGACAGGCAAAATTTAGGACTCCCACTGTAGCATTGTCCGATTAGCCATAGTAGCATAAAGTGACGTTAAATAAACAAACAAACAAACATCTAAACAAGGTCCCAATATCACTGGCCCAAAATATTTTAGTAAGCTATTTGATTTATTGGAAATATGATGCTTGTCATAATTTATTTTAGATTTTTAGTTTACTTCAGCTTTTTCAGTAAGACACCATACATAAAACTATTCCTGTTTCACTGCGACGAATTTTATACTAATAAAAATGAAAATAAATATTGTATATTTCTTGATCTTGCTTCGACAGTACAAAACTGTAATTTTTCGATTCAACCATGATATACCAATTGAAAAACTACAAAATATCAATATTTCCTACTTATGTTATAATTCGATATTTTAATCTTGCGCAGAGACAATATCGTAACCAATGAAGGCCTACATAAGCGCGATTATTGCTAGTTGAAAAAATTCGATATTTTAAATAAAATGTATTTGTGTGTTCCCTAATTGGGTCTAAATATAACATTACCGCTCCACGCAAATATAATTCTGGTTCGAACCAGGGAAATAGTGTAAAGTTGACTAGCGGCTTATCCAGTAGACTACACAGCTTCAGTAACCAGGGGCTAAATAGTCTACTACGTAATAGACCTATAATATAAAATAGGTACCTGTGAATCGGATCAAGATTTATAAATGTAAATTTGCTCTGAATGTTGACAGAATTTAGCACACAACAATCGGCAGAAGGGTAAAAAGTCAGTTCTGCCAACCACCATTTATTATAATTTATTTTCGATCCTGTACTATCTTTACACCTTTCTTATAAAGACTGAATTCAGCTAAGGTATGCAATACCTTTGATTTTTTCCTAAACCGCTACTGTTTACGAATACGAAAATGCAGTGAATGGTACATAAGCTAATAACGCAAACATCCTTTAAACATTTCAGAAAAGATCATAAAAAATTTAGTCAGTACATAACTGTTGTACCTTGAGGAGCTGTTGATGTAGATTAATAAAACGTTGCTGAGCGGGCGTCACAACAATGCTTGTGTGGCCGCTCAGCTCATTCATTCACCCTGAAAAAGGCCTATAATTTAGGCCGAAACGTCGGTACCAATAAATTAAGTATATATTTAATTGTCTGTTCTATTGACTGCACCCTGAACCAACTTCTCCCACAAAAGTATTTTTATTCTTTAGATGCTGATAAAAATTAATATACCCTTTAAAACATGGAAATGATCGTAATCAGTAAAACCTTTTCAGAAGTAGTGATCACATTTGCAAAAAAACAACAACAAAAACACTAGCTATAAATAAATATTAGAAACTATATATACATTTCAGTAAAACATTTTGGGGGTGTTTGTTGCATGTGGATTTATTAATTCAATTCTACCCGTGTGAATAATTAATTAATTATACTAAGACCTTGATACCAGGACTGATCTTGACTTGACCTTTGAGTAATTGACATTACATTCTTGAACGTTATCGGATCCCACAGTGTGCGATGGTATTTTTTTTTTTTATTTATTTGCAATATTATTGTTTTCTATACTGAATAGTAATGAACTATAGTACTGTTAGATAATGTTCTATAGAAAAAAAAAAATCCTTTTTTAAAGATGCAAAGGAGTTATGCAACTTCCATTGCATCGAATGTGCAATAAGTCGTTTCTTATTTACTCAAATTATGAAAATATTTCATACAACAGTAGCCATCTAACATCAGATAGCGAAAATCGTGGAGTCACGTCCGAGATAGTCGAATCAGCAAATATCCATCTTTATAAATAAAAAAAATGTAACGAAGTAAAAGTATTGTAAGTCTGAGAAAACTTTATTTGTGGACCCTTGTTTTCAATATACGTGTACTAAAAGAAAACTACTTACTGTCTAAAGATTACAGTGTACTCTACTGTACTTTCATACATGTTACTATATAAACATTTTAAAATATGTGGGAAGCCAAGTGGTAGGGTGCTGGTCGATGATTTTCGAGCTTAGGTTTCGGGGTTTGGCTTTTTTTTTACTATTAAAAATATATCGGTTTTCCTCAAATTTAAGAAAATTCAGAAGAAATGATTTCTGAATAGGGATTTTTTTTTTTTTCCCGAAATGGAATCCCTTATAAATGTCTAATTTGCACAGTAATCTGAATTCATATCAATTATTAGAAATATTATTGTGTAATTCAGAAGTTATTAAAATAAAAATGTATTTCTTTGTATAAATATATTTTGAAAGCTTACGTTTTCTATAGAAATTATAGATTCAGTTTCTATAGAAATATTATTTTTAAACTAAATAATATAACAATAATAATTAATATCCTTCACTATTACTTAATTTATATATTTTTTCTTTCTTAAAAACTTAACCTTTATAAAATATTTAGTTTTCTAGCAGTTTACGAAACATCTGTATTGTTACCATCACTTACTAAAATATTTTTTTAACAAGGGAAAATTTTCTTTTTTTCTTAGAATATGATGGTGATTTCTTTCATGATGATAGAGTCATGCTATATGATGAAGAGTCGGTTGGAGGTGCGGTCATCAAGATTGTATTTATTTATTTTGTAACATAAACGCTTTTCAATCATAAAGGTTATTTTAGCCCTAAACTAATAATACAGATACAATATAATAATACATACATATATACTAATAATAATACATACATATAATACATACATGATAAATAATAAAATACAATACAAAAAATATACATAATATACGAAATAATACATACAATACGAAAATAATACATACATATATACTAATAATACATACATAATACAGATACTAATAATAGAGATACAATATTTTAAGTTAAATACAAACTACATATTTTAGGTTAAATTATATAAGATAACTACATATAAGAAAAGAATAAAATAATAATATATATAATATATTAAAAATCAAAAACAGGAACATTCTTTTTTTTTTAATTTTGTAAAATATTGATGTTATATTTATATAATTCATCAGTTTTATGGCTGACACCTCTGAGTATTTTGTAATATTGTGCCAATTTCAGTCTTCCATACCAATCCCTCTTCGCTCGGCTTCGAAGGAAAAGCTATCCAGCAGTATATGTGGTACTGTGAGGATAACCCCATGAGGTGGAACATTGGGGCGGTCATCAAGAAAACACACCAATAAGACAAAACAATTTTATTTGTGTTCTGACATTTTGGGCCTTTATCATGACTAAGAAAAACAAGAATACAATCAATAGAACAAAAAATAAGTTAATGACTTAAGGTTGATTTAGGGCTGAATAATTCTTCCATTAATACTCATATTTTATTTTATGACGTTTCGGGATATTCTCCCATCTTCAGAAATCTCGTTATATATTCTGTAATCCCAACATTTACACTAGTCACACCTTGAGCCAGGTAAAAAAGTAAAAACGTAAGTCAATATCTAAACACTTCAGATCTGAGCAAGAGTATTGCTCAGATCTTTGTCCTCAACTGTTTTTTACCTGGCTCAAGGTGTGACTAGTGTAAATGTTGGGATTACAGAATATATAACGAGATTTCTGAAGATGGGAGAATATCCCGAAACGTCATGAAATAAAAGATGAGTATTAATGGAAGAATTATTCAGCCTTAAATCAACCTTAATAATTAAATGAGATCTTCCTTGTTTAGAATATATTGATATAATAAGTTAATGACAATAATGAAACAATAGTAATAAAATATGGAACCACGCAGTCATATAAAATGATAATATCAGTATGGAATATTTTAAACATTATAATAAGCAACTAAGTATCTAATTGAAGTTATGAAAATTAAGAAAATAATAGCATATAGGAAAAAAAAAATTATAGATTCCCATATCCGATTCTCGACTATTAGCAAGGAAAAATAAAATTTTGTGTTTTTATTTTTGTGATCTCTGATTCTCATCAGAAAAACCCAAGTATATCTACTTGGTGTGCACGGACAGAAAAATAAGTGATGCAAAATGAAAGAAGAGAAAATTTACTAGAAGATCAAAAATTACTATATACTAACTGTAAATATTAAATGTACCTCTTTCTTAATATTAATTATTATTAAAAATATTATTTCATTTATTTATTAACGTAATTTTCGTTAATATGTTTTCTAATATAGATTTTAAATAATTGAAATTTAGTTCCATTTTTCTTGTAAATACAGTAATAATTTCTATTAATAGTATTTATAAAATTAAAAATTATGTTTGTTTTTCCTTTTAATATAAAATTAGTGTTAATTTTTTCTAATATTTTTAAATTAGAGTTATAATTTTTGTCATTATTTTTCTTTTCTTTTTTTTTTGCAGTTGTGTTTCTTTTCTATTTTTCTAAAATTAATTGTATTATGTTTAACGATAAATTCATCAATGATTCAGGTTTCAAAAAAGTATTCGGAATCATTTGAAGTTCCATCCAAATTTGTATTTTATTTTTAAATATAACCAGACTTTTCCAGCGTTGGTAATTTAGAGAAAGGTCGTATAAGGGTACAAGTTTGTTATCCTTACGGCGCCTAACAACTGACAATATGCAGATAAGAATAGGAAAATAGGGAGAGAGAAATAAGTGGTGTTACGAGAGGTCTGAAAAGAAATCATATCCATAACTATAATATACCATATATGTACATACACATACAATATGGATATTTATGAAGATATTTTTTTCTACTTTTAATTTCATTAACTGTTTTCTACGTTTCAGAAAATTCTATGACGAAAGCAATTATTGTTTTATATCATCATACGAATTTCAATATGATCTGTTCCATAATCATTAACGCTTTTCTTAACAAAATAATTCTGACTGATTAATTTATAATTATATCAGTTATTAAATTAGAGTGCAATTCAACATTCCATCACACTTTCGTTGAAAAAAAAAAGGTACTAACTTGCGATGCTGATTTTAGAAGTTCAGTTGTGAGCTGTTGGAAACTTCTCTATAACCGAAAGTAACATTCTCTGTTTGATTTCACGAACGGTTCTCTAAGATTATACGATCATGTGCTTTTTTTTTTTTGCTTTTTTTTTTAAGGAACAAGTCATCAAATAGTAATTACAAGAGGATTGGGAGGGCCGTGAAGTGGAAAAGGTTACGCCGCCAAAAGACTATACTCTAAATAACCTCTTCGTGTCAGCCATCAAGCCAGGAGTGTATGAGGCGAAGAAGGCGATGGGAGAAAAGTCAATCCGGATAACAAATGGAACAAGTGTCATATAACTTCTTCTTGACAATACCATTATCTGTAGAAAAGTATCTGGATTTGTTGCGAACCCTATCACTGTGCCGTAACAAATGTTAAAGAAGTGACACCCTCTGCGATAAATTTAAAATCTTTATTAGGCAGAGACTTCAGTAAAGTGTAATAATTAAAATCGATGATGTCAGTAACTATCGCAATTTCGTAAAAACTTATGATGAGTTTGGCAATAACATTTACATCATTGTTCTTTACAAACCGGGAATCTATTAATGTAATCTTATTCCCAGCATATTTTTTTATTTATTTAATTATTGGAGTTTACAACTGTATAATGGAATACAATAATTAAATTGTAATGAAATGTAAAAAGGCATTAAACACATGTAGAGAAGTTTTCCAATGGAAGCACTCTAAAACTAGAAGGTCTCAGGGCCATCTCCTTTCCAGACGCCTCGTAGGATTGTGAGAATTGGAAGAGGAAGAAAGGATTAAAACTAGACGATTAGGGTGAGAATGGAGTTTGTCATGAAAGGAATAGTATCTAGATCGGGCCAAATCAGCAACATACGGAACATTGAGGTCTTTATGGATTAGTTTATTCGTGACAAAGTAATGAGCATTGAGGATTTTCCGAGAGGAGTGAGTATTAAGGAAACAGCAGGGCAGGATGTCATAGGTTTACGACGAACGGTAAAGGTCCAGCATATTTAAAAAAGAAATGTTAAACTTCTATGCTGTCCTCATATATGCCCAAAGCTTCATGGAAATAGCTGCCGGCTTCTTGAGGATTCTGTGAAAATATTCTTACATTAAGCATAGAAAAAGCAACAAGAGTGTCGTGTGGAACGTTGCTGAAGGAATTTAACGCACGGTTGAAACCAGGAAGCCATCATGAAAACAACCAGGATACAGATTGTGGAAGCTAAGCCAAGTATTTAAAAATTCAATGCTAGAAAAATAAAATCAGTATTATATATAAAGCACGTATGGTGGCTTCTATTTTTTAAGCTTAATAATATTTGCAAGCAATGGTTATTTTATCCCGTTATGAATTCTGAACATACAGATATGATCACGAGCTGTATTATGAAAACTTACAATACGGATTGTTATTTAATTATATATTTTTCTTTCTTGGTTTTATTTGTTAAATGTTGTTTTTTCAAAATTTTATTTTTACATTACTAAAATTATTAACCATTTTTTTGCCAATATTGTTCACCGCCACCATTCTGCAACTTAATAAAGTCACAATATCCTGGGCTCTCAGGTTTTTTTTATTTGATTTATACAAAATATGGTACTCTTCGTAATGGAAAATCTTACTGCCACTTTTTTAATAAGGTAATGTACATAATACTATTTTATTTTGAATGGTGATAAATCTGGGTGAAGGTCTGATGTAATATTTGATCAAAAAGATTAGTTGTTAAATTCACCATTTTATTTTAAATGCAAAATACGGCAAATACCTCATTATGAGGTGTAAACAATTTTTTTCTAATATGCGTTACTAATTTATGTTCCGGCTTTATGGCTAAAATTTTTTGTTATAATATTTAATAATGCAAATCTGTCGTTGATTTGATGATATTACTTGAAAAAGGCAAACTACTAAGTTAGGTATCAACCAATTTGTCTCTAATTAGGCGCTACAAAATATCAATATTTTATATCAAAACTAGAATTAGAAATTTAAATAAACCGTAGAATCATAATAAACTGCAACACTGAACGAAATAAACTAAGTGCACTAAAACGCTTCTCCTTCCCCGTCATACGCGGTAGGCAAGCCACTTAAGATCTCAGCGCTTTTTCGTAACAGTTTAAAAATATAACATACTCATTTATTAAAATTGTCACCTTCATCATTCTAATTCACACGAAATGATAAGCATCTCAATAACGTAATTCTAAGTGACTGAATTGTAACGACATTTTAAAGTAATGATGAAGAAATATTTTATTTTCGTGACTGTTTGAAATAAATTGAATTCCTTTTCAGTCTGCTTTGGTTCCGCATAACTTAAGCCATGATTGCATTCTTATTTAGTATGAAATTCGTGGCCACGAAAATAGGAACGTAAAATCAAAAGCTATAAAAACGGAAGAAAAATTTATTATGTGACCAACAGCATATTAAAAATTTTGGAGTGATTCCAATTGGATCTTGTAATGAAAGACTTATTTCGCTATATCAAGAAATTTATTTGAAGAATATGTGCTCCTCTATTTTTTTTATTTTTGTTCTTATTACTTATTAACGCTATAACTATGCTAGATCTTAAGCAATTTAAATGTTTCTCTCTTTTTTTTTTTTTTTTTTTTTGGAAATTTAATTCTCTTTGAAATAGTTTGAAGAAAAAAAAAAGCTTGTTTAGTATTTATTTATTTGAGGAAACAGATTTGTTTAATTCGTTATTCGGATTATATGCGTCTTCGAATGTAAACCATCAAATTTTAAGGGGAGGGGGGAGCTATATTTTTTTTGGTTGATTGCAAAGGTTTATTATTAAAAATCATAAACCTAAAGCATTTAAACTAGACTGTGGTACTATTCCCTTCTCTTTTCATTTGATTTTCATTTAGATAATTCAAATAGAATTTCGTGATTCCAGAACACCTTACTTTTTTCTCTATCATCAATAATAAACGAGTTATCAGGGAGTCACATCTCAATAACTAAGTTATAAGCATTTACCTAGTCAAATTTCAAATTTTTTCCCCTTTTCTTTATGTTTCTTGTTTATTGCGCTTTACTGATTGTAAAATTCTATTCATATTTTTCTTTATCTTCAAAAATAACTGAGTAATGAGCGTATTCATAGATAAAATTCCATTTTTTTTATTTTTTTTTAATAATTATTTGCGGTTTTTTTATTAATAAGCACTAATATTTTTTTCTTTTTTTTGCTGTTATTACAAAAAAAAAAAGAGCTATTGAATTAAATCGGTCGCCATTTAAAAGATAACCAGCTGATTTAACGTCTAGGTATTAGGATCATCGTTGCATGCCCTAGTAATTTTTTATGGCGAATTAAAAAAAATTGATCCAGTTGTACGGACGGCATACGAACGAATTTTTTCAATCTTTATTCGGGTTCCACTTCTTGACACGTAAGCTCTCAAAGTTTCGGGAGAGGGATAATTTTTTTTTTTTTTTTTTTGGTCGATTACAAAGATTCATTAATAAAAAAATGAACCAAAATACATACTAAATTTAAAAAAAAAAATATAAACAATATCAATGTTGAAACTTTGTTGGAACATTAAACTTATATTTCGATTTTTACCTGTATTCTTCCAAGTTTATAGTCGCTATAATTGAGGTCTATAGTAAATAATATGTTTCTCTTTTTTAAACTGGACGTATTTGCTTATATTCCAAATTCGATAAATGAGTAATTGAGTTTTTCAGAAGCTGTTATCATTGCAGTAAATCTTATTGTTACAAGAACATATAAATTAAACTTTTCTTTTTTCTCAATGTTGTGCAAGTTAAATGGGAACTTAAAAGGTCAATCAATGGCTACTTCAATAGAAAATTAAATAGATGGCTTCGTAACACGATTGAAATAAATCTCATTGAGAACCTTGAACTTTGTATGTATTGAAGAATGTATTCCATGCCGAGATTTGTTTGGACCATAATAACAATAGGTGTGTAATTATAAACACAATAAACAAAAAAATGTCTTCATTGGTTCATTCATAATATATATCTACCAGACGTTCATTGAATAAATCCGGGAAAATCCTAGTGAGAGATGATCAAGTTTCCTCACAATTGATTTGTGAATTGAGACGTTGATTTCCAAAGGTACTAAAGGACAATTTTTACGAAATTGATATTTTCACATATTTATATTCTCCTTATTTGTTTTATCTAAATCTTAAATCTGATTTTATCTAATGAACACTCATGCTCCTTTAATAACGTGATTTAGAAATGCTATTAATTTCTTAAGATACTAATTACACATTTATTTTTATTCTAAATCATACCAGAACACTTAATTTCATAACTTTAATATGGTTTTATTAATATAGTAAAGAAATAATTCTAGATTTTAATGAGAAAAGAATCAAATTAGCTGGTTTAATAATATAATAATGAGAGATTTTCGCGCTCCCTGAAAAGTTCCCCAGAATGGATATAGTACCTTTTGGAAATCAACGTCTCAATTACTCTCACATAATCATGTTTTTTGAATAATTATTTTTTTTTTTTTTAAAACAATATTTATTCCTGATGTTTTCACGATAATATGCACAGGAATGATACCTATTGGATAATAGAATAGTGTTACAATTTTTAAGTTATCGTGAATTTTGAAAACCGTATGTGTTCCGTAATTGCTTGGCATTCGTAGCTTATTGAAAAGGCTCATCGGCTTTATAAATTTAATTTTAGAATGTTATGCCAAGAAACGATTTAATGTTTAATCTTTATCATATTATGATACTTAAAATTATATAATTTGGAAATCAAAAGTTATTTAACTTTTATCTTACATAAGATAATATTTGTTAAACAATGTAGAGTTCCCCAAAACTAAAATCTTGCGATAACTCCTATCTCAATATGTCGAATTTAAATGTTCAGAACTCCAACCAACATACTTCCTCATCCTCCAGTTCTACCTCTCTGATAGAACCTTTAAAATCAACCACAATAGTTCCTATTCATCCACTTTTACTCAGTCTGCTGGTGTTCCTCAAGGCAGTATCCTAGGACCCATTCTCTACACAGTCTATACAGCTGATATCCCAACCCATCCTAACACATTCCTTTCTACCTATTCCGATGACACTTGCGTGCTATCAGTTAATAACGATCCTAGTATTGCCTCTCAAAACCTCCAATCCCACATCAGAGACCTTGAGGTATGGTGTCAGAATTGGAGAATTAAAATCAACTCCAATAAATCCCACCAGATTACCTTTACCCTTCGTCGTAAACCTATGACATCCTGCCCTACAGTGTCCTTTAATGATATTCCGCTTGTCCCTTTTGAACAGATCCGTTATTTAGGCCTCCTGCTTGACAAAAGTCTTACATGGAAACCGCATACAAGACTGAAAAGACAAGAAACTGCTCGCCGATTTCGGTTACTTCAACATTTAATTGACAGACGCTCTAACCTTTATTTTTACTACAAAAGACTAATTTACATGACAATCATAAGGCCTATCTGGACTTACGGAGTTGAGCATTAGGGCTCTACTAAACCATCAAACTCTTCCCGTATCCAATCCTTACAATCCAAAATCCTTCGCAAAATCCTTAACGCTCCTTACTTTGTCACCAATAAAATCATTCACAAAAACCATAATGTTCCATATGTTACTGATTTGGCCTGTACCAGGTATCTCTCCTTCCATGAAAAACTCCACTCCCACTCTCCAATGGGCAGTTTCTCTTCATGTCTTTTTCATGTGTATTATCATTGTAGCATATTTACTTGATGTATGAACATACAGTTGTAAATTTCAATAAATGAATTAAAAAAAAAAAAAAAATTTCAGAAGAAAATCTAATTGCAATGTAAAAAAGGCACCTTGATGGAAAACAATTCTCTCAACTCACTTCATCAAAAGCTCTGAAAGACATACCTACAGGATCAAATTCCATTAATTTAAAAACAATTTGCTCATTACTTCCAGGAAATATGAAATGTAATATATTGAAAGACGATTATCTATTCCGCGGCGAAAAGGAGAATCGATTCAATTGTGGTGATTCTTTTCCCTTTTGAATCGTACCCAATACTTGCTGTAACCCGCGGCTTTGCTCGCGAACATTTTATTTGGTCTTTATTTAAATTTTCATAAGTGCGTTTATGAGTGGTAACTATAAAACGCATATGATAGAGCAGTGGTTTGTAGATGTGGTAACAAAGAAACTACTTATAAAACACACTTATTTATTTTTTTTTTTCTTACTCGTGTATTTCTTGGTGGCTGCACCCCCAACCAACTTCTCCACCATATAGTCAAAACAATCAAAAACTACTCTATTATTGTAAGACGTATAAATTTTCAAGAAATATAAATAATAAATTTTTTGCAATTATATTAATCAAAGTTGATTTCAAATGAAAATATTCCCATTCGTTGGATTAGTGTATATCAAACACATTTATGCTGCAAACGTAACTATATACAACCATTACGTTACGTCTAAAATAATTAAGTAATTTTGGGTGTGCCTACTTCTACTTGATCCCTATTGTAAATTTAACAGGATTAAATGGCAACTTATTAGACTAAAGTTAGAATTATGGTTGATAAGGAAAGTGATTTAAAAAACTTAACCTATTACTATAATTAATCTAATACAACTATAAATATCTTGTTTCTAATATCGAGACACATTGAAAAATAGAACAAAAACTCCACTTCTTTATCTTTGTTTGCGGTTCGGTGAATTCAATTTGATAAATAAAATAATTTAAATTAAAATTGCTACAATAGCGAAAGACGTTGATAGTGATTATGTTGAACGAGGTTATATAAAATAAATAAAGATTATTATTTCATGTCAGATATCAATTTTATTTACTCAATGTTACAATTACGTACTTCCAAGTAGCCACATCCAAATTATTCAATAACATCGATTTATCTTTTAAACATAACCGTTGTATATCATCATAACTCATTGCAATCAATTAATAATCACATATGGGAAGGTTAACATGTTTAACCAGTGTTGTAACCAAAAACAAAATATATTTTCAACCATTTAGAATAGTAATAAAAACTATCATATCATTTAAGTTGGACTAAATAACAGATACTTACGGAGTTTGATCAAAGTCGGTTCAGTAATTTCAGAGTTATATATATTATATATATATATATATATATATATATATATATATATATATAGATGTGTCTATTGTTAAGAAACCTTTCAATGGGAATGACAATTAAACATAAAACAGTCCTTAAAATATGAAAATCGGGCACATCCTTTAAAATAGTAAAATTAGTCCTTTTCGTACGTGAAATTTTCGCCACATGAAAGGAAGAACAAGATTAATGAGGATTTTACTGCTATATTTTTAGTATTTAAGAGCTATGCGGAGGGCCAGTATTCTCCTGTTCTGTGATCGAATAAACATTTATTTGGGCTGTTACATCAGCCATAGGAAGGGAGGTCTTCCTGAGGTCGCGAACCTCTGTAAATTGGGTCCCCAGATTTTGAGAAAAGGTTTGGAGGTTGAGCTTATTTTAGGCCTAATCCACACGTTTTACAACCATTAGCCTGGATAAAGTACGAATTCCAACATCCACTAAACCCAAACGTTCCCGCCTCCCCCCCCACCTACGATAATTTTAGATGTTTTTTTGTTAATTAAACAATTTTACTTAGTATTGTGCTATTTATTAATGCCTAAGATTATCAATTCACTTAAAACGTGTGGGGTTCACCTGTAGTGTAGTGGCTATCATAACAACAATGTATACCCGGGGACGCTTTTTCGAACCCGACAGATGACTCTGGGATTTTTAAAGAGAGTAACAAATACTTGGTCACTCCTACCTTTGGAAGGGATGTCAATGCTGTTCTCTGAGCCTGTGCAATGTCATGTACTTCTTAAAGATCACTATCCTAATTAAAAGTGAACAGGCAGAACTTAGGACTCCAACTGTAGCTTCGTCTGATTACCCTCAGTAGCAGAAAAGAGATGCTAAATCAACAAACTAGCAAACAACTTAAAAAGTGAAAATTTCAAAAACCGCACGAGTCCAATAGATTAAATTTTTAAAAAAATCTGGTGCGCTCAACACACAACTTTCACTTACCTCCTTTGTTGAAATTAATTTAAGAATTTTCATTTATACTTAAAGATGAAAAAATATCAAATAATAAATTAAATGATGTTTCTATAGAAAAATGTGTTTTAATAAATAATTTATTATATTTTTTTCTACAGTTATCAGTTAGCTTTATCGGTTTTTCATCACTCACCATTAACCTTTACAATTCCATGTATCAGATAATATTTTTTTCTAAAACCTTTACATTACCAACAGTATATTATACATTTATGTAGGTATTCTTGTTTTCAAAAACGAAATTTTTTTAGTAAATTTGTTACCACACGAAAGCTTGTCATGTTTATCAGACCATTATTAGCAATATTGTAAATTCATATCAGATATATTCAAGCATATTCGTCCATGTTTTGTGTGCAGAAACTGATGTCATTGCTTATTTCTTAAAGATTTTAAGTGTCTATAAAAACAATTCACAATGATAACAGAATTTATTTCTAAAAACTAAAATACCAGTTGTTTTTTTTTGGAGGAGGGGAGGGAAAAAAGCTTTACCCAGGAAAAGGCAAATAAGTATTCTGATTTTGAAATTTAAATCAGATACTAAATTATTATTTTTGGTTTTTAAATAATGTTTATGAAGATCTTGTCATAAGATGCAAGTCATGGACCTTAAAACTTTAAGAAACGTTAGTTAGAAAATAAATTTTTAAAGAAGAGATAGTTCTAATAAATTATATAATATAGTAAACTTCCTGATTCGAAAATTGAAACTTAAAATACCATTTTTTTGGAGGGGTGGGGGAGGAGGAGGGGTGAAAAGCTCCACCCAAGAATAGGGTTAATTTGAATTTATGTTTCAAACGAGTTATACAAAACGATTATGTTTAAAAGCTAATACATATTGAGTAACAAAGGATTTACCAACTTCTTCTGGTGTGTTCTTGCAAAATTGACAGAATGAAATTAAAATTTCCATTAAATAATTGAACATTAGTCGTTGTAAATAAAATTAATTTAAAGATGGGCTTTTTGATAGGTAAGCTGTATGTAATATAATCATAATGACTCTCACCATAAAGCCTTACATATTAACAAAAATTAAATATTCGCGAACAAAGCCGAGGATTACAAATAGTTCATTTATATCATTATTACTGTAAACAGACGCTTAATCATCATTTCAATCTGAAGAATCGCCATTGTATTGACAATAAATTAACGAATATCAGTGAGTAATGTACTGCAATATTGCTATGTGTTCCAAGCATCTGCAATAGAAAATGACTCGGCAAAAGCATTCCATACGTTCTGGCATTTCCTGAGGCATATGTCTTCTTGATGTCTCGTTTCCTTTAGATATTAGTCTGGGCTGATATAATAAAATTATTTTAATTTATTATTATTTTAAAAAAATTCAAAGAGCAAACTGTTTGAGAAAATGGCTAATCATTTACATTCCAGGGATATAGAAGCTATTAAAAATTCCTCTTACCGTAAAATATATCGCCATATAACCAACTTTCAACTCGGAGAAGAATATTTAAATCGTAGATGCAATATAAACAAAATAAGGTTAATCGCTCAACTAAGACTGGCAGGCGAGAAATCACAGAGGATAATCGTGAATTGATTATGTTATAAATTTGAAAGCAATATGACTTGCCCTATATGTAATACCGATGGTTATGATAATATTGAACATTTTCTAATATCGTGTCCAGTTTTAAATCCAGTCAGAAGATTTTATTTATTTAAGTATGTTATGGAAAATTTTAATTTAGAAGACTTATTAACAATTACCAACTATAAGAAGTTGAAGATTTCTTTTTGTTTTCAATGAAAGCTATAAAGATAAGAACTTTTGTTACGAACGACAAGTACAAAATTTATAGGCATTTGTTGTGTCATTACTTTTTGTTTATATAAATTTGTTATCAAGATATGTATTATTTAAAACTGTTTTTGTTCGGTTTTCTTGAGTTTATTATTATGTACTTTTTTAAAGTTTCTTTGTTTATAATTTAACTAAGATTTGCATTCTTAGTTATTTTATTAATTGTTATTTATTTTTTCTTATAATGTCGTTTTAAAGTAGTTAGCTCAATTCTTATGTCAATATTTATAACATTTCCTTACTAAATGTAAAAAATGATTTTGTCTAAATAAAATGGAGGCCAAACCTCTTGCTAAAAGATGTAAATGTCAAAAGCAATAAAAAAAAATTATTATTATTTTTATCAATAAAATGATGATTTTGTTTTTAATAGTTCACATACTAAGTTTCTAATGGCCCTCTACAGGTCTTTAAAGAATGGTTTTGAACGATTAGATAATTATAATAAAGTATAAAATAATAATAATAAAAACTGGACTCCTAGTCGAGACTTCGCAGCCGGCTGGCACTGGCAGGATAATTATATATTTTCTATTAAGTTGGACCAAATCCAAGAAGGTTGCAGTTATAAAGGTTTACATATATTATAACCAATGCAATATCGTTTGTTACTTGTTACTTGTCAATAAAAAGTCATTGAAAATCTGAATGTATTTTCCTTTTACTTACCTATATATGGAATATATAGTAAGCGAAAGTATTGCGATCATTAAAATTTTCGAATTCCAGTTTTCAACGGAAATACAAGTTTTAGGGTTGTCTGAGTCCAAATGACCAAGTCCCGCAAAAAGGTCTGGGTGTGTGTGTGGTGTGTGGTAAGTGATGAGAAAACTGATATTTCATATTTAAGATAACTATAAGCCCGAGATGTTACAGCAACTTCTTCATCAAAATCAGCTTACTAGAAAAGCCACTTTATACCATTCATTTCGCACCTATTTTTTGAATTTCTCCAAAACGATTTTGATTAAACTCACTATACCGATGTAAAATTGGACGGCATTTCACATTATATAGGTTTCATTCTGATTGAAATAGTCTGACGGGGCTTAAATGCCGATATTTCCTGATTTCTATACATGTATAATATATCGTTGGAATGTTAAACATTATAGAAGAAATATTATATACATAATGTTGTAAAAGTTAACAGAGAGTTATGAAAAGCCGATGAAACAAACCGTTTGTCGCAGATAAAAATATAATTGATTATTTAATAAAACACGTGTCTCTTTTAAAATCCAATGTAAATAATTCTTTCTGAGCATTACAATTTTGCACAATGTTCAGGTTCGCTTGGTGGAGTCTCAAGTCCTATTAATAGGTGATTTTATGAAAATTGGCTATGACAAGACCTTAACCGGTATATGATAGCCAAATCATTCGAAATTGGGGGCTCAACAGTGGTGTAGTTGCTATGATAACAGCTTTCTATGCCCAAGGTCGTGGGTTGAAACCTGGCCGGTGGTCCTAGGATTTTTAATAGAATTAAAATATACTTAGTTATACTGTACTTCAGAGGAGGCAAAAAAGTCGTCCTGGGCTCGTGCGATATCAGTTACTCGTTAAAGATCCCTATCCTAATTGAACCTGGATAGGCTAATTCAGGACTACCATTGTACCATCGTCCGATTAGCGACATTGAGTGTGATAAAATGTATAAACAACCAACATTCGAAATCGTTCAGATATCGACATTTTCGATTAATTTTATTTAGCTCATCTGATTCTAAGAGCCCCTGCATAAGATGATCCCCCTTCACCCTCGCCCACCACAGACCACAAGACGCCGGACAGCGCGGCCGCTACCCCACTAGAGTAACCGCTACCCCGAACGTCCAACCCGCGCCACCCCCGACTGACCCCCAGGATGCAGAAGAGTTAGCGTGAGAGGGAGGACCGTGAGAAGTGACCATGATTCGTGATGGAGCCGTCACATGAGATGGCCGTGAGATAGCCTGTGCCGCCGCTGGGTGTTCCGGCTCGGAGGACCATCCACGAACTGGGGCACCACTTTCATGTCAGCCAGCGCTTTTATTTTATTTTCGTCTAGCCCTTATTCGCCTTAAGTGCGTCATCTTCTCCTTTCCTACAATCTCGCCCAGAAGATCCCATCTCGGCGCCGCCGTATCATCTCTCCCGTATACTATTACATCCTTACTTTTGCCTGAAACGTGTACTTTCTTCTTGCGATGAACCTTCTTATCGCTCTTCCTACAACGCCTACAGGTTCCTATTATGATTCTTAAGGTATGAAAATTTGAATGCAAAAATAGAGGTTATCCTCATTTTGAACAAACGACGCAAAATAGTACTCTAGTCCTATTACAGTTAGATTCCCCATTTTATATATCTTACTATCTTATATATATTATCCATTATTAGGAAAAGCGATGAAAAGGTCCTTTCAAGATCTTCCAAAATTATACTAATAACAATCTTTACTTTCACTTACCTACATATGAAATATATAGTAAGGAAAAGTATTGCGATCGTGAAAATTTTCGAATTGCAGTTTTAATTTGCAGTCGAAAATACACGTTTTAGGTCTCCTGCTTTTGTTATTGTATACCTTATTTATTTTTATTTTATTTTATGTACTTTGACTTTCCTTTTGTTTATATTGTAATATTGTATGAGTGAGACCTGTAGCACTATTATTATTGTCTATTATGACAAATTAAATTATGAAAAAAATTATGAAAAAATTAAATTAAATTATGAAAAAAAAAAAAAAAAAAAGGGTCTCCTGAATCTAAATAACCAAGTCCGCAAAAGGTCTGTGTGTCAGTGTCTCTGTGTGTCCGTTTGTTTGTGGTAAGTCTAAGAACGAAAAGTCCTACGGAACTGAAAATTCATATTTGAGACAACTATAGGCCCGAGATGTTACAGCAACTTTTTCATTGAAATCGACTGACCGAATAGTCTACTTAATACCATGCATTTTGCACCTTTTTACGATTTTCTCAAAAACGGCTTTAACGATTTTGTTTAAACTCATTGTATCGATGTAAAATTTAATAGGCTTAATATAATGTAGGTTTTGTTTGGATTGAAATAGTCTGACAGGGCATAAATGCCGATAGTTTAAATTTGTTTCCTCTCAAGTACCTTTAATTTGGTACATATGAATGAATAAACCATATCATTTTGTTAGCATTGATAAAAAACGGATTTTTTTATAAGCTGAACAAATTTGATATCCAACGAGAAGAAAAAAAAGCAAACATATTTTTTTCTACAATATTTGTGTTTTGGAACCTAAAAAGAGTAATATAGATGTATAATATACCGTTGGGAACCTAAAGATTCTAGACAATATTATCGTATGTGTATACACATAATTGTAGAAGTAAATAGAGAGTGATAAAAAGCCGATTAAACTAACAGATTGTCGAAGGTAATAATGTAATAGAAATTTAATAAAACACATGTTTCTATTATTTAATTAATTCAGTTTATTTTATTACTTATTAAATCGATTTTCATAACGGAAGTAAGTGAAAGTCGTGTGTTGCCTGCACCAGATTTTTTTTAAATTTATGTAATGAAAATTTAATTTTCAACTGTATCATACAAATACAATAACTAAATGTATAGGA